>CANTUV010000033.1:19241428-20538571 GCA_947685225.1 Garcia nutans | reverse complement strand
TCACTTTCTTTAAACAACCAATTCACCCCCGAGTTGAGCTTGTAAAAGCTCAAGGTTAGTGGAACCTTAATAAGTTTTGTTAAGGAAGTAGATGTAGGATTGAGGTAATCTGAACCATTATAAATTATTTGGATTCATTCTTCTCTACTCTACTCTACTCTACTCATTTCTCTATCTTACTTTTAAATTTTATTTTGCCATCACTTTCTTCAAACAAACAATTCACCCCCCTCTTGGTTGCCATCTTGGGACAATAATATACAAGCACTAACCTCTTTCAAATAGCTCTTCTCCTCTCTCTTTGCTTCAATTTCTTGATTCTTTAGTGATTTCCTCAGGAAATCATGCTAAAATTAACAAATCTCTATCAAATTCATAAATTATCTTTAAAGTTCTCATGGTTTCTTATGTATGAAATGAAGAAAAAGAAAAAAAAAAGAAAACGGTGATGGATGATGATGATGTTGGTTTGGGATGAAGATGAAGAAGAATAAATAGTCAAAATTTTCTTTAATAAAATCTTAGAATTTTGATTTTTTTGTTACTCATAACTTAGCTTTGATACACCTTCTTCTTTTTTTTGTTGCTTAATCCGATTTTTAACTCCATAATATTGTAAAAATAATTACTTTAACTATTTTAAAGCCTTATTATCCATATTTCATATTCCAATAATGGTAGAATTTTATTTTAGGACTACAAAGACATTTTCATAAATTTTACTATTTTAAAATTCTTTTTCAAAAATATTGATTAAATCCATTCTCGGATTAAATTTGTAATATTTTAATGCTTATACAACCTCATTTCTACCAATTCCAAATTCCTAAACCACACAAAACATCATGGTAAGTCTGACATACACTTATATATACACTTAATATAGAAAATCATTGTTTAAAATTTCAGACATTACAACTCTCTCCCTCCTAAGAAATTTCGTCCTCGAAATTTATCTATTCAGGATGTCTCCAAATTTCCTCTGTTCACTATCACAGCATGACTTAGAGAATTTGTAACTTCTATGTCATACTCAAATTTATCAACATACATGTACTTCCTTCAAGCCATTTACAACTATAAACATATAAAATATCAACTGTATCAGAATACATGTTCACAATTGTATTTCACTTTCTTCATAATCCCACATACAAAATTGCCTAAACCTAAGCTTTGATACCACCAAATGTAACACTCGCTAACAATCCCCTCAAACAATTATCAAACGATGCTACTCAGTACTTAACAATCCTTTAACAAATTCTAAATAATTTTTAAAAATATTCTAACTAAAAATTTTGACTGAGTCTACTCTGTAATAGTCACTGCCAAATAATCAACATCCTAACACCACTATAGAAAAAACACTTTTACCTTCTATTCAAACAAACTCAACTCCAAATGCTCCATTTAATCAATTATCAACCACAAACCAAAATTAATAACATTTATATGTCAACCTGTAAATATCTTTATATAATACATTATTCAAATTAATATCATTAGCTAAATCTTATAACTCCACACTCAAATTAAATACATATATCCCATCCATATTCACTATATGCAATCTTCAATTTATACCAAAATTACATAACTGTTAATCTAACCACAATACTACTATGTGAACTGCAAATAGATATATAATACAACATCTTTACAATAAAACATCTTCTGTACTACAATGGATCTCTGAAATCCTAAACTTCAATTGTCCAATATGCTCCAATTCGTCTAATCTGTGTGTTAGAAAAATCAACATGCTAAGCAAATTACTTAGTGGTACTTGTATATACATAATTTGTTATTTAATATTATAAGTAATTTATTACAATAATAAATAAAATATGATTAATTTTTTACAATATCAAACATTTTATTATCTTCTCAAGATAATACTAATATTTAAATAACTTGATCATTTTTTTTAATTTGATACAAACTTACTGATACTCCTTTGTAAATAAAAATGATTCAACTGAAAATTACTTTATCATCTTGTCCTGTTAATATTAGTACTTAAACACTTATTTATCACCTTCATGTACATTAATACAAATGATTATTGTTAATGCTACTAATATATTGAATTCTTTATTATTTTACTTAACTAGGTAAAATTGTAAAACCATTTTAGAATTTAGGATTAATTTAAATAATTCAACATTTGTTACTTCTATTAATATCATGTTTTATTTTATAAGACCAACTTTAGATTCTTTAAGTAAATTTTATTCTAATTCATTATCTATTAACAAATTCTAAAGATTATATTTGATTACTTCCTCACGTAAAAATATTTATAAATTTTCACATAATTAAGCAAAAATATTCAGCTACTAATAAAAAAATTTAATTTTCCTTTTAACCATATAACTCTCGATCACTTAATATTCTTATTATCTATATATATATATATATATTTATAATTACATTATCATATAAGTTTATTTAATCAATTATTTATTGATTAAGCATTATTATCTACTCTTTAGTTTATTTAATCAATTATTTATACACAAAATAATTAAATAATTTGATTAAGCATTATTATCTACTCTTTAGCCTTGATGATTACTTTTAGGGTTTCCTTTTTTTTTTTTTTTCCATTCAAACTCATAAGGAGTCATTCAATACCCATTCAAACTAATCATTTAACATTCTTCATCACTCATTATGCTATATTCAAATTTCTATTCAATAATCATGCAAATTTTTATTCAATAATATCAAATAATATAACACACTTTGTTACAATATAATAATAGATAAAACTTACTCTAGAGTTTGCTTAGATTTCCACCATCATTTGTACATCCAATAATATTCTTTCATCATTTATATGCAACTTCATCATGTTTGAAATATCATTATATACATGTTAAATTATATCTTCACCTATGGCATATGTTTCAATACTGTTGGAAAATTAAATAAAAATAAATAAAGGCTCGGATATTACCTTTGACGATGCCTGTAGAAGATTAACCTTGTGCTTGTACTAGCAGTCTTGGAGGGTAATCAACATAAAGGGAAAGCCCTTGCTTTCCATAGTCTAAAAGCCAACTATCTCTATAGTTTTTACCTCAAGTTCTCACTCGCATATTAGAGATTAGTGTTTGAGAGTTTAAGGAGAAAGAGAGAAAATTCACAGAGAAACAATAATGTATCTTTTTTGACAATTTTTTTTAGATTATGACAATCCCCTTATAATCTATCATTATATCCTCATAGATATAGTAGTTTTATTTCCTAATTAAAATCAAACTAGGAATGGATATCCATATCCTATCCAAAGAATTTTGGAGTCCCTGAACTTGATACCTTTTTGACATTGAGCCCCCCTAAACTTTACTTTGGTGACATTGAGTCCTTAAAGTTTGCGATTTGTAAACAATAGGCCCTTTTCTAACAAAATTGGCTAACGGCGTCAACACCTCAACTAACAAAATATTTCACACCATTAACCAAATCTGTTAGAAAAGGGCCTAATTTTCATGAATTACAAACTTTGACGGGTCAATGTCATCAAAGTGAAGTTCATGGGCTTAATGTAAAAAAGTTACTAAGTTCAAGGGCTCCAAAATGCTTTTTTTTTTCTAAATATTAAATATTATCCACATATAATAAATATTATATAATTAATATTTAATCAAGTTGGGTTCATGGTTCTATCCATCCATCATGGGTGGACCCGACCCAAAACCAAAATCTCTCACTCGCACATGAAAAGACACATGCTTAAAATAGGCAACTATTTAAGATAGTTTGTACTAGGCTAATATTTTGTGTGACCGGCATACTACGAAAGCTCTAATCTATGCATCTGTTAGAGATATGTAATGTCTCATTTTGGAGAAATGACTTTGGAGTAGATAAAGTATACTTTACCCCAAATCACTAATCACATTTCTAATGTCTCTAACTAATCTCAAGACAATTTTGCATCCACAATTACATTAGCCGACTAACATAACTAGTCAACATGTGGATACAAAGAGAAAGTGAGTATCAAGTGATATTCCTTCCAGTTTAGTTCCCTTGATCATGATTAAAGTCGCTTTTCTAGAAATGTCCCATTAGGTTGAATCATTCATAACCCTCTAGTAACACCCTAAGATAGCAAACATCTAACAATATCTCAAGAACTAACCAAAAGTCATAAGGGTAACTTTTTAAGCACTAAAATTCTTGAGGGTCTCACATTGAAAAAAGTTGAGATCATAAGCTTTTGTCCACCCTGTGGTCAAAATTTTGCACATGTGGTTCGAAACACACGCCACAATGTTCTTCCCATTACAATGGGGCACATATTTATAATTTTTTTTATTTAAAACACCATGCGAATAACAATTTAGACACACTCAATGCCTAACTAGAGTTCACAAATCTACTCAATTTGATTCAGAACTCACATCCTTTGACTTAGATAGAATTAGGGATAATCGTGTGTAACTGTAACACCCCGATACCCTATATAAGTACTATACGTATACCTAGTATACATACAGTAAATATATAAAGTATAAGGATGTCACTTTTCGTTACCTTTTAAAAACCTGTAACAGAGTTCAAACCATAATACATTAATTTAAATAACATTTACAAAATCATTATCTTTATCAAAACTTCATTTATACATATAAATACTCTCTCGTCAGAAATACATGATAATTAAAAATTTATACATGTATGCATTACCCTCTAGTTGGTCTCGACAAACTTTACTCTTCTTGTGGCATAATAAAAGACTTCATATCTTCCATCTATAAACCTGCGCGAATAAACACCCGCGCTAAGCCCGAGAGCTTAGTAGTCCAACTATAAAGATATAAACATATAGTATAGAAGTATTGACATATAATGATACATCAATTCAATATATAATTAGTTCTTATCATATCTTCTTTTCTTTTTAATTTCATCTTTAATATATCATAGCTAATTTCATATATGATGTACATATATACATAATATTATCACCAACCCCAATGCATCACCAATACTCAAAACCAATATATTAATACCCCTACATTATATATATACCATACCAATCATTATTGCAATACACACTTTACCTATCATACCACTCATTATTGCAATACACACATTACACATCATATCACTCATTATTGCAATACACAAATTACATATCATACAAATCATAAATCACAATTCATTTACATATTAAACTTAATAACATTATATTATTCACAATTCACCAAGCATAATTCAGTATTAATACTCACAATCAATATTTCAATACTTGCATTTCACATTGACAATAAAGACAGACTCGGGCCCAAAACACTAATATGTTATTCAAAGTTCAGAGTTACTGCTTTAGTCTATAATCATAATTATCAAGCCCGTAGGCATCATATATCAATATCTCTATCCATGGATAGCGTAACAGACCCAGTCTCTTGGATCATCAACTCGGCTAAACTCGAGGTGATCCTCAACCCGGCAAGACTGTTACCAATCTTATATCTCATAATTACAATTTCTCATAGTGTAACAGACCCAGTCTCTTGGATCTCAATTCAACTCAAAACGAAGAGATCCTCAACCCGGCAAGACTGTTACCTTTTTCATTTTATAGGCATGCCTCCAAACCCAGAACTCTGAAATCGAATAACACATTAGTTACACAATTCATTTATTATTTCATTATCAAACTCATCATCAATTAGGCAAACATGCCTTATCTCTTTCAATTGAATCATCATAGCCAATCACAATGGCTTCACATCTCATTTGAATCATCATTGCCAATCACAATGGCTTCACATCATACACATCATCATTAATATATATATATATATATACAACACCAATTACATTAACTACACGAACATGACATTATTCGAACATACATCATTAATTTCATTGCATATGTATCTTAAATTCATCGTCATATAAACAATATGTCTATTTATTTCATTTCAATCATTTCTCAAGACACATTAACATCATTCGTTATTAAAACGTTTATCATAACAAATTACATTGCACGTACCTTTTTGAATGATCATCGCCTCTTTCGCGCTATTTAAGTCATAACACTAGTCACGTTATGCAAACAATATAATACATTACCATTCACAATACATAATATAACATTGTTCAATCTCAACAATGATGTTAGACAAATGATCTCTATTTTGATCCTTGACAACTCATATGGATGATCTATTTAACATGTATTTGAGAATCTTGTTACAAAAATTAAATTGCTTCAAATAAAGCAGAACAGAACACTTCTAGCGGTCGCGCCTCACCTGAATACGACCGCGCCATACAATTACACGATGAAACCTTATCACAGTAGATTTCTCGGTCAGAAGTCCGACCTAAGTCGCGACCGCACTTCACAATCAAAAGATGAAACCCTATCACAGTAGGTTTCGCGGTCAGAAGTCCGACCTAAGTTGCGACCGCACATGACTAAATAGCGACCGCCCAAGACTAATAGCGACCGTCCCAAATTACGTTTCTCATACATAAACCCTAAATGTAGCCAAACTTCTTTTGGTTAACTTAAAACACATTGTACACAACATAACCTCATTCAAATGGACATAATCAACATTATTAGCAATTATTTTACATACTCATCACAACATTTTCATCACCAACATATAACAATCAATCCTTCAAACAACTTCAATTAGCAAGAGAAACAAGTGTATACTTACCTTAAGCACCACTTCTAAACACTTCCTTTTCCAAGACTTCTTCACTTCCCAAATCAATGACAATTCACTTCCTTCAAAACTTAATGCTTAAAAACACATCACAAACACACTTAATCAACCATCCATATCAACTCACCAATCCCAAACACAATTTCAAAAGAACAAAGGAAAATCAAGAGAAAGAACTTACCTAAGTTGTTGAATTCCACAAATCTTCAATTAAATCCTTTGATTCTCCCTTCAATTTGATGTTAGAATTAAACAAATCTCACTTTGCTCTCTCTTGTCTAAGGAGGAGCCAACCAACGTGGAGAAGAGAAGAAGAAGAAGAAGAAGGAAATGAAGAAAAGACAAAATATCACCTCTTTAAATCTCCACCAAGTGATTCAACAAGAGTAATTACCTAAACACCCTTATACCATTTGTCTTGATTACCATTCATTACATGCCCTTTATAGTAACTTCACACTTAACAAAAATAAATATCTTCTTTCCTTGACTCTTCATTTTGACCAACTTATATGTTATATATATCATCATATACACAACATATACTATTCTCTCTAAACCCTAAATTCTTTCCCAAATCACATATACATAAACATTCTTTTCTCTATTTCTTTTCTCTTGTAATTTAACACATATATTCAATCCAATTATATAACAACAACAACAACATAATCACAACTTCTAGGGCATATATGAGGATATTACAATTCTCTCCCCCTTAAATAATTTCGTCCTCGAAATTATCAGTACCATAACAATTTATTCTTAACAAAATACTATCTTAACTCCTATATGAAGTTAATTATATGCTTAAGTTATTATATTATCAAATCACATAACTTCAACTCTTCCCTTAAGAATCAACCATCTTCTTTCGATTTCCATAATTCATCATTCTATATGTTTATACAATTGATTACTTCCTTGATCAAACATTCAAAAGATCTCATTACATTTCCTATTAATGACTTTATACAAGAATCAGCTCATTTATATAGTTCATCCAATCTTTATATTTAATATATATTGTTCCTTCATCTCTTTGTAATTACTCTCTTAACTTTAACCTTAAAAACCATTGGTTATATTTGTGCATTAATTATCCCATCATTACAATCACTGTCTAAAAAGACACTTATTACTCTCAATAGATAACAAAATCCTGATTTTTCCATAAATGGAGTTATTTTATTTTTTTTAGCACGCTTTTCACTTAACTTACATATTAATACATTATCTTTCAACTTATTTTATAGATAACCAATCTTTTTCTCTTCTTATCATGATTAACAATTACTATATTCCACTTATTCATGTCCAATCATACTTTAAAATTTACATCATATACATTATCATGTAAATAACTATTTTCTTAATACAACTATACACAATAAATTTCAATAATGATTCATAATCTTAGCCAATTCTAGATCCATTGATCTATCTGTCACAATATATCCATATTCAAATCTTATTCAACTCCAACCAACAATTAATGTATTTGACTCATCATAAAATTTCATCATATTCATATATGTATATATATAACTTAATTCCATTAGGGCAACTTATATACAATTCCTGATCATTTCCGATCCATATTCAGTCAAATTATCATGATAACAAATTATTTCAAATTATCTTAATATAATTTCCACCAATTCTCATAAAAATTTTATATCATATTTACTACTAATAGTTCTTTCACTTAAACCTCAAGTTCATTCATTCATTCATTACATACCATAAACATATTCAGTATAACTTTCAATCATATTTATTTTGATTACCTTATTGTCATATCATCCCTAACTCAAAACATTTTCATAATTTCCTTTTTCTCTCTTAATCTTCACAGTTATAACCAAATTTTTAACAATAAAATGATAAAGTACAACTTTATCCATCATAACTTTCAACTATACTTTTCAAACAAAATTCAATCCCACCAGATCTGCATTACAATCATTATATCTAAGATCCAAATCCAGGGATAACGAATTAACCGATCAAATATACTAAACAAAACACATGGCTATAAAAGATTAATATTCAAGCCTAGGACTTTCAGATCAATACTGTTTTTTTTTTCTCATAATTTTATCCTCAATCTATACAAATACAAGGTTAAGATGTATTTCAAGAATTACACATTCCTTCTTTACATTTTTTTTCTATATCAGAAGTTAATACATTCTAACTCCGTTTCAAACCAATTTGCACTCGATTATATGATCTTTATCCACTTAATTCATGTTTCAACAATATTACTTTATACATATTCAATCATATGCAGCTGCTATACAATTTTATTCATCACTTCATTTCTAATCCATTTACAATTTCTTATAATGTATAATTGCATAAAACTTTCCATATATGAATACTTTGGAACTCTAAATATCATATGATAATTAAGTTCAATGCTCACTATCACAAACTCCACTGTTCCATAATACTCAAGTCCATTCTATTTTCACTTCCATCACATCACTCATCTAGCTGTACCCAGTTCAAGTCCTAGTCTCTCTTAGGTCCACTAATACATACTACATCATTTCCATAACACTAATTCTATAATTATACCACATACAAATTCATAGGTCACATTCATGTCATAATTTCATTCACATTGAGAAACTCAGTTTACATATCATATAAATGTATATACTTAATTATATACTCTAGTTTTATTTTCCTTTTTCATACATTCACTAAAAATGTTCCTTTATAACTGTAACAACCGTCTTAGTCCACCTGCTAAACCATTCCTATCCGGAGAAACCATCAGGGCCTCAGAGCTGGGCTGCTACAGTACCAAACTGCCCTCACGGCCTTCCAACAGAATTCACTTATTCGAATTACACCCAAGACACATGAGTGCAAGTCGCCACTCTGGATCGAATACCTAACTTCCCCCTCAAGAGAGTCAGCGAGAATCATCCAGTACCATCTCTTCCAATATGATGCAAAGTATTTATTCATACAACACACATACATATATACTGACTATAATAGCACTTTATATCCATCTTAACCACATTCCCAATGTAACATTTCTTTCACTTTCATCTTTAAAAGCATTTAATATATTTCCATATCCATTTTTACCCTTTTCAATATAATCCTTAAAATAGCTCATCCTTATTTGCTTATCCACTTCTCTTTTATACTTCAAGATAAATTCTTATACTATCAATCACTTTACTCAATTCATAATACTTTCATATGCCATATTAGTCATTTCATTTAGCTCATGTATTGCATACACATTAAACCATCAATATCCAAATAATCTTTATCAAATGCCACTAAAACTTTAACTTCTCAACTTACCACCTCACTTAACTTCAATTTGCCAAACTCATCTTATATATTTATATATCACAAAGCAGTATTAAAACATCTACTTTTCACAATTATCAAGCTCACTTCAACAATTCAAATATCACCTATTACCACCATTACATTGAGCTTTCACAATATCCAAGCATCTCACATTTCTAACATTGAATTCACAATGTCCGTATTAAGGTAACAATACCAATGTATATTTTTACTTAACCCATATCATCTCTTTTTCCTTTAAAAAAAATCTTAACTTTACATATCCATTAGTTTACCATTCAACATATATATATATCACTCACATATATATACATATGTACATTACATCCAATCATATACACATTGAGCCCAATAACCTTTATACGCTTTTCAAGTCTAGTTATTACAAATTTCAGTTTTCTTAAACTAACGTTGCTCAATCCAATTCTCACTATCAATCTTATCACGTGACCTAGCTTTGCACAAGTTCATCAATACAAGCGTAATCATTCTCAACATTAATAGACAAATAATTATATAGGTTACAAACATGCAATACTGTACGTACCTTACATTTTCAAGTGATCAACTCAATCTTTGATCACTAAAATATTACATTACATTATCACATTAAATTTACAATATTTGCATTAAAACAACAATGCAAACAACACCATTATATTTTCTTACATTAACCAATATTTTTATTTTATTTTAGTTTTCATATCATTTCTTTCTCTAGTTTTTACTTTCAAGTAAAAACCTCATTCAGACATTATCATCCCTCTCATAATTCAAATTTATCCCACATCACATAATGCCACATCTGAGACCAACCTAGGTGTCAATGCATATACATGTATTACAAATTACATTTCAAAACTCTTCTTTGTAATTCATTTTAAACATTTCAAAACTTTTTCTTTTTAATTTCACTTAGGCCGAGAATCTCGAACCTAAGCTCTGATACCAAAATAATTGTAACACCCCGATACCCTATATAAGTACTATACGTATACCTAGTATACATACAGTAAATATATAAAGTATAAGGATGTCACTTTTCGTTACCTTTTAAAAACCTGTAACAGAGTTCAAACCATAATACATTAATTTAAATAACATTTACAAAATCATTATCTTTATCAAAACTTCATTTATACATATAAATACTCTCTCGTCAGAAATACATGATAATTAAAAATTTATACATGTATGCATTACCCTCTAGTTGGTCTCGACAAACTTTACTCTTCTTGTGGCATAATAAAAGACTTCATATCTTCCATCTATAAACCTGCGCGAATAAACACCCGCGCTAAGCCCGAGAGCTTAGTAGTCCAACTATAAAGATATAAACATATAGTATAGAAGTATTGACATATAATGATACATCAATTCAATATATAATTAGTTCTTATCATATCTTCTTTTCTTTTTAATTTCATCTTTAATATATCATAGCTAATTTCATATATGATGTACATATATACATAATATTATCACCAACCCCAATGCATCACCAATACTCAAAACCAATATATTAATACCCCTACATTATATATATACCATACCAATCATTATTGCAATACACACTTTACCTATCATACCACTCATTATTGCAATACACACATTACACATCATATCACTCATTATTGCAATACACAAATTACATATCATACAAATCATAAATCACAATTCATTTACATATTACACTTAATAACATTATATTATTCACAATTCACCAAGCATAATTCAGTATTAATACTCACAATCAATATTTCAATACTTGCATTTCACATTGACAATAAAGACAGACTCGGGCCCAAAACACTAATATGTTATTCAAAGTTCAGAGTTACTGCTTTGGTCTATAATCATAATTATCAAGCCCGTAGGCATCATATATCAATATCTCTATCCATGGATAGCGTAACAGACCCAGTCTCTTGGATCATCAACTCGGCTAAACTCGAGGTGATCCTCAACCCGGCAAGACTGTTACCAATCTTATATCTCATAATTACAATTTCTCATAGTGTAACAAACCCAGTCTCTTGGATCTCAATTCAACTCAAAACGAAGAGATCCTCAACCCGGCAAGACTGTTACCTTTTTCATTTTATAGGCATGCCTCCAAACCCAGAACTCTGAAATCGAATAACACATTAGTTACACAATTCATTTATTATTTCATTATCAAACTCATCATCAATTAGGCAAACATGCCTTATCTCTTTCAATTGAATCATCATAGCCAATCACAATGGCTTCACATCTCATTTGAATCATCATTGCCAATCACAATGGCTTCACATCATACACATCATCATTAATATATATATATATACAACACCAATTACATTAACTACACGAACATGACATTATTCGAACATACATCATTAATTTCATTGCATATGTATCTTAAATTCATCGTCATATAAACAATATGTCTATTTATTTCATTTCAATCATTTCTCAAGACACATTAACATCATTCGTTATTAAAACGTTTATCATAACAAATTACATTGCACGTACCTTTTTGAATGATCATCGCCTCTTTCGCGCTATTTAAGTCATAACACTAGTCACGTTATGCAAACAATATAATACATTACCATTCACAATACATAATATAACATTGTTCAATCTCAACAATGATGTTAGACAAATGATCTCTATTTTGATCCTTGACAACTCATATGGATGATCTATTTAACATGTATTTGAGAATCTTGTTACAAAAATTAAATTGCTTCAAATAAAGCAGAACAGAACACTTCTAGCGGTCGCGCCTCACCTGAATACGACCGCGCCATACAATTACACGATGAAACCTTATCACAGTAGATTTCGCGGTCAGAAGTCCGACCTAAGTCGCGACCGCACTTCACAATCAAAAGATGAAACCCTATCACAGTAGGTTTCGCGGTCAGAAGTCCGACCTAAGTTGCGACCGCACATGACTAAATAGCGACCGCCCAAGACTAATAGCGACCGTCCCAAATTACGTTTCTCATACATAAACCCTAAATGTAGCCAAACTTCTTTTGGTTAACTTAAAACACATTGTACACAACATAACCTCATTCAAATGGACATAATCATCATTATTAGCAATTATTTTACATACTCATCACAACATTTTCATCACCAACATATAACAATCAATCCTTCAAACAACTTCAATTAGCAAGAGAAACAAGTGTATACTTACCTTAAGCACCACTTCTAAACACTTCCTTTTCCAAGACTTCTTCACTTCCCAAATCAATGACAATTCACTTCCTTCAAAACTTAATGCTTAAAAACACATCACAAACACACTTAATCAACCATCCATATCAACTCACCAATCCCAAACACAATTTCAAAAGAACAAAGGAAAATCAAGAGAAAGAACATACCTAAGTTGTTGAATTCCACAAATCTTCAATTAAATCCTTTGATTCTCCCTTCAATTTGATGTTAGAATTAAACAAATCTCACTTTGCTCTCTCTTGTCTAAGGAGGAGCCAACCAACGTGGAGAAGAGAAGAAGAAGAAGAAGAAGGAAATGAAGAAAAGACAAAATATCACCTCTTTAAATCTCCACCAAGTGATTCAACAAGAGTAATTACCTAAACACCCTTATACCATTTGTCTTGATTACCATTATTACATGCCCTTTATAGTAACTTCACACTTAACAAAAATAAATATCTTCTTTCCTTGACTCTTCATTTTGGCCAACTTATATGTTATATATATCATCATATACACAACATATACCATTCTCTCTAAACCCTAAATTCTTTCCCAAATCACATATACATAAACATTCTTTTCTCTATTTCTTTTCTCTTGTAATTTAACACATATATTCAATCCAATTATATAACAACAACAACAACATAATCACAACTTCTAGGGCATATATGAGGATATTACAGTAACCAACCCAAAATTAAATAACAAATATCATTTTTAAATTACACCGCCATCTTGCTTCAAGCATGAGCTCATTATCACCTAGATAAAATACTTGAAATTGGTCTCATCTTCACTTGCCACCTAGACAAATAGAAGGAAATTAACCATGCGAGAAGGTTAATTTGTATCCCGTTTGACATGCTCTTAATAACATTAAATGCACCAAAGATTTAAACTCATGTAAACACAAAACAAACATCATGTTCAATATTAATAAAAAAAAAGTTAAGTGAACATAGTCTTAGAGAGATAAATAGTATAAATGTATCAACATCTATGGAATCCAAGAGACATTGTATTCCTAATGAATACATCTCTAAGAATTGATTGGGTAAAGGGACTTACAACCATATTGTAGACCCTTAATTTTTGACCCAGTCCGGTCCAATATATTTTGTTTAGTCCAAAATAATTTTTGTGTTGTCTAATATATCTTAATTGGTCCAAAATAATTTTTGTTATCTTAATTAAATAATTTTTACTTTAGTATCTAATTTTTATTAATAAAAAATAAAAATAAACAAATAAAAAAATAAAAATAAAAATAAAAATCGGCGACGAAAAAATCATCGCTGAAAGTCAGTGGGCCCGTGGGCATTTCACCTGCAGCGCAGGCATACTTCGCCCACAGCTCCGGCAGCTTTTTTGCCAGCACAATTTTTTTAGCGGCAAATTTTTAACTAATTTCCGAACCAATGTAAAGGCCATGGTTCTACCTTTCGGTGGGTACCTCATTAGTTAAATATCATGTAATTTAATTTGCTTTTCTATTTTAGAACCAATGTAAAGGGCATGGTTCTACCTTTCGGTGGGTGTCCTATTTAGGCATGTGATGTAAGGACATGTTTCCATCTTCGGATGGGTGTCCATTTATTTGTTTTGCTTGGACCTTGCTTTGATTTTAATATATTGATGCTTTCTTTTAATTATTGTGTGTAATATGGATAATGTTGTCATATTTAAGAATTTTATAATATTAAGACCTGTAAAGGAGGCCGGTTCCAATGAACCGGGCGTTGTGGGAGTGCTGGGCCATTTCTCACCTTCCCCACACGTACCCAACTTTTCGAACCCATTAGGGGGTTGGGGATTCCTTAGGAATCGAGTCATCCACCCCTTTCTTTTTTCCCGGCCCATCCGGGTGGCGACTCCATTTTCTCCGGACTTAGGTCTGTGTTCTCTAAGGCCCTGAGCCTAAACAGTGCCGAAGTCGCAAGAACCATTCCACCGGGAGTGGGGGCAAAAATCCCCGCTCACAGTGGCAACTCCACTGGGGATAAGAGAAGTTGATTCCGTTGGTCTTTATATTATTCTATTCTTTCTTATAATGATATTATCCATTGCAGCATATTAGTTTGCATCGTGTGCGTGAGTTAGGACGCCCGTGTTGTGTTATGTAAGGAATACCATATTTTCACTCAAGGTATGGAGATCGAGCATGGCATAACCACTCATAGCCTCGTACCTTTTGGTATATACTTGCTATGGGAACCTAAGCCTTTTACCCAAAGACTAAAGCTCATGTAATTGGCCTAGTTACTTTCATTAGGTTTTTACTGCAAGTGCATGTTGTTTAACTATGGTTAATTTATCTTCGCTTAAATCATGGCTTATTTGGTTTGTTCTTTTTCTAATATGACCTAAGTACGTTGCAAGCTCAAAATAAAATTTTCTTTAAAGTCCAAAAGACCAAAGCTATTTTCAAAATTTTTCAAGATGGTCTTTGGATATAAGATTTTTCTAAAAACAAATAAAAAATTCTTTGGCTCATGGCCCCAAATACTAAGCCCGAAATCCATTTTTCTAAAATCTTTTACAATGGGCTTAGAAACAAAACTATTTTCACCCAACCTTTTCTTACAAAGAGCTTGCAAAATATTTAGGTCAATTACGAAATACCAAAAATCAATTATGAGCCTAGTTTATACTAAGAATAATTAATCATGGGCTTATTTTTGGCATGAATCATTAGTTACCTTTTTCAAGTGAGAAATCTATCTATAATAAACCTATCAATTTAGTTTTAATCCAACATAGCATAAAAGCTACTTTAGTTGGTTGAATGGATTAAAACCTAATTAATGGGAATTATCATGGATTGATTTCCATTTTCAAAAATATAACTATTGGTTGAAACGTCCGAGGGAATCATTCGAAAGAAAGATGCCCCATGTTGGTATTTTGTTAACCACATACGTAGGAAAAGAGACTCGCCATTTGTGTGTGGATGTTATAAGGTTGGAAGGAACGTCCTAATTATCTTTCTTTGTTGATTGTTCATGCATACATGCATACATGCATACATTTGCATCTCATGTCATTGATCCTCTCTGGCTCACAGCCCTGGATTACGATAGTTCTAAAGCTTACAACAATCCGACCTACGCCGAAGATGAAGTATCTAGCAATGACTCAATCACTTTCTCGCCAAAAACAATGGAGCCCGAACAAATTCAAAGGATGGTGGATGAGGCCCTCAATGCCAAGATGGAAGAAATAAAAGAGGCTCTAGCTGAGACCATGAAGAACCAATTGATTGCAATCTTAGAGAATCATGCCCAGGCATCTGTTAGTACTAAGAAGCCAAGGGACAAAGGGAAGACTAAAGTTGGTGAAATGGTTTTTGATGATGAAAAAGTAATCATTGATGATGATGATGATTGGGCTCAATACTACCAAGATATTCAAGAGAAGAAGAAAGAACTGAAGGTTGTTGAGAAAGCAACTATTGAAAAGACCGAGACATCCGATGTTGAAAAGATGATTGCTGATTTAGAAAAGAAATTTGAGAAGAACCTGAAAATCGAAGAGATGTCTGAGGTTGATAAACTATTTGAACAAGATGAAGAAGTCCCGTATAAGTTCAAGATGCCATCTTTTGCAAAGTACAATGGCACTGGAAATCCTCATCTCCATGTAAAGCAGTAAATCACTACCATGCAGTCTGCCCGAGCTACTAAAGCTCAAACCCTAAGGTACTTTATGCTCTCATTGGACCCTATTGTCCAAAATTGGTTCAATACCTTAGATGATGGAACACAAAAGAGTTGGGATCTACTTTACAAAGCCTTCATCCAATAATATGGATATAATGTTGAGTTAGAAGTTACCTTAATGGAAGTGGAGTCCATTAGGCAAAGGCCAAATGAGGATTTTTAGATTATGTTAAGAGATGGAGAAACAAGGCCGCTTTACTCAAGAAGAGGCCCGATGAATCTGATCAAATAAGGATGGTTGTGAGAGGGGTGTTGCCTAATCTTCGTGAGAGGATGTCTCATACACTCATCCGCGATTTCAAAGACCTTCTTCAAGATGGTTTGCAAATTGAAGAATGGGAAAGGAAGAAGAGCCGTTTTGCAACAAAAAGGAATGAGAAAGGGAGCTATCAATCTGGTAGCCAAAGCATTTAAAAGGCCATCGGTGTTAATGCTATTAACCAAGGAACGAGGAGACAATTTTCAGAATTAGGAAAACCAATGTCTTGGGTTCTCAATAAGCTTCAAAGAAAGGGATTGTTACAACCCTTAAATCCTCATCCTTGTTTAACCCTCTCCCACCTAATTTTGACACCAAAGCATTTTGTCAATTTCACCAAATGCAAGGACATGACATGGATAGATGTGTGAGGTTGAGACATGAGATTTAAAATCTAATTGATAATGGGAAGCTACCCGAGCCCAACAAGCCAAACACTAAAGACAACCCATTGCCAAAATTCAATAGGGTACCACCACTGGCAACCTTCATGATTGGAGGAGGTTTGCATGAGGACTTTGTCATGTCTTCTTTTCAAGATGTGGGTGGAGAAGCAACCAAAGAAGAAGAGGCATTTGTCAAAATTGAACAAGCTATGATGGGTGGAGAAGTAGCAATTTGTGTTGTCAACGGGTTTTGGGATTCAAGTGATAGTGATGATGATATTATACCCAAGAAGGAGGAGTGGACTTAGTCCGATCCCGAAGAAGACAAGGTGATGAATACTAGATCCGGTAGGCCTTACGCAAGGCGCCACCTTAGGAGGTAGAAACTAATAAGGGAAAGGAAGTTGAAGTAGAAGAAGATGATGCTATGCTCAAGCAATTGAAAAGAACCCAAGTAAGTGTTAGCATTTTGGACTTATTAGCTACTTCTAAAAAGCACTGAGAAACTATGGCCAAAGCCGTAGCTAGCATGCCAATTTCTACCTCCACGACACTGGAGAAGTTGATCAACTTCATAAAAATTGGGGAAGAAATGAAATGTGAAGAGGTTCAAGAAAAGAGTGAAGTTAATATAGGAGCAGTTCTTTTTCGGATGCGGACTTACCAGAGGAGGGGAGAGACCACATCCGCCCTCTCTTTATCAAAATAGAAGTCAAAGGGAAGATGACTCCTTGTGTTATGGTCGATGATGGGTATGCCATAAATGTTTTTCCACTTAAGATACTACCGAAGCTAGCCATGTTGATAAGAGATCTAAACTCGACCGAGGTAACGATTCATGCTTATGACAACACTAAGAGGCATGCCGAAGGGACTTTCAAAGCGGCTGTCAAGGTTGGTCCAATTGAATCTATTGTTGAGTTTGTTGTTTTAGACATACCAGTCACCTTCGCCTTGCTCTTGGGACGACCATAGTTTCATCCTCTTGGTGGAGTTCCTTCCACCCTTCATCAAAAGATCAAGTTCCCCAACGGAGATGAGACAGTGGTCATTGAAGCTGAAGATAATGAGATTGTTAACGCTCTAATGGTTGAGAGGCCTCCCAATGGTTTTTAAGTAGCTGCAATTTCTGATGATGAAGTGGTGGACTCCAAAGTCTTGAATATGATGAAGAACATGAACAACCTTCCCGGAGTTGGTCTTGGAAAGGGTAAGGCCAGTTTGACAAAGTTGCCAGATTTTAGAACTCAAACTTCTAAGAAGGGGTTGGGATATGATGAAGACAACGATGTCCAACCAAAGAAGAGTGAGAAGATGAGCTTCCCACCACTTGAAGAGATCTTTATCAAGGCTCCAGTTATGGGACCACTCCAAGGAAAGCCCAAGCTGATCATGTTCATGGGTAAGTTAATCCCAGGTTTTGAAATATTTGCAGATGTTGCCGAGCTAGTGGAGCAAGTGAAGAAAGAGTTCACCTTGTCAACCAACAAAGAATCCAATCCAAAAGAGAAGAATGAAGCTATCCTGAAAGCCGAGAAGACTCCAGAGGAGATTACTGCCCTGGTTGAAGAAAAGTTTGAAGACATCCTGCTTTATGATTTTAAGAACAATGATTTTGATTTTGATTTTAATTTGTCTGCTTTGTATGAGGATGTTGTGTGATGTTTCTCCTGATGGTTGCATACATTCAAATAGCAGTTACATGATCATCTTTAATATTAATTCTGTTAACACACAATCATTAAATTTGGGAACAACTAAAAATCCTAAAAACATTAGCATAGCATCCGACCTTACTCCTGATGAGAGAGAGAGATTTGAAAAAATATTCAAAAAATATGAAGAAGTGTTTGCTTGGTCTTATGAGGATATGCCGGGGATAGATCGAGACATAGCTAAGCATCATATCCCTACTTATAGTCACATAAAATCTGTCAAACAAAAGCTTAGGTGATTAAGACCTGAGTGGGCTGAATTGGTTAAAGAAGAGGTCACTAAACAAATACAAGTGAAGTTCCTTGAAGTGATAGAATACCCAGATTGGCTAGCCAACATAGTACCCGTGCCAAAGAAAGATGGGAGGATAAGGGTTTACGTGGACTATAGAGATTTAAATAAGGCTTCCCCTAAAGATGATTTTCCTTTACCTCATATAGATGTTCTCATTGATAGTGCAGCCTCTAGTGTGCTACATCATTTGTAGATGGATTTTTTGGATACAATCAAGTGTTAATGGCCCAAGAGGATAAAGTCAAAACTGCTTTCATTACTACATGGGGTATATTTTGTTATAGGGTGATGTCGTTTGGATTAAAGAATGCTGGAGCAACCTACCAAAGGATGGCCACCACACTATTTCATGACATGATGCACAAAGAAGTTGAAGTATATGTTGATGATATGATGGTTAAGTCGGATACAAGGGAGCAACACTTCCAAAACTTAGAATTATTCTTCGATAGAGCTTTGAAATATAAGCTAAGATTAAACCCAAAGAAGTGTGTATTCGGTGTTACTTCAGGAAAATTATTGGGACATGTAATTGGTCCGAATGGCATTGAGATAGATCCTGACAAAGTCAAAGCAATCAGGGATATGCCAGCCCCAAAGACGGATAGAGAAGTTCGGGGATTCATTGGTAAATTGCAGTACATTAGCAGATTTATAGCAAAGCTCACAACAATTTGTGAGCCTATCTTCAAATTGCTTAGAAAGTGTAATATCCTCATTTATGCCCTAGAAGTTTTGCATATTGTTGTTGCTGTTATTGTTATATATTGGATTGAATATATGTGTTAAATTGTAAGAGAAAAGAAATTGAGAAGAGAAAGTATATGTATATGTATTTTGGGAAGAAATAGGGTTTAGAGGCAAATTTATATGTTGTGTATATGTTAATATATATGACATATAAAGTGGTCAAAAGGCTTGGTCAATGCAAGAGAAGATATTTATTTGAGATTGGTAAATTACTTAATTGGGCACATATAAGACAAAAAGATAATTATGTGAATAAGGGCACTTTGGTAATTGCTTGGATAAAATCATATGGTGGATATTTAAAGAAGGTTTGACTTGTGTTTTCTTCATCATTTCTTCTTCTTCTTCTTGTTGATGGCCGGCCCTCCATAGCCAAAGAGAAAGAAAGAGACAAGTGATGGTTTTGATGATTTCAAGCTTAAATTGAAGAAAGATTAAGTGTTCAAGTGTTGATTTAAGAAGTTTTTAACTAAGGTAAGATCTTTTCTCTAATTTCTTCAATTCTTTTGAAGTGGTATGATTAAGTTGCTTATGGTATGATTGTAAGTATTGATTTTGCTTGATAGATGAGAAGTTGGGTTGGTGTTGGTGATGGAAGAGTAATATTGGTGTTTAGTGAAATTGTTTCTGTTTTAGGATTAGTAAAGGCTGTGACTTGTATGATTTTTAATTAATTTTAGAAAAATTTTCTTGAAGTGAATTTTTGATATGTTGTGCCTCTATGAGTCTAGAATGACTGAAAAATATGTTGATTCGATTTTGGAATGGTTATGAGTTTAGAAAAATTATTTTTAGTAGAACTGTTCCAGCAGGTACCTTAACTGAGACAGCTATATTTCGGGATTTTTAATAAAATGTAGGAAAATCATATCCAATTGAATTTTGGATATGTTGTTGCTTAGTGAGTCTAGTATTTGAGAAAAATAATTTAGAACCACGTTGATTGAATTTGATTTATGGAATTCACAAAGTTCAGAACTGCTGCCAGGATGTAGGGCAATTGGGGCAGTCTGGTTAGGTGAACTATTTGACCAAGATTTTGTGTTCAGTTTGATCTGAAATTTTAAAGGGATGATTTTAAGATACAAAACTAAATTCTGTAAAAAGTTTAGAATTTTTAGTCAAGTAGATTATTTTATACAATTTTTCAAAATAAGGATAAAATGGAGTTTAAAACCAGAATGTACTATTTATGGTTAGGGTTTTAATTCTTTGTTCTTCTTGCATTGCTTTGGTTTTCCAAAGGTAGGTTGGTCCTTAAACCTAACCCTAAATACTTTAAACACACTTGAATCAATGAATGTTATAATCAATTGTTCTTTGCCCTAATTGCATTGTTGAGATTGAACAATGTTATGTTGTGCATTGTGAATGGTAATGTGTTTCATGAGTAATGTGGAATGAAATGTTGATATTTATGAATGATGCTATGTGAGATATAATGTGATCATGGATGAGATATATATATATATATATATATACTTGAATAATGAGATGTTATATTGTGAAATGAAATGTGAAGCCATTGTTATTGGCTAAGATGATGTAATTGAAAGAAAGAAGGCATGTTTGCCTAAATGTGATGAGAATTGAGAATGGAAATGAATTGTTTGTTTAATATGTTATTCAGTTTCAGAGTTCTGGATTTGGGTGGCATGCCTAAGAAATGATGAAAGGTAACAGTCTTGCCGGGTTGAGGACCTCCTCATAGGTGTTGAGTTGATGGTCCAAGAGACTGGGTCTGTTACACTATGAGATATATGATTTGTAACAGTCTTGCCGGGTTGAGGATCTCCTCATATGTGTTGAGTTGATGATCCAAGAGACTGGGTCTGTTACACTATCCATGGATAGAGATACATGTATATACATTGCCTACGGGCATGATTATTGTGACTATGAACCAAAGCAGTAACTCTGAACTCTGAATATCGTATTAAATACTTGTTGGGCCCATAGGTGTCAAGGTTATATGAATGTCCTAAATAATGTTATGAGTTTAATGAAATGAGATGTTGGTTATGGAGTATGATTGATTAATGTTGAAATGTGGTATGCTCATATGACTATGATTTGTGAAATGCATAATTGTGTGGTTAACTTTATATTTATGATGTTGATCTTATCAATAACATATGTGGCATTGCATTTCATTAAAGCATACCGTTAGCATGTTTTATCTTACTAAGCCGTTGGCTTAGCGCGATAGTGTTTAATCGCGCAGGTAGTAGAGTGGATAGAGTTGAACCCGAGAGTTCATCAAGACCTAGTGAGAGTAGACCTTGAAGAATCCATTTTGGGAGCTTAAAGATCAGAGCAGACTTGCCAATCATGTATAAATTTTATGTGTTGTAAAACTTGAGTTTTGATGTATATGAATTTGTAAATATGTAAATATTTTATAACTTCCGCTGTGTAATATTTAAATATGGGGGTTGTCACAAAACCTTTATTTTATGTTGTACTAGAAGTGTAAATCCTTTTTGCAGGTTGTAGTTGAGGTTACAAGGGGGATTTATTGGGAGTGTACTGAGAATGATTTTGTTTGCATTGGTTTGTGTAAAATGTTTTTAAAAATAAGAAAAAAACCGGTTTTGTCGACACTTGGGACTCAATTTTTAGGCGAAACTATGGCAAAAATTTTGTAAAAATCGGAACTAAAATTTGACTAAGTAAAATTGGTAGCAACATTAGGTTAGTGTAGCGCCTCTACTCAGCTTACATATGTAGGTTGGGAAGGTGTGTTACAGAAAGAGTCAGCCGGTCGTATGGAATGAAGAATGTCAAAAGGCCTTTGAGCGAATAAAAGAGTATTTGTTGAATCCACCTGTTTTAAAACCACCTAAAGCTGGCAAACCTCTATTACTATACTTAGCAGTAGAAGAAGAATCGATAGGATCCATGCTAGCCTAAGCAGATGAGCCAGGGATTGAGCATGCAGTTTACTATTTGAGTCGAAAGCTCCTACCTTATGAAATTAAGTATAGTATCATTGAAAAGACATGTATAGCCATGGTTTGGTCTTCTAAGAAGTTGCAGCATTACTTTCAATAGTATAATGTGCAAGCAATTTCCAGGTTGGATCCAATGAAGTACTTAAGGGAGACACCCTCCTTAATTGGGAAATATGGTCGATGGTTGATAATATTAGAGGAATTTGAGATTGAGTATGTAACCAGGAAAATAATCAAAAATAATCAAAGGTAGAGCGGTGGTAGAATTCCTGGCCCAACAACAATTTCCATAAAGCGAAGAGGTAATCTTGGAATTTCCAGATGAACATTTAGAAGCAATTGAAGTACAAGGGTGGAAAATGTATTTTGATGGAGCAGTAAACAAGAAAGGAGCAGGTTTGGGAGTTATACTAGAATTGCCCGAAGGGGAATTTATCCCTTTAGCCAAAAAGTTGAAATTTAGGGCAACCAATAATATGGTGGAATACGAAGCTTGTATTTTTGGTTTGGAAACCCTAATGATTATGAAGGTGGATAAAGTGGTAGTTTATGGTGATTTGTTGCTAGTTGTATCCCAAGTAAATGGAGAATGGGAGTTGAAAGAAGAAAAATTGAAACCATACCACCATTACTTGACCGTGATGAAGAAGAACTTTAAGGAGTGTAGGTTTGTACACCTATCAAGGGAAGAAAATCAGATGGCAGATGCCTTAGTCGCATAGGCTTCGGTATGGGAAAACCCTGTTAGCCTATTCCTTAAGCCTCTAATCTTGACCAGTTCGTCAACTCCTTGCTATGAATATGAAACAATCATGGAAATTGATACAGACCATGATGCGTGGTATAATACTATAAGATAATTTTTGGAGGAAAGAGAATACCCGACGGGGGCAACAAAGAAAGAGAGAAGAGCCATAAGGCAGTGGTCATTGTAATACATCACCTTCCATGGGGAGTTTTATCGAAGGTAGCCTGATGGGGGTGCATTTGAGATGTTTAAGAAAGCCTGAAGTGGAGTGCATCATGTCAGAAATAGATGTGGGAAATTGCGGTCCACACATGAGTGGTTTGGCCCTAGTTAAGAAGATTATTCGACAAGGTTACTACTGGTTGACTATGGAGAAAGATTGTATTAAGTTTGTAAAGAAGTGCCAGCAATGTCAGATGTATGGTAACTTGAATCACATGCCTCCTAAAGAACTGCATTCAATGTCTTCACCTTGGCCATTTGCCACCTGGGTTATCGACATTATAGGAGAGATACATCCGACTGCTTCAAATGGTCACCGATTCATTGTGGTAGCAGTAAATTATTTTTCAAAATGGGTCGAAGCCGAACCCTTCAATAAACTGGGTGCAAGCCAAATGGCTAGGTTTATTGAAAAGAACCTCATCTGCAGATACGGGGTCCCGCATAGTGTGATATCAGACAATGGGGTACAATTTCAAGGAGCAGTTAAGGATTTATTCTCGAAGTACCAAATCCATAATCATCGATCCTCTCCTTATAGACCAAAGGCTAATGGTGCGGTTGAAGCAACAAACAAAACAATTAAGCAAATTTTGTCCAAGATGACCAAGACTTATAGGGATTGGTCAGAGATGCTTCCCTTTGCTTTGTGGGGATATAGGACAAGTGTGCGAACACCTACTGGAATGACACCGTTCTCTTTGGTTTATGGGATGGAAGCAATATTGCCAATTGAAATTGAGATCAAGTCGTTAAGAGTAGTCTTGGAAGCTGAACTACCTGAAATGGAATGGGTAGCAAGCAGATACACGCAGTTAGCTCTGCTAGAAGAGAGAAGGTTAAAAGCATTGTATCATCACCAATTGTATCAAAAGAAGATAGCTCGGGCCTACAATAGAAGGGTTAAAATCAAAAAATTCAGAGTTGGGGATTTGGTGTTGAAGCAATGTAAGCCTAATGTATCTGATCCAAGAGGGAAGTTAGACCTAGTTGGGAAGGGCCATATGTCATGAAATAAGTCATGAGCAAAGGTGCAGTGAAGTTGTCGGACATGGACGGAAATGAATTTAGTGAGCCAGTAAACATTGACAGGTTGAAGAAGTTTTATGTATAAAAAATAAAAAAGAAAAAACTCGCTAGGTTGAAAACCCAAAAAGGGTGGCCTAGGCAAAAGTTAGAGTAGTCCACTAGTTTCGAAAACCAGAAAGGGCAAGCTAGGCAACAATTAGGGCTAAATGAGAGAAAATCGTCAATTTGAAAACCCGAAAGGGCTAATTGGCAACAAGAGTAATCTTGTGTATGCTGGCTTTATGTTTGGTTGTTCCCTAATTTAATAAAACATAATTAATGTTAAAATTGTTCTATGTGCACTGTTATAAGTATTCAACCAGATATGGATGAAATAAATAAACACAATAGCAAAAGGTGATGACAAATTATAAATGGAAAAGAAGCATCTTTTATTACTTTAATTATTTTTTCATCCTAATAATACACTTTCTAAATTGACAAATGTAAAATCTATGGCAGTCGATAAGTGTAACGTGCAGGCCAGCTTTGCCTCAGCCAATCCAAGTAGGCTTCAGTCAAGCAAGGCATGTTTAAATCGGGAGTAAAGTCAGAATCATGAGGCTTAGCTCCGTACTGACGGCTAAGTTGGCGAGGATCATAACATGTACCTTGACGAAGAGCGGCAAGGGGAACATACATCAAGTATGTCCGCATGGTGATACGAGAAATCTTCCACCAAGGTACCAACCAACGGATATTGACTTCAGAGCGCGAATGGATCCAGTCAACCCAGTCAGCATATGAAGAAGCAGGATGGAGTAGCTTCCTAGCAGAATGATGACGTGGCAGGTATCTGGCAAAATCCATGGATGGAGTATCAAGCAAACAAAGACGCTCCTGAAGCCAAATATGTGAAGAAAGAATTAAATTAAAAAAAAAGAAAAAAGTGTCCGCTAAGATGAAAACCCGCAAGGGAAGCTTAGGCAAAAATTAGGACAGCTCGCTAGTTTCGAAAACCCACATGGGCGGACTAGGAAAAAGTTAGAGCAATAAAAAGAAAAAAAAAGAAAACCTAAATTGAAAACCCAAAAGGGCAGTTTAGGTAATTACCTCAAGCAGCAACAGACTCCCAGTCAGTCTCTTTGAGAATCTTGATTTAAATCGGTCTAATCCAACTAAGGTTTCGGCTAAGATCACAGGTACCAACGACAAGCCTCCTTCCATTTGGTCCATAATATCCCATACTCGTGGATCAATATCGCCGTCAGAAGAAATAAGCAAGAATTGGCTGAGCAAGCAAAGACAGAGCATGTGTCCCCATGCCTTAGTAGGGGCCAAATGAGAGAGACAAAAGTCAATCAAAGGAGCAAGTAGAATTTTTTCACCTCTCATCAACCGAAGAGCTTTGGGTTTTGGAATTTGAAATAACATCTGCATCTTCTGTTGAGTCTTGGAAATCAATGTGGGTAACGCCATTTGTTGATTATTGGGATATCCAAGGATGGCCTCAAATTCTTCAATCAAGGGACATATTTCAAAGCCATTAATTTTAAATACCCTGGAATCCGTATTCCAAAAGGCAGCTGCGGCATGTAAGAAGGAGTGGTCCAATTTGACATTTTGAAAACATTTTAAAACATCAAGTTTTGACCATGAAATTTGCTTCCAATGAATGGCATCCATATTCTTAAATATAATTTTTATTCTCTTTAAATGATACTTGGTCATGGTGAATAAATGAAGAAAAAAAAATTATTAAAATTGTTAAAGGGGGGTCTTCACGTTGAAAGAGAAAGAATTTTGGCTTATGTATTAAAATATGGCATGAAGGGTGATTTATATAGAAGAAACAAACCTTTTCCAAAAGTGAAAAGGAAAAGGTGATAGGAAAGGGTAAGACCATATGGCATAAGGAAAGGAATTGGTCACAATTTCCTTTTCCACTTTGGATTTGGTTTAGCAAACTATTATGTACTGTGATATAAAAAAAAAAGTGGTGCAGTAACGAAAAAAAAAGTTCCAGTAAAGAGGAAAATTGTATATTTTTCATTATTGTACAATATTTTACAATTGCTACAATATTTACATATCACTAAGAGGGTGGTGGTAGGTCACCAAATAAAGACTTGAAAAAATCATCGCCTATTGGAGGAGGGGGCAAATTACTTGTCCCGAGTCCGCCCGAAGCGGGAGCACCAAAACCCGGCAAATTACTCATCCCGAGATCACCCGAAGCAGGGGCACAAAAATCCCTATTACCTTGAGGTTCCGATCCATCATGGTCCTCATCAGAAGCAGATGAAAGGATCTCATGTTCATCAGTCTGGGGGCCTCTTGATGAAGAAGTGCCAGGATCCCTCATCCCCTGAAATCGAAAGTCTTGGAAATGTTGTTCGGATTGATTATATAAACTTTCAAAATGAGAAGCCTGCTGACGACTTGCAGCCAACTCTTCTTGAAGTTTCTTATTTTGTTCTTCGAGCATCTGCTGTGAGCTAAGGAGGAAAAGGTAAGAACATACATAATCATGCATACATATAGCATAAGTTACTATGAAATAAGGAATGTACCAGGTAATTCAAATCAATACCCTGCGGATGAGATGGCATATCTGGCGGGCTAGAGCAAGCAGATGAAGGGGCAGTAAAGGAAGGTCTAGCCTCATGATCAAATGAGCCAATAGCCTGCAACAATCATTGAAGAATCAAAGAAAGAAAAAAGGTTGCAAGGGAAAAGTGGTTAAAGTGCAAAAATTCCCTTGGGAGATCAAAACAAGGAAAGAAGAGCATGAATCAAGCAAGACATGGCCAAGCCAAATCAAGCTTGGCCATGTCACCTCAAATGAAATCTTGGCAGAACATGACATGGGCAGGAGACACGGCCAAGCCACTAGCCGTGTCTCACCTAAAGGGCAAAGTCAAGAAGGACCAAGCAAAGAAAGAAAAGAAACAGTAGGTGACACTGGCAGGCAACACGGCCAAGCCACTGGCCGTGTCCCATCCTAAGCCAAGAACAAAGAAGAACCAAAGAAAAAACATAGAAGTTGACCCACCCAGGAGACACGACCAAGCCATTGGCCTTGTCACATGGCACGGCCAGAAGCTTGGCCGTGTCACCCTCATCTTCAAAGAACAAAGAAGACCAAAGGAGAAATAGAAGATGATACACTCAGGTGACATGGTCATTTACCTGAGAAGTACTGAGCCCGAGATGTGGAACAAACTCTCTTACAGCGCCGTGATGTTCTTCTTCATCTCTACCCTCATTTTTGTCAGAAATCTCCCGCACACCAACAGGAGATACATCAAAGTTCAAGAGTCTTCTTTGAATGAAATAGGAATAGAATGGACCCGATAAATGGAGAAACGACTCAGCATCATAACCATATCGGGCTGACCACCATGCATCCTCCGACATTGACATAATATTTAAAGTATATCCCAGGATTTGCATTGGAAACCTCCGCTGCTCTGGACCGAGAAACCATTCATAAACTCTCTCCCCGAGAAACCAGCCACTAGACACTGGGCCAGCAATAATTCGGTGAGAATGTTGGAAAGACAGTGCAGCCCTCATCAAAGGAGACCAGTTTGCTCGCTCTTCTGGGCTCCACCAGGCCAAATTCACCTGCAAAATAACATAAGGTAAGTAAAACTTTCACATAAAATTTAAAGCATACTAATGTTATTTTACCTGGTCCCAGGTTAAGTGACTCAACACATAGCGGTGAGTATGCACATGATGAGAGCCAGGAACGTCCACACAATCGGACAACCAAAAATTTAATCTCAGATACCCAACTCTCTCTCGGGAAATACCGGGTACCCTCACGATGTTATGTTCATATGCCTATACCTACAATAATAGAAAAGATCAAATTCATGTAAGAAAAGAGCGGAAATAACATTAGTGAAGGAAAAGAATACCTCGACAACCGCCATCAAGCCGACAAAAGACTTTTATTTCGGCAAAACTTATCAAGACCATGGTAAAGACACACGAGACCAGCTTCACCCCAACCAGAAGATGGTACCATTCTGAGATAAGAAAGGGCACTCAACACTGACAAGTGAATGGATGATTTAGTGCTGCCTAAGATGGTTGACCCAAGCAGATATAACAAAAATCCTCGAGCATACTGTTCGGCTGTGTCTCTGCCAACCCCTCCTTCATAGTTCATCCAATAACTACGAATTAGCTCTATTTTTATCTTAAAAGGCCCTTTATATGATGGTTTCATACCAATTAATTCCTGAATTTCTTCAAATGTTAAAATATCGTTGGTCAGAGGAACTGGAACACCATCATATCGAAGGCCGGTTATGGCAGTAAAATCGACTGGACCAATTGTCATCTCTCCAATGGGCAATTGAAAAGTGTGGGTTGTATCCAACCATCGCTCTGCAAGTGCCTAGACTACGCTCCAGTCTATCTGATATTCCTCGGATGGCAATTGTAAGATGAACTACTCAAAGCCGCAATCTCGGATAATCCACCTTACCCGAGAAGGCACTACATCATACCATTGTCGGGCTTTATAGATACACCCTCCAGCCCGAACAACGCAACGATCATGCTAACACAAACCCAGGTAAGTTAATACCAGGTAAGCACATATTATTCTATCTACTTAAATTAATTTATTTTTTCACAATAAAAAATAATAACAAAAAAATACAAAAATATATAACAAAAAAAGCGCAAAAAATCAGGAAAAAAAGGAAAAAATAATTACCTCACTCTTTTGATTGGAACTGCGATGGAGCGGCATCCCGACTAGTATATCTAAATTTTCATCTTCATGGTGCTAAATAAACTCCAATAACTCAGCATTAGAATGAGTCCCTGACCACGAAGCATGCATTGTTTTTGAAAAATATATGCTAAAATTGAAAGAAATTTGAGAGAATTATGAAATTGAAATTGTGTTGTAAAGTAAAATGAAGGAATGGTGGCTTTTTATTGAGAAACGGCAAGTAAAAAAACAAAATTCAAAACTGTTCATGAATAGTAAATTTTACTATTCATGAATAGTAAACTTTACTATTGACGAATAGTAAATTTTACTATTCATGAATAGTATTACTATTGATGAATAGTAAATAGTGCATGAACAGTGATTACATAGTAAATAAATGGTAAATTCATTTATTCACTTTAATCATTCAATTAATTGTGGGTATACAAGTATTCTTATACCCAGGGGGCAATAAGAAGGCATATGCATAAAATTAGCCAAACTTTTTGAAATAAAAAATTATTAGCTCGGGTCTAGAACCCAAATTTGCCTTAGATCCAGAACCTAGAAGTATCCTTGAGTCCAGAACTCAAATCGGGTCCAGAACCCAAATTTTCTTTAGGTCTAGAACCTAGAATTTGTTTTTAAGTTCAGAACTTAGCTCGGATCCAGAACCCAAATTTTTCTTAGGTCTAGAACCTAAAATTTATTTCTAAGTCCAAGAACTTAGCTCGGGTCCAAAACCAAAATTTTTCTTAGGTCCAGAACCTAGAATTATTTCTAAGTCCAGAACTTAGCTCGGGTCCAAAACCCAAATTTTCCTTAGGTCCAGAACCTAGAATTTGTTTCTTAGTCCAGAACTCAACTCGGGTCCAGAACCCAAATTTTTCTTAGGTCTAGAACCTAGAATCTCTTCTAAGTCCAGAACTTAGCTCGGGTCCAGAACCCAATTTTACCATTAGGTCCAGAACCTAGAATTATTTCTAAGTCCAGAACTTAGCTTGGGTCCAGAACTCAAATTTTTCTTAGGTCAATATATTTTGTTTAGTCCAAAATAATTTTTTTGTTGTCTAATATATCTTAATTGGTTCAAAATAATTTTGTTATCTTAATTAAATAATTTTTGCTTTAGTATCTAATTTTTATTAATAAAAAATAAAAATAAAAAATAAAAATAAACATAAAAATAATTTTGTTATCTTAATTAAATAATTTTTGCTTTAGTATCTAAGTCATCGCTGAAAGTCAACAGGCCCGTGGGCATTTCGCCCGCAGGAGTTTCCTGATGGCGAAATGGCCCACAGGCCTGCTTCGACCGCAGCCAGCTGCGGCAGCTTTTTTACCAGCGCAATTTTTCCTGCGGTAAATTTTTTTGCCAGCGCGATTTTTCCGCATCAGTTTTTTTTGCTAGCGAAATTTTTCCGACGCAAATTTTTTGAAGCCTAATGCAATTAGGTTTCAGTTTTCTTTTCTTAATAAATAATGTATGCCATGAGAAACTAGGAAAAAATCACAAAAAACTTCTATAAATAAGTATGATTACAACACAAGAAAGGAGGAGAAAATAAGGGACAGAAACTTGAAACAAAGTGGAAACCGAATCTGTGAAGGAAAACTGGGAATCAAGCTGATTTTTTGAGAGAGCTGAAAATCAATTCAAACAATTCATCAAAGGTATCAACCGCCTTTGATTTGGTTGATCCAAGAAGCAATTTTGGTGCAACCCCATGAAAGAAGGTTTGAATTCTAAATTCTTTTTGTTTTTTTACAGTGGCTTAATTCATCTAATTGCTTCTTTTAATTCAAAAATCCCAGAACCTTTAATTTAGTTTTTCTAAAGTTAAAAACAATATTTAGTTGTTTTGTTTTCCAAAAAAAGTTACAATTGTTATTTTTGATTCATCAAAATCTTAAAACCCTAATTTAACATGTTTCTTTTCAAAACCTTAAATTAAAATTCTGTTTCTTTCAAAAAGCCTTAAAAAACATCTTTTCTATTTATAAAAACTTTAATTCGTTTGGTTTACTTTCATAAAACCTCATAAAAGTATCAAATTGATTTTCAAATCCCAAAAGCTTCATGCATCACCGAAACCCTAATTTTAAAATACTAAACCCAAATTCAACTTCCAAACCTAAAATAGTAAACTCTAACCCCTTTAAAACCTTAAACCCTAACGTTTTCTAAACCCTAATCCTTTAAAACTTTAAAAACCACAAATATTTTAAATTTACACAGTAAGCTTGAAATCATCATTTAAAACCACAAATCAAAAGTATTATAAAGTGTCCAAAAACCTAGTTTCATGATTTCACCATTCAAACCTTAATTTGTTTAATCAAAGAGTCTTACCAACCTTAATCTATTTTAATTTCTTAAAAAAAAAGTCACAGTAGCCTAATTCTATGAATTCCAAAACCCTAACACATGAAATAAAGAACCCTAAATGGAAACAGTAGCTATAATTTGGATTTTTATTTACCTTATTCAATTCCATATTTGATTATGCTTTGGTTTATTTTACATGCTTTAATTTATTTAAGTTCAATTCTTGGCTCATTAAATTTATCATGGATGGATGTTTACTTTCTATTTAATATCTTTGGTGAATGATTTATTTACGATGAATGATTATTTACTTTTATCAATTTATTTAGGTTTCTAAATGTTGTAAGAGGTATGTTTCCACTTGGTGGGTACCTCATTAGTTAAATATCATGTAATTTAATTTGCTTTTCTATTTTAGAACCAATGTAAAGGGCATGTTTCTACCTTTCGGTGGGTGTCCTATTTAGGCATGTGATGTAAGGACATGTTTCCATCTTCGGATGGGTGTCCATTTATTTGTTTTGCTTGGACTTTGCTTTGATTTTAATATATTGATGCTTTCTTTTAATTATTGTGTGTAATATGGATAATGTTGTTATATTTAAGAATTTTATAATATTAAGACCTGTAAAGGAGGCCGGTTGCAATGAACCGGGCATTGTGGGCGTGCTGGGCCATTTCTGACCTTCCCCACATGTACCTAACTTTCTGAACCCATCAGGGGATTTTGGATTCCTTAGGAATCGAGTCATCCACCCCTTTCTTTTTTCCTAGCCCGTCCGGGTGGCGGCTCCATTTTCTTTGGACTTAGGTCCGTGTTCTCTAAGGCCCTGAGCCTAAGCAGTGCCGAAGTCGCAAGAACCATTCGACCGGGAGTGGGGGCAAAAATCCCCGCTCACACATATCATGCATAGAAAATGTATTTCGTGTTCAGTACCTTATGTGTAACCATGTCTCAAAAAATAATTTTGTACAATATGCTTCTAGCTGTTTCTCCGAATTGCTAAACCTATTCATATTTGCTTATCACCATAAAGGGAAAGTGAATACCAAGTCTTGTACACACCATTGTATACAAATGAAAATCCAACTGTACTTGTATAAGGGTTATTTTTCACATGCTCTGTGTAACACCCTTATACTCTACTTAGATATAGTACACACTTTTTTGAGTTTATAAAATATGCAAATAAAGCATATGAGTGTCACTAACTTGTCTTTCTTAAAATCGTACTCAATTTATAAAAGAATAATTTAGCTTATAATTCAAACATATAAGAGCCTCAACATATTTATATAAATTTGTAGTTAAATACATTACAAATCAGGCGATAGTTTATATACATACTCTTAATATTTTAGGTAAGTACATTACAAAACCAAATGTTGATTTGTATATTGATACATCATGCTAAAATATACATATAATAAAGTGGCTAACCAAAATGAATAGTTACATGCAATGCCAAAGGCTCTGGTTTAATGGGAATGGTGGAGCTTCTAGTACGAATCCAACTAACTAGACCTATCATGGTCTAGAAGGGCTCTCGGCCTTTACTTGTCATATGCGTGAAAAACAACTTGCACTAAGCTAATCGGTCAGCGGTACATACTAGGATAATAAAAATAATTATACATTCAAGAAAGTATAAATATCCATCATGCTAATGTCACATGAATACTATTTTATTTAATTAATAACACATAAACAACAGACATGCAATGGGTCCAACTATCCTTATACATTAATCTAGTCTAAGAAATATTACTTTGGCCTATTTTATAAATAGTGACACCCATGTGTCTCGCTAGTGGACGTAAATATATCTGTGACACCCAATGCCTCATCCATAATGTAATTATCTCTTAGACACCACATGTGTCTCAATCATTGGCATAGTAACATCTCCATAACACCCAATGTTTCATCCCATAATGTAAGGCATGCCAAATTACCAAACCCAATTTTCTAGAACTAATTAAGGCATAAGGTACACACAATGCTCATTTATCATTTTATGTTTTTTCCTCATTTCATATTCTCATCACACTTTTCATTTATCATCATCATATAAATCAATTACTCATCATACCTTTTCATATCAGCATCATCATCATCATCATATCATATTATATAATCAACAACATCACAAACATCACCTCTTTATAACTAAGAGACATGGCCATGCCTGCCTAAAAACCACACCCATGCCTGTCAATTTAGTTCTGCCACTTTAAGAAAACAAGCACACAGTCGTGCCATCTCAGGGAACATGCCTATGTCTTTCAATTCAATTCTGCCACTTTTAAGTAAAAACTACACGACTGTGTAACCTCAGAGGACATGCCTATGTGTTTTAAAACCACACTGCCTCCCATCCTATAAAATTAAGCACATGGCCATGTCATCCCAAAAGACATGCCCGTGTGTTTTAATTCAACACTTTCACCCTTTTCCAAATTTTTACGTAATAGATTCAAATTAAAGCCCATGGCCATATCCTCTTTATGGCCACGCCCGTGGGTCACCAAATTTTTACCAAATCACAAATAATCATCCAAAACAATGCAAACCGTAAGAAACAACCATTATTAAGGTATTTACAAACCTTTTTGAAGCCCAAAATGAAGGAATACACTTCTTTTCAAGCCTACTTCACCAAAACCTTCCACTTTCCAAAAAGTGGTCTTTAACTTTTTTAATTATTGACAATCACTTCACTTCACTCCCAATCAAATTATAGGTTTAAACACAACATTAAAACACATATAAACACCCTAGAACTCATTAAACTACACCTAATCCCAAATTAACCATAACCCTTCCCAAAACTCTAACTTCCACCTCACTTCTCCAAATCCTACTCAATTTCATTTGATCAATACTCCAAGTTTAGAATTATTGCTTCTATGTCAATTAACTTCATTCTATTTCATTTAAACTGTAATATCCCAATGTAAACCCTAGAAGTTTTGAATATTATTGTTGTTTTAATTGGATTGAATGTATATGTTGATTTAAAAGAGAAAAGATATTGAAAAGAGAATGTTTATGTATTGTTTAAAAAGGAAAGTAATGTGTAGAGAGAAAGTGTATATGTTGGGTATATGGTTATATATATAACATATACATTAGTCAAAAGGGATGGTCAATGGAAGAGGATATTTATGTGGGATATGTGCAATTACTTTAATGGGCATATAAGTGACAAAGGTTAAGTTAAATGGATGAGGGCATTTAGGTAATTGCTTTGTTAGAATTGCTTGGTGGAGATTTAAAGAAGAAAAGAAGTTGACTTGTGTTTATTTTTCTTTTCTTCTCATTTGTGTGCCGGCTATCCAAGAGAAGAGAGAGCAAGAGAGGTGTTCTTGATGCTAGAATCAAATTGAAGGAGAAATCAAAGGAGTTGGTTGGAGATTTGTGAAATTTCTTCATTTAAGGTAAGTACTCTCTTGTTTATCTTTGTTATTTTGAAGTTATGTTTGAGGTGGGTTGTGATGTGTTGAGATTATGAATAGGTGTGTTTGAAATGAGTTTATAAGTGTTGAGATTGATTATAAGTTAAAAAGGTTGGATTGATATTGGTTTTGGTTGGAAGATGATAAGTTAAGAGTGATGTTTGGTTTAGGGTTTTGAAATGGTAGATGATTAAATGGATTGTTGATGTATGGTTAATTGAATATTGTGTTAAACATGCAAAATAAGTGTTAATGACTTTGATTACATCCATTTGAATGAGTTTATGTTGTGTATATTGTGTTTTTATTCAATCAAAAGAGAGTTGGCCATAGTTAGGGTTTGTATACATGAGAGACACGGCCAAACCAAAGAAGAGACACGGCCAACCTAAAATATTTTTGAGAGACACGGCCAAGTCCATGGAAATTCGGCCGTGTTTGGTGATTTTTGGAGAGGACACGGCCGTGTCCCTTGCCCATGTCTGCTTCTGTTGCTTTTGGTTGAGAGACACAACCACAAGCTTGGCCGTGTCCCTTGAGGGTGTCCCTTACTGTGATTTGTTTCTTGTTTTTCTCATATTGTTGAATCCTTCCAAGGTCTTTTTGTAATTATACTTTGAACATACCTAAAACAAAGATGACCTAAACAAATGTGTATTGAGGATTCTAAATGTAAGAATAAGGTGAATTATATATGTGTATATATATCAATGATGATCATTTTAATGGATGTTTAATGTGTTTGATTATGTACATTTCAATAATAATGTATTTTGAAATGTTGTATCAATGATGCTATATGAATAATATGATTTGAGATATAACATGATATGAGGCCATTGTGATTGGCTATGATAACTCAAATGTGATATGAAGCCATTGTGATTGGCTATGATGATTCTATTGGATGAAAATAAGGCATGTTTGCCTAATTGATGATGAGATGTGAGAATGAAATAATAAATGAATTGTGTGTCTAATGTGTTATTCATTTTCAGAGTTTTGTTATTGGTGGCATGCCTATTGGTAACATTCTCTTGAAGTTAGGTTGGATTTGATCCTTGAAGCCTAATTGAGATGTTACAACCCTTGAAGCTAGGTTGGGTTGGTTCTTAAAGCCAAGTTGGGTTGATACTTAGCATGCTTTGTTCCCCTTGAAGCTTGGTTGAATCTAAATCCTTGAAGCCTAGTTGGGTATATGATAATGATAAATGTGATAACAAAACCAAAGCATTAACTCTGAAAATGGAGTGGCATATTAGAGTGTTTTGGGCCCATGCTTGTCTTTGTATATAATGTGATTCTTGAATGATAAGATCAATGGAACTATGAAGATGTAATATAAATATTGTTATGATATTGAATATAGTATGATGTGGTAATGTGATATGTTTCTATGTGCTTGGTTTATGAAATATAAAGGTGTGACGTTAGCTTTTCACTCATGATGTTCACTTTATGATTTAGATGTTTAACGTTGCATTGCCTTAAAGTATAATGTTGGTATATTTTGTACTACTAAGCCGATGGCTTAGCGCGATAGTGTTTGATCGCGCAGGTAAAAGAGTTGAACCTGAGAGCTCCTCGAGACCGAGTGAGAGTAGACATTGAAGAGTTATTTTGGGACTTAAAGATCGGAGAAAAGCTGCCAATCATGTATATATTCTATGTTTTGTAAACTTTGATTTATAACATATTTGTAATAACTTCCGCTGTGAATTGATAAACAGTTATATATATGGTGTCTTTTGGATTTCTATAAAATGTTTGAGATTGGTTTCATTTATTTACAAAGATCTTTGTTGCGTTTTCTTTTTAAACTGTGGCATTTACTATATTCAGTATACGTATATTACGATCGTTTAAGCATGCTTGGTACGTATACGGGATATAGGGGTGTTACAATTGTTTTGGTATCAGAGCCTAGGTTTGAGATTCTCAACCTAGGTCAAGTGTAAGAAAAAAAAGAGTGATTTGATTTTAAAAAAGTGGATTTTTGAATAAAATACATGTTTGGCATTGGCAGTCTCTGATCTTTAATGAGAAGTATTCTGCTGTGTTTGCAGATATAGGTTGTGATGGATTCTCACTCACGTCAGTCAGTCGAGGGTAGTGCTGAGAGTATAGCTCCTGATGAGATTAGAGAGGGAGCTAGAGTGGATAGTGCTGGAGAGGTACCTGCTTCTGTGTCGGGGAGACCAGCTGGTGAGGAGGTTCCGCCAGGTTGGTTTAGGCATATGATTGATTTCTTGAGGCAAGCACCAGTACAACCACCACCACCACCCGCACAGCCTTTGGTATCGGTGAGACAGTATGATAAGCTAAGGAAGTATGGAGCAGAAGATTTTCTAGGTACCATTGATCCAGCTGTAGCAGAGCAGTGGCTAGACAAAGTACAGAGAATATTTGTTCAGTTGCAAGCCACTCCAGAAGAAAAATTTGATTATGCAAGGTCATTGTTGCAGAAGGACGCATATGACTGGTGGAAGACAGTGCCCCATGCTATGGATGATCCACCTACTTTGTCCTATGCTGATTTTCTAAGAGAGTTTGAATTGAAGTATACTCCAAGGGAGTATAAAGATGTGAAAAAGATGGAGTTTTTGAACTTGAAGCAAGATCATCGGACTGTGACAGAATATGAGTTAGATTTTATCCGGTTGAGTCAGTATGCTGGGGGTATTATATCTAATGAGATAGATAGATGTAGGAGATTTGAGGAGGGATTGAGGCCCTCTATCATGTGTCAGGTGGCTGGATCTAGATATCATGATTTTTCCCAGCTTGTTGCAGCAGCTCTAAGTGTGGAGAGAGCTCAGGTTATTGCAGTTGCTTCAGAGGAAGAGATCAGGGTTAGAAGGCCCCAGTTTGAGGCAGGGTCTTCGTCTGTGAAAAGAGGTAAAGGAAGTTTTGTTCCTCGGGTTAGTAGGAGTCAGAGTCCAGCTGGTAGGTCAGTACAGTTTCAGAGGCAGAGATCTAGACCTACAGTTTCAGTGGCGAGTGCACGCAGAGATCCACCTTACCCATATGCATTCATTGTGGTAGACCACATGGTGGTCCTTGTTGGAGGACTGGTGTGACAGGGGTATGTTTTAGATGTGGGTCGCCTGATCACTTTGTTAGAGATTGTCCTGAGAGACAGGAGCGGATGTCAGTGGATACTGCAGCTTCTCGACCTAGTGTGAGGGGAGGTCGTGGAGGCAGAGGTTTCAGCAGAGGAGGTAGATCTGGGTTCAGTTCTAGAGGAGGTTCTACATCCAGGGAGAGTAGACCAGAGGAGGCTGGATCTTCTCAGAGGATTTATGTGATGCAGAGGCAACCAGATGCTTCGGCAGTCATAGCTGGTACTTTTTCTTTATTTGATACTTCAGTACTTGCTTTGATTGATCCGGGTTCCACACATTCATACATTAGTGCATCTGTTTTGCCTGTGTCTACTTTGCATGCTGAATCCCTAGGATTTGATGTTTTGGTGACAAATCCTTTAGGGCATAGTGTGATTGTTAGTAAAGTGCACTGAGATAGTGCAATAGTGGTACAAGGTGAGGAGTTTCTTGGAGATCTTATTGAGATGCCTTTTAAGGAATATGATGTGATCCTAGGCATGGACTGGTTATCTAGACATGGAGCTGTGGTTGACTGCAAAAAGAAAGTTGTTACCTTGAGAACCAGTGATGGTAGAGAGGTGTTAATATCTAATGAGCAGGAACAACGAGCATCCTTGTTTGTTTCAGCGGTTGCAGCTAGGAGATTGATTAGAAAGGGGTGTGACGCTTATCTTGCTCATGTGGTGGATAATAGAGTAAAGGGTTCTCAAATTGATAATATACACACAGTTGCAGAGTTTCCAGATGTGTTTCCAGAGGAGTTGCCAGGGTTGCCTCCTGAGAGAGAGGTGGAGTTTGGTATTGAATTATTGCCTGGTACCACTCCTATCTCTATTACTCCTTACAGAATGGCACCTGCTGAACTGAGAGAGCTGAAGGTGCAGTTACAGGAGTTGCTAGATAAAGGGTTTGTTGCGTTTCATTTATTTACAAAGATCTTTGTTGCGTTTTCTTTTTAAACTGTGGCATTTACTATATTCAGTATACGTATATTACGATCGTTTAAGCATGCTTGGTACGTATACGGGATATAGGGGTGTTACATAAACAATCATCTAACAATTCATCAAAATTCTACTTCAAAGAAACTCATTGCTTATTAAAGAAAACTTACCTAGTACTTCAATTATCACTAAAGTTATCTTCAATTCTTTGAAAATCTTGTTAAACCTTGATATTTAAAGAATAAAAGTTTTCTCCCTCTTGTTATCTATGGAGCTCAGCCAAGGTAGAAGAAAAGGAAAAAGATGATAGAAATTCTAGAGTTTTTGCTTTTTCATCTTAATCCACTAACTCTCTATATATATTATTATATAATTAATTAGTGTTATAGAATATTTATAATATAATATTATTATTTCATATTTTAACTTTTTCTACTTTAACTATTTCCCTCTTTTACACTTTTTACTTTTAACCACTTATATGTTAGTTATATCTTATTTATATTTACAAATCTCTCTCATCTAAATCTTCCTTAACACATGAATAAGTTAACAAAATTGGGGCGTTACGCTCTGTATCCACTTGAAGATTTGGATCATAGTTTATGACTCAAGCCTTTGCTTTTGGCAACTGGGGTATCCATATATTTATGATTACACATATTGAACCGTTCAAGAACTTTCTAAATGTATGTCTCTTTTAAAAGATACAACAATTTCCTCAAATGATCTTAAAGTCTTTACTCCAAGAGGATATGTGACTTCACTCATGTCTTTTATCTTAAAATTGGTTGATAACCACTCTTTAATGTGGTTTAGAAACATCTTGTTTCCAGCAATTAGAATGTCATCAACATATAATGATTATGGAAAACTTTGCTTCTAGTCATTTGATGTAGACAAAATAGTCCTCATCTATTATGAGACGGGATTTTTGCCCCCATCTCTCGGTGGAATGGTTCTTGCGACTATGACACTGTTAGGCTCTGGGCCTTAAAGAACACAGTCCTAAACCTGGAAAAAATGGAAATGCCACTTGGAAGGGTCAGGAAAGAAAAGAAAGGGGTGGATGACTTAATTCATAAGGAATTCCCAAACCCTATTAGTTTTGGAAAGTTGGGTACGCATGGGAAAGGTGAGAATAACCCACCAGCCTCATAACGCCTGGTTCATTGGAACCAGCCTCCTTTTTAGGTCTAAATATTATAAAACTCTTAAATTATTATAGTATTATCCATATTACATGCAATTATAAACATTCATCATATTATTAAGTTAAAAAAACCAATCAAAATGGGCACCCATTTGAGGATGGAAACATGCCTTTACAATTATCCAAGTCCATAAGAATAAATGAAATAGGACACCCACCAAAAGGTGAAAATATGTCCTTTACAAAGTCCCAAAGTTCATAAAATAAATTATATAATAAAAAATAACTAAGGCACCCACAAGGTGAAAATATATCTTTTACAATCTTTAAAATCTGAATAATGGTAAATAGTCAAAATTCAATCATTTATCATAAGAAAATTATATCAACTATCCAATCATCCAATCAATAAAATCAATAATTAAAATTATGGTTTCATAATAAATTAAAAAGTTAATGCTTTAACATCAATTAGGGTTTCATAATGCAAATTAGGGTTAATCCTAAAGGATCGAGTTCTTGGATTAGGGTTTGGAATCTATGAAATTTATGGATTTGGATTAGGGTTTTTGGGAATTAGGAATTTAGGGTTTTGGATTAGGGTTTTTAGGAATTAGGAACTAGGGTTTTAGATTTGGGATTTTGAAAATTAGGAATTAGTGTTTCAAATTAGGGTTTTGGAATAAGGGTTTCTATAAATTAAAGGTTTAGGAATTTTTAGAAATTAGGGTTTTTAGGATTAGGATTTTAGAAATTAAGGTTTTAGGATTAGGGTTAGGTATTTGGGATCAAGGTTTTACAGATTCAAAATTAGGGTTAAGTCTTGGGGATTAGGTTTTTGATTTTACAAATTTAGGATTAGGGTTAAGGTTTGGGATTAGGTTTTGAGCAAAGTAAATTATGTAGTGAAGATCTGAACCATATTGATCTAAAAAATTATTATCTACTGGATGAACTTAAACTATAAACAATTAATTAACTTTTACTATAATATGTTATGTGATGAATACATCATATAATATTAAAATATATTGAATTTAAGAATTCAAATCTGCATTCGTTGGTTCTAGCCAGTGTGATATGTTGAACCAAGCTCGTGTCTTTGAAAGCCTAGATCAAAGGAAGTATTGGTTGGTACCTTGAAGATTTGAGCTCATTTCTACTATCTTTTGTTACTCTTTAATTGCTCTCTGTCTCTATTTATCTCTTTTTAATTGCTGTCTCTATTGCTTAATCGCCACTGCATCTTGGCTTTTCCTCTTTCAATCTATTTATAATGTATCAATTAGGGTTAAAACTTGTTAATCCAGTTTTGAGATTTGCACAATTTAAGCACTCTTAGGATTCCTAAACAAACCAAACTCCTTTAGAATCATCTAACCACAGGATCCATATCGATTTGGAGAGTCCAAATCGACATGAGTGAAGCTCATGTCGATTTGGAGTTGCCAAATATGAGCCTTAGCTCATGTCAATTTGGACACTCCAAATCGACATGAGGATCATGACAATCTGGACACTCCAAATCCTCATGTCGATTTGGAATGTCCAAATTGACATGAGTCATGCTCATGTCGATTTGGCCTAATCCAACTCAAACCAAATCCATTTTTTCCAATTTTTCAGACCAAACATATTTTATAAATTTAATTTGGGCCTTTATAAATTTGACAAGTTTGATTCAAGCTTTTTAAACTAGGTTTAAGCTCTTTAAAATTGTAACAGACTAGGTTTGAGCTTCTTGAGTTTAATCCGGGCCAAAACTGAGGATCTATAGTCTTGTCCCTTGCTTGAATGATTTTGAATTTATTCAAAGAGTGAAAAGCAATTTATTTGGAGTTAATCTCAGACATTTCAATTTGATTTGAAAAAATAAAATTGGATTGCCTTGGCTTTGGACTCTAGAATTTGGTTTAGGTTCTGGACAAAAAATTTGGTCTGGGTTATAGACTTGAGAATTTGGTTTGAGTTATATACTTGAGAATTTGGTTTGGGTTCTAGACTCAAAAATTTAATTTAGGTTTTGGACCAAAAATTTGGTTTGGGCTTTGTGTAACACCCCTTAACCCGACTATTTCCAGCCGAGCCAAGTGTGCTACAGTATATGCAACATGGTATACAGAACATGTACTAAATAAAATTTTTTTCTTTTTATTACAAATAATAATAATTTACACATTTCTTTAATTGTTATAATTACATTTTGAAAGTCCTTAACAGTACATGCCAAGCTAAACTTTGCTTTGCTCCTCACTTCGCCTCCTGTTGCGCACTCTGGTGCTATTCCCATTTATCAGCTTGGACTCCATAACCTACGAGTTTAGAAAACTAAACTCGCTAAGCATATAGCTTAGTGGGTACTTTAACCGTTAAGTAGAAATTAGATGCAAACCACACAATGTTACAGATATGGCACCAATGATTAAGAATCTGACTATTTTTATCCTAAATCAGCTCAATAGAACTAATTTGTAGTTCAAAGTTTTCATTCCGGGCATTTGGGCCAGACTGCACTTTTTAGGCCACACCGGATTTTACAATACGGCAAAAATCCCTCGTTGGGCTTTAAAATCTAAATAAAACACAATTGGGATGTGATTTTCAAAAATCAAAAAATGTTATCTTGTTCTTAATTGGTCAAGCTTTCAAGAGAACATTCTCTGGAATTGTGAAACCGGACAGACTGAGATTTGTGCCTTGAGTCCAGATTTTGATCCAATTAAGAACAAGATAGCTTTTGATCATATCCAATTAAGACCCAATTTGGAAGCTTTCAAGAGAATATTACTCAATGTTATACTCTTTTGATCATATCTTTTTATCTACAAGTGGGATTTAGGAAATTCCAAATTCTATGGTTTCCTAACACATATATTTTCCCCTTTTCTTTCCTTAGCTCATCTTTGATCTTTTTCTTCTTTTTCCTTTAGCTTTTCTTGATTTCCAACAAGAATTCCAGCATACACACTTTAAACATAAATCCTATGGTTTGAAAACATAAGCTACCAATTCATTTCTTGCTAATTTTTCCTCAATCTAATCTCCTCTAACCTTAAAACCATTATTTCTTTCATCAAATCCTTCAAATAATTATTTCTTGAATTTTCTCCAAATCTAGCTACACGAACCCTAATTTCAATCTCTTAAATTAACCATTAATCCATGAAATTAAAACTAGAGATAGGTTTCTCTTACCTTATAATCTTGTTTGTCACCAAAATCTTCAACCAAAAGCCTTAAACTTTGGAAAAATCACCTCCTTCTTCCTTCTCTTATGGTTTGGACGAGTTCACCATGTAAGAGAGGGCTTTTATTTTCGTTCCTTAGCTTATTTTGATCCAAATGACAGCCATAAGTGGTGAAAATATGTTGGTATAGATGTTGTGTAACACCCTAATACTCCATATAAGTACTATACATATACCTGGTATACATACAGTAAGTATATAAAGTATAAGGATGTCACTTTTCGTTACAATTTAAAAACCTTCAACAGAGTTCAAACCACAATGCATTAATTTAAAGAACATTTACAAAATCATTATACTTTTAATGATCTTACATATATATAATAATCTTATTTTTATCATAACTTCATTTATACATATAATACACTCTTGTCAGAAATATATCATAATTAAAAATTATACATGTATGCATCACCCTCTAGTTGGTCTCGACAAACTCTTACTCTTCTCGTGGCATAACGAAAGACTTCATATCTTTCACCTAGTCAACTGCGCGATTACACATCCGCGCTAAGCTCGAGAGCTTAGTAGTACAAATATAACATATAAACATACATTATAAAATTTCTAACATATAATGAAATATCACTTCCATGTACCATTAGTTTCTTATCATGTTTTTCCTTTTGAATTGCACCTTTCATATCTCGACTAATTTCATGTATTATACACATATCATTATCACTAACCACAATCCATCATTAATACTCACCATCAATATATCAATATACACATTACACATCATGCTTCATAACATTATTTTATTCATAATTCACTAATCATGAATCACATTTCCCACAAAGTCAACCATAGATCTCATTACTCATTTATTTCAACATTTGTATATCATATTGACAACAAAGACAGACTCGGGCCCAAAAGACACTAATATGCCATTCAATTTTCAGAGTTAATGCTTTGGTTTTGTTATCACATTTATCATTATCATAGACCCAACTAGGCTTCAAGGATTTAGGTTCAACCAAGCTTCAAGGGGAACAAAGCATGCTAAGTATCAACCCAACTTGGCTTCAAGAACCAACCCAACCTAGCTTCAAGGGTTGTAACATCTCAATTAGGCTTCAAGGACTAGACCCAACCAAGCTTCAAGGGGAGTAAAACATGTTAAACTTCTACCCAACTTGGCTTCAAGGATCAAGCCCAACCTAACTTCAAGAGATTGTTACTATCATTAGGCATGCCACCAACAACAAACTCTGAAAATGGAATAACACATTAGCCACACAATTCATTTATCAATTTCATTCTCAATTCTCTTCATCAATTAGGCAAACATGCCTTATGTCTTTCAATTGAATCATCATAGCCAATCACAATGGCTTCACATCACATTTGAGTTATCATAGCCAATCACAATGGCTTCACATCACATTTGAGTTATCATAGCCAATCACAATGGCTTCACATCACATTTGAGTTATCATAGCCAATCACAATGGCTTCACATCACATTATATTTCAATTCACATATTAATACTTCATTATTCAAGTATACATAATCAATTACATTGAACATTATCATCCAAGCAAATATGCTTCAATTAGCTTAATTCACATTTCATAAAGCTCATATTATGCCAAACATAATATTATTGATATGCAATAATGTGGATTAGGGTTTGTACTTACCTCAAGAACCACTCCCATCAAGCTATACATAATCATTTACCTCATCATATCCTTCACATTTTACATATAGCATCATTGATGTAACATTATGAAGTATATTATTCATATAACACATTACCATTCACAAGATTCACAATGTATATAACATAACATTGTTCATATAGTATCATATGCATCATCAAATGTATGTTCATTCTCAACAATGCAAGAAGAGCAAAGAACATTCACAGTAGCCAACACACTCAAGGGACACGGCCAAGCTTGTGGCCGTGTCTCTCAACACCAAATCAACCGAGGCAGACACGGGCAAGGGACACGGCCGTGTCTCTCAACAAAAATCAGGCAGTGGCAAACATGGGCAAGGGACACGGCCAAGCCAGTGGCCGTGTCTCTCCAAAATTGATCCAACACGGCCAAATTTCCTTAAACTTGGCCGTGTCTCCCAAAAATCTTTAGTTTTGGTAAATTTGGCCGTGTCTCCCAAAAATCTTTAGTTTTGGTCGTGTCTCATCCTTGGTTTGGCCGTGTCTCCCATGAACAAAAACCCTAAACATGGCCAAATCTCTTTTGATTGAATTAAAACACATTATACACAACATAACCTTATTCAAATGAATATAATCAATGTCTTTAACACTTATTTTACATGTTCATCACAATAATCACATTAACAATACATTTAAACACATACCACTTCAAAACCCTAAAACCAACATCATTCTTATTCTTTCCATATCAACATCCACTTACTTACCATCTTCAAACCAAAACCAACACCAATTTGACTTTGTAACTTACAATCAATTTCAACACTTATAAACACATCTCAAACACACTTAATCATAATAACAACAAATCATAACTCACCTCAAACACAACTTCACAAATAACAAAGGAAAACAAGAGAGTACTTACCTCAATTGAAGAAATTTCGCAAATCTCCAACTTAATGCTTTGATTCTCCCTTCAATTTGATGTTTAGAACTTAGAACACCTCTCTTCCTCTCCATTTCCTTTCATAGCCGGCCACACCAAATGAGAAGAGAAGAAAAATAAAGACAAGTCAAACTTCTCTTCTTCTTTAAATCTCCACCAAGCAATTCTACATGAGCAATTACTAACATGCCCTCTTCCCATTTGTTCTAGCTTTCTTCTTAATCAAGTGCCCTTAATAGTAATTTCACATACAACAATTAAAATATCTCTTCCCTTGACCACTCTCCATTTGACCAATATATATGTTATATATATTAACATATACCCAACATATACACTTTCTCTCTACACATTATTTTCCTTTTTAAACAATACCTAAACATTCTCTTTTCAATTTCTTTTCTTATCAACATAACATATACACATAATTCAAACAAACAACAATTGTATCCAAACTTCTAGGGCACACATTGGGATATTACATGTTGACTTCCAATTGGTATACCTTATAGCAAAAATGGCAACTTTTAATTGGTCAACTTGCCTTCTTCTTTTATCTATTTATTTGGCAAGCCATTAGGCTTCCTTTTATTCATATTTTGACCCCCTCAACTTTCTTGTGCTGTAATTTTATAGTCTAGGGTGTGAAAATATCAAAATACCCTCCAACGATTAATCGATTGTAATTTTTAAACCGTGCATTTTCGGGAAAAATTGAAACCCACGGTTATGACCCAATTAATCTCGAGAATATTCTTTCGGGGTTGGATATGGGCACTATTAAGAACTTCCGACACTTAATTTTTAAGTTTACATAGTTGCCCCTAACTTTTGAGAAATTTTCACTTAGGTCCTTTTGATATCCCTTCCTGACCTTTCTGTCTTTCTTTATTAATATCTTTTTACTCACAACTCCAAATTAAGTAATTATTATTCCCACTAAAACTAGACATCCGGGGCTACATTGTGTAAAAATTTCATGTCGATCCAAGCTATATCTGATTTTGACAGTCCTTCGAAATCAAGCCTACTATGCTGTCCTGAGGCAGCTTGCACATTGTCTACTAAATCCATCATATCTTATTTTGTACAACTCCAAATTGAGTAATTTCAAGTTATAAATCTAGATAAGACAAAAATAAACAATTACATATTCTTTGAGACTCTCTAATTCTGTCATTAACTTGGATGAAATTCGAGCTCAAGTTATAGGTAATGTTCTAAACTCCTTTGTTCTAAGCCTAAATCATATTCTCTATGTCTGTTTCTTACCAATCTGGGATTTGGGATGTCACAATTCTATTCCTCTTAATTTAAGCTTCGCCCTGAAACTTACTCGTTCTATATACTTGATGTTCTTTAACTACTGTCTATTGCTTTTGCCACTCTTTCACCTTATTCACTTGATTGCTCTCTGTCATCTCTCTATATTGTTAACGCATTGCCTTATTTTGACACTTATTCATTTACTGGGATTAACTATTTTAAGATTCAACATGTTTTACCTTTTGTATTCTATTTTCTTCCCATCTCTGCTCACTTGTTGTTTATTATTCTACAAGTTTGTCCAATAGACTATTATGTGGTTCAACATGCTTTGACTTTTGTCATGATTTCTAATTTGAAGCATCACTATTACTCTCTTGTATTTCCTTCAACTTTGATTCATGTTTGTTCTTTCTCATTACTTCTTGTACGTTTTTCACTTTCTAATGTATTCATTTCTAAGCTTCCTTCTCTTTGCATTGTGGTTATTCTTTATTTACTTCTTACTGAATTTGTATGTCCTATGTATATTCGTGCAGTGTGGTGGCATTCCTTAAGTCTCAGCTCATCTAACTTTCCTTGTGTTGTCATATATACATCTCGAATAATAGCTCATGGGTGATCAGTCCATGATACCATTATTCTCATAGTACTATTTATTTCATTACGTGTCTCGCTCTATGTTGGTTATGGCCGATCCCAACATAAGGTGAGAACATCTTTCCTTTTTTATTACATTTCAAACTCTTTCTCTCCTTTCTTTTTCGAATATGTTTCAATTCACTTTCAATTTATTTTCATATATATATATATATTTTATTTGTATATTATCACATATTTTTCTTACTTAGCTCCTCAAGGTAATAACAGTAGAATCAAAGTGGGATGAGGCAATACCATATGGAACCAGCATGGCACGGGTGGCCCTCACCACCGTTTCATTTCCATGGCATAGGTGGCCCTCACCACCATTTTCATATTACAGGAGTGGCCCTCACCACTCTATAATCAACCAATGGCCCTCACCATTGGCCCCAGTGGCCCTCACCACTGAGTATATATATCGGTGCCAGATAAATATCAAACCAGTGGCCCTCGCCACTGGCCTCAATGGCCCTCACCATTGAGTATAAATGTTAATGCCATATAAATACACTCATCCCAACTCTGATTCAATCTGAATTACCAAGGTAAGCATATCTTTCTAATATTTTATTCTCGTTCCTTCATTCTTTCCTGCTTTCTATATGCACGGATTGCCATATGTTTCATATGTATTCACATCTGCATGGATGTCACCATATCATATCTCGAGCCATTTCTTGGCTCATTCACAATGCTCAGTGGAATATACGAGCTCATTGGCATTTTTATTCACTCATACTGTCATATTATTTATTTCCCCGGTGCTATACTTTATGAGCCTTATATTTTTCAAGTATCAGGCTTTCCACTGTTTCATCTCTTTATTCTCTTTCTGCATATGTATTATTTAGCACGTCTTTATGTATATATGGTATGTCTTTTTGTTTGTACAGTGTATGTTACATTTTATGTGAAGACATTTAAATATTGTATGTATAGTACTCAGTATGTCTCACATAAGTATAAATATTTTATGCACCGTGTTCGGTATGTCTCACATGGATATGCTTTGTACAATTTATGATATATCACATGTACATTGATTTGTGGGTCCAATCATTCTTAGCTTTATTTATCATTATTGACTTATAATGTGATTATTAAAAATTTACACTTCCTTTGGTGTATTTTGAATTTCTTTCGGTATGTCATATTTTACACTTTTGTGTTTTTCCATCAATAATCATTTCGAGATGACCTATAGCTCTTTTTCAATAACTCCTTCCTTGTTGTCAATTTCGAATTAGTCTACCTTTTTCGAAATGATTAATCTCTGTAACACGTATTGATTTTGTATTATTGCTTATCGAATGCCTTCGTGTTCTTCTTTTGATAATGATTTCCAAATAACTTTATGTCTCTTCATTATAAACTTTTCTTTAATGACAACTTATGTTAATTTATTTTCTTATATATTTCATACTATATCTTTCTTCTTCGGTGTATCTAACTATTATGACACATTCTTAATTTATATCGTTACTCCCTGATTTCTTTGCCTATCCTTATGCTTATTTCAAATCGTTCGTGAATCTCTGGACTTTTAGTATTAGCTTCTTAAATTCAAATCAAAATTTATTTTATAACCTTTGATGTCTATTTCTTTTGTCTTTTATACTCGATTTATGATCTCAGATTAATGATTCCTTATCATACATATCTATATCTTATTCTGTTTGTTAGCTCTTCTTATGTCCATTCTAATCAATTTTGTACTTTCTGATTTTTGGTATTCACTTATTTTAAAATCTAAATTCATACTTTTAATTCCTCTAACTTTCTTACTACAATATTTCATTTAGCTTTATTTTAAATTCAGCAACCATAACATTCCCATAATAAGTCAATCACATAATATTGGCATAGTAATCAAACTCATTTAACATGATTGAATCACATTCATATCAATGCACACATAGGCACAAAAAAAAAAATTCTCAAGTTGTCAGAACACATTACCAAACATTTTCAACACAAGTTTAAATAGTTCATTATATAAGGAACACATGATTTCAACCAGGTAAAGCATTAATCCTGGAGAATCTAACTAGTTTTGCTTCCTTTTCTTAGTTCTCAATTTTATTTTCTATGATTTTTTTCTTGCCGTACTATTATTCTTCACTCTTTCAATTTTAGACTCTTGTATTATGGTCGGTATTCTATTCGTTATTATTCTTTCAGTGCTTTTACTACTTACCTCTCATAATTACCTTAACCCTCATTGCATATATTTCGGTCTTTAACATACTTGTTTTTGCCCTTATGTGTATTTATCTTGCTTATATAAATTTTTGGTTTCTATTCTTAACTTACTATTCGTTCTTTTTAACCTTCTGAATGTCTGCGACTATCTAATTTCTTACTATCATACTATGTATCTGTATATATATGCACCTTTCGGTCTACTTTCTATCATTTCTTACTGACCGTCTATTCCAATTGTCATATATTTCTCAATTTCTAACTAGTATAGGGCTTACTGTTTCTGTTAATCATATTCACTCATTGCATTAACCTCTTTCTACATGATATCATTCTATCTCACTCCATTTACCTTTCCTCCGTATCCTAATTGGCACGTACTTTCCTATGGTTAACCGCCTAGGAATGGCTAAACCAATGCTCTGATACCAAAAATTGTAACACCCCTTAACCCGACTATTTCCAGCCGAGCCAAGTGTGCTATAGTATATGCAACATGGTATACAGAACATGTACTAAATAAAATTTTTTTCTTTTTATTACAAATAATAATAATTTACACATTTCTTTAATTGTTATAATTACATTTTGAAAGTCCTTAACAGTACATGCCAAGCTAAACTTTGCTTTGCTCCTCACTTCGCCTCCTGTTGTGCACTCTGGTGCTCCTTTGTAGCTTCCCATTTGTCAGCTTGGATTCCATAACCTACGAGTTTAGAAAACTAAACTCGCTAAGCATATAGCTTAGTGGGTACTTTAACCGTTAAGTAGAAATTAGATGCAAACCACACAATGTTACAGATATGGCACCAATGATTAAGAATCTGACTATTTTTATCCTAAATCAGCTCAATAGAACTAATTTATAGTTCAAAGTTTTCATTCCGGGCCTTTGGGCCAAACTGCACTTTTTAGGCCACACCGGGTTTTACAATACTGCAAAAATCCCTCGTTGGGCTTTAAAATCTAAATAAAACACAATTGGGATGTGATTTTCAAAAAAATGAAAAATACTATCTTGTTCTTAATTGTCAAGATTTCAAGAGCATATTTTTGATAATTTATTTCATTCCAAACGAATATTTTATCTCAATTATACCTCATTTATTTCTTACCAAATGAACAGTGAATTCTAGCATTTAGTTTCTTATGTACCTTGTTATCTTATTTTCCCAATAGCTTTTGTTCTACTGATCCGAATGTAAAAATTCTTGTTTTCACTCGAACTAGACTCATATGAGTCCTTATGGTTAAATTTCTAGATTTAAATTTGTTACACATAATTCTTGATGACTCCTTGAACTCTTCCCTGGTCAATTGGTTACTCAAGTCTGCGCAATGCATACTATTTCATTTATAACTTTACCTACGCAACTCAGATTGAGACTATTCTTATCTTAAATTAAAATAGACACATAAGGATATATTCAGTATTACTTTCAGCCTAAAAAAGGCAACACATGATTTTTGGCACAATTTCTAATTCAGCCCTGCAGTCTGCTAGGGTCTGCCTGCGCATGGTTCGCTCATTCGTGTGTAACTTCTTCATTTTAAGCTCAATCGAGATGAATCCAACTCCTATGATTCACCAACATACAAGGGTTCATTTATAGCTTCTATCACAACATCTAATTCCTGAGGTAAATGGATCAAAACCTGGACTCAAGACACAAATCTCAGTCTGTCCGGTTTCACAATTCCAGTGTGCATGAGTTATACTCTTTTGATCATATCTTTTTATCTACAAGTGGGATTTAGGAAATTCCAAATTCTATGGTTTCCTAAAGCATAAGGGTACATTTAAATATTTTTCAAAGCTTATAAATGTGTCATTAAGGTCACCTAAATGTAGTCCCAAGTCACAGGTTACTGACTGAGGAATCTCAGTTTTTCAGTTTGTACGCCTGGTATCATTTTGATCATAACTTTCATTCCAAACATGAAAATGAGTTGGTTCCAAAGCCTATGGTTTACTGACGTAATTTAGAAAAATTAAGTCTTCTTTGTAAAGTTTTATTTCTATCATTTTGCTAGTCTAAACTTCGGTTGAATTTCCAGAAAAATGCAGGACACCTGGCTGGCTGCAACAAAACAACACAACATAGCACTCCCATATTTACCTCCCTTATAACCTCAACCCCAAAATCAATCAATACACAACAAACACTTCTATGTCATCATCAATCTCAACCACATAACCACCACAACTCAAGCACATGAACAATTATAGCAATTACACATCCAAATGCAAAGGCAAAAGAGATCACTAATTCAAGAAGGTTAAAGTACCAAACCTTTTTCCCCTTTGCTTTCCTTAGCTCATCTTTGATCTTTTTCTTCTTTTTCCTTTAGCTTTTCTTGATTTCCTACAAGAATTCCAGCATACACACTTTAAACATACATCCTATGGTTTGAAAACATAAGCTACCAATTCATTTCTTGCTAATTTTTCCTCAATCTAATCTCCTCTAACCTTAAAACCATTATTTCTTTCATCAAATCCTTCAAATAATTATTTCTTGAATTTTCTCCAAATCTAGCTACACGAACCCTAATTTCAATCTCTTCAATTAACCATTAATCCATGAAATTAAAACTAGATATAGGTTTCTCTTACCTTATAATCTTGTTTGTCACCAAAATCTTCAACCAAAAGCCTTAAACTTTGGAAAAATCACCTCCTTCTTCCTTCTCTTATGGTTTGGACGAGTTCACCATGTAAGAGAGGGCTTTTATTTTCTTTCCTTAGCTTATTTTGATCCAAATGGCATCCATAAGTGGTGAAAATATGTTGGTATAGATGTTGACTTCCAATTGGTATACCTTATAGCAAAAATGGCCACTTTTAATTGGTCAACTTGCCTTCTTCTTTTATCTATTTATTTGGCAAGCCATTAGGCTTCCTTTTATTCATATTTTGACCCCCCTCAACTTTCTTGTGCTGTAATTTTATAGTCTAGGGTGTGAAAATATCAAAATACCCTCCAGCGATTAATCGATTGTAACTTTTAAACCGTGCGTTTTCGGGAAAAATTGAAACCCACGGTTATGACCCGAATAATCTCGAGAATATTCTTCCGGCTAAATCCATCATATCTTATTCTGTACAACTCCAAATTGAGTAATTTCAAGTTATAAATCTAGCTAAGACACAAATAAACAATTAAGTATTCTTTGAGACTCTTTAATTCTGTCATTAACTTGGATGAAATTCGATCTCAAGTTATAGGTCATGTTCTAAACTCCTTTGTTCTATGCCTAAATCATATCCTCTATGTCTGTTTCTTACCAATCTGGGATTTGGGATGTTACAATTCTATCATTCTTAATTTAAGCTTTGCCCCGAAGCTTACTCATTCTATATACTTGATGTTCTTTAACTACTGTCTATTGCTTTTGCCACTCTTTCACCTTATTCACTTGATTGCTCTCTGTCATCTCTCTATATTGTTTATGCATTACCTTATTTTGACACTTATTCATTTACTGGGATTAACTATTTTAAGATTCAACATGTTTTACCTTTTGTATTCTATTTTCTTCCCATCTCTGCTCACTTGCCATTTATTATTCTACAAGATTGTCCAATAGACTATTATGTGGTTCAACATGCTTTGACTTTTGTCACGATTTCTCATTTGAAGCATCACTATTACTCTCTTGTATTTCCTTTAACTTTGATTCATGTTTGTTCTTTCTCATTCCTTCTTGTACGTTTTTCACTTTCTAATGTATTCATTTCTAAGCTTCCTTCTCTTTGCATTGTGGTTATTCTTTATTTACTTCTTACTTAATTTGTATGTCCTATGTATATTCGTGCAGTGTGGTAGCATTCCTTAAGTATCGGCTCATCTGAATTTCATTGTGTTGTCATATATACATCTCGAATAATAGCTCATGGGTGATCAGTCCATGATACCATTATTCTCATAGTACTATTTATTTCATTACGTGTCTCGCTCTATGTTGGTTACGGCCGATCCCAACATAAGGTGAGAACATCTTTCCTTTTTTATTACATTTCAAACTCTTTCTTTCCTTTCTTTTTCGAATATGCTTCAATTCACTTTCTATTTATTTTCATATATACTTTTTTTATCTGTATTGTAACACACCTATACCCCGTATACATACACAACATGCTATTACGATCGTAATATACATATACTGAATATAGAAATGCACGGTTTAATAACCAAACAACTCAATTCTTTTACAATAATATGAACCAATTTAAAACATTTAAATTGTATTATAAAACACTAAAGATAAAATGTTTATTCAAAACGCAGCGAAAAATATTACAAATATTTCCAAATACATAAACATCAAAACTCAAATTTTACAAAACATAAAATATATACATGTCTGGCAGTATGTCTTTGATCTTTAAGCTCCACTATCAACTCCTCAAGATCTAGACTCTACTCAGCCTAGAGGAACTCTCCGGTTCTTCCCTGTCACCTGCGCGATAAATCATAATCGCGCTAAGCCAACAGCTTAGTGGTACAACTACAATAATATTATGTTTTGATGTAATGCCAATGTCTCACAATCAAGTCCATACACCATCCAAAAGAATGTTATACCTTAACATTTTACTTTGCTTAATGTCATATCAAACATTCATTCTCAATAACATATTTATGCATTATAATCAATCTCATTATTCATTGGTTTCACCATTCAAGAATCACATTAAAAACAAAGACAAACATGGGCCCAAAGACACTAATATGCTATTCAACTTTCAGAGTTAATGTTTTGGTTTAATTATCACATTTATCATTATCATTATCCCAACTAGGCTTCAAGGATTTAGGTTCAACCAAGCTTCAAGGGGAACAAAGCATGCTAAGTATCAACCCAACTTGGCTTCAAGAACCAAACCCAGCCTAGCTTCAAGGGTTGTAACATCTCAATTAGGCTTCAAGGACTAGACCCAACCAAGCTTCAAGGGGAGTAAAACATGTTAAACTTCAACCCAACTTGGCTTCAAGGATCAAGCCCAACCTAACTTCAAGATATTGTTACCATAGGCATGCCACCAACAACAAAACTCTGAAAATGGAATAACACATTAGCCACACAATTCATTAATTATTTCATTATCAATTTCATTCTCATTTACTCATCATCACTTAGGCAACCATGCCTCAATCATCTCATTAGCATCCTTATCATTTTAGCCAACAACCATGGCTCCATATCTCATCAAGAGAGTATATATATATATCATCAATTGCATTGGATATCATCTAGGCAAACATGCCTCAATCATCTCATTATCTCTCAATTTACATTAATCAATTAACATTATACCAATCATAACATTTATCACATGAAGTAACAATGTAATCAATTACTTAACATATGTACAATCAAACATGTTAAGTATCAAAATCATATAAATGCATACAACCATGTAGCTTGTACTTACCTCCAAAAGCAACTCATACAAAACACTAAACTCTTCTTCCAAGAATCCTTCAATACTTGGATTAGGGTAACTCAAACTCTTCACAACCTAATCCAAAAAGGAATAATACAAATGAGATAAGAAGACTAAGGTCTAACTAGGGCACACTCTACACATGACACGATCAACAACACGGGCGTGTCCCTGACCGTGCCCTAAACTCACAACACATAAGCTTTGACACGCTCAGAACCACGGGCGTGTCACTGAACGTGTAATACATTCTGTTTCCCAGAAACATTGACACGTCCAACAACATGGGCGTGTTCAAGGCCGTATCAATCCTTCACCAACACAGTAGCTATGACACGCTCAGTGACATGGGCGTGACACTGGACGTGTAAATACTACTACAACACAGAACCATTGACACGCCCAAAGACTTGGCAAAGCTCATGGGCGTGTCAGGCCAAAAATACAGATTCCGGCAACCACAACCTCACATCCAACAATCCTTTTACTTTCACCATTTTCCACTTCAAACAAACTTCACTAAACACACCCAAAAACCATAACAAACTTGCAAAAACATAAAAACAACTCTAAACATACCTCAAACACAAATCATAATCATCATCACAAACCCAAAACACAACCACAACACTATCTCTTTTAACAACTTACTCTTTCCTTCAATCCATCCCCAAAATCCAAAATCAATTGAACCAAACACTTTTAAACACACCACAATCAAACAAACACATAATATCCCCAACCTCACTCACAACTTCAAAGAAAATCTAAGAATCAAGTAGAGAACTTACCACGGATGAAGAAACTCTTAAATGTCCAACTTGATCACTTGAAAACTTCCTTCAATCTTGAGTATGAAAGATCAAATCTCTCTCTTGCTCTCTTGCTAGGGAGTGTCGCCAAAACAAAGAAAAGAAAAGGAAGGAAATGAAGGCACACACATAAGGAAGAAAGAAAGAAAGAAGAAAGGAAAGAAAATAAAGTCAAACACTCAACCTTCTCTTTCCTCAAAACCCTCTCCTCCAAGCATTTAATATTAAAATACTCTAAATATCTCCATCCACTTCCACTCACTCAAATCCCACTTAATTAACTTAATTAATTTAAAAATCATCAATTAATCATCTTTTGACTTCACATTTGACTTGTATATGTTGTATATATCCCTATATATATACAACATATACACTCTCTCTTCACTTCTTTTCTCTTTCCAATTAAACACACATTCATTAAATCCAATTAAAACAACAATTATATCAAAACTTCTAGGGCACATTTCTGGATATTACATGTATATTATCACATATTTTTCTTACTTAGCTCCTCAAGGTATAACAGTAGAATCAAAGTGGGATGAGGCAATACCATATGGAACCAGCATGGCACGGGTGGCCCTCACCACCATTTCATTTCCATGGCACAGGCGGCCCTCACCACCATTTTCATATTACAGGAGTGGCCCTCACCACTCTATAATCAACCAATGGCCCTCACCATTGGCCCCAGTGGCCTTCACCACTGATTATATATATCGGTGCCAGATAAATATCAAACCAGTGGCCCTCACCACTGGCCCCAATGGCCCTCACCATTGAGTATAAATGTTAATGCCATATAAATACACTCATCCCAACTCTGATTCAATCTGAATTACCAAGGTAAGCATATCTTTCTAATATTTTATTCTCTTTCCTTCATTTTTTCCTGCTTTCTATATGCACGGATTGCCATATGTTTCATATGTATTCACATCTGCATGGATGTCACCATATCATATCTCGAGCCATTTCTTGGCTCATTCACAATGCTCAGTGGCATATACGAGCTCATTGGCATTTTTATTCACTCATACTGTCATATTATTTATTTCCCCAATGCTATACTTTATGAGCCTTATATTTTTCAAGTATCAGGCTTTCCACTGTTTCATCTCTTTATTCTCTTTCTGCATATGTATTATTTAGCACGTCTTTATGTATATATGGTATGTCTTTCTGTTTGTACAGTGTATGTTACATTTTATGTGAAGACATTTAAATATTGTATGTATAGTACTCAGTATGTCTCACATAAGTATAGATATTATATGCACCGTGTTCGGTATGTCTCACATGGATATGCTTTGTACAATTTATGATATATCACATGTACATTGATTTGCGGGTCTAATCATTCATAGCTTTATTTATCATTATTGACTTATAATGTGATTATTAAAAATTTACACTTCCTTTGGTGTATTTTGAATTTCTTTCGGTATGTCATATTTTACACTTTTGTGTTTTTCCATCAATAATCATTTCGAGATGACCTATAGCTCTTTTTCAATAACTCCTTCCTTGTTGTCAATTTTGAATTAGTCTACCTTTTTCGGAATGATTAATCTCTGTAACACGTATTGATTTTGCATTATTGCTTATCGAATGCCTTCATGTTCTTCTTGTGATAATGATTTCCAAATAACTTTATGTCTCTTCATTATAAACTTTTCTTTAATGACAACTTATGTTAATTTATTTTCTTATATATTTCATACTATATCTTTCTTCTTCGGTGTATCTAACTATTATGACACATTCGTAATTTATATCGTTACTCCCTGATTTCTTTGCCTATCCTTATGCTTATTTCAAATCGTTCGTGAATCTCTGGACTTTTAGTATTAGCTTCTTAAATTCAAATCAAAATTTATTTTATAACCTTTGATGTCTATTTCTTTTGTCTTTTATACTCGATTTATGATCTCAGATTAATGATTCCTTATCATACATATCTATATCTTATTCTGTTTGTTAGCTCTTCTTATGTCCATTCTAATCAATTTTGTACTTTCTGATTTTTGGTATTCACTTATTTTAAAATCTCTTTTAAAATCTAAATTCATACTTTTAACTCCTCTAACTTTCTTACTACATTATTTCATTTAGCTTTATTTTCAATTCAGCAACCATAACATTCCCATAATAAGTCAATCACATAATATTGGCATAGTAATCAAACTCATTTAACATGATTGAATCACATTCATATCAATGCACACATAGGCACAAAAAAAAAAAATTCTCAAGTTGTCAGAACTCATTACCAAACATTTCCAACACAAGTTTAAATAGTTCATTATATAAGGAACACATGATTTCAACCAGGTAAAGCATTAATCCTGGAGAATCTAACTAGTTTTGCTTCCTTTTCTTAGTTCTCAATTTTATTTTCTATGATTTTTTTTTCTTGCCGTACTATTATTCTTCACTCTTTCAATTTTAGACTCTTGTATTATGGTCGGTATTCTATTCATTATTATTCTTTCGGTGCTTTTACTACTTACCTCTCATAATTGCCTTAACCTTTATAGCATATATTTCGGTCTTTAACATACTTGTTTTTGCCCTTATGTGTATTTATCTTACTCATATAAATTTTTGGTTTCTATTCTTAACTTATTGTTCGTTCTTTTTAACCTTCTGAATGTCTGCCACTATCTAAATTCTTTCTATCATACTATGTATCTGTATATATATGCACCTTTCGGTCTACTTTCTATCATTTCTTACTGACCGTCTATTCCAATTGTCATATATTTCTCAATTTCTAACTAGTACAGGGCTTACTATTTCGTGTTAATCATATTCACTCATTGCATTAACCTTTTCTACCTGATATCTTTCTATCTCACTCCGTTTATCTTTCCTCCGTATCCTAATTGGCACATACTTTCCTATGGTTAACCGTCCAGAAACGGTTAAACCAATGCTCTGATACCAAAAATTGTAACACCCCTTAACTCGACTATTTCCAGCCGAGCCAAGTGTGCTACAGTATATGCAACATGGTATACAGAACATGTACTAAATAAAATTTTTTTCTTTTTATTACAAATAATAATAATTTACACATTTCTTTAATTGTTATAATTACATTTTGAAAGTCCTTAACAGTACATGCCAAGCTAAACTTTGCTTTGCTCCTCACTTCGCCTCCTGTTGCGCACTCTGGTGCTCCTTTGTAGCTTCTCATTTGTCAGCTTGGACTCCATAACCTACGAGTTTAGAAAAACTAAACACGCTAAGCATATAGCTTAGTGGGTACTTTAACCGTTAAGTAGATATTAGATGCAAACCACACAATGTTACAGATATGGCACCAGTGATTAAGAATCTGACTATTTTTATCCTAAATCAGCTCAATAGAACTAATTTGTAGTTCAAAGTTTTCATTCTGGGCCTTTGGTCCAGACTGCACTTTTTAAGCCACACCGGGTTTTACAATACTGCAAAAATCCCTCGTCGGGCTTTAAAATCTAAATAAAACACAATTGGGATGTGATTTTCAAAAAAAAAAATGCTATCTTGTTCTTAATTGGTCAAGCTTTCAAGAGCATATTTTTGAAAATTTATTTCATTCCAAACGAATATTTTATCTCAATTATACCTCATTTATTTCTTACCAAATGAATAATGAATTCTAGCATTTAGTTTCTTATGTACCTTGTTATCTTATTTCCCCAATAACTTTTGTTCTACTAATCTAAATGTAAAAATTCTTGTTTTCAATCAAACTAGACTCATATGAGTCCTTATGGTTAAATTTCTAGATTTAAATTTGTTACACATAATTCTTGATGACTCCTTGAACTCTTCCATGGTCAATTGGTTACTCAAGTCTGCGCAATGCGTACTATTTCATTTATAACTTTACCTACGAAACTCGGATTGAGACGATTCTTATCTTAAATTAAAATAGACACATAGTGATAAATTCAGTAAAACTTTCAGCTTAAAAAAGGCAAATATGATTTTTGGCACAATTTCTAATTCAGCCCTGCAGTCTGCTAGGGTCTGCCTGCGCATGGTTCGCTCATTCGTGTGTAACTTCTACATTTTAATTCCAATAGAGATGAATCCAACTCCTATGATTCACCAACATACAAGGGTTCATTTATATCTTCTATTACAACATCTTATTCCTGAGGTAAATGGACCAAAACCTGGACTCAAGGCACAAATCTCAGTCTGTCCGGTTTCACAATTCCAGTGTGCATGAGTTATACTCTTTTGATCATATCTTTTTATCTACAAGTGGAATTTAGGAAATTACAAATTCTATGATTTCATAACGCATAATGGTACATTTAAATCTTCTTTCACAGCTTCTAAATGTGTCATTAAGGTCACCTAAGCGCAGTCCCAATTCACAAGTTACTGACTGAGGAATCTCAGTTTTTCAGTTTGTACGCCTGGTATCATTTTGATCATAACTTTCATTCCACACGTGAAAATGCGTTGGTTCCAAAGGCTATGGTTTACTGACTTAATGGAGAACAATTAAGTATTCTTTTTCAAGTTCTAGTTCTATCATTTTGCTAGTCTAAATTTCGGTTGAAGTTCCAGAGAAATGCAGGACACCTGGCTGGCTGCAACAAAACAACGCAACATAGCACTCCCATATTTACCTCCCTTATAACCTCAACCCCAAAATCAATCAATACACAACAAACACTTCTATATCATCATCAATCTCAACCACATAACCACCACAACTCAAGCACATGAACAATTATAGCAATTACACATCCAAATGCAAAGGCAAAAGAGATCACTAATTCAAGAAGGTTAAAGTACCAAACCTTTTTCCCCTTTGCTTTCCTTAGCTCATCTTTGATCTTTTTCTTCTTTTTCCTTTAGCTTTTCTTGATTTCCTACAAGAATTCTAGCATACACACTTTAAACATATATCCTATGGTTTGAAAACATAAGCTACCAATTCATTTCTTACTAATTTTTCCTCAATCGAATCTCCTCTAACCTTAAAACCATTATTTCTTTCATCAAATCCTTCAAATAATTATTTCTTGAATTTTCTTCAAATCTAGCTACACAAACCCTAATTTCAATCTCTTAAATTAACCATTAATCCATGAAATTGAAACTAGAGATAGGTTTCTCTTACCTTATAATCTTGTTTCTCACCAAAATCTTCAACCAAAAGCCTTAAACTTTGGAAAAATTACCTCCTTCTTCCTTGGGCTTTTATTTTCTTTCCTTAGATTATTTTGATCCAAATGGCAGCCATAAGTGGTGAAAATATGTTGGTATAGATGTTGACTTCCAATTGGTATACCTTATAGCAAAAATGGCCACTTTTAATTGGTCAACTTGCCTTCTTCTTTTATCTATTTATTTGGCAAGCCATTAGGCTTCCTTTTATTCATATTTTGACCCCCTCAACTTTCTTGTGCTGTAATTTTATAGTCTAGGGTGTGAAAATATCAAAATACCCTCCAAAGATTAATCGATTGTAACTTTTAAACCGTGCGTTTTCGGGAAAAATTGAAACCCACAGTTATGACCCGAATAATCTAGAGAATATTCTTCTGGCATTGGATATGGGCACTATTAAGAACTTCCGACACTTAATTTTTAAGTTTACATAGTTGCCCCTAACTTTTGAGAAATTTTCACTTAGGTCCTTTTGATATCCCTTCCTGACCTTGCTGTCTTTCTTTATTAATATCTTTTTACTCACAACTTTAAATTAAGTAATTCTTATACCCACTAAAACTAGACATCCTGGGGTACATTGTGTCAAAATTTCATGTCGATCTGAGCTATATCTGATTTTTGATGGTCCTTCAAAATCAAGCCTACTATGCTGTCCTGAGGCAGCTTGCACATTGTCTACTAAATCCATCATATCTTATTCTGTACAACTCCAAATTGAGTAATTTTAAGTTATAAATCTAGCTAAGATATAAATAAACAATTAAGTATTCTTTGAGACTCTCTAATTCTATCATTAACTTGGATGAAATTCGTGCTCAAGTTATAGGTCATGTTCTAAACTCCTTTGTTCTAAGCCTAAATCATATCCTCTATGTCATTTTCTTACCAATCTGGGATTTGGGATGTTACACTTTGGACTTGAGAATTTGTTCTAGGTTATGGACCAAAAAATTTGGTTTGGGTTTTAGGCCTGAGAATTTGGTTTGGGTTCTAGACTCAACAATTTGATTTGGGTTCTGGACCCAAAAATTTCATTTGAGTTCTGGACCTAAGAATTTAGTCTAGGTTCTGACCCGAGAATTTAGTTTGGGTTTTGGACTAAAAAATTTGGTTTGCAAAAAACTTGGTTATTTTAGAAAAAAAAATTGGCTATTTTTAACCATATCCCTATATATCCTTACCCCCTGCATGGAAAAAATATTTTTAAACAGATAAATTTAGACCCACAATAAATATCAATATACTGTTAACATGAGCTCAATTATTTGTGCTTTGTGTAGTGGATGAAGTAATCACTGAATTGATTCCCATCTTTACTTTAGACATACTTTTGTTCCTTTCATTTCTTTCACTTCACTTTTTCTTTTTTTGTTCTTATCCATGGCTGTTCAGTTTGGCTATATAAATTGACATAATGAAACTGCATTATCACTTTGATCCAGAGCTTGAAAGTCTCCTTCATTTTTAAAATTCATTCTAAACTTCTAAAGCATTGGCAACCATCTTATAAATTGCAAGTAATCAACATTCTTTTAGGGTCAGACCATATCCAAATAATGAGTTGCTTACTTACCTCTATGACAGCAGGGTTGAACAAATTCCTCTCTTAGCCGGGATGCATCTTCATTATAGTAGCAAAGAAAAAATGCAAGTATCATTTTGCTACAATTTAATTACTTATTGGCACAATATTTATGAGTATAATTTAATGATAAACATTATCACATGAAAATTATTCTATACAGTTTATTTAAAAAAAATCCATAAGGAAAATTGGTAAATTAATATAGAAGAAAGGATATATGTATAGATACAGATTATGACTATTATTAAAGTGCAAAAAAGGAATTTGTTTACTTACCTTGCTTGGCTTATCTATTTTTGGATAGTATGACGGTTGTGAAATTCATGGCAGAGGAAACATTAACAAAGCCCACCAATGGTATGTTCGGGAACTACCTCTAGTAAAAAGAATGGTTTGAGAAAGCAGCTTTGAATATTTTTTTTTGGCAACTACCATTTTGAGGATTTTATATTGACAGGATTGTGATCCAAGCACTTTCCGAGCGATGGATGGACACTGCCCATACTTTCACTTGCCGTTGGAGAAATGACCATCGATCCTATTGATTTTGCTGCCATAATGGGCCTCTAATGTCATGGGATCCCTATTCCTTTAACCATCAATATTTTAACCAATGATGAGATTCAACAGTTGATCGGTGTTAAGCCCCATTTTAAAAGACCTTACTAAATCAAGTATGAGTCCATCCAAGAGTACTGGATAAAGCATACTCGACCGGTGTAAGATGAGAGGGAGAAACAATATACCCATGGATTCTTATTATATCTGCTGGGGGTGGCTATATTAGGTAGCATTGAGTCTGCCATCCACTTGTCGGTGCTACGTGCCCTTGCTAATTTTGACCATATGCCTCTTTACGAGTGGGGAGAGGCTGGCCTTGATTGTCTTTATAACAATTTTAATGAATTTGCAGGAATAAAAGATCCTTTACTGGTTTTATGGTTGTTACTGAGGTATCAATTTCCTTATAACCATTGATCGAAACAATACTTGTGTATAGATTTTGATCTTCCCTTTTATGTATAGGTTTGGGCATATGACCACATCCTGGTGAGGGTCCCATCATTCTAGGCTGCGAGTAGGATATCCAAGGCTAAGCTTCTGGCTATCGGGTCATAGAGAGGTGATTGAAAACCGTCATGTACACACTCATCGCTACCACATAAGTCGTTTATCCTGGAACCAAGTAAGGAAAATGTTAATGTAGACCCTTAATTTTTAACCCAGTCCAATTCGATATTTTTAAACAGACCAAAATAATTTTTATGGTGTTTTAATTAAATAATATTTATTTTTAATAAAAAAAGTAATAATAAAAAGGATAAAAAATAATAAATAAAATAAAAATCGGCGATGGAAGAATCGACGACAAAAAAATTTCATCGCAAGCGGCGAATTGGCCACAAGCCAATTTGCCGCAAGAAAATCCTGCGATGAAATGGCTTGGCCTGCACTCGAGCTAGCAGCACCCAAGCCTAGCGCCAGCAGATTTTCTTCACCAGCACACTTTCCTATGCCCAGCCCGCGCGCGGTTTGCCCAAAACTCTATTCTACTTGGTTTTTAATTTTGTTTCCTAAAATATTTTTATTTCCTTAACCAATTAGTATTAGATTTTTATTTTTTCTTATAAATACCACATTAAAGACATATAATTGAAGATCTAAAATTTTTTATCAAACTTTGGACTTTTGTATTTTTTCGGCCAAAAAAGAGAACCTTGAAGAAGCAAGAGGCAGTGAGCAAGCAACAACAATCCATCAAAGGCAGCCTACACTATCTTTATTATCGTTCAACCAGAATTCAAAGATTGTGGTAGAACCAACAATAGAGGTTTGAATCTCTATTTCTTACCTTATCTTTACAGTAGCTTCATCATTCAAATTGATCAAAATTTTAAACATACAATAGATGATGTTTTTTTGATCAATTATTCTGTTTACCATCTAAACTCTATTTAAAACCCTAAAAAGTATTTTTTCAAAACCCTAAAAACCTTAATACCTGTAAAATTAACTTTTGAAATATAAAACCCTAATTACACTTTTCTAAAACCACGAAACAATAATTTGTTTTCTTAAAACTCTAACTAAATCTATTTTTCTAAGATTTACAGTAGCTTATTTCTTCCAATTTCGTAACTGTAACATCTTAAAATTTTTGGAAAATTTGATAAAATAAATTATAATTTAAAAGGGTAAACTAAATTAAGGGATTCTAAATGAACAAGTGGAATATATATGTGATATATATGAAAAATATGCATAACATATAAAAGTCAACACTTTTTAAAAGAAAAGGGTATTTTGGTAATTAAATCTTATAAATTCAAAATTAATAAAATAATTCAAAAATAAATTATTTTTGAATGGAAGAGGAAAATTAGGACTTTTAATTTATTAAATAAATAATTAAATAATTAATTATTAAATTATTTTAATATATATATGGTTTAAAAAAAGATAAAAAGGAAAAGAACTATTAAAAAGTCTTCTTCTTCTTCCTTTAGAACGTTTTCCATGGAAGCTTGGAGCAAGAATTTGATTCTTCCATACTCCATAAATTGAAGGATTTAATAAGTTTCAAGTGAATTTTTGGTGATTTCCATCGAAATTAGTAAGTTTCCAACTCATTTCTTTGAATTTCTTGGAAATTTGGATTATGTGAGGTTTGAAATTTTAATGTAATATGTTATAATTATTGGAATTGGTGTGTATAATGTTATTTTGGGTAGTTAACAATGATTCTAAGGTTAGATTGAAGACATGATGGAGTTTAGATAAAGAATGGTGAAGAGAGAGAATTTAGGGTTATGGATTTTTGGGGTTTTGAAAACATGAGCTTTAACTGTGCAAATTGATTCCAAATGAGTTTTTTTTATTCATAAACAAGTATTTTAAAGTCAAATATTGGATTTGGTGGTGTTGGGTTGGAGTTTGAGAATGGAAGTGGAGATTTAGGGTTTTGGAAAAGTGATTTTTCAAAGTTGTTGAATTGTGTGATTTTATTTATTTAAGCATGTTGTTTAGGGTTAAAAGTGATGAATATAAGCCTGGAATGAGTAATGGATTGTGTTGGAATGGAAAACTTTCAATAGGAGAAGTGTGAGCGGGAATTTTTGCCCCCCACTCCCGGTGAAATGGTTCTTGGGACTTCGACACTGTTTAGGCTCGGGGCCTTAGAGAACACAGACCTAAGCCTGGAGAAAATGGAGTTGCCACCCAGACAGGCCGGGAAAAAGAAAGGGATGGATGACTCGATTCCTAAGGAATCCTCAACCCCCTAATAGGTTCGGAAAGTTGGGTACGTATGGGGAAGGTGAGAAATGGCCCAACACTCCCACAACGCCCGGTTCATTAGAACAGGCCTCCTTTGCAGGTCTTAATATTATAAAATTCTTAAATATAACAATATTATCCATACTACAAGCAACAATTAAAATAAAGCATCATTATATTAAAATCAAAGCAATGTCCAAACAAAACAAATAAATGGACACCCATCTGAGGATGGGAACATGTCCTTACATCGTTCATGTCTAAACTAAATAGGACACCCACCGAAAGGTGGAAACATGTCCTTTACATTGGTCCAAAATATATAAGCGATTTAAATTACATAATACTTAACTAATGAGGTACCCAAAAAGTGGAAACATACCTCTTACAATTTTAATACTAAAATAAATAAATAATAATCATAATAATAAAGAAAATAATCATCCATGGTAAATTAAATAAATCAAGCATTGAAATTAAATAAATCAACCATCAATACATATAATAAGCTACATAATCAAATCTAAAATTAAATAAAGCAAATAAAGATACAAATTTAGGTTTTATGTCTTTTTTTAGGGTTCTTTAATTAACATTTAGGTTTTTGGAATTTTGGAATTATTATATTTATTATTTAGGCTACTGTGAGAATTTTAGAAGAATGGGAGGGATTAGAGTTTTATAAATTTGAGAAAGTAGTAAGGTTTTTGGTAAATCAAATTAGGGTTTAAAGCTAACATCATGAAATTAGGGTTTTGGAACCTTAAGACATTAGGGTTTATAATTTTAAAAGATTGGGATTAGGGTTTAAGATTTTTTAGGTTTAGTAAAGAGAAAGATTTATCAGATTTGGGCTTAAGGGTTTGTTAGGTTTACTGGATTGGGGTTTGAAAAATAAAGGTGTTGATTCAATTTTGATGTTTTAAGAATTAGGGTTTATGAAAACTAGGGTTTATTGGGGTTAGGGTTTTTGAAAATTAATATGATATTTTAGGGTTTTATATATTTTGGAAAACATATTCAATCATAGGATTTAAGAAAACAGTTTAAATTTTTATAGAAACAATTAAGTTTATAGTTTTTAGAAACTGTAAAGAAAATTAGGGTTTAGAGAAATAAGAAGATAGTTCGGGGCTTTTGGAATTCTCTAGATTTTTGAGCTATTGGATGAAACAATAATGAACATAATATGTAATTAGGGTTTATCAATTTATACTATTAAATCAAAGTGATAACAAAAATAAACAAATGAAAAACCAGTAAGAACAAAAATGATATAACAATTGAATGTTTAAGCAAATTCAAGATTAAGACACAAAACCTGCGTTGAAAGTTCCTCCAAATTGTTTTCTGGACGAACAATAACAAAGACAGTGTTGCTGCCTTTTGATGGATTGATTATTTGATTATTGATACTTATTGCTAATTCCTTTTGGCATCTTCTGCCTTTTCTGGTTTCAATCTTTCTTAATGTCAATGGCCACTCTCTGCTTTTTTTTTTTTAGGGTTTTCCGTGTTCTATCTCCTCGTTCCCCTTTGTTCTTATTTTAATGTGGTGTTTATAGGAAAATAAAGAGTCCTAATCCTATTTTAATAAGGAAATGCCAATTATTTAGGAAAAATTAGAAAAACTAGGTAAAACAAGGTTTGGTAAAAAAATCGGCAGCTCACGGACTGTCGAGCCTGTGGGCTGCACTGGCAAAAATTGCGCTGGTAAAAATGGGCGCAGCAGGCCAATTCGTGTAAGAACTGGCTACGGCGAATTGGACAATGCCCAATTTGTCCCCAGATTGCCATCTGCAGTGAATTGGGGACTGCCCAATTTGCCGCAGATAATTTTTGCAATGAAATGGGCTGCCGCGCAGCAGCGCGACGCTGGCCGATCAGTTGGAATTTTTTTTATTTTATTATATTTATTAAAAATAACTATTAAATATTATTAGTAATTAAAATATTATTAAAATAAATAAAATACCACAAAATTATTTTGGGCTATCGGATTTGAATGGGTCAAAAATTAAGGGTCTACAGTTTGCCCCCTTCTTGAATGATCTGAGACTACGACAAAAGAGAATGAAAAGCAATAAGATCTTTGAATAATTTTCAATGAGGATGGGTACTTGTATTTGATTTGGGTACTTGGATCTGAGACTGAGTTTGATTTGGATACTTGGACCCGAGATTGGGTAATTGACCCAAGATTGAATTTGATTTGGGTACTTGGACCCGAGATTGGATTTGATTTGGATACTTAGACCGAAGATTGGGTACTTGGACCTGAGAATTATTTTGATTTGGGTACTTAGACCCGAGATTGGGTACTTGGCCCTGAGATTGAATTTGATTTGGGTACTTAGACCTGAGATTGAGTTTGATTTGGGTACTTGGACTCGAGATTGGGTAGTTGGACCTGAGATTGGGGACTTAGCCCTGAGATTGGGTACTTGGCCCCGAGATTAAATTTGATTTGGGTACTTAGACCCGAGATTGGGTACTTGGACTCGAGATTGAATTTGATTTGGGTACTTGGACCTGAGATTGAATTTGATTTGGGTAGACCTGAGATTGGGGACTTGGCCTTGAGATTGGGTACTTGGCCCTAAGATTAAATTTGATTTGGGTATGTAGACCCGAGATTGGGTACTTGGACCCTAGATTTAATTTGATTTGGGTATTTGGACCCAAGATTGAATTAGATTTGGGTACTTAGACCCAGGATTATGTACTTGGACCCGAGACTGGATTGGATTTAGGTACTTGGACCCAGGACTGAGTTTGATTGACCTTTTATCAGTTGAGAATTTTGACTGCTCCGGCTGTTCTATTCTTTAATGCGTTGTGGGTCTTCACCCTCAAAATGGATCTTCATCGTTGGACCTTAGATCTTCATCCTTTGCATTATCTTCACCTTTGAAAATGGATCTTCATCCTTGGAGATTGGGTCTTCACCCTTGTAAATGGATCTTCATCCTTGGAGATCGGGTCTTCACCCTTGTAAATGGATCTTCATCCTTGGAGATCGGGTCCTCACCCTTGATAATGGATCTTCATCCTTGGAGATCGGGTCTTCACCCTTGAAAATGGATCTTCATCCTTGGAGATCGGGTCTTCACCCTTGAAAATGGATCTTCATCCTTTAAGATCAGGGTCTTCACCATTGAAAATGGATCTTCATCCTTTAAGATCAGGTCTTCACCCTTGAAAATGGATCTTCATCCTTTAAGATCGGGTCTTCACCCTTGAAAATGGATCTTCATCCTTTGAGATCGAGTCTTCACCATTGAAAATGGATCTTCATCCTTTGCAACGGGTCTTCACCCTTGAAAATGGATCTTCATCCTTTGAACTTTGGGTCTTCACCCTTTGAAATTGGATCTTCATCCTTGGAATCAGGTCTTCACCCTTGAAAATGGATCTTCATCCTTTAAGATCGGGTCTTCACCCTTGAAAATGGATCTTAATCCTTTGAGATCGAGTCTTCACCATTGAAAATGGATCTTCATCCTTTGAACTTTGGGTCTTCACCCTTTGAAATTGGATCTTCATCCTTGGAATCAGGTCTTCACCCTTTAAAACGGATCTTCATCCTTAGAAATCGGGTCTTCACCCTTAAAATTGGATCTTCATCCTTGGTATCGGGTCTTCACCCTTGAAAATAGATCTTCATCCTTGGAGATCAGGTCTTCACCCTCGTAAATGGATCTTAATTCTTTAAACTGGATCTTCATCCTTGGCATCGGGTCTTCACCCTTGAAAATGGATCTTCATCCTTTAGATGTTAGGCCTTCACCCTTGAAAGTGGATCTTCATCCTTTAGATGTCGGGTCTTCACCCTTGGCTTCAGTTCTTTTAGCTGGACTGATCTTTTGTCTTTTACGTCTTTCTTCTTTTGATAGTTTTTAATGTTCCATTCTTTTGCACTTTTGCAAAAAAAAGAAGAAGCTATTTTTAGTTGGCCCTCATATCTTCTCCTTACCCCCTGCGTGGTGAAATATTTGTAAGTGAGTTTGAAAATGTTTGGTATATAAACTTAAAAAATTGAAAATGAGAAACTTTGCCCCCTGTGTAGGCTCAAACCAAAGATTTTAATTTTCATGCAAGCTTTGATTGATGTTTTTGTTGTTTAGTTCTTCGCACAAGCACGCATTTTTTCTCTTTGCAAAATTACTGGAGCTTTCTCAAGCAATGGGCTTTCCATGCCCCCCCCCCGATTTGATATCTTCTTTTGATTCTTTTCTTCATAGAGTGTTTGCTGTTCACTTTGACAAAGAACAGATAATACAAGGAAAAAATGTCATGTGATGTGCTCATGTATGCATGATATGCATCAGTGATACTTACGGTGGTTCTATCAACTCACAGACCAAGGTGATCAGCATAAGTATTCTCATTGACTCCTTTCAGATGCCCGTTCAGGTCTTGCACTGGAATGATAGAAGGCTTCACTTTTATGGCTTTTATCTTCAAGATGTTGAAAATATGATTAGTTGAGGCCCCAAACAGCAGAGATACATCCATTTTAAATTATGATTCAGCATGTCAGTTGGTAGCTTCTTCATGACCTTGCCAATAATCATTTCCTTTGCCTAATGTGTCCTTTGGAGATTCAATGACTCGACATACTTCCCTTAACTTGAAGGTTTTGTATGACAAAAACATTTTTGAATTTTTGAATTTTGAATTTCGATTTTTAAATCAAATGTTGGCTTTGCCAAATTAATGTCAATTTACCTCAGGACTAAATTTTTCAAATTAACATATCTATAACATGACAACCCTAGTTATCATACTAAATTCAGGAATCATTTCTATTTAGGCAAGAATTGTTGCACTTCAGATAGGCACATACACATTACTAGGCCAATGGTCTCATTGAAGTTTGAATATTGTCTATCTCATATGGATGCTTATCCAAACTATCTCCACTAATAGACTCTACCTACCAAGAGAGATCAACAGGTCTTTGATAGGCTTGAAATGGGGTCTATAAGGGACACAGGTTTAAGTGAAGGCCATTTTGAGATTGGAGTTGGTGTGACACAAAGGACAAATCCTCACACTACAAATTTCTTGTTTGAACTTTCGGCAGCTGGGAGCAATCTTGCTAGACTCGAAATTCCTTCTATTTTCTTGGCATTAATCTAGATTTTGATTAGGATAGTCTTTGCCCTTGTAAAAAGTTTGGTACCCAAATTCGTTTCTTTTATTCTTATTCCTTTTCTTTCTTTTTATTTTTCTTACTCTTCCTTTTCTTTGAGCATTTTATCATTTTGTCCTTCTCTTTTGTCAAGTACAGAACTTTCAAAAACTGGGTGACCTTTATCCGTTTTCTCTGATTTTCATCTATTCTTTGGTTGGTTTGGACCAATTCAAGTCAAACTCTCCTTATAAACTAAATGGAAGCCTTTCGCTGCTTTAGGTAAAAGAGAACTTAGTTGGCTTTCTGAACCGCCTTTTTAGGTGTTATCTTTTTTCCTTTTTTTCTTTCTTTTTTCTTTTGTCTCTTTTTTGTCCTTTTTTTTCTTCTCTTTCTTCTCTTTTTTCTTTCTTTTTCTTCTTTTTCTTTCTTCTTCTTTTCTTTCCTTTTTTTTTCTAGCTCTAAAAGAGTTATCTTGTTTGTACCAACTTGGGTCTCCAATAATGGATGCGTGGAGTGACATAAATCTTCTTTAATAGGGATAAATCATTTGTTACTCTGATGTTATCTTGATAGATTGGAGATATTAGGTGAACTTCAACTACCCTTATGGTCTTGAGAATATCAACTATCCTTATGATCTTGACTATTCATTCCTATCTTTGATATTCTTACCTCTTCATCTTAGTGGTCATAAGACTTGTCAAAAGTATCACAAAAGCTTAGGGTAGGTTGTTGGGGTTATATGCCAATGAAAAGAAGGCTAAAATTTTATGAAGGCTCAAAGGGACTAGAGATTGATATTTAATTGGGTGGATACTAGTTAACCAAACAATGCCTAGATCATTTCTCTCTGAAATAAGTAGAGTTCAATTTCGCCTTGAAAGTTTTGTCAAAGCATGTTCTAAGACTGACTAGGACCTAGACAAAGATAATTATGCAGGAGCCCTCTCTAAGCAAGCATACACAACTCAATGCTATAGAGCCATTTCCTCACCTAGTAAAGTTGTTCAAGTCATGATGCCTAAATATATTAATTCATGAATCATCAAGCTAGATTCCTCATTGGTTGAGCACCCAAATGAACAAAGATCAACAAAAATTTTGATGAAAGTAATTTATTCAAACAAATTTAAATTTGAAAAATACGATTGTTCCAATTAAGTATTAAAGAAAGCAAAATAGAAAAGCAACATTTAAGCTGAGGAAAGTTTATTGAGTTAAGCTTCTTTTCCTTTCACATCTTCAATTTTTCCATCTTGAAAGGATGATAAAACAAAATCTTCTTTCAATCCTTTTCCCACCATGAAGGTTGCCAGTGGAGGTACTCTTCCAAACTTAGGTAAAGGATTGTTCTTGGTATTGGGCTTGTTTGGCTCCGGTAGCTTACCAATTTCGATTAGATCTTGGATCTCATGCTTTAATCAGGTATATCTATCGGTCTCATGTCCTTGAGTCTGATGAAATTGACAAAAAGTCTTAGTATTAAATTTTGGGGGTAAAGGATTTGGCAAAGTTCGAGGGGCCAATGGTTGTAATAGTCCCTCCTTTTGTAGCTTGTTGAAAACCCAAGACAAAGGCTTCCCTAGATCTGAAAACTACCTTCTATTTGCTTGACCAGTTATATTAAGATCAACTTCTTTTTGCGTGCTTTGATTTCCAGATTGTTAGTTCCCTTTCTCATTCCTTCTTATTGAAAAGCGATTCTTCTCCCTTTCCCATTCTTTAATTTGTACACCAGCTTGGAGAAGATCTTTGAAATCCTGGATGAGTGTATGAGACATCCTTTCATGAAGACTAGGCAACACCCCTCTCACAATCATCCTTATTTGATCAGATTTATCGGGCCTCTTCTTGAGCAAAGCAGCCTTATTCCTCCATCTTTTCACATAGTCCACAAAATTCTCATTTGGCCTTTGTCTAATGGACTCAACTTCCATTAAGGTAACTTCCAACTCGACATTGACCCATATTGCTGAATGAAAGCCTTGTACAACATGTTCCAATCTTTTTAAGTACTTTCCTCTAAGGTGTTGAACCAATTTTGGACAATAGGGTCCAATGAGAGCATAAAATACCTCAGAGTTTGAGCTTTAGTAGCTTGGGCAAACTGCATGGTAGTGATGTACTGCTTCACATGGAGATGGGGGTTTCCAGTACCATTGTGCCTAGCGAAGGAGGGCATCTTGAACTTATAAGGGACCTCCTCATCTTGTTCAAACATTTTGCCGATCTCAAACATCTCTTCGGTTTTCAGCTTCTTCTTAATTTTTTTTTTCTAAATCAGCAATCATCTTCTCAACATCAGAATTTTCAGTCTTTTCAAAAGTTGTCTTGTGACAGCTTCTCCTCATCTAAAAATTTTGATGTTGAGAAGATGATTGCTGATTTAGAAAAAAAAAATTGAGAAGAAGCTGAAAACCGAAGAGATGTTTGAGATCGGCAAAATGTTTGAACAAGATGAGGAGGTCCCTTATAAGTTCAAGATGCCCTCCTTCGCTAGGCACAATGGTACTGGAAACCCCCATCTCCATGTGAAGCAGTACATCACTTCCATGCAGTTTGCCCGAGCTACTAAAGCTCAAACTCTGAGGTATTTTATGCTCTCATTGGACCCTATTGTCCAAAATTGGTTCAACACCTTAGAGGAAAGTACTTAAAAAGATTGGAACATGTTGTACAAGGCTTTCATTCAGCAATATGGGTCAATGTCGAGTTGGAAGTTACCTTAATGGAAGTTGAGTCCATTAGACAAAGGCCAAATGAGAATTTTGTGGACTATGTGAAAAGATGGAGGAATAAGGCTTAATTTCTCAAGAAGAGGCCCGATGAATCTAATCAAATAAGGATGATTGTGAGAGGGGTGTTGCCTAGTCTTCGTGAAAGGAAGTCTCATACACTCATCTAGAATTTCAAAGATCTTCTCCAAGTTGGTCTATAAATTGAAGAGTGGGAAAGGGAGAAGAACCATTTTTTTGCAAAATGAAATTATCAGCCTAACAATCAAAGTACACAAAAGGAAGCTGATGTCAATACAACTGCTCAAGCCAATAGAAGGCAGTTTTTAGATCTAGGGAAGCCTTTGTATTGGGTTTTCAACAAGCTACAATAGGAGGGACTATTTCAACCATTGACTCCTCGACCTTTGCCGAATCGTTTACCAACAAAATATGATACTAAAGCCTTTTGTGAATTTCATCAGACACAAGGACATGAGAGACAAATGCTTGCGACAAAAATATGAGATCCAAAATTTAATTGACAGTGATAAGCTGCCTGAGCCTAATAAACCTAGCACAAAAGATAATCCTTTGCCAAGGTTCAATAAAGTGCCACCACTAGCAACCTTCATGGTAGGAAAAGGATTGGAAGAATATTTTGTTTTATCTTCTTTTCAAGATGAGAATATTGAAAATGCGAAATGAGGAGAAATTTTTTTCAGCAAGCTTCCATTAGCTTGGAGTGTTGCTCTATTTATTTTGCTTTCTTTAATATTTAATTGAAACAATTATGTTTTTTAAATTAAGATTGTTTGAATAAATTATTTTCATCAAAATTTTCATGGTCTTTATTCATTTTGGCGCTCAACCGATGACGAATTTAACTTGATATTTATAAATTAGTGTATCTATACATCATAACTTGAATGACTTTACTAGGTGATGGAATTGTTCTATAGCATTGAGTTGTGTATGCTTACTTAGAGAGGGCTCCTGCATAATTACCTTTGTATAGGTCCTAGTCAGTCTTAGAACATGCTCTGACAAATTTTTGAGGTGAAATTAAACTCTGCTATTTTAAGGGAGAGATGATCCAGGCATTGTTTGACGAGCCAACAACTAGTATCTACCCTATTAAATATCAATCCCTAGTTGTCCCTTTGAGCCTTCATAAAATTTTAGCTTTCTTTTCATTGGCTTACAAAGCCCAATGACCTACCCTGAGCTATTGTGATACTTATGACAAGTCTTATGATCACTAAGGCGAAGAGGCAAGAAGATCAAAGAAAGGAATTGTAATATCCCCACATATGCCCTAGAAGTTTTGAATGTTGTTGTTGTTGTTGTTGTTGTTGTTGGTTAATGGGTTAGAATGTATGTGTTAATTGGCAAGAGAAAAGAAATTGGAAAGTGAATGCTTGTGTATATGTGTTTTGGGGAATTTTAGGGTTTAGAGACAAATGTATATGTTGTGTATATGATGATATATATAACATATAAATTGGTCAAATGAAGAGTCAAAGTGATGGTTAAGTGGAAGAAGATATTTTTGGTTGAGTGTGAAATTACATGAATGGGCATATAAGAGACAAAGGTTTAGTTAAATGGTTAAAGGGTGTTTGGTAATTTTCTTTTGGAAAACTTGTGGTGGAGATTAAAAGGAAAGTTTGACTTTGCTTCTTGATTTTTTTCCTCTTCTCTTCATGTGTGGCCGGCTTCTTCATAGAAAAAGAGAAACAAAGAGACAAGAGAGGTGTTCTTGATTCTTGAAGCAAATTGAAGGAAAAATCAAAGGTTTTGGTTGAAGATTTGTGGAATTTCATCAAATTAGGTAAGTACTCTCTTGTTTTCCCTTGTTAATTTTTGAAGTGGTGTTTGAGATAAGTTGTGATTGGTTAATATCATGATTTAGAATGTTTGAGATGTATTTATAAGTAGTGAAAGTGATTGTGAATAAATAAGGGTTAAATTGGTGGTGGTTTTGTTTGAAAATGGCAAATTAAGTGGAAGTTGTTTTTGAAAGAAGAAGATTGATGTTGGTTTTAGGATTTGATGTGGTAAGTGATTGAATATGTAATTGATATAGTGTTAATATGAATATTGTGATGAATAAGTATTAATAACATTGATTATGTCCATTTTGATGAGATTATGTTGTGTATAATGTGTTTGAATGCAATTGAAAGAGTTTTGGCTATTTTAGGGTTTATGCATAAGAGATACGTAATTTGGAGCGGTCGCTATTATTCATGTGCGGTCGCTATTATTCATGTGCGGTCGCGACTTAGGTCGGGCTTCTGGCCGCGAAACCTACTGTAATAAGGTTTCATTGTGTAATGGTATGGGGCGGTCGTACTCAGGTGAGGCGCGACCGCTAGAAAGGTTCTGTTCATCTTATTGGAAGCAATCTAATTCTACAACAAGATTCTCAAATACATGTTAAATAGATATCATTTGTCTAACATCATTGTTGAATAATGAGATGTGAGATGATATGGAATTGATAATACATATGATACTATATGAACCAAGCTATGTATTATGCATTGTGAATCTTGTGAATGGCAATTTGTTATATGAATAATGTACTTTGTAATGTTACATCAATGATGCTATATGTAAAATGTGAAGAAGAGGATGAAGTAATTGATTATAGATAGCTTGGTGGGAATAACTTTGAAGAGTGAAAAAGATGAGGATCATCCAAAAAGGTATGTACAATGCAATTTATAATTATGTGAATAATATGATTGAAGCATGTCTAAATGATATGATTGAATAATGACATGTTTGCCTAGTTAATGTAATTAATGTGGTATATATCAATGATGGAATATGACATGTAAAGGTTATGATGAGGTAAATGATTATGTATGTAAAAGATGAATTGCTATAATGTAGATTGAAAAGTAATGTGAAGCCATTGTGGTTGGCTATGTTAACTCAAATGTGATGTGAAGCCATTGTGGTTGGCTATGTTAACTCAAATGTGATGTGAAGCCATTGTGATTGGCTATGATAATTCAATTGAAAGAAACAAGGCATGTTTGCTTAAATGAAATGATAAATGAATTGAGAAAGTAATGTAAAATGATTATGTGCTTAATATGTTGATTCAACTTTCAGAGTCCTGTGTTTGATGGCATGCCTATAACTCATTGGATAGGCGAAATGGGAGGCCCGTAAGCCGAGTCCAATTTGAGAAATGTTTATGAATCACTGGATAGGTGAAATGGGAGGCCCGTAAACCGATTCCAGTTGTAAAATGTGAATATGGAATGATGGTGAAATGGGAGACCCGTAAACCACTTCCATTTGAGAATTTGTAACAGTCTAGCCGGGTTGAGGATCTCCCCATGTTAATGGGTTGATGGTCCAAGAGACTGGGTCTGTTACGCTATCCATGGATAGAGATATGATATAAATTGCCTACGGGCTTTATGATTATGATATTGGATCAAAACAGTGACTCTGAACTTTGAATGACATATTAGTATCTGTTGGGCCCGAGTCTGTCTTTGTTGTCCATGTGATAATTAAATGTTGAAATAAATGAGAAATGAGATCTATGGTTGCCTTTATTGCAAATGTGATTCGTATGATATGTAATGTGTATGTATTGATATGTTGATTGTGAGTATTGGTGATGGATTGTGGTTGGTGTTAATGATTGCCTTGTTGGAAATGTTATTCATGATTGGTAAATGGTGAATACTACTATGTTATGAAGTATGTGTGGAATATGTGTATTGAAATATTGTTAGTGAGTATTATTGATGAAAGGTGATGGGTGATAATGATATATATATATGATATATGATTTAGTTGAGATATATGAAAATACAATCTAAAGAAATGATATGATAAGCTAAAGTTATATGGAATTGATATATCATTATATGCTAATATAATTTATAATGTATGTGTATAATTTATATTTGTACTACTAAGCTCTCGGGCTTAGCGCGGTTATGTGATCGCGCAGGTGACCAGGTGGAAGATGTGAAGTCTTTTGTTATGCCACGAGAAGAGTAAGAGTTTGTCGAGACCAACTAGAGGGTGATGCATTCATGTATAATTTAATTATGACGTACTTCTATCAAGAATGTATTCATTTGTATAAATGATGTTTTGAGAAAGATAAGATTATTGTATATTTATAAGATCATTAAAAGTATATTGATTTTGTAAATGTTCTTTAAATTGAAGTATGGTGGTTTGGAACTTTGTTAAAAGTTTTTAAATTGCAACGAAAAGTGACATCCTTATACTTTATATATTTACTGTATGTATAGTACGTATATGGAGTATCAGGGTGTTACAGGAATGCATAGCCAACACTATAAGGATAGTTGATGTTATCAAGACCATAAGGGTAGTTGAAGTTCACCTAATATCTCCAATCTATCAAGATAACATTAGAGTAAGAAATGATTTATCCCTGGTAAAGAAGATTTATGTCACTCCACTCTTCTATTATTAGAAACCAAGTTGGTACAAACAAGACAACTCTTTTAGAGCTAGAACAAAAAAACAAGAGAAAAAAAGGAATAAGAAAAAAATAAAAAATAATAATACAAAAAAAAGAAAGAAGAAGAAAAGGAAAAAAGAAGAAAAAAAAGAAAAAAAGATGAAACCCAAAAAGCAAGTTCAGAAATCCAACTAAGTTCTCTTTTACCTAAAGCAACAAAAGGATTCCATTTGGTTTATAATGACAGTTTAAGTCGAATTGGTCCAACTCAACCAAAGATTCAATCAAAATCGGAGAAAAAGGAGAAAGGTCATCTAGTTCTTGAAAGTCCTATACTTGACAGTCCTACAGGAAAGAAGGACAGAATGATAAAATGCTCAAAGAAAGAAGGAGTAAGAAAAAGAAAGAGAAAGAAAAGGGAAAAGAAGAAAGAAAAGGAATGTGGGTATCAACCTTTTTGTAAGGAAAAGACTATCCCAAATAAGATCTAGATTAACGTCAAGAAGATGGGAGAACATTTAAAGCTCTATCTTTTCATGCTGCCAACTATCTAAAGTTCTAAGAAAAGTTTATAGTGTGAAGGCTTGTCCATAGTATCACATCAGCTCCAATTTCAAAATGGCTTTCATTTAACCCATGTCCCTTATAGACCCCATTTCAAGCCTATCAAAGACCTGTTGATCTCTCTTGGTAGGTAGAGTCTATTAGTGGAGGTAGTTTGAATAAGCATTCATATCAAATAGACAATATTCAAACTCAATAAGACCTTTGACCAAGTAATGTGTATGTGCCTATCTGAAGTGGAACAATTCTTGTTTAAATGGAAATGATTCCCGAGTTTAGTATGGTAACTAGGGTTGTCATGTTATAGATATGACATTTGATTTCAAAATTCAAAAATCAAAAAAGAAATTTTTTTTTACAAAGCCTTCAAGTTAAGGGAAATATGTTGAACAGTCGAACCTTAAAGGACACACTGAGCAAAGTAAAGAATTATTTGCAAGGTTGTGAAGAAGATATCAATTGACGTGCTGAATCATAGTTTGAAATGGATGTATCTCTGACTCTACCGCTCGGAGTCTCAATCACTCATGTCCTCAACATCTTTAAGATAACAGCCATAAAAGCGAAGCCTTTTATAAGACCTGAATGAGCATCTAGAAGGAGTCAATGAGAACACTTTAGCTGATCACCTGAGTCTGTGAGTCGACAGAAGCACTGTAAGTGTTATTCATGCATATCATGCATACATGAGCATATCACATTGCATTTTCTTGTATTGTATTTCTTTGTCCAAAGTGAACAGCAAACACCCTGTGAAGTATAAAATCAAAAGAAGATATGAAATGAGGGGGCATGGAAAGCCCATTGCATGAGGAAACTCCAGTAATTTTGCAAAAGAAAGAAGAAATGCATGCTTGTTTGAAGAACTAGATAATCTACAAACATCAACCAACGCCGCACAGAAAAAATCATGGGTTTGAGCTTACATAGGGGACAAAGTTTCTCCTTTCAATTTTTGAGTTTATGCATGTACAAAATATTTTGAGACTCACTTTCAATATTTTGCCATACAGGGGGCAAGGAGAAGATATGAATTGACCAGCTAAAAAGTAGCTGAATTTTTTTATAAATGGAAGAACAAAAAAAAAGAATGGAACATTATAACTATCAAAAGAATGAAGATGCAAAAGACAAAAGATCAGTCTAGCTAGAAGAGTTGAAGCCAATATAGGACAAAAGTTCAAAAGGATGAAGATCTAGCTTAAAGGATGGAGATCCAATTTCAAGGGTGAAGACCTGTTTTCCAAGGATGAAGATCTAGTTTCAAGGGTGAAGACCCAGTTTCCAAGGATGAAGATCCAGTTTCAAGGGTGAAGATCCTGCCAAGGATGAAGATCCAGTTTAAAGGGTGAAGACTCTGCCAGGGATGAAGATCCAGCTTAAAGGATGAAGATCCAATTTCAAGGGTGAAGACCCAATTTCCAAGGATGAAGATTCATTTTCAAGGGTGAAGACCCGATACCAAGGATGAAGATCCACTTTCAAGGATGAAGACCCGATTTCCAAGAATGAAGATTCGTTTTCAAGGGTGAAGACCCGATACCAAGGATGAAGATCCACTTTCAAGGGTGAAAGACCCGATTTCTAAGAATAAAGATCCGTTTTCAAGGGTGAAGATCTGATACCAAGGATGAAGATCCAATTTCAAGATGAAGACCAAATTTCCAAGGATGAAGATCCATTTTCAAGGGTGAAGACCCGATACCAAGGATGAAGATCCACTTTCAAGGGTGAAGACCCGATCTCTAAGGATGAAGATCCGTTTTAAGGGTGAAGACCTGATGCTAAGGATGAAGATCTAAGTCCAAGGATGAAGATCCATTTTGAGGGTGAAGACCCACAATCCATTAAAGAATGGAACAACCAGAATTCTCAACTGATAAAAGATCATTCTCGGGTCTAGAACCCAAATTACTTTTAAGTTTAGAACTTACCTCGGGTCCAGAACCCAATTACTTTTAAGTCCAGAACTTACCTTAGGTCCAGAACCCAAATTAAGTTTAGAACTTACCTCGGGTCCAAAAGCCAAATTATTTTTAAGTCCTTACCTCGGGTCTAGAACCCAAATCCTAAATTCACCTTGGGTCCAGAACCAAAATCCTAAATTCACCTCGGGTCTAGAACCCAAATTATTCTTAAGTCCAAAACTTATCTCGGGTCCAGAACCCAAATCCTAAATTCACCTTGGGTCTAGAACCCAAATTATTTTTTAGTCCAGAGCTCAAACCAACCTTGGGTACGGAGTCCAATATGGCTCTAAATCCAGTAAAAAATCACATTGCTTTTCGCTCTCTTTTGTTATAGTCTCAGATTGCTCAAGCAGGGGGCAAACTGTAGACCCTTAATTTTTTATCCAGTCCAATTCAATATTTTTAAACAGTCCAAAATAATTTTTGTGGTGTTTTAATTAAATAATATTTATTTTTAATAAAAATAAAAAAAGTAATAATAAAAAGGATAAAAAATAATAAATAAAAATCAACGACGAAAGAATCGGCGATGAAAAATTTTCATCGCGGGCGGCGAATTTGCCACAAGCCAATTCGTCGTAGGAAAATCCTGTGGCAAATTGGCCTGGCCTGCCCCTAATTCAGTAGCACCCGCAAATTTTCTTTCCCAGCGCACTTTTGCACGCCCAGCCCGCGCGCACTTTTGCCAAAATCCTATTCTACTTTGTTTTTAATTTTGTTTCCTAAAATATTTTTATTTCCTTAACCAATTAGTATTAAGTTTTATTTTTTCTTATAAATACCACATTAAAGACACAGAATTGAGGATCTAAATTTTTTTATCAGACTTTGGATTTTTTTTGGCCAAAAAAGAGAACCTTGAAGGAGCAAGAGGCAGTGAGCAAGCAACAACAATCCATCAAAGGTAGCCTACACTGTCTTTATTATTGTGTGGACCCTTAATTTTTGATTCAGTCTGGTCCAATATATTTTATTTAGTCCAAAATAATTTTTGTGTTGTCTAATATATTTTGATTGGTCCAAAATAATTTTTGTTATCTTAGTTAAATAATTTTTACTTTATTATCTAATTTTTATTAATAAAAAATAAAAATAAACAAATAAAAGTCAAAAAATAAAAATAAAAATCAGCGACGAAAAAATTGGTGACAAAAAAATTGTCGCCGAAAACCAGCGAGGGCTTGGCCGTGGGCCATTTCGCCCGTAGGAAAATCCTGCGGGCGAAATGGCCAGCAGGCCTTTCCCCGCCCCTTGCCGTAGCCAACTGCGGCAAATTTTTTCACCAGCACAATTTTTCCTGCAGCAATTTTGTTTTTGCCAGCGTAATTTTTCCGCAGCAGTTTTTTTTCGCCGGTGAAATTTTTCGACGCAAATTTTTCGAAACCTAATACAATTAGGTTTCGGTTTCCTTTTCTTAATGTCTAGATGGAAGTTACCTTAATGGAAGTGGAGTCCATTAGGCAAAGGTCGAATGAGAATTTTGTGGATTATGTGAAGTGATGGAGAAAAAAGGTCGCTTTGCTCAAGAAGAGGCTCGATGAATCCGATCAAATAAGGATGATTATGAGACGGGTGTTGCCTAGTCTTCGTGAAAGGATGTCTCATACACTCATCCACGATTTCAAAGACCTTCTCCAAGCGGGTTTGTAAATTGAAGAATGTGAAAGAGAGAATAACCGTTTTTCAACAAGAAGGAATGAGAAAGGGAACTATCAATCTGGTAGCCAAAGCATGCAAAAGACAGTCGGTGTTAATACCACTAACAAGGAACAAGGAGGCAATTTCAAAATTAGGGAAGTCGATGTCTTGGGTTCTTAATAAGCTTCAAAGAAAGGGATTACTACAACCCTTAAATTATAACACCCCTTCCAGACCTACGTGTGTAAGCTGAGTAGAGGCTCCACACTATCCTAATGTTGCTACCAATTTTACTTAGTCAAATTTTACTTCCGATTTTTACAGAAATTTTGCCATAGTTTCGCCTAGAAATTGAATCCCAAGTGTCGACAAAACTGGTTTTTTTTTTCTGATTTTTGAAAAAAAAATTTACACAAACCAATGCAAACAAAATCATTCTCAGTACACTCCCAATAAATCCCCCTTAGAACCTCAACTACAACCTGCAAAAAGGATTTACACTTCTAGTACAAAATAAAGTAAAGGTTTATTATGAAACACAGTAGATAAAATATTTGTTCACTATGCAGCGGAAAGTAACAATATTTACGAATTCATATAGATCAAAACTTCAGTTTTACAAAACATAAAATTTATACATGTTTGGCAGTCAGTCTTCGATCTTTAAGCCCACTATTCACACTTCAAAATCTAGACTCGACTCGGCCTAGAGGAACTCTCTGGTTCTTCCCTGTCACCTGTGCGATGAACCACAATCGCACTAAGCCCACGGCTTAGTGATACAAACAACCATAATATTATGCCTTAATGCAATGCCAATGTCACACAATCAAGTTTCATAAACAATTCAAAAGAATATTATATTTCACAATCTTACATTATTTAATAATTAATCAAAACATTCATGATTCACATTGAAAACAAAGACAAGCATGGGCCCAAAATACACTAATATGTTATTCAAAGTTCAGAGTTACTGCTTTGGTCCATAATCACAATCATCAATACATTTATCCATGGATAATCAACTAGATTTGAGCTTACGACCCAGTCATTTCACTCAATCTAGTTTCAATAATTTGTTTTTGAGGTTTACGACCCGGTCATTTCACCCTAAAAACATCACATTTCACATTTTCTAACTGGAATCGGCTTACGACCCGGTCATTTCACCTATCCAGTGATTCATAGGCATGCCGCCAAAACCAAAACTCTGAAAATTGAATAAACATATTAGGCACACAATCATTTAATTTATCTTTTTTTTTCAATCTCTTTTCATTTCATTTCTCATAATTAATTAGGCAACCATGCCTCCATTATATATCTCATTTGCATAATAATAGCCAACAACCATGGAATCATATCTCATATGATCTCAAATCACAATAAAACAATTCTTCATAACATCATATCTTTCACATTTCATTTCCATATTTCATTTCATCATCATATAAGCAAATATGTTTCAACCATCTCATATTATATTTCAAATCACATTAATCAGTTCATTATTCAAATGGATATAATCAATGGCATTAATACATATTTTACATGCTCATCACAACATTCACATATTACCAAACATAATGTGATTTTTAATATCCATCAACAATGCATTAGGTTCCTTATCACATTTACAATCAAATGTGTGTCAAGTCTCAACATCACATGAATGTATTCAATAGTGTAGTTTGTACTTACCTTAAAACCAACTCACACCAATCTATACACTTACTCTTCCAAGAATCCTCAACACTTAGGTTAGGGCAACTCAACCTCTTCACAACCTAATCCAAAAGGAATATTAGCAAAATGACCATATGAATAGTAAATTCTGGTTTTAGACTCAACTTTATCCTTATTTTGAAAAATTGTATAAAATAATCTACTTGACTAAAAACTCTAAAATATTTTTACAGAACTTAATTTTACATCTTAAAATCAATCCTTTAAAATTTTAGATCAAACTGAACACAAAATCTTGGTCAAATAGTTCACACAACCAGACTGCCCCAATTGCCCTGCATCCTGGCAGCAGTTCTGAACTTTGTGAATTCCATAAATTAAATTCAATCAACGTGGTTCCAAATTATTTTTCTCAAATACTAGACTCACTAAGAACCAACATATCCAAAATTCAATTGGATATTATTTTTCTACATTTTATTAAAAATCCTGAAAGATAGCTGTCTCAGTTAAAGTACCTGCTGGAACAGGTCTAATAAAAATAATCTTTCCAAAATCATAACCATTCCAAAATCGAATCAACATATTTTTCAGTCATTCTAGACTCATAGAGGCACAACATATAAAAAATTCACTTTAAGAACATTTTTATATATTTAATTAAAAATCATACAAGTCACAGCATTTACTAATTGTAAAACAGAAAAATTCCAACTTCACTAAACACAACTCTTACTCTTCCATCACCAACACCAACCTAACTTCTTATCTTTAATTCCATTTCAACACTTTTACACACACCATACACAAACACACTCCAACCATCAACAACACTCCATTAAACTCAAACAAAATTCCAAATAGAACAAGAGAAATCAAGAGAAAACTTACCAAAAATGATGAACTTCTTAAATTTCCAACTTAATCTCTTGAAAACTCCTTCAATTTTGAGTTTGGAACAAACAAAACTCACTCTTTCTCTCTTGCTTTGGATGGCCGGCCAACAAAAGGGAAAGAGAAGAAAATGAACAAGTGAAAGAGACAAAGTCAAACTTCTCATCTCTTTAAACCTCCACCAAGCATTTCAAAAAGAAAATTACTTAAATACCCTCATCTATTTATTTTAACTTCCTTTCACTTACATGCCCTTTTTAAGAATTTCATAATTAACAAAATAAATATCTTCTTCCTTTGACCATCCATTTGACTTGTATATATGTTATATATATTTCCATATATACAACATATACACTCTCTTTTAAATTCTTTTCTCTTTCCAATTACACATATACATTTTAATTCAAATAAAACAACAATTATATCAAAACTCATAGGCACACTTTGGGATATTACAATTCTCCCCCTCTAAAAAGAAATTTCGTCCCTGAAATTACCTGATATTATGTCTGAAACAGTTGAGGATACTGATCTTGCATTGCTTGCTCGCTCTCCCAAGTTGCCTCTTCTCTCCCATGATTCTTCCATAGAACCTTCACTAATGGCACTTTCTTATTCCTCAACTCTTTCACTTCATGTGCCAAAATAGCAACTGGTTCTTCTTCAAATGTCAAATCCGGACTCACTTCAATGGATTCAACTGGCAAGATATGAGATGGATCTGATCTATACCTCCGCAACATAGATACATGGAATACATTATGGATTCTATCTAACTCAGGCGGCAAAGCAAGACGATAAGCAACTGGCCCAACTCTTTCTAATATCTCATACGGTCCAATGAAACGAGGACTTAGCTTCCCTTTTCGACCAAATCTCAATATCTTTTTCCAAGGAGACACTTTTAAAAATACTTTATCTCCAACATCAAACTCTATGTCTCTCCTCTTCAAATCTGAATAAGACTTCTGTCGGTCTGAAGCTGCTTTCAACCTATCCCGAATCATCTTCACTTTTTCTTCAGTCTCTTTAATCAGATCAGGACCAACCAATTTGCCTTCTCCAACTTCATTCCAACATAGAGGCATTCTACATTTTCTTCCATACACTGCCTCAAATGGTGCCATTCCAATACTGGATTGATGGCTGTTGTTGTAAGCAAATTCTACAAGTGGCAAAAATCTGTCCCAACTTCCAAAAAAATCAATGACATAGCTTCTCAACATATCCTCAATAATCTGTATCACTCTCTCTGACTGCCCATCTGTCTGCGGATGAAAAGCAGTGCTAAAATGCAATCGAGAACCCAAAGCACTATGTAAACTCTTCCAAAATCTTGAAGTAAATCTAGGATCTTGATCAGACACTAAAGAAATTGGGACTCCATTTAACTTTACAATCTCATTGATGTATAATTCAGCTAACTTCTCAAGTGAAAAGTCCATCCGAACCGGAAGAAAATGAGCTATCTTTGTCAACCTATCAACAATCACCCAAATGGCATCATGCTTCCTCTGTGTCATAGGCAAACCAGACACAAAATCCATTGTGATTCTCTCCCATTTCCATTCAGGCACCGTTAAAGGTTGAAGCAACCCTGTTGAAACTTGATGCTCAGCTTTCACCCTCTGACAAGTGAGACATTTGGACACAAATTCTACTATGTCTCTCTTCATACCAAACCACCAATAATGTTGTCTCAATTCATGGTACATCTTTGTACTTCCTGGATGCATAGCAAAAACCGATTGGTGTGCTTCCTCCAAAATAACCTTTTTCAAACTATCATTATCAGGAACACACAATCTATCCTTAAACCAAAGGCTACCATCATTTCTCACAAAGAAATCTCGGCTCTCCCCGTTTTGGCAATCTGAAATAATCTTCTGAATTTTCTCATCTGTCAATTGAGCCTCCTTAATCTGATCCAACAATACTGGTCTCAATTGCAACTGAGCCAACAATGCACCATCATCACATGCTTCAAAACTAGCATGTAACGCTCTCAACTCAACAAGCAACGAGAGCGAATAAACAGCCAAACCTACCAGAGACTTCTGACTCAAGGCGTCAGCAACTACATTTGCCTTACCAGGATGATAATCAATCAAACAGTCGTAGTCTTTGATCAGCTCTAACCATCGCCTTTGCCGAAGATTCAGCTCTCTCTGGACACCTAAATATTTCAAACTTTTATGATCCGTATAGATAAAACATTTCTCCCCATAAAGTAGTGTCGCCAAATCTTCAAAGCAAATACTATAGCTGCCAATTCCAGATCATGTGTTGGATAATTAAGCTCATGCGGCTTCAACTGTCGAGAAGCATAAGCTATAACTTTACCCTCTTACATTAAAACACATCATAAACCATTATGTAAAGCATCACTGTAAATCACATATGGTTTATCTTCCACAGGCAAAGTAAGAACAGGAGCTTGAGTCAACATTTCTTTCAACTGATCAAAACTAGCTTGACACTAATCTGTCCACACAAATCTAACTCCCTTTCGAAGCAATCTGGTGAGTGGAGTAGCTATCAAAGAAAAACCTTTCACAAACCTTCGATAATAGCCTGCCAAACCCAGAAAACTTCTAACTTCAGTCACTGACTTTGGTGAACTCCAATTCAAAATGGCCTCAACTTTACTCGGATCAACTCTTATACCATCTGCTGAAACTATATGACCGAGAAAAGTTACTTGGTCAAGCCAAAACTCACACTTTGACAGCTTAGCATACAACTACTTCTCTCTCAAGATCTGTAACACAATTCGCAGATGCTTGTCATGTTCTTCCTCATTACGTGAATACACCAAAATATCATCGATGAAAACCACCACAAACTGATCCAGATAGGGCCTAAACACCCTATTCATCAAATCCATGAAAGCTGCAGGTGCATTCATCAATCCAAAAGGCATTACCAAGAACTCATAATGCCCATATCTTGTGCGGAAAGCTATCTTAGAAACATCTTCAGCTCTAACCCTCAATTGATGGTACCCTGATCTCAAATCAATTTTGGAAAACACCACTGCTCCCTTCAATTGATCAAAGAGATCATCAATTCGGGGCAAAGGATACTTATTCTTGATAGTTACTTTGTTCAATTGCCTATAATCGATGCACAATCTCAAAGTACCATCCTTTTTCTTCACAAACAACACAGGAGCTCCCCACGGAGAAACACTAGGGCGAATAAACCCTTTATCCAACAACTCCTGCAACTGCACCTTCAACTCTCTCAATTCAGCAGGTGCCATTTGATATGGAGTGATAGAGATGGGAGTGGTACAAGACAACAAATCGATACCAAACTCAACCTCTCTCTCAGGGGGTAACCCCGGCAACTCCTCAGGAAAAACTTCTGGAAACTCCTCAACTGTGGGTATACTATTAAGTTGAGAACCCATTACTCTGGTATCCATAACATGAGCAAGATAAGCAACTCACCCTTTTCTAATCAGCTTTCTGGCTGTTACAGCTGATACAAACAAGGATGCAAGTTGTCTCTGCTCACTAGATACTAATATACTTCTACCATCACCAGTTCTCAAAGTAACACATTTCTTTTGACAATCCACCACTACTCCATGCTTAGACAACCAATCCATGCCTAAGATCAAATCATATTCTTTAAAAGGCATTTCAATTAAATCACCAAGAAACTCCTCACTTTGCACCACAACAGCACTATTACGATGCACCTTACTCACCACAACACTATGTCCTAAAGGATTGGTCACTAAGACATCAAATCCTAAGGACTCTGAATGCAATTCAGACACAGGCAAGATAGATGCACTTATGTATGAATGAGTAGATCCTGGATCAATCAAAGCAAGTACTGAAATGCCAAATAATGAAAATGTACCCGCTATAACTGCTGAAGTGTAATATCCCAAATTGTACCCTAGAAGTATTGGATTAATTGTTGTTATAATTGGAATCATTGTTTATGTTTTATTGGAAAGAAGTAAGAGAGAAGGAATTTTAGATAGAGTGTATATGTTATGTATATGATATATATATATGCAAGTCAATGAGGAAAGTCAAAGGAAGAGATTAATTAATATTAAATTGGGTTTAATGAATTAATTAATTGAGTGGGATTTGACTTAGTGGAGGAAGATATTTTTAATTATATTATTGATTAATGAAAGGTGGAGAGGGTTTTGAGGAAAAGTTGTTGGAGAGAGAGAAGTTTGAATTTGCTTTTGGCTTTTCTTTCTTCCTTCCTTACGTGACTTCTTCTCCTTCTTCCTTTCTTTTCCTTGTGTTCTTCGGCCAGCAGAAGCAAGAGAGAGAGGAAGAGATTTAACCTTCCAAGATCAAGAGTAGAGAAAGTTTTCAAGAGATCAAGATAGAGATTTAAGAGTTTCTTCATCTTTGGTAAGTTCTCTCTTGATTCCTTGTGTTGTTTTGAGTTGATTGGTTATTTGATGGAATGGGTTGTTTGTTTGAGATGTGTTTTTGAGATTTGGTTCTTTTGGTTTTGGATTTTGGGGTTTGATTGAAGAAAGAGTAAGGTTGTTGGTAAGGTAGAGATGTGTTGGTGTTAAGGGTTTGAAGTGATGAGTATGATTTGTGATTTGTGTTGATGTGTGTGTATTTTGGCTTGTTTGGTATTTTTGGCAAGTTTGTTATGGCTTTGGGAGTGTCTAGTTGAGTTATGTTGAAGTGGAAATGGTGGAAGATTGTTGTGTGTTGGTTTGGTTGTTGTTTTGGCCGAAATATGGGTTTTTGGCCTGACACGCCTAGGGGCACGTCCAGGATTGTTAGGCGTGTCAATTGTTTATGAGGCAGTAGGTGTGACACGGCCATTAGCACGCCCGTGTTAGTGAGCGTGTCATAGCTACTGTGATTTTGGAGAATTGACACGGCCAGGAACACGTTCATGATCTTGGGCGTGTCGATACTTTTGGGAGACAGAATGTATTACACGCCCATGAACACGCCCGTGGTGTTGAGCATGTAAATGTTTCTGTGTTGAGGAGTTAGGGCACGGTCAGGAACACGCCCGTGTGGGTGAGCGTGTCCAGTTTAGGGTTTTGCCCTAGTTGATTCTTAACCTTATGAGCTTAAGAGGGTTTCTTTATTCTTTTGGAATTAGGTTGTGAAGAAGGTGAATTATCCTAATTCAAGAAGTGTTAGATTCTTGAAGAAAGAAGTGTTTAGAGTTGTGAGGGTTGTTATTGAGGTAAGTACAAGTTCTTCCTTAATGCATATGTATGTTGAGATTCAATACATGTGAATGTAAATGTGTTAGATATTGCATTATATTGTTCATACATATGAATAATGCTATGTGGTGCATAATGTGAATTGCTATGCACATACTTTAATGAGATATTAAAACCATTGTGATTGGTTATGATGATTTAAAAGAGATGTGAGGCCATTGTGATAGGCCAAGATAATGCAAATAAATAATGAATTGATTAATGTGGTTGGAAATATATCGAAATGTGAAATGAATTGAGAAAGTAATGTTTAAAGATATGAATGAACGAACCTAGCTGCCTCCTGCAGAACCATGCGGACCCTGTGGATTGGGCAACCGAACTTGGACTACCGACCTGGTTGGGAAAAGGTTCGTTACTGATAGTCTTATACGTGCCTATCTGCCTCCTGCGGAACCATGCGGACCCAATGAGTGGGCAACCGAACTTGGACTACCGACCTGGTTGGGGAAAGGTTTCGTATATGAAGCCATAATTGTTGGCTATATTGATGAAATTAATGAATAATGAGATAATGTTATGATATGTGAATATAATTTGATTGTATGACATGAATATTGCATCAAAGCATATTGATATTGTAGCTTGTATTACTAAGCCGTAGGCTTAGCGCGATTGTGGTTCATCGCGCAGGTAACAGAGACGAACCTGAGAGTTCCACTAGACCGGGTGAGTCTAGACGTTGAGGAGTTCTTTAGAGCTTAAAGATCAAAGAGTCAAGCTGCCAATCATGTATATGTTTTATGTATTGTAAACTTTGTTTCAATGTATATGTCATTGTAAATATTTCTACCATTTCCGCTGCGGAGTAATCAAATGTTTTTAACTATTGTGTCTTATAAATTTTCTTATGAGTTTGGATTTCTTTTATTTGTTTTAAAATGATGTGTCTTGTGTAATTATAAACTATGACCTTTCTATATTCGGTATACGTATGTTACGATCGTTTAAGCATGCTGTGTACGTATACGGTATATAGGGGTGTTACAATTATTTTGGTATCAGAGCCTAGGTTTGAGATTCTCAACCTAGGTCAGTTGTAAGAAAAAGGATATTTTGATTTTAAAAGATGGTTTTTGAATAAAATATATACGTAGTATTGGCAGTCTCTGATCTTTAATAAGGTGTATTCTGCTATGTTTGCAGATATAGGTTGTGATGGATTCCCATTTACGTCAGTCTGTTGAAGGAAGTGCAGAGAGTATAGCTCCTGATGAGAGTAGGGATGGAGCTAGAGTCGATATAGTTAGTGAGGTACCTGTTTCAGTGTCTGGGAGACCAGCAGGTGATGAGGTTCCACCAGCTTGGTTCAGGTATATGATGGAATCAATGAGACAGACTCCAGTACATCAACCACCACCTCAGCCTCAGATGCCCGTGAGACACTATGATAAACTAAGAAAGTATGGGGCTGAAGATTTTCTGGGTACTATCGATCCGGCTGTAGCTGAGCAGTGGCTTGACAGAGTGCAGAGGGTGTTTATTCAGTTGCAAGCCACACCAGAGGAAAAAATTTGATTATATCAGGTCATTGTTGCAGAAGGATGCCTATGACTGGTGGAAGACTGTGCCTCATGCCATGGATGATCCACCTACACTGTCTTATGCTGATTTTCTCAGAGAGTTTGAGCTGAAGTATACTCCGAGGGAGTATAAAGATATGAAGAAGACAGAGTTTCTGAGTTTGAAACAAGATCACCGGACAGTAACTGAGTATGAGGTTGAATTTATCCGGTTGAGCCATTATGCAGGAGGCATTATAGCTGATGAGATCGACAGATGCAGGAGATTTGAGGGGGGATTGAGGCCCTCTATTATGTGCCTTGTGGCTGGATCTAGATATCGGGATTTCTCCCAGCTTGTTGCTGCAGCTAGGAGTGTGGAGATGGCCCAGGGCATTGCAGCATCTGCTTCTGAGGAGGAGGTTAGAGTGAGAAGGCCCCAGTTTGAGGCAGGGTCTTCATCTGTGAAGAGGGGTAGGGGGAGTTTTGTTCCCAGTGTTAGGAGAAGTCAGAGGCCGGTTGGTAGGTCAGTGCAGTACCAGAGACTGAGATCACGACCTACAGCTTCTATAGCTAGTGCTCCGACTCCATTAGTTCAGAGATCCGCTCCACCTAAATGTGTTCAGTGTGGAGGTTTTCATAGAGGTGTTTACTGGAAGAGTAGTGAACCAGCTGTATGTTTCGGATGTGGATCTCCTGATCATTTTATTAGAGAGTGTCCTGAGATGCAGGATCAGAGGTCAGTGGATTCTGTTGCTTCTCGACCCAGTTTTAGCAGAGGAGGTAGAGGAGGCAGAAGTTTTGTTAGAGGAGGTAGATCTGGGTTCAGTCAGAGGGGAGGATCTTCATATAGAGACAGTAGACCTGATGAGGCCGGACCATCCCAGAGAGTTTATGTAATGCAGAGACAGCCAGATGCCTCAGCTGTCATTGTTGGTACTTTCTCTTTATTTGGCATTTCTGTTCTTGCTTTAATTGACCCTGGATCCACTCATTCATATATTAGTGCATCTGTATTGCCTGTGTCTGAATTGCATGCTGAGTCCCTAGGATTTGATGTCTTGGTGACAAATCCTTTAGGGCATAGTGTGATTGTTAGTAAGGTGCACCGAGATTGTGCAATTGTGGTTCAGGATGAAGAGTTTTCTGGTGATTTGATTGAGATGCCATTTAAAGAGTATGATTTGATTTTGGGTATGGATTGGCTGTCTAGTCATGGAGCTGTGGTAGATTGTAAGAAGAAGAATGTTACTTTGAGAGCTAGGAATGATAAAATTGTAATGGTATCAAGTGAGCTGAAACAGTTTGCGTCTCTGTTGATTTCAGCTATATCAGCTAGGAAGTTGATTAGAAAAGGGTGTGATGCCTATCTTGCTCATGTCTTGGATACCAGGGTGGTAGGTTCTCAACTTGATAGCATTTCCACAGTATCAGAGTTTCCAGATGTTTTTCCAGAGGAGTTGCCTGGATTGCCTCTTGATAGAGAGGTGGAGTTTGGTATTGATTTGTTGCCAGGTACCACTCCTATCTCTATTACTCCTTATAGAATGGCACCTGTTGAATTGAGAGAATTAAAGGTGCAGTTGCAAGAGTTGCTGGATAAGGGATTCATTCGCCCTAGTGTTTCGCCATGGGGAGCTCTTGTATTGTTTGTGAAGAAGAAGGATGGTACTATGAGATTGTGTATTGATTACAGGCAATTGAATAAAGTGACTGTTAAGAATAAATATCTTTTGCCTAGAATTGATGATCTCTTTGATCAATTGAAGGGAGCAGCTGTGTTTTCTAAAATTGATTTGAGATCAGGGTACCATCAGTTGCGGTTCAGAGCTGAGGATATCTCTAAGACAGCTTTTCGAACAAGGTATGGGCATTATGAGTTTTTGGTGATGCCTTTTGGTTTGACGAATGCACCTGTAGCTTTTATGGATTTGATGAATAGGGTGTTTAGGCCCTATCTTGATCAGTTTGTAGTGGTATTTATCGATGATATTTTGGTGTATTCGCATAGTAAAGAAGAGCATGACAAGCATTTGAGGATTGTGCTGAAGATCTTGAGAGAGAAGCAATTGTATGCTAAGCTGTCAAAATGTGAGTTCTGGCTTGATCAAGTAGCTTTTCTCGGTCATATAGTTTCTGCCGATGGCATTAGAGTTGATCCGAGTAAAGTCGAAGCTATTTTGAATTGGAGTTCACCGAAGTTTGTGACGGAAGTGAGAAGTTTTCTGGGTTTGGCAGGCTATTATCGACGCTTTGTGAAAGGATTTTCTTTGATAACTATTCCACTTACCAGATTACTTCGCAAGGGAGTGAGATTTGTGTGGACTGATCAGTGTCAAGCTAGTTTTGAGCAGTTGAAAGAAATGTTGACTCAAGCGCCAGTTCTTACTTTACCTGTGGAAGATAAACCATATGTGATTTTCAGTGATGCTTCACATAGTGGTTTGGGTTGTGTATTGATGCAAGAGGGTAGAGTGATAGCTTATGCTTCTCGGCAGTTGAAGCCGCATGAACTTAACTACCCGACGCATGACTTGGAGTTAGCAGCCATTGTGTTTGCATTGAAAATTTGGCGACATTACCTGTATGGAGAGAAGTGTTTTATTTATACTGATCATAAAAGTTTGAAATATTTGGGGGTTCAGAAGGAGCTTAATCTCCGACAGAGAAGATGGTTGGAATTGATTAAGGACTACGATTGTTTGATCGATTATCATCCAGGTAAGGCAAATGTTGTAGCAGATGCCTTGAGTGTTACCAGTGGAATCTATTGAAGTGAGTTCAGATCTGACATTTGAAGAAGAATCAGTTGCTATTTTGGCACGTGAAGTAAAAGAATTGAGAAATAAGGAAGTGCCACTTGTAAAAGTTCTATGGAAGAATCATGGAAGGGAAGAAGCAACTTTGGAAAGTGAGCAAGCAATGCGAGATCAGTATCCTCAGTTGTTTCAGACTTAATTCCAGGTAATTTCGAGGACGAAATTTCTTTTAAGAGGGGGAGAATTGTAATATCCCAAATTGTACCCTAGAAGTATTGGATTAATTGTTGTTATAATTGGAATCATTGTTTATGTTTTATTGGAAAGAAGTAAGAGAGAAGGAATTTTAGATAGAGTGTATATGTTATGTATATGATATATATATATGCAAGTCAATGAGGAAAGTCAAAGGAAGAGATTAATTAATATTAAATTGGGTTTAATGAATTAATTAATTGAGTGGGATTTGACTTAGTGGAGGAAGATATTTTTAATTATATTATTGATTAATGAAAGGTGGAGAGGGTTTTGAGGAAAAGTTGTTGGAGAGAGAGAAGTTTGAATTTGCTTTTGGCTTTTCTTTCTTCCTTCCTTACGTGACTTCTTCTCCTTCTTCCTTTCTTTTCCTTGTGTTCTTCGGCTAGCAGAAGCAAGAGAGAGAGGAAGAGATTTAACCTTCCAAGATCAAGAGTAGAGAAAGTTTTCAAGAGATCAAGATAGAGATTTAAGAGTTTCTTCATCTTTGGTAAGTTCTCTCTTGATTCCTTGTGTTGTTTTGAGTTGATTGGTTATTTGATGGAATGGGTTGTTTGTTTGAGATGTGTTTTTGAGTATTTGGTTCTTTTGGTTTTGGATTTTGGGGTTTGATTGAAGAAAGAGTAAGGTTGTTGGTAAGGTAGAGATGTGTTGTTGTTAAGGGTTTGAAGTGATGAGTATGATTTGTGATTTGTGTTGATGTGTGTGTATTTTGGCTTGTTTGGTGTTTTTGGCAAGTTTGTTATGGCTTTGGGAGTGTCCAGTTGAGTTATGTTGAAGTGGAAATGGTGGAAGATTGTTGTGTGTTGGTTTGGTTGTTGTTTTGGCCGGAATCTGGGTTTTTGGCCTGACACGCCTAGGGGCACGTCCAGGATTGTTAGGCGTGTCAATTGTTTGTGAGGCAGTAGGTGTGACACGGCCATTAGCACGCCCGTGTTAGTGAGCGTGTCATAGCTACTGTGATTTTGGAGAATTGACACGGCCAGGAACACGTTCATGATCTTGGGCGTGTCGATACTTTTGGGAGACAGAATGTATTACACGCCCATGAACACGCCCGTGGTGTTGAGCGTGTAAATGTTTCTGTGTTGAGGAGTTAGGGCACGGTCAGGAACACGCCCGTGTGGGTGAGCGTGTCCAGTTTAGGGTTTTGCCCTAGTTGATTCTTAACCTTATGAGCTTAAGAGGGTTTCTTTATTCTTTTGGAATTAGGTTGTGAAGAAGGTGAATTATCCTAATTCAAGAAGTGTTAGATTCTTGAAGAAAGAAGTGTTTAGAGTTGTGAGGGTTGTTATTGAGGTAAGTACAAGTTCTTCCTTAATGCATATGTATGTTGAGATTCAATACATGTGAATGTAAATGTGTTAGATATTGCATTATATTGTTCATACATATGAATAATGCTATGTGGTGCATAATGTGAATTGCTATGCACATACTTTAATGAGATATTAAAACCATTGTGATTGGTTATGATGATTTAAAAGAGATGTGAGGCCATTGTGATAGGCCAAGATAATGCAAGTAAATAATGAATTGATTAATGTGGTTGGAAATATATCGAAATGTGAAATGAATTGAGAAAGTAATGTTTAAAGATATGAATGAACGAACCTAGCTACCTCCTACGGAACCATGCGGACCCTGTGGATTGGGCAACCGAACTTGGACTACCGACCTGGTTGGGAAAAGGTTCGTTACTGATAGTCTTATATGTGCCTATCTGCCTCCTGCGGAACCATGCGGACCCAATGAGTGGGCAACCGAACTTGGACTACCGACCTGGTTGGGGAAAGGTTTCGTATATGAAGCCATAATTGTTGGCTATATTGATGAAATTAATGAATAATGAGATAATGTTATGATATGTGAATATAATTTGATTGTATGACATGAATATTGCATCAAAGCATATTGATATTGTAGCTTGTATTACTAAGCCGTAGGCTTAGCGCGATTGTGGTTCATCGCGCAGGTAACAGAGACGAACCTGAGAGTTCCACTAGACCGGGTGAGTCTAGACGTTGAGGAGTTCTTTAGAGCTTAAAGATCAAAGAGTCAAGCTGCCAATCATGTATATGTTTTATGTATTGTAAACTTTGTTTCAATGTATATGTCATTGTAAATATTTCTACCATTTCCGCTGCGGAGTAATCAAATGTTTTTAACTATTGTGTCTTATAAATTTTCTTATGAGTTTGGATTTCTTTTATTTGTTTTAAAATGATGTGTCTTGTGTAATTATAAACTATGACCTTTCTATATTCGGTATACGTATGTTACGATCGTTTAAGCATGCTGTGTACGTATACGGTATATAGGGGTGTTACATGAAGCATCCGCCTGCCTCTGCATCACATATACTCTCTGAGAAGATCCGGCCTCATCTGGCCTACTGCCCCTGGATGAAGATCCTCCTCTCTGACTAAACCCAGGTCTACCACCTCTACTGAAACCTCTGCCCCCTCGACCACCTCTGCTGACACTAGGTCGAGAAACTGGAGTATCAGCCTGCCTATACTCCTACATCTCAGGACAATCTCTAACAAAATGTGACCCACATCTAAAACACCCAGCTGATCCACCAATTTTCCAACAAACACCCCCATGGTTCTTACCACAATGCTCACATACAGGTGGAGTAGACCTCTGAATCACTGGAGTCGGGGCACTAGCTACAGAAACTGTTGGTCTCAGCCTCTGCCTCTGATACTGAACTGATATGCCTGACTGTCTCTGGGTTCTACTGGTTCTCGGAACAAAACCTCCTCGACCCCTCTTCATAGATGAAGACTCTGCCTACCCTGGTCTCTTCCTCAGTAGCAGCTGCTGCAATGCCCTGTGCTCTTTCAACACTTCTAGCTGCTGCAACAAGTTGAGAAAAATCCTGGTACCGGGAACCAGCCACAATGCACATGATAGAGGGCCTTAATCCCTCCTCAAATCTTCTGCATCGGTCTATTTCATCAGAGATAATTCCCCCGGCATATCGACTCAACCGGATATACTCAATCTCATACTCTGTTACCGTCCGGTTGTCTTGCCTCAAATTCAGGAATTCCATCTTCTTAATATCTTTATACTCCCTCGAAGTATATTTCTGCTCGAACTCCCTCAGAAAATTACCATAAGATAATGTAGGTGGATCATCCATGGCATGAGGAACCGTTTTCCACCAGTCATAGGCATCTTTCTGCAGGAGGGATCTGGCATAGTCAAATTTCTCATCCGAAGTGGCTTGCAACTGAATGAATATCCTCTGCACCTTATTCAACCACTGCTCAGCCACTGCAGGATCGGTAGTGCCCAAGAAATCTTTAGCCCCATATTTTCTTAACTTGTCATAATGTCTTACCTGCATCTGAGGCTATGGTAGTGGTGGTGGTGGTGGTGGCTGCACTGGAGCTCTCCTCAACAGTTCTACCATATGCTTTAACCAACCCGGCGGAGCCTCCTCAGCAGCTGATCTCTCTGGCACAGAAACAAGTGCCTCACTAACCCTCTCAATCCTAGCTCCATCTCTACTCTCTTCAGGAGCTACACTTTCCGCACTACCCTCAACAGACTGTCGTGAATGAGATGCCATCTCTACCTATATATGCAAACACAGCAGAATATTCCTCATTAAAGATAAAAGACTGCCACACCAAAACATGTATTTTACTCAAAAACCCACTTTAAAAATCAAAATATTCTTTTTCTTACAATTGACCTAGGTTGAGAATCTCAAACCTAGGCTCTGATACCAAAAATTGTAACACCCCTTCAAGACCTACGTGTGTAAGCTGAGCAGAGGTGCCACACTATCCTAATGTTGCTACCAATTTTACTTAAGTAGCTCCGATTTTTATAGAAATTTTGCCATAGTTTCGCCTAGAAATTGAATCCCAAGTGTCGACAAAACTGGTTTTTTTTTCTGATTTTTGAAAACATTTTTACACAAACCAATGCAACCAAAATCATTCTCAGTACACTCCCAATAAATCCCCCTTATAACCTCAACTACAACCTGCAAAAAGGATTTACACTTCTAGTACAAAATAAAGTAAAGGTTTATTATGAAACACAGTAGATAAAATATTTGTTCACTATGCAGCGGAAAGTAACAATATTTACAAATTCATATAGATCAAAACTTTAGTTTTATAAAACATAAAATTTATACATGTTTGGCAGTCAGTCTTCGATCTTTAAGCCCACTATTCACACTTCAAAATCTAGACTCGACTCGGCCTAGAGGAACTCTCTGGTTCTTCCCTGTCACCTGTACGATGAACCACAATCGCGCTAAGCCCACGGCTTAGTGATACAAACAACCATAATATTATGCCTTAATGCAATGCCAATGTCACACAATCAAGTTTCATAAACAATTCAAAAGAATATTATATTTCACAATCTTACATTATTTAATAATTAATCAAAACATTCATGATTCACATTGAAAACAAAGACAAGCATGGGCCCAAAATACACTAATATGTTATTCAAAGTTCAGAGTTACTGCTTTGGTCCATAATCACAATCATCAATACATTTATCCATGGATAATCAACTAGATTTGAGCTTACGACCCAGTCATTTCACTCAATCTAGTTTCAATAATTTGTTTTTGAGGTTTACGACCCGGTCATTTCACCCTAAAAACATCACATTTCACATTTTCTAACTGGAATCGGCTTACGACCCGGTCATTTCACCTATCCAGTGATTCATAGGCATGCCGCCAAAACCAAAACTCTGAAAATTGAATAAACATATTAGGCACACAATCATTTTATTTATCTTTCTTTTTTTCAATCTCTTTTCATTTCATTTCTCATAATTAATTAGGCAACCATGCCTCCATTATATATCTCATTTGCATCATCATAGCCAACAACCATGGCATCATATCTCATATGATCTCAAATCACAATAAAACAATTCTTCATAACATCATATCTTTCACATTTCATTTCCATATTTCATTTCATCATCATATAAGCAAATATGTTTCAACCATCTCATATTATATTTCAAATCACATTAATCAGTTCATTATTCAAATGGATATAATCAATGGCATTAATACATATTTTACATGCTCATCACAACATTCACATATTACCAAACATAATGTGATTTTTAATATCCATCAACAATGCATTATGTTCCTTATCACATTTACAATCAAATGTGTGTCAAGTCTCAACATCACATGAAGTATGCAATAGTGTAGTTTGTACTTACCTTAAAACCAACTCACACCAATCTATACACTTACTCTTCCAAGAATCCTCAACACTTAGGTTAGGGCAACTCAACCTCTTCACAACCTAATCCAAAAGGAATATTAGCAAAATGACCATATGAATAGTAAATTCTGGTTTTAGACTCAACTTTATCCTTATTTTGAAAAATTGTATAAAATAATATACTTGACTAAAAACTCTAAAATTTTTTTACAGAACTTAATTTTACATCTTAAAATCATTCCTTTAAAATTTCAGATCAAACTGAATACAAAATCCTGGTCAAATAGTTCACCCAACCAGACTGCCCCAATTGCCCTGCATCCTGGCAGCAGTTCTGAACTTTGTGAATTCCATAAATTAAATTCAATCAAAGTGGTTCCAAATTATTTTTCTCAAATACTAGACTCACTAAGAACCAACATATCCAAAATTCAATTGGATTTTATTTTTCTACATTTTATTAAAAATCCTGAAAGATAGCTGTCTCAGTTAAAGTACCTGCTGGAACAGGTCTAATAAAAATAATCTTTCCAAAATCATAACCATTCCAAAATCGAATCAACATATTTTTCAGTCATTCTAGACTCATAGAGGCACAACATATAAAAAATTCACTTTAAGAACATTTTTATATATTTAATTAAAAATCATACAAGTCACAGCATTTACTAATTGTAAAACAGAAAAATTCCAACTTCACTAAACACAACTCTTACTCTTCCATCACTAACACCAACCTAACTTCTTATCTTTAATTCCATTTCAACACTTTTACACACACCATACACAAACACACTCCAACCATCAACAACACTCCATTAAACTCAAACAAAATTCCAAATAGAACAAGAGAAATCAAGAGAAAACTTACCAAAAATGATGAACTTCTTAAATTTCCAACTTAATCTCTTGAAAACTCCTTCAATTTTGAGTTTGGAATAAACAAAACTCACTCTTGCTCTCTTGCTTATGATGGCCGGCCAACAAAAGGGAAAGAGAAGAAAATGAACAAGTGAAAGAGACAAAGTCAAACTTCTCATCTCTTTAAACCTCCACCAAGCATTTCAAAAAGAAAATTACTTAAATACCCTCATCTATTTATTTTAACTTCCTTTCACTTACATGCCCTTTTTAGTAATTTCATAATTAACAAAATAAATATCTTCTTCCTTTGACCATCCATTTGACTTGTATATATGTTATATATATTTCCATATATACAACATATACACTCTCTTTTAAATTCTTTTCTCTTTCCAATTACACATAAACATTTTAATTCAAATAAAACAACAATTATATCAAAACTCCTAGGGCACACTTTGGGATATTACATAAATCCTCGCCCTTTGCCTAACCCTCTCCCACCTAATTTTGACACTAAAGCATTCTATCAATTTCACCAAATGCAAGGGAATGACACGGATAGATGTGTGAGGTTGAGACATGAGATCCAAAATCTAATTGATAATGGAAAGCTACCCGAGCCAAACAAGCTAAACACCAAAGACAACCCATTACCAAAGTTCAATAGAGTAACACCACCGGCAACTTTCATGATTGGAGGAGGTTTGCATGAAGATTTTGTCACGTCTTCTTTCCAAGATGTGGGTGGAGAAGCAACCAAAGTAGAAGAGGTATTTGGTGAAATTAAACAAGCTATGGTTAGCAAAGGAGTAACAATTTGTGTTGTCAATGGGTTTTGGGATTCAAGCGATAGTGATGATGATCTTGTATCCAAGAAGGAGGAGTGGACTTGGTCCGAGCCCGAAGAAGGTGAAGTAATGAACACTAGATCCGGTAAGCCTTATACAAGGCCACCACCTAAGGAGATAGAAACTAATAAGGATAAGGAAGTGGAAGTAGGAAATAAAGAAGAAGAAGATGATGTTGTGCTCAAGCAATTGAAAAGAACCCAAGCAAGTGTTAGCATTTGGGACTTATTAGCTACTTCTAAAAAGCACCGAGAAACTATGGCCAAAGCCTTAGCTAGCATGCCAATTTCTACCTCCACAATGCCGGAAGATCTGATCAACTTCATAAAAATTCAAGGAGTAATGAAATGTGAAGATGTTCAAGAAAAGAGTGAAGTTAATATGGGAGCAGTTTCTTTTTCAGATGCGGACTTACCGGAGGAAGGGAGAGACCACATCCGCCCTCTCTTTATCAAAATAGAAATCAAGGGGAAGAGGACTCCATGTGAAATGGTTGATGATGAGTCCGCCATAAATGTTTGCCCACTTAAGATATTGCCAAAGCTAGCCATGTCAATAAGGGATCTAAACCCAACCGAGGTAACCATTCGGGCTTATGACAACACTAAGAGATACGCCGAAGGAACTTTCAAAGCTGCTGTCAAGGTTGGTCCAATTGAATCTTTTATTGAGTTTTTTGTTTTAGATATACTGGTTACCTTCGCCTTACTCTTGGGGCAACCATGGTTTCATCCTCTTGGTGGAGTTCCTTCCACCCTTCATCAAAAGATCAAGTTTCCCAATGGAGATGAGACAGTGGTCATTAAAGCTGAAGATAATGAGATTGTTAATGCTCTAATGATTGAGAGGCCTCTCAATGGTTTCCAAGTAGCTACAATTTCTGATGAAGACATAGTGGACTCCAAAGTCTTGAATATGATGAAGAGCATGAACTACCTTTCCGGAGCTGGTCTTGGAAAGGGTAAAGCCGGTTTGACAAGGCTGCCAGATTTTAAAACTCAAACTTCCAAGAAAGGGTTAGTATATGATGAAAACAATGATGTCCAGCCAAAGAAGAGTGAGAAGATGAGCTTCCCACCACTTGAAGAGATCTTTGTCAAAGCTCCAGATATGGGACCAATCCGAGGAAAGCCCGAGCCAATAATGTTCATGGGAAAGTTGATCCCTGGTTTTGAAATTTTTGCAGATGTGGCTGAGCTAGTGGACCAAGTGAAGAAAGAGCTCACCCTGTCAGCCAAGAAAGAATCCAATCCAAAAGAGAAGAATGAAGCTATCCTGAAAGCCGAGAAGACTCCGAAGGAGATTACTGCCCTGGTTGAAGAAAAGTTTGAAGACATCCTGCCTTATGATTTTGAGAACAATGATTTTGATTTTAATTTTAATTTGTCTACTTTGTATGAGGATGGGGATGTTTTCTTTTCCAAAATGAATGTAATAAAGTCTGATTTTGCTTACTTGTGTGATGTTTCTCCTAATGGTTGCATACATTCAAATAGCAGTTACATGAGCATCTTTAATATTAATTATGTTAACACACTATCATTAAATTTGGGAACAACCGAAAATCCTAAAAACATTAGCATAGCATCCGACCTTACTCCTGATGAGAGAGAGAGATTTGAAAAAATATTCAAAAAATATGAAGAAGTGTTTGCTTGGTCTTATGAGGATATGCCTGGAATAGATCAAGGCATAGCTGAGCATCATATTCCTACTTACACTCACATGAAACCTATCAAACAAAAGCTTAGGCGATTAAGACCTGAGTGGGCTGAATTGGTTAAAGAAGAGGGCACTAAGCAAATACAAGTGAAGTTCCTTGAAGTGATAGAATATCCAAATTGGTTAGCCAACATAGTACCCGTGCCAAAGAAAGATGGAAGAATAAGGGTCTGTGTGGACTATAGAGATTTGAACAAGGCTTCCCCTAAAGATGATTTTCCTTTACCTCATATAGATGTTCTCATTGATAGTGCAGCCTCTAGCATGCTACACTCATTTATAGATGGATTTTTTGGATATAATCAAGTGTTAATGGCCCAAGAGGATAAAGCTAAAACTGCTTTCATTACAACATGGGGTATATTTTATTATAGGGTGATGCCACTCGGCTTAAAGAATGCTGGGGCAAACTACCAAAGGATGGGCACCACACAATTTCATGACATGATGCACAAAGAAGTTGAAGTATATGTTGATGATATGATGGTTAAATCATATACAAGGGAACAACACTTCCAAAACTTAGAATTATTCTTCGATAGAGCTTTGAAATATTAGCTAAGATTAAACCCAAAGAAGTGTGTGTTCGGTATTACCTCAGGTAAATTATTGGGACATGTGATTGGTCCGAATGACATTGAGATTGATCTTGACAAAGTTAAAGCAATCAGGGATATGCCAGTCCCTAAGACAGAGAGAGAAGTTCAGGGATTTATTGGTAAATCACAATACATTAGCAGATTCATAGCAAAACTCACAACAATTTGTGAGCCTATCTTCAAATTGCTTAGAAAAAATTAGCCCGTCCTATGGAATGAAGAGTGTCAAAAGGCCTTTGAGCGAATAAAAGAGTATTTGTTGCACTCAAATTAACTCTACCACAAAGCGTCACTCGCAAGTATACGAGGTAGCTGTAGCAAAGGTGATCGCCCCAAGGTCGTCTCTCAAGGAAGCTAAAGTGACTAATTGATTATCAGATTATAAATAACAAGTAATGAAGAAATTGAAATTGCTAGCAACTAATGAAAAAGATTGATTGAAGTTTAAAATGATTAAAAGTAAATTAAGCTGTTGTTTTGATTCACTTGATAGAAAGGTCTAGGGTTTGCACTTTTCTACTACTTATATGTATGAACGGTTATTCCTCTTAACTAATTTAATTTCAAAGATTAAATCTCAAACAACTCAATTAATCGAGTCAAGGAAATAAGCTCTCGCATTCAAACCTCATTCAACTAATCTTGTTACAATTGAAATAATCTTTTTAATAGGTTATATCTCTAATTCACCTAAGTCCTTAATTGAATTGTTCCAGCATTAGACTTCATCTCTCAATCCATCATCTAATACCTAAAACACATAATTGGTGGCCAATCAATTATATATTAACAATATTCCATTCAATCAAGGCTAAAGAAATTATTAGCTTAGAGAATAACCAATTCATACAATCATAGAAGATCCATACAAACCCTAGACTAGATCAAATTAGTTCATTATGCTATCAAACATACTCATCTCATTAATGTTCAAAGAAATCAAATTAGAAATGATAATATTCATTAATACAATTTTAATGAGAATAAAGAGAATAAGTTCCAGAACAAAACCAAGTTACAAACTACTTGAAGCTTCTGAAGAATCTCTTGTTCAAATCTTGCAAGAAGGATGTATCAATGGCTAGAACAATCTAATCTAAGCTAGATTAATCCAAAAGTGTAATCAAAATCAAGAAAACAAAGTTAAAACCCTAACTTCACTCTCTGACGGCTCAATTCAATCTCCAAATCGTCAACAACTACAAACCCTAGCTTTTCTTTTCTTTTTATATGAAACGTCCGCTTTTAAAAATTCGCTACGGCTTTGATTCATGAGAGACACGGACAAGTTGAATATGACTTGGCCGTGTTGGTGGTCTTTGGAGGGACACGACCAGTGACTTGGCCGTGTCCCTTGCATGTGTCACCTACTGCTTGCTTTTTCTTCTTTTCTTCTTTGGTTGAGTGACACGGCCATGTTAGAGGTGACTTGGCCGTGTTGGAGCTTTTTGGAGGGACACGGCCACTGACTTGGCCGTGTCCCTTGCTTGCGTTTGCTTCTGTGAGATTTGCAATTTTCTTTTCCCTTGGAACCAAGTGAGACACGACCAAGTTGGTGTGACTTGGCCGTGTTGGAGCATCTTTGGAGGGACACGGCCACTGACTTGGCCGTGTCCCTTGAGTGTGTCAGCTACTGTGTCTTGACTTCCTTTTTAACTTGGTATGGGACACGGCCAGTGACTTGGCCGTGTCCTCTGCCTGTGTCAGCTACTGTCCCTCTTTTCCTTCAATTTGCTTCCTTGCCTTTTTAACCTAACACAAAACTCAAAACAAACTTTAAAGAAGAAGTAAGTAGACAATAACCAACAAAACATAAACACAATACTAAAGACTAGATCAAAAACGACATAAACATTAAAATAAACTAAAACTACCAAAATTAATGAAAACACTAAACATACCGATTAAAACTAACAAAATACCTAAATAAAACAATAATTATCATAATAAACAAGACACAAATCTATAAGAAAAACTAATAAAACAACTACCCCGCACTTAAAACTTTGCTTGTCCTCAAGAAAATTCACATGGCATAAATTAAAAACTCAAACAACCTTAACTATAATTCCAGCATATAAGATGAAATCCTGCAAGACATCAGACATAAATAATTGCAATTTCCTTCAATCAAGATTTTCTTAACTCATTCATTAATCCAGACATACAAATCTTATCTCGTATCTAAGTGTTTCACTCGATTTCGAAAGTTAATCACTCAAACCACTCATGATTGCATACTACCATAAACTTGCTTAATTATCCAATCTCCCTCACTGATTTTCTCAAGAAATAATCCGAAGGTCTTTTATTTGGATGCAATGGGGCTAAGATAAAGGTGTGAGAAAAGATATTTAAGCTGGAGCATCAAGAAATGGAGTATTTAAATTAGACAATACTCTTGCTAAGAAATTCATAACTCCCTCAAATGGCGTACTCACCAACCTTAATACTTTCACATACTTGCATACTTAAAGAAAAATACATGAATCGACATTCCTCTAATGCTAGAAAATATATGAATTTTGTATATATATATATATATCTTTTTTTTTTATTTTCTCTTTTTCTTTTTTATATCATATAAATATTTTTTTAAAATATATATATATATATACAAAATATGAATTTTGCATAGAACATCTAGCTTAAAATGTAGAGGAAAAGAATAATCGACTCTTAATCCAATACAATGTGCAAAGTATGCATTTCAACCCCAAATAGCAATACTATTTTTTTTTTACTTGCTTACCCCACACTTGAAATAAACCACCCTATTGTCATATCATAAAACTCCATTCCTTAATGCAGGTATGATGATAATAAGAACATGTTAAATTGAGAATTGTGTTGATCAAACAATAAAAAGGTCAAAGGCTCAACTTGGCTCACTAAGGAAATCAATATTAAGGGAGGTCTTTTTAAGCTAAAGGACTAGCCTAATTTGCCTTCATCATTTTAAAACTTGAGATGAAATCATAATGTAAGCTCAATTAGTATGCAAAAGCAAACTCTAGAGATGCAAAATCATGAAGGTGTACACTTAAGAAAAGAAAATCAATTGATAATAATATCAAACTATGAGGCTCAAAACTCACATAGGTGGGTTCTCAAAGATTTATATGTCATGAATTGCAGAATGTGAAAATTGATCCTGAATGAATTCAAATGCTAATTAAAGTCTCAACTACAAAGCTAGAATCAAAGAAAAGATTGATAAATTTTCAACAATTATGCCATGCATAACACAATAAAACACACAACGACAAACAAAACACGAATTAAAGAAAAGCTTAAAGAGTACCCAACACTTAAAATTTACATTGTCCTCAATGGAAAACAAGAATAATAAATAAAAAGAGTTAAAGGACAACCTGTCTTCCATCATACCTGGTGAGGCAAAACCCTAGCTTTCCATCACAAACACAAAAGTTCAAAAACAAAAGTACAATATATAAAAATAAAATATCCAAATATAAAATGTTAACATGAAAAACAAAAACGAAAAATAATAACAAAGATACACTAAACAAAATAAAGTAAGGAACTCAAAATCTATGGTAAAGGCGGGCGTGAAGATGATGCAGCTGAGGGATGAAGACTCAAGATCTTGGCAAGGTTGCTGTTAATCTGTTCCAACTACTGCAAGACCTCAGCATGGTTATAGCCCACCTTGCCCTCCAGTCTATCGACCTTGCCCTCCAGGGCCTCAATCCTAAGAAGTACCTCTTGACTTTTCGAGACCGGAGCATCCTCATCTAGATCTAGAGAATCCGAGTCAGACTCCTCTTCGACCCGTGCTCTCTTCTGCCTGTCCCCCGGTGCTTCAGGCTCATCTGAAGGCATCACATAAGTCCCTCTCCTATGCACCACCATGTGCATCTTCTCAAGTGTAGCTAAATCCAAAGAGTCATTACCTGAAATTCTAGTCATGCGACTAGTACTCGGGTCAAAATCCTCAACAAGGGCTACTGCTAATGTGGTAATCAACCCTCCAACACAAATTTCCCTCTTTCTTTTATTAGCCACAGTATCAAAAATATCGGCTAACCAATAGCCGGCACTAACATGCATTGAATTACAAGCATAATCAAGGAAAAATAGCTCACTTAATTCAACCACACCCGGGCTCTCCTTCCGAGCAAAGAAACCACAAGACATGAAACGATGTAAATACCTCAAAGCGGAATTTCTTAATTTAGATGCCTTAGCCGATTTGGCCACATAGGTCCCTGAGCCTAATGCTCCCCAAGCAAATTGCTGTTTAAATTCCTTAGGTACTGACCTTTCCCCATGCTGATGGAAACCATATATAGCATTTAACTGTTCAATATTCAGCACAAATGATTTACCCAGCAATTTAAAACTCATTCTAGTGCAGATTTTCTTATCATCTCTTTCAACCTTAAGAGATGTCAGAAATTCCAAAGTCACCTCCTCAAACTGCAAAGGTCTCAAAGAGACTAGAGTCTCCCATCCAAGAAATTGCACATATCTATAAAAATTAGTCCTAATTTGCAGAGCATCAAGTGATTCGTCATTAACATACCTTGTCGGGAAAAAACACCGAGCCAAAAGACTTGCTCTCTTCAAAGATAAAGTTGATGAAGAGGAAGAAGCTCCCTCGGTTGTAGGCCTCTTCTTCTTGCGGTGTGAAACAATTTTTGTTCTTGGCATCTTTAGAAATCTGAAAAATTCAAACCAAAACTTGATCAAATCAAAATTTTATGAGAAAAGAAGAAGTTTTAATGGATTATTTTTAGTTTTGGTGAAGAAATTTGAGGTTTAATGGAAGATTTGGAGCTTGGAATAAAAAAAGAATGGAGTTTGCGATACAGAGAGCGAGAGAGCGAGAGAGATGAAGAAACAGGAATTTAGGGATTTAATGGAACATCTGTGCAAAAATCGTGGCATTTTAAAGTGAAAAGATGGGAGACACGAACAAGTTGTGGGCAACACGGCCGTGTCATGTGCTTTTTGAGGGACACGGCCAGTGACTTGGCCGTGTCCCTTGGGCGTGTTCGTCTCTGTGAAGAAAAGGCTACAAAAATAAAATCGAAGAAAAACTGGTGAAGCTTGGCCGTGTCCCTTGGGCGTGTTCGTCTCTGTGAAGAAAAGGCTACAAAAATAAAATCGAAGAAAAACTGGTGAAGCTTGGCCATGTCCAAGTGACACGGCCAAGTCCCTTGGTCGTGTCACTCACTGTGACAAATGCAAGAATTGTAAAATTTATGAGGCTTGGCCGTGTCCCATGTGACACGGCCAAGGGAAACGGCCAAGTCCTTTGGCGGTGTCTCCTTCTGCCACTTTCAACATTTTTTTTTAAAAGATTTTGCAAACCTTCTTCTTTAAACCACCCTGAAACACAAAATAAAAACCGATCAAAGCACCCGTTCCATTTATTTAAACCAAAAATAAAATCAAAATTTGCTAAATTTAAAATTACAACTATGAAAAAATAAATGCAAACCGATGGGTTGCCTCCCATTTAGCGCTTCTTTAATGTCATATAGCTGGACATCATGCAAGGCTTAGGGATCATGAATCAAAGTGCTGTCAATGATCCTCACTTCCTGAAATCCTTCATTGTATGGCTTAACTCTCTGTCCATTTACTTTAAAAGTCTCATTTGTTCGAGAGTTAAGTAATTCAATGGCACCAGAAGGATACATCTGAGTTATCTCGAAAGGACCACTCCATCGAGACTTGAGTTTACCTGAAAAAAAAAACAGAGTCGAGAGTTCAAAAGTAAAACTTTCATACCTGGACTCAATGTCTTTCGCACTATAATTCTATCATGAAGTGCTTTAGTTGCGATCCTTGTAAATTCTCGAGCTCTCATAAGCCTCATTCCTCAGCTCATCTAACTCTGAAATTTGCAGAAATCGTTCTCTCTTCGCTTTGTCCAATTCCAAATTCAGAGTCTTGATTGCCCAATATGCTCTGTGCTCCAACTCCACTGGTAAGTGACAAGCTTTTCCAAACACCAATCGGTATGGACTCATACCTAGAGGAGTCTTGAAAGCAGTCCGATATGCCCATAGTGCATCATGCAATCTACTTGCCCAATCCTTTCTTGATAAGTTGACTGTTTTCTCCAGAATTCCTTTAATCTACTTGTTGGATGTTTCCACTTGTCCAGAAGTCTGTGGATGATATGGGGTCGCCACCTTGTGCTTCACACCAGATTTGTGCATTAACTTTTCAAAAAGCCTGTTGCAAAAATGACTTCCCCCATCACTGACTATCACTCTTGGTGTGCCAAATCTTCTAAGAATGTTCTCCTTCACAAATTTAACAACCACATTAGCATCATTAGTACGGGTGGGGATTGCCTCCACCCATTTGGAAACATAATCAACAGCAACTAAAATATATTCATAACCAAAGGACTTGGGGAAAGGACCCATGAAGTCTGTTCCCCACACATCAAACAGTTCAACAACAATATATGACTGAAGGGGCATTTCATTCCTCCTCCCAATGTTACCTACTCTTTAACAACGATCACAGTGCTTACAATACTCTTGAGCATCTTTAAATAAGGTAGGCCAGTAAAAGCCACTTTGAAGCACCTTTTATGCAGTCTTTCTTCCTCCAAAATGACCCCCACAGTGAAGATCATGACAAAATTGAAGAACACTCAGTTGTTCTTCCTCAGATACACACCTGCGAACTATCTCATCTTTGCAAATCCGGAATAAGTAAGGTTCATCCCAAAAATAAAACTTACTCAAGTGTAAAAACCTTTTCTTTTCCTGAAATGACATGTTAGTACGTAATATTCCACAAGCAAGATAGTTAGCAATATCTGCAAACCAAGGTGCATCAAATACCACAAAAAGCTGCTCATCAGGAAATGCTTCTAAATTTTTATGAATGCTATCAGATGCAAGATTTTCACAAAAGAAGGGTAATCTGGATAAATGATCAGCAACAACATTCTCACTACCCTTAGTATCCTTTATTTGGAAATCAAATTCTTGCAATAACAACACCCATCTAATTAAGCGCGGTTTAGCATGTTGTTTTGTTAACAAATATTTAAGAGCTGTATGATCAGAATGCATAATAATTTTTGACCCAATTAAATATGCTCTAAATTTGTCTAAAGCAAAAACAACAGCTAACATTTCCTTTTCAGTTGTGGTGTAGTTCATTTGTGCACTATTCAGGGTCAAACTGGCATAATATATTACTCTCAAGTATTTATCAACCCTTTGCCCAAGAACAGCTCCTACTGCATGATTAGAGGCATCACACATGATTTCAAAAGGTAAAGACCAAACAGGAGCTACTATCACTGGTGCACTAGTCAATTTTTCTTTAAGGGAATTAAAAGCTTGCATGCATTGTGCTGTAAATTCAAATGGAACATCTTTCCCCAACAAATGGCACAATGGTTGGCTTATTTTGGAAAAATCCTTAATAAACCTCCTGTAAAATCCTGCATGCCCTAGAAAACTTCTTATTCCCTTAACAGAGGTAGGTGGGGGTAACTTAGCAATCAATTCAACTTTAGCCTTATCCACCTCAATCCCTTTACTTGACACCACATGACCTAAGACAATGCCCTGAGTAACCATAAAATGACTCTTTTCCCAACTTAAAGTGAGGTTACATTCAATGCATCTCTCAAGCACACGAACAAGTTTATTGAGGTAATTATCAAAAGAATTACCAAAAACAGAAAAGTCATCCATAAATACCTCAATAAAATCATCTATCATGTCAGAGAAGATAGACATCATGCATCTCTGAAAAGTTGCAGGTGCATTGCACAAGCCAAAGGGCATACGTCGAAATGCATAAGTCCCAAAAGGGCAAGTAAAGGTAGTCTTGGACTGATCCTCTGGAGCAATTGGCACCTGATAGTAACCTGAAAGGCCATCCAGAAAACAATAATGTGAGTGTCCAGAAAGTTTATCTAACATCTGATCAATAAAAGGAAGAGGGAAATGATCTTTCTTTGTAGCATTGTTCAACTTCCTATAATCGATGCACATTCTCCACCCAGTAGTAGTCCTAGTAGGAACCAATTCATTAGTCTCATTTTTCACCACAGTGATTCCAGATTTCTTAGGAACTACATGTACTGGGCTCACCCACTCATTATTAGCTATTGGGTAAATTACTCCTTCATCAGCAATTTGAGCACTTCTTTCTTAACCACTTCACTCATATTTGGGTTAAGTTGCCTTTGGGTCTCCCTCACAGGTTTAGCTCCCTCTTCTAAAGTGATTCTATGCATGCACATTGAAGGGCTAACACCCTTGATGTCACTCAATCCCCATCCTATTGCTTTTTTCAATCTTTTAAGCTCACTCACTAACCTCATCTCCTCCTCTTCACTAAGTTCACTAGATATTATCACAGGTAAGGTATTGTGATCTCCTAAAAACACATATTTCATATTCTTAGGTAACTCTTTCAGCTCTAACTCAAGTGAAGGGTTCTTCTCTTCTTTCTGAATGGAGGGAAGCTCACAAACTAGGTCCTCCTCAAGCTCCTCTATTTCAGCACCCTCTAAAGTCTCAAGGCAACTGGCTATTTCTGCATCAAAAATATCCACATCACTCTCTAAGGTCAATGCCAGCTCCAATTTATCAGAGGAACATGTCTGCAAGAAAACATCTGAAACAACTGCATCAACACAATCAATGAAAGAACAATCCTCATATAAAGCAGTTGTAGGAATAGGAGAAGTGTTAAAAATGGAAAATTCAACAGTTTGTCCCAAAACAGTCATTGATAATTTACCATTTTTAACATCTATCAAAGTGTTGGTAGTTTCCATAAAAGGCCTACCCAGCAGAATGGTGTGTGCAGATGGTGAAGAATTACTTACTTCCATGTCAAGAACAATGAAATCCACAGGTATTGTCAACCCACCAACTTTAACTAACACATCTTCTATAACCCTTTCGGGAATCTAAGAGATCTATCAGCTAATTGCAACACCATTTTTGTTGGTTTAAGTTCCCCTAGTTCTAAATCAAGGTACACAGAATAAGGCATTAAATTCACACTGGCTCCTAAATCACACATGCCATCAGTACCCTTTCCATTCCCCATAGTAATCTGAATGATAAAACTTCTAGGATCCTTTAGCTTAGGAGGTAGTTTATGCTGCAAAACAGCACTAGCTACCTCAGAAACTATCACCTTTTCATTCGGCTCATACCTCTTTTTCTTGGTATTCAGTTCTTTGAAGAATTTAGCATAAGCCGACATGTTCTTAATTGCTTCAAGTAAGGGTAAGTTAATACTTACCTTAGACAGCATGTTGAAGATATCTGAAAATTGCTTATCCTTTTTATCATCCTTCAACCTGGTAGGGAATGGTATAGGTGGCTGGTATGGATTGCTTGCCTTGTACAAATCTGCTGTAGGGGACTTCTCCATTGATCTTTCTTCAGCACCTTTGTTCTCTAGTTCTCCTTCCTTTTTATTCTCTTGCTTACTGCATTCACAGAATTATTTTCAACATTATTGTTAATTACCTTGCCACTTCTAAGAACAGTCACTGATTGTGCCTGCTCAGGTTGACTTGGGAACTTCCCCTTTTGTTGAATCTGCATCTGTTGAGCAAGTTGCCCCACTTGGGTCTCCACCTTCTTAAAAGATGCTTCTAGTGAATCCAGCCTCTTATTGTTCATCTCTTGATTTTTAGCACTGACTTGGATAAAAGCCTGCAAACTTTCTTCCAAACTCTCTCTCTTAGGTTGCCCTTGATTTGAGGATTGGCCCTGCTGTGGGTTCTGTCTCTGGAGCAAATGGAAAGGATGTTGAGCATTATTTGTTGTCCAGGAAAAAATTGGGTGATTCCTCCAACCAAGATTATAAGAATTGGAGTAAGGATCATTCCGAGCTCTTGGTTGAAATCCCCCTATAGCATTGACTTGCTCAGCTTCATTACCAAAAGACTCATATGCAGAGGGGCATATATTTGCTCCATGCCCGAATGTCCCACAGATTCCACACACTTCTTGAGTAGATGAAGAAATATTGTTCTTCATGTTTAGCATCTGCACCTGTCTTGTCAATTCAGCTATTTGACTAACCATTTCACTATTGGCCTCCAGTTGATTCACCCCTTTACTTCTTCCCCTTACACTCTTTTGTTGAGAATTAGCTCCCAACATCTCAAAGATCTCATAAGTCTCATCAGTTGTCTTTTCTCCCATGGCTCCCCCAGCTGCATTGTCAACAGTGTTCAGAAATTGCTGGGTTAGACCATCATAGAAAAACTGATTAAGGAGTTGAAGTGGGTAGTGATGATGTGGACACTGGATCAACAGCATCTTGAATCTGTCCCAAGCCTCATGAAATGGCTCTCCTTCAAATTGAGAGAATGTAGCAATCTTCCCTCTCAACTCAGCTGTCTTTTGATGTGAATAGAACTTGCCCATGAACTTGTTATAAACTTGCTCCCAAGTTGTCAGTGAGTTTTCGGGCAACATCATAAGCCAGCTCTTTGCCCTATCCTTCAAAGTATAAGGGAAACATCTCATCCTCAACTGATCCTCTGTTAATCCTCCCAATGGAAAAGTGTTGAGGGTGGAGTAGAAATCCCTAATAAAGTTCAAAGGATCTTCATTTGGAACTCCATAGAATGATGGCAGAATTTTGTAGTGAATGTTCTTCAACTCATAATTTCTTGCTGCATTTGTCAGTCTTATGCAAGAGGTGGAAGTTCCAATGACAGGTCTAGCAAAGTCTCTCATCGTTCTTTGCCTTTCTTCAGCCATTTTAACAGATTGTGCAGATTCTGACTCAAAATCAGAAGTGTCCTCCTCTGTAGTATCAAATCCCGTGTATAGTTCAAACTCTTCCCTGCTCCTTTTCACTCTCTGAATTTCTGGAATGAATAGATATAGCTCTCCTTTGAGTGATCTCCTGCCTTGCATAAACAAAAATTTCTAGGAAAAAGAAATTATTAAAAGCAAAAGGCAAAATAAAATAAAATGAAAATAGTGAAAAATAATCTAGAAAATTTTTGCCTAATAAACAATTTCGCCAATTAGCCTCCCCGGCAACGGTGCCAAAAACTTGTTGCACTCGAATTAACTCTACCACAAAGCGTCACTCGCAAGTATACGAGGTAGTTGTAGCAAAGGTGATCGCCCCAAGGTCGTCTCTCAAGAAAGCTAAAGTGACTAATTGATTATCAGATTATAAATAACAAGTAATGACGAAATTGAAATTGCTAACAACTAATGAAAAAGATTGATTGAAGTTTAAAATGATTAAAAGTAAATTAAGCTGTTGTTTTTATTCACTTGATAGAAAGGTCTAGGGTTTGCATTTTGCTACTACTTATATGTATGAATAGTTATTCCTCTTAACTAATTTAATTTCAAAGATTAAATCTCAAACAACTCAATTAATCGAGTCAAGGAAATAAGCTCTCGCATTCAAACCTCATTCAACTAATCTTGTTACAATTGAAATAATCTTTTTAATAGGTTATATCTCTAATTCACCTAAGTCCTTAATTGAATTGTTCCAGCATTAGACTTCATCTCTCAATCCATCATCTAATACCTAAAACACATAATTGGTGGCCAATCAATTATATATTAACAATATTCCATTCAATCAAGGCTAAAGAAATTATTAGCTAAGAGAATAACCAATTCATACAATCATAGCAGATCCATACAAACCCTAGACTAGATCAAATTAGTTCATCATGCTATCAAACATACTCATCTCATTAATGTTCAAAGAAATCAAATTAGACATGATAATATTCATTAATACAATTTCAATGAAAATAAATAGAATAAGTTCGAGAACAAAACCAAGTTACAAACTCCTTGAAGCTTCTGAAGAATCTCTTGTTCAAATCTTGTAAGAAGGATGTATCAATGGCTAGAACAATCTAATCTAAGCTAGATTAATCCAAAAGTGTAATCAAAATCATGAAAACAAAGTTAAAACCCTAACTTCACTCTCTGGCGGCTCAATTCAATCTCCAAATCATCAACAACTACAAACCCTAGCTTTTCTTTTCTTTTTATATGAAATGTCCATTTTAAAAAATTTGCTACGGCTTTGATTCATGAGAGACACGGCCAAGTTGAATATGACTTGGCCGTGTTGGTGGTCTTTGGAGGGACACGACCAGTGACTTGGCCGTGTCCCTTGCATGTGTCATCTACTGCTTGCTTTTTCTTCTTTTCTTCTTTGGTTTAGTGACACGGCCATGTTAGAGGTGACTTGGCTGTGTTGAAGCTTTTTGGAGGGACATGACCACTAACTTGGCCGTGTCCCTTACTTGTGTTTGCTTCTGTGAGATTTGCAATTTTCTTTTCCCTTGGAACCCAGTGAGACACGGCCAAGTTGGTGTGACTTGGCCTTGTTGGAGCATCTTTGGAGGGACACGGCCACTGACTTGGCCATGTCCCTTGAGTGTGTCAGCTACTGTGTCTTGACTTCCTTTTTAACTTGGTATGGGACACGGCCAGTGACTTGGCCGTGTCCTCTGCCTGTGTCAGCTACTGTCCCTCTTTTCCTTCAATTTGCTTCCTTGCCTTTTTAAGCTAACACAAAACTCAAAACAAACTTTAAACAAGAAGTAAATAGATAATAACCAACAAAACATAAACACAATACTAAAGACTAGATAAAAATGACATAAACATTAAAATAAACTAAAACTACCAAAATTACTGAAAACACTAAACAAACCGATTAAAACTAACAAAATACCTAAATAAAACAATAATTATCATAATAAACAAGACACAAATCTATAACAAAAACTAATAAATTAGTATTTATTGAATCCACCTATTTTAAAACCACCTAAACCGGACAAACCTCAATTACTATACTTTGCAGTAGAAGAAGAGTCAATAGGAGCCATGCTAGCCTAAGCAGATGAGTCCGGGATTGTTCATACAGTTTACTATTTGAGTAGAAAGCTCTTACCTTATGAAATTAAGTATAGTGTCATTGAAAAGACCTGTATAGCCGTAGTTTGTCTTCTAAGAAGTTGCGGCATTACTTTCAATCGTATAGTGTGCAAGCAATTTCCAGGTTGGATCCAATAAAGTACTTAAGGAAGACACCCTCTTTGATTGGGAAATATGGTCGATGGTTGATAATATTAGAAGAATTTGAGATTGAGTATGTAACCAGGAAAACAATCAAAGGTAGAGTAGTGGCAAAATTCCTAGCCCAACAACCATTACCAGAAAGCGAAGAGGTAATCTTGGAATTTCCAGATGAACATTTAGAAGCAATTGAAGTACAAGGGTGGAAAATGTATTTTGATGAAGCAGTAAATAGGAAAGGAGCAGGTTTGGGAGTTATACTAGAAATGCCCGAAGGGAAACTTATCCCTTTAGCCAAAAAGTGAAAATTTAGGGCTATAATATGGTGGAGTACGAAGTTTGTATTTTCAGTTTGGAAACCCTAATGATTATGAAGGTGAATAAGGTGGAAGTTTTTGGCGATTCATTGCTAGTAGTATCCCAAGTAAATGGAGAGTGGGAGTTGAAAGAGGAAAAATTAAAACCATACCACCATTACTTGACCATGATGAAGAAGAACTTTAAGGAGTGTAGGTTTATACACCTATCAACGGAAGAAAATCAGATGGCTGATGCCCTAGCCACATTGGCTTCGGTATGGGAAAACCCTATCAGCTTATTCCTTAAGCCTCTGGTCTTGACCAGTTCATCAACTCCTTGCTATGAATATGAGACAATCATGGAAATTGATACAGACCATGATGCGTGGTATGATACTATAAGGCAATTTTTGGAAGAAAGAGAATACCTGCCGGGGGTGTTGCACTCTAATAAACACTACTAAAGCTACACTCGTAAGTATACGAGGCTGCTGTAGTATTTCGGTGAACACCTCAAGGTCGTCTCACAAGGAAGCTAGATAAGCTTAATTATTTATCAAATCATAAATAAAAAATTATCAATAAAATTAAATTGCTAAACAACTAATGAAAACAGAAAGGAATTAAATTTAATGAAATGAAAGAAAATTGAACAGATATATTGATTCACTTAATAGAAAAGCCTAGGGTTTGCACTTCTCTACTAATTTATATGTATGAACAACTATTCCTCTCAACTTAATTTCAAAGATCAGATTTCAAGCAACTTAATTAATCAAATTAAGGAAATAAGCTCTCGCGTTCAATCCTTTTTCAATTAATCTTATTAGAATCAAAATGATCATTTCCTTAGGTTTATATTTCTAATTCACCTAAGTCCCTAATTAAATTATTTCGGTATTAGATTTCATTTCTCAATCCTTCATCTAAATACCTAAAACACATATTTGGTGGCCAATCAATTATATATTAACGTTGATCCATTCAATTAAGGATAAAAGAAATAAACCAATTAAGAGAAATAACTTGTTCATACAATCATAGTAGATCCATACAAACCCTAGACTAGATCGAAATTAGTTCATAATAATGCTATCAAACAAATTCATCTCATTGAAATTCAAATAAATTAATTTAGTCATTAAAGAATTCATAAATAAAATTTCAATGAACTTAAGAAATAGAGTTGAAGAACAAAACTAATTACAATCTTCCTTTTGTTTCTGAAGAATCTCTTGCTCAGATTTTGCTAAAATAATAATGTAATGGCTAGAACTAATTTGATCTAGAGTGTTTGAATGAAAGTGAAATCAATCTTCTTTAATTCTCTTGTTTTAGAGAAAAGTTCTCAGAGAAAATTGAAGAACGGCTCAAAGAATGTGTGTAGAATGACTGAAGAAGTACTCTTCCTTTTGCCATAATCCTCTCTATTTATACAATTCCTTGGCTAAACATTCGTGCATTTTTTTCTTTCTTTGGTCTCATGAGGTGACACGGCCAAGCTTGTGGCCGTGTCATGCGACACGTCCAGTGGCTTGGCCCTATCACATGGGTGTGTTAGCTTCTGTTTCTCCTTGCTCTTCTTTGCTTCTTTGTAGATGAGAGTGACACAGCCAACCTTGTGGCCGTGTCACAGTGGCTTGGCCGTGTCTCCTGGGTGTGTCAGCTTCTGTTTCTTTCCTTTGGTTCTTCCTTATTCTTTGGCTTAGGATGGGACACGGCCGAGCTTGTGGCATTGTCATGTGACGCGGCCAGTGGCTTGGCCGTGTCACCTGCCAGTGTCAGCTTCTGCCAAATTTTCCTTTCTTTCTTGGTTTCTTCGGTTTTGCCCTTTAGGTGAGACACAGTCAGTGGCTTGGCCATGTCTCCTGACCGTGTCAAGTTCTGCCAAAATCTCCTTGAGGTGACACGGCCAAGATTGATTTGGCTTGGCCATGTCTTGCTTGATTCATGCTCTTCTTTCTTTGTTTTGATCTTCCAACGGAGTTTTTGCACTTTAACCTAAAATAAACACTTAAAACAAACTTTAAACAAGAATCAAATGAAACATTAACTAAAAACACATAAACATCATACTAAAAACTAGTACGAAAATGATCTAAACACTGGGATAAATTAAAAACTACCAAATTGTATGAAATCACTAAATAAACAGATTAAAACTACCAAAATGCATGAATAAAACAATAATTATCATAATAAATAAATAGCAATTTGAGGACAAAAACTAATAAAATAACTACCCCACACTTAATCCTTTGCTTGTCCCCAAGCAAAGTTAGAATCAAAACAAATGAAACAAAATAAATATTGCCAAGTTCAAGAGTTATAAGGATGCATTAAGACTCCCATCTTATTAAATCCACAATCATAATCGAATCAAGAATAATCAGTACTCAAGCAATTTAATGGTCGATCCATGCATACCAATAATTGTCACTCCCTCACAAAACCTCTTAAGAGTTTAAATAGGTAGTGTTTAAGCTCTCAAAATTCAATGAAAGATTAGCACTATAGGCTTGCTTATCAATCAAATCTCCACCACCTAATTGCAATCAAACATCAATCATAAGGTCTTTTATTTGGTTGTAATGGGGCTAAGGGAAAGCTATGACATTTGGGAGAGTGAGTTTATTCATTTAGGTCAAGAGTACTTCAAGAGTAAAGTAAGTGATGTAGCATGATCGACAATCCCAAAATTCCTCTCAATCACTTAGCACTAAGCATTTAAGTGCTTTTAAGGAACTCCATTTGTTTAAATAGCAAAGATAATTCCCAAACTCATTACAACCCTTCCAACAAGAACAACAACTTCTATTATTTTGATTTTCATCATTCATTTTATTTTATTTTTTTCTTCTTCTTTTTTTAATAGGGTTTCCAACTAAAGAATACAATAATTTGTAATTTAAAGCCCATTGAATTTAACCCCACACTTTATTCAACACAACAATCCATCATTAATGCTCTTGACCTAATGAACGAGTAATAGTTAAAATGACATGGTTCAAGCTAATGGTGTTGTGAAAAAGAAAGAAAAGAAAAGATGAAATAAGCTCAAAGTTGCCGAACTAAGGTTGGATGTAAGGTTGGTCTTTTTAAGCCAAAATGGGTTCCCCTAAATTGCCTTAATCATATTGATGCCTAATTAAAATTTTTATGCAGTCTCAAAATGCATGTCAAAGCAAGTTCTAGCAATTCATCAATAAAAGATGTCCACACACAAAAAGAATGATAAGTTGACGGCTCAATTCCTCACTAGTTTAATGGCAATCTAAAGAAAAACCATCAAAATTGACAATAAGTACCAATTCTAATCAATTCTCAAATTCATGCTTCAAAAATTCAAAGGTCATCAATCAACAATTTATAACAATTGAACTTTTCAATATCTATCAAAACAAATATAGAACAAAGCACAAAACTTAACAAAACATCTATAACAAAACACTTCAGAAAAATAGACAATTTACATTTATGAACCAAAGACTTAGCACACACTCCCCCACACTCTAAGTTTTACATTGTCCTCAATGGAAACAAGGATAATAAAGAAAAAGAGTTAAGGTACAACCTATTTTCCATCGTTCCCTTGTGAGGCAAATGCTACCACGTTGGAAAGAAACCCCTAGCTAGAAGAGTCACTCTCCTTGAAGATGAAGAAGATGAAGATGGAGCTGAAGTTGGAGGTTGCCTCCTCTTGTGGTGGGACACCATCTTTGTTCTAGTCATATTGATAGTTTTGGTGAAAATTGAAGCTTTAATGGATTTAATTTTTTTTTTAATGAGAAAAGAAGAAGATTGAATGGGTTTAATTTGGTTTTGGTTAAGAAAAATGGAGAATTTAGTGGGATTTTGGAGCTTTTAGAAAATGATCTTGGAGGTTTTGGAGAGAGGGAGCCGAGAGAGAGAGAAAGGAAAAGGGAAGCTGAAGATTTAAAATGAAAGAAAAGGGGCTGAAATCGTGTTTTTAGGCTTGAAAATAAAGGTAACACGGCCAAGCTTGGTTTAGCTTGGTCGTGTCTGAAACTTTTGGAGGGACACGGCCAGTGGCTTGGTCATGTCCCTTGAACGTGTTTGCTACTGTGAAAGAAAAAATTGCAAGACAAATAAAGGAACACAGGCATAAGCTTGGCCATGTCTATGTGGCACGACCAAGAACACGGCCAAGCCTTTTAGCCATGTCTGAGTCTGTGTATTTTGGGCTTGCGTGACATGGCCAGTGGCTTGGCCGTGTCAAGTGGCAGTGTCCTTTACTGCCATTTTGTTTTTTTGATGATATGGTTTATTTGTGTCACCAAATCTAAAAGAAATGCAATCTTCTTCCTTGCTTAACCCTGAAACACATTAAAAAAATTAAAAACCGAGCAAAGCACCCATTCCATTTTATTTAAACCAAACATGAAATTAAAATTGCTAAATATGAAATTGTAACTATGAAAAGAAATACAAACCGATGGGTTGCCTCCCATTTAGCATTTCTTTAATGTCGTGTAGCTGGACATTACTGCAAGAATTAAGGATCGTAGCTCAAAGTACTATCGACGATCCTTAGTTCATCTAACTCTGAAATTTGCAAAAAATGTTCTATCTTTGCCTTGTCCAAATCAAAATTCAGAGTCTTAATTGCCCAATACGCCTTGTGCTCTAACTCAACTGGTAAATGACAAGCCTTACTGAAAACCAATAAGTATAGACCCATAACCAAGGGAGTCTTGAAAGTAGTTCGATATGCCCATAATACGTCATTCAATCTACTTGCCCAATCCTTCCTTGATGAGTTGACTGTTTTTTCAAAAATTCCTTTGATTTGCTTGTTGGATGTCTCAACTTGTCCTGAAGTCTGTGGATGGTATGGGGTCGCCACTTTGTGTTTCACACCCGACTTGTGCATTAACTTCATGAAAAGTTTGTTGCATAAATGACTTCCCCCATCATTGACTATCACTTTTAGCGTGCCAAATCTGCTAAGAATGTATTCCTTCACAAATTTAACAACCACATTAGGATCATTAGTTCGGGTAGGGATTGCCTCCACCCATTTTGAAACATAATCAACAGCAACCAATATGTATTCATAACCAAAGGATTTGGGAAAAGGACCCATGAAGTCTATTCCCCAAACATCAAACAGTTCAACTACAATATAAGATTGAAGGGGCATTTCATTCCTCCTACCAATATTACCTACTCTTTGATAGCGGTCACAATGCTTACAATATTCTTGAGCATCTTTGAATAGGGTAGGCCAATAACATCCACTTTGAAGCACTTTTTCAGCAGTCTTTCTCCCTCCAAAATGACCACCGCAGTGAAGGTCATGACAAAATTGAAGAACACTCAGTTGTTCTTCCTCAGATACACACATGCGAACTATCTCATCTTTGCATATCCGGAATAGGTAAGGTTCATCCCAGAAATAGAATTTACTCATGTGTAAAAACCTTTTCTTTTCTTGAAATGACATGTCAGAACGCAAAATACCACAAGCAAGATAGTTAGCAATTTCTGCAAACCATGGTGAATTCATTACCGCAAATAACTGTTCATCAGGAAATGCTTCTAAATTTCTATGAACGCTATCAGATGCAAGATTTTCATCAAAGGAAGGTAACCTAGATAAATGATCAGCTACAACATTTTCACTTCCCTTAGTATCCTTGATTTGAAAATCAAATTCTTGCAATAACAGCACCCATCTAATTAAACGAGGTTTAGAATGTTGTTTGGCCAAAAGATATTTTAAAGCAGCGTGATCTGAATATACAATAATTTTAGACCCATTCAAATATGCTCTAAACTTATCTAAGGCAAAAACAACAGCTAGCATTTCTTTTTCAGTTGTTGTATAATTGTAATTAACTTGTGTGCTACTTAGGGTCAAGCTAGCATAATAAATCACTCTCAAAAATTTCTCAACCCTTTGCTCAAGGACAGCTCCTACTGCATGAATGGATGCATCACACATAATTTCAAAAGGTAAGGACCAAACAGGAGCTACAATTACCGGTGCGCTGGTCAATTTTTCCTTAAGGGAATTAAAAGCTTGCATGCATTGTGCAGTAAATACAAATGGAACATCTTTTCCAAGCAAATGATACAATGGTTGGCTTATTTTAGAAAAATCTTTAATAAACCTCCGGTAAAAACTTGCATGCCCTAGAAAGCTTCTTATTCCCTTAACAGAGGTAGGTGGGGGTAACTTAGCAATCAACTCTACCTTAGCTTTATCTACCTCGATCCCTTTAGTTGACACAATATGGCCTATCACAATGCCATGAGTGACCATGAAATGACTTTTTTCCCAACTCAAAGTGAGATTACATTCAATGCATCTTTCAAGTACAAGAACAAGTTTACTGAGGTAATTATCAAAAGAGTCACCAAAAATAGAAAAATCATCCATAAATACCTCAATAAAGTCATCTATCATGTCTGTGAAAACAGACATCATGCATCTCTGAAAAGTTGCAGGCGCATTGCACAAGCCAAAGGGCATACGCCGAAATGCATAAGTCCCAAAAGGGCAAGTAAAAGTGGTCTTGGATTGATCCTCCGAGGCTATCGGCACTTGATAATAACCTAAAAGTCCATCCAAAAAGCAATAGTTGAGTGTCCAGAAAGTTTATCCAGCATTTGATCAATAAAAGGAAGAGGGAAATGATCTTTCTTTATGGCATTATTTAACTTCCTATAGTCTATACACATTCTCCACCCAGTGGTAGTCCTAGTAGGAATCAATTCATCCTTTTTATTTTTTACCACAGTGATTCCTGATTTCTTAGGCACTACATGTACTGGGCTAACCCATTCACTATTGGCTATCGGGTATATCACTCCTTCATCAAGTAATTTAAGCACTTCCTTCTTAACCACTTCACTCATGTTTGGGTTAAGGCACCTTTGGGTCTCTCTTACTGGTTTGGGTCCTTCTTCTAAGATAATTCTATGCATGCACATTGAAGGGCTAATACCTTTAATATCACTCAACCCCTATCCTATAGCTCTTTTCAATCTTCTTAATTCACTCACCAACCTCATCTCTTCCCTTTCACTAAGTTCACTAGAAATTATCACAGGTAAGGTGTCATGATCTCCTAAAAACACATATTTCAGGTTTTTAGGCAACTCTTTTAGCTCTAACTTAAGTGAAGGATTATTCTCTTCTTTTTGGATGGAGGGGAGCTCAAATGATGGTTCCTCTTTAAGTTCCTCTATTTCATCATTTTCTAAAATATCAATGTAGCTGGCTACTTCTAAGTAAAAAATATCTAATTCACGATCTAAGGTCAGTGCCAGCTCCAATTTATCTGAAGAACCTATTTGCAAGAAAACATCTAAAATAACTGCGTCAATACAATCAATTAAAGAGCAATTCTCATATAATGCAGTTGTAGGAATAGGAGAAGCGTTAAAAATAGAAAATTCAACTTTTTGTCCCAAGACAATCATTGGTAATTTACCATTTTTAACATCAATCAAGGTGTTGGTCGTAGCCATAAAAGGCCTACCCAGTTGAATAGTGTGTGCGGATGGTGTAGGGTTATCTCCTTCCATGTCCAGAACTATAAAATCCATGGGCACTATCAACCCACCAAACTTAACTAACACACCTTCTATGACTCCTTTCGGGAATCTATGAGATCTGTCAGCTAATTGCAAGACCATTTTAGCAGGTTTAAGTTCCCCAAGTTCTAATTCAAGATACATAGAGTAAGGCATCAAATTAACACTGGCTCCTAAATCACACATGCCATCAGTCCCCTTTCCATTACCAATAGTAATTTTAATTATGAAACTTCCAGGATCCTTTAGCTTCGGAGGTAGTTTATGTTACAAAATAGCATTAGCTACCTCTGATACTATCACCTTTTCATTTGACTCATACCTCTTTTTCTTTGTGTTCAATTCTGTGAAGAATTTGACATAAGCCGGCATATTCTTTATTTCTTCAAGTAAAGGTAAGTTAATACTTACCTTAGACAGTATGTTGAAGATATCTGAAAGTTGCTTATCTTGTTTATCATTCTTCAATCTGTTGGGGAATGGTATAGGTGGTTGGTAAGGATTACTTGCCTTGTGTAAATCTGCTGAAGGAGATTGCTCCATTGATTTTTCTCCATCACCCTTGTCCTCTGGTTCTCCTTCCTTTTTGTTTTCTTGATCTCCTGCATTCACAGAATTATTTTCAACACCATTATTTATTACCTTGCCACTTCTAAGAACAGTCAATGCTTGTGCTTGCTCAGGTTGACTAAAAAATTTTCCTTTTTATTGAATCTGCATCTGTTATGCAAGTTGTCCCACTTGGGTCTCCACTTTCTTGAAAGACGCTTCCAATGAATCCAACCTTTTGTTATTCATCTCTTGATTCTTGGAACTGACTTGGATAAAAGCATGTAAACTATCCTCCAAACTGCCTCTCTTAGGCTGCCCTTGATTTGAAGATTGCCCTGGCGGTTGATTTTGTCTTTGGAGCAAATGGAAAGGTTGTTGGGAATTGTTTGCTGACAACGAAAAGTTTGGATGATTCCGCCAACCAGGATTGTAAGTGTTTGAGTAAGGATCATTCCGGTCCCTTGGTTGATATCCCTCCATAGCATTAACTTGCTCAGCCTCATTTCCATAAGACTCGTACGCAGAGGGGCATATATTTGCTCCATGCCCAAAAGTTCCACAAATTCCACACACTTCTTGAGTGGATGAAAAAGCATTGTTCTTCATGTTCAACATCTGCACTTGTCTTGTCAATTCAGCTATTTGACTGACCATCTCACTATTGGCTTCCACTTGATTTACCCCTTTACTTCTTCCTCTTACACTTTTTTGTTGGGAATTAGCTCCCAACATTTCAAAGATTTCATGAGTCTCTTCTACTGTCTTTTCTCCCATAGCTCCCCCAGCTGCATTATCAATAGTATTTAGAAATTGCTGGGTTAGTCCATCGTAGAAAAATTGATTCAGTAGTTGAAGTGGGTAGTGATGGTGTGGACACTGGATTAACAATATCTGAAACCTATCCCAAGCCTCATGAAATGGCTCTCCATCCAATTGAGCAAATGTGGCTATTTTTCCTCTTAATTCAGTTGTCTTTTGATGTGAGTAAAATTTGCCCATAAATTTGTTATATACTTGCTCCCAAGTTGTCAAAGAATTTTCAGGCAACATCATAAGCCAGCTTTTTGCCCTATCCTTTAATGTGTACGGAAAACACCTCATCCTCAACTGGTCTTCTGTTAGTCCTCCCAATGGAAATGTGTTGAGGGTGGAGTAGAAATCCCAGATAAAATTCAAAGGATCCTCATTCAGAACTCCATAGAATGATGGCAGCATGTTGTAATGGATATTCTTCAAATCATAATTTCTTGCTGCATCTGTCAATCTTATACATGAGGTGGAAGTCCTAATGACAGGTCTGGCAAAATCCCTCATAGTTCTTTGCCTCTCATCTCCCATATTAGAAGATTATGCAGTATCCGACTCAAAATCAGAAATTTCCTCCTCTATATCAAACCCGGTATACAATTCAAACTCTTCTATACTCCTTTTCACTCTTTGAATTTCTGAAATAAATGGGCAAAGCTCTGCTCCAAGTGATCTCCTTCCTTGCATAAAATAAATTTATGAAAGAAGGAATTATTTATAGCAAAAGAAAAATAAAATAAAATATAAACAATGAAAAATAATTTAAAAAATATATATGACTGATAAACAATTACTCCAATTAGCTTCCCTGGCAACGGCGCCAAAAACTTGTTGCGCACTAATAAACACTACTAAAGATACACTCGCAAGTATACGAGGCTGCTGTAATATTTCGGTGAACACCTCAAGGTCATCTCACATGGAAGCTAGATAATCTTAATTATTTATCAAATCATAAATAACAAATTATCAATAAAATTAAATTGCTAAACAACTAATGAAAACAGAAAGGAATTAAATTTAATGCAATGAAAGAAAATTGAACATATATATTGATTCACTTAATAGAAAAGCCTAGGGTTTGCACTTCTCTACTAATTTATGTGTATGAACGGCTATTCCTTTCAAAGATTAGATTTCAAGCAACTTAATTAATCAAATTAAGGAAATAAGCTCTCTCATTCAATCCTTTTTCAATTAATCTTATTACAATCAAAATGATCCTTTCCTTAGGTTTATATTTCTAATTCACCTAAGTCCCTAATTAAATTATTCCGGTATTAGACTTCATTTCTCAATACTTCATCTAAATACCTAAAACACATAATTGGTGGCCAATCAATTATATATTAACGTTAATCCATTTAATTAAGGATAAAAGAAATAAACCAATTAAGATAAATAACCAGTTCATACAATCATAGTAGATCCATACAAACCCTAGACTAGATAGAAATTAGTTCATAATAATGCTATCAAACAAATTCATCTCATTAAAATTCAAATAAATTAATTTAGACATTAAAGAATTCATAAATAAAATTTCAATGAACTTAAGAAATAGAGTTGAAGAACAAAACCAATTACAATCTTCCTTTTTTTTTTTTCTAAAGAATCTCTTGCTAAAATTTTGCTAAAAGAATAATGTAATGGCTAGAACTAATTTGATCTAGAGTGTTTGAATGAAAGTGAAATCAATCTTCTTTAATTCTCTTATTTTAGAGAAAACTTCTCAGAGAAAATTGAAGAACGGCTCAAAGAATGTGTGTAGAAAGGCTGAAGAAGTCCTCTTCCTTTTGCCCTAATCCTCTCTATTTATACAATTCCTTGGCTATAAATTCGTGCATTTTTTTTTCTTTCTTTGGTCTCATGAGGTGACACAGCCAAGCTTGTGGCCATGTCATGTGACATGGCCAGTGGCTTGGCCGTGTCACCTGGGTGTGTCATCTTCTGTTTCTCCTTGCTCTTCGTTGCGTCTTTAGAGATGAGAGTGACACGGCCAAGCTTGTAGCCGTGTCACAGTGGCTTGGCCGTGTCTCCTGGGTGTGTCAGATTTTGTTTCTTTCCTTTGGTTCTTCCTTGTTCTTTGGCTTAGGATGGGACACGGCCAAGTTTGTGGTCGTGTCATGTGACACGGCCAGTGGCTTGGCTGTGTCACCTGCCAGTGTCAGCTTCTGCCAAAATTTTCTTTCTTTCTTGGTTTCTTCGGTTTTTCCCTTTAGGTGAGACACGGCCAGTGGCTTGGCTGTGTCTCCTGACCGTGTCAAGTTCTGCCAAAATCTCCTTGAGGTGACACGGCCAAGCTTGATTTGGCTTAGCCATGTCTTGCTTGATTCATGCTCTTCTTTCTTTGTTTTGATCTTCCAAGGGAGTTTTTGCACTTTAACCTAAAACAAACACTTAAAACAAGAATCAAATGAAACATTAACTAAAAACACATAAACATCATACTAAAAACTAGTACAAAAATGATCTAAACACTGGGATAAATTAAAAACTACCAAATTGCATGAAATCACTAAATAAATAGATTAAAACTACCAAAATGCATGAATAAAACAATAATTATCATAATAAATAAATAGCAATTTGAGGACAAAAACTAATAACACAGGGGGTAACAAAGAAAGAAAGAAGAGCCATAAGGCGGTGGTCATTGCAATACATCACGTTCCATGGAGAGTTATATCAAAGATGGCTGGATGGGGTGCATTTAAGATGTTTACGAAAGCCTGAAGTGGAGCGTATCATGTCAGAGATACATGCAGGAAGTTGTGGACCGCACATGAGTGGTTTGGCCCTAATTAAGAAGATTATTCGGCAAGGTTACTACTGGTTAACCATGGAGAGGGATTGTATTGAGTTTGTAAAGAACTGCCAACAATGTCAGATGTATGGTAACTTGAATCACATACCTCCTGAAGAATTGCATTCTATGTCTTCACCCTGGACAATTGCCACTTGGGGTATCGACATTATAGGAGTGATAAATGCAATAGCCTCAAACGGTCACCGTTTCATTATGGTAGCAGTAGATTATTTTTCAAAATGGGTCGAAGCTGAATCCTTTAACAAACTGGGTGCAAGTCAAATGGCTAGATTTATTGAAAAGAACCTCATCTGTCGGTACGGGGTCCCGCACAGTGTGATATCAGACAGTGGGGTACAGTTTCAAGGAGCAGTTAAGGATTTATTCTCGAAGTACCAAATCCATCATCATCGATCCTCTCCTTATAGACCAAAGGCTAATGGTGCAGTAGAAGCAACAAATAAGACAATTAAGCAAATTTTTTCCAAGATGACCAAGATTTATAGGGATTGGTCAGAGATGCTTCCCTTTGCTTTATGGGGATATAGGACAAGTGTGCGAACACCTACTGGAATGACACCGTTCTCTTTGGTTTACGGGATGGAAGCAGTATTGCCAATTGAAATAGAAATCAAGTCATTTAGAGTAGTCTTGGAAGCCGAACTGCCTGAAATGGAATGGGTAGCAAGCAGATACACACAGTTAGCTTTACTAGAAGAGAGAAGGTTAAAGGCACTGTATCATCACTAACTATATCAAAAGAAGATAGCTCGGGCCTACAATAAAAGGGTTAAAATCAGAAAACTCAGAGTTGGGGATTTGGTGTTGAAGCAATGTAAGCCTAATGTATCTGATCCAAGAGGGAAGTTCATGCCTAGCTAGGAAAGGCCATATGTCGTGAAACAAGTCATGAACAAAGGTGCGATGAAGTTATCAGACATGGAAGAGAATGAGTTTAGTGAGCCAGTAAACATAGACAGGTTGAAGAGGTTTTATGTATGATATATATATAAAAGAGAGAGAGAGAGAGAGAGAGAGATCGCTAGGTTGAAAAATCAAAAAGGGCGGCCTAGGTAAAAGTTAGAGAAGTCCGCTAGTTCCGAAAACCCAAAAGGGCGGGCTAAGCAACAATTAGGGCTAAAAGAGAGAAAATCGTCAATTAGAAAACCTAAAAGGGCTAGTTGGCAATAGGAGTGATCTTGTGTATGCTGGCTTTATATTTGGTTGTTCCCCAATTTAATAAAACAGAATTAATGTTAAAATTATTCTATGTTCACTTTTATAAGTATTTGACTAGGTATGGATGAAATAAATAAACACAATAGCAAAAGGTGATGAAAAATTTTAAATGGAAAATAAACATCTTTTATTACTTTAATTATTTTTTCATCCTAGCAATACACTTTCTGAATTGATAAATGCAAAATCTATGGCAGATGATAAGTGTAACGCGCAGGCCAGCTTTGTCTCAGCCGATTCAAGTAGGCTTTAGTCAAGCAAGGCAAGTCTAAATCAGGAGTAAAGTCAGAACCGCGAGGCTTAACTCCATACTGACGACCAAGTCGGCGAGGATCATAGCATATACCTTGAAAAAGAGCAGCAAGGGGAACATACATCAAATATGTCCGCATGGTGATGCAAGAAATCTTCCACTAAGGTACCAACCAACGGATATTGACTTCGGTGCGTGAGTAGATCCAATCAACCCAGTCAGCATATGAAGAAGTAGGATGGAGTAGTTTCCTAGCAGAATGATGATGAGGTAGATATCTGGCAAAATCCATGGATGGAGTGTCAAGCTAACAAAGATGCTCCTAAAGCCAAATATGTGAAGAAAGAATTAAATTAAAAAAAAGAGAAAAAAAGAGTCCGCTAAGTTGAAAACCCGCAAGGGCAGCTTAGACAAAAATTAGGATAGCTCGCTAGTTTCGAAAACCCACATGGGTAGACTAGGCAAAAGTTAGAGCGATAAAATATATATAATAAAAAGAAGAGGTCCGCTAAGTTGAAAACCCGCGAGGGCAGCTTAGGTAAAAATTAGGATAGCTCGCTAGTTCCGAAAACCCACATGGGCGGACTAGGCAAAAATTAGATCAATAAAAAGAAGAAAAAAGAAAACCTAAATTGAAAATCCAAAAGGGCAGTTTAGGTAATTACCTGAAGCAGCAACAGACTCCCAATCAGTCTCTTTGACAATCCTGATTTAAGCTGATCTAACCCAACTAAAGTCTCAGCTAAGATCACAGGTACCGACGACAAGCCTCCTTCCATTTGGTCCATAATATCCAATACCCGTGGATCAATATTGCCATCGAAAGAGACAAGCAAGAATTGGCCAAGCAAGTAAAGACAAAACATGCATCCCCATGCCTTAGTAGGAGCCAAATGAGAAAGAAAAAATTCAATCAAGGGAGAAAGTATAATTTTTTCACCTCTCATCAACTGAAGAACTTCAGGTTTTGGAATTTGAAATAACATCTGCATCTTTTGTTGAGTCTTGGAAAGCAATGTGGGTAACACCATTTGTTGATTATTTGGATATCTAAGGGTGGCCTCAAATTCTTCAATCAAGGGACATATTTCAAAGCCATTAATTTTAAATGTCCTAGAATCCACATTCCAAAAGGAAGCTATGGCATGTAAAAAGGAGTGGTCCAATTTAACATTTTGAAAGCATTTTAAAATATCAAGTTTTGACCACAAAATTTGCTTCCAATGAATGGCATCCATATTCTTAAATAGAATTTTTATCTTCTTTAAATGATGTTTGGTCATGGTTGATGAATGAAGGAAAATCAAAATTGTTAAAGGAGTTTTTTTCATTGAAATGGAAAGTATTTTGGCTTCTGTATGAAAGATGGCATGAAAGGTGATTTATATAGAGGAAATAAAATTTTCCAAAATTGATAAGGTAAAGGTGATGGAAAAGGACAAAACCATGTTGTGTAAGGAAAGGAATTGGCGACGAATTTACTTTACCATGTTGCATTTGGCTTTTGTGGTGGTGACTATATAAATATTGAAATATGAAAAAGAAAGTTTAATAATTGTGATGCAGTAATGATGAAAAAAAAGAGAAAATTAGTTACAGTAAAGATGGAAATTATATTTTCATTATTATGCTTATTGTACAATGTTGATACAATTTATACATTACTAAGAAGGTGGTGGTAGGTCATCAAATAAAGCCCTGAAAAAGTTATCGCTTGTTAGAGGAGGAGGCAAATTACTTGTCTCGGGATCGCCCAAAGCGGGAGCACCAAAATCCCTTCGATCTATCATGGTCTTCATCAGAAGTGGATGAAAGGATCTCATGGTCATCAGTTTGGGCAAATTTTGTTCGAATTGATGATATAAAATTTTAAAATGAGAAGCCTATTGACGACTTGCAGCCAATTCTTCTTAAAGTTTTCTATTTTGTTCTTCAAGCATCCGCTGTGAGCCAGGAAGGAAAAAGGTAAGAGCATACATATAGCATAAATTACCATGAAATAAGAGAACTCACCAGGTAATTCATATCAATGCCCTGCGGATGAGATGGCATATCTGGAGGGCTAGAATGAGCACGAAGGGGCAGTAAAAGAAGGTCCAGCCTCATGATCAAATGAGTCAACAGCCTGCAATAATCATTAATGAATCAAAAAAAAGAAAGAAGAGGTTGTAAGGAAAAATGGTAAAGTCTTACCTGAGAAGTACCAGCCCTGAGATGTGGAGCGAACTCTCCCACATCTTCATCCCTACCATCATTTTCTTCAGGAATCTCTCGTACACCAACAGGAGATACATCAAAGTTCAACAGCCTTCTTTGAATAAAATGGGCATAGGATGCACTCGGCGGATAGAGAAATGCTTCAATACCATAACCATACCGAGCTGACCACCATGCATCATCCAGCATTGACATAATATTTAAAGTATATTCTGGGCAAGGCATTGGAATCCTCCACTGCTTTGGACCAAGAAACCACTCATAAACTCTTTCTCCAAGAAACCAGCCACTAGACACTGGGCTGGCGATGACTCGATGAGAATGTTGGAAAGATAGTGCAGCCTTCATGAAGGGAGACTAGTTTGTTCGCTCTTCTGGGTTCCACCAGGCCAAATTCACCTGCAAAATAACATAAGGTAAGTAAACTTTCACATAAAATTTAAAGTATACTAATGTTATTTTACTTGGTCCCGGGTTAAGCAGCTCAACACAAAGCGGTGAGTATGCACATGATGAGAGCCGGGAACGTCCACACCATCAGACAACCAAAAATTTAATCTCGGATACCTGACTCTCTCTAGGGAAATACCGGGTACCCTCATAAGGTTGTGTTCATATGCCCATACCTACAATAATAGTAAAGATCAAATTCATACAAGAAAAGAATGGAATTGACATTAGTAAAAGAAGAGTACCTCGACAACCGCCATCAAGCCGACAAAAGACTTCTTATTTCGCCAAAGTTTATCAAGACCATGGTAAAGACAGGCGAGACCAGCTTCATCCTAGCCAGAAGATGGTACCATCATAAAATAAGAAAGGGCCTTCAACACTGACAAATGGATGGAGGATTCAGTGCTGCCTAAGATGGTCGACCCAAGCAAATATAAAAAAAATCCTCGAGCATACTATTAGGCCGTCTCTGTGAATCTGTCCTTCGTAGTTCATCCAATGACTACGAATCAGTTCAATTTTTATCTTAAAACACTACAAAAAAAAATGCTATTTGCAACGGACATAATCCATCGCAGATCCGTCGCAAATCCGATCTGCGATGGATTCTGTCCGTTAATAAAAAAGGCGTCGCAATTTTCAATTTTGCGACAGGCCGTCGCAAATTGCGACCGATTTACTACCACTAGGCGGTTGCAATTTTGCCACTCAAATTTTCGCTAACCGTCGCAAATCCGTCGCAGAAACCGTCGCAAATTGGTAGCAAATTTATCTTCCTGCCATTTTCAAGGTTATAGTATTCTGTCGCAGATTGTCATTGCAGATTTTTCGCCGTAGATTTTGTCGCAAAAGTCATCGTAAATCCGTCACAAAGGCCATCGCAGATTTTCTGGAGTATATATATGGCGTGGTGTTTCCGTCGCAAATTCCGTCGCAGATGTCATCGCAGATGCCGTCGCAGATGCAATGGATTTACAATTTTTGTGTCATTATATGGATTTTATATATAAAATACACACCTGTAGTAATAATATTTACAATTTAATTACATAAATCTAAATTTACACCAATTTTCATTGATATAAAATGCAATAGTTAATTAAACTAACATAATTCAAAAGTCATTACAATATATAAGTTTTAAACATTTTAAAGTATTAAAGTATGAACACTTTCAAAAGTAAAAACTAAGCCGAAGGCATACACTAGTTATCATCTGGATGTTCTTCTGTCACTTGATCTTCTGCTGGTGGGGTTGGTTCTGTTGGAGGCCATCTTGGAGGTTCAGCTGGCCGTCCTAGTAACATATTCTGAATCCAAGTCTGGTTCTCAACCAAAAATCGAGTCATATCTGCAATCTTGGTCTCTAATTTACTCTCTATATGACTGACTTTATTGCTTATCTCATCACGTATCTCAGTTAACATATTCTCATTCACTTGTTGAGATGTACTTCCACTGCCCTTAAAGACTTGAGAAATCGCTAAATTCCCCAACCCATATAATCTGGCCTTCTTTGTTCCTCCTGCCGCTTCAACAAATAAATCATCATCATCCTTAGTACAAGATTGAACTTCCTCTCCATTTGCCTCTTCTGTAGATTGTGATGCTTTCAATTTCTGAAAGCTTTCCTAAAAATGAAAATCAAAACAACGTTAAAGTCAAAAGAATCCAGTAGCCAATACACACAATTCACAAGCAATATTCATAAATAGGCAATTTAATAACATTTAACAAAAAAAGTATTAACCAAATTATGACATAACCTATTTATGGGTCTCAGTTCCAATGATTATGATCACCTCATAAACACAAAAATTGAATAATTCAACTAGTTATTTTTAATAATTGTACTAGCGGCACAACCAAGATGAGGTTCCAAATGCAAGTTGAAACTAAAAAAAAACTGAAGGCTACAAGTTCAAAAACTGCCAATTGAATTGCAATGCAAAGAATAATTTGTACTTATAACGTAATTGTTATAGTGACCATATAATCACTTTGACTTATATTAAAACAATCACAAACATGGGCAAACTATATTAAAACAGAAATTCCAACATAAATTAACAGAAATTGATGTTTGTGATTGTTATAGTGACCATATAATATAAGTCGAAGGAGAATTTCTATTTTTTAATTTATTTATTTTACATCAATGTCTTATAGGATTTAAATAATAAAGGAACTGTACATATATATTATATGTAAATTTGTGTAAGTGGCAGCTTCCGTTTGGGTGCAACAATTAGCCCAGCCCACTTCAAAATACAAATATATACAAAACGCAAAACTAAACTCATTCTCCATCATACACTTTGTCATTTTCTTATGCTAATTCATGTGGTTTAAGTCTAAATTGAAGAGTGAAACTCAGAATCATAATTTTCGAACTTGCAAAAGAAGAATTCAAAACAAATTAATATTGAAAATAAGAATTTCATAATATATATAAAGAACTGTAAATTATTTTAAGTGAAATTTTTTGAGCAAAACTTTTTAATGAATAGTCACATTAGTGTAGTACTATAACTTTTCCTCCAGCTATAAATAATATCAATTGAGCACACAATCTCTTTACACTCTTTCTCCTCTAGCCTCTCTCTTTCTCTCTCACTCTCTGTGCTTGCAATGTCTGGGGTTTGGATATTTGACAAGAAAGGTGTAGCTCGGTTAGTAACCAACCCAACAAGAGAATCATTCGAGCATGCATGTGTTTTGTAAGTTCTGCATTACTCCTCGTCCCCTAGCTTAAACATTATAATTTTGTTCAATTTGAAATCTTAAATAAGATGTCCATAGTGGATATTCATGCTGTACTGATGTTTTTGCTTGGTGTACTGTATGATGCATCTGGAAAAAAAAATAATAAACTGCTATCTGTAACTACTGCATATGGTGCATCTTGGTACATGGTTATCTGTAAATCTGTGTACCTACTGTTGCTGAGCTTTCATTATCCAGTTTTGTATATTGCACACATTTAATATGTTTAGATAGAAACCAACCAAGTGCTTTTGTTCAGTTTGTTATCTTCTCACCACTCTAGATTTTTGCATGAGTTAGGAGGATATTAAGATGATATGAACAGTCATTCTAGCTACATCAGAACATATAATCACAAGTCGCAATAAACCAACAATGTATAAAGCAGGCTTGTTTATCTATTTTGACCATCTATGATATAACTGAATACTATGTTGGTACAAGAATCACTTGGTTTGGAGGTCATTGACATGTTTTTCTTTACTTATGATGCTGTTGAAATCTGGATGGACCAGTAAAAGATTGGATATATGATTTAAGCTATGGTGGATAAAATTTAAATAAAATAAAAATTGACTTCGGGACTATGCAAACTAGTATCTATCAGCGCCTCTAGGAAGTTTGTTGTCTTAGATGTAACAATAATTCATTGATTATGCTAGTGTATACAACCTAGATTATATGTTCATTTTCTCTCTCTCCATGGTCTGGCTTAATTGTTGAGTTATCTATGTATTTCATAATCATACCATAAATAAATCTTGGTCTGTTATTAAATGGTTATCTATAGCCTGGTAGATTATATAATTGTACATGTAGAAGATGGTATTTTCAATCCTGAACTCGAATTTTTGCCCTCACTCCTTTTAGTTTTATTGGTGTTTGTGCAGTGTTTGTTTTTCAATATGATTTTGCTGCATTTGAGCTGAATTTATCATGCTATTTTTTCTACTTCTTTTTCTCTCCAAACAAAAGTAAAGGGCTTATGAAAGCTAATTTTGCGGATCATGTTATTGGGACAGAGAATAAATCTGTGCATATAGTGGTTGTTTCTAAATCATTATAGATATTCTTGTTAACAAAATGCAAAAGTATAAACATATCTCGCTTCTAAATTTCTTTTTTTTTTATAAAAAAAAGATACATTAACATTAAGAAAGATTATTTAGTAACAATACACAACCTAAAAACAACATATTAGAAAGAAAAGCCAATCAACTAATAACAAAAAAGCATAAAATCATAAGATTCTAGTTCAGATGCTTCAAACATATACAGAAACCAGGTGATAGAATCCACACTTGGAAATGTTTAAGAATAAGCACATAATGAAACAATTATGCAATACCAAGTAAACCACACACCATATCAGTCATATTTTCAACAAAAACATTATAAACTCATCCATAAAATAATGTAAATAAAATATATTAACTTACATGAACAAGTTTCGATCTCTTATCTATAAACTTCCCCCGATCTTTTTTACTGGTATGGCTATGCTTGAACAATTCATAATTTCCAGGAAACTTTCCCCCATTTGCTACAGCCTATTTAAATCAATATGCAACACAAACATAAGATGAAAAAAATAGTCAATTTGTTTAACAAAATAAGATGTAGATTACATACCATATCCTTCGCATGCTCTTTCATCGATTTTGACCCACAAGTGTGAGTAGATGGCCCTGTTCCTGGTCCAGCAGGCTCAGACAGTCTGTTCTTAGACTGTTGCTCTAATAATTTTTTAGCATTCTCTGTTTCCCAATCTCGTCTCCACTCTTCTACAAATTCGGAAGGCACGAGACAGTTCACTAATCTGTTATGTCTCACATTGTAAATGAAAGTACTGTATGTCCTTGCTGCTTTGCTTTCCCAAGCTTTTCTCATCAAGCCATCTTCAGATGACCTCCAAGTAAATAATTTCTGCAAAGTAAGTAAAAATTACTAAATATGCTAGCCATTATCATTATTAAAGAATATGAAGAAACAACTAACAATGAATATTAGATAAACATTAACCTTAAACTCTCCGAAGTATAAGTCCTTTGATTGTCGAGACAGTTTTGCCCAAGATGATCCTGTTTTATCAGGATACCGTTGAAAAGCTTCTGTGCATGCATGTGATATGCCCCATAAATCAGGATTAAATCTGAAACAATTTAAGATTATTAATAAAGTGCCAAAATAGTGACTAAATAGGATAAAATTAGTAAATTACCCATCAGCCTTTGACCAACTAATTATTATTCGCCCATCAGCATCACAGGCTAGTTCTTGGGATCGAGAGCCTCTACTTATAATGTCATTGTTAACATCAGGTTGAGGTTCATGTTCACTAGAATTAGGAGATGAAGCTGATATTTGGGGATTTTCTATTCCTAATCCGTGCATGTTATCCAGTGAGGGAGTAGAAGAAGGTGGTGTTATAGGATTAGAAGATTCAGATTGTCTTCTCTTAGATGTTGGAGTTCCATCTATGTTAGGATTTGAAGATTCAGAGGTTCTTCTCCCAGATGTTGGAGTTGCTTCTGAATTTGGACTTACAGCCGCTGCAATTGCAAGTGTGGGTTGGGTAGGTACTATGGCTGTTGGTGTGGGTTGGGTAGGTGCAATGGCTGTTGGTGTGGGTTGGGTAGGTACCATGGCTGCTGGAACTGTACGTGTGGATCATCCTCTTCCCACTGGTGGTTGAATGATATTGCGACTTTTCCCTCTAGCCATATCTGCAAGAACCCATAAAACATAAGATTAAATATAGAGAAAAAGAGTAGCAATATTGGTATAGCCTATAGAGATGATATAGTTAAAAATTTTAAAAATGTTGTTACCTTAAATTTTCATAGTAATAAGAAATTCACTTGCTCTTAAAACCAGAACAATCAAACACTAGTTAAGAAGTTCAGTTCCTGCCACAAATAAAGAGCAAAAGAAAACGCAGGAAGCAATAATTTTCAAACTACCATGTTCCTCCAGCATATACCATATACATATGTAACTACCATGTATGCAGCAGGAATTGACAGCATATGTAGTAAATTAATAAATTAATGCAAAATTATTATAACATTTCAAAATGGGCCATAAATAGTTTCCAACTCTATAGTATAGTCAAAGTAAACATCAAAACAAGGAAAAAGAACCAAATACTAGTCATTCGTCTTCATCATTATTCATCATCTCATCCTCCGAAGAATAATACTGAAATTCTTCATCACTCCCTTCCTCCAAACTCTCACTTATATGCATTACAACACCTTCAGCATCATTTAAAGTATCAGGCATTTCATTGTCATTTACATCAAAAGTCTGCCTGGCTGTATCATCTTCTTGGAATGCCATTGCTGTTTGAGAAACATTGGAAAGAGCTATAATTTCTGGCAGCTCAATTACATGTCTAGCTTTAACCTTCACAACAGATAACCAATCACTATCAACCCGTCTTATAGACGGATAAGGAGCATAGTATACCTGTTGTGCTTGGCTTGCCAAAATAAAGAGCTCATACTTCCCAAATCTCTTCCTTTTGTGAACATCTACAATATTGTATCCTTTATGACACCTCATACCCACATCTAGCGTTGGATCATACCAATCACAAAGGAACAAAGTTGTCCGCTTAATTGGTAGTGCCGGGTACTCTATTTCAATGACCTCCTGTAACCTGCCAAAGTAATCGCTTGATTGTTCACTGTAGTTTGTCCCTTTAATACATACACCACTATTCTTGGTAGATCTATTTGCACTTCTTCTCTCTGTGTGGAACTTAAATCCATTCACAAAATACCCAGAATATGCCTTAGCATCATTGTAAGGTCCCTGTGCCAAGTTTTTTATAAATTGGTTGTTCACAGCATTCAACGGGTCATGCACCTATATGAAAAGCATAAATATTCAATACATGTGCTTTAGATAATATTGACTACAAAATGCTACGTAATAAACTTACATAGGATTTGAACCACTGGGGAAAATTATTATCCAAATGCATATCAATCTCATCCTTGCTAATGTTAGGATTTTGAGTAATTAATTCGCCAATGAACAATCTTCATAATATAAAGGACCGTCATTAAGTATATCAAGAATGGGAGTGCAAAACAATATTACTGAAATTCAATTTTAACATACTCGACAAATGGCTCAACTTCTGCACAATTCATGAGAATATACGACTGAGCCACGTTCCTCTCACGTTCCGTCAATTTTTGATTCTTTGGTTGACCCATCGGTCGACCACAATACTGGAATATTGATAACATTCCTTCAATCTCCTCCTCAGCCTGACCATCATCGTTCCGTGGCACACGTTGATGTCTAGTTGATACATGTGGCTCAAAAAAATGGGCACAAAATGCAGCTGCTTCTTTTACCAAGTAAGCATTAGCAATTGACCCTTCAACTTGTGCCTTATTTTTTACATCCTTTTTCAAATCACCATTGTAACTGCAAGATGTTTATATAAGGCTTACAATGCATTTATTATTAAAGTAAGCTCAATAAAAAGGTTTAAGGAGAAAAGTAAATTACCGCTCAAATGGATATATCCAACGATATTATACAGGCCCTGCAATCCGAGCTTCATATGGTAGATGGATAGGAAGATGTTCCATAACATTAAAGAATCCTGGAGGAAAAAACCTCTCTAATTTGCATATGATTTTTGAAATTTCCTCTTCAAGCTGTATCATATCATCTACCCGTATTACTGAACTTGTTAATTGTCTAAAAAATATACTAATTTCAGTTATTGCCTCCCAAACTCTTGCTGGTAATAATTCACGAAAGGCAATCGGGAGTAAACGTTGCATAAACACGTGACAATCGTGGCTTTTCACCCCATACATTGTTAATGTTTTCATGTTTACACATCTAGCCATGTTAGAAACATAGCCATCGGGAAACCTTAGTTCTTTTAACCACTCACAAATTGCTTGCTTTCCATGCTTATCCAATGAGTATATTGCTTTTGGATATTTACCAGTTTGTACATTTTTTTGTAACTCTGGCCTGTCACATAACACCATCATCTCCTCCCTTGCTTTGGCATTATCTTTCGATTTACCATCGATGTTCATAATGGTGTTGAACAAATTATCAAAGAAGTTTTTTTCAATATGCATCACATCGAGGTTATGCCTAATTAGCAAAGAACTCCAATATGGCAAATCCCAGAAAATACTCCGTTTCTTACATCCACTCCCACTCCGTCTACCAATTGCTGCATTAACATCATCTGAGTCTAGATCAGTAACTTTCAGTAAACCAAGAGAATTAAGCTCAGCTAATATTTCTTCCCCGGTCTTCACAGGTGGTGGCATGTCCTTAATTATTTTATTTTTTCTGAACCAAGTTCTATTCTTTCTCCATGGATGGTCAATTGGAAGAAACTTCCTATGATTATCGAACCATGTTTATTTTGTTCCATTCGGAAGTGTAAAGACATCTGTCTCTCCCATACAATGAGGACATGATAGCCTTCCACCAGTACTCCATCCAGAAAGCATTGACAAGGCAGGGAAGTCACTAATAGTCCATAGTAATGCAGCATGCATAACAAAATTTTGCTTCATGGACACATCGTATGTCATAACCCCTACATCCCACAATTGTTTCAAGTCGGCAATTAATGGTTATAGGAACACATCTATTTTCATTTTCGGATTATTAGGCCCTGGCACTAAGACTGTTAAGAACATGTACTCCGACTTACCACACATCCATGGAGGAAGATTGTAAGGAGTGACAATGATTGGCCACGATGAGTACGGTTTGCTGTATTTCCCAAATGGCTGGAATCCGTCAGAACTTAACCCGAGCATGACATTTTGAGTCTCATAAGCAAATGAGGGATACTGATTGTGGAAGTGCTTCCAAGCAGGTGATTCAGATGGATGACGCATAACTCCCTCCTCGGACTCGTGTTCTGCATGCCACCTCATGTCTTTTGCGGTGGCATTAGATGCATAGAGCCGTTGCAACCTTGGAATGAGAGGGAAGTAATGCATGACCTTGTATGCCTTCTTAACATTGCCAATTCGTTTGTATCTTGCTTGTTGGCAAAACTTGCACACAAGCAAATCTACATCATCACCCCAGTATATCATACAATTATTTCTACAGCAGTCAATATTCTGCACTGGGAGGCCCAAACATTCAATCAATCTTTTCGTTCTATAGAAATTTTCAGGGAATACATTATCCTCTGGCAAAACTTCTTTAACGAATTCTGCTATCTGATCACAACATCTCTCCAAAAAATGGTGTTCGGCCTTCATGTTGAACATACCAGCCATGGCAGATAACTTCGTATGCTTTACACAACCGGGCCATAGTTCCTCATTAGCTGCTTCCAGCATTTGAAATAGCTTTTTTGATTCTTGATTCGGTTCCTCCTCCATGTAATTAGAATGAGAATTAGGAACTCCAAGCCCTTGTAGGACCATTTCACGATATTGTGCACCTGTTTCATTATGCATTTGATTGACCAATCCAGTTTCAAGATCCCTAAAAGTTGTACTTGTGTCCTCAGGCCATGGTTCCCCATGTGATACCCACTGATAGTAATTTGGCATAAAACCAAATTTTGTAACGTGGAAGCAGACTTCTTCCACCGGTTGGAAAAATCGGTTTCTACATTTCGGCTTCGAACAAGGACACCTAATTCTGGTCCCATCCATACTTGCTGGATGAGAAATTGCGTAGTCTAAAAACTCTTGTAGTTTTTCTTGAAATACTCTATTCAAATGTCCCCCAGCATACGTTTCATACATCCATCCCCGGTCCATACTTATTGTCTTAATCGAATCGTCAAAAATATACTAAAAGAATAAAAAATCAATAATCAAGCCCAATAAAAAGTATGGACAATAACAAACTTTTCAAATACTCTTCATGTAATTCATTAACATAATAACATGTACTAAATGCAAAATTCATACAGGTTTGGGATGCTAATATAATTGAGACAGTTGAAGAAAGGTTCTATAATTCAAATGTGGATCACTTAATTGATGCAATTCAAAAGAATATCACGGTATTCTACTCTTTGAATCAATATTTAGACTTAATTTTATGATACTTCTTTTTATTGAAAAGAAAAATTTGGAATTGTGAACAACAGAAAGAATGGGCAGATCTAGTTCAAAGATGGGCAACCTGTGATGGTAACAAGACAACCTGCCCATTCTTTCTGCTGTTCACAAGACAACCAACCTCAGATATGCAAATGAAGGTATCGAAGCAGCTTGTGATTAGGCTTATAAAGGTGCATCTGAAGGATCAGTATTAGAAGGTAAACTAGAAAATGTTCTCAGATCAACAGTTACTGCATGTTAATTTTTTGTTTCACAAATCAGAATTAATTAAACGACAACCTCATTAAATATTCTTCATGTAATTCATTAACATAATAACATGTACTAAATGCAAAATTCATACAGGTTTGGGATCCTAATATAATTGAGACAGCTGAAGAAAGGTTCTATAATTCAAATGTGGATCACTAAACAGATGCAATTCAAAAGAATATCACGGTATTCTACTCTTTGAATCAATATTTAGACTTAATTTTATGATACTTCTTTTTATTGAAAAAGAAAAATTTGGAATTGTGAACAACAGAAAGAATGGGCAGATCTAGTTCAAAGATGGGCAACCTGTGATGGTAACAAGACAACCTGCCCATTCTTTCTGCTGTTCACAAGACAACCAACCTCAGATATGCAAATGAAGGTATCGAAGCAGCTTGTGATTGGGCTTATAAAGGTGCATCTGAAGGCAAATATTAGAAGGTAAACTAGAAAATGTTCTGAGATCAACAGTTACTGCATGTTAATTTTTTGTTTCACAAATCAGAATTAATTAAACGACAACCTCATTTGCAGATGATTATTTCTTATCCCGAAGACTAGTAGTATTTTCCAATAACTAATCATTACATAAGGTTGTGATTTAATATTTAGAGTGAAGTAAAGCATGCCTGTAATTTATTAAAACACGCATTTTACTTCGATCATCTTCATCATATTATCAATGTAATATAAACTTAAAAGGCAATGCAATTTCAAAAAAGTACTTATTATTCAAGTAAGCTTTGCACTATTTCTTCTAAAGCTGTAGTTATTATTCAAGTATGTTTTATCATTCACTGCATTTAACACAGACGAGAGGGAAGAAGAAGAAGAAGAAGAAGAAGAAGAAGAAGAGATGCTTTAACAGACTCTTAATATCTTCTTCCTCATATCAACATCAAGACATGAGTATAAAAAGGAGGAAGAAATTGTTGGCTGTTGCAAAGTAAATAAAATGAAACAATCATTATACAATGAAAAATGTACCTCTATTGTCAGCCACTTGGCAACATGAGCATGAGATGGATTTGATTATTTTGTAGACCAGAGTGCAAAGAAACGACTAAATCTGTAACTGATCACAACAAAATGCATGGAGCATGAGACACTAAATATGCAAGTTTGTTTTGTTTACAATTATTAAAGCAAGTAATAGCAAAGTTGGAAGGAAAGAAAAAAGCAAATTAGAGGATATCCATTCAAGAAAAGGAAGCAAAAGAACTAAATACCAGATTAAACAAGGAAGAAGAAAATGCAGATGAGGCAATCTTGCATGCTGAGAAAAAAAATAATTAATTAGTACCACTATTGAGGCGTCCTGCAAGAGTTTAAACAAAGTAACCATCCATCAGCTTCATTGACCAACATTTCCATACCGAGATTTCCATAATCGAGTCTCCTTTCCATACCAAGATTTATGGAACCCAATAATAAATTCATCTACCTCCTATAGAGACTCGATTATCATAAGCTAAAAATAAATTAATAAACAAAAAATGATTTTATTGTTTTAATTATGGATTATTAGAGAGAAAATTCGAACCTCATTCTTCAGCTTCAAGTTTTTGTTCTCGCAACTCTAAAACCTAAAAACCCAAATCAAATGGCTAGCAAGACAAGAGTGTTGCGAGGTGCTGCTGTACGCGTGTGAGAGGGTTGGACGAGGCGATGGTTAAGTGAGTGTGTGTGAGGCAAAATATGGCAAGGTGAGTTTTTCGCCAGCGTGTTTGAGGAGAAGGGAAGGGAGAAGAGAAGAGAAGAGGAAGCTGCGCACGTTTGAGGACAAGTAGTGTTAGGGTTTTAAAGAGTATGTCAAAATTTATATACTAAAGCTGCACAATAAGCATTCTTTTAATTTAAAGCGTATGTCCATTGTATATAATTTAACCCTTAAGAATCGATTTTTAATTTTTATTAATACTTAATTTTATAATTAAATTTTGATTATAATAATTTAATTATATTTTTTAATTAATATTTATGAACAAAAATATAGAAGTTCTTACAATTATAAATGAATTATATAAAAATATTTTGACCAAAAACAACTTAATAATTATATATTTTAATTGTATTTTATTTATATTTAATCATTTATTATATGTTTTAGTTATATCTATTGCTATTTGTAATATTCATGTTATTCTCAAATCCATTATCACAATTTATTTTTTACTATCTAAATCCATAAAAAATTTTATCAATATCAAAATACTACTAATTATTTATAATAGATTATCCACCATCATAATACTACTAATTATTATTAATACTCATTCATTATTTTCATAAAAAAAAACTAGTGAGATCATTACTACGGATTTGCAATCGATTTACGACGGCTTCCTCAAAATTCCTTCACTGTCTTTATCCGTCGCAAAACTGTTGCAGATACGTCGCAAATTTGCGACGAAAATTTTCTGTTGCAGATTTCCGTCGCAAATTCTGAATATTTTTGTAGTGAAATTTGCGACGGCAATAGACGGTAGCATATCTCCGTTGCAAATTGCTTTCTTTAGTGTTTTCTACAACCAATCTGCGACGGAAAAATTTTCGCAAAAAAAATATACGCTGGTCTCTCTCCCGCCAAGTATCCGCGCCAATTTTTGCGACGGATATCTGCAACGGGCTTATTTTCGTCGCAGATTTACTATGGATTTGCAACCAATTTGCGACCAATTTCTCAAAATTCCTCTAACTTGTCCTTCCATCGCAGATCCGTAGCAAATTTGAGACGGAAAAAGTCCGTCGCAGATATCCGTCGCAAATGCCGAATATTTTTATAGTGAAAGGTCCCTTATATGATGGTTCCATACCAATTAATTGCTGAATTTCTTCAAATGTCAAAATATCATTGGTCAAAAGAACAGGAACACCATCATACTGAAGGCCGGTTATAGTAGTAAAATCGACCGGACCAATTGTCATCTCTCTAATGGGCAAGTGAAAAGTGTGGGTTATGTCCAACCATCGTTCTGTAAGCGCCTGGACTACGCTCTGGTCTATCATATACTCCTCGGATGGCAATTGTAAGATGAAGCTCTCAAAGATGCAATCTCGAATAATCTGCCTTACCCGAGAAGGCACTACATCATACCATTGTCGGGCTTTGTAGATACACCCTTTGGCCAGAACAACGCAACGATCACGCTAACACAGAGCCAGGTAAGTTAATACAAGGTAAGTACATGATATTCTATCTGCTTAAATTAATTTATTTTTTCTAAATTTTTTAAAAATTATAATAATATAAAAATTAAAATTAAAATTAAAGGCAAACACAATAATAATAAAAGAGCATAATATAAAAACATAAATCTAAAATCAAAAATAATAAATAATAATAACAGAAAAAACAAAAAAACAAAAAAATAAAAATAAAAAATAATAACAGAAAGATGAAAAGAATTGAAAGAAAAAAAAAAGAGAAAAAAAAAAGAAAAGAAAAGAAAAAAAGAAAGGGAAAAAATAATTACCGCGCTCTTTTGGTTTGAGCTTTGATGAAGCGGCATCCCGGCTGTAGATCTATATTTTCATCTTCATGATGCCTAATAAACTCTAATAACTCAGTATTAGAATGAGTTCCTGACCTTAAAGCATGCATTTTTTTGAAAACTATGTGCTAAATTTGAAAGAATTTTTGAGAGAATTATAGAAATTGAGGATTTAGCTGTGAATGAAATGAAGGAATTCGTTCGTTTATGTAGAGAAACGGCAAGGAAAAAAATAAAATTTAAAAGTTAGTTTTATGTTCATGAATAGTAAACTTTACTATTGCTGAATAGTAAATTTTACTATTTATAAATAGTAAATTACTGTTGTTGAATAGTAAATCACTATTTCCAATAGTAAAATACTATTTAGTACTATTTATGAGTAGTAAATAGTGCATGAACAATTACTATACAGTAAATTCAATCATTCAATTAAATCATTCAAATGCTTGCGTGTGTATAAATATTTTTACACGCAGGGGCAAAAAGAAGATATGTGCATAAAAAATAGTTAAACTTTTTGAAACAAAAAAAAATTATTTTTTGCAGACAATTAAATCATTATTAGCTCGGGTCCAGAACCCAAATTATCCTTAGGTCCAGAACCTAGAATCTTTTCTAAGTCCAGAACTTAGCTCGGGTCCATAACCCAAATTTTTCTTAGGTCCAGAACCTAGAATCTCTTCTAAGTCCAGAACTTAGCTCAGGTCCAGAACCCAAATTTTTCTTAGGTCCAGAACCTAGAATCTCTTCTAAGTCCAGAACTTAGCTCGAGTCTAGAACCCAAATTTTCCTTAGGTCCAGAACCTAGAATCTCTTCTAAGTCCAGAACTTAGCTCGGGTCCAGAAACCAAATTTTTCTTAGGTCGAGAACATAGAATCTCTTCTAAGTCCAGAACTTAGCTCGGGTCCAGAACTCAAATTTTTCTTAGGTCCAGAACCTAAAATTACCCTTCAGTTTAGAACCTAAAATTACGCTTAGGTCCAGAATCTAAAATTATCCTTGAGTCTAGAACTCGAACCGGGTCCAGAAACTAAAACCTCAACCATCTCAAAAATTAAGTCTTATTGCTTTTCACTCTCTTTTACTAAAGTCTCAGATCATTCAAGCAGGGGGCAAACTGTAGACCCTTAATTTTTGACCCAGTCAGATCCAATATATTTTAATTAGTCCAAAATAATTTGTGTTGTCCAATATATTTTAATTAGTCCAAAACAATTTTTGTGTTATCTTAATTAAATAATATTTGCTTTATTATTTGGCTTTTCGGCAATGAAATTTTTCGTTGCCAATTTTCTAAGTCCAAAACTTAGCTCGGGTCCATAACCCAAATTTTTCTTAGGTCCAGAACCTAGAATCTCTTCTAAGTCCAGAACTTAGCTCAGGTCCAGAACCCAAATTTTTCTTAGGTCCAGAACCTAGAATCTCTTCTAAGTCCAGAACTTAGCTCGAGTCTAGAACCCAAATTTTCTTTAGGTCCAGAACCTAGAATCTCTTCTAAGTCCAGAACTTAGCTCGGGTCCAGAAACCAAATTTTTCTTAGGTCTAGAACATAGAATCTCTTCTAAGTCCAGAACTTAGCTCGGGTCCAGAACTCAAATTTTTCTTAGGTCCAGAACCTAAAATTACCCTTCAGTTTAGAACCTAAAATTACGCTTAGGTCCAGAATCTAAAATTATCCTTGAGTCTAGAACTCGAACCGGGTCCAGAAACTAAAACCTCAACCATCTCAAAAATTAAGTCTTATTGCTTTTCACTCTCTTTTACTAAAGTCTCAGATCATTCAAGCAGGGGGCAAACTGTAGACCCTTAATTTTTGACCCAGTCAGATCCAATATATTTTAATTAGTCCAAAATAATTTGTGTTGTCCAATATATTTTAATTAGTCCAAAACAATTTTTGTGTTATCTTAATTAAATAATATTTGCTTTATTATTTGGCTTTTATAATTAATAATAAATAATAATGATAATAAACAAATAAATAAAAATAAAAATTGGCGACGAAAAATTTCATTGCCGAAAAGGGGTCGGACGAAATGGCCTGCAGGCAATTTCGCCTACCCCAGGTTGCAGGTTCCTACAGTAGTTTTTTTTGCCAGCAAAATTTTTTCAACGCAAATTTTTCGAAACCAAATTCCATTTGGTTTCGGTTTCCTTTTGTTAATCAATGTTTGATTCTGTGAACAAGTGAAATTAATCATCAAAATCTTCTATAAATAAGGACTAAAAAACAACACAGAGAGGGGGGAAGTTTAGGGATCAAAATTTAGAAGGAAAAATTTAAGAGAATTGATCGAACTAGGAGAAACTTTTTGGGTAGAGATTAACGATCGGACTTTTGAGAGTAGCAACCAAACAATCAATCCATCAAAGGCATCCATCTTGCCTTTGTTCTTATTCATCCAAGAAGTAATTTTTGGTGGAACCAACAAACGAAGATATGAATTTCATTATCTAATTTCTTCACAGTAGCTTAAATCATCCAATTGTCTCTTTTGATTCAAAAAACCCTAAAACCTTAATTTACCTTTTCTAAAGCTTAAAAACCTTAATTCGTTTCTTTGTTTTTCAAAAATCTTAAAATTGTTGTTTTTGTTTCTCCAAAATCTTAAAACCCTAATCTGCCTTCCAATTTTCCAAAACCTTAGATTGAATCATTTTCTTTCCACAAACCCTAAAAATCATCCTTCTATTTCCTTAAAACCTCAAGAAACCTAATTTATTCCTATTGTCCCCAAAAACCCTAAATTGTATCTTCTATTTCTATAAACCTTAAATTATTTTGTTTATTTCCAAAAAACCCTAAAAATATCTTTTCTGTTTCTGTAAACCTTAAATCGTTTTGTTTATTCACATAAAGCTTTATAAAACTAAAAATTGTTTTTCCAAATTCTAAAATCAAATACATCCTTCGAAACACTAAAAACTCTAATTCAACTTCAAAACCCAAAAATAGTAAACCCTAAACTAGTAATCTAAACCCTAAGTGTTCTTAAACCCTAATTCCCTTAAAATCCTAAACCCTAATTCAACTTTAAAACCCAAAACCAGTAAACCCTAAACTAGTTTTTCTAAACCCTAATCCTTAAAACTTTAAAACTTTATAAACCTAAATATTAAAATTCAACATAGTAAGCCTAAAAACAACAATCCAGTAACCGTAAATCATAAACCTAATGTTTTAAAGTGTTCAAACCCTAATTTCATGATTTTACCACTCAAACACTAATTTGGTTAATCAAAGAACTTTATCAACCTCTTAAATTATAAAACTTTAATCCATTTCAATTCCTTTAAAATAATACAATGGCTTAAACCCATAAATTCTAAAACCCTAAACATATTAAATAAAGAATCATAAATAGAAACAGTAGCCCTAATTTGAATCTTTACTTGCTTTATTTAATTTTATATTTGATTATGTAGTCTATTATATGCTTTAATTTATTTTCAATGCTTTGTTGGTTTATTTAATTTTAATGATTGATTTATTTAATTTATCATGGATGGATGTTCATTTTATATTTTGATTGATATCTTTGATGAATGATTTATTTATTATGAATGGTTATTTACCTTTATCGATTTATTTTTTGATTTCCAATTGTTGTCAGAGGTATGTTTCCACTTGGTGGGTACCTCATTAGTCAAATATCATGTAATTTAAATTGCTTTTATATTTTAGACCAATGTAAGGGACATGTTTCTACCTTTTGGTGGGTGTCCTATTTAGGCATGGGATGTAAGGACATGTTTCCATTCTCGGATGGGTGTCCATTTATTTGCTTTGTTTGGATATTGTTTTTATTTTTAATATATCGATGCATTATTTTAATTATTGTGTGTAATATGGATAATATTATTATATTTAAGAATTTTATAATATTAAGACCTGTAAAGGAGGCCGATTCCAATGAACCGGGCGTTGTGGGGGTGCTGGGCCATTTCTCACCTTCCCCACACGTACCCAACTTTTCAAACCCATTAGGGGGTTGGGGATTCCTTAGGAATCGAGTCATCCACCCCTTTTTTTTTTCGGCCCTTCCGGGTGGCGACTCCATTTTCTCCAGACTTAGGTCCGTGTTCTCTAAGGCCCTGAGCCTAAGCAGTGCCGAAGTCGCAAGAACCATTCCACTGGGAGTGGAGGCAAAAATCCCCACTCACAGTACTCATATTTGTCCAATCACGAACATGGAAGGGCAGTTTTTCTATCTCTTCGTTCTTTCTTGTTTTGCACACATATTGAGGACAATGTGCGTCTTAAGTGTGGGGGAGAGGTATACTTTCTTGATTGAGTTTCTCTTAATTCATTCTTTCCATTTGATTCATTTGTCACAATTAAATTCTGCAAATTATTTTTGGATTCAAGTAAACTAGATTGCTGTAATAGTGTGAATTGAAATGGTTCCTCTTTATATGTTAAACTAATTTGTGATTTTTTAAATGACAATTTCTTGTTGAGGTTAACTTGGCTATCTTAATCAATTGCTGAGGATCAACTGTAATAACTATAATTAGGTAGTGTATTGATGGAAATTGCACACATCTGAAGTTTAAAACCTTAGTTACATTTTTTAGCATATAGTAATTCCTTAAAATCTTGAGTCGGACTTAGTATGACCCTTAAGTTCTTGACCCTTGAACAGTTAAAATATATATAAATAAATAATTCTAATAAAAGGAGCTTTGAAAATTTATCCTTGTTATGCTGATTTTTACTCTCGAATTAAAGCAAATGAGTTGGAATTATGAATAGTGCTAGTAGCCATTTTAACGATGATTCTAGCTGAGTAACCGGGGGCCAGCATCACAAATATTTACCTTCTCATCAAAAGGTTAGTATCAGTTCAACCAAGTCGGGCCCCTTAAATAATAAAAATGTATATATATACGTGTATATACAAATACAAATAATAAAAAAAAGGGGTTAAAGAACTTAGGAGAAAATTAACATTTTTCATACTTTGTTCATGACTTTTGGATTTTTTGGAATTTTATGTTCAATCTTTTAACTCTGGATTTTTAGGCTTTAGGTCTGTGAAATTTTTGTTATGAAACTTCTTGATTCAGCTGTCATGATTGTGAATTAGTTTTTGGTTGAGAACGTCAGGTTTTCTGATTCGAGTATTGTCAAACATTTCATTTCTTTTTGAATATAGAGGGGTCGGTCATTTCTACTTATTATAGTGATTTATTTTACTTGAGGACAAGCAAAAACTCAAGTGTGGGGGAATTTGATAAGTGCACAATTGATGATATTTTGCCCCTATTTCTTAATATGATTATTATCCAATTGAGTTTAATTTGTTTGTTCAAGCGCTTTTTAGGGTTAATTTTAGAAATTCTCTGTATTTTGAGGCTTATGGTCATTTCAGAGGAATTACGGATGAAAGTAGAGGAAAAGAACAAAATTCTTCAAGTGACACCCATGGATATGGACGTGTCAATGGACGTGCCCTTGATACTGCCATACAGAAGCACTGACACGCCCAGTGATATGGGCGTGTCACCGAGCATGCCTATTGCAATGATTCATAGTGGCTGTGAAACGCCCAGTGACATGGGCATGTCACTAGAAGTGCCTTCTATTTAAAATTCTAGTGACAATGACACGCCCAGTGTCATGGGCATGTCATTGGGCGTGTCAGGTGAAAATATCTGCACTATAAAAGCTGAGCTAAAGCATGAATTAGGGATTCGATTTTCATATTTTATAACCTAGAGCCGACTTCTATAGTGAAAAGAGAGTTTTGGAGCTGAGATTGAAGGTGAAGACATATCCTAAACAAGATTTAAACCAAGATTCAAGGATTCAAGTGAAGAAATACAAATTATTAGCCATGGATTGTTTGGATTCTTTTTCTTATTTCTCTTATTCTGGTTTTCTAGTTTTGAACATGAACTAATTCATTCTCTATCTAGATATTGATGAACCCTACCTTTATTGTATGGATTGAATAATTTTATTTAATTAAATCATTTGATTGAGTTGTTTTATTCTTATGATGCTTAATAATTTATTTCCAATTGATAGTAGCATGCTTATTGATTGGTTGCAATTTTCATATTATTGACTTCAGAAAGCTTGATATGAATTGAATACTCATAAGAATTGAGGATTGATTGGAGTACTAGAGATAGACTTACAAGATCCTTTGGTTTATGATTCCTTATTCTTAATGCAATATCTACTTAATTATATTTGAGAAGAGATTCCAGCATTCTACTTAGTGATTAGGGATTAATTCACTTGAGAAAGGTTTTAGTCTAATTTAGAGGAACACCAATTCAACTCTATTATTTGGTTTAATTGAATTGATTTTCATAAATATAATTATGGCTAGGGGGTTTCAATAGCTGGGTAGTATTTTCATCATCAATCAATTCATTCAACACTAAATCTCTCTCTATTTTTAGTTATTAAGTTAATTATCTTTAATTACAAAACTTCACAAAACTATTGATTTGCTAAACAGCAGTTAAAATTTGCACTAGCACTTGGCCTTGTCCCCAGTGGAACGATAACTCACTCGCTACTTTATTACTTGAACGACCTGTGCACTTGCGGTATTGCAATAGCATAGTTTCGCACCATCACTCAGGACTCGATTTTCCTAAACTAACATATTCATAACAAGATAACTTTAGTTATAGTACTAAACTTGGGAATCATTTTCATTAAATAAGAACTATTGCACTTCAGATAGGCACATACACATTACTCGGCCAAAGGTCTAATTGAGTTTTAAATTTTATCTATCTCATATGCATGCTTATCCAAACAATCTCCACTAATAGACTCTTCCTATCAAAAGAGATCAACAGGTCTTAAATATGCCTGAAATAGTTCTATAAAGGATATGGGTTAAATGAAGGCCATTTTCAAATTGGAGCCATTGTGATACTATGGACAAACCCTCACACTGCAAACTTCCTTGTTGGACTTGTATGCCGTTAGAAGTATTCTTAAATTCTGGGCACCATTTTCTCCCGCTAGGTATCTGGCTTCATAAAAATATTGGGCTTGAACATTCTTCTATCATTTAGTATAATTCTTGATCTTTTCCTTTTGCAAAAATGCAGGACCATCATGTATCAAGATCTTCAAGATTGAGGATTTGGAGCGGTGTTGGATAATTTGGTCTTTCCCTTATTTCTCTTATTTTATTTGAGTTTTGGCTGGATTGGACCAATTTAAGTCAATTTTTGATCATAAAATAAGTGGAAGACTTCTAATGCCTCAGGTAAGAATAACTCTATTGGCTTTCTAAACTAGCTGTAGACCCTTAATTTTTGACCCCAATTTGATATGGTTCTAATTAAAGGATGCCAAAATAAATTTGATTCGACTTTAAATATTTAAACCTAGTTTATAATTTTTAAAGGAGTAGGTTCGAATTAAAGAGGCATAAATTCAATTGTAAAACCCTAAAATCAAGTGGAATTGGCCCAAATTAAAACTTTTTGATCCATAAGTTAGAAAAGGCCAAAATAATTTGAGTGAGGCCGGCCGGAGAGACATGAGCATGCCTCATGTTGATCTGGTAGCCCAGATCGACATGAGGTTGGATTCATGTCCACCTGGGCAAGCTAGGTCGACATGAGCATGCTTCATGTTGACCTTGCCAGGCTAGGTCGACATGAGCATGCTTCATGTCGACCTAGGCAGCCCAAGGTTGACATAACCATGCCTCACGTCGACCTGGGCAGCCCACGGTCAACATGAGGTTGGTCTCATGTTAATCTAGGGCAACTAGGTCAACATGGGTTCAATAACTTTCCTAATTCGACTAGAATTTGTTTTAAGGATTGATTAATATTAGGTTAAGGATTCTGAGTGAAGTTATGGCCTATAAATAATAACATTTCAGAATTCAGAGGGGGAATTAACATTAACAAAGGCTGGCAATGAATATTAAGAGAGATTAAAACCACAAAACAGAGGAGACAGCAACAAAGAGAGAAGAACAACAATAGCTTTTTGGAGAGCAAAGGAAACCACAAACGGAAAAATCAAAACAACCAAAGAAGAAGGCAGAATCCATACTGTCTTCACATTGTTCATCCAGAAATCAATTTTTTTAATGGAACCAATGATGGAGGTTTGATCTTTAATCATAAATTATTCATGCTCACAGTAGCTTCGTTTCTTTGATTAATAAGAGCATGCATGCAGTAACATGATCCTTGAACGTGTAGTAACTTGATCTCTGACATGTAGTAAATTTATCTTTGTTTCAATAACTTCAATCATTTGCTTTATTTAACACATTGATCAGTTGGTATTCATAACCCCACATGCATGTTTCATAAAAAACATAAAACTATCCAGTATCCATCGAGGATTTAAATTAATTGTTAGAATCTATTTTGTTTACTTTACATCAAGAACCGTAAATTATTTTATTGAAACTCAAAACATTAAACTATTTTTATCCAAAAACTTAAGCCATTTCATTATTAAACTCCAAAATATTGATAATTTTTCCAAAACTATAATTTATCTTTCCAAACCAAAATTATGTTTTTAAGGCAGTAAGTTAAACCTAAAAACCCTAATTCCAAAACCCTAGTTTCAAAAATCCTAATTTTAAAACCCTAATTCCAAACTCTGAATTCCATAACCCTAGTTTCAAAAACCCTCAAAACCCTAATTCAAAACCCTAATTACAAAACCCTAATTTTAAAACCCTAAGTTCCAAAACCCCGAGTTCCAAACAACCCTAAATTCTTTAACACCATAAACTTATATATTTATTGCTTTATTTAAATTTAGATTTGATTATGTAGTTTATTATATATTTTAATGGTTGATTTATTTAATTTCAATGTTTGATTTATTTAGTTTATCATGAATGATTATTTTCTTTATTGTTATGATTATTATTTGTTTGTTTTAGTATTAAAGTTGTAAGAGGTATGTTTCCACCTTGTGGGTGCCTCATTAGTTAAATATTATATAATTTAAATTGCTTTTATATTTTGCACCAATGTAAAGGACATGTTTCCACCTTTCGATGGGTGTCCTATTTAGTTTAGACATAAATGATGTAAGGACATGTTTCCATCCTCGGATGGGTGTCCATTTATTTGCTTTGTTTGGACCTTGCTTTGATTTTAATATAATGATGCTTTATTTTAATTGTTGCATGTAGTATGGATAATATTGTTATACTTAAGAATTTTATAATATTAAGACCTGCAAAGGAGGCCGGTTCCAATGAACCAGGCGTTGTAGGGGTGCTGGGCCATTTCTCACCTTCCCCACACATACCCAACTTTCTAAACCCATTAGGGGGTTGGGGATTCCTTAGGAATCGAGTCATCCACCCCTTTCTTTTTCCTGGCTCATCCAGGTGGTGACTCCATTTTCTCTGGGCTTAGGCCAGTGTTCTTTAAGGCCCCGAGCCTAAACAGTGCTGAAGTCTCAAGAACCATTCCACCGAGAGTGGGGGAAAAAATCCCCGCTCACAGTGGCAACTCCACTGGGGTTAAGAGAAGTTGATTCCATTGGTCTTTATATTATTCTATTCTTTCTTATCATGATATTATCCATTGCATCATTTAGATTGCATCGTGTGCATGAGTTAGGATGCTCGTGTTACCCGTGTTATGTTATGTAAGGGATACCATGCTTTCACTCAAGGTATGGAGATCGAGCATGGCATAACCACTCATAGCCTAGTACCATTTGGTATATAATTGCTATGGGAACCTAAGCTTTTTAACCCAAAGACTAAAGCTCATGTAATTGGCCTAGTTACTTTCCTTAGGATTTTACCCCAAATGCTTATTGTTTGACCATGGTTAATTTATCTTAGCTTAAATCATGGCTTATTTGGTTTGTTCTTTTTCTAATATGACCTACATACATTGTGAGCTCAAAATAAATTTTTCTTTAAAATCCAAAAGACCAAAGCTATTTTCAAAACTTTTCAAGATGGTCTTTGGACATAAAACTTTTCTAAAAACAAATCAAAAATTCTTTTGCTCATGACCCAAATACTAAGCCCAAAATCTATTTTTTTTTCTATTTTTTTTTACAATGGGCTTAGAAACAAAATCATTTTCATCCAAAAGAGCTTACAAATATTTAGGTCAATTATGAAATACCAAAAATTAATTGTGAGCCTAGTTTATACTAAGAGTAATTAATCATGGGCTTGTTTTTGGCATGAATCATCAGTTACTTTTCCAAGTGAGAAATCTATTTATAATAAACCTCTTAATTTAGTTTTAATTCAATATAGCATAAAAGCTACTTTAGTTGGTTGGATGGATTAAGACCTAATTAATGGGAATTATCATGAACTGATTTCCATTTTTGAAATATAACTATTGGTTGAAATGTTCGAGGGAAATATTCAAAAATAAGATACCCCATGTTGGTATTTTGTTAACCATATACCTAGGAAAAGAGACTCGCCATTTCGTGTGTGGAAGTTATAAGGTGGGAAGGAACATCCTATTTATCCTTGTTTGTTTATTGTTTGTGCATATATGCATACATGCATCACATCTCATATCATTAATCCTTTCTGGCTCAAGCCCTGTATTACGATAGTTCAAAATCTTACAACAATCCAGCCTACGCCGGAGATGAAGAATCTAGCAACGACTCAATTAATTGCTCACCAAAAGCAATGGAGCTCGAAAAAATTCAAAGAATGGTGGATGACGCTCTTAATGCCTAGATAGAATAAATAAAAGAGGCCTTGGCTGAGACCATGAAGAACCAATTGGCTGCAATTTTAGAAAACAATGCCGAAGCATCTGCTAGCACCAAGAAAGACAAGGGGAAGGCTAAAGTTGGTGAAGTGGCTTTTGATAAAGTGATCATTGATGATGATGATTGGGCTCAATACTTCCAAGATCCTCAAGAAAAAAAGGAGCAAAAGATTGTTGAGAAGGCAACTATTGAAAAATCGAGACCTCTAATGTTAAAAAGATGATTGCGGATTTAGAAAAGAAATTTGAGAAGAAGCTGAAAATCGAAGAAGTGTCCAAAGTTGACAAACTATTTGACCTATATGAAGAAGTTCCATACAAATTCAAGATGCCATCCTTTGCAAAGTTTGATGGAATCATAAATCCTCACCTCCATGTGAAGCAGTATATCACTGCTATGCAGTCTGCCCAAGCTACTAAGGCTCAAACACTAAGGTACTTTATGCTCTCATTGGATCCTATTATCCAAAATTGGTTCAATACCTTAGATGATGGAACACAAAAAGAGTTGGGATTTGCTATATAAGGCCTTCATCCAATAATATGGATACAATGTCGAGATGGAAGTTACCTTAATGGAAGTGGAGTCCATTAGACAAAGGCCAAATGAGAATTTTATGGACTATGTGAAAAGATGGAGAAATAAGGCTGCTTTGCTTAAGAAGAGGCCCGATGAGTCTGATCAAATAAGAATGATTGTGAGAGGGGTGTTGCCTAGTCTTCATGAAAGGATGTCTCATACACTCATCCATGATTTCAATGAATTTCTCCAAGCTGGTCTGCAAATTGAAGAATGGGAAAGGGAGAAGAATCGCTTTTCGGCAAGAAGGAATGAGAAAGGAAATTATCAGTCTAGCAATCAAAGTACACAAAAAGGAAGTTGATGTTAATACAACTGGTCAAGCAAATAGAAGATATTTTTCAAAATTGGGAAAGCCTCTGTCTTGGGTTCTCAATAAGCTACAAAAGAAGGGATTGTTACAACCCTTGACTCCTCGACCTTTGCCTAATCCTTTACCCCCAAAATTTGATACTAAGTCTTTTTGTCAATTCCATCAGACTCAAGGACATGAGACTGATAGATGTACTCAATTGAAGCATGAGATCCAAGATCTAATCGATAGTGGTAAGCTACCAGAGCCGGACAAGCCTAATACCAAGAACAATCCTTTGCCTAAGTTTGGAAGAGTACCTCCACCGGCAACCTTCATGGTGGGAAAAGGATTGGAAGAAGATTTTTTTTATCATCCTTTCAAGATGGAAATATTGAAGATGTTAAAGGAAAAGAAGCTTAACTCAACAAACTTCCCTTGGCTTGTTTGTTTCCTTGTTTTATTTTCTTTATTTGGTGTTTTATGGAACAATTATATTTTTTTTTTAAAATGAAGATTGTTTGAATAAATTACTTTCATCAAAATTTTTGTTGGTCTTTGTTCATTTTGGTGCTCAGCCAATGAGGAATCTAGCTTAATAATTCATGAATTAATATATTTATGCATCATGACTTGAATGACTTTACTATAGAGGGAAATGCCTATAGCATTGAGTTGTGTATGCTTACTTAGAGAGGGCTCCTGCATAATTACCTTTGTTTAGGTCTTAGTCAGTCTTAGAACATGCTTTGACAAACTTTCGAAGCAAAATTGAACTTTGCTTAATTAAGAGAGAAATGATCTAGGCATTGTTTGGTTAGCCAACAAGTTGATACAAACAAGACAACTCTTTTAGAGCTAAAACAAAAAAAAAGAAGGAAAAAAAAGAAAAGAAAAAAGAAGACAAAAGAAAAAAAGATAAATGATAAAACCTAAAATGGCGGTTCAAAAAGCCAACTGAGTTCTCTTTTACCAAAGACAGCAAAAGGCTTCCAAGGACAGTTTGACTTGAATTGGTCCAACCCAACCAAAGATTCGATCAAAATCAGAGAAAAAGGAGAAAGACCATTCAGTTCTTTAAAGTTCTGTACTTGACAGTCCTACAAGGAAGAAGGACAAAATGATAAAATGCTCAAAGAAAGGGAGGAGTAAGAAAAATAGAAAGAAAGAAATGGGAGAAGAAGAAAAGAAATGAATTTGGGTACCAAACTTTATGCAAAGAAACAAAGATTGTCCCAATCAAGATCTAGATTAATGCCAAGAAGATAGAAGGAATTTGGAGTCTAGCAAGATTGCTCCCAACCGCCTAAAGTTCCAATAAGAAATTTGTAGTGTGAGGATTTGTCCATTGTGTCACATCAGCTCCAATCGCAAAATGGCTTTCATTTAACCAGTGTCCCTTATAGACACCATTTCAAGCCTATCAAAGACCTATTGATCTCTCTTGGAAGGTAGAGTCTATTAGTTGAGATAGTTTGAATAAGCATGCATATGAGATAGACAATATTTAAACTCAAATGAGATCTTTGACCAAGTAATGTGTATGTGCCTATCTGAAGTGCAACAATTCTTGCTTAAATAGAAATGATTCCCGAGTTTAGTACGGTAACTAAGGTTGTCATGTTATAGATATATTAATTTAAAAAATCAAGTCCTGAGGTAAATTGACATTAATTTGGTAAAGCCAACATTTGATTTCAAAATAAAAATTCAAAATTGAAAAATAAAAAAAAAATTAAAGTTAAGGGGAGTATGTTGAACAAGTCGAACCTCGAAGGACACATTGGGCAAAGGAAATGAATACTGGCAGGGTTATGAAGAAGCTACCAATTGACATACTGAATCATAATTTGAAATGGATGTATCTCTACTTTTTGGGGCCTCTATTATTCATATTTTCAACATCTTGAGGATAAAAGCCATAAATGCAAAGCTTTCTGTCATTTCAATGCAAAACCTGAATGGGCATCTGGAAAAAGTCAATGAGAATACTTCAGTTGATCATATCGGTTTGTGAGTCGATGGAACCATTGTAAGTATTATTCATGCATATCATGCATACATGAGCATATCACATTGCACTTTCTTGTCTTGTATTGTCTATTTTTTTGTCAAAGTGAACAGCAAACACCCTGTGAAGTAAAGAATCAACAGAAGATATTGAATCAAGGGGGGGAATGGAAAGCCTATTGCTTGAGGAAGCTCCGGTCATTTTGCAAAAGAAGAAATATGTGTTCATGTGAAAAGCTAGACAAGACAAACATCAATTAGAGCCCGCATAGAAAAATCATGGGGGCAAGGAGAAGATATGAAGGCTAGAAAAATGGCTGAAATTTTTTATTTTGCAAAAGTGTTAAGGAAGAACAAAAAGAATGGAACATTAGAACTATCAAAAGAATGAAGACGCAAAAGAAAAAAGATCAGTCCAGCTAGAAGAGCTGAAGCCAATATAGAACAAATCTCTAAGGATGAAGATCCACTTTCAAGGGTGAAGGCCCAATTTCCAAGGATGAAGATCTAACTTAAAGGATGAAGATCCATTTTCAAGGGTGAAGACCCGATTTTCAAGGATGAAGATCCATTTTCAAAGGTGAAGACCTGATTCCAAGGATGAAGATCTAATTTCAAAGGGTGAAGACCTGAGGTCGAAAGAATGAAGATCCATTTTCAAGGGTGAAGACCCAATTTCCAAGGATGAAGATCCATTTTCAAAGGTGAAGACCTAATTCCAAGGATGAAGATCCAATTTCAAAGGGTAAAGACCTGAAGTCCAAAGGATGAAGATCCATTTTCAATGTGAAGACCTGATTTTCAAGGATGAAGATCCATTTTCAAAGGTGAAGACCTGATTCCAAGGATGAAGATCCAATTTCGAAGGGTGAAGACCTGAAGTCCAAAGGATGAGGTGAAGACCCGATTTCCAAGGATGAAGATCCATTTTCAAAGGTGAAGACCTGATTCCAAGGATGAAGATCTAATTTCAAAGGGTGAAGACTTGAAGTCCAAAGGATGAAGATCCATTTTCAAGGTGAAGACCCGATTTCCAAGGATGAAAATCCATTTTCGAAGGTGAAGACCTAATTCCAAGGATGAAGATCCAATTTCAAAGGGTGAAGACCTGAAGTCCAAAGGATGAAGATCCATTTTCAAGGGTGAAGACCCGATTTCCAAGGATGAAGATCTATTTTCATGGGTGAAGACCTAATCTCAAAGGATGAAGATCCATTTACAGAGGGCAAAGAGCTGAAGTCCAAAGGATAAAGATTCATTTTCAAGGGTGAAGACCCAATTTTCAAGGATGAAGATTCATTTTCAAGTGTGAAAACCTGATCTCAAAGGATGAAGATCCATTTACAAAGGTGAAGACCCGATCTCCAAGGATCAAGATCCATTTTCAAGGGTGAAGACCTGATCTCAAAGGATGAAGATCCATTTACAAAGGTGAAGACCCAATCTCCAAGGATGAAAATCCATTTAAAAGGGTAAAGACCTGATCTCCATGGATGAAGATCCATTTACAAGGGTGAAGACCTGATCTCCAAGGATGAAGATCCATTAACAAGGATGTAGACCCTTAATTTTTGACCCAGTCCGGTCCAATATTTTAATAAGTCCACAATAATTTTTGTGTTGTCCAATATATTTTAATTAGTCCAAAATAATTTTTGTGTTATCTTAATCGAATAATATTTGTTTTAGTATTTAGTTTTTTTAATTAATAAAAAATAACAATAAATAAATAAAAATAAAAATAAAAATCGGCGATGAAAAATCGGCGACGAAAAATTTCGTCGCCGAAAAGGGGTCTTACGAAATGGCCAAAGCCATTTCGCCTGCTGATTTTTTCTGCATTCTGTAGGCAAAATGGCATTTTACCCTCGCAGCCTGCAAATTCCCACGGCAGTTTTTTTTCACCAGTGAAATTTTTCCGCAGCAGTTTTTTTCGCCAGCAAAATTTTTTCGACGCAACTTTTTTCCGAAACCAAATTCAATTTGGTTTTGGTTTCCTTTTCTTAATTAATGTTAGATTCCATAAACAATTAAGATTAATCACCAAAATCATCTATAAATAGGACTAAAAATAACACAGGAAGGGATAGGAAAATTTTAGAGGAAAAACTTTGGACCGAGGAATCAAGAAAATTAGGAGATTAACGATCAGACTTTTGAGAGAGCAAACAAGCAATTCAATCCATCAAAGGCAACCATCTTGCCTTTGTTCGTGTTCATCCAAGAAGTAATTTTTGGTGAAGCTAACAAACGAAGGTATGAATATCTAATTTTTCACAGTATCTTCAATCATTCAATTGTTTTTTTTTATTTTAAAAACCTTAATTCGTTTCTATATTTTTCAAAAAATCTTAAAATTGTTTTTTCTGTTTCTTCAAAATCTTAAAACCCTAATCTACTTTCTACTTTTCAAAACCTTAAATCATTTCATTAATTTACCAAAACCCTAATATGCTTTCCAATTTTCCAAAAACCTAAATTGAATCCTTTTCTTTCCGAAAACCCTAAAAATTATCTTTTCTGTTTCTATAAACCTTAAATCGTTTTGTTTATTTTCATAAAGCTTCATAAAACTATAAATTGTTTTTTCAAATTCTAAAATCAAATACATTCTCTGAAACACTAAAAACCCTAATTCATCTTTAAAACCAAGACAGTAACCTCAAAATAGCTAACATTAAACTTGTTGCGCCCGAGTTAAGTACTACTACAAGCGTCACTAGCAAGTATACGAGGTAGTTGTAGCAAAAGTGATTGCCCTAAGGTCGTCTCACAAGGAAGGTGTAGTTCATAATAGCTTGATTGACAACTAATTTAAAAATGAGAGTTTGTTGTTTGGAAAGGTGCAGGAGTAATTTAATCCTAAGAGTAATGAGTGTAAGGGTTAATTTGTGTGATGGTTATACAAGATCAAATCGATTCTTTGGAAGGTGCCTAGGGTTATAGGTCCATTCAATCAAAGCTCAATTCTCATATTATCCATTAACTTAACCTTGTAATTAATTTGTTTCTTAAGTTTAATTAGTCAATTACCAATTCATTAGTTTTCACATTCATGAATCAAAAACAACCAATTGTTTTACATTTGCAAATTAATGAACTGTCACATCCCAAAGTTTAGGTAGTTGAGTATAAGGCAAGAAGGACATAAATAAGTGGTCAAAATAGAGGCTCGAGATAGTAAAAAACAAAATCGGTGTGCAAAGGAGGCCCGTGAAGTCGACGGGACCTAAAGGTAATCTTTCGAAAGGCCGAGGACCTAAGTGAAAATTTCTCAAAAGTTAGGGGCAACTATGTAAACTTAAAAATTAAGTGTCGAAAGTTCTTAATAGTGCCCATATCCAACCCCGAAAGAATATTCTCGAGATTAATCGGGTCATAACCGTGGGTTTCAATTTTTCCCAAAAACGCACGGTTTAAAAGTTATAATCGATTAATCGCTGGAGGATATTTTGATATTTTCACACCCTAGACTATAAAATTATAACACAAGAAAGTTGAGGGGGTCAATATATGAATAAAAGAAAGCTTAATGGCTTGCTAATTAAATAGATAAAAGAAGAACGCAAGTGGACCAATTAAAAGTGGCCATTTTTGCTATAAGGTGTACCAATTAGAAGAAGGCAAATGGACCAATTAAAAGTAGCCATTTTTGTTATAAGGTGTACCAATTGGAAGAAGGGAAATGGAACAATTAAAAGTGGCCATTTTTGCTATAAGGTGTACCAATTGGAAGAAGGCAAATGGACTAATTAAAAGTGGCCATTTTTGCTATAAGGTGTACCAATTGGAAGTCAACATCTATTCACCACTTATGGCTGCCATTTGGATCAAAATAAGCTAAGGAAAGAAAGTATAAAAGCCCTCTCTTGCATGGTGAATTCGTCCAAACCATAAGAGAAGGAAGAAGGAGGTGATTTTTCCAAAGTTTAAGGCTTTTGATTTAAAGAGTTTGGTGACAAACAAGATTATAAGGTAAGAGAAACCTATCTCTAGTTTTAATTTCATGGATTAATGGTTAATTTAAGAGATTGAAATTAGGGTTCATGTAGTTAGATTTGGAGAAAATTCAAGAAATAATTAATTGAAGGATTTGATGAAGGAAATAATGGTGTTTAATGGTGAAAATAAGCTAGCAACCATTAGAAAAATCATAAGATAAGACTATGTCTATACCTAGGGTTCTTACCTTTGTATATGTGATGTTAAATTTCATAGGAAATCAAGGAGACAAGGAAGGAAAGGAAGTGATATAGAATAAGGACTAAGGAAAAGCAAGGTTTGGTACTTTAACCATTGAACTCCTTTTGAAATTTTTCTATTTTATAATTAGTAAAATGCTGTGACTTGTATGATTTTTAAATCATTTTATTTTTGGTATTGAGTTTAAGTATGATATGAAGAAGAAATTAGATGGAAAATATGTGAATACATATGATACATATGTGAGTATATGTGATATTTGTGTAAATATATATTGTATATACATGGAGAATATGTGGTATATATACGAAGTGAATGGGTATATATGAAATGTTATTTATGCTCTACTCGGTAAATGGGTAACACCGGTCTGGAATGGGGGTTATATCGTGTGAGGTCAAGATCATGGCAACTAGTCGTGTGAGACCAAGACCACGCAGTTATGTTTTATATTTCATATCGTGTGAGACCAAGATCATAGCAACTAGTCGTGTGAGACCAAGACCATGCAGTTATATCGTGTGAGACCAAGACCATGGCAATTAGTCGTGTGAGGTCAAGACCACGCAGTTATATCGTGTGAGACCAAGACCGTGGAAATTAGTCGTGTGAGATCAAGACCATGTAGTTATATCGTGTGAGACCAAGACCATGGCAATTAGTCGTGTGAGGTCAAGACCACGCATAATTCTATACGAGGCCTCATTTCGAGATCGGTGTATTCATAATTACCTTGTGGAGCAAACTGATAAAATGATAATAACTGAATATATGACATGTATGGATTGTTTTTACTGTGATATTATTTTTCAATACGATTCATTGCTTTTAAAAGTGCATTATGCTTTTATTATTCATTTTTCGTAATTAGTTAAAGTACCCACTAAGCAATGCTTAGCGAGTGTAGTTTCTTCTAAACTCATAGATTATTAGCAAGGAGCCAGTAGAAAGCAGAGGAGTCCTGCGATTTGCCGATCATCAACAAACTTAGGTTGTGCTCTTTATTTTGTATTTTGGTGTTAGAAACTGGCATGTACTTATTTGAGCAATACAAAGAGTTAACTTGATGTAGCATGTAAATCTAGTAATATATAATAACTGTATGGTTTTGAATTGAATTGGATTGTGGATATAGAAGTGTGAATTCTTCTTGCAGGATTGTAGTGAGGTTATAAGGGTGGATTATTAGGAGTGTGCTTGAGTTGAATTGTGAAACAAAATGTTTTCAATAATATGAAAAATCAGTTTTGTCGACACATGGGACCTCCATTTTTAGGGGAGGTTATGGCAAAATTTTTTAAAATCTGTACTTAAAATTGGCTAAGTAAAATATTAAGACACAACCACCATGAGATAACAGTCCATCTTGGTCTATAAACGTAGGCTAAGATGGGGTGTTACATGAACCCTAGAACTTATATTTCTAATTCATTCTTAGGGTAGTCGATTGCATAATTCCAATATCAAATTTCACCTCTCGGTCCTTCATTCAATATCTAGAGATCAATAGGTAGCTAATCTATCAACCTAGCATACAATCCAATGCAATCAACCAACAACAAGGTACATCAATGGAAATATCAAATCAAAGAATTCAATCAAATATACTACAAACCCTAGGCATGGGTATTTAGCTCAACATCATCTATTTAAAATATTCATTCAACTCAATATAAATCAAATACAAATTGTTCATTGCAATATCAATTCTCTTAATACAACAAAAATAATATTGAAATGAATTAAAAGAGAGAATAGAAAAACCCCTTGTAGATGCCAAGAGTAGGATTACTAGTCTTCCTCCTAGCTCCACCTTGATATATGATGAAGAACTCAAGCCCTCTTTAATGGATGATTCTCCTTTGCAACGTGGAATGGAGCTTTCTCAAGTCACCAATCCTTCAATTGATTATGCCTTTGAGAGATGGAATGGAGCTTTCTCAAGTCACCAATCCTTCAATGAAGCTTCTTCAACCTTTAAGAGCTTATTAACCCACTTTATCCCAAAGAATCTCAAAGATCTTATCAATGGAAGATGGAGAAGATGGAGAGGATAGAAATGGAGGATGAAGATGAAGGGACAAGGAGAGTGTCACTCTCCTTCTCCCAAATCGTGTTCTTTTTCTCCTTTTATTTGTTTTTCCCCCTTCTCTCTTTTCTTTTTCGCCCCTAGAAAACCCTAGCCTTCTCCCCCCGACTTCTCTCCTTTTTTTGTGCAAAAGAATTCAAATATATTAAGGGTGACATGGCCAAGCTTGCTTTGGCTTGGCTATTTCTCTCATTTTTCTTTGGGACATGGCCAAGCTTACTGGCCGTGTCCATCACTGCTTCTTTCTTTCTTTCTTTCTTTTCTTTCTTTTCTTTGCTCTCAAGGGGTGACACGGCCAAGCTCCTGGCCGTGTCATGTGACACAGCTAGTGGCTTGGCCGTGTCATGTGGGTGTGTCCTCTTCTGTTTCTTCATTTTTGCTCTTTCTTTGCTTTGGTTTCTTTGTTTTGCTCCTTGGATGAGACACGGCCAGTGGCTTGGTCGTGTCAAGCTCTGCCTTGAATTTCTTGAGGGAACACGACCAAGCTTGATTTGGCTTGGCCATGTCTTGCTTGATTCATGCTTTTCCTGCACTGTTTTGATCTTCCAAGGGAGTTTTTGCACTTAAACCTAAAACAAACACTTTAAACAAACTTAAAACAAAAATCAATCAAAACATTAACTAAGAACACATAAAAATCACACTAAAAACTAGTACAAAAATGATCTAAACAAAACCCTAGTTTTCTTAAACCCTAACTCCCTTAAAACCTTAAACCCTAATTTTTCTAAACCCTAATCCTTTAAACCTTAAAACCTTATAAACCTAAATAATAAAATTCAAACACAGTAAGCCTAAAAACAACAATTCAGTAGCTAATAATCATAAACCTAATGTTTTAAAGTGTCCAAACCCTAATTTCATGATTTCACTCCTCAAACACTAATTTGGTTAATCAAAGAACTTTATCAACCTCTTAAATTATAAAACTTTAATCCATTTCAATTCCTTTAAAACTTGCAGTAGCATAAACCTTAATATATTAAAATCTCAAAATATTAAATATTAGTTAAAAAAACTTTAAATGTAAACATCAATTTGTATCTTTACTCGCTTTATTTGATCGTGTAGTTCATTATATACTTTGATTTATTTTATATGCTTTGATTTATTTAAGTTCAATGCTTGGTTTATTTAAATTATCATGGATGAATGTTTATATTTTGATTGATGTTTAATATCTTTGGTGAATGATTTATTTATGATGAATGTTTATTTACCTTTATCGATTTATTTTTGATTTCCAAATGTTGTAAGAGGTATGTTTCCACTTTGTGGGTACGTGATTAGTTAACTATCATGTAATTTAAATTGCTTTTATATTTTAGATCAATGTAAAGGACACGTTTCTACCTTTCGGTGGGTGTCCTATTTAGGCATGGATTATGTAAGGGCATGTTTCCATCCTTGGATGGGTGTCCATTTATTTGTTTAGCTTGGATATTGCTTTGATTTTTAATATAACGATGCTTTATTTCAATTATTGCATGTAATATGGATAATATTATTATATTTAAGAATTTTATAATATTAAGACATGTAAAGAAGGCCGGTTCCAATGAACCGGGCGTTGTGGGGGTGTTGGGCCATTTCTCACCTTCCCCACACATACCCGACTTTCCGAACCCATTTGGGGGTTGGGGATTTTTGAGGAATCGAGTCATCCACCCTTTTCTTTTTCCCAGCCCGTCCGGGTGGCTACTCCATTTTCTCCAAACTTAGGTCCGTGTTCTCTAAGGTCCTGAGCCTAAACAGTGTCGAAGTCGCAAGAACCATTCCACCGGGAGTAGGGGGTGAAAATCCCCGCTCACAGCGGCGACTCCAATGGGGATAAGAGAAGTTGATTCCGTTGGTCTTCATATTATACTATTCTTTCTTATAATGATATTATCCATTGCATCATATTAGATTGCATTATGTGCATGAGTTAGGACGCCCATGTTACCCGTGTTGTGTTATGTAAGAGAGACCATACTTTCACTCAAAGGTATGGAGATTGAGCATGGCATAACCACTCATAGCCTCGTACCATTTGGTATATACTTGCTATGGGAACCTAAGCCTTTTTACCTAAAGACTAAAGCTCATGTAATTGGCCTAGTTACTTTCCTTAGGTTTTATCCCAAATGCATGTTGTTTGACTATGATTAATTTGTCTTGGCTTAAATCATGGGTTATTTGGTTTGTTCTTTTTCTAATATGACCTAAATACATTGTGAGCTCAAAATAAATTTTTCTTCAAAGTCTAAAAGACCAAAGATATTTTCAAAACTTTTCAAGATGGTCTTTGGACATAAGACTTTTCTAAAAACAAATCAAAAATTCTTTTGCTCATGGCCCAAATATTAAGCCCAAAATTCATTTTTTTCTAAAATCTTTTTACAATGGGCTTATAAACAAAAATTATGTTACAAAGAGCTTGCAAATTATTTGGGTCAATTACGAAATACCAAAAATCAATTGTGAGCCTAGTTTATACCAAGAATAATTAATCATGGGCTTGTTTTTGGCATGAATCATTAGTTACCTTTTTGAGTAAGAAATCTATTTATAATAAACCTCTTAATTTAGTTTTAATCCAATATAGCATAAAAGATACTATAGTTGATTAAATGGATTAAAACCTAATTAATGGAAATTATCATGAACTGATTTCCATTTTTGAAAATATAACTATTGGTTGAAACGTCCGAGGAAATTATTCAAAAACAAGATGGCCCATGTTGGTATTTTGTTAACCATATACCCAGGAAAAGAGACTCGCCATTCGTGTGTGGATGTTATAAGGTTGGAAGGAATGTCCTATTTGTCCTTGTTTATCTATTGTTTGTGCATACATGCATTTGCATCTCATATCATTGATCTTTTCTGGCTCACAGCCCTGGATTATGACAGTTCAAAAGCTTACAACAATCCGACCTACGTCGGAGATGAAGAATCTAGCAACGACTTAATCTCTTTTTCACCAAAAGCAATGGAGCCCAAACTAATTCAAAGAATGGTGGATGAAGCCCTCAATGCCAAGATGGAAGAAATAAAAGATGCCTTAGCTGAGACCATGAAGAACCAATTGACTGCAATTTTAGAAAATCATGCCAAAGCATTTGTTAGCACTAAAAAGCCAAGGGACAAAGGGAAGACTAAAGTTGGTGAACTGGTTTTTGATGATGAAAAGGTGATCATTGATGATGATGATAATTGGGCTCAATACTACCAAGATGCTCAAGAAAAGAAAAAAGAACTGAAGTTTGTTGAAAGATCAACTATGGAGAAGACTGAAACTTCTAATGTTGAAAAGATGATTGCTGATTTAGAAAAAAAAATTTGAGAAGAAACTGAAAACCGAGGAAATGTCCGAATTTGACAAATTATTTGAGCTAGATGAAGAAGTCTCGTACAATTTCAAAATGCCATCTTTTGCGAAGTTTGATGGAACCGAAAATCCCCATCTCCATGTGAAGCACTATATCACTGCTATACAGTCTGCTCGAGCTACTAAGGCTCAAACTCTAAGGTACTTTATGCTCTCATTGGACCCTATTGTCCAAAATTGGTTCAATACCTTAGATGATGGAACACAAAAGATTTGGGATTTGCTATACAAGGCCTTCATCCAGCAATATGGATATAATGTCGAGATGGAAGTTACCTTAATGGAAGTGGAGTCCATTAGGCAAAGATCAAATGAGAATTTTGTGGACTATGTGAAAAGGTGGAGAAATAAGGCCGCTTTGCTCAAGAAAAGGCCCGATAAATCTGATCAAATAAGGATGATTGTGAGAGGGGTGTTGCCTAGTCTTTGTGAGAGGACGTCTCATACACTCATCCGTGATTTCAAAGATCTCCTCCAAGCTGGTCTACAAATTGAAGAGTGGGAAAGGGAGAAGAATCACTTTTCAATAAAATGGAATGAGAAAGGGAACTACCAGTCTGGAAATCAAAGCATGCAAAAAGAAGTCGGTGTTAATACTACTAACCAAAGAACAAGAAGGCAGTTTTTAGAATTAGGAAAACCGATGTCTTGGGTTCTCAATAAGCTTCAAAGAAAGGGATTGTTACAACCCTTAAATCCTCGCCCTTTGCCTAACCCTCTCCCCCTGATTTTGACACTAAAGCATTTTGTCAATTTCATCAAATGCAAGGGCATGACACGGATAAATGTGTGAGATTAAGGCATGAAATCCAAAATCTAATTGATAGTGTGAAGCTACCCAAGCCCAACAAGCCAAACACCAAAGACAATCCATTACCCAAGTTTAATAGAGTACCTCCACCGGAAACCTTCATGGTGGGAAAAAGATTTGAAGAAGATTTTGTCTTATCCTCTTTTCAAGATGAAAATATTGAAGATGTGAAGGGAAAAGAAGCTTAACTCAACAAACTTTCCTTAGCTTGAATGCTGCTTTTCAATTTTACTTTCTTTAATATTTAATTGGAACTATTGTGTTTTTCAAATTTAAAGTTGTTTGAATAAATTACTTTTATCAAAATTTTTGTTGGTCTTTGTTCATTTTGGTGCTCAATCAATGAGGAATCTAGCTTGATGATCATAAATTAACGTGTCTAGGCATCATGACTTGAATGACTTTACTAGATAAGAGAATTGCTCTATAGCATTGAGTTGTGTATGCTTACTTAGAGAGGGCTCCTGCATAATTACCTTTGTCTAGGTCCTAGTCAGTCTTAGAACATGCTTAGGCAAACTTTTGAGGCAAAATTGAAATCTACTTATTTAAGAGAGAAATGATCTAGGTATTGTTTGACAAGCCAACAACTAGTATCCACCCAATTAAATGTCAATCCCTAGTTGTCCCTAGTTGTCCCTTTGAGCCTTCGTAAAATTTTATCTTTCTTTTCATTAGCTTACAAACCCCAATAACCTACCCTGAGCTGTTGTGATACATTTGACAAGTCCTATAATCACTAAGATAAAGAGGCAAGAAAATCAAAGAAATCAATGATTAGTCAAGATCATGAGGATAGTTGAAGTTCTCAAGACCATGAAGATAGTTGAAGTTTCAAGACTATAAGGGTAGTCGATGTTTTCAAGTCAAGACCATAAGGGTAGTTGAAGTTTTTAAGACCATAAAGGTAGTTGCAGTTTTCTTAATATCTCTAATATATTAAGACAACATCGGAGTAATAAGTGATTTATCCCTATTAAAGAAGATTTATACCACTCCACTCATCCATTATTGGAAACCCAAGTTGGTACAAACAAGACAACTCTTTTAGAGCTAGAACCAAACAAAAAAAAGAAGAAAAAAAAAGAAAAAAGACAAGAGAAAAGAAAAAGAAACGGAAAAAAGAGAAAAAAAATAAAAAAGAAAAGAAAACCCAAAATGGTTCAGAAATCCAACCGAGTTCTCTTTTACCTAAGACAGCAAAAGGCTTCCATTTAGTTTATAAGGATGGATTGACTTGAATTGGTCCAACCCAACCAAAGATTCAATCAAAATCAAAGAAAAAGGAGAAAGACCATTCAGTTCTTGAAAGTTCTGTACTTGACAGTCCTATAAGGAAGAAGGACAAAGTGATAAAATACTCAAAGAAAGGGAAGAGTAAGAAAAAGAAAAAAGAAAGAAAAGGGAGAAGAAGAAAAGAAGTGAATTTGGGTACCAAACTTTTTTCAAGGGCATAAACTGTCCTAATCAAGATTTAGATTAATGCAAATAAGATAGAAGGAATTTTGAGTCTAGCAAGATTGCCTCCATGCTACCTAAAGTTCAAATAAAAAGTTTGTAGTGTGAAGGTTTGTCCATTGTGTCACATCGGCTCCAACTTACAAATGGCCTTCATTTAAACCCATGTCCCTTATAGACCCCATTTCAAGCCTATCAAAGACCTGTTGATCTCTCTTGGTAGGTAGAGTCTATTAGTGGAGATAGTTTGAATAAGCATGCATATGATATAGACAATATTTAAACTCAATGAGACCTTTGGACAAGTAATGTGTATATGCCTATCTGAAGTGCAACAATTCTTGCTTAAATAGAAATGATTCCTGAGTTTAGTACGGTAACTAGGGTTGTCATGTTTTAGATATGTTAATTTGGAAAAATCAAGTCCTGAGGTACATTGACATTGATTTGGCAAAGCCAACATTTGATTTCAAAATCAAAATTCAAAAATAAAAATAAAAATGTGTTTTGTCATACAAAGCCTTCAAGTTAAGGGAAGTATGTTGAACCTCCAAAGGACACATTGGACAAAGGAAATGATTACTGGCAAGGTCATGAAGAAGCTACCAACTGACATGTTGAAACATAGTTTAATATGGATGTATCCCTGACTCTGCAACTTGGGATCTCCACCACTCATATTTTCAACATCTCGAAGATAAAAGCCATAAATGTGAAGCATCCTGTAATTCCAATGCAAGACCTGAACGGGCATCTGAAAGGAACCAATGAGAACACTTTTGCTGATCACCTTGGTCTATGAGTCGACGAAACCATTCAAACATCCTATGAAGCAAAGAATCAAAAGAAGAAGATATTAAATCAGGGGGCATAGAAGACCCATTGCTTGAGAAAGGAAGAAATGCATGCTTGTTCGATGAGCTAGACATCAACCAAAGCAGCATAGAAAAAATCATGGGCTTGAGCCTATATAGGGGGCAAGGGGAAGATATGAAGGCTAGATAGATAAAGAGAGAGAGAGAGAGAGAGAGAGGGAGAGAGGGAGTTATAGTAAAGATGGAAATTATATATTGTCATTATTATTTTTATGCTTATTGTACAATGTTTATACAATTGATACAATATTTATACATCACTAAGAAGGTGGTGGTAGGTTATCAAATAAAGCCCTAAAAAAATCATCGCCTGTTGGAGGAGGAGGCAAATTACTTGTCTCGAGTTCATCCAAAGAAGAAGCACCAAAATCCCTATTACCTTGGAGTTCTGATCTATCACGGTCCTCATCGAAAAGTAGACAAAAGGATCTCATGGTCATCAGTTTGGGGCCTCTTGATGAAGAAGCGCCAGGATCCCTCATCCCCTGAAATCGGAAGTCTCAGAAATTTTGTTATGATTGATAATATAAATTTTTTAAATGAGAAGCCTGCTGACGACTTGCAGCCAACTCTTCTTGAAGTTTCTTATTTTGATCTTCAAGCATCCGCTGTGAGCCAGATAGGAAAAAGGTAAGAGCATACATAATCATGCATACATATAGCATAAATTACCATGAAATAAGAGAGCTTACCAAGTAATTCATATCAATGCCCTACGGATGAGATGACATATCTGGCGGGCTAGAATGAGCAAACGAAGGGGCAGTAAAAGAAGGTCCAGCCTCATGATCAAATGAGCCAATAGCCTGCAACAATTATTAAAGAATAAAAAAAACAGAGAAGAGAGAAGCAGTTGCAAGAGAAAAAAATGGAAAAGGTTTACCTGAGAAGTGCTAGCCCCAAGATGTGGAACGAACTCTCCTGCATCTCCATGATGTTCCTCTTCATCTCTACCCTTATTTTCTTCGGGAATTTCCCATACGCCAACAGGAGATACATTAAAGTTCAAGAGCCTTCTTTGAATAAAATGGGCATAAAATGCACCTGGTAGATGGAGAAATGTCTCAACACCATAACGTTACCGAGCTGACCACCATTCATCCTCCGGCATTGACATAATATTTAAAGTATATTCCGGGCAATGCATTGGAACCCTCAGCTACTATGGACAAAGAAACCACTCATAAACTCTCTCTCTGAGAAACCAGCCACTAGAAACTGGGCCAGCGATGACTCGGTGAGTATGTTGGAAAGATAGCGCAGCCTTCATGAAGGGAGACCAATTTGTCCGATCTTCTGGGTTCCACCAGGCCAAATTCACCTGCAAAATAACATAAGGTAAGTAAACTTTCATATACATTTTAAAGTATACTAATGTTATTTTACCTGGTCCCAGGTTAAGTGGCTCAACACAAAGCGGTGAGTATGCACATGGTGAGAGCCGGGAACGTCCACATGATCGGACAACCAGAAATTTAATCTCGGATACCCGACCCTATCTCGGGAAATACCAGGCACCCACACGAGGTTGTGTTCATATTTCCATGCCTACAATAACAATAAAAATCAAATTCATGCAAGAAAGGAGCGGAATTGACATTGGTAGAAGAAGAATACCTCGACAACCGCTATCAAGCCGACAAAAGACTTCTTATTTCGGTAAATTTTATCAAGACCATGGTAAAGACAGGCCAGACCAGCTTCACCCTAGCCAAAAGATGGTACTATTCTAAAATAAGAAAGGGCCCTCAACACTGACAAATGGATGGAGGATTCAGTGCTGCCTAAGATAGTCGACCCAAGAAAATATAAAAAAAATCGTCGAGCATACTGTTGGGCCGTGTCTCTGTGAACCCGTCCTTCATAGTTCATTCAATAACTACGAATTAGCTCGATCTTTATCTTAAAAGGCCCTTTATACGATGGTTCCATACCAATTAATTGTTAAATTTCTTCAAATGTTAAAATATCATTGGTCAGAGGAACCGGAACACCATTATATCGAAGGCCGGTTATAGCAGTAAAATCGACCGGACCAATTGTCATCTCTCCAATGGGCAAGTGAAAAGTATGAGTTGTGTCCAACCATCATTCTGCAAGTGCCTGGACTACGCTCCGGTCTATCAGATACTCTTCGGATGGCAAATGTAAGATGAAGCTCTCAATGCCACAATCTCGAATAATCTGCCTTACCCGAGAAGACACTACTTCATACCATTGTTTGGGGCCCGAACAACGCAACGATAAACGCTAACACGGAGCCAGGTAAGTTAATACCAGGTAAGTACATATTATTCTACCTGCTTAAATTAATTTATTTTTCCTAAATTTTCTAAAAAATGATAATAAATAATAAATAATAATAATAATAATAAAACAAAACTAAAAAATAATAAATAAATATATAAAAAATATAAAATAAATAAATAAATATATGACAAAAAGATAAAAAATCGAATAATAAAAAAAATGAAACTAAAAATATATAAAAAATATAAAACAAAAAATAAAATAAAATAATTACCGCACTCTTTTGGTTTGAACTACGATGAAGCGGCATCCCGGCTAGTATATCTATATTTTCATCTTCATGATGCCGAATAAACTCTAATAACTCAGCATTAGAATAAGTCTCTGACCTTGAAGCATGCTTTTTTTGAAAACTATGTGCTAAATTTGAAAGAATTTGAGAGAATTATAGAAATTATAGATTTTGCTGTGAATGAAATGAAAGAATTCGTTGGTTTATATAGAGAAACGGCAAGGAAAAAAACAAAATTCAAAAGTAAGTTTTAATGTTCATGAATAGTAAACTTTACTATTGAAGAATAGTAAATTTTACTATTTATAAATAGTAAATTACTATTAAGGAATAGTAAATTACTATTTCCAATAGTGAAATACTATTTATTACTATTTATGAATAGTAAATTACTATTTATGAATAGTAAATAGTGTATAAATAGTGACTACACAATGAATAAATAGTAAATTTAATTATTCAATTTAATCATTCAAATGCTTACGTGTATATAAATATTTTTACACGCAGGGGGCAAGGAGAAGACATGTGCATAAAAATTAGTCAAACTTTTTGAAACCAAAAAAATTATTTTTTGCAGATAATTAAATCTTTATTAGCTCGAGTCTAGAGCCCAAATTTTTCTTAGGTCCAGAACCTAGAATCTCTCCTAAGTCTAGAACTTAGTTCGGGTCTAGAACCCAAATTTTCCTTAAGTCCAGAATCTAGAATCTTTCCAAGTCCAGGACTTAGCTCGGGTCTAGAACCCAAATTACCCTTAGGTCCAGAACCTAGAATTTTTCTAAGTCCAGAACTTAGCTTGGGTCCAGAACCCAAATTATCCATAGGTCCAGAACCTAGATTTTTTTCTATGTCCAGAACTTAGCTCGGGTCCAGAACCTAAATTACCCTTAGGTCCAGAACCTAGAATCTTTTTTAAGTCCAGAACTTAGCTCGGGTCTAGAACCCAAATTATCCTTAGGTCCAGAACCTAGAATCTCTTCTAAGTCCAGAACATAGCTCGGATCCAGAACCCAAATTATCCTTAGGTCCAAAACCTAGAATCTTTTCTAAGTCTAGAACTTAGCTTGCGTCCAGAACCCAAATTATCCTTAGGCCATGTAATATCCCAAAGTATACCCTAAAAGTTTTGGAAATTATTGTTGTATTTGGATTTAATGTATATGTTTAATGGAAAGAGAAAAGAAGTAAAGAGAGGGTGTATATGTTGTATATATATATATAACATATACAAGTCAAAGAAATGGAAGTCAAAAGAAGATAACTTAATTAAAAAGAAATATTATAAGAGATAGATGTATATGAAGGATGATATGTATATATGGTATTTGAAAAATATGGGAAATATAAAAGCAATATATAAGACATATACATATATCAACATATACATCACATATACCTGATGTATATATTGGTGTAGGAAAAGTAAGTGTATAATAATAATAATAATAATAATAATAATAATAATAATAATAATGATGATGATGATGATGATGATGATGATGATGATGATGATGACAAGATAAAAAGAAGAAAAGAAAGTCAAAAGGGAACAATAATTTGTGGTGGAGGATTTTTGTGATATTTTTTTATTATTATTATTATATATATATAAGATAAGTTTGATAAAAGAAAGAAGATTTTCTTTCTTCTTCTTCTTCTTCTTCTTGTTCTTGAATTTGGAAAGAGAGAGAGAGATGTGATTTTATTTACATACACATCAAATTCTTAAGGGCTTTAAGAGAATTGAAGGTGGATATTGAAGATTTGGCAAAGAATTCAAGTGTTCATTTCTTTGTATTGATTTCTATTGATTGAGCTTATATTTGATATGGATAGTGTGTGAAGATGATGATAATGAAAGATTGAAGTATATAGATATGTTGAATTGGTATTTAGATGATGATAAATGGTTATTTGTGAGGATGATGATGGATTGTTGAAATTGTTTAGTAAAGGTTTAATATAAATGAGTTGGGGAATTGAATAATTGATATATGGATGATGTATATAATGATTATTATTATGATATGTTGAAGTTATATAAGTGTTAGATTAATTGGTAATTGACGTATGTTATGAGTTTGATCAATTATTATCTTGGATTTTCTATATGTTTGTGTTTATTAAAGTTAAAAACACAAAATACATGAGTTTGGTCAGAAACAGAGGCAAAATGGATGCCATGGTCGTGGCAAATGAGTGCCACGGTCTTGGCAAGTGAGGGACACGACCATGGGGGTTTAGAGAAAAGTGGGCAGATTCGGTTGCTAACCCACGGCCGTGGGGTTGTGAGGCCACCACCGTAGGGACTTAGATAATGGTTTTGGTTTGTAATTGGTGATCTATGGGTCTAGTATGAGACTAATAGGTCAATAAGTGTATTGGAATTCATGTGTATTTGTAAGTAAGTGTGTATTCTTCCTTTTGGATTAGGTTGTGAAGAGGTTGAGTTGCCTTAACCTAGATGTGAAGAATTCTTGGAAGAGGAAGTGTATCGATTAATGTGAGTTGCTCTTGAGGTAAGTACAAACTTACATGGTTGCATTCATTTACATGATTTTGAGACTTAACACATTTGGTTACAAATGTGTTAATTAATCTACTATATTGTTATTACTATTTGATTAATGTTATGATTTGTATAATGTGAAAGATATGATGATCATTTAAAAGGTATGTGCAATGCAGTTGGTTATGATGAATACTTTAATGATGAATTGCTTAAATGTGAATTGTGATACGATGAGATGTGATGCCATTGTGGTTGGCTATAATGATTCAAATGAAATAAATGGGGCATGTTTGCCTAGATGTTGATGAATTCAAAATATATGTCCAATGCAATTGGTTATGTATACTCTATTGATGAGATGTGAAGCCATTGTTGTTGGCTATAATGATGCAAATGAGATGATTGAGGCATGGATGCCTAAATGATGATAAGAAAATGAGAATGAAATTGATAATGAAATAATGAATGAATTGTGTGTCTAATATGTTATTCCATTTTCAGAGTTTTGTTGTTGGTGGCATGCCTAATGGTAACAATCTCTTGAAGCTAGGTTGGGCTTGATCCTTGAAGCCAAGTTGGGTTGAAGGTTAGCATGCTTAACTCCCCTTGAAGCTTGGTTGGGTCTAGTCCTTGAAGCCTAGTTGAGATGTTACAACCCTTGAAGCTAGGTCGGGTTTGGTTCTTGAAGCCAAGTTGGGTTGATACTTAGCATGCTTTGTTCCCCTTAAAGCTTGGTTGAACCTAATCCTTGAAGCCTGGTTGGGATAATGATAATGATAAATGTGATAATTGAACCAAAACAATAACTCTGAAAGTTGAATGGCATATTAGTGTCTTTTGGGCCGATGCTTGTTTTTGTTTCGATGTGATTTATGAAGTATGTTATGATTACAATACATAAGTAAATTATTGAAAAGAAATATGGCCTGAGAAGCTATGTTGAAAGATGAGATTCTGAAGGTATAATATGAAATGTAATATGTATATGGATGTGGACATTGTGAGTATTATTTTATGAATGTTCTAATAAGTTATGGAATTGTGGTTTATGTTAATGATATATGTATATATGTATATAATTATGAGATTAGTAGAAACATATAAAAAGTGTAATTGAAATGGGGAAAACATGATAAGAAAATAATGATACATGAATTTAATATATGAGTATGATTTTCTGTAATGTATGTTTATAATATTTATTTGTACTACTAAGCTTTCGAGCTTAGCGTGGTTGTGTAAATCGCGCAGGTGAGTAGGTGGTTGATCTGAAGTCAAGTCATTATGCCACGAGAAGGGTAAGAGTATTTCGAGACCAACTAGAAGGTGGTGCATACATGTATAATTTAATTATGTTGTATTTTGATAAAAATGTATTCATATGTATCAATGAATTTTGGTAATATCATCAAAAGTATAATGAGTTTGTAAATGTTCTTTAAATAAAATGTATTATAGTTTGGAACAAGAGTAAAGGTTTTTAATCTGAAATGAAAAGTGACATTCTTATACTTTATATACATACTGTATGTATACAAGGTATATGTATAGTACTTATATAGAGTATGGGGGTGTTACAATTATTTTGGTATTAGATCTTAGGTTTGAGATTCTCGGCCTAAGTAGATTTAAAACAAAAAGAGGAAAATTTTTTTTTTAAAAAAAGAGTGAAATTGTGATACATGCATATGCATTAACACCTAGGTTGGTCTCGGATGTGGCATTATGTGATTTGTAGTATATCTGAATTGTATGAGATGGATGATAGTGTGTGAATGAAGTTTTACATGAAAGTAAAGCTAGAGAAAGAAATGATATAGAAAATTTGTACAAGTATAATTGATAAATTAAAGAATTGAAGTTTACTTAAGTAAAGTAAATTTTGAAATTTTTTATTATGGAAGTATGCTTGTGAAAAAGGTCATAAAGAAATGAATAGGAGAATAATGTTCGAAATGAGTATAAAAAAAATATCAAGATTTAAATAATTACTCATTTCTCTAAAGTTTGGATATCTTTCTAATAAAGCTTATGTTTGGATTGCTAGAGAAAGGAAATATTGTTTGAATGTTAAAATGGATAGATATATTATTAAATTGAAGAATGTATGGTGGAATATTGAGTGAGTTGATTGGTATAGACAAAGTGTGACAATTTAAGGTTTGGGTACGTAAAGTTCAAGTTTTTAAAAAGGGATGGTGTTGGTTAAAGTAAGGAGATATAATGGTGTTGTTTGTATTGTTATTTTAATGCAAACATTGTGATTTCAATGTTAGAAATGTGATATGCTTAAGTGTTGTTAAAGCTCATGTTAATGGTGGTAATATGTGACATTTGGATTTTTGAAATGAGCTTTAATAATTGTGAAAATGAGATATTTTGATATTATATGATGATATATATAAATTGTTTTAAAGTTAATATTAAGAAAATGAGATTTGTAAATTGAAGTATAGGCAAAGTAGTAATTTGAGAATTTAGAGTTTTAATGGAATGTTGATAAAGATTATTTAGATATCGATAGTTTAATGTATATTAAGCATATGAGCTAATTTGAATGAATATTATTGCATAAGAAAGTACTATGAATTGGGTAATGTGATTGATAATATGAAAATTTGTTTTGTAATAAAGGGAAAATGAATAAGCAAGTGAAAATGAGTTACTTTAAGTAATTTGACTGTAAATGATGAAAATGGATATGAAGGGTATACTAAATGTTTTTAAAAAAACAAATGTGAGAGAGATGTCACATTAGAAATGTGACTAGGATATATGTGAAGTGTTATCATGGTTAGAATGTATATATTTGTTTTATTGACGAATAATTTAAGTCGTGTTAAAAGAATGAGAATGATAATATTCAAAGAAAAGTAATAAACATTGAATTTGTATAGATTATATGCAAAAGAGAAATTAAATAAAATTGCATGATTATGTGTATACATGTATAGGATATGTGGGATGAGTTTTTCGATATAAATGTAATTGTATTATGTAAGAAATGTGGAAAGTAAGTCACATTATGAATGTGACCTATGAATGTGTATGTGGTATAACTACTGGTCTAGTGGTGTTGAGAATGATATTGCATGTATTAGTGGACCTAAGAGAGATTAGGTCTTGACCTGCGCAGAGCTAGACTATGTGATGAAATTGAGAGTGGGAATGGACTCAAGTAATACTGGACAGTGAAATTGTTATGGTAATCACTGAACTTGATGATCATATAATATTTTAAGTCCCAAAGTATTTACATGTGGAAAGGTTCTATGTATATGTGTATAATAAGAGATTGTAAGGAAAAAGGGGAAGTATAATGCATAAAAATTTTTAGAAGAGATAGATTAGAAATGGAGTAACAAATGGAAATTTTGTAAGATTTGCATATAATCGAATATGTATACGTAAGAGATGTTAATAGTAATATTGTTGAAACATGAATTAGGCTAATGATGATCATATAATCGAGTGCAAATTGGTTTGAAACGAATTGAAATGTGTTAAATCTTGGTGTAGCAAAAGTTTAGAGAATGAATATGTAATCCTTGCGATACAAACTTAGCATTGTAATTGGAAAGGTTGGAAGCAGAATAACAAAGGGATAGTATTGATTTATAAGCCACAGGCGTGACCATTAATCTCCTATGGCCATATGATTTGTTTAGCATATTTGGGCGGTTAATTTTGTTATCCACAAATTTGAGCCTGAGATAACATGACTATAGTATAGTTTTGATAAGATTACCAATTATGTTTCTAGAAACATGGTCAAGAGTTATGATGGCTAAAGTTGTACTTTATCATTTTATGTTAGAAATTTGTTTATAATTATAGAAAGTATGGAAGAAAAGAGAACTGTGAAAATGTTTTGAGTTATGGATAAAAGGTAATTATTGTAAAAATAGTAATGGTATGAAATGTGAGGAGATGTTAAATGGGAGAAATTACAAAATGTGATTGAAAGTTATACTGAATAAGTTTATGGTATAAAGTGAATAAGTGGATGGGCTTAAGGTTTAAGTGAATGAATTATGGGTAATAAATATGGTATGAGATAATCATGAGAATTTTGTGGAAATTGTATTAAGATAATAGAAAATAAACTAAGTGTATATTGAAAGATAATTTGAAGTGATTTGTTATTAATAATCATAATTTCAAAAAGCTGAAAAATGGATCCGAAGAGATTAGAATTTGAATATAAGTTTGACTTAATGGAATTAGGTCATATATATTGTGAAATTTAATGATAAGTTTAAATAAGTTAATTGTTGGTTTGAATCGAATAAGATTGAGACGTTAGTATATTGTAACAGATAGATCAATTGAGCTAGATTTCGCTAAGGTTGCGAATTATTATTGAGATTTAATATGTATAATTGTACCAAGAGTATAAAAATTTAAATGATAATGTATATGATGTAATATTCTGACAAATAACTGGATAGGAATGAATTAAGTTATATCAGTTATAAATGATGATAAAAGGGAAAAGGTTGATTACCTATAAAGTAAGTTTAAGGGTATTGTACTAATATTTATGTTAAGTGAGAAGCATGCTAAAGAAGGAATTAAGTGTATGATGAAAAATAAAGATATTGGTATCAATTAGGAGTTGATAAATGTATATTCTGAAAGTGATTGTAATGACGGGATAATCAATATTAAGATATAAATCAATGATTTTTAAGGTTAAAGTTAAGAGAGTATTTTTAAAGAGATGAAGTGATAAAATATCTTGAATGTAATAGATGGACAAAGTATAAGTATATTATAAGATGATCCGATTCTTGTATAAAGATAAATAAATTGGGAATGTAATAAGTTATTTTGAATGTTTGGTTAAGAAAGTAATAAGATATGTAAATATATATAATGATGATTTATGAAATTTAGAGAAGATGATTGACTCTAAGGGGGAGAGTAGAAGTTATGTGATCTGGTGACATAATAACTTAATAATGTGATTAACTTCATATGAAAGTTAAGATGGTATTTTGTTAAGAATGGGTTGTTACTGTATTGGATAATTTCGAGGACGAAATTATTTAAGGGGGAGAGAATTGTAATATCCCAAAGTATACCCTAAAAGTTTTGGAAATTATTGTTGTATTTGGATTTAATGTATATGTTTAATGGAAAGAGAAAAGAAGTAAAGAGATGGTGTATATGTTGTATATATATATATATATAACATATACAAGTCAAAGAAATGGAAGTCAAAAGAAGATAAGTTAATTAAAAGGAAATATTATAAGAGATAGATGTATATGAAGGATGATATGTATATATGGTATTTGAAAAATATGGGAAATATAAAAGCAGTATATAAGACATATACATATATCAACATATACATCACATATACATGATGTATATATTGGTGCAATAAAAGTAAGTGTATAATAATAATAATAATAATAATAATAATAATAATAATAATAATAATAATGACAAGATAAAAAGAAGAAAAGAAGTCAAAAGGGAAGAATAATTTTTGGTGGAGGATTTTTGTGATATTTTATTATTATATATATATTATATAAGATAAGTTTGATAAAAGAAAGAAGATTTTCTTTATTCTTTTTCTTCTTCTTCTTCTTGTTCTTGAACGTGGAAAGAGAGAGAGAGATGTGATTTTATTTACATACACATCAAATTCTTAAGGGCTTTAAGAGAATTGAAGGTGGATATTGAAGATTTGGCAAAGAATTCAAGTAAGTGTTCATTTCTTTGTATTGATTTCTATTGATTGAGCTTATATTTGATATGGTTAGTGTGTGAAGATGATGATAATGAAAGATTGAAGTATATAGATCTGTTGAATTGGTATTTAGATGATGATAAAATGGTTATTTGTGAGGATGATGATGGATTGTTGAAATTGTTTAGTAAAGGTTTAATATAAATGAGTTGGGGATTTGAATAATTGATATATGGGTGATGTATATAATGATTATTATTATGATATGTTGAAGTTATATAAGTGTTAGACTAATTGGTAATTGATGTATGTTATGAGTTTGATCAATTATTATCTTGGATTTTCTATATCTTTGTGTTTATTAAAGTTAAAAACACAAAATACATGAGTTTTGTCCGAAACAGAGGCAAAATGGATGCCACGGTCGTGGCAAGTGAGGGACACGACCGTGGGGGTTTAGGGAAAAGTGGGCAGATTCGGTTGCTAACCCACGGCCGTGGGGTTGTGAGGCCACGATCATGGGGACTTAGATAATGGTTTTTGTTTGTAATTTGTGATCTATAGGTCTAGTATGAGACTAATACGTGAATAAGTTTATTGGAATTCATGTGTATTTGTAAGTAAGTGTGTATTCTTCCTTTTGGATTAGGTTGTGAAGAGGTTGAGGTACCTTAACCTAGATGTGAAGAATTCTTGGAAGAGGAAGTGTATAGATTGATGTGAGTTGCTCTTGAGGTAAGTACAAACTTACATGGTTGCATTCATTTACATGATTTTGAGACTTAAAACATTTGGTTACAAATGTGTTAATTAATCTACTATATTGTTTTTACTATTTGATTAATGTTATGATTTGTATAATGTGAAAGATATGATGATCATTTAAAAGGTATGTGCAATGCAGTTGGTTATGATGAATACTTTAATGATGAATTGCTTAAATGTGAATTGTGATATGATGAGATGTGATGCCATTGTGGCTGGCTATAATGATTCAAATGAAATAAATGGGGCATGTTTGCCTAGATGATGATGAATTCAAAATATATGTCCAATGCAATTGGTTATGTATACTCTATTGATGAGATGTGAAGCCATTGTTGTTGGCTATAATGATGCAAATGAGATGGTTGAGGCATGGATGCCTAAATGATGATAAGAAAATGAGAATGAAATTGATAATGAAATAATGAATAAATTGTGTGTCTAATATGTTATTCCATTTTCAGAGTTTTGTTGTTGGTGGCATGCCTAATGGTAACAATCTCATTGTAATATCCCTAAGTGTGCTTAGAAGTTATGATAATGTTGTTATTATTGAATTGAGTGTGTGATTGATAAGTGGTAATTATGTTGTTTGAAGAAAAGCATTGTGTAGAGTGAAGTGTATATGTTGTGTATATGGTCATATATATATAATATAAGTTGGTCAAAGGGCTTGGTCTAGGGAAGAGGATATTTTATTTGTGATTGTGAAATTACCAACATGGGCTTGTAAAAGACAAAGGTTTAGTTATATGGTTGAGGGTAGTTTAGTAATTTTCTTTTGGAAGGGTATTTAATGCCTATTGACTTTGTGTTTTCTTCATCATTTCTTCTTCTTCTTCTTGTTGATGGCCGGCTCACTCAAAGACAAAGGAAAGCAAGAGAGCAAGTGATGATTTTGGAATTTTAAGCTCAAAAGTGAAGGAAGATCTCAAGTATACAAGTTGGAATTTCAAGAATTTCATGATTTTAGTAAGTTTTCTCTTGTTTGCCTTTGTTATTTTTGAAGATGTGTGTGAGTTGAGTTAGGGTTATTGATAGTATGATTAAGTGTGTTGATGATTTGTTGATTAGAGTTGAAATTGATTTTAAAATAAGAAGTTAAATTGGTGTTGGTGATGGAAGAGTAAGAGTTGTGTTTAGTGAATATTTTTCTGTTTTACAATTAGTAAAGGCTGTGACTTGTATGATTTTTAATTAATTATAGAAAAATGTTCTTGAATTGAATTTTTGATATGTTGTGCCTCTATGAGTCTAGAATGACTGAAAAATATGTTGATTCGATTTTGGAATGGTTATGAGTTTAGAAAGATTATTTTTATTAGACCTGTTCCAGCAGGTACCTTAACTGAGACAGCTATATTTCGGGATTTTTAATAAAATGTAGAAAAATCATATCCAATTTAATTTTGGATATGTTGTTGCTTAGTGAGTCTAGTATTTGAGAAAAATAATTTGGAACCACGTTGATTGAATTTGATTTATGGAATTCACAAAGTTCAGAACTGCTGCCAGGATGCAGGGCAATTGGGGCAGTCTGGTTAGGTGAACTATTTGACCAAGATTTTGTGTTCAGTTTGATCTGAAATTTTAAAGGAATGATTTGAAGATACAAAACTAAATTCTGTAAAAATTTTAGAATTTTTAGTCAAGTAGATTATTTTATACAATTTTTCAAAATAAGGATAAAATGGAGTCTAAAACCAGAATGTACTATTCATATGGTCATTTTGCTAATATTCCTTTTGGATTAGGTTGTGAAGAGGTTGAATTGCCCTAATTTGTGAAGTGAAGAACCAGTGAGTGGAGAAGAGTTTAGAGTGGTGTGAAATGTTATTAAGGTAAGTACCAATGTTGCATGATTGCATTGTTAATGCATATCACTAATGTATTTTGATGTGTTTATATCATTAATGATATGTATATATATAATTGTGTTATGGGAAAATGAAAGATGTGAATGATTTGATGAATATTAATGTATGAGAATACAATTGATTGAGTATAATTAAATAATGTTAGGTAAATTATTACATTGTTAATCTAATGTGAATTGTATAGTGTGAAAGAGAAGAGGATCATTCAACAAGGTATGAGCTATGCAAATTTATTATGATAAACACTTTTATGAAGAATTACTTTAATGTACTTTGTAATGTTATAGCAATGATGCTATATGTATAATGTGAATCATGTGATTGAATAATGATATGTTCATTTGGTTAATGTAATTGATGTTGAGTATTATAATGATGATGCACATGATACTATATGAACAATACTATGTTTTGTGTATTATGAATCTTGTGAATTGTATTGTGCTATATGAATAAGGTACTTTGTAATGTTATAGCAATGATGTTATATGTATCATATGGATTGAGATATGATATGTTGTGAAGCCATTGTAATTGGCCATGATGATTCAAATGTGAAATGAAGCCATTGTGATTGGCTATGATGATCTAATTGAAAGAAATAAGGCATGTTTGCCTAGATGATAATGAACATTGAGATTGAAATTGATAATGAAACAATAAGTGAAATATGTGTTTAATGTGTTATTCAGTCTTCAGAGTTCTGGGTTTGGAGGCATGCCTATAAAATGAAAAAGGTAACAGTCTTGCCGGGTTGAGGATCTCTTCAAATTGAGTTGAATTGAGGTCCAAGAGACTGGGTCTGTTACACTATGAGAATTGTGAATATGAAATATATGATTGGTAACAGTCTTGCCGGGTTGAGGATCTCCTCATGATGAGTTGATGGTCCAAGAGACTGGGTCTGTTACATTATCCATGGATAGAAATATTGATATATGATGCCTATGGGCTTGATGATTATGATTATAGACCAAAGCAGTAACTCTGAACTCTGAATAACATAGTGGTGTCTGTTGGGCCCGAGTCTGTCTTTGTTGTCAATGTGATATACAAATGTTGAAAGAAGTGGATAATGAAATCTTTGGTATACTTCATTGGACATGTGATTGATGATATGTAATATGTGCATTGAAATATTGATTATGAGCACTAGTGATGAATCATCAATGTTGAATTGTGAATAAAGAAATGTTATGATTGGTATGATGTATAATGTGTGTATTAGCATTGATTGTGAATTCAATTGATGAATTGTGGTTGATGACAATGATTGTCTTAATTGGAAATGTGACTTATGATTAGTATGATGTATAATATGTGTATTGAGATGTTGATTGTGAATATTAGTGATGGGTTGGACTTGGTAGAAATGTTATGTTTATATGTGTATAAGATATGAGATTAGTTGAAAGATATGAAAGGTGCAAATAAATAGGGATAAACTTAATAAGAACTAAAAGTATATGGAATTGAGATATCTTTATATGTTAGTGTTTCCATGATATATGTTTGTATTTTATATTTGTACTACTAAGCTTTCGAGCTTAGCGCGGATGTATTATCGCGCAGGTAGCTTGGTGGAAGATATGAAGTCTTTTGGTATGCCACGAGAAGAGTAAGATTTTGTCGAGACCAACTAGAGGGTAATGCATACATGTATCCACTTTAAGTATGTTATATTATATGTATAAATGAAGTTTTGATAAAGACAATAATTTGTAAGTGTTCTTTAAATTGACCTATTATGGTTTGAATTTTGTTACAGGTATTGAAAGGTAAAAAGAAAAGTGGCATCCTTATACTTTATATACTTACTGTATGTATACTAGGTATATGTATAGTATTTATATGGAGTATTGGGGTGTTACACTCATGAAGCTAGGTTGGGCTTGATCCTTGAAGCCAAGTTGGGTTGAAGTTTAGCATGCTTAACTCCCCTTGAAGCTTGGTTGGGTCTAGTCCTTGAAGCCTAGTTGAGATATTACAACCCTTGAAGCTAGGTCGGGTTTGGTTCTTGAAGCCAAGTTGGGTTGATACTTAGCATGCTTTGTTCCCCTTGAAGCTTGGTTGAACCTAATCCTTGAAGCCTAGTTGGGATAATGATAATGATAAATGTGATAATTGAATCAAAACAATAACTCTGAAAGTTGAATGGCATATTAGTGTCTTTTGGGCCCATGCTCGTCTTTGTTTCAATATGATTTATGAAGTATGTTATGATTACAATACATAAGTAAATTATTGAAAAGAAATATGGCCTGAGAAGCTATGTTGAAAGATGAGATTCTGAAAGTATAATATGACATGTAATATGTATATGGATGTGGACATTGTGAGTATTATTTTATGAATGTTCTAATAAGTTATGGAATTGTGGTTTATGTTAATGATATATGTATATATGTATATAATTATGAGATTAGTAGAAACATATAAAAAGTGTAATTGAAATGGGGAAAACATGATAAGAAAATAATGATACATGAATTTAATATATGAGTATGATTTTCTGTAATGTATGTTTATAATATTTATTTGTACTACTAAGCTTTCGAGCTTAGCGCGGTTGTGTAAATCGCGCAGGTGAGTAGGTGGTTGATCTGAAGTCAAGTCATTATGCCATGAGAAGGGTAAGAGTATTTCGAGACCAACTAAAAGGTGGTGCATACATGTATAATTTAATTATGTTGTATTTTGATAAAAAGGTATTCATATGTATCAGTGAATTTTGGTAAAAACAAGATTATTATATATATGTAATATCATCAAAAGTATAATGAATTTGTAAATGTTCTTTAAATAAAATGTATTGTAGTTTGGAACTAGAGTAAAGGTTTTTAATCTGAAATGAAAAGTGACATTCTTATACTTTATATACGTACTGTATGTATACAATGTATATGTATAGTACTTATATAGAGTTTGGGGGTGTTACAGGCCAGAACCTAAAATTATACTTAGGTCCAGAACCTAAAATTATCCTTGAGTTCAGTAGTCGAACCGGGTCCATAACTCAAAACCTCAACCATTTCAAAAATTAAGTCTTATTGCTTTTCACTCTCTTTTACTAAAGTCTCAGATCATTCAAGCAGGGGGCAAACTATAGACCCTTAATTTTTGACCCAGTCTGGTCCAATATTTTAATAAGTCCAAAATAATTTTTGTGTTGTCCAATATATTTTAATTAGTCCAAAATAATTTTTGCGTTATCTTAATCGAATAATATTTGTTTTAGTATTTAGTTTTTTAAATTAATAAATAATAATAATAATAAATAAATAAACAAAAATAAGAATCGGCGAAAGAAAATTGGCGACGAAAAATTTCATCGCCGAAAAGGGGTCGGACGAAATGGTCCACAGGCAATTTCGCTCCCACGGCACGCAAATTCCCACAGCAGTTTTTTTCCCCAGCAAAATTTTTCTGCAGCAGCTTTTTTTCGCTAGTGAAATTTTTTCGACGCAACTTTTTTCCGAAACCAAATTCAATTTAGCTTCGGTTTCCTTTTCTTAATTAATGTTAAATTCCTTAAACAATTAAGATTAATCATCAAAATCATCTATAAATAGGACTAAAAATAACACAGAAATTGAGAGAAAAAATTTTGGACCGAGGAATCAAGAAAATTAGGAGATTAACGATCGGACTTTTGAGAGAGCAAATAAGCAATTCAATCCATCAAAGGCAACCATCTTGCCTTTGTTCTTGTTCATCCAAGAAGTAATTTTTGGTGGAACCAACAAACGAAGGTATGAATATCTAATTTTTCACAGTAGCTTCAATCATTCAATTGTTTCTTTTGATTTTAAAAACCTTAATTCGTTTCTATGTTTTTCAAAAAATCTTAAAATTGTTGTTTCTGTTTCTTCAAAATCTTAAAACCCTAATCTACTTTCTACTTTTCAAAACCTTAAATTGTTTCATTAATTTACCAAAACCCTAATCTGCTTTCCAATTTTCCAAAACCCTAAATTGAATCCTTTTCTTTCCAAAAACCCTAAAAAATATCTTTTCTATTTCTATAAACCTTAAATCATTTTGTTTATTTTCATAAAGCTTCATAAAACTATAAATTGTTTTTCCAAATTCTAAAATCAAATACATTCTTCGAAACACTAAAAACCCTAATTCAACTTTAAAACCAAGACAGTAACCTCAAACTAGCTAACATTAAATCCTAGTTTTCTTAAACACTAACTCCCTTAAAACCTTAAACCCTAATTTTTCTAAACCCTAATCCTTTAAACCTTAAAACCTTATGAACCTAAATATTAAAATTCAAACATAGTAAGCCTAAAAACAACAATTCAGTAGCTAATAATCATAAACCTAATGTTTTAAAGTGTCCAAACCATAATTTCATGATTTCACTCCTCAAACACTAATTTGGTTAATCAAAGAACTTGATCAACCTCTTAAATTATAAAACTTTAATCCATTTCAATTCCTTTAAAACTTACAGTAGCATAAACCTTAATATATTAAAATCCGAAAATCTTAAATATTAATTAAAAAAACTTTAAATGCAAACGTCAATTTGTATCTTTACTCGCTTTATTTGATCGTGTAGTTCATCATATACTTTGATTTATTTTATATGCTTTGATTTATTTAAGTTCATTGCTTGGTTTATTTAAATTATCATGGATGAATGTTTATATTTTGATTGATGTTTAATATCTTTGGTGAATGATTTATTTATGATGAATGGTTATTTACCTTTATCGATTTATTTTTGATTTCCAAATGTTGTAAGAGGTATGTTTCCACTTTGTGGGTACCTCATTAGTTAACTATCATGGAATTTAAATTGCTTTTATATTTTAGATCAATGTAAAGGACATTTTTCTACCTTTCGGTGGGTGTCCTATTTAGGCATGGATTATATAATGGCATGTTTCCATCCTTGGATGGGTGTCTATTTATTTGTTTGGCTTGGACATTACTTTTATTTTTAATATAACGATGTTTTATTTTAATTGTTGGATGTAATATGGATAATATTGTTATATTTAAGAATTTTATAATGTTAAGACCTGTAAAGGAGACTGGTTCCAATGAACAGGGCGTTGTGGGGGTGCTGGGCCATTTCTCACCTTCCCTACACGTACCCAACTTTTCAAACCCATTAGAGGGTTGGGAATTTCTGAGAAATCGAGTCATCCACCCCTTTCTTTTTCCCGGCCCATCCAGGTGGCGACTCCATTTTCTCTGGACTTAGGTCCTTATTCTCTAAGACCCCGAGCCTAAATAGTGCCGAAGTCGCAAGAACCATTCCACCGGGAGTGGGGGCAAAAATCCCCGTTCACAAAGGGTGAAGGCCCGATCTCCAAGGATGAAGATCCATTTGCAAGGGTAAGACTCAATATCCAAGGATGAAGATCTATTTTCAAAGGTAAAGATCCGATGCTAAGGATGTAGATCCAAGGTCCAACGATGAAGATCCATTTTAAGGGTGAAGACCCACATTGAGTTAAAGAATAGAACAGCCGGAGCAGTAAATTCTCAACTAATAAAAGACCCACATTCACTCTCTTTTGTCGTAGTCACAGATCGCTCAAGCAGGGGGCAAACTGTAGACCCTTAATTTTTGTCCCCAATTTGATACAGTTCTAATTAAAGGATGCCAAAATAAATTTGATCCAACTTTAAATATTTAAACCTAGTTTATAATTTTTAAAGGAATCGGTTCGGATTAAAGAGGCATAAATTCAATTGTAAAACCATAAAATCAAGTGGAATTGGCCCAAATTAAAACTTTTCAGTCCATAAGTTAAAAAAGGCCAGATTAATTGAGTAGGGCAGCCCAGATCGATATGAGGTTGGACTCATGTCGACTTGGGCAAGCTAGGTCGACATGAGCATGCTTCATGTCGACCTTAGTAGCCCAAGGTCGACATGAGCATGCCTCATGTCAACCTGGGTAGCCCAAGGTCGACGGTTGGTCTCATGTCGACCTGGGTAGCCCAAGGTCGACATGAGGTTGGTCTCATGTCGACCTAGAGCAACCAGGTCGACATGGGTTCAATAACACTCCTAATTTGACTAGAATTTTTTTTAAGGACTGATTAATATTAGGTTAAGGATTCTAAGTGAAGTTAGGGCCTATAAATAATAATGTTTCAGAATTTAGAGGGGGAATTAACATTAACAAAGGTCGGCAATGAATATTAAAAGAGATTAAAACCATAAAACAGAAGAGACGGCAACAAAGATAGAAGAACAATAGCAGCTTTTTGGAGAGCAAAGGAAACCACAAAATGAAAAATCAAAACAACCAAAAAAGAAGGCAGAATCCATACTGTCTTCACATTGTTCATCCAAAAATCAATTTGATTTTGGTGGAACCAATGACAGAGGTTTGATCTTTAATCATAAATTATTCATGCTCACAGTAGCTTCGTTTCTTTGATTAGTCAGAGCATGCATGCAGTAACACGATCCTTGAATGTGCAGTAACTCGATCTCTGAACATGCAGTAAATTTATCTTTGTTTCAATAACTTTAATCATTTAAATATTTAACACATTGATCAGTTGGTATTCATAACCCCACATGCACATTTCATAAAAAATATAAGACTGTCCAGTATCCATCGAGGATTTAAATTAATTGTTAGAATCTATTTTGTTTACTTTACATCAAGAACCGTAAATTATTTTATTGAAACTCAAAACCTTAAACTATTTTTATCCAAGAGCTTAAACCATTTCATTATTAAACTCCAAAATATTGATAATTTTTCCAAAACTATAATTTATCTTTCCAAACCCAAAATTATGTTTTTAAGGCAGTAAGTTAAACCCAAAAACCCTAATTCCAAATTCTGAATTCCAAAACCCTAGTTCCAAAAACTCTAATTTTAAAACCCTAATTCAAAACTCTGAATTCCATAACCCTTGTTTCAAAAACCCTCAAAACCCTAATTCAAAACCCTAATTACAAAACCCTAATTTTAAAACCCTATGTTCCAAAAAATCCTAAATTCTTTAAAACCCTAAACTTATATATTTATTGCTTTATTTAATTTTAGATTTGATTATGTAGTTTATTATATGTTTTGATGGTTGATTTATTTAATTTCAATGTTTGATTTATTTAGTTTATCATGGATGATTATTTTCTTTATTGTTATGTTTATTATTTGTTTGTTTTAGTATTAAAGTTGTAAGAGGTATGTTTTCACCTTATGGCTACCTCATTAGTTAAATATTATGTAATTTAAATTGCTTTTATATTTTGGACCAATGTAAAAGATATGTTTCCACCTTTCGGTGGCTCTCTTATTTAGTTTAGACATAAATGATGTAAGGACGTATTTCCATCCTCGGATGGGCGTCCATTTATTTGCTTTGTTTGGACCTTGCTTTGATTTTAATATAATGATGTTTTATTTTAATTGTTGCATATAGTATAGATAATATTGTTATACTGAAGAATTTTATAATATTAAGACCTGCAAAGGAGGTCGGTTCCAATGAACCGGCGTTGTGGGGGTGCTGGGCCATTTCTTACCTTCCCCACACGTACCCAACTTTCTGAACCCATCAGGGGGTTAGGGATTCCTTAGGAATCGAGTCATCCACCCTTTTCTTTTTTTCGGCCCATCTGGGTGGTGACTCCATTTTTTCTGGACTTAGGCCCGTGTTCTCTAAGGCCCCGAGCATAAACAGTGTCGAAGTTGCAAGAACCATTCCACCGGGAGTGGGTGTAAAAATTCTCGCTCACACCAGCCATTTTGGTTAACCGCCCTTTTGGAATTTTTTCTTTTTCTTTTCTTTTCTTTTCTTCCTTTTTCCCCTTTTTTTGTTTTTTCCCTTAGCTCTAAGAGAGTTTTCTTATTTGTACCATCTTATGCTTTTGACTATGGATGAGTGGATTAGAGTAAGTCTGCTTTAGTGAGAATGGATCCTTCAATGCCTTTGATAGATCTAAGATATTAGGTCCAATTCAGGTAAACTTTAACTATCTTTGTTGTCTTGACTATATATCCTTTTGATCTCCTTTCTCATTTATTCTTTAGTGATCATTAGACTTGTATAAGTATCACAATAGCTTAGGATAGATTATTTTGGTTTACAATTTAATAAAAGCAAGCTAAAAATTTCATGAAGGCTCAAAGGGACAAACTAGAGATTGATGTTTAATTGGGTGGATTCTAGTTGTTGGATAATCAAACAATGCCTTGATCATTCTCCCTCAAATAAGCAGAGTTCAATTTCACCTCGAAAGTTTGTCAATGCATGTTATAAGATTGACTAGAACCTAGACAAAGGTAATTATAAAGGAACCCTCTCTAAGTAAGCATACACAACTCAATGTTATAGAATAATTCCCTCGCCTAGTAAAGTCATTCTGATCATGATGCATAGATACACTAATTTATGAATATCAAGGTAGATTCATCATCGGTTGGACACAAAATGAACAAAGACCAACAAAAAATTAATGAAAGTAATTTATTCAAACAATCTTAATTAAAAAATATAATTATTCTAAAAATATTAAAGAAAGCAGAAGTAAAATAAGTAGCACTTAAGCCTAAGGAAGTTTGTTGAATTATAATCGATGGTGCTTCATCTACTTGGACATGTCAAGGGCAATGGTCATCACATTCCCATCCAGAATTCCTCCATCTACATCTTAAAAGGATGACAAGATAGAACTTTCCATCAATCCTCCTTCTCTCATGAAGGTTGCTGGTAGTGGCACTCTTCCAAACTTAAGCAATGGATTGATTTTAGTGTTAAGTTTATCGGGCTCAGGCAGCTTGCCACTATCGATCAAATCTCGGATCTCATGCCACAAGAAAACGTATCTATCTATCTCATATCCTTGCACTTGATGGAATTGACAGAAGGCCTTGGCATCAAAGTTGATGGCAGAGGATTTGGCAAAGGTTGGGGATCCAATGGCCGTAATAGCCCCTTTTCTGTAACTTGTTGAAAACCAAGATAGAGTTTTCCCCAACTCTAAAATCTGACTTCTATTTATTTGACCAGTTGTTGCATTGGCATCAATTGACTTTTGTGTACCCTGACCGCTAGTCTGATAACTTCCCCTATCATTCCTTCTTTCAAAAAAATGATTCTTCTCCCTTTCCCATTCATCTATTTGGAAGCTAGCTTGGAGAAGATATTTGCAATTCCTGATAAGGGTCTAGGACATTCTCTCTCAAAGATTAGGTATCATCCCTCTCATAATCATCCTAATCTGGTCTGACTCATTGGGCCTCTTCTTGAGCAATGCAGCCTTGTTCCTCCACCTCTTCACATAGTTGACAAAATTTTCATTCAACTTTTGCCTAATTTACTCAACCTCCATCAAAGTAACCCCTAACACAGCATCATACTTGTATTTTTGGATGAAGGCCTTATATAATAAATCCCAACTCTTTTGAGTACTATCCTCTAAGGTGTTGAACCAATTCTGCACAATCGGATCCAATAAAAGCATGATGTACCTTAGAGTTTGAGGCTTAGTAGCTCGGGCAGACTGCATAGCTGTGATATACTACTTCACATGAAGATGAGGGTTGCCAGTTCTATCAAACTTGGCAAAGAAAGGCATCTTGAACATATAAGGAACCTCATCATCTTGTTCAAACAACTTGTCTACTCCTGACATCTCCTCAGTTTTCAGCTTCTCAAACTTCTTCTCCAGATTAGCAATCATCTTCTCCACATCAAAAGTCTTGGTCTTTTTAATAATTGATTTCTCCGCAACCTTTGGGTCCTTCTTCTTATCTTAAGGATCTACAAAGTATTGAGCCTAGTATTCATCATCATCCATAACCATTTTGTCATCATCAATGACTACTTCACAACCTGTAGCCTTTCCCTTGTCTTTTTGCTTCTTAGTACTAGCAAATGCTTCAGCAGTGTTCCCAAACATGGCAACCATTTGGTTTTTCATGATCTCAGCCAGGGCCCCCTTTAGTTCTTCCATCTTGACTTCAAGGGCATCATCCAACATCTTTTGAATCTGCTCTGGTTCCATTACTTTTGGTGTAAATGTAACTAAGTCGTTGTTGGATTCTTCATTATCGGCATAGGTTGGATTGTCGTAGGCTTTTGAACTGTTGTAATCTAAGGCTGTGAGCTAGAAAGAATAAATGATATGAGATGCAATGCATGTATGCATGGATGCACAAGTAACAAATGGCCAAATCAAAAGAATAGGAATGATCCTTCCAACCTTATAACTTCCACACACGAATGGAGAGTCTCTTTACCTAGGTATATGGTCAACAAAATATCAACATGGGATATCTTATTTTTAAAAGAATTCATTTGAACGATTCTAACCAATAGTTGTATCTCCAAATTTAGAAGTCAGACACTGATAATTCTCATTAATTAAGCTTTAATCCATTGGGTAAACTAAAAATAGCTTTTATGTTATATTAGGATTAAAACCAAATTAAAAGGTTTATAATAAATAGATTTCCCATTTTGGAAAACAACTAGTGATTCATGCCACAAAAAAGCTCATAATTAATAAGTCTTAGTGTAAACTAGGCCCACAATTGATTTTAAATATTTCATAGTTGACCTAACTATTTGTAAGCCCATTGAAAAAGTTTGCTTAAAATAGTTTTCTTTCAAAGAACCTTTGTAAAAGATTTATTTCAAAAGTGAATTTTGGGCTTTGAGCTTAGGCCATGAGGTGAAAAATATTTTTATTTCAAAGTCCATTGTGAAAAGATTTATTTGAAAATAGATTTGGGCTTTGAACTTGGAACATGAGGTAAAAAGAATTTTTGACCTATCTTGAAAAAGATTTTATTTCTAAAGACAATCTTTGAAAAGTGTTGAAAATAATTTTAAAAATAGTTTTGGTCTTTTAGGCTTAAAAATTATTTTGGGCTTTGAAAATTATTTTTGGCTTACAATACTACTAGGTCATATTAGAAAAAAGACAAACCAAGTAGGCCATGATTTAAACTAAGATATATCGAACATAGTCAAAGAGCAAGCATTTGGGTATAAACCTAAGGGAAGTAACTAGGCCAACTACATGGGCTTTAGTCTTTGGGTTGAAAAGGCTTAGGCTCCCATAGCATGTATATACCGAAAGGTACGAGACTATGAGTGGTTATGCCATGCTTGATCTCCATACCTTGAGTGAAAGTATGGTATCCCTTTCATAACACAACAGGGGTAACATGGGCATCCTAACTCACTCACACAATGCAAACTAAATGATGTAATAGACAATATCATATTAAGAAAGAATAAAATAATATAAAGCCAATGGAATCAACTTCTCTTATTCCCAGTGGAGTCACCACTGTGAGCGGAGATTTTTACCCCCACTCCCACATGGAATGGTTCTTGTGACTTCGACACTATTAGGCTCGGGCCTTAGAGAACACGGGCCTAAATCAGAAGAAAATGGAGTCGTAAACTGGATCGGTCAGGAAAAACAAATGGGTTGATGACTCGATTCCTAAGGAATTCCCAACCCCTTAATGGGTTAAAAAAGTTAGGTACGTGTGGGGAAGGTGAGAATGACCCAGCACTCCCACAATGCCTAGTTCATTGGAATCGGTCTCCTTTTTAGGTCTAAATATTATAAAACTCTTAATTATTATGATATTATCAATACTACATGAGATAATAAAACATCATTATATTAAAATAGAAGTGATATCCAAAACAAAACAACAAATGGGCACCCACACAAGGTGGAAACATACCCTTACAACCATGTTCAATGTCTAAAATGAATAGGACACCCACCTAAAGATGGAAACATGTCCTTTATAATAGTCCCAAAATCTTTAAACGATAAATTAAATTAAATTAAAAAAAACTTAGGCACCCACAGAGTGAAAACATGCATTTTACAATCTTAAAATCTAACGGATAATTAATTAAGCAAGCTAAATTATATAAACATCCACAATAATAAATCATTCATTTGTAAATAAATAAAATAAATCATAAATATATAATAATAAATTAAATAATAAAAACTAAGGCTCAATCATAAATTAATTATTTTGAATGTACCAAATTAGGTCTTGAACCTAGAATTAGGGTTTGTAAGATTTCAATGCAAAATTAAGAATTTTGGGATGGAATTAGGGTTTTGGTTTTGAAGTTAGGGTTTTGAGGTTAGTGTTTGGGAAATCAGGGTTTTAGGATTTAGTGCTACTTGACTAAATTAAGTTATGGGATTAGGGTTTTGATGTTTTAGGTTTAAGAAGAAAGGCATAGGGTTAGGGTTTGGATTTAGGGTTTTGATGTTTTAGTGTCAAAGTGGGTCAAAAATTCTTCTCTATATCATATCCCAAGTATAACGCCCATGATTCAGTTTTAAACAAACCTTTTTTACAATAGGCGTTGAAACAAAACTATTTTTCACTTCATTCAAATTACAACCTTTTTCTTTAATGGGCTTACAACTATTTAGGTCTATTATGGACTACTAAAAATTAATTGCGGGCCTAATTTATACCTAGAATTGTTAATCATAGTCTTGTTTATGACATGAATCATTAGTTACTTTTCCAAATGGGAAATCAATTTATGATAAACTCTTTAATTTGGTTTTAATCCTAAATATAGCATAAAAGCTATCCCTTTGTTAGTCCAATGGATTAAGACTTAATTAATGGGAATTATCATAGACTGACTTCTAAGTTTGAAAATTAAACTATTGGTTAAACCATCCGAGTGAATTTTCAAAAATAAAATATCCCATATTGATATTTTGTTAACCATATATCTAGGAAAAGAGACTCGTCATTCGTGTGTGAAAGATATAAGATTGGAACAATCATTCTTACTCTTTTAGTTAGTTTGTTTATTTATGCATACATGCCATTAACCCTTTCTGTTCACAGACCTAGAGTATAGTAGTTTAAGAGTTTATGATAATCCAACCTATGTTAGTGGCTCAGAGTTCAGTGAGAATTCAGTCAAGTTCACATCAAAAGTGATGGATCCTGAGCAAGTTCAAAAGATGATAGATGACACACTCAACTCTAAGATGGAAGAACTAAAGGAGGTCCCACCTAAAACCATGAAAAACCAATTGGTTGCACTATTAGGGAACATTGTTGAAGCATCTACCAATACTAAGAAGCAGAAGGACATGGGAAAGGCTAAGTCATTTGAGATAACCTTTGATGATGACAAGGTGATAATTGATGATGATGATGACTAGACTCAATATTTCCAAGCTCCTCAAGATAAAAAGGAAGAAAAGAAGGTTATGGAGAAAATTGAAACTATGGATGTGGAGAAAATGAATGATGATTTGGAGAAGAAGTTCGAAAAGAAGCTGAAGGCTAAAGAGGTATCGGAGGTAGACAAGTGTCTTGAGCAAGATGAAGAAGTCCCTTACAAGTTAAAAATGCCTTCTTTCGCTAAGTACAATGGTACAAGAAATCTTCACTTGCATGTTAAGAAGTACATCACTACCGTGTAGTTTGCTCGAGCTACTAAAGCCCAAATTCTGAGGTATTTTTTGCTTTCTTTAGACCTAGTTATTCAGAATTAGTTTAATACTTTGGATGAAAGTACCCAAAAAGATTGAGATATGTTGTACAAAGCCTTCATTCAACAATATGGGTACAATATCAAACTAGAAGTGACCCTGATATAGGTGAAAACTATAAGACAAAAGCAAAATGAGAATTTTGTTGACTATGTGGAGAGGTGGAGAAACAAGGTTGCACTGCTTAAGAAGAGACCAAATGAGTCCGTCCAGATTTGAATTATAGTAAGAGGTGTCCTACCCAGTCTATATGAACAGATGTCTCAGACTCTCATAAGGAATTTCAAAGATCTCTTCCAAGCTGGCTTACAAATAGAAGAATAGGAACGAGAGAAAAGCCATTTTTTTGGAAGAAAGAATGAGAGGGGGAATTATCAGTCTGGCGGCCAGAGTACACAAGAGGCAGTAGATGTCAATACAACTGGTCAAGCAAATAGAAGATAGTTTTCAGATCTAGAAAAACCTTTGTCTTGGGTTTTTAAAAAGTTGCAGAAAAAGGGATTGTTATAGCCATTGGCCCCTCGACCTTTGTCGAATCCTTTATCGCCAAAATTTGATACTAAAGCCTTTTGTCAATTTCATCAGACATAAGGATAGGAGACAGACAAATGATTGTGACTAAAACATGAGATCCAAAATTTGATTAACCTTGGAAAGTTGCTTTAATCTAATAAGCCCAACACCAAAAGCAATCCTTTGCCTAAATTTGGAAGAGTGCCACCGCCAGTGACCTTTATGATAGAGGGAGGATTCATGAAAAGTTTTGTCTTTTCAAGATTTAGATGGAGAAACTGCTAAGAAAGGGGTTACTAGCTTTGGCTCTTACCCCTGATACATCCAAGTAGATGAAGCAATTTTCAACTCCAACTCAATAAAACTTCCCTTGGCTTATTTGGTTATTTATTTTATTTTCTATCTTTGATATTTTATGGAACCATTATATTTTTCATATTAAGATTGTTTGAATAAATTACTTTCATCAAATTTTTATATATGTTGGTCTTTGTTCATTTTGGTGCTCAACCGATTACAAATATAGCTTGACATTCATAAATTAGTATATCTATGCATTATAATTCAAATAACTTTACTAGGCCAGGAAGTTGTTCTATAGCATTGAGTTGTGTATGCTTACTTAGAGAGGGCTCCTACATTATTATGAGTATCTAGGTCCGAGTCAATCTTAGAAAATGCATTGAAAAACTTTCGAGGTAAAATTGAACTTTTCTTATTTAAGGGAGAAATGATCTAGGCATTCTTTGATAAGCCAACAACGAGAATCCACCCAATTAATATTAATCCCTAGTTATCCCTTTGACCCTTTATGAGAATTTAGCTTGCTCTTTATTGGCTTGTAAGCCTAATAACCTACCACATGTTTTTATGACTCTTGTGACAAGTCTGATGATCACTAAGGTGAAGGGGCAAGAAGATCTAATGAAAGAATGCATAGTCAAGACCATAAGGATAGTTGAAGTTCATCTGATACTAGACCTAATATCTCTGATATATTAAGATGACATCAAGGCAACAAATGATTTATCCTTGTTGAAGCAAAATCACTCTACTCCACTCATCCATAGTCAGAAGAATAGAATGGTGCAAACAAGACAATTCCCTTGGAGCTAGGAACCAAAAAAACAAAAAGAAAGAAAGAAGAAGAAGAAAAAAGAAGAAAAGAAAAAAAAAAACCCAAAAGGGTGGTTAACCCAAAAGGACGGTTCAGAAAAGCCAACAAAGTTCTTCTTATCTGAAGCATCAGAAGACTTCTACTTAGTTTACGAGGATAGATTGACTTGAATTGGTCCAGTCCAGTCTAGCCAAAGATTCAAATAAAATCAGAGAAATAGGGGAAAACCATCTTTCATTTTATCCAACATAGCTCCAAGTCAGCAATATTAAAAGTCTTAGGCTTGATATTCCAATAGGGAAAAAGATGAAAAGAAAGAGAACAAAAGAGGGTGGTCGAAATATCAAGATAGTACTGACTTGAATTTGTATTTTCATAAAGTCAGAAGTAAATGCTGGCCAAAAGGTGAAAATGGAACCTCTAGCAGCATATGATTCCACTAGAAGGTTTATAGTGTAAAGGTTTGTCCATAATGTTACATCAGCTCCAATCTAAAAATGACATTCATTTAACCCATGTCCCTTATAGACCCCATTTAAAGCCTATTAAAGAAATGTTGATCTCTCTTGATTTGTAGAGTCTATTAGTGGAGATTGTTTGAATAAGTATGCATATGAGATAGACAATATTTAAACTTAATGAGACCTTAAGTAATGTGTATGTGCCTATATGAAGTGCAATAATTCTTGCTCAAATGGAAATGATTCTTGAGTTTAGTATGGTAACTAGGGTTATCATGTTATAAATATGTTAATTTAGAAAGTCGAGTCTTGAGGTACAATGAAATTGACTTGACAAAGTCAAAATATGATTTTAAGATTAAAAATTTAAAAAAAAAAATTTTGTCATTACAAAGCCTTCATGTTAATGGAAGTCTGTTGCATCGTCGAACCTCTAAGAATACATTAGACAAAATAAATAATTATTGGCAAGGTTATAGAGAAGCTACCAACTGACGTACTTAATCATAGTTTGAAATGGATGTATCTCTAACTATGCTGCTTAGGCCCCACCACTCATGTTTCCAACATCTTAAAGATAAAAGCCATAAATGTGAAGTCTTCTGCCATTCCAATACCTAAATATGCATCGGGAAGGAATCCATGGGACCACTTTAACTAATCACCTCAGTCCATGAGTCAATAGAACCATTGTATGTAACATTCTTATACCCAATATGCATAAAGTACATATATTTGTATATGCATAGTACATATACAAAATACAAGGATGTCACCATCCTGTTGCTTAGAAAAAAAAATTTCCATAACTTGAATAGTATATTTATGCATTAAAAGACAATTAATTTAACCAATAAATAGATATATATATTAGATATTATATGAAAAAAATTACAAATTTATAAGAAAAACTCTGGAAAAATTTCACCAGAGATTTGTCTGTAATTTCAATAATTCCCAAATCATCAAAAACACAACCTGCAGAGAAATTGACACTGCCAAAATATAGTTTTCACCCATTCTCCAAAATACCAATTCATCAATACACATTCAAGTTCATAACTCAAAATATTATTTATCATAATTAAATACTTTTATAAGTATATATATAACAATTCATTATATTTTATCACATATGCTAAATATTTATATACATAAATCAAAATACTTAAAAACATATTTATACATGAATATAAATGGTACAGTTGGTCTGGCGTCATCCTAAGTCACCAAATATCATTCACGTTTAGGCTCTGTCTGAATAGGAAATCCTTTACCTATGTGATACACATTACCGCACTAAACCCAAAAGTTTAGTTGTATATATATATATATAATACAACATTCACATATAACATTATAATTAAAACCTGCACCATATTTAAATAATACAACAACTAATTCGTGCACCATATTTAAATAATACAACAATTAATTTTACTCTTCTTTAAAACATAAACAACCACATACTTTGAGCCTAACCTTCTTATACAATTATCTAGTCCCAGGCTCGTTGAATTGGTCTATCACATAGGGTATATTTCTGACACTGACTCGGGCTTAGGCACATCTTTGTGACACCCAATGTATCATCTCTTTTGGCATATGGTATGTCAATATCCATGTTCAAACTTCTAGCAACTAGATAATGTATAAGATACACACAATACACATTCATTTTTTAACACATTTCCACATCTCAACTCATGTAATGGTTTCCACAAACCATCATCATAGATAATGCAAATGTGGCTCACTTCCACATTTTAGTGCATAAGTTGCACTTTTCATAACTTTACTCTATTTTCATAATTTATACACATCTTAAACATAAGCCATAATTCAATGGCTTAACACCATATTCATCATATCACAACATACACATATTCTTTTATCATATTTCCACATTTTCACCAATTTTCACACATTTTCAAATTATACACATTATTTGTATATTCTCCATAAATTTCAATTATTCAAGTATATTTCTTGCCATGTTCCTAGTGTGACATATTTTCTATTCCAAGTGCACAAAAATACATTTTTACCAATTATATTAAACAAATATATTAGCCATTCTACAATGGCTTAATATCTCACAATGTGATATGGAATTCCATATCACTTTACACTTATCATTCTTCCTAAACATCACATTAACACATATACAAGCATGAGCCCAAACAAACTAATATGTTATTCAAATCCCATAGTTACTATTTTGGTCTATGTTAACACTAAGTGTTTAGCCCTAAAGGCAAATCATATATCAGAGACGCCAAGCGTCTAGCCTCGAAGGCAAAATCAAGTATTAGTGACGCCAAGCATCTAGCCCTGAAGTCAAAATCATATATCAGTGACGCATAGCATCTAGCCCTGAAAGCAAATAATGAGGATAACCTCATAGGCATGTCACCAAACACAGAACTCTGAAAATTAAATAACATACTAGGCACACAATTATTTCATAATTTCCATGATCAACTTTTTCTCATTTTCTCATTATCAACTAGGCACATTCCCTTCATTTTCACATTTTTCTCATTCATATCAATGTCAAATCACTTAAATTCAACATATCTGGTCATATTATTACAATGTATGACATTTCACATCAAAATCACATTACCCAAATATTTTGGATTATTTTCACATAATTCATATTTTATTCATTTTAGCCATTAGTAATGGCTTTTCATAAAGCACATAATGCATACATAATAATACACATGTCATAGCACAATGTTCAATATATCAAGTAACTTAACACATTTTCCATCCAAAATGTGTTAAGCCTAATGTAATGCAAACATTTTTCATTTATCACAAGTTTGTACATACAATTTTACAAACAATAATGTACTTTTACCATGACTTCCTATATCAAAGTAACTTAGCACATTTTCATAACTCATAATTTACTAAGCAAATTCAAATGCAATCAATGCAAGGCTATCAAAATATATACTAACCTTGAATATGATAATGTCCAAGCTCAAATCACCTTCCAACTTCAACTTCATCAATTGTCCTTTTTTACTTTGATTTTACAATTCCACTTTAATCAATCCTAAACCACATTATAAGTTTCAACATAGCATTAGAAATTCATTTTAATACACTTTAATCATTTAAATACCATTTACATCATTTCCACCAAGAATTCCACCAAAACACTATTTTCACCATTATTACCTTATTCAAACTTCTTTCTATCAAACTCATTTTCAACATTTAACTATAAAAAATCACTTATACATCAATATAATATTAAAATAATTCACTTCCATAATTATGGAAATCTCTTTCAAAAATCGAAATTTCACATAATGTAACTATTAACATTAACGTCCCCAAAACATACTCATATCACATTTTCAACCTTAAAATCATAAGATTTGCATTAAAACAACACTAATTCATCTCATTAAAATAATTATCAACATCCATATTAGAAACCCCAATTTCACATAATAGGTCCATAACCCTAAACTTAACCAAACTCTCGCATAATCAATTTCTAGTCATAAAATCATTACATACATATCAAAACAACATTAAATTCAACCATTACCATAATTATCATCAACCATGTTATAAACACTAAATGCACTTTAACTTTAAAATTCTATACTAACCAATTCCAAATTACATCTTAGGTTAATTTCTATCACTAAAATTATAATTCTACTCACTTTAACAATTAAAACTTTAAATTTTACAATTCTATCCAATTTTCTAATTTTTTCCCTAATATACTTTAATTATAAAAAATTATTCCAACCCAATCCAAATTGAGTTTTAAGTTCAATTACATCATTAGAATCCCATTTAAACACAATTTAATTAATTAAATTCAAATTACATATATTCTAACCAAAAACCTCCATCACAACCCTAAACACCCTTACTACCTCTCTCAAATTCTAACCAAACTTAATCTTTTCTACAATCTAGCCTTAAAATTATTTAGTCTATAACAAATTAACATTATTAAAAGCCATTTTGTAAATTAATAAACACTTCTTCAAAAATGAATATTCTACATAATCATAAATTAAGGGAAACTTCTTTAAAAAAAAAAAGAAGAAAATCCTTACCTTATGATAGGAAACTTCCAAATTCACCCCTAAACTTTGAAATTTTTGTGATATTTTAAATATTTGAAGGAATCAAAAATTCCAATTTGGACCACCATGAAAATTGGGTAAAAAAATGGAGAAGAAGAAGATGTAGTAAATTGTTATTATTTTTTTCCTCTTCTTTAATTCCTAGCTAAGTATATATATATATATATTTAATTAATTAATTAACATTTAAAAAATATTTAATTCCCATCATCATCCACTATCCATTATTTTTTTAATTTTTATTTATTTTTTTTAATTTTTTAACTTTTCACTTTCCCACTCTTAAATATATAATAATTAATTAATTTAAATAATACCTACCAATTAACTTATTTCCTTCTTTGACTTTTCTTTCTTCCCTTATTATTATTATTATTATTATTATTATTATTATTATTATTATTATTATTATTATTATTATTATTATTATTGTAAACCCTTATACCCAATATAAGTACACCACATATACTCACTATATGTACTATACGTATAGAGGATACAAGAATGTCACAACCTTTTTACACAATCAAATCTTCACCTATAAAATTTGTATAAATAAAAACAAACATACAATTGATTTCATAAAAATAATAGATGAAACATTTCTAGTTCAAACACATATGTATTTTCATTACCCAATAGTTTATCCAGAACATCTTTAATAAGTAGCGGAATATACATATTTATATACATCCAAAATCAATATGTACAAAAATCTGAAATATATACATTTTGGCAGTTCGTCTTTGATCTCGATGTCCAACAATCAACTCTTCAAAAGAGATCACAAGCCTAAACTCGACTCGGTCTAGCTGAACTCTCCGACTCAACCGAATCTACCCTGTCACCTGCGCGATGATTCACAATCGCTCTAAGCCAAAAGCTTAGTGGTACAAACTTTGATATCAATATGATTCAAATGCAATGCCAATGTCAAACTTCCAAGAACTAGAAACAACACACAAGGATATCATATTTTATAACATTAAATCTCATTATATTGCTCAATTATTCTGCCATTCATAATTTACATTAAAGCAAAAACAAGCATGGGCCCAAAAGGATCTAATATGCTATTCAAATTTTAGAGTTACTACTCTAGTCCAATTTAACAACATTTGTCTAGCCATAGGCGAATCATATTCACAATAAGGATTAACTCATATGTAACATCCCAACTAGGCTTCAAGGACTGGGCCCAACCCAGCTTCAAGGGTTTGCTACATCATGTAACACCCAACTAGGCTTTAAGGACCAAGCCCAACCTAGCTTCAAGGGATTGTTACTTTTTAGGCATGCCACCAACAACAAAACTCTGAAAATTGAATAACATACTAGGCACACAATTCTTTCATAATTCCATTTACAATTCCTTTCTCATTTTCTCATGATCAACTGGGCACAATGCCTCAAATATCTCATTTATATCAGTTTAACCATCACCAATGGCTTTACATACCATCATTAGTGTATACATAACAAATTGCATTATCAATACATTTGAATCATAATCATATATTTCACATAGTTCACATTATGCCAATCATAGCATTATTCTCATGCATTAACAATATAGTGCGTAACTAAACACATTTTCTAACCAAATGTATTAAGACCCAATATCATGTAAATATGAGCAATTATTCAAAGTTTGTCTTACTTCTAAGAGCAACAAACACCAATTCCAATCTCTTCTTCCAAGATATCCCTCAACACTTGGTTTAGGATAGCTCAAATCTCTTCAAAGCCTAAACCAAAGGTGATTATAAATACTCACTTAGCGATACACATAGGAAAATAAGGAAAAGCACTATCTAGGCAACTCTACACTTGACATGCTCAACAACACGGGCGTGTCCAAGACCGTGCCCTAAACTCACAACACAGAAACTTTGACAAGCTCAGTGACATGGGCGTGTCAATGCAAGTGTCAATTCCCCAATGACACAGAAGCTATGACACGCTCAGTGACATGGGCGTGTCACTGGTTGTGTCAATTCTCCTCCAACACAGTAGTTATGACACGCTCAGTGACATGGGCGTGTCACTGCACGTGTCAATACTACAACAACACAGAAGCTGTGACACGCTCAGTGACATAGGCGTGTCACTGCTCGTGTCACCAAGACTGAAAAAAGAGCCATCGACGTGCCCAAAGGCATGGCCGTGCTACTAGGCGTGAACCTAATATCGCCACAACAATACCTCATCCAAAAATCTTCTTTCAATACCCTTTTCAACTCCGTACCAACACAACCCAAACCATCATAATACCACAACAAGCTTGTGTAAACATCAACACAACTCAAATAAAAACACAAATACATAATCACAACAAGACTTCCCAACTCAAAGTCACACCTCCCACAACTCTTATTCTCTTCACCAAGCTTAACCCTTTTCTTCAATCAAACCCAAATATCAAAGTTAACTAGACAAAACAACCTCAAACATACCAAAATCAACCATAAACACAACTACACCAAACAATCCAACAAACTCATATACACAAACTCAAAGAAAATCAAAGAAACAAGTTGGAAACTTACCAAATATGAAGAAAAAACCTAAAAACTCTAGCTTGATCACTTGAAATCCTTCAATTGCTTGAGTTAGAAAGAAGCAAAATCTATTTTCCTTTGGATGAAGATGGTGGCAGGCTCTCTTGGAGAAGAAAAAAAAAAGATGAAGATGGAAATAGCATTAGTCAACCACTCATTCAACACTTTTCTTAAAACTACACAAATCCCTTCTTTTAATCTCCACCAATCATTAATAATATAATAATACTAATATCATCTTCCACAATCAATATCTCAATTAAATAATTAAATGTCATTTGACCATAATAAAAGGTTGACTTGTATATATTGTATATATCTTCATATACATAACATATACACATCTTCCTTTTCTCTTTTTTTTTCACTTAATCAAAATATATATACTAATCATTTAATTAATTTCAACAATTAGTATTTCCAAAATTTTGGGGTTGGGATATTACAATTCTCCACCTCTACAAATAAATTTCATCCTCGAAATTACCTGTTCTCAAGTCTAGAACAACTGAGGATACTGATTTCGAATCATCTGCTCACTGTCCCATGTTGCTTCTTCCCTAGCATAATTCTTCCAAAGAGCCTTCACAAGTGGCACTTTCTTATTTCTCAACTCTTTCACTTCACGTGCCAAAATAGTCACTGGTTCTTCCTCAATAGTCAAATCTGGACTCACCTCAATGGACTCCACTGACAAAATATGAGATGGGTCTGATCTGTACCTCCGAAGCATAGAAACATGGAAGACATTGTGAATTCGATCCAACTCAGGAGGTAAAGCTAGACGATAGGCAACTGGTCCAACTCTTTCCAGTACCTCATAAGGTCCAATGAAACGAGGGCTCAACTTCCCTCTGCGGCCAAATCTCAAAATTCTCTTCCAAGGAGACACTTTCAAAAATACTTTATCTCCTACATTAAACTCTATGTCTCTTCTCTTCAAATCTGAATAGGATTTCTGTCGGTTTGAGGCTGCTTTCAAATGATCCCGAATCATCTTCACTTTCTTTTCTGTTTCCTTAATCAAATCAGGACCAATCAACTTACCTTCTCCAACCTCAATCCAACATAGAGGCATCCTACATCTTCTACCATACAATGCCTCATAAGGTGCCATCCCAATACTGGACTGATGACTGTTGTTATAAGCAAATTCAATCAGTGGTAAGAATCTATCCCAGCTCCCAGAGAAATCAATGATACAACTTCTCAACATGTCCTCTAAAATTTGTATCACTCTTTCTGATTGTCCATCTGTCTAAGAATGGAAAGCAGTGCTAAATGCAATCAAGAACCCAAAGCATCATGCAAACTCTTCCAAAACCTTGAAGAAAATAGGGGATCTCGATCCAACACTAAAGAAATTAGGACTCCATGCAACTTCACTATTTCACTGATATACAGCTCAGCCAACCTCTCAAGAGAATAATCCATCCGAACTGGAAGGAAATGAGCTATCTTTGTCATTCGATCAACAATAACCCAGATGGCATCATGCTTCTTTTGAGTTAACAGCAACCCAGTCATAAAATCCATCGTTACTCGCTCCCATTTCCATTCTGGCATTGATAATGGCTGAAGAAATCCTGAAGGAACTTAGTGTTCAGCTTTCACACTCTGGCAAGTAAGACATCTGGATACAAACTCTGCTATGTCCCTTTTCATACCTGACCACCAATAATATAGTTTCAAATCCTGATACATCTTGGTACTCCTAGGGTGCATAGCATAAGTTGACTGATGTGCTTCCTCCAAAATTACCCTTTTCAATTCTACATCATCAGGAATGCACATCCTATCTCTGTACCATAGACCGCTATCACTTCTCATATGAAAATCTAGACTCTCCCCCTTTTGGCAATCCAACACAACTTTCTGAATTTTCTTATCTACCAATTGAGCCTCCCTTGTATTATCCAATAACACCAGCCTCAATTGCGACTGAGTAATCAATGCACCATCATTACAAGGCTCGAATCTAGCATGCAACGCTCTCAATTTAACAAGCAACAAGAGCCAATGAGCAGTCAAACCTGCCAAAGACTTCCGACTCAAGGCATCAGCAACAACATTTGCCTTACCAGGATGATAATCAATTAAACAGTCATAGTCTTTAATCAACTCTAACCAACATCTCTGCTGAAGATTCAACTCTTTCTGAACACCCAAGTATTTCAAACTCTTGTGATCTGAATAAATGAAACACTTCTCCCCATACAAATAATGTTGCCAAATCTTCAAGGCAAAAACTATGGCTGCTAACTCCAAATCATGCGTCGGATAATTTAGCTCATGCGGCTTCAACTGTTGAGAGGCATAAGCAATGACTCTACCCTCCTGCATCAAAACACAACCTAAACCACTATGTGAAGCAACACTATAAATCACATAAGGTTTACCTTCCACAGGTAGGTTAAGGACAGGAGCTTGAGTCAACATCTCCTTTAACTATTCAAAACTCGCCTGACACTGATCTGTCCACACGAATTTAACTTCCTTCAGAAGTAATCTGATGAGTGGAGTAGCTATCATAGAAAAACCTTTCACAAACCATCGATAATAGCCTGCCAAACCCAGAAAACTTCTAACCTCTGTCATAGTCTTCGGTGGACTCCAATTCAAAATGGCCTCAACTTTACTCGAATCAACACTACTACCATTTGCTGAAACCCCATGACCAAGAAAAGTCACTTGATCAAGCCAAAACTCACACTTAGACAGCTTAGCATACAACTACTTCTCTCTCAAAGTTTGCAATACAATCCGCAAATGCTTATCAATCCTCTTCATTACGTGAGTACACCAAAATATCATCAATAAAAACCACCATAAATTGATCTAGATAGGGTCTGAATACCCTGTTCATCAAATCCATAAAAGCTGTTGGTGCATTCGTCAAACCAAAAGGCATCACCAAGAACTCATAATGCCCATACATTGTATGAAAAGTTGTCTTAGGTACATCTTCAACTCTAACTCTTAACTGATGGTACCCTAATCTCAAATCAATTTTAGAGAAAACTGCTACTCCATTCAATTGATCAAAGAGATCATCTATCCGGGGCAAAGGATACTTATTCTTTATATTCACCTTATTCAACTGCTTATAATCAATACACAATCTTAAGGTACCATCCTTCTTCTTCACAAACAAAATGGGCTCTCCCCACGGTGACACACTAGAGCGAACAAACCCTTTATCCAATAACTCCTGCAATTGCACCTTTAACTCTTTCAACTCAGCAGGTGCCATTCGATAAGGAGTAATAGAGATAGGAATAGTACTAGGCAACAAATCGATACCAAACTCCACCTCTCTCTCAGGGGGTATCCTTGGCAACTCCTCAAGAAAAACATCTGAAAACTCCGCAACTGTGGGTATATTGTCTAACTGAAAACCCACTACTCTGGTATCTACAATATGAGCAAGATAAGCATCACACCCTTTTTGAATCATCCTCCTAGCTGCAACAGCTGAAACAAACATGGATGTAAGAAGTCTCTGCTCACTAGATACCATAACACTTCTACCATCACAGGTTCTCAAGGTAACACACTTATTTTGACAGTCTACCACAACCCCATGCTTAGATAACCAATTCATGCCTAAAGTCAAATCATATTCCTTGAAAGGCATCTCAATCAAGTCACCAAGGAACTCCTCATCCTGAACCACAACTGGACTATTATGGTGCACCTTGCTAACTACAACACTATGCCCTAAAGGAATTGTTGCCAAAACATCAAATCCTAGGGACTCAAAATGCAATTCAGTCACAGGCAAGATGGATGCACTAATGTATAAATGCATCAATCTTGGATCTATCAAAGCAAGAACTGAAGTACCAAATAAAAAAATGTACCAGCAATGACTGACTAACACTGGATCGAGAAGCTGCAGTATTAGTTTGTCTATCCCCCGGTGGCTTAGGGAAATCTTTGACGAAGTGATTTGGTGACCCACATCAATAACACACTCCTGGTCCATCTGTCTTCCAACAAGCACCCCCATGTGGCCTCTGAACTACTGGAGTAGGATCACTAGGCACTAACACTATAGGTCTTGATCTTTGCCTCTGCTGCTACTGAACTGACCTACCATACTGCCACTGACTCCTACTAAACCTCTAAAAATGACCTCCTCGGCCTCTCTTCATAGATGAAGACCCTGCCTCAAACTGGAGTCTCCTAAATCTGGTCTCTTCATCCCTAGCAGCTACTGCAAGACCCTGTGCTCTCTCAACACTCCTGGCAGCTACAACTAACTGGAAAAAATATTGATTCCAGAAGCCTACAATAATACACATGATAGAGGGTCTCAATCCCTCCTCAAACCTCCTACATCGGTCAATCTCATCTGAAATAATCCCCCCGGCATATTGACTCAACCGGATATACTCAATCTCATACTCTGTCACTGTTCGGTTATCCTGTCTCAGATTCAGAAACACCATCTTCTTTGCATTCTTATACTCCCTCGGAGTATACTTCTGCTCAAACTCTCGCAGGAAATCATCATAAGTCAAAGTTGGTGGATCATCCAAGGCATGTGAAACTATCTTCCACCAATCATATGCATCCCTCTGCAAAAGACCTGGCATAGTCAAATTTTTCTTTTGGAGTAGCCTACAGCTGGATGAATACTCTCTGAACTCTATCTAACCATTGCTCAACTACAGCAGGGTCTGTAGTACCCATAAAGTCCTCCGTTCTAAACTTCCTTAACTTATCATATTGCCTCATCAATACTTACAGCTGCGGTTGCGGTGTGATAGAACTATAGCTTGACTCAATAATTCCACCATATGTCGTACCCAAACTGGCGGAATCTCACATACTGCTGGTCTCTCTAGCATAGGAGCAGGTGCCTTTCCAGCTATCTCAACTCTAGCTCCTTCTCTACCCTCAATAGGAGCTACACTCTCAGCACTACCTTCAATAGACTGACGTGCCTCAGACGCCATAACTACCTATATCTGCAAACACAACAGAAACTGCTACATCAGAGATCAGAAACTGCCAGTGCCAATGCATGTATCTTATTTAAAAACCATATTTTAAAATCAAAATTTTATTTTTCTTATAATCCACCTAGGTTGAGAATCTCAAACCTAGGCTCTGATACCAAAAAAAATGTAACACCCTTATACCCAATATACGTACAACACATTTATTCACCATATGTACTATACATATAGAGGATACAAGAATGTCACAACCTTTTTAAACAATCAAATCTTCACCTATAAAATTTGTATAAGTAAAAAAAACATACAATTGATTTCATAAAAATAATAGATGAAACATTTCTAGTTAAAACACATATGTATCTTTATTACCCAAAAGTTTATCCATAACATCTTTAATAAGCAGCGGAATATACATATTTATATACATCCAAAATCAATGTGTACAAAAATCTGAAATATATACATGCTGGTAGTTCGTCTCTGATCTCGATGTCCAACAATCAACTCTTTAAAAGAGATCACAAGCCTAAACTTGACTCGGTCTAGCTGAACTCTCCAGCTCAACCGGATCTACCCTATCAACTGCGCGATGAATCACAATCGCGCTAAGCCAAAAGCTTAGTAGTACAAACTTTAATATCAATATGATTCAAATGTAATGCCAATGTCAAACTTCCAAGAACTAGAAACAATACACAAGGATATCATATTTCATAACATTAAATCTCATTATATTGCTCAATTATTACACCATTCATAATTCAAATTAAAGCAAAGACAAGCATGGGCCCAAAAGGATCTAATATGCTATTCAAATTTCAGAGTTACTGCTTTGGTCCAATTTAACAACATTTGTCTAGCCCATAGGTGAATCATATTCACAATGATGATTACCTCATATGTAACATCCAACTATGATTCAAGGACTAGGCCCAACCCAGCTTCAAGGGTCTGCTACATCATGTAACACCCAACTAGGCTTCAAGGACCAAGCCCAACCTTCAAAGGATTGTTACATTTTAGGCATGCCAACAACAACAAAACTCTGAAAATTGAATAACATACTAGGCACACAATTCTTTCATAATTTCATTTACAATTCCTTTCTCATTTTCTCATGATCAACTAGGCACAATGCCTCAAATATATCATTTATATGAGTTTAGCCATCAGCAATGGCTTTACATACCATCATTAGTGTATACATAACAAATTGCGTTATCCATACTTTTGAATCATCATCATATATTTCACATAGTTCACATTATGCCAATCATAGCATTATTCTCATGCTTCAACTATATAGTAGGTAACTTAACACATTTTCTAACCAAATGTATTAAGTCTCAATATCATGTAAATATGAACAATTATTCAAAGTTTGTACTTCTTCTAAGAGCAACAAACACCAATTCCAATCTCCTCTTCCAAGATATCCCTCAACACTTGGATTAGGATAGCTCAAATCTCTTCAAAGCCTAAACCAAAGGTGATTATAAATACTCATTTAGTGATACACATAGGAAAATAAGGAAAAGCACTATCTAGGGCAACTCTACACTTGACACGCTCAACAACACGGGCATGTCCATGACCATGCCCTAAACTCACAACACATAAACTTTGACATGCTCAGTGACATGGGCGTGTCACTGCACGTGTCAATTCCCCAACAACACAAAAGCTATGACATGCTCAGTGACATGGGCATGTCACTAGTCATGTCAATTCTCCTCCAACGCAGTAGCTATGACACGCTCAGTGACATGGGCGTGTCATTGCACATGTTAATACTACAACAACACATAAGTTGTGATACGCTCAATGACATGGGAGTGTCACTGCTCGTGTCACCAAGACTGAAAATAGAACCATCGACATGCCTAAAGGCATGGCCGTGCTACTGGGCGTTTCAGGCCAAAAACCTGATATCGCCACAACAATACCTCATCCAAAAATCATCTTTCAATACCCTTTTCAACTCCATACCAACATAACCCAAACCATCATAATACCACAACAAGCTTGTGTAAACATCAACACAACTCAAATAAAAGCACAAATACACAATCACAATCAATACTTCTCAACTCAAAGTCACACCACCCACAACTTTTATTCCCTTCACCAAACTTAACCCTTTTCTTCAATCCAACCCAAATATCAAAGTTAACTAGGCAAAACAACCTCAAACATACCAAAATCAACCATAAACACAACTATACCAAATAATCCAATAAAATCATATACACAAACTCAAAGGAAATCAAAGAAACATGTTGGAAACTTACCAAATATGAAGAAAAATCCTTAAAACTCCAACTTGATCACTTGAAATCCTTCAATTATTTGAGTTAGCAAGAAGCAAAATCTCTTTTCCTTTGGATGAAGATGGTGGTCGGCTCTCTTAGAGAAGAAAGAAGAAGATGAAGATGGAAATAGCATTAGTCAACCACTCATTCAACACTTTTCTTAAAACCACATAAATCCCTTCTTTTAATCTCCACCAAGCATTAATAATATAATAATACTAATATCATCTTCCATAATCAAACATACTAATATCTCAATTAAATAATTAAATATCATTTGACCATAATAAAAGGTTGACTTGTATATATTGTATATATCTTCATATGCATAACATATACACATCTTCCTTTTTTCTTTTTTTTCACTGGATCAAAATATATATACTAATCATTTAATTAATTTCAACAATTAGTACTTCCAAAATTTTGGGGTATTATATGGGATATTACAATTATTATCATCATCATCATCACCGTTTTCAACACCTTTTTCAACGCTATTTTATACTTTATATATATGTATTATATATTCCATGTATATTTATATGTTTTATATATGTCATTTATTTTTCAAACAATCAATATACATATCTCTTAAATTTCTCTCTTCTTTTGATGTTTTTCTTTTATTATTTTTATTTATTTATTTACTCATTTATCATCTTCCCACCACTAATTATTCATATATGTTTATATTTCATTTATATTACAATTATATAATATGTATATGTATATATATATGCATATGTATATGTATATGTCATATATATGTTACTTATATATTTCATATACTTTTATGTATATGTTTATTTAATGTTTATACTAGGTATATGTAATGTATATTTAATATATATTTTTCTCATATGTATATATTATATATATCCTATGTATATTTCAAGTATACCTTATGTGTACCTTATACACATATTAAATATAATATATATATCTAACATATATAATAATTATTATATGATATGTATATACTATGTATACACTAGGTATAAATTAAATATATACAACACTTTATACCTCCAAATACTTGTTTAATTTCTTTAAAATCACGGATATTACTGTAGGTATTATTCATGCATATCATGCATACATAAGCATATCACACTACATTTTTTGTCTTGCGTCGTCTATTCTTTGTCAAATAGAACAACATATACTCTATAAAGCAAACAAGAAGTAGATATGGAATTAGGGGGCATGGAAGGCCCATTGCTTGAGGTAAGATCCAATCACTTTACAAAAATGGAGATGTATGCTTGTACAAGGAGCTAAACAATACACAAACATCAATCAGAGCCTACATAGAAAAAAATTATTGGTTTGAACCTACACTGGGGCAAAGTTTCTCCTTTCAATTTTTGAGTTTATGCATATACAAACTATTTCAAACTAACTTTTAATATTTTGTCACGTAGGGGACAAAGAGAGGATATAAGAGCTAGCTAAAAATAGCTGAATTTTTTGCAAAATAATTAAATTTTTTGCAAAAGGAAGAACAAAAAGAATGGAACAAGAGTAAAGTAAGAACCCCAAAATAGTGAAGATGCAAAAGACAAATGATCGGTCTAGCTATAAGAGCTGAAGTCAATGCTGGACAATCTCCAAAGGATAAGGATTCTTCTTTAAATGGTAAAGACCCAATCTCCAAGGGATAAAGATCCATCCTTGAAGGATAAAGACCCAATCTCCAAAGGATAAAGATCCATCTTTGAAGGGTAAAAACCCAATCTCCAAAGGATAAAGATCCATCTTTGAAGGGTAAAGACCCAATCTCCAAAGGATAAAGATCCATTTTTGATGAGTAAAGACCCATAATCTATTAAACAATGGAACAAATGGTTAGAAGAAAGCTAGAACTTTCAGTTGACAAAAGGTCAGCACAATCCATTAAAGAATGGAACAATGGCAAAAAGAAAGCCATAATTCTCAGATGACAAAAGTTCAACCAAGCTAGATGAGCTAAAGTTGATCTATTTTTTTTTCTCAACCAAACAAGTCTCTAGTCTAGAATCCAAATCTTGTCTTGGGTCCAAGCACCCAAATATAAGCCAGTTTGGGTTGAGAACCCAAATTCAGTCTTGGGTTGAGAACCAAAATCCAGTCTCTGGTCCAAGCACCCAAATCTAATCAAGTTTCAAGTCAAAAACCCAAACCCAGTGTCAGGTCGAGACCCAAATCTAGTCTCGAGTCCAAGCACCCAAATCAAATCCAATCCTGGGTCTAAAATCCAAATTTTCTCTCCATTTAGAACCAAAATCTAGTCTCGAGTTGAGAGACCTCAGATCCAGAACCCATTCATATCCAAGATTAGCTCAAAGTTATATTGATTTTTCGACTCTTCTACTAAAGTCTCAGATCACTCAAGTAGGAGGCAAACTATAGACCCCCTAATTTTTGCCCTAAGTTAAGTCTGATTTTAATTAAAGAAGTCCTAGTCAAGATCGGTCCATTCTTAATGGCTTAAACATACTTTAAATCTTTTAATTAGATTGGCCCAATTTTATAAGGTAAAAAATAAGTTTGTTAAACTTTGAAAGCCCTAAAACGGTCCATTTTGATGATTAAAGCTGGTTTGGATTGGTATGGATCATGCCATATCGAATTGGATTAGGCCTATCCAATTCGATATGGATGGTCCATATCACATTAGAACTAGTCTAACTTGATATGGAAGCATCCATATTGAATTAGATTAATTCTAATTAGATATGGATGGTCTATATCAAATTAGAATAAGTTTAATTCGATATGGAAGCATCCATATAGAATTAGATAAATTATAATTTGATATGGATCACTTCCATATCGAATTGGACTTGCTAATTTGATATAAATGTTGGTCCATATCGAATTAAACACATTTTAATTTGTTATGTCCACGGTTTTCATATCAAACTTAGTGAATTTTAATTTGATATGGTTACTGTTTGAGACTTAACTTATTTTGGAAATCAAAATTTAGCTCAGATTTAGCTCGGGATCTCTTGATTTTAACCTAGTTTACTCTTATGAATAATGAGCGGCCATAATTGTTAAAGGAATGAACAATTAACATAAAAGCAAGAAAAGCAACAATTAAACAATTAAAAAGCAGTAAAACACAGCAATTATCAAGATAAAAGCAATTGACATAGAACCAAAAACTTAGTGTTGATGCAGGCAGAAGGCTTGGATCAACATATTTAATTTGGTTGAGTCATCAACGCAGGTTTTGTTTTCTAAATTTAATTTACTTAAATGTCCAATAGCTATGTTTTTTCCCTTAAGCACTGAATGTCATGAGTTATTTTAATCCATTAGCTGATTTATGATAGCATGAGACATTTTAATTATTATTTAGTCCAGTAGCTAATTAATTTAGGTTGTGATTTTGCATAAACCTTAATAACGTAATCTTATTCAACCTATTTTTATTCCAAATCCACTAAGCTTAGTCTTAAATTGCATCTTAAAATCACTATTTTTATTTTGAAAACCCCAAAAACCTAATTCTTATACTAAAACCCTAATTGTTATCTTAAAAACCCTAATTTTATTTTAAAAATATAAAATGCTAGCTTAGAAAGAAACCCTAATTCCCCAACAAACTATACCCTATAAACTGTTTAGCTTTCGGGGTGGGTCGCTGACCCCGATCCCCTACAAGGTGCACTGCCCCCCCTTGACCCCCGCCCACTAATTGGCTAGCGAGATTGCCATTTGTGACCCCTCATCAATGAGGTCAATATTTATTTATAAATTGCCATTTGTGATTAAACTTAATTTCTTTTTATCAAACCCTAATTTTTAATTATTTTGTGATGATTAAACTACAAGTTTAGATTATTTTGTTTTTCTATGAATGGTGAATCGTGTTAATTTTATTATTTGGATTTTAAGGATGTAAAAGGTATGTTTCCACTCGTGGGTGCCTTATTTATTTAATTTATTTATTTTATATAGTTTAATTTATTTAAAGACTTTGGGACAATTGTAAGAGATACACTTCCATCTTTTGGTGAGTGTCCTATTTTATTTTCTTTGTGGACATTTGGACATTTGTAAGGGCATGTTTCCATCTTTGGATGGATGTCCATTTTATTTGTTTGTTTGATTTATAATATATCGATTACTTTTTTCAATAATTACTTGTAGTATGGATATTATAATATTGAAGAATTTAATAATATTTCACATGGGAGTAGGAGTGAAAATCTCTGCTTACATTATCCATCACATACACACAGCACAGTTTCACAGGGCATCCTAACTCACACACACATAATACAATCTAAGTGATGTGATGAATAATACCATAATAATAAATAATAGAATAATACAAAGACTAACAAAATCAACTTCTCTTATTCCCAGTGGAGTCGCCACTGTAAGCGGGGATTTTCGCCTTTATCTCCCAGTGAAATGGTTCTTACGACTATGGCACTATTAGGCTCTAGGCCTTAGAGAATACGGGCCTAAACTCAGAGAAAATGGAGCTGCTACCTGGATGGGCTGGGAAAGAAAAGAAAGGGGTGGATGATTCAATTTCTAAGGAATCCCCAACTTCCTAATGGGTTTAGAAAGTTGAGTACACATGGGGAAGGTGAGAATGAACTAACACCCTATAGCGCCCGGTTCATTGGAACCAGCCTCCTTTTCAGGTCTAAATATTATAAAATTCTTAAATTATTATAGTATTATCAATATTACATGCAATTATAAAATAAACATTCATTATATTATTAAATCAAACAAACCAATCAAAATGGGCACCCATCCGAGGATAGAAACATGCCCTTACAATTATCCAAGACAAAATAAATAGAATAGGACTCCCACCTAAAAGGTGGAAACATGTCCTTTACAAAGTCCTGAAGTTCATGAGATAAATTACATAATTAAAAATGATTAAAGCACCCACATAGTGGAAACATTCCTTTTATATACCTTAAAATCAAAATGATAATCGAATATAAACCAATCATTCACAATAAATAATTAATTTAAATCACATAATTAATTGTCAATGAATAATCTAAACAAATCATTCATCAATTACGGAATAAATTAAACAATCAAGATCAAGGTATAAAAATACAAATTAAGATTACAATACACAAAGTTGGATTAAAAGTGCAATTAAGGGCTAAAACATACAAACTAGGGTTAGACCTAAAGGATTGAGGTCTTGGATTAAGGTTTCTATAGAATTAAGGTTTTAGATTAGGACTTTTGGGAATTCGGAATTAGGTTTTTGGATTATGGTTTTGGAAACTAGGGTTTTAGGACTAGGGCTTTAGAAAGTAGGATTTTCAGTATTAGGGATTTAGGGTTAGGGTTTTAGGATTTTTAGAATTAGGGTTTTAGAAATTAGGGTTTCAGGATTAGGGTTTAGGATTTTAAGATTAGGGCTTTAGGGCTTTAGGATTAGAGTTTTAAGATTTTTGGACATGCAATTGGGATTTTAGGGTTTTAACCATGTAAATTAGGGTTTTGGGTATAACAACTAGGGTTTTAGGGTTTTGGACATGCAATTGGGAATTTAGGATTTTAACCATGCAAATTAGGGTTTTGGATCAAAATAGATTAGATCATGTTATTAGGACTTATTTATGCAAAGTCATAACTAAAATTAGGGTTAAATGTTGGGTTAAATGTTTATTATTCAACTACTGTAATTAAATTCATAACTTTATGGGCACTAGATATTGGTTTGCATGGACTATTATTCGTGGTGGTATTGTTTTAAGGAATCAAAATTGCTACTTTGAATGTAAACAAATTAAATAACAAATCAAACCTTTGTTTGTTGGCTCCACCAATATATAATGTTGAACCAAGATCTCTATCTTATGCCACTGCCTGTATCACTCCAATTTTTAGTTAGAAGCTTGATGTAATCCATGGCCAACCACTTATTTTAGCTACTGCCTCCTTGGATTACTTGTTGTGTTGATTCTATTTCTTTTTTTTTTTTTGTATATTTGATTATTTTCCCTTGATAATTTGGGCTCTTTCTAATAATTCTAGGTTAATTGTTGTTGTCCTTCGTCTTCTGATTAAACTTGTATTTATATGAAATAATTAGGTTAAATTGGTTATACAATTCTTAATTTTCAAAAATGATATCTACTAGTCCGATTACAATTAGAATTTGAAGTTAATTCAAACTAAATCTGAATGCAATTAAGCCTAAAACTCAAGTTTAAAACCTATATTCAAGACCTACGATGAATTGGGCTAGCTAATTCACCATGGGCCTTTCCGATGGAAAATTTTCCAAGCCAATTCACCATGGGCTGGCCCTATGGCGAATTGGCTATGCCAATTTAACATGGGCTAGCCCAGTGGCAAATTGGCTAAGTCAGTTTGTCATGATTTAATGCTCTGGGCTCGGACCGGCTTTGTTTGAGATTTTAGAATTGGATAGGACCATTTTTGGGCTTTTAAAATTTTTCCAGACTTATTTTAAGCATTTAACATACTAGGTTTAAACTTTTAAATTTGACCTGGCCCTTTTAATTGGGCCCATACTGGCTTAGGGCCAAAATCAAATGTCTACATTTATCATGGCAAGTATTATGAAAGCAAATGTGCCATTATTTTGAAAAATTTCTTAAAGCCATATATTGATGTTTAAACCTTCAAACGTTTTGCTTGACCTTATTTGATGAAGCTTGCTAGTCATTCCATGTAGATTTCTTCATCTAATTCTCTATTAACAAAAGGCAATCATATTGTATCCATTTGATGCTATTCAAGATCAAGGTTTTTCACAATTTGCTATAATCAACCTCATAGATGTAAAAGTTACAATAGGAGAAAACATATCTCTGTAGTTTGTTCGTTTCTATTGTGTATACCCCTTTGAAATGAGAAAAATCATGTGGCTCTCGAAAAATTTGTTGTCAGCTTTTGCTTGATTTTGAGATCCATTTATTCCCAATGGCTTGGAATCCTTTCGAAAGATCTACCAATTCTTATAGTTGGTTTGATGTCAAATAAACTAATTATTCTTTCATTAAAATTCGTCAATGAGGTATTCTTTCATAGTTGCTTCATCTCAAATCAAAATCTTGAGGAGAAGTCTCATCAAGTTATATTGATATGTGTATTAAATTAAGATCCATATAGCTCCCACTAGAGTTGTAACACCCTTATACCCATTTATGTATAATATACACACTCGGAATATGTAAGATACGCATACAGAATACAAGAATGTCATAGTTCTTAGTCTTTCCAAAACTTTCCATATTCTCAAGAAAATATCTTACAACTCAAATGTACTTTAGATAATAAGTAAAAACACTTATTAATGATTTCTTGAACTAAAAATACATGTATTAAATAAAAATCTCTAGGAAACATTTATTAGAATTTTGTTTGTAATTTGGACATTTCCTAAAAACACAATTCAACCTACATTAAAAGTTTAACACTCCCAAATAAATCACATTCACCTAAACTCCAATACTAAAAAATATTCCACTTTTCAAACATATATATTTATATGACAATATATATATATATAAGTATACAAAATATATACATTTAGTCCAAAATCTTTATAGTTTACATCATTTACAAATATACAAACCGAAAGTTCATACTTAAACAAGTCTCATAAAATTTAAAATCTTTAGATGAAGTACATCTAGCTCTAGTCTATAGCAGTCCATTGAAACTCGAAGATCAACCAATAACAAATTAGAACTAGTGTGGTCTAGTAGAACTCTCTAGAATCTCTGGATTAACTCTGTCACCTGTGCAATAAATTTCAATGGCACTGAGCAAAATACCTAGCGATACATACTTTGGTACAAATATAAATGATACTTTATATGCAATGGCAGAAATACACTATACTACAAATGTCAAACAAAATATACACACTTTTATCAACAATATCAATCATCCACACACATTGGGCCTACAAGTCCTTATATAATGGTTGAGACCAGTATGTCAATTATTTATGACACTAGATTATCTCACCCAAAGACATAATAACTCTATGACACCAGTATGTCTCACCCAAAGGTGTAATAAGTCTGTGATACCAGTGTGTCTCACCCGAAGGCGTAGTGAAAATCCAACAATAATATTTCAGAACTAGATTCTATATAAGGTAACATGCAATCACATTTTTTTCATATTTCATTTTTCTCTTATTTTTCCACATTTCTCATTCTTTTTCATATTTTTGACTCATAAACTACATCATCATCACATCTTAAGCAAATGTGGCTCACTTTCACAGTTTAATATATAATTAGTACTTTTCATATTTTGCACAAACATCACATTTAGCCATTCTCAAATGACATTTCATGCCATAATCAATACATATCAAGGCATTATTACTTTAAATAATGCCATACACACATTCACATTAATCAAGGTACATAACAAACAATGCCATACACTCATTCGTATTAATCAAGGTACATAACATAATCAATATATGTAATGTATCATGTTTAAAATCAATTAAATTCAATTCGAAAGTATGTACTAACCTCTTCCAAGCAAAGAAAGGAGTCAAAACTACACTCCACCTCAAAACTCCCTAATGCCCTTCACCACTAGGTTGATGAAATCACTATCTACTCAACAACTATTCAAAATCTGAATGTATACCATACATTAGAATTACATTTTTAGGCATTTTAACTTGTAAACATCAATTAAAACACAATCCTTCAATTTTCCCTTTTTTAACCTTAGTGCAAGTCAATCTTAGAAATCCAATTCAGCAGATCCAAATTGAGTTTTAAGCTTAAATATATCCAAAACATTATATTTTAAGACATTTCAATCATTAAAACTCAAGTTAGAAACATTACCTTCAAAACCCTAAAATGTGTCCTATGCTTCTTCAATATTAATTCTTCATTCTAACCAATTTCAAATGGTAATTTGAGTTCATTACTATCATTAAAATCATTAAACAACATGATTTAAACAAAGAAATCAAATGAGCGTTCATTCTTAAACAAAACTCTTTCTAAAACCCTAAATCTCATTCTTCCTCCTGCAAACTCTAACCAAACCTAACATAATCCTCCATCCAATAATAAAATCCTTTCTTGCTCAACAAAATAAATTCATCCATACCCTTAGAACAAATTAAAACATCACCCATAAAAATCTCATTCTTCAGATATTCATATATTTCCATAAACACCAAAATAAGGATGGAAAACTTACTTACTTGATAGAAAATCACCAAAACCCACTTCAATCCTTTAAAATCCTTTAAAATTTGATGTTTGGAAGAGCAAAAATCCTCCTCTTAAACCTTCAAAAGTCGGCCATGGCTTGGAGAGAAGAAGAAGAAGATGACAAATATGGATTTTTAACTTTTCTTTCCTCATTTTCCAATCAAATATATATTATTTAAATATTTTAATTAAATAATTAAATAATTATTTTTAATTCTTAATTTTTCATCTTCCATCCAAAATTAATTTTATTATTTATTATTTTTTTATTTTTCACTTTTTAATATTTACATTTTGAGTTTTACTTTTTACCTTTGACTTTTATATGTTACTTATACTTCACATTTATATAACATATACACTTCACTTTTCATATTTCCAACTCTTTATTTCTCCCTCAAAATATTTATTTTAAGACAATTAAATTAAATTTTATTTTATTTTAGCAATTATACAGATGTTACAAGAGCTATGATTAATACTCCCACTCAGACTAGGATCACTCTCATTCCGATCAGTTAGTGGAGACTAACCTACCAAATTTCTCCCACTTGGATGAATTGGTCCTTGAGAACTTTGATCAAAGGTGCCATATAAGGAGAGTTCTTGATTTAATTTGCCTTGCTTAGAAAATTCATTATGTAAGAATGTGGCATATATGATTCAACCTAAGTTGTTCTCCCACTATTTTGCTTGCCCATAACCAATGTGTCCTCAGGATTTTGGGACACTTAGATCAGCCAGTCAACATGTTCATAACTTATATGCAGTGGAAGTAAATGTCTTAGAAGGCACTATATTAGGTACAAATGTGACTCTCCATAATGCATCACCTTAATAGGCGATAGGTAGTTTGAGCCATAAGTGACCTAATCATTCAAAAGAGAGTTTTATTTCTCCTCACAAAACAACACCATTTTGTTGTGAAGTTCATGAAATAGTCAGCTATTGCTCTCTTTATTTTTCATTATACATTTCCTTGAACTAATCAGACAAATATCTATGACCTCTGTCGGTTTGAATTGCTTTCACTTTCTTACCTAATTTATTTTTCAATTGGGCTGAAACAAAATCTTGAAGCAACTTAAGACTTTAAATTAATGTATTATCAAATAAACATGACCATACCAAGTGCAATCATCAGTAAATGTGATGAAATAATAAGCATTATGCCTTACCCTCACATTCTTTAGATTTGAATGAATAAATTGCAATGGAACCTGGGCTCTTGTGCCCTTTTTGAAAGATTTTCTTATAGTTTTTCTAGCTAGACATAATTTATAAGTAAACAATTTCGCTTGATTAAAATTTGATAGGAGACGAGTCTTTACTAATCTGTCCAATCTTTGATGACCTTCAACATGACCAAGTCTAGCACATCACATCATTCTTATAATTTTGTGAAGTTGTAAATAAGGGAAAAACTGATATTGAGAACCATAGCCCTTGCAATATCTATAATAAGAAAAATTTCTCAGAAACATATCCAAAGCCACAAAGGAAAAATGTACCTCAAATACAAATGTGCTTGATTACCATGGAAACTCCAGGAAAAATAAGTCCAAGTCAAACCAAAACATAGAAGTCAAATTCTCCCATATTTGTGGACTATAAAGGATGTAATGGAGCAGAAATGTTTGACTACCTTGTAAAACTTATTTGCAAGTAGCATTGTGTTATTCCTTATAAAGAACCACTATTCCTAGTTGGGTTTATCGATGAATTGTATGAAGGCTTCCGAATCCTTAATTACATAGTTGGTTGCTATCGTATTTTCAATCCATAGAGGATATGCTTCAGTTAATAAAACTGAACTAGAAACAAGAATTTACTCACTTGTTAGACCTTCACATGATATTTTTGTTCCCACAATTAAAAACTCTAGATCCTTAATTTTTGCCCTAAATGAGTTCAGTCTAAATTAAAAGGGCCAAGTTAGGTTTAATCCAATCTTAAAAAGCTTTAACTTAGTCTGGATTGAATTTAAAAGCCTAAATTAGGTCTAGTCTGATGTTAAAATTAAATTTGAGTCTTTTTTTTAAGAAATTAGACTAACTCAGTTCAGTTGGACTTATCTAATTCGATATGAGCAAGGCTTTTATTGAATTGGCCTTGTCCAAACTCATTTCAAATTGGATAGGCTGATTAGATATGAGTTTATAATCCCACTGAATTTAGTGTCCTAATTTGGTTTAAACTCAGATAAGCTAAAGGAATTAGGAGGGATTAGAAATTTTGAGTTGGGAAGGTAACTTGATTAAAAACCTTAATGCATTATATATATCCAAAATTAAAATGGAAGCAAGGGGAAATCATTTTTAGGGATCAGCAGCCATAAAAATAAACATAGAGAAACAGAAGTAGTAGATATTCAAGTAGCAATCAAAAAAACAAACTGAGATCAATCAGTAGCCAAACATTGCAAGAATCAATAAATAATCTTCATATTATTTGGACGATAGACAAGAACCTAATTGACCCAAGATTTTCAACAAATCAACAGTGGTTTAATAAAAATACCTTGGTGGAGGCAACAACATAGGTAAGAACTTATTAATTCAATCTAATTATATTCCATTTGATCATCTTCATTGCTTCATAATTTACCGTCCTTTTAATTGTGAGTTTGATTTTAAAATACAATGTAACAAACCATAGCTTTAATTTTAAGTTTAATTACAATATTAATTGCATATTAGCTTTACATTCAAGAACCCATATCTTTTAAATTGTTTACCTTGCGTTGTGCCATATATTTCATTAATGTGTTGATATTTAGATTTGCTTGTGGATTTAAATTTTGGTGATTGATCTTAATTTCATTTTATTTAATCCATAATTTATTATTGTTTAATGACTATGTATATGATTATTATTTATGTGCTTATGGATTTCAATTTCTTATTATTTGGAATTTTGATATTGTAAAAAGGCATGTTACCATTTCATGGGTGCCTTGTTTATTTTAATTATTTATTTTAAGTTTAAGGATTTTGGACTATTGTAAGGAATATGTTTCCACTGATTGGTGAGTGTCTATTTTATTTATTTGTATGGACATTAGGATATTGTAAGTTCATGCTTCCATCTTTGTATGGGTACCCATTTTATTTGTTTATTTATTTTTTTGTTTGATTTATAATATGATTAATTATTTTTCATGGTTGCATGTAATATCAATAATATTGTAATAAAGTAAGAATTTAATAATATTTAGACCTGAAAAGGAGGCCAGTTCCAATGAATCGGGCATTATTAGGGTGCTAGGATATTTTCACCCCTTAATTTTTGACCCAATCCGGTCCAATATGTTTTATTTAGTCTAAAATAATTTTTGTTGTCTAATTAGTCCAAAATAATTTTTATTAAATAATTTTTGCTTTGGTATCTAATTTTTATTAATAAAAAATAGAAATAAACAAATAAAAGTCAAAAAATAAAACTAAAAATAAAAATCGGAGTCAGAAAAATCTGCGACGAAAAAATTATCGCGCGGGCCCAAGGGCATTTCGCACGAAGAAATTTTCTGCCTGTGAAATAGCTTATGGGCCTGCTCCGCGCACGCTGCCACAGCCAGCTGCAGCAGATTTTTTTGCCAGCGCAGTTTTTTCGGCAGCGCAAATTTTTCGACGCAAATTTTTTGAAACCTAATCCAATTAGGTTTTGATTTCTTTTTTTTACTATTAATATTACTTGCCTTAGCTAATTAGGAATAGACAACCTCAAACCACTATAAATAAGGACCAAAGGCAATTAATTTAAGGAGGCAAAAAATCCAAGAGTAGTTTGGAAAATTTGAAACCAAATCAAGGAAGGAAAAGAGGAAATTCAATTCAACTCTTTTCTGGAACAGCAGCAGCACAATTTAGAGGATTCAAAGGCAAAAAAGGCTTGTTTTTGGAGCTAGTTCATCCAAGAAGAATTGTTTTTGGAGAAATCATCAAAAAAAGGTATGTGTTAATTAATTTTCTTTAATTGTTTTTTTTACACAGTAGCAAATTTATGAAATCAAAATTAAAAACCTTTGAACTTTAATTTAGTTTTTCTAAAGCCAAAAAGGCCTTATTTCATTAGTTTATCTTCCAAAAGGCTTAAAATTGTTATTTTTTCTTCTTAAAAATCTTGAAACTCTAATTTAACATATTTTTCAACAAAACTATGATATAAATTCTGCTTCTTTTAAAATTTTAAAGTAGGTTCTATTTCATTCAAAAAGCCTTAAAAAACATCTTTTCTACTTATAAAAACTTTAATTATTTGTTTAAATTCCAAAAAATATCAAATTGATTTCCAAATTCCTAAAAATTATTCACCACCCGTGACCCTACTTCCAAAATATCAAATCCAAATTCAACTTCCAAAATTCAAAATAATGAACACTAACACTTTTAAAACCTTAAACCCTAATTTTTATGAACCCTAATCCTTTTAAAACATTAAAGAACATAAAAACATAAAAACCTAAATTTTACACAGTAGCTTAGGAACCCAATAACCAAAAATCACAAATTATAGTATTTTAAAGTGTTTAAAACCCTAGTTTCATGATTTCATCATTCAAACATTAATTTTGTTAATGAAAGAGTCTTACCAACCCTTTAAAACATAAAACCCTAATTTATTTTAATTCCATAAAAAGTCACAGTAGCCATAATTGGACTTTTATTTGCTTTATTCAATTCCATACTTGATTATGCTTTGATTTATTTCTTATGCTTTAATTTTTTTACAATACTTGATTTATTTAATTTATCATGGATGGATGTTTATTTTATATTTTGATTAATAGCTTTGATGAATGATTTGTTTATGATGAATGATTATTTACTTTTATCAATTAATTTAGATTTCCAAAAGTTGTAAGAGGTATGTTTCCACTTGGTGGGTACCTCATTAGTTAAACATCATGTAATTTAATTTGCTTTTCTATTTTAGAACCTATGTAAAGGGCATGTTTCTACCTTTTGGTGGGTGTCCTATTTAGGCATGTGATGTAAGGACATGTTTTCATCCTTGGATGGGTGTCCATTTATTTGCTTTGTTTGGACATTGCTTTGATTTTAATATATTGATGCTTTCTTTTAATTATTGTGTGTAATATGGATAATATTGCTATATTTAGGAATTTTATAATATTAAGACCTGTAAAGGAGGCCAGTTCCAATGAATCGGGCGTTGTGGGGGTGCTGGGTCATTTCTCACCTTCCCCACACGTACCCAACTTTCCGAACCCATTAGGGGGTTGGGGATTCCTTAGGAATTGAGTAATCCACCCTTTCTTTTTTCCCAACCCGTCCAGGTGGCTACTCCATTTTCTCCGTACTTAGGTTTGTGTTCTCTAAGGCCCCGAGCCTAAACAGTGCCAAAGTTGCAAGAACCATTCCACCGGGAGTGGGGGCGAAAATCCCCGCTCACAATACCCAACTTTCTAAACCTAATAGTGGGTTAGGGATTCCTTAGTAATCGAGTCATCCACCACTTTTTATCTTCCCAGCGCATTTAGGTGACAACTCCTATTTTCCGAGTTTAGGCCTGTGTTCTCTATGGGCCAGAATCCAACAATGCCAAAGTTGTAAGAACCATTCCATTGGGACTGGGGAAAAATTCCCTTCACACTGATGACTCCACTAGGGATAAGAGAACTTGATTTTTTTAGTCTTTATATTATTTTATTTTTATTATTATGGTATTGTTCATTGCATCATTTAGAATTGCATTGTTGCGTGAGTTAGGATGCCCTGTGAAACTTGTGTTATGTGTATGTAAGTGATACCATACTTTCATTCAAGGTATGGAGATCGAGCATTGCATAACCACTCATAGCCTTATACTATTTGGTATATACTTGCTATTGGAACCTAAGCCTTCTTACCCCAAAGACTCAAGCCCATGTAGTTGGCCTAGTAATTTTCCTTAGGTTTACCCTAATTGCTTATTATTTGACTATGATTAACATGTCTTAGTTTGACTTATCACCCATTTGGTTTGTCTTTTTCTAATATGACCTAATTATGGTGTAAGCCCAAAATTATTTTAAGCCCAAGGCCCAAATCATTTTCAAAAAAAAAAAAACTTTTTAAAGATGGGTCTCTTGGCTCAGGCTCAAAGCCCAAAATTAATTTTTGAAATAAGTTTTTTACAATGGGCTTTGAAATGTTTCTAAAGAAGGGCCCAAAACCATTTCTCACTTGATGGCCCATTTATCAAAATCAAGTGTTCATTGGGTCTTAAAATTAAAACTCTTTTTACAATAGACTAAATTTTTTGAATGGGCTTTCAATTAATTAGGTCAATTATGAAATATTAAAAATCAATTATGGGCCTTACTTCTACCAAGACTTGTTAGTTGTGGGCTTATTTGTGGCATGGATCATTAGTTTTTTTTTTCAAATGAGAATTCTATTTGTAATAAACTTATTAATTTAGTTTTAATCCAAAACATAGCAGAAAATGTTGCTCAAGTTTTTTAGTGGATCCAAAGGACTAAGGCCTAATTAATGGAAAATATCATAAATTGACTTCTAGTTATTGAAAATACAATTATTGATTGTCTTGTCTAATTCAAAAATAAAATATCCTGTACTGATATTTTGTTAACCATAACACCTACAAAAAGAGACTCGTCTTTGTGTCTAGAAAGAAATAAGGTTTGAAGGAATATCTTGAATCTATTTGTTTATTTGTTGCACATGCATACATACATTGCATTAATCCTTTCTAGCTTAAAGGCCTGGAGTACAGCAGTTCAAAGGCTTACAATAATCTGACCTATGCCAGTGACTCAGAATTCAGTAAGAATTCAGTCAACTTTGTACCAAAATTGATGGATCATGAGCAAGTTCAGAACCTGGTGAATGAGGCCCTCGCTTCAAAAACGGAAGAGTTAAAGGGGATGCTGGCTGAGGGCGTGAGAAGTTTGTTAGTTACACTATTAGAGACTACTACTGAGGCATCTACTAGTACCAAGAACCAAAAGGATAATGGAAGGGCTAAGGTAGGTGAGGTAGCTTTTGATGATCACAATGTGATAATTGATTATGATGGTGATTAGGATGCATACTTCCAAGATCAATAAGAAAAGAAGAAAAAGAAGAAGGTTATAGAGAAGAATGAATATGCTAACATTGAAAAGTTGATTGCTAACTTTGAAAAGAAGTTTAAAAAGAAGCTGAAGACTGAAGAAGTATCGGAGGTAGACAAATTATTTAAGGATGATGAAAGAGTTTCTTACAAGTTTAGGATGCCTCCCCTTACTATGTTTGATGGAACTAGAAATCCCCATTTGCATGCCAAGCAGTACATTATTGCCATGCAGTTTGCCAAAGCTACTAAAACTCAAACTCTAAGGTATTTCATATTTTCATTGGATCCTATCATGCAAAACTGATTTAATAACTTAGAGGAAAGTACTCAAAAGAATTGGGATTTTCTTTATAAAGCCTTCATTCAACAATATGGATAGAATACTAAGCTGAAAGTAACCTTGATGGAGGTGGAGACTATCAGACAAAAGTCGAATAAAAATTTTGTTGATTATGTGAAAAGGTTGAGAAATAATATTCCTCTTCTAAAAAAGAGGCCTGATGAGTTTGACCAGATTAGAATGATAGTGAGAGGTGTCTTGCCTAACCTCAATGACCTTCTTCAAGCTGGCTTACTAATAAAAGAGTGGAAATGGGAGAATAATCATTTTGCTGGAAGAGGGAATGAGAAGGAAAACTATCAATCTGGTGGTTGATCACATAGAAAGAATTGGATGTTAATGCAACTACTAGCCAAGGGAATAGAAGATAGTTTTTAGATCTTGGGAGACCCCTATCTTGGGTTTTCAATAAGCTCCAAAAGAAAGGGTTGTTAGTGCCATTGGCTCCTCGACCTTTGCCAAAATCACTCCCACCAAACTTTGATGCAAAGACCTTCTGCCAATTCCACCATATACAAAGGCATGAGATAAATAATTGCATGCGGTTAAGGTGTGAGATCAAAATCTTATTGACAGTGGAAAGTTGTTTGAACCCAACAAACCTAGCATAAAGAATAATACTTTAACTAAGTTTGGAAGTGTACCTCCTCCAGCTACTTTCATGATAGGCGGAGGATTGAAAAAATAGTTTGTCTTATTATCCTTTCAAGATGTAGATGAACAAATTACATTAGTAGAAGTTCAGCTCGACAAGATTGAATCAGTTATGGGTGAAAAGGCATTAACCCCTTATCTTGTGAATGAATTTTAGGATTTGACTGACAGTGATAAGGAACTGGAATCTAAGGAAGAAGAGTGTGTTTGGTCTAAAATAAAGAAAAAGTGCAGAATACCTACTCTAGTAAACCTAATGGTAGGGCTCCTCCAAAACAAGGAGAAGGATATTGAGATGGAAAAAAGAAAAAAGAAGAAGATGATGTTGTTGTTCTTAAGCAATTGAAAAGGACCCAAGCTAGCATCAATATCTGGGATTTACTGGCTACACCCAAAAGGTATGAAATACAGAACCTCATCAATTCTGGAAAGATCCTCGCCCTTGACGTGCCCAAATAGGTGAAGCATCTTTGACTCCAACTCAACAAACCTCCCTTGGCTTGAGTGTTGCTCATTTTATTTTGCTTTTTTTGGTATTTCATTAGAACAATTGTGTTTTTCAAATTAAAATTGGTTGAATAAATTACTTTGGTTGAATTTATAATTTTGTTGTATTTTTAATCTTAGTGCTCGACCGATGATGAATCTAGCTTGATATTTATAAACTATTGTGTCTATGCATTCGAATGACTTTACTAGGTAAGGAAATTATTCTATAGCATTGAGTTGTGTATGCTTACTTAGAGAGGGCTCTTGCATAATTATATGTGTCTAGGTCTTAGTCAATCTTAGAACATGCTTTGACCAACATTCGAGGTGAAATTGAACACTATTTATTTAAGAGAGATATGATCTAGGCATTATTTGGTAAGCCCATAGCTAGTATCCACTCTATTAATATCAATCCCTAGTTTGTCCTTTGAGATTTTAACTTGCTTTTTATTGGCTTGTAAACCTAATAATCTACCTTGAGCCATTGTGACACTAACTACAATTCTAATGATCATTGAATTACTAAGGAGCAAGAAGATCAAAGAAAGGGATGCTCAATTAAGACCATAAAAGAGGTTGAAGTTTACCTACATTAGATTTGAGGTCTAAAATTATTCCATCTAGAAATGACATTAAGATTGTAAAGGATTTATCCTCGTTGAGGAAGACTCACATTACTCCACTCATACATTGTAAGAAGCATATAACGGTATAAATAAGACAACTTTCTTGGAGCTAGAACATAAGAAAAGAAAAATAAAAAAAGAAAAAAAGAAAAAAAAAAGAGAAAATAACAAAAGTTTGAATTGAAAACCCAATAAGAGCAGTTTAGAAAGCCAACAAAGTTCTTTTTATCTAAACTAGCAGAAGACTTCCACTCATCCTAGGAGAAAAAGTTTGACGTGAATTGACCCATCTCACCAAAGACTTAGCTAAAATCAGAGAAATAGGAGAAAGACCATCTTTAATTTGGTTCACGACATCTAATACAGCTCCAAGTCAGACATCTTGAAAGTCTTAGAATTGATATTCCAAAAAGGGAAAAGGACAAAATGATGAAATGCCATGTTCTAGAAAAAAGAGCCAAAAAAAGGAAAGAGAAAAGAAAAAGAGAAAAAGAAAAAGAAGAAAAAAGAGAATAATGGTCTCGAACTTTTTTTTGCAAAGGCAAAGATTTTCCTAATCAAGATCCATATTCCTACCAAGGAGATTGATGAAAATTCAAGCTATCTTTTTATGAAATAAGACAATAAGATGCCTAGAAGGTGGAAATGATGACTAGAATTTATGGATGTTTCCCATTGTCTATGGCTCCAATGAACAGTTTATAATGTGAAGATGTGTCATTTGTCTCACGTCAGCTCCAATCTAAAAATAATGTTCACTTAAACCATATCCCTTATAGACCCCATTTCAAGCTTATTAAATACCTATTAAACTCTTTTGGTAGGTGGAGTCTATTAGTGGATGTTGTTTGAAAAGGTAGATAGACAATATTTAAACTCAATAAAACCTTTGGCCAAGTAATATGTATATGCCTATATGAAGTTTAACAGTTCTTGCTCAAATAAAAATAATTGCCAAGTTTAGTATGGTAACTAGGGTTTTGGTGTTAAAGATATGTTAATTTTGAAAAATCGAGTCCTGAGATATATTGATATTGATTTGATAAAGCCAACATTTGATTTCAAAATTCAAATTAAATTTCAAAAAAAAAATTTCTTATCACAAGAGCCTTCAAGCTTAGGGAAGTACATTGCATTGTCAAACATTAAGGGACATATTGGGCAAAGTAGGCTAATGAAAGAATTTTTCATAAGGTTATGAAGAATCTACCAACTAATGTGTTGAATCATGGTTTGAAATGGATGTATCCTTTATCTTTAACTATCCTGCTTGCCCCTCCCCAACTACTCATGTTTTCTATGTCTTGAAGATAAAGCTATGGATGTGAGATCTCCTGGTGATCTAATGCAAGGCTTAAATGAGCATCTCGAAGGTCCCATCAAAAGTCATATGCCTTATCACCTCTGTTTGTGAGTCAGTATAACCGCCGTAAGTTTTATTCATGCATACATGAACATATCACACTACATTTTTGTTGTCTTGTGTTGCTTATCTTTGTCAAAGTGAATAGATGACATCATATGGAGAAAATAATCAGCAGCAAACATGGAATCAAGAGGCATAAAAGTCCAGTTGCTTGAGAAAGACGTAATCACTTTGCCAAAATGGAGATACATGCTTGCACAAATAATGAGACAAAAGTATCGATTAAAGCCTAATTGGCATAAAATCATCAATTTGAACCTACACAGGGGGCAAAGCTTCTCCAATTCAATTTTTGATCTTATGTATGTACAAAATATTTTTAAACTCTCTTTCAATGTTTTGCCTTGCAGAGGGCAAAGAAGAAGATATGAGGGTTAAAGGGCTAAAAAATAGATGAATTTTTTACAAAGCAGAATCCATTTAAGAATGGAACAAATGAATGGAGATACAAATGACAGAAGGCCAATCAATCTGGAAGAGCTTAAGTTTGTAGCTAGAAGAAAGCCAGAACTCTCAAATGACAGAAGATCGGTCAAGCTAAAAGTGCAAAAGTTGGTGGCTAGAAAAAAGCTAGAACTATCAAATGACAGAAGGTCAATCAATCTAGAAGAGCTGAAACCAAGATATTGCGGGTCCAGAACCCAAACCAATTCATGGGTCCATAACTAAAATCAATTCATGGGTCCATAATCCGAATCAATTCACGTGTCTAGAACCCAAATCAATCCAGGTCTAGAACTCAAACCAGGGTTTTGCGGGTTCGAAACCCATGTATCACCCTTCTACAATATTTACATACAGTGCATATATTTCACATATGTAAAATACGCATATAGAATATAAAAATGCCACAATAACTTCTTTAATAAAAATTCTCATTTGAGTTAATATAAATAACTTATTAATTAAATAAAGAAATACTCAAGTAGTAAATTGTTAAAAATATTAACATATAAAAAAAATCTTGGGAAAAATTTCGCCAGAGTTTTGTTTGTAATTTCGATAAATCCCAAAACAACAAACACAACCTGCATGAAAATTTTGCACCTCTAAAAATTCACATTTTTTCACATACCATCAAATCTCCAATGATTTTTAAATCATCACTTCATTTATTTACAAATTAGTATTTTTAAATCCAAGCACTACATATAAAATTCATGTACTTAATATAATGTATACAATCTATATATACATTAATCCAAAATGCATTAATATAGAAAAATTTTACATGTCACTTCTGGCACGGTTGGTCTTCTAGCACTTAAAAATTCTAAAAACAATCACCCACATTCTGGATCCTTCAGATGAGCAGCTTTCCCACCTACATGATTCATAAAATCATGCTAAGCCATACAGCTTAGTGGTACATATCTATAAATAGCTTAGTGGTACATATCTATAAATAATACACAGAATACACACTCACTCTTAATTCTCATTTATTCCTCAAATATTTACTTATGGATATCAATTTAGCAAATACACACAATATACCTATATACATTTAAACATATCATAAACACACATATGGGTCCAAAAATCCTTATATAATAGTCTAGTTCTAGAAATATTTTCTTGGGCTATCTCATTCATCTATGACACTAATGTATCTCAGCCGAAGGCATAATAAAATTTTGACACCAGCATGTCTCATCCAAAGGCTTAATAAATCTTTGACACCAGCATATCTCACCCGAAGACGTAATAAATTTCCAACAATAATATTTCAGAACTAAACTATATAAGGTATACATGCAATCATATTTCTAGTATTTCACTTTTCTCTTATTTTTCCACATTTCACATTTGTTTTCCATTTTTCAACACATAATCAACATCATCATCATATATAATGCAAATGTGGCTCACTTTTCACATTTTAGTGCACAACTTGCCCTTTTCACATTTTACACCAACATTACATTTAACCATTTTTAAATGGCTTATCAAGCTATAAATAATACAAATCAAGCATTGTTACTTCAAACAATGTCACACATACATATTCATTTCACATTACCATTTAAATATTGTTAATTTTCATATTTCCAATATTTGCAACATATGTCATCATCTTTTTAGCCACAACCACAATGTGATTTGTAAGTCACATTTCTTGTACATTTATCACCTTTTTCACATCTCTTGTCATCATGTCAAATAATGCTTACCATAACATGAATCTCAAATTATCACATTTCCTTTCTCATCTTTCCAACTGTTTTTAGCATATTTCATTCTTTTTACCCAAATCCAATTTCTTTCTAGATTTTATAATTCTCATATTTTTTAACCATTTTTAGCATATCTCATAAATAGTACCTTATGTACATAACCATTGAGATGTTTATATTACAATCGTTCATCTTTCAAATCCTATACTTTCATATATAAACCAAAGCTTTACATTGAGAAAATGCCCAATGTATTACTATTAAATAACTATGCCACATTGCATAGTCTTTGTGATTTTTTCACAGTACAAATACTCTAAATACATATTGCCAATTCACATTTAACAAAATTTCAAGTAAATAAATATATATACTAACCTCCTTTCTCTTTTCCAAGCCCAGCTCTCAATTCCACTTCTTTTATCAATTTAACCTACACTTGCATATTTCAATAATAAATAATATTTCTCATTTAAAGTCACTTACATGCTCATTAATTATTAAATTACCATTATTTATTCAATTCTCATCAAAACCTCATTAATACCCTAATTTCATCATTTACTACTTCATTTAAACTTCATTCTATCATCTCATTTTCAACATTTAACTTAAAAACATTAATTATACATTAATATAACACTAAAAAAATTCACTTTCACAATTATGAAAACCTCTTTCAAAAATTCAAATTCCATATAATGCAACCATCAACATGAACTTCACTAAAACTTATTGTGAGCGGGGATGTTTGCCTCCACTCCCGGTGGAATGGTTCTTGCGACTTCGGCACTGTTTAGGCTCGGGGCCTTAGAGAACACGGACCTAAGTCCGGAGAAAATGGAGTTATCACCCGGACGGGCCTGGAAAAAGAAATGGGTGGATGACTCGATTCCTAAGGAATTCCCAACCCCCTAATGGGTTCGGAAAGTTGGATACGTGTGGGGAAGGTGAGAAATGGCCCAGCACCCTCATAATGCCCAGTTCATTGGAATCGGCCTCCTTTACAGGTCTCAATATTATAAAATTCTTAAGTATAATAACATTATCCATACTACACACAATAATGAAAAGGAAGCATCAATATATTAAAATCAAAGCAATGTCCAAACAAAGCAAATAAATGGACACCCATCCAAGGATGGAAACATGTCCTTACATCACATGCCTAAATAGGACACCCACCAAAAGGTAGAAACATGCCCTTTACATAGGTTCTAAAATAGAAAAGCAAATTAAATTACATGATGTTTAACCAATGAGGTACCCACCAAGTGGAAACATACCTCTTAAAACGTTTGGAAATCTAAATTAATTGATAAAAGTAAATAATCATTCATCATAAATAAATCATTCATCAAAGCTATTAATCAAAATATAAAATAAGCATCCATCCATGATAAATTAAATAAATCAATTATTGAAATTAAATAAATTAAAGCATAAGAAATAAATCAAAGCATAATCAAGTATGGAATTGAATAAAGCAAATAAAAGTCCAATTATGGCTACTGTGACTTTTATGTTAAAATAAATTAGGGTTTTATGTTTTAAAGGGTTGATAAGACTCTTTGATTAACAAAATTAAGGTTTGAATGATGATATCATAAAACTAGGGTTTTAAACACTTTAAAATACTTTAATTTGTGATTTTTGGTTATTGGGTTCCTAAGCTACTGTGTAAAATTTAAGTTTTTATGTTTTTATGTTTTTTTAATGTTTTTAAAAGGATTAGGGTTCATAAAAATTAGGGTTTAAGGTTTTAAAAGGGTTAGTGTTCATTATTTTTGGTTTAAAAGTTGAATTTTAGATTTTATGATTTGGAAGTAAGGTCACAGGTGGTGAATAATTTTTAGGGTTTTAGAAATCAATTTGATAATTTCATGAAGTTTTATGAATTTAAACAAATAAAGTAAAGTTTTTATAAGTAGAAAGGATGTTTTAGAAGACTTTTTGAATGAAATAGAACCTACTTTAAAATTTTAAAAGAAGCAGAATTACATCTTAGTTTTGTTGAAAAATATGTTCAATTAGAGTTTTAAGGTTTTTAAGAAGAAAAATAACAATTTTAAGCCTTTTGGAAGATAAACCAATGAAATAAGGTTTTTTTTTTGGCTTTAGAAAAACTAAATTAAAGTTCAAAGGTTTTTAATTTTGATTTCATAGATTTGCTACTGTGTAAAAAAAAATAATTAATGAAAATTAATTAACACATACCTTCTTTTGATGATTTCTCCAAAAATAATTCTTCTTGGATGACCTAGCTCCAAAGACAATCTTTTTTTGCCTTTCAATCCTCTAAATCGTGCTACTGCTGTTCTAGAAAAAAGTTGAATTGAATTTCTTCTTTTCCTTCCTTGATTTGGTTTCAAATTTTCCAAACTACTCTTGGATTTTTGCCTCCCCTTTTTTAATTGCCTTTGGTTCTTATTTATAGTGGTCTGAGGTTGTTTATTCCTAATTAGTTAAGGTAAGTAATATTAATAAAAAAAAAAGAAACCAAAACCTAATTGGATTAGGTTTCAAAAATTTTGCGTCGGAAAATTTGCGCTGCCGAAAAAAAACTGCTGCGAAAAAACAGCGCTTGCAAAAAAATCTTCTGCAGCTGGCAACGGCAGCGCGAGTGCAGCGGGCCCGTAAGCTATTTCGCAGGCAGAAAATTTCTGTGTGGCTATTTCGCAGGCAGAAAATTTCTACGTGCGAAATAGCACAGTGATTTCGCCCGCAGGAATTTCCTGCGGGCGAAATGCCCACGGGCCCGCGTGATGATTTTTATTTTTATTTTTTATTAATAAAAATTAGTTACTAAAGCAAAAATTATTTAACAAAAATTAATTTGGACCAATTAGACAACAAAAATGATTTTGGACTAAATAAAACATATTGGACCGGATTGGGTCAAAAATTAAGGGTCTATAGTTTGCCCCCTGCTTGAATGATCTGAAACCTTAGTGAAAGAGAGTGAAAAGCAATAAGACTTAATTTTTGATGAAATGGTTGAGGTTTTGGGTTCTGGACCCGGTTCGAGTTCTGGACTCAAGGATAATTCTAGGTTCTGGACCTAAGGAAAATTGGGGTTCTGGACTCGGTTTGAGTTCTTGACTCAAGGATAATTCTAGGTTCTGGACCTAAGGAAAATTTGGATTTTGGACCCGGTTCGAGTTCTGGACTCAAGGATAATTCTAGGTTCTCGACCTAAAGAAAATTTGGGTTCTGGACCCGGTTCGAGTTCTGGACTCAAGAGAGATTCTAGGTTTTGGACCTAAGGAAAATTTGGGTTCTGGACCCGGTATTGGGTACTTGGACCCGGTATTGGGTACTTGGACCCGAGAATGGGTGCTTAGACCCGAGATTGAGTTTGACTAACCTTTTATCATTTGAGAAGTCTAACTACTCCGGCTGTTTTATGCATTGTGATTCTTCACCATCAAAATGGATCTTCATCCTTTGAGATCGGGTCTTCACCCTTAAAAATGGATCTTCATCCTTCGGGTCTTCACCCTTAAAAATGGATCTTCATCCTTTGAGATAGGTTCTTCACCCTTGAAAATGGATCTTCATCCTTTGAGATCGGGTCTTCTTTATTCTTTGAGGATGGGAGTGACAAGGCCAGTGGCTTGGCCGTGTCCCATGGGTGTGTCAGCTTATGTGTTTTTTCTTTGGTTCTTCTTTATTCTTGGCTTAGGATGGGACACAGCCAAGCTTGTGGCTGTGTCATGTGACACGGCCAGTGGCTTGTCCGTGTCGCCTGCCAGTGTCACCTACTACTTCCCTTCTCTCTTTGCTTGGTCTTTCTTGGCTTTGCCCTTTAGGTGAGACACGGCCAGTGGCTTGGCCGTGTCTCCTGCCTATGTCATGTTCTGCCAAGATTTCCTTTGAGGTGACACGGCCAAGCTTGATTTGGCTTGGCCATGTCTTGCTTGATCCATGTTCTTCTTTCCTTTTTTTGATCTTCCAAGGGAGTTTTTGCACTTTAACCACTTTTCCCTTGCAACTGCTTTTCCTTTTTTCTCCAATTTTGATTGGATCTTATATCCTCTCCTTGCCCCCCCCCCAAGGATTTTTTCTTTCATTCATGCTTTGATTGATGTTTTTCTTGTCTAGTTCTTTGCATAAACATGCATTTCTTCTCTTTGCAAAGTGACTGGGGCTTCCACAAGCGAATAGGCTTTCCATGCCACCCTTGATTCAATATCTTCTTTTGATTCTTTAATTCGCAGGGTGTTTGCTATTCATTAAGACAAGAAAGTGCGATGTAATATGCTCATGTATGCATGATATGCATGAATAATACTTACAGTCATTCCATCAACTCACAGACTGAGGTGATTAGCAGAAGTGTTCTCATTGGTTCCTTTTTGACGCTCGTTCAAGTCACACATTGAAATGATTAAAAGCTTTGCATTTGGCTGTTATCTTCAAGATGTTGAAAACATGAGTGGCAGAGACCCTAAGCAGCAAAGTCAGGGATGTATCCATTTCAAACTATGTTTCAGCTTGTCAATTGGTAGTTTCTTCATGACCTTGCCAATAATCAATTCAACATACTTCCCTTAACTTGAAGGCTTTGTATGACAAAACACTTTTTTTTTTAATTTTGATTTTGAAATCAAATGTTGGCTTTGCCAAATCGATGTCAATGTACCTTAGGACTTGATTTTTCCAAATTAATATATCTATAACATGACAACCCTAGTTACCGTACTAAACTCGGGAATCATTTCTATTTAAGCAAGAACTGTTGCACTTCAAATAGGCGCATACACATTGCTTGGCCAAAGGTCTCATTTGAGTTTAAATAATGTCTATCTCATATGCATGCTTATCCAAACTATCTCCACTAATAGACTCTACCTACCAAGAGAGATCAACAGGTCTTTGATAGGCTTGAAACGGGGTCTATAAGGGACATGGGTTAAAGTGGAGGCCATTTTGAGATAGGAGCTGGTGTGACACAATGGACAAACCCTCACACTACAAATTTCTTGTTGGAACTTTAGACAGTTGGGAGCAATCTTTCTAGACTCAAAATTCCTTCTATCTTCTTGGCATTAATCTGGATCTTGATTAGGACAGTTTTTGCCCTTGCAAAAAGTTTAAGACCCAAATCTGTTTCTTTTCTTCTTTTCCCTTTTTTCCTCTTTATTTTTCTTACTCTTCCCTTTTCTTTCTCTTTCCTTACTCTTCCCTTTCTTTTATCATTTTGTCCTTCTTTCTCGTAGGACTATCAAGTACAGAACTTTCAAGAACTGGATGGTCTTCCTCCTTTTTCTTTGATTTTGATTGAATCTTTGGTTGTGTTGGGACCAATTCAAGTCAATCCATAAATGGAAGCTTTTTTTTTGTCTTAGGTAAAAGAGAAGTCAGTTGGCTTTTTGAACCACCTTTTTAGATTTTATTCTTCTTATTTTATTCTTTTGTTTTTCTTTTGTTTTCTTCTTTTTTTCTCTTTTTTTTAGCTCTAAAAAGAGTTGTCTTGGTTTGTACTAACTTGGGCTTCCAATAATGGATAAGTGGAGTAACATAAATCTTCTTTAATAGGCATAAATCATTTGTTACTCTGATGTTGTTGTTGATATATTAGAGATATTAGGAAAACTTCAACTACCCTTATGGTTTTGAGAACATCAACTATCCTTATGATCTTGAGAACTTCAACTATCTTCATGGTCTTGAGAACTTCAACTATCTTCATGGTCTTGAAACTTCAACTATCCTCATGATCTTGACTAATCATTGCTTTCTTTGATCTTCTTGCCTATTCATCTTAGTAATCATAAGACTTGTCAAAAGTATCACAACAACTCAGGGTAGGTTATTGGGATTTGTAAGCCAATAAAAAGAAAGCTAAAATTTTATGAAGGCTCAAAGGGACAGCTAGGGATTGATATTTAATTGGGTGGATACTAGTTGTTGGCTAACCAAACAATGCCTAAATCATTTCTCTCTTAAATAAGCAGAGTTCAATTTTGCCTCAAAAGTTTGTCAAAGCATGTTCTAAGACTGACTAGGACCTAGACAAAGGTAATTATGCAGGAGACCTCTCTAAGTAAGCATACACAACTCAATGCTATAGAGCCATTCCCTCACCTAGTAAAGTCATTCAAGTCATGATGCATAAATATATTAATTCATGAATTATCAAGCTAGATTCCTCATTGGTCGAGCACCAAAATGAAAAAAGACCAAAAAAAATTTTGATGAAAGTAATTTATTCAAACAACTTTAAATTTGAAAAACACAATAGTTCCAAAATATTAAATAAAGTAAGATTGAAAAGCAACATTCAAGCTAAGGAAAGTTCATTGAGTTAGGCTTCTTTTCCTTTCACATCTTCAACATTCCCATCTTGAAAAGAGGATAAAATAAAATCTTCTTCCAATCCTTTTCCTACCATAAAGGTTGCTGGTGGTGGCACTCTTCCAAATTTAGGCAAAGGGTTGTCCTTGGTATTGGGCTTATCCGGCTCGGGTAGCTTGCCACCATCAATCAAATCTTGGATCTCATGCCTTAATCGGGTACACCTATCAGTCTCATGTCCTTGAGTATGATGAAATTGATAAAAAGCCTTAGTATCAAATTTTGGGGGTAATGGACTAGGTAAAGGTCGAGGAGCCAATGGTTGAAACAACCCTTTCTTTTATAGCTTATCGAAGACCCAAGACAAAGGCTTCCCCAGATCTGAAAACTGCCTTCTATTTGCTTGAGCGGTTACATTAACATCAACTTCTTTTTGTGTGCTTTGATTGTTAGGCTGGTTGTTCCCTTTCTCATTCCTTCTTATTGAAAAGCGATTCTTCTCCCTTTCCCACTCTTCAATTTGTAGACCAGCTTGGAGAAGATCTTTGAAATAACGGATGAGTGTATGAGACATCCTCTCACGAAGATTAGGTAACACCCCTCTCACAATCATCCTTATTTGATCGGATTCATCGGGCCTCTTCTTGAGTAAAGCAGCCTTGTTTCTCCATCGCTTCACATAGTCCACAAAATTCTCATTTGGCCTTTGTCTAATGGACTCCACTTCAATTAAAGTAACTTCTAATTATATCCGTATTATTGGATGAAGGCTTTGTAAAGTAGATCCTAACTCTTTTGTGTTCCATCATCTAAGGTATTGAACTAATTTTGGACAACAGGGTCCAATGAGAGAATGAAGTACCTTAGAGTTTGAGCCTTAGTAGCTCGAGCAGACTGCATGGCAGTGATATACTGCTTCACATGGAGATGAGGATTTCCGGTGCTATTGTACTTAGCAAAGGAAGGCATCTTGAATTTATAAGGGACCTCTTCATCTTGTTCAAATAGTTTGTTGATCTCAGACATCTCTTCGGTTTTCAACTTCTTCTCAAATTTCTTTTCTAAATCAGCAATCATCTTTTCAACATTGGACGTCTCGGTCTTTTCAATAGTTGCCTTCTCAACAGCCTTCGGTTCTTTCTTCTTTTCTTGAAACCCTTGGTAGTATTGAGCCCAATCATCATCATCATCAATGATCACCTTTTCATCATCAAAAACCACTTCACTAACTTTAGTCTTCCCTTTGTCCTTTGGTTTTTTAGTGCTAGCAGATGCCTCGGCATGATTCTCTAAGATTGCAGTCAATTGGTTCATAGCGCCTCTTTGATTTCTTCCATTTTGGCATTAAGGGCTTCATCCACCATCCTTTGAATTTTTTTGGGCTCCATTGTTTTAGGTGAGCAAGTGATTGAGTCATTGCTAGATACTTCATCTCCGGTGTAGGTCGAATTGTCGTAAGCTTTTGAACTTTCGTAATCTAGGGCTGTGAGCTAGAGAGGATCAATGATATGAGATGCAAATGTATGCATGTATGCATGTATGCACAATCAACCAATAAACAAGTGTAATTAAGACGATCCTTCCAACCTTATAACATCCACACACGAATGGCGAGTCTCTTTTTCCTAGGTATATGGTTAACAAAATACCAACATGGGGTATCTTGCTTTTGAATAATTCCCTCGGACGTTTCAACTAATAGTTATATTTTCGAAAATGGAAATCAATCCATGATAATTCCCATTAATTAGGTTTTAATCCATTCAACCAACTAAAGTAGCTTTGTGGATTAAAATGAAATTAAGAGGTTTATTATAAATAAATTTCTCACTTGAAAAAGGTAACTAATGATTCATGCCAAAAACAAGCCCATGGTTAATTTATTCTTAGTGTAAACTAGGCCCACAATTGATTTTTGGTATTTCATAATTGACCTAAATATTTTTGCAAGCTCTTTTTAAGAAAGTGTTGGGTGAAAATAGTTTTGTTCCTAAGCCCATTGTAAAAGATTTTAGAAAAATAGATTTTGGGCTTAGTATTTGGGCCATGGGCCAAAGAATTTATTTATTTATTTTTTAGAAAATTATTATGTCCAAAGACCATCTTGAAAAATTTTAAAAATAGTTTTCGCCTTTTGGATTTTAGAGAAAAGTTTATTTTGAGCTTACAATATACTTAGGTCATATTAGAAAAAAGAACAAACCAAATAAACCATGATTTAGACTAAGATAAACTAACCATAGTCAAACAACATGCATTTGGGGTAAAACCTAAGGAAAGTAACTAGGCCAATTACATGAGCTTTAGTCTTTGGGTTAAAAGGCTTAGGTTCCCATAGCAAGTATATACCAAAAGGTACAAGGCTATGAGTGGTTATGCCATGCTCGATCTCCATACCTTGAGTGAAAGTATGGTATCCCTTACATAACATAACACGGGTAACACGGGCGTCCTAACTCATGCACACGATGCAATCTAAGATGATGCAATGGATAATATCATTATAGGAAAGAATAGAATAATATAAAGACCAACGAAATCAACTTCTCTTATCCCCAGTGGAGTCGCCACTGTGAGCAGGGATTTTCGCCCCCACTCCCAATGGAATTATTCTTATGACTTCGGCACTGTTTAGGCTCGGGGCCTTAGAGAACACGGACCTAAGTCTGGAGAAAATGGAGTCGCCACCTGGACTGGCCGGGAAAAAGAAAGGGGTGGATGACTCGATTCCTAAGGAATCCCCAACCCCCTAATGGGTTCGAAAAGTTGGGTACGTGTGGGGAAGGTGAGAAAGGGCCCAGCACCCCCACAACGCCCGGTTCATTGGAACCGGCCTCCTTTATAGGTCTTAATATTATAAAATTCTTATGTATAATAACATTATCCATACTACACACAATAATGAAAAGGAAGCATCAATATATTAAAATCAAAGAAATGTCCAAACATATCAAATAAATGGACACCCATCCAAGGATGGAAAAATGTCCTTACATCACATGCCTAAATAGGACACCCACCAAAAGGTAGAAACATGCCCTTTACATAGGTTCTAAAATAGAAAAGCAAATTAAATTACATGATGTTTAACCAATGAGGTACCCACCAAGTGGAAACATACCTCTTACAACTTTTGGAAATCTAAATTAATTGATAAAAGTAAATAATCATTCATCATAAATAAATCATTCATCAAAGCTATTAATCAAAATATAAAATAAACATCCATCCATGATAAATTAAATAAATCAAGTATTGAAATTAAATAAATTAAAGCATAAGAAATAAATCAAAGCATAATCAAGTATGGAATTGAATAAAGCAAATAAAAGTCCAATTATGGCTACTGTGACTTTTATGGAATTAAAATAAATTAGGGTTTTATGTTTTAAAGGGTTGATAAGACTCTTTGATTAACAAAATTAAGGTTTGAATGATGATATCATATAACTAGGGTTTTAAACACTTTAAAATACTTTAATTTGTGATTTTTGGTTATTGGGTTCCTAAGCTACTGTGTAAAATTTAGATTTTTATGTTTTTATATTTTTTAATATTTTTAAAAGGATTAGGGTTCATAAAAATTAGGGTTTAAGGTTTTAAAAGGGTTAGTGTTCATTATTTAAGGTTTAAAAGTTGAATTTTGGATTATAGGATTTGGAAGTAAGGTCACGGGTGGTGAATAATTTTTAGGGTTTTAGAAATCAATTTGATAATTTCATGAAGTTTTATGAATTTAAATAAATAAATTAAAGTTTTTATAAGTAGAAAAGATGTTTTAGAAGACTTTTTGAATGAAATAGAACCTACTTTAAAATTTGAAAAGAAGCAGAATTTACATCTTAGTTTTGTTGAAAAATATGTTCAATTAGAGTTTTAAGGTTTTTAAGAAAAAAAATAACAATTTTAGCCTTTTGGAAGATAAACCAATGAAATAAGGTTTTTTTTTTTGCTTTAGAAAAACTAAATTAAAGTTCAAAGGTTTTTAATTTTGATTTCATAGATTTACTACTATGTAAAAAAACAATTAAAGAAAATTAATTAACACATACCTTCTTTTGATGATTTCTCCAAAAACAATTCTTCTTGGATGACCTAGCTCCAAACACAAGCTTTTTTTGCCTTTGAATCCTCTAAATCGTGCTACTGCTATTCCAGAAAAAAGTTGAATTGAATTTCTTCTTTTCCTTCCTTGATTTGGTTTCAAAATTTCCAAACTACTCTTGGATTTTTGCCTCCCCTTTTTTAATTGCCTTTGGTCCTTATTTATAGTGGTTTGATGTTGTTTATTCCCAATTAGTTAAGGTAAGTAATATTAATAAAAAAAAGAAACCAAAACCTAATTGGATTAGGTTTCGAAAAATTTGCATCGAAAAATTTGCGCTGCCGAAAAAAAACTGCTGCGGAAAAACTGCACTGGCTATTTCGCAGGCAGAAAATTTCTACGTGCGAAATAGCACAGTGATTTCGCCCGCAGGAATTTCCTGCAGGCGAAATGCCCACGGGCCGGCACAACAATTTTTATTTTTATTTTTTATTAATAAAAATTAGATACTAAAACAAAAATTATTTAACAAAAATTATTTTGGACCAATTAGACAACAAAAATCATTTTGGACTAAATAAAACATATTGGACTGGATTGGGTCAAAAATTAAGGGTCTACACTTATCCATATTACTTTTCCAATCTTAAAGTCACCACATTACAAGTTCCAATATAGCATTAGAAATTCATTTTAATACACTTTAATTATTCTTACTCTATTTACATCAATTCTACATAGCATTTCACCAAAATACTATTTTCACCATTACTACCTTAATCAAACTTCAACATATCAATCTTATTTCCATGATTCAAATACATAATCATCCATAATACATCAATATAACATCAAATCAATTCATTACCATAGTTAAAAACACATTCTCCAAAAACCATAATTTCACATAATATGGCCATAACCTTAACTTCATCCAAACTTATTCATATTTAATTTCTAACCATAAAATCATCACATACACATGAAAACAATATTAAATTATTCTATACTAACAATTATATACATCCATACCAAAATCCTAATTTTTACATAACCCTACTTTCATCAATTATACCCAATTTAACTATTTAATCAACAAATCACCATATAATCATCACATACTCATTATTTAAACTTCATTAATATCCATTCTTACAATTAAATATACCTTGTCCCTCTAGCCAATTCAAGCATAACATTAAAATTAAGAAAATCAAGCTTAAAATGAAAGATACTTACCTGATTCTTGCTAAATCTTCAAAATCACCCTAAAATCCTTGAGAATCTTTGTATAAATTTGATTTATTTAGAAGAAATTCTCCCTCTTTCCCTCTCTCTCTCTCTCCCTCTCTTGCTTTCTTCAATTTCATTCTTACATGGTGGAAGAAGAAGATGATGTTTCTATATACTTTCATTTCAAATTTTACCCCTCACCTTTATACATAATTACAAACTAATTAATTTATAAAATATTTAAACAATTTCCATCTTATTCCTATCTAAAAATACTTTAATTTTAACTAATTAATATATTTTTTAATTACCATCCATATAAATATAAATATTAATATAAATAATTATTTAATTATTTAATTATTAACTTTTAATCTCCACCTTTCCTTTTTCTTTCATCTTTGACTTTCTTTTCCATTTCTTTTTTTTATTTTCTTATCATCATCTTCCATCACAAATTATATATATATACCATCTATATGTTGCATATATTCCATGTATATGTATATATTATATATATGTTACTTATATGTTACATATACTTTTATGTATATGTTTATGTAATGCTTTTATATTATGCATATATAATGTATATTTAATATATAAATTTACCCATGCATATATCATATGTACCCTATGTATCACATCAAATATACCATATATATTATATATATATCAAGCATATAATATATATACATATAACCAACGTACATAATATATATAATATATATATACTATGTATACATTAGGTATACATTAGATATATATAACATCTTTACCTCTCTAAATACATAACTAATTTCTCCATGATTACAGATATTACATCATAAACCAGTTCAAGTCCATCAAACCAAGATATTAGAATTGCTTGGTGGTTTCATCGAGATATTACAATCACTTGATGGTTGTTGTTTCATTAAGATATTAGAGTTGCTCGGTGGTTTTATCGAGATATTAGAGTGGCTTTGTGAGCAGAGACTTTTTCCCCCACTCCCGGTGGAATGGTTCTTGCAACTTCGGCACTGTTTAGGCTCGGGGCCTTAGAGAACACGGACCTAAGTTCGGAGAAAATGGAGTCGCCACCCGAAAGGGCCGGGAAAAAGAAAGGGGTGGATGACTCGATTCCTAAGGAATCCCCAACCCCCTAATGGGTTCGGAAAGTTGGGTACGTGTGGGCAAGGTGAGAAATGGCCCAGCACCCCCACAATGCCCGGTTCATTTGAACTGGCCTCCTTTACAGGTCTTAATATTATAAAATTCTTAAATATAACAATATTATCCATATTACACACAATAATTAAAATAAAGCATCGATATATTGAAAATCAAAATAATGTCCAAACAAAACAAATAAATGGACATCCATCCAAAGATGGAAACATGCCTTTACATATCGTGCCTAAATAGGACACCCACCGAAAGGTAGAAACATGTCCTTTACATTGGTTCTAAAATAGAAAAACAAATTAAATTACATGATATTTAACTAATGAGGAACCACTAAGTGGAAACATACCTCTTACAACATTTGGAAATCAAAATAAATTGATAAAAATAAATAACCATTCATCATAAATAAATCATTCATCAAAGGTATTAAATACCAATAGAAAGTAAACATCTATCCATGATAAATTAAATAAACCAAGCATTGGACTTAAATAAATTAAAGCATACAAGATAAATCAAAGCATAATCAAATATAGAATTGAATAAGGCAAATAAAAATCTAAATTATGGCTACTATTTCCATTTAGGGTTCTTTATTTCATGTGTTTAGGGTTTTGGAATTTGTGGAATTAGATAACTGTGAGTTTTTAAAGGAAATAAAATAGATTAAGGTTTTATGTTTTAAAAGGTTGATAAAGTTCTTTGATAAATCAAATTAGTGTTTGAATGGTAAAATCATGAAAATAGAGTTTGGGCTCTTCAAAATACTTAGATTCATGACTTACAGTTACTCATTGAATTATGTTTTAAGCTTACTGTGTAAAATTATAACATTTGTGTTTATATGATTTTTAAAGTTTTAAAGGATTAGGGTTTAGAAAAAATTAGGTTAAGGTTTTAAAGGGGTTAGGGTTCATTATTTTTGGTTTTGGAGTTGAATTAGGGTTTTAGGATTTTTGATTTAGGGTTTTGGGAATGCATTAGGTTTTTAGGATTTGAAAATCAATTGATAATTTTATGAAGTTTTATGAAAATAAACAAACGATTTAAAGTTTATAAAAGCAAAAAAAAAAAAGAAGCTTTTAGGGCTTTTGGAAGGAAATAGAACACAATTTAGAGTTTTGAAAATTTAGAAAGCAAATTAGGGTTTTGGGGTTTTGAAGAAACAAAACTAACAACTTTAAACTTTTTGGAAAACAAAGCAATGAATTAAGGTTTTTAAACCTTAGAGAAAGTGAATTGAGGTTCTAAAGTTTTTGAATTAAAAGAGAGAATGGGATGATTTAGCTACTGTGAAAAAATAAAAGAAATTAAGAATTCAAACCTTTTTTCGTAGGTTATGCCAAAAATTGCTTCTTGGATGAGCAAGGTCAAAGACAAGCTTTTTTGCCTTTGATTTGCTTGAATTATTTTTCTGCTCTCTCAAAAAATTAGCTTGATTCAAGGTTTTCCTTCACAGTTTCGGTCTCCACTTTCTCCCCCCAATTTCTTCCAATTTCTGTCCCAATTTCTTCCTAGTTTCTGTCCGATTTCTTTCTTATTTCTTCATTGATTTTTGTCTTGTTTTTGATATTATTTATAGAAGAATTTATATGACTAATTCTAGTTATTCACGGCATCTATTATTTATTAAGAAAAGGAAATCGAAACCTAATTGCTTTAGGTTTCGAAAAATTTGCGTTGAAAAAAACTGTTGTGGAAAAATTACACTGGCAAAAAAGCTGCCGCAGAATTGGCCCACGGGCCATTTCGCCCGCAGGAGTTTCCTACAGGCGAAATGCCCACGGGCCCGCGCTGACTTTCGACGACGATTTTTTCGTCGCCGATTTTTTTTTATTATTTTTGAATTTTTATTCACTTCAACATTTTTTACTAAAATAAATATTAAAATTAATCAAGATACCATAAAAATTATTTTGGACTAACTAAAATATATTGGATATAACAAAAATTATTTTGGACTAATTAAAATATATTGGACCAGACTAGGTCAAAAATTAAGGTTTTACAGTTTGCCCCCTGCTTGAAAGATCTAAGACTTTAGAGAGTGAAAAGCAACAAGACTTAATTTTTGACGAGATGGTTATTTGAATTTTTTTTTGGGTTCTGGACCCGGTTCAAGTTCTGGACTTGATTTGGGTACTTGGACCAAAGATTGGGTACTTGGAACCGAGATTGAATTTGATTTGGGTACTTGGACCCAGGATTGGATTGAATTTGGGTACTTGGACCCTAGATTGATTTGATTTTGGTACTTGGACCCGAGATTGGGTACTTGGACCCTACTTGGACCCAAAAATGGGTGCTTGGACCCGAGATTGGGCACTTGGACCCGAGCTTGAATTGATTTGGGTTCTTGGACCCGAGAATGGGTGCTTAGACCTGAGATTGAATTGATTTGGGTACTTGGACCCGAGATTGGGTACTTGGACCCGAGCTTGAATTAATTTGGGTAATTAGACTCGAGAATGGGTGCTTGGACCTGAGATTGGGTACTTGGACCCGAGCTTGAATTGATTTGGGTACTTGGACCCGAGATTGGGTGCTTGGACTCGAGATTGATTTGATTTGGGTACTTGGACCCAAGATTGGGTACTTGGACCCGAGCTTGAATTGATTTGGGTACTTGGACTCAAGAATGGGTGCTTGGACCCGAGATTGGATACTTGGACCCGAGCTTGAATTGATTTGGATACTTGGACTCGAGATTGGGTGCTTAGACTCGAGATTGGACTCGAGATTGATTTGATTTGGGTACTTGGACCCGAAATTTATTTGATTTGGGTACTTGGACTCGAGATTGGGTACTTAGACCAGAGATTGATTTGATTTGACTGACCTTTTATCATTTGAGAAGTCTGATTGCTCTTGTTATTCTATGCATTGTGGTTTTTCACCCACAAAATGGATCTTCATCCTTTGAGATCGGGTCTTCATCCGTGAAAATGGATCTTCATCCTTTGACATCGGGTCTTTACCCTTGAAAAATGGATCTTCATCCTTTGAGATTGGGTCTTCACCCTTGAAAATGGATCTTCATCCTTTGAGATCGGGTCTTCACCCTTGCAAATGGATCTTCATCCTTTGAGATTGGGCCTTCACCCTTGCAAATGGATCTTCATCCTTGGAGATCGGGTCTTCACCCTTGCAAATGGATCTTCATCCTTTGATCGGGTCTTCACCCTTGAAAATGGATCTTCATCCTTGGAGATTGGGTCTTCACCCTTGAAAATGGATCTTCATCCTTTGAGATCGGGTCTTTACCCTTGAAAAATAGATCTTCATCCTTTGAGATATGTTCTTTACCCTTGAAAAATGGATCTTCATCCTTTGAGTTCGGGTCTTCACCCTTGAAAATGGATCTTCATCCTTTGAGATCAGGTCTTCACCCTTGAAAATATGGATCTTCATCCTTTGAGATCGGGTCTTTACGCTTGGAACATGGATCTTTATCCATTGAAGGTCGGGTCTTTACCTTGGCTTCAACTCTTTTAGCTGAACTGATCTTTTGTCTTTTGCATCTTCATTCTTTTGAGAGTTCTAATGTTCCATTCTTTTGTTCTTCCTTTTTGCAAAAATTCAGCTATTTTTAATTGGACCTTATACCCTCTCCTTACCCCCCTGTGTGGAAAAATATTTGTAAGTGAGTTTGAAAATATTTTATATATAAACTCAAAAAATTGAAAAGGAGAAACTTTTCCCCCTGTGTAGGCCCAAACCCATGATTTTTCTATGCGGGCTCTGATTGATGTTTTTGTTGTTTAGTTCTTTGCACAAGCACGCATTTCTTCTCTTTGCAAAATTACTGGAGCTTTCTCAAGCAATGGGCTTTCTATGCCCCCTGATTTGATATCTTCTTTTGATTGTTTACTTCACAGAGTGTTTGCTGTTCACTTTGATAAAGAATAGACAATACAAGACAAGAAAGTGTGATGTGAAATGTTCATGTGTGCGTGATATGCATGATAATACTCACAGCGGTTTCATTGACTCACGGATTGAGGTGATCAGCAGAAGTATTCTCATTGACTCCTTTTCGACGCTCGTTCAAGTCTTGCATTGGAATGATCAAAAGCTTTGCATTTGTGGCTTTTATCTTCAAGATGTTGAAATCACGAGTGGTGGAGATCCCAAGTTGCAGAGTCAGGGATGCATCCATTTCAAGCTATATTTCAGCATGTCGGTTGGTAGTTTCTTCATGACCTTGCCAATAATAATTTCCTTTGCCCAATGTGTCCTTTGGAGGTTCAACATACTTCCCTTAACTTGAAGGCTTTGTATGACAAAACAAATTTTTTTTTTTTGAATTTTGATTTTGAAATCAAATGTTGGCTTTGCCAAATTAATGTCAATATACCTCAAGACTTGATTTTCCAAATTAACATATCTATAACATGACAACCCTAGTTATCGTACTAAACTCGGGAATCATTTTAGCAAGAATTGTTTCACTTCAGATAGGCACATACACATTACTTGGCCAAAGGTCTCATCGAGTTTAAATATTGTCTATCTCATATGCATGCTTATCCAAACTATCTCCACTAATAGACTCTACCTACCAAGAGAGATCAACAGGTCTTTGATAGGCTTGAAATGGGGTCTATAAGGGACACAGGTTTAAGTGAAGGCTATTTTGAGATTGGAGCTGGTGTGACACAATGGACAAACCTTCACACTACAAATTTATTGTTGGAATTTTAGGCAACTTGGAGGCAATCTTTCTAGACTCCAAATTCATTCTATCTTCTTGGCATTAATCTGGATCTTGATTAGGACAATCTTTGTTTCTTTGCATAAAGTTTGGTACCCAAATTCATTTCTTTCCTTCTTCTCCCTTTCTTTCTTTTTATTTTTCTTACTCCACCCTTTCTTTGAGCATTTTATCATTTTTGCCCTTCTTCCTTGTAGGACAGTCAAGTACAGAACTTTCAAGAACTGAATGGTCTTTCTCCTTTTTCTTTGATTTTGATTGAATCTTTAGTTGGGTTGGACCAATTCAAGTCAAACTGTCCTTATAAACCAAATGGAAGCCTTTTGTTGTCTTAGGTAAAAGAGAACTCAGTTGGCTTTTTGAACCATTTTGGGTTTTCTTTTCTTTTCTTTTCTCTTTTTTTTCCTTTTATTTTTCTTTTTTGTTTTCTTTTCTTCTCTTGTTTTTTTTTTGTTCTAGCTCTAAAAGAGTTGTCTTGTTTGTACTAACTTGGGCTTCCAATAATGGATAAGTGGAGTAACATAAATCTTCTTTAATAGGGATAAATTATTTATTACTCTAATGTTGATGTTGATATATTGGAGATATTAGGAAAACTTCAAGTACCCTTATAGTATTGAGAACTTCAACCACCCTTATAGTTTTAAGAACTTTAACTATCTTCATGGTCTTGAGAACTTCACCTATCCTCATGATCTGGACTAATCATTGTTTTCTTTAATCTTCTCGCCTCTTCATCTTAGTGATCATAAGACTTGCCAAAAGTATCACAACAGCTCAGGGTAGGTTGTTGGGGTTATATGCCAATGAAAAGAAAGCTAAAATTTTATGAAGGCTCAAAGGGACAACTAGGGATTGATATTTAATAGGGTGGATACTAGTTGTTGGCTAACCAAACAATGCCAAGATCATTTCTCTCTTAAATAAGCAGAGATCAATTTCGCCTCGAAAGTTTCTCAAAGTACCTTCTAAGATTGACTAGGTCTTAGACAAAGGTAATTATGCAGGAGCCCTCTCTAAGTAAGCATACACAACTCAATGCTATAGAGCAATTCCCTTATCTAGTAAAGTCATTCAAGTCATGATGCCTAGACACATTAATTTATAAACATCAAGCTAAATTCCTCATTGGTTGAGCACCAAAATGAACAAAGACCAACAAGATTTTGATGAAAGTAATTTATTCAAACAAACTTGAAAAACATAATTGTTCAAATTAAATATTAAAGAAAGTAAAATCGAAAAGCAACATTCAAGCTAAGGAAAGTTCGTTGAGTTTAAGCTTCTTTTCCTTTCATATCTTTAATATTTCCATCTTGAAAAGAGGATAAAACAAAATCTTCTTCCAATCCTTTTCCTACCATGAAGGTTGACGGTGAAGGTACTCTTCCAAACTTAGGTAAAGGATTGTTCTTGGTATTGGGCTTGTCTGGCTTCGGTAGCTTACCACTATCGATTAGATCTTGAATCTCATGCTTCAATCGGGTACATCTATCAGTCTCATGTCCTTGAGTCTGATGAAATTGACAAAAAGCCTTAGTATCAAATTTTGGGGGTAATGGACTAGGCAAAGGTCGAGGAGCTAATGGTTGTAACAACCCTTTCTTTTGTAGCTTGCTAAAAACCCAAGATAGAGGTTTCCCCAATTCTGAAAAATGCCTCATTCCTCCTTGACTATTGGCATTAACATCAACTTCTTTTTGTGTGCTTTGATTGCTAGGCTGATAATTCCCTTTCTCATTCCTTCTTATTGAAAAGCAATTTTTCTCCCTTTCCCACTCTTCAATTTGTAGACCAGCTTGGAGAAGATCTTTGAAATCCCTTATAAGGGTGTGAGACATCCTTTCACGAAGATTGGACAGGATGCTTCTCACGATCATCCTTATTTGATTAGATTCATCAGGCCTTTTCTTGAGCAAAGCGGCCTTATTTCTCCATCATTTCACATAGTCCACAAAATTTTCATTTGGCCTTTGTCTAATGGACTCCACTTCCATTAAGGTAACTTCCATCTCGACATTGTAACCATATTGTTAGATGAAGGCCTTGTATAGAAAATCCCAACTCTTTTGTGTTCCATCATCTAAGGTATTGAACCAATTTTGGATAACAGGATCCAATGAGAGCATAAAGTACCTTAGAGTTTGAGCCTTAGTAGCTCGGGCAGACTGCATAGCAGTGATATACTGCTTCACATGGAGATGAGGGTTTTTGATTCCATCAAACTTCGCAAAAGATGGCATCTTGAACTTGTACGCGACTTCTTCATCAAGTTCAAATAATTTGTCAACTTCAGACATTTCTTTGATTTTCAGTTTCTTCTCAAATTTCTTTTCTAAATCAGCAATCATCTTTTCAACATTAGAAATTTCTTCTCTATAGTTGATCTTTCAACAATCTTCGGTTCTTTCTTCTTGTCATGAGCATCTTGGTAGTATTGAGCCCGATCATCATCATCAATGATCACCTTATCATCATCAAAAGCTACTTCATCAACTTTAGCCTTCCCGTTGACTTTCTTGGTGCTAGCAGATGCTTCGGCATTATTTCCTAAAATTGCAGCTAGTTGATTCTTTATGGTCTCGGCCATGCCTCTTTTATTTCTTCCATCTTGGCATTGAGGGCATCATCCACCATTCTTTGAATTTGTTCGGGATCCATTATTTTTGGTGAGCAAGTGATTGAGCCATTGCTAGATTCTTCGCTTCCGGCGTAGGTCGGATTGTCGTAAGCTTTTGAACTATCGTAATCCAGGGTTGTGAGCCAGAAATGATATGAGATGCAAATGTATGCATGTATGCACAAACAATAGACAAACAAGGATGAATAGGACGTTCCTTCCAACCTTATAACATCCACACATGAATGGCGAGTCTCTTTTCCTAGGTATATGGTTAACAAAATACCAACATGGGGCATCTTATTTTCGAATAATTCCCTCAGACTTTTCACCAATAGTTATATTTTCAAAAATGAAAATCAGTTCATAATAATTCCCATTAATTAGGTTTTAATCCATTTATCCAACCAAAGTAGCTTTTATGCTATATTGGATTAAAACAAAATTAAGAGGTTTATAATAGATAGATTTCTAACTTGAAAAAGTAACTAATGATTCATGCCAAAAACAAGCCCATGGTTAATTATTCTTAGTATAAACTAGGCTCACAATTGATTTTTAGTATTTCATAATTGACCTAAATAATTTGCAAGCTCTTTCTAAGAAAAGGTTGGATAAAAATAATTTTATTTCTAAGCCCATTGTAAAATGATTTTGGAAAAAATGGATTTTGGGCTTAGTATTTGGGCCATAAGCAAAAGAATTTTTTATTTATTTTTAGAAAAGTTTTATATCCAAAGACCATCTTGAAATGTTTTGAAAAATAGTTTTGGTCTTTTGGACTTTAAAGAAAAAATAAGTTTGTTTACTTGGTCAAAACTGTTGCCATAGTTGACTGATTTTCAGCAGTAAAAACAGATTTTACCATTTAGTTGATGTGCGCCATTGTGTTGCCAATTTTACGCGTCGCGCCACTAGTCATTTGGTCATTTTTTTTCTAAATGTGTTAAAACTTGAATATTATGATATGGATTGATGTTAAATCATATAAAATGACATGAAGGAGAATTGAAAATGATCAGAAAGGCATCATGACAAGCTATTCCGACAATACATGCATTATGGAAAAATCATGGCTTATTGAATATCATGATCAAATTAATTAATAAATTGTTTACGCTCTACTTGGTTATGACAGAACCCTTGAGATAAGGGTATGATGCATCATACTATTATTGCAGTGCTGCTCAAGACATGACATGATATTCTGGCTGAAGGCCGATGATTACAATGACATGATCAATGATTCAATGAACAATGGCTATTAGCACATGTGCAAGAATTATGATGAAGGATGGTGAAATATGCACCATGACGCATATCATCCTGTAATATCTCACCATGACGAGATATATTTATCATGACCCGTGCCTTATCCGTTGATGTTCTGTTAAACCAGTAGAGCAACCAAAATGATAAAAGCAAGAAAAATGATTTAAATTCAAATTATTCAGTCAAGCCTTTTTACCTTCTGTGTTTTGTATTTATTCCTTTCAATTATTTAAAGTATATAAATGTATGTTCAAGTCATTCTTTCATTTTATTTATTTAGCGAGTTTAGTTTCCCTCTAAACTCGTAGGTTAAACGAGGAGATGAGATTGCAACATGTTCTGCGCAGCTGGCCTTGACTACTACTTTGGGTAGGAGTTTGGATATGATTGATTGTAGCAATATGGCATGTACATAAGGTTGTATGATCTAGCAAATAAATGTGTTATACTGAAAAGCTAGAACACGTACACTGCTAGTAATATAATAAATCTTATTTGGATTTAGCACTTATGTATGCAAGTATAGAAGTGTAAAGTTTTAGTGCAGGATTTGGAGGAGGATATAAGGGTGATGAATATAGAAGTGTTTGAGGAGTGTTGCGATTGTTTGATTGAGATCAAAATTGTTTTCAAAAATCAAAGAAAATCAGTTTTGGCGACACTTGGGACCTCCATTTTTAGGGGAGGTTATGGCAATTTTTTTTTTTAAATCTGCACTTAAAATTGGCTAAGTAAAATATTAAGACACAACCACCATGAGATAACAGTCCATCTTGGTCTATAAACGTAGGCTAAGATGGGGTGTTACATTAATGGATTGAATTGTTGTCTACTCTCAAAAATGAAATCAGGTTGATTCATTGCCTTTCCTACTTAGTTTCGGTCTAAATTTTTCTCCTAAATTCGATCCAATTTTTGATCTATTTCTCCTTCAATTTCTTTATTGATGTTTGTGTTGTTTTTGGTCTTATTTATAGAAGAATTTTATGGTTCATTCCTAGTTATTCATGGAAGCTAATATTGATAAGAAAAGGAAACCGAAACCTAATTGCATTAGGTTTTGAAAAAATTTGCGTCGGAAAAATTTTGCTAGCAAAAAAAAACTGCTGCGGAAAAATTGCACTGGAGAAAAAAATTGCCGCAGTTAGCTGCGACATGGGCGAGGACTGGCCTGTGGGCCATTTCGCCAGCAGGAAACTCCTACGGGCGAAATGGCCCACGGCCATTCGTCCCACGCACTGGTTTAAGGCGACGATTTTTTCGTCGCCGATTTTTTTTATTTTTTGATTTTTTTTATTTTTTATTAATAAAAATTAGATACTAAAGAAAAAAAATTATTTAATTAAGATAACAAAAATTATTTTGGACTAATTAAAATATATTGGACAACACAAAAATTATTTTGGACTATTTAAAATATATTGGACCGGACTGGGTCAAAAATTAAGGGTCTACAGCTTGCCCCCTGCTTGAATGATATGAAACTTTAGTGAAAGAGAGTAAAAAGCAATAAGACTTAATTTTTGAGATGGTGAGGTTTTGAGTTCTGGACCCTGTTCGAGTTCTGGACTCAAGGATAATTCTAGGTTCAGGACCTAAAAAAAATTTAGGTTCTAGACCCGATTCGAGTTCTGGACTTAGAAGAGATTCTAGGATATGGACTTAAGGATAATTTGGGTTCTGGACCCGAGCTAAGTTCTGGACTTAAAAGAGATTTTAGGTTCTGGACCTAAGGGTAATTTGGGTTCTGGACCCGAGCTAAGTTCTGGACTTAAAAAAGATTCTAGATTTTGGACCTAAGGGTAATTTGGGTTCTGGACCCGAGCTAAGTTCTAGATTTAGAAAAGATTCTAAGTTCTGGACCTAAGGAAAATTTGGGTTCTGGACCTGAGCTAATAATTTTTTATTTCAAAAAGTTTGGCTAATTTTTATGCATATGTTTTCTTCTTGCCCCATGCATGTAAAATTATTTATATACACGCAATTATTTGAATGATTAAAGTGAATAATTGAATTTAATGTTTATTTACTGTGTAGTCACTGTTCATGCACTATTTACTATTTATAAATAGTAAATTTACTATTCGGAAATAGTAGCAAATAGTATTTACTATTGGAAATAGTAATTGTACTATTCATCAATAGTAATACTATTTATAAATATTAAAATTTACTATTTATAAATAATAAAGTTTACTATTCATAAACAGTAAAACTTACTTTTGAATTTTGTTTTTTGCTTGCCGTTGCTCTATATAAAGGAGCTGATTCTTTCATTCAATTCACAACATAAATCCTCAATTCTATAATTCTCTCAAATTCTTTCAATTTTAGCACATATTTTTCAAAAAAATGTATGCTTCAAGGTCAAGGACTCATTCTAATGCCGAGTTATTGGAGTTTATTCGGCATCATGAAGATGGAAATATAGATATACTAGCCGGGATACCGCTTCACCGAATTTCCAACGAAAAGAGCGCAGTAATTATTTTTCTTTCCCTTTCTCTTAATTTTTCATCTTTCTGTTTTATTTTTTTAATTATTAATTATTATTTTTGATTTATGATCATTTTTTATTTTTGTTTGATTTTTTTATTTTTATTGTGTTTGCCTTTATTATTATTTTGTATTCTGATATTATTATCTTTTTTTAGAAAATTTAGGAAAAACATATTAATTTAAGCAGATAGGATAATATGTACTTACCTGGTATTACCTTACCTGGCTCTGTGTTAGCATGATCATTGCGTTGTTCAGGCTGGAGGGTGTATTTACAAAGCCCAACAATGGCATAATGTAGTGCCTTCTCAGGTAAGGCGAATTATCCGAGATTGCGGCTTTGATCAGTTCATCTTACAATTGCCATCTGAGGAATATCAGATAGACTGGAGCATAGTCCAGGCACTTGCAGAGTGATGGTTGGATACAACCCACACTTTTCACTTGGCCATTGGAGAGATGACAATTGGTCCAGTCGATTTTACTGTTATAACTTGCCTTCGATATGATGGTGTTCTGGTTCCTCTAACAAATGATATTTTAACATTTGAAGAAATTCAGGAATTAATTGGTATGGAACAATCATATAAAGGGCCTTTTAAGATAAAAATCAAGCCAATTTGTAGTTATTGGATGAACTACGAAGGACGGGTAGGCAGAGACACGGCCAAACAGTATGCTCGAGGATATTTGTTATATCTGCTCGGGTCGACCATCTTAGGTAGCACTGAATCCTCCATTCACTTGTCAGTATTGAGTGCCCTTTCTTATTTCAGAATGGTACCATCTTCTGGCTAGGGTGAAGCTAGTCTTGCATGTCTTTACCATGGTCTCGATAAACTTTGCCGAAACAGGAAGTCTTTTGTCGACTTGATGGCGGTTGTCGAGGTATTCTTTCTTCCACCAATGTCATTTCTACTCTTTTCTTGCATGAATGTGATCTTTATTGTTATTGTAGGTATGGGCATATGAACACAACCTCGTGAGAGTACCTGGTATTTCCCGAGATAGGGTCGGGTATCCGAGAATAAATTTTTGGTTGTCCGATCATGTGGACGCTCCCTGCTCTCGCCATGTGCATACTCATCACTTTGTGTTGAGTCGCTTAACCTGGGATCAGGTAAAATAACATTAGTATGCTTTAAATTTTATGTGAAGGTTTACTTACCTTATGTTATTTTGCAGGTGAATCTGGCCTGGTGGAACCCAGAAGAGCGAGCAAAATGGTCTCCTTTGATGAGGGCTGTATTATCTTTCCAACATTCTCGTCGAGTCATCGCTGGCCTAGTGTCTAGTGGCTGGTTTCTTGGAGAGAGAGTTTATGAGTGGTTTCTCAGTCCATAGCAGTGAAGAGTTTTGATGGATATCCCAGAATATACTCTAAATATTATGTCGATGCTAGAGGATGCCTGGTGGCCGGCTCGATACGGTTATGGTGCTGAGTCATTTCTCCATTCGCCGGGTGCATTCTATGCCCATTTTATTCAAAGAAGGCTCTTGAACTTTGAGGAATCTCCTATTGGTGTGTGGGAGATTTCCAACAAAAATGAGGGTAGAGATTAAGAATGTAACACCCATATACCCCGTATACGTACACAGCATGTTATTACGATCGTAATATACGTATACTAAATATAGTAATGCCACGGTTTACTAACAAACGACTCACTTCTTTTACAATAAAATGAACAAATTTAAAACATTTAAGTTATATTAAAAAAAACACAATAGATAAAAATGTTTATTCAAAACGCAGCGGAAAGTATAACAAATATTTACAAATACATATACTTCAAAACTCAAGTTTTTACAAAACATAAAATATATACATGTTTGGTAGTATGTCTTTGATCTTTAAGCTCCACTATCAACACCTCAAAATCTAGACTCTACTCTGTCTAGAGGAACTCTCCGATTCTTCCCTGTCACCTGCGCGATGAACCACTATCGCGCTAAGCCATAGGCTTAGTGGTACAAACTACAATAATATTATACTTTAATGAAATGCAAATGTCATAATTTCAAACATATAAACAATTCTCAAGAATCTCATTATTTATTTATTTCATCATTCATAAATCACATTAAAAACAAAGACAAGCATGGGCCCAAAAGACACTAATATTTTATTCAAAGTTCAGAGTTACTGCTTTGGTCCATAATCACAATCATCAAGCCTGTAGGCGATACATATATATATATCTCTATCCATGGATAGTGTAACAGACCCAGTCTCTTGGACCTCAACCCGGCTAAACTCGAGGAGATCCTCAACCCGACAAGACTGTTACTATTTTTGAGGCTTACGACCCTGTCTTTTCACCCCAAAAACATCATATTTCACATTATTCAACTCGAATCGGCTTACGACCCGGTCTTTTCACCTATCCAGTACTTTATAGGCATGCCGCCAAACCCAGAACTCTGAAGGCTGAATAACACATTAGACACACAATCTTTTCATTTATATCTTTATACCTTTCTTTCTCAATTCATTTCTCATTTCATTCTCATAATCAAAATAGGCAACCATGCCTCCATCATCTCATTTGCATCATTATAGCCAACAACCATGGCTTTATATCTCATCAAGATAATATACAATAACAATTGCATTAACACCATCATCATAGCCAATCACATTGGTTTTGTATCTCATTATATCTCAAATCACATTAAATCAATTCATCATTCAAGTGTACACAACCAATTGCATTAACATACCTTTCATATTTCATCATATCATCAAATGTTTTAACCCTGTAATCAATTGCTTAACATATATATAATCAAATATGTTAAGTATCAAATCATGTGAGTGTATGCAACAATGTAGTTTGTACTTACCTCCAAAAGCAACTCACATAAAACACTAAACTCCTCTTCCAAGAATCCTTCAATACTTGGATTAGGGCAACTCAAACTCTTCACAACCTAATCCAAAAGGAATAATACACATGAGATAATAAGACTAAGGTCTAATTAAGACAAACTCTACACATGACACGCTCAACAACATAGGTGTGTCCCTGACCGTGCCCTAAACTCACAACACAGAAGCTTTGTCACGCTCATAACCACGGGCGTGTCACTGAACGTGTAGTACATTCTGTCTCACAGAAACATTGACACGTCCAACAACATGGGCGCGTTCATGGTCGTGTCAATCCTTCACTAACACAATAGCTATGACATGCTCAGTGACATGGGCGTGTCACTGGACGTGTAAATGCTACTGCAAAACAGAACCATCGACACGCCCAAAGACTTGACAGTGCTCATGGGCGTGTCAGGCCAAAAATCCAGATTCCGGCAACATCAACAACACAACCAATAAGCCACTTTCTTCCACCATTTCCCACTTCAAACCAACTTAACTAAACACACCCAAAACCATAACAAACTTGCAAAAACACCAAAACACTTCAAAACATACATTAAACACCACTTTTCAACCATCACATACCCACAACTCTTACTCTTTCAATATCAAACCTAACTCCTTCTTTACAATCCAACACCAACATCAAAATCAATTAAACCAAACACTCTCAAATACATCTTAATCAAATATATTCACATACCATCAACAATCAACCAACAAATTCAAACACATCTTAAAAGAAAATCAAGGAATCAAGAGGAAACTTACCAAGGATGAAGAAACTCTAAAATTTCCAACTTGATCACTTGAAAACTTCCTTAGATCTTGAGTTTAGAAGATCAAATCTCCCTCTTGCTCTCTTGTTTCTTTGATAGCCGGCCAAAAAAAAAGAAAAGGAAAGAAAAGAAAGTGAACCACGAAGAAAGAAAGAAAGAAGAAAAGATAGAAAGCAAAGTCAACATTACATCCACCATCTCCTCAAAACCCTCTCCTCCAAGCATTAATATTATAATATTCCAAATATCTTCTTCCACTCACTTAAATTTCCATTTCCACTAATTAACTTAATTAATTAAAATCAATAACTAATCATCTTTTAACCACCACTAACTTTACTTGTATATGTTGTATATATTGCTATATATACGACATATACACTCTCTCTTCACTTCCTTTTTCTTTCCAACTACACATATACATAAAATCCAATTAAAACAACAATTATCTCAAAACTTCTAGGGCACATTTTGGGATATTACAATTCCCCCCCTCTAAAAAGAAATTTCATCCTCGAAATTACCTGACATCACGTTCGAAACAGTTGAGGATATTGATCTCGCATTGCTTGCTCACTCTCCCAAGTTGCCTCTTCTCTACCATGATTCTTCCAAAGAACTTTCACCAATGGCACTTTCTTATTCCTTAACTCTTTCATTTCATGTGCCAAAATAGCAACTGATTCTTCTTCAAATGTCAGATTCGGACTCACCTCAATAGATTCAACTTGCAGAACATGAGATGGGTCTGATCTGTATCTCCGTAACATAGAAACATGGAAGACATTGTGGATTCTATCCAATTCAGGCGGCAAAGCAAGACGATAAGCAACTGGTCCAACTCTTTCCAATATCTCATACGGTCCAACAAAATGAGGACTCAGTTTTCCTTTACGACCAAATCTTAAAATCTTTTTCCAAGGAGACACTTTCAAAAATACTTTATCTCCAATATTAAACTCTATGTCTCTTCTCTTCAAATCTGAATAAGATTTCTGCCGATCTGAAGCTGCTTTTAACCGATCCCGAATTATCTTCACTTTCTCTTCAGTCTCTTTAACCAAATCAAGACCAATAAGTTTGTCTTCTCCAAGTTCATTCCAACATAAAGGTGTCCTACATCTTCTACCATACAATGCTTCAAATGGTGCCATACCAATACTGGATTGATGACTGTTGTTGTAAGCAAATTCTACAAGTGACAAAAATCTGCCCCAACTTCCAGAGAAATCAATGACACAGCTTCTCAACATATCCTCTATAATCTGTATCACTCTCTCTGACTGCCCATCTGTCTGAGGATGAAAAGCAGTACTAAAGTGCAATCAAGAACCCAATGCACTATGCAAACTCTTCCAAAACCTAGAAGTAAACCGGGGATCTCGATCGGACACTAGAGAAGTCGGGACTCCATGCAATTTCACTATCTCACTGATATACAGCTCAGCCAGTCTCTCAAGAGGATAGTCCATTCTAACTAGAAGAAAATGAGCTGTCTTTGTCAACTGATCAACAATCACCTAGATAGCATCATGCTTCTTTTGAGTCAATGGCAAACCAGATACAAAATCCATTGTCACTCTCTCCCATTTCCATTCAGGCACTTTTAAAGGTTGAAGCAACCCTGTTGGAACTTGATGCTCAGCTTTCATCCTCTGACAAGTGAGACACTTGGATACAAATTCTGTTATGTCTCTCTTCATACCTGACCACCAGTAATGCTGCTTTAAGTCATGATACAACTTTGTACTCCCAGGGTGCATAACAAAAACTGACTGATGTGCTTCTTCCAAAATAATCTTTCTCAAACTAGCGTCATCAGGAATACACAACCTATCTTTATACCAAAGGCTACCATCATTTCTCACATGGAAATCTCTACTTTCTCCATGTTGGCAATCTAAAACAATCTTCTGAATTTTCTCATCAGTCAATTGAGCCTCTTTAATCTGATCCAACAACACCGGTCTTAACTACAATTGAGCTAACAACGCACCATCATCACATGATTCAAAACTAGCATGCAATGCTCTCAACTCAAAAAGCAACGAGAGCGAATAAACTGACAAACCTGCCAAATACTTTCGACTCAAGGCATCAGCAACAACATTCGCCTTACCCGGATGATAATCAATCAAACAGTCGTAGTCTTTGATCAACTCCAACCAACGTCTCTGCCGAAGATTAAGCTCTCTTTGAACTCCCAAATATTTTAAACTCTTATGATCTGTATAGATAAAACACTTCTCCCCATACAAATAGTGTCGCCAAATCTTCAAAGCAAACACTATAGCTGCCAACTCCAAATCATGCGTCGAATAATTAAGCTCATGCAGCTTCAACTGCCGAGAAGCATAAGCTACAACTTTACCCTCTTGCATAAAAACACATCCTAAACCATTATGTGAAGCATCACTATAAATCACATAAGGTTTATCTTCCACAGGCAAAGTAAGAACAGGCGCTTGAGTCAACATTTCTTTCAACTGCTCAAAACTAGTTTGACACTGATCTGTCCACACAAATCTAACTCCTTTTCGAAGTAATCTGGTGAGTGGAGTAGCTATCACAGAAAAACCTTTCACAAAGCGTCAATAATAGCCTGCCAAACCCAGAAAACTTCTAACTTCAGTCACTGACTTTGGTGGACTCCAATTCAAAATAGCTTCAACTTTACTTGGATCAACTCTAATACCATCTGCTGACACTATATGACCCAGAAAAGTCACTTGATCAAGCCAAAACTCACACTTCGACATCTTGGCATACAATTGCTTTTCTCTCAAGATCTGCAATACAACCCGCATATGCTTGTCATGCTCCTCTTCATTACGCGAATACACCAAAATATCGTTAGTGAAGACTACCACAAACTGATCCAGGTAGGGCCTAAACATCCTATTCATCAAATCCATGAAAGCTGCAGGCGCATTCTTTAGTCCAAAAGGCATCACTAAGAACTCATAATGCCCATACCTTGTGCGAAAAGCTGTCTTAGGAACATCTTCAGCTTTAACCCTCAACTGATGGTACCCCGGTCTCAAATCAATCTTGGAAAACATTGCTGCCCCCTTCAATTGATCAAAGAGATCATCAATCCTAGGCAAAGGATACTTATTTTTGATAGTCACTTTGTTCAATTGCCTATAATATATGCACAACCTCATAGTACCATCCTTCTTCTTCACAAACAAAACAGGAGCTCCCCACGGAGAAACACTAGGGCGAATAAACCCTTTATCCAACAACTCCTGTAACTGCACCTTCAACTCTCTCAACTCAGCAGGTGCCATTCGATAAGGAGTAATAGAGATGGGAGTGGTACCATGCAACAATTCGATACCAAACTCAACCTCTCTCTCAGGGGGTAACCCTGGCAACTCCTCAGGAAACACATCTGAAAAATCTGCAATTGTGGTTATACCGTCAAGTTGAGAACCCACTACTCTAGTATCCATAACATGAGCAAGATAAGCATCACACCCTTTTCTAATCAACTTTCTAGCTGCTACAGCTGATACAAACAAGGATGTAAGTTGTCTCTGCTCACTAGACACTATCACAATTCTACCATCACCGGTTCTCAAGGTAACACACTTCTTTTGACAATCTACCACAGCTCCATGCTTAGAGAACCAATCCATGCCTAAGATCAAATCATATTCCTTAAAAGGCATTTCAATCAAATCACCAATAAACTCCTCACCTTGCACCACAACTGCACTATCTCGGTGCACCTTGCTAACAACCACACTATGTCCTAAAGGATTTGTCACTAAGACATCAAATCCTAAGGACTCTGAATGCAATTCAGACATAGGCAAAATGAATGCACTTATGTATGAATGAGTAGATCCTGGATCAATCAAAGCAAGAACTAAAATGCCAAATAAAGAGAATGTACCCGCTATAACTGCTGAAGCATCCGGCTGCCTCTGCATCACATATACTCTCTGAGAAGATCCGGCCTCATCTGGCCTACTTCCTCCGGATGTCGATCCCCCTCTCTGACTAAACCTGGGCCTACCACCTCTACTGAAACCTCTGCCCCCTCAACCACATCTGCTGACACTAGGTCGAGAAGCTACAGAATCAGCCTGCCTATGCTCCTGCATCTCAGGACACTCCCTAATGAAATGGTCAGATGCTCCACACCTAAAACACCTAGTTGTTCTACCAATCTTCCAACAAACACCCACATGGTTCCTACCACACTATTCACATGCAGGTAGAGTAGACCTCTGAACCACTAGAGTCGGAGCACTAGCTACAGAAGCTGCAGGTCTCGGTCTCTGCCTCTGATACTGCACTGACCTACCCAGCTGTCTCTGGTTCCTACTGATCCTCGGAACAAAACTTCCTCTGCCCCTCTTCATAGATGAAGATCCTACCTTAAACTAGGATCTCCTTACTCTGGTCTCCTCCTCGGTAGCAGCTGCTACAATACCCTGTGCTCTCTCAATACTTCTAGCTACTGCAACTAGCTGAGAGAAATCCTAATACCGAGAACCAGCCACAATGCACATAATAGAGGGCCTCAACCCCTCCTCAAATCTTCTGCATCTATCAATCTCATCCGATATAATCCCACCGGCATAGTGACTCAATCGGATGTACTCAACCTCATATTCTATCACAGTCCGGTTGTCTTGCCTCAAATTCAGGAATTCCATCTTCTTAACATCTTTATACTCCCTCAGAGTATATTTCTGCTCGAACTCCCTCAGAAAATCCCCATAAGATAATGTGGGTGGATCATCCATGGCATGAGGAACTGTCTTCCACCAATCATAAGCATCTTTCTGAAGAAGGGATCTGGCATAATCAAAATTTTCATCAGGAATGGCTTGCAACTGGATAAATATCCTCTACACTTTATCCAACCACTGCTCAGCCACTGCTGGGTCTGTAGTGCCCAAGAAATCATCAGCCCCATATTTCCTCAACTTATCATAGTGTCTCACCGGCACTTGTGGCTGTGGTGGCGGCTGCACTGGAGTTCCCCTCAACAAATCTACCATATGCCTTAACCAACCCGGCGGTGCCTCATCAGCAGCTAATCTCCCTGGCACAGGAGCAGGTGCCTCACTAACTCTATCAACTCTAGCTCCATCTCTACCCTCGTCAGGAGCTACACTCTCAGCACTACCTTCTACAGACTGACATGACTGAGACGCCATCACTACCTATATCTGCAAACACAGTAGAATACACCTCATTAAGATCAAAGACTTCCATACCAAAACATGTATCTTATTTAAAAACCATATTTTAAAACTCAAAACTCCCTTTTTCTTACAGTTGACCTAGGTTGAGAATCTCAAACCTAGGCTCTGATACCAAAACAATTGTAACACCCCTATACCCCGTATACGTACACAGCATGCTATTACGATCGTAATATACGTATACTGAATATAGTAATGCCACGGTTTACTAACAAACGACTCACTTCTTTTACAATAAAATGAACAAATTTAAAACATTTAAGTTATATTAAAAAAAACAATAGATAAAAATGTTTATTCAAAACGCAGCGGAAAGTATAACAAATATTTACAAATACATATACTTCAAAACTCAAGTTTTTACAAAACATAAAATATATACATGTTTGGCAGTATGTCTTTGATCTTTAAGCTCCACTATCAATACCTCAAAATCTAGACTCTAATCGGTCTAGAGGAACTCTCCGATTCTTCCCTGTCACCTGCGCGATGAACCACAATAACGCTAAGCCATAGGCTTAGTGGTACAAACTACAATAATATTAAATTTTAATGAAATGCAAATGTCATACTTTCAAACATATAAACAATTCTCAAGAATCTCATTATTTATTTATTTCATCATTCATAAATCACATTAAAAAAAAAGACAAGTATGGGCCCAAAAGACACTAATATATTATTCAAAGTTCAGAGTTACTGCTTTGGTCCATAATCACAATCATCAAGCCCGTAGGCGATACATATATATATCTCTATCCATGGATAGTGTAACAGACCCAGTCTCTTGGACCTCAACCCGGCTAAACTCGAGGAGATCCTCAACCCGGCAAGACTGTTACTGTTTTTGAGGCTTACGACCCGGTCTTTTCACCCCAAAAACATCATATTTCACATTATTCAACTCGAATCGGCTTACGACCCGGTCTTTTCACCTATCCAGTACTTTATAGGCATGCCGCCAAACCCAGAACTCTGAAGGTTGAATAACACATTAGACACACAATCTTTTCATTTATATCTTTATACCTTTCTTTCTCAATTCATTTCTCATTTCATTCTCATAATCAAAATAGGCAACCATGCCTGCATCATCTCATTTGCATCATTATAGCCAACAACCATGGCTTTATATCTCATCAAGATAATATACAATAACAATTGCATTAACACCATCATCATAGCCAATCACATTGGTTTTGTATCTCATTATATCTCAAATCACATTAAATCAATTCATCATTCAAGTGTACACAACCAATTGCATTAACATACCTTTCATATTTCATCATATCATCAAATGTTTTAACCCTGTAATCAATTGCTTAACATATATATAATCAAATATGTTAAGTATCAAATCATGTGAGTGTATGCAACAATGTAGTTTGTACTTACCTCCAAAAGCAACTCACATAAAACACTAAACTCCTCTTCCAAGAATCCTTCAATACTTGGATTAGGGCAACTCAAACTCTTCACAACCTAATCCAAAAGGAATAATACACATGAGATAATAAGAATAAGGTCTAATTAGGGCAAACTCTACACATGACACGCTCAACAACACGGGCGTGTCCCTGACCATGCCCTAAACTCACAACACAGAAGCTTTGATACACTCACAACCACATGTGTGTCACTGAACGTGTAGTACATTCTGTCTCACAGAAACATTGACACGTCCAACAACATGGGCGCGTTCATGGTCGTGTCAATCCTTCACCAACACAGTAGCTATGACACGCTCAGTGACATGGGCGTGTCACTGGATGTGTAAATGCTACTGCAACACAGAACCATCGACACGCCCAAACACTTGGCCGTGCTCATGGGCGTGTCAGGCCAAAAATCCAGATTCCGGCAACATCAACAACACAACCAATAAACCACTTTCTTCCACCATTTCCCACTTCAAACCAACTTAACTAAACACACCCAAAACCATAACAAACTTGGAAAAACACCAAAACACTTCAAAACATACATTAAACACCACTTTTCAACCATCACATACCCACAACTCTTACTCTTTCAACATCAAACCTAACTCCTTCTTTACAATCCAACACCAACATCAAAATCAATTAAACCAAACACTCTCAAATACATTTTAATCAAACATATTCACATACCATCAACAATCAACCAACAAATTCAAACACATCTTAAAAGAAAATGAAGGAATTAAGAGGAAACTTACCAAGGATGAAGAAACTCTTAAATTTCCAACTTGATCACTTGAAAACTTCCTTAGATCTTGAGTTTAGAAGATCAAATCTCCCTCTTGCTCTCTTTTTTCTTTGATAGCCGACCAAAAGAAAAGAAAAGGAAAGAAAAGAAAGTGAACCACAAAGAAAGAAAGAAAGAAAGAAGAAAAGATAGAAAGCAAAGTCAACATCACATCCACCATCTCCTCAAAACCCTCTCCTCCAAGCATTAATATTAAAATATTCCAAATATCTTCTTCCACTCACTTAAATTTCCATTTCCACTAATTAACTTAATTAATTAAAATCATTAACTAATCATCTTTTAACCACCACTAACTTGACTTGTATATGTTGTATATATTGCTATATATACAACATATACACTCTCTCTTCACTTCCTTTTTCTTTCCAACTACACATATACATAAAATCCAATTAAAACAACAATTATCTCAAAACTTCTAGTGCACATTTTAGGATATTACAAAGAAGAACATCATGGAGCTGCAGGAGAGTCTGTTCCACATCTCGGGGCTAGTACTTCTCAGGTAAAACTTTTACCACTTTTCCCTTGCAACTGCTTTTTTCTTTTTTTGATTTTTTAATGATTGTTGCAGGTTGTTGGCCCATTTGATAATGAGACTAGACCTTCTTTTACTGCCCCTTCAATTGCTCATTCTAGTCCTCCCAAGATGCCATCTCATCCGTAGGGCATTGATATGAACTACCTGCTACATTTCTTATTTCATTGTAATTTATGTTATATGTATACATGATTATGTATGCTCTTACCTTTTTCCTTTTTGGCTTACAGCGGATGCTCGAATAACAAAATAAGAAACTTCAAGAAGAATTGGCTGCAAGTCGTCAGCAGGCTTTTCATTTTGAAAATTTATATCATCAATCCGAACAACATTTCTGAGACTTTCGATTTCAGGGGATGAGGGATCCCGACGCTTCTTCATCAAAAGGCCCTTAGACTGATGACCATGAGATCCTTTCGTCTGCTTCTGATGAGGACCATGACAGATCGAAACTTCAAGGTAATAGGGATTTTAGTGCTCCCGCTTCGGGTGATCCCGGGATGAATAACTTGTCGAATTTTGGTGCTCCCGCTTCGGGCGGACTCGGGATGAGTGATTTTCCCCCTCCTCCAATAGGCGACAAATTTTTCAAAGCTTTATTTGATGACCTACCACCATCCTCTTAGTGATATCTAAATATTGTAGCAATTGTAAAATATTATACAATAATGAAAAAATACAATTTCCATCTTTACTGTAACTCTTTTTTTTTATATCACATCATAAACAGTGCATCAAAACTTTCCTTTTCACAACTGCACCATTTGCTAAACTAAATCCAATGTGGTAAAGGAAATTTGTTGCTAATTCCTTTCCTTATGCCATACTATCTTATTCTTTCCCATCACCTTTTCCTCTTCCCTTTTGGAAAAAGTTATTTCCTCTATATAAATCACCTTTCGTGTCATATTTCATACAAAATCCAAAATTCTTTCCATTCCCACACAAAGAACTCCCTTTAACAATTTTAATTTTTCTTTATTCATCCACCATGACCGAACATCATTTAAAGAAGATAAAAATTCTATTTAAGAATATGGATGCCATTTGTAATATCCCAAAATGAGCCCTAGAAGTTTTATTATAATTGTTGTTTTAATTGGATAGGTTTGGGAAAGGTTTTTCTTTGATAGCTACTCCACTCACCAGATTGCTTCGGAAGGGGGTTAGATTTGTGTGGACGGATCAGTGTTAAGCTAGCTTTGAACAGTTGAAAGAAATGTTAACATAAGCACTTGTTCTTACTTTACCCGTGGAAGATAAACCATATGTGATTTACAGTGATGCTTCACATAATGGTTTAGGGTGTGTTTTGATGCAAGAGGGTAAAGTCATAGCTTATGCTTCTCGGTAGTTGAAGCCGCATGAGCTTAACTATCCGACTCATGATTTGGAGTTGGCGGCTATAGTGTTTGCTTTAAAGATTTGGCGACATTACTTATATGGGGAGAAATGTTTTATTTATACAGATCACAAAAGTTTGAAATATTTGGGGGTTTAGAGAGAGCTTAACCTTCGGCAGAGACGATGGCTGGAGTTGATCAAAGATTACGACTGCTTGATTGATTATCATCCTGGTAAGGCAAATGTTGTTGCTGATGCCTTAAGTCGGAAGTCTTTGGCAGGTTTGGTTGTTTATTCGCTCTCGTTGCTTGTTGAGTTGAGAGCATTGCATGCTAATTTTGAAGTATGTGATGATGGTGCATTATTGGCTCAACTGCAGTTGAGACCAGCATTATTAGATCAGATAAAGGAAACTCAATTGGTGGATGAGAAAATTCAGAGGATTGTATCAGATTGCCGACATAGAGAGAGCCAGGATTTTCATGTGAAAAATGATGATAGTTTAAAAAGGATCATTTTGGAAGAAGCACATCAATCGGTTTTTGCTATGCATCCAGGAAGTACAAAAATGTATCATGATTTAAGACAACATTATTGGTGGTCTGGTATGAAGAGAGACATAGCCGAATTTGTGTCCAAATGTCTTACTTGTCAGAAAGTAAAAGCGGAGCATCAAGTTCCAACAGGGTTGCTTCAACCTTTAACAGTGCCTGAATGGAAATGGGAGAGGGTGACAATGGACTTTGTATCTAGTTTGCCATTGAAGTTGAAGAAACATAATGCTATTTGGGTGATTGTTGATAGATTGACAAAGACAGCTCACTTTCTTCCGGTTCGGATGGATTATTCTCTTGAAAAGTTAACTGAGCTGTATATCCATGAGATTGTGAAGTTGCATGGAGTCCCAATTTCTTTAGTATCGGATCGAGATCCTCGGTTCACTTCGAGGTTCTGGAAGAGTTTACATGGGGCTTTGGGTTCTCAATTGCATTTTAGCACTGCTTTCCATCCACAAACAGATGGACAGTCAGAGAGAGTGATACAGATTATCGAGGATATGTTGAGAAGCTGTGTTATTGATTTTTCTGGAAGTTGGGACAGATTTTTACCACTTGTGGAATTTGCTTATAACAACAGTCATCAATCCAGTATTGGAATGGCACCATTTGAGGCATTGTATGGTAGGCGATGTAGAACGCCTCTATGTTGGAATGAAACTGGTGAAAGTAAGCTAATTGGTCCTGATTTGGTTAGAGAGACTGAAGAGAAAGTGAAGATAATTCGGGATCGATTAAAAGCAGCTTCAGACCGACATAAATCTTACTTAGTATTTTCCTCCATTGCATAAAAAAATTATTTTCAAATGAATTTCTTCTCTTTCTGTTCAAAGTTCTGAGTCTGGATAGCAAGTAGCGCTGACCGGCAGGTCTCATTGATTATGCTGGCGGACAGCCAAAGCGTCCTCCCTGTTGTCGCAAACCATTCTAATCCTTTTGGAGTGGCCCATGAGTAATCGTACTGTTGGACCCACGCGAAACTCCTTGTTTCACATGTGGTTAGGTATATCTTACTCAAGACTCAAGGGTCCCTATTATAAGCCGATTCTCTATTTTTCATGTGCCAATAGAACCTTCCCTTAGGTTGTATGTACCCAATGATAGTGCCACATACCATTAAAATGAATTGTGATGTGATGAGGTGCATTCATGCAACATAACAACACGGTTTTGGGGAAAATCTTTTGATATGTGCAAGTGGACCAAAAGTTTTCCTACCCTACACACTACCCTGATCCTTTACCCTTGACCTTTTCAGGTATCCACCATCCGTGTGCCGTCACCTACACAAACTACACCAACTCCAACTGGGCAATCACCCACAAGCTCTACCACTCCAACTTCACCAACCACTCCAACTCCTGAAATGGCTACTATTGAACAAATTAAGGCTTTGCTAGATGGACAGGCTAAGGAAATTGAAGCTAGAATGCAAGAAAGAATTGATGAAGCTTTAGCCGCCCAAAGGGTAGCCATCCTGGCTGAATTAGGAGGAGCACCAAAGACAGTCCCTACTCCTGGAAATTTAGGGAAAGAACCTATTGTGGGACAAACTAGTACCCCCGTGACTGCTCAGATTAATACCCCTGTCATCAATTTGGAGGATCCACCCTCCAAGAATGAAACAGATGAACTGAAAAGGAAACTTGAATTGCTTGAGAGGTCAATCACTGCCATGAAAACTCACAAAGAGGTGGTAGACATGGATTCCTTATCCTTGTTTCCCCAAGCCAGATTACCTCCAAAATTCAAGGTGCCGGGGATGGACAGATTTGATGGGACTACTTGCCCTAAAACTCACCTCAAGATGTATGTGGGGGCATTAAGCCCTTGGGGTTTAAATGATGACCTCTTTGCTCAATTATTCCAACAATCTTTGACTGGTGCTGCCCTCAAGTGGTTTGTAAGCCAGGACCATGCCAAGATTAAGACCTGGGAAGACATCTGCAATGCATTTAACTCTCAATACCACTACAATATTGAGGTGGATGTCACCAGAAGGGAACTTGTGACCACCAAACAGAACAACAATGAACCCTTCTCCTCGTTCCTTATGAGGTGGAGGGCAAAAGCCGCCCAAATGATCAATCGCCCTTCTGAACAAGAGCAGATTGATATCATAATCAGAAATTTAAGGCCTACATATCAAGCCCAACTGCAAACCCAATACCTACCTACTTTCAAATCGCTCATTGCGACTGCAACCAAGGTAGAAGATCTGATACAATTGGGTAAGATAGTAGATGAAGAAGCTATCTCAAAGTATAAAAAACAAGGCCAAGCTGCTTCCTCAAGCGAAGTAAATGAAGTGGCCAATATTGCCCCTGCGAATCCTTTACGTGTGGGCAATCTTGGGCAAAGAAATCAGCCAAGAAGGCAATATACCTACATTGGAATGCCCCTTCATCTAGTGTTTAAAAAGGCCGTGGAAGGGAAATATTTGAAGCCTTTGGACCCAAGGCCTCCTCCAAACCCATTACCCTCCAATTACAGGGCCGATGAGTACTGTGAGTACCACCAAGGAAATGGGCACAGAACAGATGCTTGCTGGATTTTGAAAAACCGCATCCAGGATTTGGTGGATAGTGGTGACATCATTCCTCGCAGGAAGCAACCAAACATTAACGCTAACCCCTTGCCCAATCATTCCATCAATGCCATCACTGTGGAAGATTTCATGCAGCCTAGTCTCTGTGATGAGGTTGCTATGGTAACTAATTTTGAAGACAAAAAGGGGCTTCACCAAGCTGATCAAGACCACAGATGGACCACTGATGAACTGGTATGCCGAGGAGGGACAAGCTGTTGTAGACAAAACTAGTCCAGTGTCACACCTTGAACCCGAGTCTTGTACCGAGTCAAATCCTGAGTCAAACACCAAACCAGAGTCTAGTTTTGAGTCCTCTATAGCTTCCCGTTTAGAGAACCCAAATGTCACATTTAATGTAATCTTGGAGAATGACTCCACCATTATCAATGAAACTCTTCAAATTCTTGGTTACCCTGTGTCTTTTGCTTTCCAAGTATTATCTAGCAAAAATGATATAAATGAAATAAAAGAAATAAATGAAAAGATAATAATTGGCAAAGAAAATGACCATACATACATTGCATGTGATTGTGTGAATAAGGAACAGGTTCTTGAGGGCATCAGAAAGTATGCCAACTGCTTCATGTGGAAGACAAGTGATGTCACGGGAATAGACCCAGCCATAGCAGTTCACAAGATTTCGCTATACCCCGATGCAAAGCCGGTTAAGCAAAAATTGAGCAGAATGAAGCCAGCATGGTCTTTGAAGATTAAAAAAGAGGTTGCCAAGCAACTGGACAATAAGTTCATAGAACCAATTGCCTACCCTTCCTGGTTAGCAAACATTGTACCGGTCCCGAAGAAAGACGGAAAGGTCAGGATGTGTGTTGACTACAGAGATCTGAATAAAGCTTGTCCCAAGGACGATTTCCCACTACCACACATCGATTTGCTGATAGACGGGATGGCAACGACAATCTTTTATGACATGATTTACAAAGAAGTAAAAGTGTATGTTGATGATATGATTGTCAAGTCAAAATCTCCAGAAGAGCACGTCTAAGCACTTGAGAAGTTCTTCCTTAGACTTCGCAAGTACAATTTGAAGCTTAAATCCTGCAAAGTGACTCTTTGGTGTAACATCAGGCCAATTTGGGATATTATTGATCCACCATGAACACAGACTGTGTGGCATTTGTGCAAGGATGGCATCAGTGTCAGATATTTGCTAAGCTACAGAAGCAACCTCCTGTTGCCCTGAATCCAATCACTTCTCCATGGCCCTTCGCTACTTGGGGAATTGATATAATTGGTAAAATACATCCACAAGCCTCGAATGGACATCAATTTATCTCGGTAGCAGTGGATGACTTCACAAAGTGGGTTGAAGCAGCTCCCTATGCAGAATTAGATGCCAAAAAGGCAGCACAGTTTGTCCGAACCAACATCCTTTATTGGTACGGAACGCCATTTGAGATTATCACTGATAATGGAACTCATTTCCAAGCAGAATTTGCTAAGCTCTTGAAAGATAAAAAGATCCAACATCATAAGTCCTCTCCTTATAGACCCCAAACAAACGGAGCTGTAGAAGCAGCGAATAAGTCTATAAAGGTGATCATACAAAAGATGATCAAGGAACATAGGCGTTGGCATGAGAAGTTGCCATTGGCTTTGTGGGGATACAGAACATCAGTTAGAACTCCTACTGGGGCAACCCCGTATTCACTGGTATACGGAATGGAAGCAGTACTCCCCATTGAACTGGAAGTCCAATCAGCGAGGATAATTCAACAAAGTCAGATAAATGAAGCTGAATGGATCAGCAATTATCATCATCAGTTGTTGAGTTTGGATGAAAAAAGACTTCAAGCTCTACATCAGATTCAAGTGTATCAAAGACGAATGGCCAGACATTTCAACAAAAAGGTCAAAGATCGAAAGTTGGAAGAAGGTTGTTTGGTTTTGAAGGAGATCAGAACACCGGTTACAGATCTTCGTGGGAAGTTTCGTCCTCATTGGACGAGACCCTACATTTTGAAGAAAATACTTTCCGGCGGAGCCGTCATCTTGTCTGATTTGGATGGTCTGGAGTTCACAAACCCATGCAATCTGGATCAACTGAAGAAATATTATGTGTGATTATGCATTAAAAGGAACTACATTAGACCTGATTCTCGTCAACTAATTCGAGATATGTAGGCAGCTCTCATTGAGCACGGTCTAAATTTTAATAAAAATCATTCATTCATCTTTCTTTTGCAACATAAAAAAAAACAAACAAACAAAACAAAACAAACAAAAAAACAAAACAAACAGAAAAATCCCGCTAAGCCGAAAACCCACAAAGGGCGGCTTAGGCAATAGTAGGGCCCGCTAAGTCAAAAACCCGCAAAGGGCGGCTTAGGCAAGAAGGGGTAAGAGCTCGCTAAGTTGAAAATCCGAAAGGACGACTTAGGCAAAAATTAGAGCAAGTAAATAAAGTAGATAATGCTTGGAAAGCAAAGGAAAGAGTCATGCCAAGAAGAGTCATTCATTCCCAAGGGAGTCATTCATTCCAAGAAAGAGTCATTCATTCCATAAAATACCAAAAACCAATCAAAAAGAGTCAAACCACAAGTCATAAACATCAAAATGAACCAAAAAGGAAAAAAAAAAAGAGACAATGGAGTCACCCTGGGATTTAAATCCTACGCCTCCTACGTGGGGCAGAGTCTGTAGCGTCTGTCTTCTCCTCGTTAAGAGGAACCACCTCCTTTCCCTCCAGCTCCTGCAGCAATGCAAGCCTCCTCGACTTTTCAATTGGCCAAACTTCAGCTATAAACCGAGTTATGTACTCAGGAGTAGTCTAAACAAGTGAAGGCTCTGCAAAAAGCCTGATCATCTGATGGTCCCTAACTTAAATTTGAAGAACAGCTCGAGTAACTCCGGAAATAATTTGGGGGCAACTTCAGAAAAATTCAAGTTTCTTCCCCAGTGGAGTTGAACTTCCTAGAGGATTATTTCTAAGTTCTTTACTAGAAATAACTACTGATAGCTTGAGCTTGAGGCCTTGTAAAATTGCAAAGCCTCTGAAAAATCCCACATAGCCAATTTGAACCTCATGCCTTACAAAGGGGGCATTTGAGTCACATCCAATGATTGAGCAGAATTCCTCAAAAAGAGGACACATCTCGTCCATCCGGGCACCAAACCTGAAGACATGAGCTTGTGGAACCCAAAATTTGGTATAAGCGCGCAAGGAATCCCAATCCACCAATATCTTTCTAAGAGTAGCAACAACTTTCAATCCATATCTTTCCATATTGATCCTTTCAACCTTATGGAGACTCTTGGTCCAGTTGTTCATACAACGGTTAAAAAAAAATAAAAGAAAGACGAGCCTTTTTGAAAAATAGAAGAGGACATCATGCATACATATGTACTGTTTGTGCTTAACAAAAGTGCAGGTGCAGAAAAATCAGAAGTGTTGCAAGCAATCCGGAAATGCCAAAAGGCGAATCTTTTACCCCTCGCTCAAAATTCTCATTTCAGACTACCACTGGGCCCCATAAATCATTTTTATGGACCCCAGTGGGGGCAATTGTGAACACTCGAATTTTGAGGCTCGGAAAGCCAATTTTCTCAGACTGCGGACAACCAGGCCGGACCGGACGTCCCCGGTAAAATTCACCGGAAGTATATCGATATGGTACTTGAAATGTCCGGAACGACGTGAGGATCATGGATATGGTCCCGAAATAATTTTTGGAGGTCTCTAGCTCCCGAAAAATCAATTTGAGCAAAAACCGGACGAAACCGGCGGCCCGGCCGCCACCCACGGCGGCTCAGCCGCCGGAAATTGCAGGTTTTCGTACACGGCGGCTCCGCCGCCGGAAAATCATTTTTTGCCTATAAATAGCAGTTCAGATTTTCAGAAAAGGGGTTGGACTTTTCCGGGTGGGCCTCATGCTGTCGAATTCTTTTCACGCTTAAAAACGATTAAGAACTTTTATTTGCATAAATCTAACCGTGTGCTGCAGGAAACAATCTGTAATCAAGAATCATAATCCCCAGTTTAAGAAAACGGGATCTGGAACTTCGAAGCGGGAAAATCCTAAGCAAGGTAATATTCTAATCCATCATTTGTCAATTTAAGCATATCATAAGCATTCTATCTTCTTCTCAATTTCTTCTCGGTCAAAGACCTAATCCTTTCAGGTCTAAGGCCTAATGGACTAATCAATCAACCTCTTTGGCACAAAGACTTAAATTACATCTTTTTGGTACAAAGTACCTACATTTCACAATTAAAATCAATCTGTTGGCACGGAGCCTAAATTACACCATTTTGGTACGAAGTACCTAAAATTTCACAATTTAGCACTAAGTGCTGAAATTCACATTTTTGGCATGGTGCCCAACCACACTTGGCCAAAGGCCCAAAATTTGCACTCTTTTGGTACAAAGTACCTAAAATTGGAGAATTTAGCACTAAGTGCTAAATCTCACAATTTTGGCATGAAGCCCGACAACACTTGGCCAAAGGCCTAAATTGCACTCTTTTGGTACAAAGTACCTAAAATCGCACCATTTAGCACTAAGTGCTAAATTTCACAACTCTGGCATGAAGCCCGACTCAATTAAAATCAACCTTTGGCATGGAGCCTAAATTCCACTCTTTTGGTACAAAGTACCTAAATCTCACATCTTTGGCATGAAGCCCGACAATGCACGAAGCATACACACACACATGCATGAAGCATAATTTTCATCGCCTTTAAATAGGCTTTTTCGAACTACATGGGCTTTGATCTCCTATTCAAACGGGAGTATGTAGGCATGTTTGGGATTCACCCCAAATAGCAAGTCCACCAAACTACCAACAATCTTTTTGTCTTTAAATTTGTTCCATTTTTGCAAGTTAATCAAAAGCATGACATAGTCCCCGAATCCTCCTTGGGTTCGCAGACTAGAAGCCTTTACCATTGGATGCATTATTGGAGTCAAACAAGGGTTTTCTTAGTTTTTCCCTTCGAACAAAATAAACTGAGTGGCGACTCTCGACAACGAGTGAACTTTCGCCCGGATCCTTTTCGGGCGGAAAACCGAGGTTCACAACTACCTTCCCGGAGCTGGTCTTGGAAAGGGCAAGGCCGGTTTAACAAAGTTGCAAGATTTTAGAACTCAAGCTTCCAAGAAGGGGTTGGGATATGATGAAGCCAATGATGTCCAGCCAAAGAAGAATGAGAAGATGAGCTTCCCACCACTTGAAGAGATCTTTGTCAAAGCTCCAGATATAGGACCACTCCAAGGAAAGCCTGAGCCAATCATGTTCATGGGTAAGTTAATCCCCGGTTTTGAAATTTTGGCAAATGTTGCTGAGCTAGTGGAGCAAGTGAAGAAAGAGCTCACCTGTCAATCAACAAAGAGAAGAATGAAGCTACCCTGAAAGCCGAGAAGACTCCAGAAGAGATTGCTGCCCTGGTTGAAGAGAAGTTTGAAGACATCCTACTTTATGATTCTGAGAACAATAATTTTGATTTTGATTTTAATTTGTTTGCTTTGTATGGGGATGATGATGTTTTCTTTTCCAAAATGAATGTAATAAAGTCTGATTTTGCTTACATGTGTGATATTTCTCTTGATGGTTGCATACATTCAAATAGTAGTTACATGAGCATCTTTAAAATTAATTATGTTAATACACAATCATTAAATTTGGGAATAATTGAAAATCCTAAAAACATTAGCATAGCATCCGACCTTACTCCTTATGAGAGAGAGAGAGATTTGAAAAAATATTCAAAAAATATGAAGAAGTGTTTGCTTGGTCTTACGAAGATATGTCGGGGATAGATCGATACATAGCTGAGCATCATATTCCTACTTACACTCACATTAAGCCTGTCAAACAAAAGCTTAGGCGACTAAGACCTGAGTGGGCTGAGTTGGTTAAAGAAGAGGTCACTAAGCAAATACAATTGAAGTTCCTTGAAGTAATAGAATATCCAGATTGGTTAGCCAATATAGTACCCGTGCCAAAGAAAGATGGAAGGATAAGGGTCTGCATGGACTATAGAGATTTAAACAAAGCTTCCCCTAAGGATGATTTTCCTTTACCTCAAATAGATGTTCTCATTGATAGTGCGGCCTCTAGCATGCTACACTCGTTTGTAGATGAATTTTTTGGATAGAATCAAGTGTTAATGGCCTATGAGGATAAAGCCAAAACTGCCTTCACTACTACATGGGGTATATTTTGTTATAGGGTGATGCCTTTCGGCTTAAAGAATGCTGGAGCAACCTACCAAAGGATGGCCACCACACTATTTCATGACATGATGCACAAAGAAGTTGAAGTATATGTTGATGATATGATGGTGAAGTCAGATACGAGGGAGAAGCACTTCCAGAATTTAGAATTATTCTTCGATAGAGCTTTGAAGTATAAGCTGAGATTAAACCCGAAGAAGTGTGTATTCGGTGTTACTTCAGGCAAATTATTGGGACATGTAATTGGTCCGAATGGCATTGAGATAGATCCTGACTAAGTTAAAGCAATCAGGGATATGCCAGCCCCAAATACGGAGAAAGAAGTTTGGGGATTCATTGGTAAATTGCAGTACATTAGCAGATTTATAGCAAAACTCACAACAATCTGTGAGCCTATCTTCAAGTTGCTTAGAAAGAATCAGCCGGTCATATGGAATGAAGAATGTCAAAAGGCCTTTGACAGAATAAAAGAGTATTTATTGAATCCACCTTTTTTGAAACCACCTAAACCTAGAAAACCTCTATTACTATACGTAGCAGTTGAAGAAGAGTCGATAGGAGCCATGCTAGCCCAAGCAGATGAGTCGGGGATTGAGCATGCCATTTACTATTTGAGTAGAAAGCTCCTACCTTATAAAATTAAGTATAGTATCATTGAAAAGACATGTATAGCCGTGGTTTGGTCTTCTAAGAAGTTACGGCATTACTTTCAATCATATAGTGTGCAAGCAATTTCCAGGTTGGATCCAATGAAATACTTAAGGGAGACACCCTTTTTGATTGGGAAATATGGTCGATGGTTGATAATATTAGAAGAATTTGAGATTGAATATGTAACCAAGAAAATAATCAAGGGTAGAACGGTGGCAGAATTCCTGGCTCAACAACCATTACCAGAAAGTGAACAGGTAATCTTGGAATTTCCAGATGAACATTTAGAAGATTATCCGACAAGGTTACTATTGGTTGACCATGGAGAAAGACTGTATTGAATTTGTAAAGAAGTGCTAGCAATGTCAGATGTATGGTAACTTGAATCATATGCCTCCTGAAGAACTGCATTCAATGTCTTCACCGTGGCCATTTGCCACCTGGGGTATCGACATTATAGGAGAAATACATCCGACAGCCTCAAACGGTCACCATTTCATTATAGCAGCATTTGATTATTTTTCAAAATGGGTCGAAGCCAAATCCTTCAACAAGCTGGGTGCAAGTCAAATGGCTAGGTTTATCAAAAAGAATCTCATCTGCAGATATGGGGTCCCGCACAGTGTGATATCAGACAACGGAGTACAGTTTCAAGGAGCAGTTAAGGATTTATTCTCCAAGTACCAATTCCATCATCATCGATCCTCTCCTTATAGACCAAAGGCTAATGGTGCAGTAGAAGCAACGAACAAGACAATTAAGCAAATTCTGTCCAAGATGACTAAGACTTACAGGGACTGGTTGGAAATGCTTCCCTTTGCTTTATGGGGATTTAGGACAAGTGTGCGAACACCTACTAGGATGACACCATTCTCTTTGGTTTATGGGATGGAAGTAGTATTGCCAATTGAAATTGAGATCAAATCACTGAGAGTAGTCTTGGAATCTGAACTGCCTGAAATGGAATGGGTAGCGAGTAGATACACACAATTAGCTCTATTAGAAGAGAGAAGGTTAAAGGCACCATATCATCACCAACTGTATCAAAAGAAGATAGCTCGGGCCTACGATAGAAGGGCGAAAATCCCCGCTCACAGATGATTTAGCTACTGTGAAAAATAAAATTTAGACAATTGATGCATACCTCCGTTTGTTGGTTCCACCAAAAATTTCTTCTTGGATGAACAAAAACAAAGACAAGCTTTGCTACCTTTGATGGATTGAATTGTTGTCTGCTCTCAAAAATGAAACTAGGTTGATTCACTTCCTTTCCTACTTAGTTTCGGTCTAAATTTTTCTCCCAAATCCGATCCAATTTTTGATCAATTTCTCCTCCGATTTCTTGATTGATTTTTGTGTTGTTTTTGGTCTTATTTATAGAAGAATTTTATGGTTCATTCCTAGTTATTCACGAAAGCTAATATTGATAAGAAAAGGAAACCGAAACCTAATTGCATTAGGTTTCGAAAAAATTTGCGTCGGAAAAATTTCGCTAGCAAAAAAAAACTACTGTGGAAAAATTGCGCTGGCAAAAAAAAAATTGCCGCAGTTGGCTGTTGCAGGGGCGAGGACAAGCCTGCAGGCCATTTCACCCGCAGGAAATTCCAACGGGCGAAATGGCCCACGGCCATTCGTCCCGCGCACTGGTTTTCGGCGATGATTTTTTCGTCGCCTATTTTTTATTTTTATTTTTATTGTTTGATTTTTATTTGTTTATTTTTATTTTTTATTAATAAAAATTAGATATTAAAGCAAAAATTATTTAATTAAGATAATAAAATTTATTTTGGACTAATTAAAATATATTGGACAACATAAAAATTATTTTGGACTATTTAAAATATATTGGACTGGACTGGGTCAAAAATTAAGGGTTTACATCCTAATAGGTTCAAAAAGTTGGGTATGTATGAGGAAGGTTAGAATGACCCAGCATTCCCCATAATGTCTGGTTTATTAGAACCTACCTCTTTTTCAGATCAATATATTATTAAATTCTTAAATATTATAAAATCATCCATACTACATGCCAAAATAAATAATCATTGTATTAAAATTAAAACAAGTTCAAACAAAATAATAAATGGGCACCCATACAAGATGGAAACATACCCTTACAATTATGTCCAATGTCCAACATAAGAATAAAACCAAAATAGAGCACTCACCGATTCGTGGAAACATGCCCCTTATATTATTCCTAAAAAATAACATTAAATAAATAAATTAAATAAACAAGGCACCCACAAAGTGGAAACATGCCTTTTCACAATTTTAGAATCCAAAAAAATAACCAAATAAATTAAACCATTCAAGTATGATAATTAAAATTAAATCAACCTTTATAAATAAAATAAAATAAACCGTCCATCATAAGCCAAATAAATCATACATTCATAAGAGCATGTAATAAATTAAATAATCAAAACTAGGGTTTAAAGTATTAAATATATATAACTAGGGTTTACATCTTAAATTAGGGCTTATAGGATTAAAATTAGGGTTTTCGGGTTTTATTTTGGAAATTAGGGTTTTAGTTTGGAAATTAAGGTTTTAGGTTTAAAAGTAGGATATTGAGGCTACTAGATGAATTTGATTTTGGGTTACTGGATTAAGGTTAGGAAATTTGGAAAATAGGGTTATTGGATTAAAGGTTTTGAGGTTTTAGTGGATTACAGAATTAGACTTTAGATTAGGGTTTATGAAATTTAGGGTTTCTAGAGCTGGGGTTTGGGAAATTAGAGTTTGGATTAGGGTTTAGGAAATTTAAGGTTTAGGAAATAGGGTTTTGGATTTTTTTTAAACTAAGGTTCTGGATTTTTTGAAAAGGGATTAGGGTTTTTAATTATTTTGGAAAACAAATTAGGTTATTGGATATTGGGAAACAGATTTACAAATTAGGATTTGGAAATTGGAAAACAACTTAAGGTTTTAAATATTGGAAAAAAAATTAGAGTTTTGGAAAATAATTTAGGGTTTTTAGCAATTAGAAAAACATATTAGGGCTTTACATGTATAATATTAGGGTTTGAACAAAACAACTAATGTAATTGAGACCCAAACCACATTAAACTCAATCTATTATGTACTGAATAAATTTTAAATTATAAACTATTAATTATAATTAACTTCTGCTTGATTATATTATGGGACGAAAATATTATAATATTAAACATGTAACACCCCTTCCCGACCTACATGTGTAAGCTGAGTAGAGGCGCCACACTAACCTAATGTTGCTACCAATTTTACTTAGTCAAATTTTAGTTCCGATTTTTTTTTACAAAAATTTTGCCATAGTTTCGCCTAAAAATTGAGTCCCAAGTGTCGACAAAACCGGTTTTTTTCTTATTTTTGAAAACATTTTACACAAACCAATGCAAACAAAATCATTCTCAGTACACTCCCAATAAATCCCCCTTGTAACCTCAACTACAACCTGCAAAAAGAATTTACACTTCTAGTGCAACATAAAATAAAGGTTTTGTGACAACCCCTATATTTAAATATTACACAGCGGAAGTTATAAAATATTTACATATTTACATACTAAACATTTCTTTACAAAATATAAAGAAATATACATGATTGGCAAGTCTGCTCTGATCTTTAAGCTCCAAAAATGGATTCAACAAGGTCTACTCTCACTTGGTCTTGATGAACTCTCGGGTTCAACTCTATCCACTCTATTACCTGCGCGATTAAACACTATCGCGCTAAGCCAACGACTTAGTAAGATAAAACATGTTAATGGTATGCTTAAATGTAATGCAATGCCACATATGTTATTGATAAGATCAACATCATAAATATAAAGTTAACACATAATTATGCATTTCACAAATCATAGTCATATGAGTATACCACATTTCAACATCTTTCCACATTCAACATTACTCAATCATACTCAATAACCAACATCTCATTTCATTAACTCATAACATTATTTAGGACATTCATATAACCTTGACACCTATGGGCCCAACAAGTATTTAATATGATATTCAGAGTTCAGAGTTACTGATTTGGTTCATAGTCACAATAATCACGCCCGTAGGCAATGTATATACATGTATCTCTATCCATGGATAGTGTAACAGACCCAGTCTCTTGGACCATCACTCAACACATATGAGGAGATCCTCAACCCAGCAAGACTGTTACAAATCATATATCTTATATTCACAATTCTCATAGTGTAACAGACCCAATCTCTTGGACCATCAACTCAACACATATGAGGAGATCCTCAACCCGGCAAGACTGTTACCTTTCATCATTTCTTAGGCATGCCACCCAAATCCAGAACTCTGAAACTGAATAACATATTAAACAAACAATTCATTTATTATATAGTTACCATTTCCATTCTCAAATTCTCATCACATTTAGGCAAACATGCCTTCTTCCTTTCAATATCATCATCATAGCCAATCACAATGGCATTGTCTCATATCATGTCTTATTTGAATTATCATTTCAATTTCAATGTATATTATTCATGAAACACATAACCATTCACAATGCATAACATAACATTGTTCAATCTCAACAATGCAATTAGGGCAAAGAACAATTGATATGATTCATATGAATAATACATTCTGGTTTTAGACTCCATTTTATCCTTATTTTGAAAAATTGTATAAAATAATCTACTTGATTAAAAATTCTAAAATTTTTACAGAATTTAGTTTTTTATCTTAAAATAATTCCTTTAAAATTTCAGATCAAACTGAACACAAAATCTTGGTCAAATAGTTCACCTAACCAGACTGCCCCAATTGCCCTGCATCCTGGCAGCAGTTCTGAACTTTGTGAATTCCATAAATCAAATTCAATCAACGTGGTTCCAAATTATTTTTCTCAAATACTAGACTCACTAAGCAACAACATATCCAAAATTCAATTGGATATGATTTTTCTACATTTTATTAAAAATCCCGAAATATAGCTGTCTCAGTTAAGGTACCTGCTGGAACAGTTCTACTAAAAATAATCTTTCTAAACTCATAACCATTCCAAAATCGAATCAACATATTTTTCAGTCATTCTAGACTCATAGAGGCACAACATATCAAAAATTCACTTCAAGAACATTTTTCTATAATTAATTAAAAATCATACAAGTCACAGCCTTTACTAATTGTAAAACAGAAAAAGAATTTCACTAAACACAACTCATCTCGTCATCAAACCAACAAACCCTAATTCCTTTCTCACACCACTTCAAAAGAATTGAAGAATTTAAAGAAAAGATCTTACCTTAGATGAAGAAATCCACAAATCTTTAACCAAAACCCTTGCTTCCTTCTTCAAATTGCTTCAAACCTCAAGATCACCTCTCTTTCTCTCTTGGTTTTTGGAGAGCCGGCACCTCTTGAAAGAAAGAAGGAAATGATGAAGACACAAAGTCAAATTTGCTTTTAATCTCCACCAAGTGATCTTATCCAAGCAATTACCAAAATGCCCTCAATCATATAACTAACTTTGTGTCTCATATAAGCCCTTATATGTAATTGCACATTCCACAAAAATATCTTCTTGCATTGACTCTTCCTTTGACCCATTTATATGTTATATATATCATCATATACACAACATATACATTTGTCTCTAAACCCTAAATTTCTTCTCCAAAACACATACAAAAACATTCTCTTCCAATTTCTTATCAACTTATCATATATACATAATTCAAGTGCAACAACACTAACACCAAGACTACTAGGGCATAATTAGGGATATTACAATTCTCCCCCTCTAGAAAGAAATTTCGTCCTCGAAATTACCTGAAATTAACTTTGAAATAACTGAGGATACTGGTCTCGCATGGTATGCTCACTTTCCCAAGTTGCTTCCTCTCTTGCATGATTCTTCCACAGAACTTTTACCAAAGGCACATTCTTATTTCTTAACTCTTTTACATCACGTGCCAAGATAGCAACTGGTTCCTCTTCAAATGTCAAGTCTGGGCTCACTTCAATAGATTCAAATGGCAACACATGAGATGGATCCGACCTATATCTCCTCAACATAGAAACATGGAATACATTATGAATACGATCCAACTCAGGTGGCAAAGCAAGTCGATACGCCACTGGCCCAACTCTTTCTAACACTTCATACGGCCCAATGAAACGAGGACTCAATTTTCCTTTCCGACCGAACCTCAAAATCTTCTTCCAAGGAGACACTTTCAGAAATACCTTATCTCCAACATCAAACTCTATATCTCTCCTTTTCAGATCTGCATAAGACTTCTGTCGGTCTGAAGCTGCTTTTAACCTGCCTCGAATCAACTTTACTTTTTCTTCAGTTTCTTGAATCAAATCAGGACCAACCAACTTATTATCTCCAAGCTCATTCCAACAAAGAGGTGTCCTACACCGTCTGCCATACAATGCTTCAAAGGGTGCCATACCAATGCTGGATTGGTGACTGTTGTTGTAAGCAAACTCCACAAGAGGTAAAAACCTATCCCAACTTCCAGAGAAATCGATGACACAGCTTCTCAACATGTCCTCAATAATCTGTATCACCCTCTCTGACTGTCCATCCGTCTGTGGATGAAAAGCAGTGCTGAAGTGCAGTCGAGAACCTAAAGCACTATGCAAACTCTTCCAAAATCTGGAAGTAAACCTGGGATCTCGATCAGACACTAAAGAAGTTGGAACACCATGCAGTTTCACAATCTCATGGATATACAGCTCAGCCAATCTCTCCAAAGAGTAATCCATTCGAACTGGAAGAAAATGAGCTGTCTTAGTCAATCTATCCACAATCACCCATATGGCATCATGCTTCTTTTGTGTCAATGGCAAACCAGACACAAAATCCATTGTTACTCTTTCCCACTTCCATTCTGGCACTGACAATGGTTGAAGCAACCCGGTTGGAACTTGATGCTCTGCTTTAACCTTCTGACAGGTGAGACATTTCGATACAAACTCAGCAATGTCTCTCTTCAACCCCATCCACCAATAATGCTGTCTCAAATCATGATACATCTTCGTATTACCCGGATGCATAGCAAACATTGACTGATGAGCTTCTTCCAAAATGACCCTTTTCAAATCAGCATCATCGGGTACACACAATCGGTTTTTAAACCATAGGCTCCCATCACTTTTCACAACAAAATCTCTAGTCTTCCCATTCTTGCAATCTGAAATAATCTTCTGAATCTTCATATCAATCAACTGAGCCTCTTTGATCTGATCTAACAAAACTGGTTTCAAAAGCAACTGTGCCAACAATGCACCATCATCACAAGGTACAAAACTGGCATGCAATGCTCTCAACTCAACAAGCAACGAGAGCAAGTAAACTGTTAAACCAGCTAAAGACTTCCGACTCAAAGCATCAACAACAACATTTGCTTTACCTGGATGATAGTCAATCAAGCAGTCGTAGTCTTTAATCAATTCTAACCATCTCCTCTGACGAAGATTGAGTTCTTTCTGGACACCCAAATACTTCAAACTCTTGTGATCAGTGTAGATGAAACATTTCTCCCCAAACAGATAGTGGCGCCAAATTTTCAATGCAAACACAATGGCAGCCAATTCCAAATCATGGGTCGGATAGTTAAGCTCATGCGGTTTCAACTGTCGAGATGCATAAGCTATAACTTTACCTTCCTGCATCAACACACATCCCAAACCACTATGTGAAGCATCACTGTAAATCACATATGGTTTGCCTTCTACAGGTAAAGTAAGAACAGGCGCTTGAGTCAACATATCTCTCAACTGCTCAAAGCTCGCCTGACACTGATCTGTCCACAAAAACCTCACTCCCTTACGAAGCAATCTGGTGAGTGGAGTAGCTATCAAAGAAAATCCTTTCACAAACCGCCGGTAATAGCCTGCCAAACCTAGAAAACTTCTAATCTCTGTCACAGACTTAGGTGGACTCCAATTCAGAATAGCTTCAACTTTACTTGGATCAACTCTAATGCCTTCTGCTGAAACAATATGTCCGAGAAAAGCTACTTGATCCAACCAGAACTCACACTTCGACAATTTAGCAAACAACTGCTTCTCTCTCAAAATCTGCAACACAATCCGCAGATGCATATCATGTTCCTCCTCATTCCGCGAATACACCAGAATGTCATCGATGAAGACCACTACAAACTGATCCAGATAGGGCCTAAATACCCTATTCATCAAATCCATAAAAGCTGCAGGTGCATTCGTCAGACCAAAAGGCATAACTAAAAATTCATAATGCCCATATCTGGTCCGGAAAGCTGTCTTCGGAACATCTTCAGCTCTGACTCTCAGCTGATGGTACCCTAATCTCAGATCAATTTTGGAAAACACAGCTGCACCCTTCAACTGATCAAATAGATCATCGATTCTAGGCAAAGGATATTTATTCTTAATGGTCACTTTGTTCAATTGCCTATAATCGATACATAATCTCATAGTACCATCTTTCTTCTTCACAAATAGCACAGGAGCTCCCCAAGGAGAAACACTGGGGCGAATGAATCCTTTGTCCAACAACTCCTGTAATTGCACTTTTAACTCCCTCAATTCTGCTGGTGCCATTCTGTAAGGAGTAATCGAAATAGGAGTGGTACCGGGCAACAATTCGATACCAAACTCCACTTCTCTCTCAGGAGGCAATCCTGGCAACTCCTCGGGAAAAACATCTGGGAACTCAGCAACTGTGGCAATGCTATTAATGGGAGAACCCTTTACTCTAGTATCTACCACATGAGCAAGATAGGCTTCACATCCCTTTCTAATCAACCTCCTAGCTGCAACAGCTGAAACAAATAAGGAGGCTAGCTGTTCCTGCTCATTAGATACTATCACCTCTCTACCATCACCAGTTCTCAAAGAAACAATCTTCTTCTTACAATCTACCACAGCTCCATGTCGAGATAGCCAGTCCATGCCTAGAATCACATCATATTCCTTAAATGACATCTCAATCAAATCTCCAAGGAACTCCTCACCTTGCACCCTCACTGCACTATCTTTATGCACTTTACTAACTATCACACTATGCCCTAGAGGATTTGTCACCAAAACATCAAATCCTAGGGACTCAGCATGCATATCAAACACAGGCAAAACAGATGCACTAATATAAGAATGGGTGGATCCGGGATCAATCAAAGCAAGTACTGCAGTATCAAATAAAGAAAAAGTACCAGCTATAACTGCCGATGCATCCGGCTGCCTTTGCATAACATACATCCTCTGGGAAGATCCAACCTCCTCTGGTCTACTCTCCCTGGATGTAGCACCTCCTCTAAAACTGAACCCTGGTCTACCTCCTCGGCTGGCACCTCTGCCTCCTCTGCCTCCCCTCACACTAGCTCGAGAAGCAGCAGAATCAACTGGCATCTGCTCCTGCCTCTCAGGACAGTCTCTCACAAAGTGGTCAGGTGATCCACACCTGAAGCATACCCCTGATCTACTATGCCTCCAACAAACGCCCCCATGTCTTCCACCACACTGGTTACACACAGGTAAGGTGGATCTCTGAACTCCAGGAGTAGGAGCACTCGCTACTGAAGCTGCAGCTCTAAATCTCTGCCTCTGGAACTACACTGACCTACCAGCTGATCTTTGACTTCTACTGACCCGAGGAGCAAAGCTTTCCTTACCTCTTTTAGCAGAAGAAGACTCTGCCTCAAATTGGGGCCTTCTAATCCTAACCTCTTCCTCAGAAGCAGCTGCAATATTCTGAGCTTTCTCCACACTCCGAGCTGCTGCCACAAGCTGAGAAAAATTCTGATACCGAGAACCAGCCACATGGCACATAAGAGAGGGCCTCAACCCCTCCTCAAATCTCCGGCATCGATCTATCTCATCCGATATAATGCCCCCGGCATACTCACTCAACCGGATAAATTCAACCTCATACTCCGTCACAATCCGGTTGTTTTGCTTCAAATCTAAAAACTCTCTCTTCTTCCCATCTTTATACTCCCTCGGAGTATACTTCAATTCGAACTCCCTCAGAAAATCTGCATAGGACAATGTTGGGGGATCTTCCATAGAATGGGGCACTGTCTTCCACCAACTATAAGCATCCTTCTGCAACAATGATCTTGCATAATCAAACTTTTCCTCTGGAGTGGCTTGCAACTGGACAAATATTCTTTTAACTTTGTCTAACCATTGCTCAGCCACAACTGGATCAGTAGTACCTATAAAATCCTCTGCTCCAAACTTCCTTAGTTTATCATATTGCCTCACTGCTACCAAAGGCTGTGGGGGTGGTGGGGGTGGCTGTGGTTGCACTGGTGCTGGCCTCAAAGCCTCTATCACATGCCTAACCCAAGCTGGTGGAACCTCCTCCCCAGCTGATCTCCCTGACACCGAAGCAGGTGCCTCCTCAACACTAACAACCCTAGCTCCATCATCAGGGGCAATACTCTCAGCACTACCCTCAACCGACTGTCGTGAGTGAGAATCCATCACAACCTAACACTGCAAACACAGCAGATTATATCTTATTAAAGATCAGAGACTGCCAATCTCAAACGTATATGTTATTCAAAACCACTTTTTAAGTAAAAATAGTCTTTTTATTACATTTTACCTAGGTTGAGAATCTCAAACCTAGGCTCTGATACCAAAACAATTGTAACACCCCTTCCCGACCTACATGTGTAAGCTGAGTAGAGGCGCCACACTAACCTAATGTTGCTACCAATTTTACTTAGTCAAATTTTAGTTCCGATTTTTTTTTTACAAAAATTTTGCCATAGTTTCGCCTAAAAATTGAGTCCCAAGTGTCGACAAAACCGGTTTTTTTCTTATTTTTAAAAACATTTTACACAAACCAATGCAAACAAAATCATTCTCAGTACACTCCCAATAAATCCCCCTTGTAACCTCAACTACAACCTACAAAAAGAATTTACACTTCTAGTGCAACATAAAATAAAAGTTTTGTGACAACCCCTATATCCATTATTGGAAGCCCAAGCTAGTACAAACGAGACAACTCTTTTAGAGCTAGAACCAAACAAAAGAATATAAAAATAAACAAAAAAAGAGAGAAGAGAAAATAGAAGAAAAAGAAAAAGAAAAAAGAAAAGAAAACCTAAAAAGGCGGTTCAGAAAGCCAACTGAGTTCTCTTTTACCTAAGCAGCAAAAGGCTTCCATTTGGTTCATAAGGACATTTTGACTTGAATTGGTCCCAACCTAGCCAAAGATTCTATCAAAATCAAAAGAAGAAGAGAAAGACCATCCAGTGCTTAAATGTTCTGTACTTAACAGTCCTATAAGGAAGAAGGACAAAATGCTCAAAGAAAGGGAAGAGTAAGGAAAATAAAGAGAAAGAAAAGGGAAGAGTAAGAGAAATAAAGAAAAGGGAGAAGAAGAAAAGAAACAAATTTGGGTACCAAACATTTTGCGCGGGCAAAGACTGTCCTAATCAAGATCCAGATTAATGCCAAGAAGATATAGAAGAAATTTGGAGTCTAGCAAGATTACCTCCAAGCTGTCTAAAGTTTCAACAAGAAATTTATAGTGTGAGGGTTTGTCCATTATGTCACACAAGCTCCAATATCAAAATAGCCTTCACTTAAACTTGTGTCCCTTATAGACCCCATTTCAAGCCTATCAAAGACCTGTTGATCTCTCTTGGTAGGTAGAGTCTATTAGTGGAGATAGTTTGGATAAGCATGCATATGAGATGGGCAATATTTAAACTCAAATGAGACCTTTGGCTAAGTAATGTGTATGTGCCTATCTGAAGTGCAACAATTCTTGCTTAAATAGAAATGATTCCCGAGTTTAGTACTGTAACTAGGGTTGTCATGTTATAGATATGTTAATTTGGAAATATCAAGTCCTGAGGTATATTGACATTAATTTGGCAAAGCCAACATTTGATTTCAAAATCAAAATTCAAAAAAAAAGGAAAGGAAAAAAAGAGTTTTGTCATACAAAGCCTTCGAGCTAAGGGAAGTCTGTTGAAATGATTATTGGCAAGGTCATGAAGAAGCTATCAGCTGACATGCTGAAAAATAGTTTGAAATGGATGCATCCCTGACTCTGCTGCTTAAGGTCTTCACCACTCATGTTCTCAACATCTAGAAGATAAAAGCCACAAATGCAAAGCTTTCGATCATTCCAATGCAAGACTTTCAAAATGGAACCAATGAGAACATTTCTGCCGATCACCTCGGTCTATGAGTCAATAAAACCGTTGTAAGTATCATTCATGCATATCATGCATACATGAGCATATTACATCTCACTTTCTTGTCTTAATGAACAGCAAACACCCTACGAATTAAAGAATCTAAAGAAGATATTGAATCAAGGGGGCATGGAAAGCCCATTGCTTGAGAAAGCTCCAGTAAATTTGCAAAGAGAAGAAATACGTGCTTGTGCGAAGAACTAGATGGAAAAAACATCAATCGAAGCTTACATGGATAAAATATTTGGTTTGAGCCTACACAGGGGGCAAAGTTTCTCCTTTTCATTTTTTTGAGTTTATATACCAAATATTTTTAAACTCACTTACAAATATTTTGCCACACAGGGGGGCAAGGAGAGGATATAAGGTCTAATTAAAAATAGTTAAATCTTTGCAAAAAGGAAGAACAAAAGAATGGAACATTAGAACTCTCAAAAGAATGAAGATGCAAAAGACAAAAGACCAATCCAGCTAAAAGAGCTAAAGCCAGGGTAAAGACCCGACCTCCAATGGATAAAGACCCATGTTTCAAGGGTAAAGACCCAATCTCAAAGGATGAAGATCCATTTGCAAGGGTGAAGACCCGATCTCAAAGAATGAAGATCCATTTTTCAAGGGTAAAGACCCGATCTTAAAGGATGAAGATCCATTTGCAAAGGTGAAGACCCGATCTCAAAGGATAAAGATCCATTTTTCAAGGGTAAAGACCCGATGTCAAAAGATGAAGATCCATTTGCAAGGGTGAAGACCCAATCTCCAAGGATGAAGATCCATTCTGAGGGTGAAGAATCACAATGCATAAAATAGCCGGAGCAGTCAGACTTCTCAACTAATAAAAGGTTAGTCAAATTCATTCTCGGGTCCAAGTACCCATTATCGGGTCCAAGTACCAAAATCAAATCTAATCTCGAGTCCGAGTACCCAAATTAAATCAAAATCAATTCAAATCTCAAGTTAAAGTACCCAGGTTAGGATCGAGTATCCCAATCAAGTTTGGGATCGAGTATCCAAATCAAGTTAGGTTCAAGTATCACAATCCAATTTAGGATCGAGTATCCAAATCTGATTTAGGATCGAGTATCCAAATCCAGTTAGGATCGAGTATCCCAATCAAGTTTAGGATCGAGTATCCGAATCCAAGTTAGGATCAAGTATCCAAATCAAGTTAGGATCGAGTATCCCAATCCAAGTTAGGATCGAGTTTCCAAATCCAGTTTAGGATCGAGTATCCCAATCCAGTTTAAGATCGAGTATCCAAAGCCAGTTAGGATCGAGTGTCCGAATCCAGTTAGGATCGAGTATCCCAATCCAATTTAGGATCGAATATCCAAATCCAGTTTAGGATCGAGTATCCTAATTCAGTTTAGGATCGAGTATCCAAAGCCAGTTTAGGATCGAGTAATCAAATCCAGTTAGAATCGAGTGTCCGAATCCAGTTAGGATTGAGTATCCCAATCCAATTTAGGATCGAGTATCCAAATCCAGTTAGGATCAAGTATCCCAATCCAGTTTAGGATCGAGTATCCAAAGCCAATTTAGGATCAAGTATCCAAATCCAGTTTAGGATCGAGTATCCAAATCCAGTTAGGATCGAGTATCCAAATCCAATTTAGGATCGAGTATCCAAATCCAATTTAGGATCAAGTATCCAAATCCAGTTTAGGATCGAGTATCCAAATCTGATTTAAGACCTATAAAGGAGGTCGCTTCCAATGAACCGGGCGTTGTGGGGGTGCTGGGCCATTTCTCACCTTCCCCACACGTACCTAACATTCCAAACCCATTAAGGGGTTAGGGATTCCTTAAGAATCGAGTCATCCACCCCTTTCTTTTTCCCAGCCCGTCCGGGTGGCGACTCCATTTCCTCCAGACTTAGGTCCGTGTTCTTTAAGGCCCCGAGCCTAAGCAGTGCCGAAAGTCGCAAGAACCATTCCACCGGGAGTGGGGGCGAAAATCCCCGCTCATAGGATTCCTTAGGAATCGAGTCATCTACCCCTTTCTTTTTCTTCGCCCGTCCGGGTGGTGACTCCATTTTCTCCGAGCTTAGGCTCGTGTTCTCTAAGGCCCCGAGCTTAAATAGTGCCAAAGTTGCAAGAACCATTCCACTGGGAGTGGGGACGAAAATCCCTGCTCACAACTTCCTAATATGCCATGGACCAGTCCCAATCCACCACGGACCAAGGTTCACGGTGGATTGGGAGCCAATCCACTATGGACCAAAGATCATGGCAGATTGGACTTCCAATCCACCATGGACCTTGGTTCATGGCGGATTGAGGACACCTAATCTACCATGGACCTTATTCCATGACAAATTGGTGTTCCAATTTGTCATGGTTTTATATTTGGGTCCGGTCTGACTCATTTTTGTATTTTAAAACATAATCAAGCTTGTTTTAATTTTCAAATGATAAATAGGACTTGATTTAGGATTTTTCTTTTAAATTGAACCACCATATTTTAGGCACTTTAAAATTGGACCGACCTATTAAAAGTCAAACTAGGTTTAAGCCTTTTAAAATTGGACCAAATTTGACTTAGCCTTCTTTAATCAAGATTGAACTAATTTAGAGCCAAAATCAAGGGTCTACAGTTTGCCCCCTACTTGAACAATCTTGAATTTATTCAAAGAGAGTGAAAAGCAACATGACTTTAAGCTATTTTTGGACACAGATGGGTTCTGGATCTGAGGTTGGATCATTTTGGGTTCTACACCGAATTTGAGTTCTGAACTCGAAAAATATTTGAGTTCTGGACTCGAGATTATTTGGATTCTGGACCCAGTTTGAGTTTTGAACTCAAAAAAGATTTAGGTTCTGGACCCAGTTTGAGTTTTGAACTTGAAAATGATTTGGGTTCTAGACCCGAGATGATTTGTGTTCTGGATTCGGTTTGAGTTTTGGACTCAAAATAGATTTGGGTTTTAGACCTGAGATAGTTTGAGTTCTAGATCTGTTTTGAGTTCTGGACTCAAAAACGATTTGGGTGTTAGACCAAAGATGGTTTCAGTTTTGGACCTGGTTTGAGTTCTTAACTCAAAAAAGAATTGGGTTTTGGACCCAAGATGGTTTGGGTTCTGGTCTCGATTTGAGTTCTGGACTCAAAAAAGATTTGGGTTCTGGATCTGAGATTGTTTAAGTTTTGGACACAGTTTGAGTTCTGGACTCAATTTGAGTTCCTAAGTTTAAAAAGAATTAGGTTTTGGACCCAAGATGGTTTGGGGTTTGGACCCGGTTTGAGTTCTGGACTCAAAAAGATTTGGGTTCTAGACCTGAGATGGTTTGAGTTCTAGACTCAAAAAAAATTTGGATTCTAGACCAAAGATGATTTGGGTTCTAGACCCAGTTTGAGTTTTGGACTAAAAAAAGATTTGGGTTTTGGAAGTAAGCTGGTTTGGGTTCTAGACCCGATTTGAGTTCTTAACTCAAAAAGATTTGGGTTCTGGACCCTAGATGGTTTGGGTTCTGGATTCGATTTGAGTTCTGGACTCGAAAAGGATTTGGTTTATAGACCTGAGATGGTTTGGGTTCTAGACCTGAGATGGTTTGGGTTCTGGACCTAGTTTGAGTTCTTAACTCAAAAAAGAATTGGGTTTTGGACCCAAGATGGTTTAGGTTCTAGACCCGGTTTGAGTTCTTGACTCAAAAAAGATTTGGGTACTGTGAGCAGGGATTTTAGCCCCCACACCCATGTGTAATGGTTCTTGTGACTTCAACATTGTTAGGCTCAGGGGCCTAGAGAACACAGGCCTAAACTTGGAGAAATTAGAGTCGCCACCTGGACAGTCAAGGAAAAAGAAAAAGGTGGATGACTCGATTCCTAAGGAACCCCCAACCCCTAATGGGTTTTGAAAAGTTAGGCACGTACGGGGAAGGTGAGAATGACCCAGCAACCCCACAATGTCCGATTCATTAGAATCGACCATTTTTTCACGTCTAAATGTTGTAAAATTCTTAAATATTATGTTACTATCCATACTACATTCGATTCAAAATAAATAAAGAATTTATTACATCAAAATAGGTCAAAATAAAATAATAAATGGGCACCCATCCGAGGATAGAAACATGCCCTTACAATGTCCAAATATCCATGAAGAAAATAAAATAGGACACCCACAAAAAGATGAAAATATGTCCTTTACAATTGTCCCAAAATCTTTAAACGATAAACTAAATTACATAATAATAATAAAAATGAGGCACCCACAAAGTGGAAACGTCCCTTTTACAATTCAAAAAATAAAATAAATAATTAATTAAACAAATTAAATCATTCAAGTATGATAATTAAAATAAAAAATCCATCATAAAGTAGAATAATACATCCATCACATAACAAATAACAAATCAAATAAATAACTAAAAGATATAGTTTAAATCAATAAATAAACCAAATTAGGGTTTCAAGGTTTTAGGGTTTGAAGTTAAGGTTTGGTTTTAGGGTTTTGGATTAAAGGTGAATGTTACTGGATGTTTTGGACTTGAGGTTTTGATTTTTGGGAATTAGGTTTGGTTTAGGTTTAGTTAGGGTTTCTGGATGTCAAGAATTTGGTTTAGGTTTTAGGAATAAAGGTAGAGGTTACTACATAATGTTTAGGTTTTGGTATTTTGAAATTTTTTTTATGTATATGGAATTAAAAGGTTTAGGTTTCTGGCCCTGAGATACCTGTGAAAATTAATTATAATCAGTAAAGTATTTTGCAAAAAAAAATGACTATTATTTTTTTATGTGCAAAAAATTAGGCTATTTTTTACTATACTTGTATACTCTTGCCCCCTGCGTGGAAAAAATATTTATAAATATAATATTTTTTTGGACACGCAAAAATATCTTTTACTATTTTACAATTAAGCTATTATTGAAAAACTTTTAACTTGCCTTTGAAATTATTGGATAAAACATATGATGCAGCTTTGAGACATAGTATTCTTGACTTTAAAGCAAAGTAATATACATACATCATGAAATTATTTATATGAAGAAGTCTTACCTTTTTGAAAAATTGTGCAAAGTATCATTTCCATGTCTTTTGTTCTTATCCATCAATTATAATCCAAAGAACTTGCACTATTTGTTTCTTTACTTTTACTTTTTATCCTTCATCTTTTATACAAATTATTTGTCTATTTAAACTGTAATATTCCAAAAATTTTGAGAATATTAATTTTTGAAAATTAATTAAATGATTTAAAAGTATACATATATAATTAAGTAAAAAAAAGGGGGAGGGAAAAGAAAGTGTGTATATGTTGTATATATGAAGATATACATGTCGTATATAAGTCAACATTTTAACTTAGTCAAATATTATTTTTAATTATTAAGATATTAATTAATAGATAGTGGAAGATGATATTTGATGTTAATTTAATAATAATAATAATAAATATGCTTGGTGGATAAATAAAGAGGATAATTGTGTGATTTGTGAGAGTGTTAGTTGGTAGTGGAGTTGGTGATCACTATTTTCATCTTCTTTTTCCTCCATTGAAGCCGACCATCATCATCAAAGGAAAGAGAGAAGTTGCTTCTTGTTAACTCAAGAAATTGAAGGATTTCAAGTGTTCAAGTTGGAGTCTTAAGGATTTTCTTCATATTTGATAAGTTTCCAACTTATTTCCTTGATTTTCTATGAAAGTTTATGTATATGTTAATTGGATGTTTGGTGTAGTTTGTGATAATGGTTGATTTTGTTATGTTTGAAGTTCTTTTGTCTAGTTAACTATGAAATTTGGGGTAGATTGAAGAAAAGGGTTAAGTTGGTGAAGAGGATAAGAGTTTTGTGATTGTGTAGTTTTCTTTTAATTGGGTTGTTTTGATGTTTATACAAGTATTATGTGATATAATGATGGATTTGCTTAAGTTTGTATGGAGTTGAAAAGGTTAATGAAAGATAATAGTTGGATGTGGCAATTATGTGTGGATATCAGGATTTTTTGCCCTGACATGCCCGGTGATATAGCCATGCCTTTGGGCATGTCGATGGTTCTATTTTTAGTGTTGGTGACACAAGCAGTGACACACCCATGTCACTGAGCGTGTCACAACTTCTGTGATGTTGTAGTATTTACACATGCAGTGACATGCCCATATTACTGAGCGTATCATAGCTACTGTATTGTTGCAGTATTTACACGTGCAGTGACACGCTCATATTACTGAGCGTGCCAAAGTTTCTGTGTTGTGGGTTTAGGGCACGGTCATTGACATGCTCATGTTGTTAAGCGTGTCATGTGTACAGTTTGCCCTAGATAATTCTTTTCCTTATTTCCCTTGTGTTGAGAGGTTTTGTTTTTACTTATAAGTGTATCACTTAGTGATTATTTATAATCACATTTGGTTTAGGCTTTGAAGAGACTTGAGTTGCCCTATCCAAGTGTTGAGGGATACCTTGGAAGAGGAGGTTGAAGTGGTGTTTGTTGCTTTTAGAAGTAAGTACAAACTTTGAATAATTGTTTATATTTACATGACATTGGGACTTAACACATTTGGTTGGAAAATGTGTTAAGCTACTTACTACATTGTTGGTGCATGAGTAATATGCTATGATTTGTACATTGTGAATTATGTTGAAATACCCAAGGTAATTGGGTAATGTGTTGTAAATGAAAAGAAATGTGGAATAATGTAATGAGATATGTGGAAACATAATGTAATGAATTGATATTGCTATAAATGAGAAAAGTGAGAAAAAGATGAGAAAATAAGGCAATGTGCCTAGCTTGATTATGTGACAATGAGAAAGAAATTGATAATGAGAAATATGAATAAATTGTGTACCTAGTATATTATTCAATTTTTAGAGTTCTTCATTTGGCTGCATGCCTATGATTTGCCTACAGGCTAGACGCTGGGCATCACTATGAAACTATTTTTGAGGTGAAATGATCGGGTCGTAAGCCTCAAAAACAAATTCTTGAAGCTAGGCTGGTGAAATGACCGGGTCGTAAACTCAGACCTAGTTGGATTATTACATTGATATATTGCCTATGGGGCTAGACATATGGTGTCATTATAGACCAAAGCAGTAACTCTAGAATTTGAATAGCATATTAGATCCTTTTTGGGCCCATGCTTGTGTTTGTTTTTATGTGAATTATGAATTGTGGAATAATTGAGCAATTTATTAAGATATAATAATATAATGCTATGAGATATAATATCCTTATATGTTGTGCATTGGCATTGCATTTGAACTATATTGTTATCAAAGTTTGTACCACTAAGCTTTTGGCTTAGTGCGATTGTGATTCATCTCGCAGGTGACAGGGTAGATCTAGTTGAGCCGGAGAGTTTGTCTAGACCGAGTCGAGTCTAGACTTGAGACCTTGAGTGCAGAGTGTACTGTTGGACATCAAGATCAGAGACAAACTACCAGCATGAATATATTTTATATTTTTGCACATATTGATGTCATGTATATTATAATTTATTTTGATATAAAAATATGTATATTCCGCAAACTTTCAAAAAAATGTTTTGGTTGAACCTGTAGTAATAAAGTTATATATATATGTTTTAGCAAGTAATATCTCAACTATTATTTATACGATATCAGTTGAATGTTTTAAGATTATATAGATTTTATAAATGATGATTTGATTGCTTAAAATGGTTGTGACATTCTTGTATTCTCTATATGTATATTACATATGTTGGGTATATGTAGTGTACTTATATTGGGTATAAAGGTGTTACATTTATTTTGGTATCAGAGCCTAGGTTTGAGATTCTCAACCTAGGTGGGTTGTCAGAAAAAGAAAATTGAGATTTTTAATAATAGTTTTTAAATATGATACATGCATAGGCACTGGCAGTTTCTGATCTCTGATGTGGCAATTTCTGCTGTGTTTGCAGATATAGGTAGTCATGGCATCTTAGACACGTCAGTCTGTTGAGAGTAGTACAGAGAGTGTGGCTCCTATTGAGGGTAGAGATAGAGCTAGAGTTGAGTTAGCTGGAGGGGCACCTACTCCTGTGCCAGAGAGACCAACAGTTGATAAGATTCCGCCTGGCTGGGTACAGTAAATGGTGGAGCTGTTGAGGCAGGCTCCAATTCAGCAGCCGCCGCCACCATAGCTGCAGCCGCAATTACCGATGAGGCAATATATCAGTTGAGGAAGTTTGGAGCTGAGGACTTTATTTGTACTACAGACCCTGTTGTAGCTGAGCAGTGGCTAGATAGAGTCCAGAGAGTGTTCATCCAGCTGCAGGCTACTCAAGAAGAAAAGTTTGATTATGCTAGATCTCTTTTGCAGAGGGATGCATATGACTGGTGGAAGATGCTTTCACATGCCCTGGATGATCCACCAATCTTCACCTATGATGATTTTCTGCGAGAGTTTGAGCAAAAGTATACTCTGAGGGAGTATAAAGATGCAAAGAAGATAGAGTTTTTGAGCTTGAAGCAGGATACCAGGACTGTGTCAGAGTATGAGATAGAGTTTACCCGGTTGAGTCAGTATGCTGGCAGGATTATTTTTTATGAGATTGACCTGTGTCGGAGATTTGAGGTGGGGTTGAGACCCTCTATTATGTGCATTATCGCAGGCTCTCGGTATCAGGATTTTTCTTAGTTGGTTGTAGCTTCCAGGAGTGTTGAGAGAGCATAAGGTCTTGCAGCAGCTGCTAGAGATGAGGAGACCAGAGCTAGGAGACCTTAGAGTGAGGCAGGATCTTCATCTGTGAAGAGAGGCCGAGGAGGGTATTTTCCATGGTTCAGTAGAAGCCAGAGGCAATCTGGTAGATCAGTACAATAGCAGAGGCAGAGGCCGAGACCTACAGTTTTTGTGGCTAGTGCTCCGAGTCCAGTAGTTCAAAGGCCAGTTCCATATACCTGTGTCCATTGTGGTAGGGCACATGGGGGTGCTTGCTGGAAGACTGGTGGACTAGCATTGTTTTGTAGATGTGGGTCACTAGATCATTTCGTCAAAGATTGCCTTGAGCCACCAAAGGATAGACATACAGATACTGCAGTTTCTCGACCCAGTGTCAAAGGGGGTCGTGGTGGCAGAGGTTTTGGTAGAGGTGGTCGATCTGGGATTAGTCAGAGATGAGGTTCTACATCTGGAGGTAGTAGACCAGATGAGGCAGGGCCATCATAGCGGGTTTATGTGATACAAAGACAACCAGATGCTTCAGCTATTATTGCTAGTACTTTCTCTTTATTTGGTACTTCAATTCTTGCTTTAATAAACCTTGGATCGACTCATTCATACATTAGTGCATCCATCTTGCTTGTGACTGATTTGCATTCAGAGTCCCTGGGATTTGATATTTTGGTGACAATTCCTTTAGGGCATAGTATTATAGTTAGCAAGGTGTACCGAAATAGTCCGGTTGTGGCTCAGGATGAGGAGTTCTTTGGTGACTTGATTGAGATGCCTTTCAAGGAGTATGATTTAATTTTATGCATGGATTGGTTATCTAAGCATGGGGCTGTGGTAGACTGTCAGAAGAAATGTGTTATCCTGAGAACCTATGATTGTAGAAATGTGATGGTATCTAGTGAGCAGAGGTATCTTTCATCCATGTTTATTTCAGTTGTTTCAGCTAGGAGGATGATTAAAAAAGGATGTGAGGCTTATCTTGCTCATGTTGTAGATACCATAGCAGTGGGTTCCCAGTTTGATAGTATACCCACAGTTGCTGAGTTTCCAGATATTTTTCTTGAGGAGTTGCCAGGGATACCCCCTGAGAGAGAGTTGAGTTTGGTATCGATTTGTTGCCTGGTACCACTCCCATCTCTATTACTCCTTATCAGATGGCACCTACTGAGTTGAGAGAGTTGAAGGTGCAGTTGCAGGAATTGTTGGATAAAGGGTCCATCCACCCTAGTGTGTCCCCATGGGGAGCGCCTGTGTTGTTTATGAAGAAGAAGGATGGCACCTTGAGATTATGTATTGATTATAGGTAGTTGAATAAAGTGACCATCAAGAACATGTATCCATTGCCTAGGATAGATGATCTCTTTGATCAGTTGAAAGGAGCAGCAGTATTCTCTAAGATTGATTTGAGATCAGGATACCATTAGTTGAGATCATCTATAAAGTTTATGTAACAAATTGATAAAAAATGGTTAGACGGGAGTGATATAGCAAAAATGAGTATAAAAAGAAAGAAAAAGATAAGGTTAATATTTATGAATAAATTGAAAATTAATTTAAATAAGACATTAGACATGAAAAGTAATGGAATTTACTTGCCTTATCTAACTTACCTGTCTTATTATAGCATGACGCTTGTGTCGTTCATAGCCGAGGATATGTTTATAAAGCCTGCCAGTGGTACAAACGGGTGCTACCTCTCATGAAAAGAATGATTGGTGAATGTGGCTTTGAGGATTTCATCTTGCAATTACCAACAAGAGGTTTTCAAATCGATAGGAGTGTGGCCCAAGATTGGCAGAGTAGTGGATGGACACCAATCATACTTTTCATCTACATGTCGGAGAAATGACCATTGGTCCAATTGATTTTGCCTCTATAATGGGCCTAAGGTGCTATGGGATTCTAGTCCCTTTGACGAATAAAATCTTAATGTTAAATTAAATTCAACGGTTGATTGGCATGAAGCCCAAACTCAAGAGACCATGTAAGATCAGATATGAACCTATTTGGGAGTTTTAGATGAACTACACCAGGCTAGTAGAGGGCGGACGAGCTGAATAATATACCTGAGGTTTCTTATTATACTTATTGGCATTGACCATTCTATGCAGTATCGATGATGTCATACATATATCGATGTTACGAGCACATGCCAACTTAGAATGTGTGCCATTTTATAATTGGGGCCAAGCCAGTCTCACATGCTTTTATCATGGTCTTGACAAATTATGCAGAAGAAAATTATCTTTTACTGGCTTCATGGTTATTATGGAGGTATACATTTCCACAACTGATGATTCAAATAATGTGCATATGTATATGAACTTGAATTTTCATTGCTTCTATAGGTTTGGACGTATGAGCATAACCTTGTGAGAGTACCCCAGCTTAATAGACCACGAGTCAGATATCCGAGGCTAAACTTTTGCCTGTTGAACCGCAGGAGATGCCGGGCAATCACCATGTGCATACCCAATGGTATCACTTGAGTCATCTAACCTGGGACAAGGTAATAATAAAATTAGTGTTTAAAATTCATGGAAAGGATAGCTTACCTCTTTTATGATTTTTTAGGTAGATATCGCTTGGTGGAGAGACGATGAGAGGATTGAATGGACTCCGATAATGAGTGTTGCACTGCCTATTCAAAATTCACGTCGATTTATTATGGGGCCAATTTCCAGTGGTTGGTTCCTTGGTGAACGAATATACAATTGGTTCCTTGGTCTGGATCAATGAAGAGTTCTTGAAAATATTTCGTGATACAATATAGACATCACTAACATGCCAAATGACTCTTGGAGGCGTTCGCGAAATGGATACCGGATTGACCCCTTGTTGTTTCCACCTGATGTGTCATACAACCAATTTATTTAGGATCAACTTCTGAATTTTGAAGTTTCTGTTGTAGGGGTTGAAGGTATTGATGAACTGGATGAGGAAGAGAATGATGAGAAAGGATAAGAGGGGGAAGAAGAGGAAAGTGAAGATGATGATGAAGATGATGAGGAAAGTGAAGGCGAGGAAGAAGAGGAAGGTGGAGATGATGATGACAATGATGCTATAGTTATTCCTTCATAGGTTGATGAAATTGTAATATCCTCATTTATGCCCTAGAAGTTTTGCATATTGTTGTTGTTGTTATTGTTATATATTGGATTGAATATATGTGTTAAATTGTAAGAGAAAAGAAATTGAAAAGAGAAAGTATATGTATATGTATTTTGGGAAGAAATAGGGTTTAGAGACAAATTTATATGTTGTGTATATGTTAATATATATGACATATAAAGTGGTCAAAAGGCTTGGTCAATGCAAGAGAAGATATTTATTTGAGATTGGTAAATTACTTAATTGGGCACATATAAGACAAAAAGATAATTATGTGAATAAGGGCACTTTGGTAATTGCTTGGATAAAATCACATGGTGGATATTTAAAGAAGGTTTGACTTGTGTTTTCTTCATCATTTCTTCTTCTTCTTCTTCTTGATGGCTGGCCCTCCATAGCCAAAGAGAAAGAAAGAGACAAGTGATGGTTTTGATGATTTCAAGCTTAAATTGAAGAAAGATTAAGTGTTCAAGTGTTGATTTAAGAAGTTTTTAACTAAGGTAAGATCTTTTCTCTAATTTCTTCAATTCTTTTGAAGTGGTATGATTAAGTTGCTTATGGTATGATTGTAAGTATTGATTTTGCTTGATAGATGAGAAGTTGGGTTGGTGTTGGTGATGGAAGAGTAAGATTGGTGTTTAGTGAAATTGTTTCTGTTTTAGGATTAGTAAAGGCTGTGATTTGTATGATTTTTAATTAATTTTAGAAAAATGTTCTTGAAGTGAATTTTTGATATGTTGTGCCTCTATGAGTCTAGAATGACTGAAAAATATGTTGATTCAATTTTGGAATGGTTATGAGTTTAGAAAGATTATTTTCATTAGACCTGTTCCAGCAGGTACCTTAACTGGGACAGCTATATTTCGTGATTTTTAATAAAATGTAGAAAAATCATATCCAATCGAATTTTGGATATGTTGTTGCTTAGTGAGTTTAGTATTTGAGAAAAATAATTTGGAATCACGTTGATTGAATTTGATTTATGGAATTCACAAAGTTCAGAACTGCTGCCAGGATGCAGGGCAATTGGGGCAGTCTGGTTAGGTGAACTATTTGACCAAGATTTTGTGTTCAGTTTGATCTGAAAATTTAAAGGGATGATTTTAAGATACAAAACTAAATTCTGTAAAAATTTTAGAATTTTTAGTCAAGTAGATTATTTTATACAATTTTTCAAAATAAGGATAAAATGGAGTTTAAAACCAGAATGTACTATTTATGGTTAGGGTTTTAATTCTTTGTTCTTCTTGCATTGCTTTGGTTTTCCAAAGGTAGGTTGGTCCTTAAACCTAACCCTAAACACTTTAAACACACTTGAATCAATGAATGTTATAATCAATTGTTCTTTGCCCTAATTGCATTGTTGAGATTGAACAATGTTATGTTGTGCATTGTGATTGGTAATGTGTTTCATGAGTAATGTGGAATGAAATGTTGATATTTATGAATGATGCTATGTGAGATATAATGTGATCATGGATGAGATATATATATATATACTTGAATAATGAGATGTTATATTGTGAAATGAAATGTGAAGCCATTGTTATTGGCTAAGATGATGTAATTGAAAGAAAGAAGGCATGTTTGCCTAAATGTGATGAGAATTGAGAATGGAAATGAATTGTTTGTTTAATATGTTATTCAGTTTCAGAGTTCTGGATTTGGGTGGCATGCCTAAGAAATGATGAAAGGTAACAGTCTTGCCGGGTTGAGGACCTCCTCATAGGTGTTGAGTTGATGGTCCAAGAGACTGGGTCTGTTACACTATGAGATATATGATTTGTAACAGTCTTGCCGGGTTGAGGATCTCCTCATATGTGTTGAGTTGATGATCCAAGAGACTGGGTCTGTTACACTATCCATGGATAGAGATACATGTATATACATTGCCTACGGGCGTGATTATTGTGACTATGAACCAAAGCAGTAACTCTGAACTCTGAATATCGTATTAAATACTTGTTGGGCCCATAGGTGTCAAGGTTATATGAATGTCCTAAATAATGTTATGAGTTTAATGAAATGAGATGTTGGTTATGGAGTATGATTGATTAATGTTGAATGTGAAAAGATGTTGAAATGTGGTATGCTCATATGACTATGATTTGTGAAATGCATAATTGTGTGGTTAACTTTATATTTATGATGTTGAACTTATCAATAACATATGTGGCATTGCATTTCATTAAAGCATACCGTTAGCATGTTTTATCTTACTAAGCCGTTGGCTTAGCGCGATAGTGTTTAATCGCGCAGGTAGTAGAGTGGATAGAGTTGAACCCGAGAGTTCATCAAGACCTAGTGAGAGTAGACCTTGAAGAATCCATTTTGGGAGCTTAAAGATCAGAGCAGACTTGCCAATCATGTATAAATTTTATGTGTTGTAAAACTTGAGTTTTGATGTATATGAATTTGTAAATATGTAAATATTTTATAACTTCCGCTGTGTAATATTTAAATATGGGGGTTGTCACAAAACCTTTATTTTATGTTGTACTAGAAGTGTAAATCCTTTTTGCAGGTTGTAGTTGAGGTTACAAGGGGGATTTATTGGGAGTGTACTGAGAATGATTTTGTTTGCATTGGTTTGTGTAAAATGTTTTTAAAAATAAGAAAAAAACCGGTTTTGTCGACACTTGGGACTCAATTTTTAGGCGAAACTATGGCAAAAATTTTGTAAAAATCGGAACTAAAATTTGACTAAGTAAAATTGGTAGCAACATTAGGTTAGTGTGGCGCCTCTACTCAGCTTACATATGTAGGTTGGGAAGGTGTGTTACAATTGTTTTGGTATCAGAGCCTAGGTTTGAGATTCTCAACCTAGGTAAAATGTAAGAAAAAGACTATTTTTACTTAAAAAGTGAGTTTTTGAACAAAAATACATGTTTGGGATTGGCAGTCTCTGATCTTTAATAAGAGGTATTCTGTTGTGTTTGCAGACTTAGGTTGTGATGGATTCTCACTCTCGTCAGTCGATTGAGGGTAGTGCCGAGAGTATTGCTCCTGCTGAGGGAACTAGAGTTGATAGTGTTGAGGAGGCACCTGTTTCGGTGTCGGGTAGACCAGCTGGGGAGGAGGTTCCGCCAGCCTGGTTTAGGCCTATGATGGAAGCTATGAGACAAGCACATGTGCAACCACAGCCACCGTCACCACCCCCTCAGCCTTCAGTACCAGTAAGGCACTATGATAAGCTAAGGAAATATGGAGCAGAGGATTTCTTTGGTACAGTTGATCCGGTTGTAGCAGAACAGTGGCTTGATAGAGTTCAGAGGGTATTTGTGCAGTTGCAAGCCACTTCAGAGGAGAAGTTTGACTATGCAAGATCTTTGCTACAGAAGGATGCCTACGACTGGTGGAAGACAGTGCCCCATTCTATGGATGATCCTCCAACACTGTCTTACACTGATTTTCTGAGGGAATTTGAGTTGAAGTATACTCCTAGGGAGTATAAAGATGGGAAGAAAAGAGAGTTTCTAGATTTGAAGCAAGATCATCGGACCGTAACTGAGTATGAGGTTGAGTTTATTCGACTGAGCCAGTATGCTGGGGGCATCATTACTGATGAGATTGATAGATGTCGGCGATTTGAGGAGGGATTGAGGCCCTCGATCATGTGCTTAGTGGCTAGATCCAGATATCAGGATTTCTCACAACTTGTGGCAGCAGCTCGAAGTGTAGAGCGAGCTCAAGTTATTGCAGCTGTTTCAGAGGAGGAGGTTAGGGTTAGAAGGCCCCAGTTAGAGGCAGGGTCTTCTTCTGCGAAGAGGGGTAGAGGAAGTTTTGTTCCTCGGAGTAGTAGGAGCCAGAGACCAGCGGGTAGGTCAGTGCAGTTCCAGAGGCAGAGATTTAGACCTGCAGCTTCAGTAGCGAGTGCTCCTACTCCTGGAGTTCAGAGATCCACCTTACCTGTGTGTAACCAGTGTGGTGGAAGACATGGGGGCGTTTGTTGGAGGCATAGTAGATCAGGGGTATGCTTCAGGTGTGGATCACCTGACCACTTTGTGAGAGACTGTCCTGAGAGGCAGGAGCAGATGTCAGTTGATTCTGCTGCTTCTCGAGCTAGTGTGAGGGGAGGCAGAGGAGGCAGAGGTGCCAGCCGGGGAGGTAGACCAGGATTCAGTTCTAGAGGAGGTGCTACATCCAGGGAGGGTAGACCAGAGGAGGTTGGATCTTCCCAGAGGATGTATGTTATGCAGAGGCAGCCAGATACATCAGCAGTCATAGCTGGTACTTTTTCTTTATTTAATACTCCAGTACTTGCTTTGATTGATCCGGGTTCCACGCATTCATATATTAGTGCATCTGTTTTGCCTGTATCTGATTTGCATGCTGAGTCCCTAGGATTTGATGTGTTGGTGACAAATCCGTAAGGGCATAGTGTGGTTGTGAGTAAGGTGCACCGGAATAGTGTAGTGAGGGTGCAGGGTGAGGAGTTCCTTAGAGATTTGATTGAGATGCCATTTAAGGAATATGATGTGATCTTAGGTATGGATTGGCTATCTCGACATGGAGCTGTGGTAGATTGTAAGAAGAAAATTGTTTCTTTGAAAACTGTTGATGGTAGAGAGGTGATAGTATCTAATGAGCAGGAACAGCTAGCCTCCTTATTTGTTTCAGCTGTTGCAGCCAGGAGGTTGATTAGAAAGGGATGTGAAGCCTATCTTGCTCATGTGGTAGATACTAGAGTAAGAAGTTCTCCCATTGATAGCATTGCCACAGTTGCAGAGTTCCCAGATGTGTTTCCAGAGGAGTTGCCAGGGTTACCTCCTGAGAGAGAGGTGGAGTTCGGTATTGAATTGTTGCCTGGTACAACTCCTATCTCTATTACTCCTTATAGAATGGCACCAGCAGAATTGAGGGAGTTGAAAGTGCAATTACAGGAGTTGTTGGACAAAGGATTTATTCGCCCCAGTGTTTCTCCTTGGGGAGCTCCTGTTCTATTTGCGAAAAAGAAAGATGGTACTATGAGGTTGTGTATCGATTATAGGCAATTGAATAAGGTGACTATTAAAAATAAATATCCTTTGCCTAGAATTGATGATCTCTTTGATCAGTTGAAGGGAGCGTCAGTGTTCTCCAAAATTGATTTGAGATCTGGGTATCATCAGTTGAGAGTCAAAGCTGAAGATGTTCCTAAGACCGCCTTTCGGACCAGGTATGGGCATTATGAATTTTTAGTTATGCCTTTTGGTCTGACAAATGCACCTGCAGCTTTCATGGATTTGATGAATAGGGTGTTTAGGCCCTATTTGGATCAGTTTGTAGTGGTCTTCATTGATGATATACTGGTGTATTCGCGGAATGAAGAGGAACATGATATGCATCTGCGGATTGTGTTGCAGATTTTGAGAGAAAAGCAGTTATTTGCCAAATTGTCGAAATGTGAGTTCTGGTTGGATCAAGTAGCTTTTCTCGGACATATAGTTTCAGCAGAGGGTATTAGAGTTGATCCGAGCAAAGTTGAAGCTATATTGAATTGGAGTCCACCCAAGTCTGTGACTGAGATTAGAAGTTTTCTGGGTTTGGCAGGCTATTACAGGCGGTTTGTGAAAGGGTTTTCTTTGATAGCTACTCCACTCACCAGATTGCTTCGTAAGGGAGTGAGATTTGTGTGGACGGATCAGTGTCAGGCGAGTTTTGAGCAGTTGAGAGAATTGTTAACTCAAGCGCCTGTTCTTACTTTACCTGTTGAAGGTAAACCTTATGTGATCTACAGTGATGCTTCACATAGAGGTTTGGGGTGTGTATTGATGCAAGAAGGTAAAGTTATAGCTTATGCATCTCGACAGTTGAAACCACATGAGCTTAACTATCCAACCCATGATTTGGAATTGGCTGCCATTGTGTTTGCATTGAAGATTTGGCGCCACTATCTGTTTGGGGAGAAATGTTTCATCTACACTGATCACAAGAGTTTGAAGTGTTTGGGTGTCCAGAAAGAACTCAATCTTCGTCAGAGGAGATGGTTGGAGTTGATTAAAGACTACGACTGTTTGATTGACTATCATCCAGGTAAAGCAAATGTTGTTGCTGATGCCTTAAGTCGGAAGTCTTTAGCTGGTTTAACAGTTTACTCGCTCTCGTTGCTTGTTGAGTTGAGAGCATTGCATGCCAGTTTTGTACCTTGTGTTGATGGTGCATTGTTGGCACAATTGCATTTGAAACCAGTTTTATTGGATCAGATCAGAGAGGCTCAGTTGGCTGATAAGAAGATACAGAAGATTATTTCAGATTGTCAGAGTGGAAAGGGTAGAGATTTTATTGTGAAGAGCGATGGGAGTCTCTGGTTTAAGAACCGATTGTGTGTACCCGATGATGCTGATTTGAAAAGGGTCATTTTGGAAGAAGCTCATCAGTCAATGTTTGTTATGCATCCGGGTAATACGAAGATGTATCATGATTTGAGACAGCATTATTGGTGGATTGGTTTGAAGAGAGACATTGCAGATTTTGTGTCGAAATGTCTCACTTGTCAGAAGGTTAAAGCAGAGCATCAAGTTCCAACCGGGTTGCTTCAACCATTGTTAGTGCCAGAATGGAAGTGGGAAAGAGTGACAATGGATTTTGTGTCTGGTTTGCCATTGACACAAAAGAAGCATGATGCTATATGGGTGATTGTGGATAGATTGACTAAGACAACTCATTTCCTTCCGGTTCGAATGGATTACTCTTTGGAGAGATTGGCTGAGCTGTATATCCATGAGATTGTGAAATTGCATGGTGTTCCAACTTCTTTAGTGTCTGATCGAGATCCCCGGTTTACTTCAAGATTTTGGAAGAGTTTGCATAGTGCTTTGGGTTCTCGACTACACTTCAGTACTGCTTTTCATCCACAGACGGATGGACAGTCAGAGAGGGTGATACAGATTATTGAGGACATGTTGAGAAGCTGTGTCATCGATTTCTCTGGAAGTTGGGATAGGTTTTTACCTCTTGTGGAGTTTGCTTACAACAACAGTCACCAATCCAGCATTGGTATGGCACCGTTTGAAGCATTGTATGGCAGACGGTGTAGGACACCTCTTTGTTGGAGTGAACTTGGTGAAGGTAAAATAATTGGACCTGATTTGATTCAAGAAACTGAGGAAAAAGTGAAGTTGATCCGAGGTAGGTTAAAAGCAGCTTCAGACCGACAGAAGTCTTATGCAGATCTGAAGAGGAGAGACATTCAGTTTGATGTTGGAGATAAGGTGTTTTTGAAAGTATCTCCTTGGAAGAAGATTTTGAGGTTCGGTCGGAAAGGAAAATTGAGTCCTCGTTTCATTGGGCCGTATGAAGTGTTAGAAAGAGTTGGGCCAGTTGCATATCGACTTGCTTTGCCACCTGAGTTGGATCGTATTCATAATGTATTCCATGTTTCTATGTTGAGGAGGTACAGGTCAGATCCATCTCATGTGTTGCCATTTGAGTCTATCGAAGTGAGCCCAGATTTGGCATTTGAAGAAGAACCAGTTGCTATCTTGGCACGTGATATGAAAGAATTGAGGAACAAGAAAGTGCCATTGGTGAAGATTCTTTGGAAGAATCATGCAAAAGAAGAAGCAACTTGGGAAAGTGAGCAAACTATGCGAGAGCAATATCCTCAACTATTTCAGAGTTGATATCAGGTAATTTCGAGGACGAAATTTCTTTTTAGAGGGGGAGAATTGTAATATCCTCATTTATGCCCTAGAAGTTTTGCATATTGTTGTTGTTGTTATTGTTATATATTGGATTGAATATATGTGTTAAATTGTAAGAAAAAAGAAATTGAGAAGAGAAAGTATATGTATATGTATTTTGGGAAGAAATAGGGTTTAGAGACAAATTTATATGTTGTGTATATGTTAATATATATGACATATAAAGTGGTCAAAAGGCTTGGTCAATGCAAGAGAAGATATTTATTTGAGATTGGTAAATTACTTAATTGGGCACATATAAGACAAAAAGATAATTATGTGAATAAGGGCACTTTGGTAATTGCTTGGATAAAATCACATGGTGGATATTTAAAGAAGGTTTGACTTGTGTTTTCTTCATCATTTCTTCTTCTTCTTCTTGTTGATGGCCGGCCCTCCATAGCCAAAGAGAAAGAAAGAGACAAGTGATGGTTTTGATGATTTCAAGCTTAAATTGAAGAAAGATTAAGTGTTCAAGTGTTGATTTAAGAAGTTTTTAACTAAGGTAAGATCTTTTCTCTAATTTCTTCAATTCTTTTGAAGTGGTATGATTAAGTTGCTTATGGTATGATTGTAAGTATTGATTTTGCTTGATAGATGAGAAGTTGGGTTGGTGTTGGTGATGGAAGAGTAAGATTGGTGTTTAGTGAAATTGTTTCTGTTTTAGGATTAGTAAAGGCTGTGACTTGTATGATTTTTAATTAATTTTAGAAAAATGTTCTTGAAGTGAATTTTTGATATGTTGTGCCTCTATGAGTCTAGAATGACTGAAAAATATGTTGATTCGATTTTGGAATGGTTATGAGTTTAGAAAGATTATTTTCATTAGACCTGTTCCAGCAGGTACCTTAACTGGGACAGCTATATTTCGTGATTTTTAATAAAATGTAGAAACATCATATCCAATCGAATTTTGGATATGTTGTTTCTTAGTGAGTTTAGTATTTGAGAAAAATAATTTGGAATCACGTTGATTGAATTTGATTTATGGAATTCACAAAGTTCAGAACTGCTGCCAGGATGCAGGGCAATTGGGGCAGTCTGGTTAGGTGAACTATTTGACCAAGATTTTGTGTTCAGTTTGATCTGAAATTTTAAAGGGATGATTTTAAGTTACAAAACTAAATTCTGTAAAAATTTTAGAATTTTTAGTCAAGTAGATTATTTTATACAATTTTTCAAAATAAGGATAAAATGGAGTTTAAAACCAGAATGTACTATTTATGGTTAGGGTTTTAATTCTTTGTTCTTCTTGCATTGCTTTGGTTTTCCAAAGGTAGGTTGGTCCTTAAACCTAAAACTAAACACTTTAAACACACTTGAATCAATGAATGTTATAATCAATTGTTCTTTGCCCTAATTGCATTGTTGAGATTGAACAATGTTATGTTGTGCATTGTTATTGGTAATGTGTTTCATGAGTAATGTGGAATGAAATGTTGATATTTATGAATGATGCTATGTGAGATATAATGTGATCATGGATGAGATATATATATATATATACTTGAATAATGAGATGTTATATTGTGAAATGAAATGTGAAGCCATTGTTATTGGCTAAGATGATGTAATTGAAAGAAAGAAGGCATGTTTGCCTAAATGTGATGAGAATTGAGAATGGAAATGAATTGTTTGTTTAATATGTTATTCAGTTTCAGAGTTCTGGATTTGGGTGGCATGCCTAAGAAATGATGAAAGGTAACAGTCTTGCCGGGTTGAGGACCTCCTCATAGGTGTTGAGTTGATGGTCCAAGAGACTGGGTCTGTTACACTATGAGATATATGATTTGTAACAGTCTTGCCGGGTTGAGGATCTCCTCATATGTGTTGAGTTGATGATCCAAGAGACTGGGTCTGTTACACTATCCATGGATAGAGATACATGTATATACATTGCCTACGGGCGTGATTATTGTGACTATGAACCAAAGCAGTAACTCTGAACTCTGAATATCGTATTAAATACTTGTTGGGCCCATAGGTGTCAAGGTTATATGAATGTCCTAAATAATGTTATGAGTTTAATGAAATGAGATGTTGGTTATGGAGTATGATTGATTAATGTTGAATGTGAAAAGATGTTGAAATGTGGTATGCTCATATGACTATGATTTGTGAAATGCATAATTGTGTGGTTAACTTTATATTTATGATGTTGAACTTATCAATAACATATGTGGCATTGCATTTCATTAAAGCATACCGTTAGCATGTTTTATCTTACTAAGCCGTTGGCTTAGCGCGATAGTGTTTAATCGCGCAGGTAGTAGAGTGGATAGAGTTGAACCCGAGAGTTCATCAAGACCTAGTGAGAGTAGACCTTGAAGAATCCATTTTGGGAGCTTAAAGATCAGAGCAGACTTGCCAATCATGTATAAATTTTATGTGTTGTAAAACTTGAGTTTTGATGTATATGAATTTGTAAATATGTAAATATTTTATAACTTCCGCTGTGTAATATTTAAATATGGGGGTTGTCACAAAACCTTTATTTTATGTTGTACTAGAAGTGTAAATCCTTTTTGCAGGTTGTAGTTGAGGTTACAAGGGGGATTTATTGGGAGTGTACTGAGAATGATTTTGTTTGCATTGGTTTGTGTAAAATGTTTTTAAAAATAAGAAAAAAACCGGTTTTGTCGACACTTGGGACTCAATTTTTAGGCGAAACTATGGCAAAAATTTTGTAAAAATCGGAACTAAAATTTGACTAAGTAAAATTGGTAGCAACATTAGGTTAGTGTGGCGCCTCTACTCAGCTTACATATGTAGGTTGGGAAGGTGTGTTACAGAAATACTTTCTCTTGCTTATCCCAAATAACATTCATAGCATTTATCTGATCTTTAACTTGATAGGTGGTCGAGTAAGCAGGTGATCCTAGCCAGGCAATTATCCCATTGTATGCTACTCCAATACAGAGACAATTTTCTCCATTTGCTCCAGATTTCAATTTGAAGTACTTGGTCTGTCATCATGTTTCATAATGATGTATGCATGAAAGTGCATGGGCTTACCCTTTTTTTCCTTATCTGGATCACAGCGGATCCTTGAGGAATAGAATAAAAAATTGCAAGAAGAATTAAATGCCAGTCGTCAGCATGCTGCACATTTTGAATAGTTATACCGTCAGGAGGTACAAAATTTTTGCAACTACCAGTTTCAAGGCATGAGGGATCCTTGCATTTCTTCTTTGAGGGGGCCGCAAGTTGATTACCATGACATGCCTTCTCCTTTTTCGGCTGATGACTATTACAGACCTCACTTTCAAGGTGATAGTGACCCAAGTGCTTCTTCTTCGAGTGGGTTTCAAGCGGATGATATGCCTCCTCCCCCATCAGGCAATGACTTCTTTAGAGCTTTATTTGATTTTAGACCTCCTCCCCCTTTTTCAGTGATAAACTTGTAATAAGTCTAAAAAATAAAAACTTTTATTATAATAGTAATAATAATAATGGTAATAGTAGCAAGTTTCAGTAACTTTGACTTTTCTTTCTCTATTTATTATTTTTTTATTTTGAACTTTGTTGTATTATATATATACAGAAGTCCATGATGGATCTAAATTTTGGATTAGTCATTGATTAAAGTTTACAAATCCCTAATGCATTCAGTATTCTAACCACCGCCTAGTCCAAAGTCCTTTCCTCGTGCGTCTTGGATTCAACTCATTGCCCATGCCTATATAAATCAGCCACAATTCTCTGCTCACATCCGATGAATTTCATTGCAGCAATAAAAACAATCTCAATTATCTACCAACACTTCCTTTCAAATCAAACTCAATTGTTATGCTCTTCAAGATGACAGAAGCCAATTTTAAAAAGAAAAAGAATCTATTTAAGAGCATCAAAGTTACTCATTGGGAACAATTATCATGGTCTCAACTCAATGTCTTGAAATTCTTTCAGAATATCAAATTAGACCAATCATTCTTACATTTCGTGGATTCATTTTAGGACGTGAAAACTAGGACTTTTAAGATCAACAATTTTGAAATTTGTCCCATGATTGAAGAGTTTGAAGCCATTCTTGGATATCCAAGCAATCAACCAATGGCGTTGCCCATACTAACTTCTAAAATCCAACAAAAGATGCAGATGTTGTTTCATCTTTCAAAACCCAAAGTTTTACAATTAACCAAAGGTGAGAAAATTCTGCTTGGTCCCTTGATTGATTTTTGCATATCTCATTTGGCTCTGACCAAAGCTTGGGGACACATGTTTTTTCTATGTTTTCTTGTTCAATACTTGCTCATTTTTGTTGATAGTGATATTGATCCACGAGTACTGACATCGTGGACCAAATGGAATGAGGACTAAGGCTAGTACCCGTGATCTTAGCTAAAACCCTAGTTGGGTTAGACCAATTCAAAATAGAATCTTTGAGGAGGTTGGCTGGGAGTCCTCTGATGCTTTAGGTAATTACCTAAACCGCCCTTTCAGATTTTCAATTTAGGTTTTTCAATTTAGGTAATTACCTAATCTACCCTTTTAGTCACCGTTGTGAGTTTTCGAAACTAGTGAGCTATCCTAATTTTTTTCTAGGCCGCCCTTATGGGTTTTCAATCTACTGGACTCCTTTTTTTTTTGTTGGTTCTAACTTTTTCCGAAAATGCCTTTATAGGCTTTCGAAACTAGTGAACTGCCCTAATTTTTACTTAGGCCACCCTTGTAGGTTTTTAACCTAACAACCTTTTTTTTATGAGTATGACTATTGTGAGTTGGGATTTTTTCGCCCACTCCAGGTGGAATGGTTCTTTCGACTTAAGCACTGTTTAGGCTCGGGGCCTTAGAGAACACAGACCTAAGTCCAGAGAAAATGGAGTCGCCACCCGGACGGGTAGGGAAAAAAGAAAGGGGTGGATGACTCGATTCCTAAGGAATCCCCAACCCCCTAATGGGTTCAGAAAGTTGGGTACGTGTGGGAAGGTGAGAAATGGCCCAGCACCCCCACAACGCCCAGTTCATTGGAACCAGCCTCCTTTACAGGTCTTAATATTATAAAATTCTTAAATATAACAATATTATCCATATTACACACAACAATTGAAATAAAGCATCATTATATTAAAAATCAAAGCAATGTCCAAACAAAGTAAATAAATGGACACCCATCCGAGGATGGAAACATGTCCTTACATCATCCATGTCTAAACTAAATAGGACACCCACCAAAAGGTAGAAACATGCCCTTTACATTGGCCTAAAATATAAATGCAATTTAGATTGCATAGAATTTAATTAATGAGGTACCCAAAAAGTGGAAACATACCTCTTACAACACTTAGAGATCAAAATAAATTTGATAAAAGTAAATAACCATTCATAATAAGTAAATCATTCATCAAAGATATCAATCAAAATATAAAATAAATATCCATCCATGATAAATTAAATAAATCAATCATTGAACTTAAATAAATCAAAGCATATAATAAACTACATAATCAAATATAAAATTAAATAAAGCAAGTAAAGATTCAAATTAGGGCTACTGTTTCTATTTAAGATTCTTTATTTAATGCTTATGGTTTTGGAATTTATGGGTTTAGGATATTGTAAGTTTTAAGGGAATTGAAATGGATTAAGGTTTTATAAGTTAAGGGATTGATAAGGTTATTTGATTAGCCAAATTAGGGTTTGAGGGGTAAAATCATGAAATTAGGGTTCGGATACTTTAAAACATTAGGTTTGTGATTATTAGCTACTGGATTGTTGTTTTTAGGCTTACTGTGTTGAATTTTAATATTTAGGTTTATAAGGTTTTAAGGATTAGGGTTTAGGAAACTTAGTTTGGGGTTTACTGTTTTAGGAGAATTAGGGTTTAAGAGATCTTTAGGGTTTAGGTTTACTAGTTTAGGGTTTACTGTTTTTGGTTTTGAAGTTGAATTAGGGTTTTTAGTGTTTCGGAGGATGTATTTGATTTTAGAATTTGAGAAAATAGTTTAATGAGATGATTTAAGGTTCTAAGCTTTAGAAAAAGTAAATTAGGGTTCTAAGGTTTTTAAAATCAAAAGAAATAATTTAATGATTTAAGCTACTGTAAAGAAAAAAGAGATTAGATATTCATACTTTCGTTTGTTGGTTCCACCAAAAATTGCTTCTTGGATGAACAAGGACAAAGGCAAGATGGCTGCCTTTGATGAATTATAAACGGCTTGCTTGTTGCTCCTCTCAAATCTTATGTCTCAAGTTCTAGTCCAAATCCAAAGTTTTTCTCCTCAAAATCTAGTCTGATCTCTCAAAGTTTTTCTCCAAAAGTTTCTCCCCCTTTCTGTTTTTTCTTGATCTTATTTATAGGAAATTTATATGATTAATTCAAATTGTTTACGAAAAATATCATTAATTAGGAAAAGGAAACCGAAACCAAATTGAATTTGGCTTCGGAAAAAATTGCGTCGGAAAAATTTTGCTGGCGAAAATTGCATCGTTCTGCGAGGCAAGGTGCAAGCGTCCAGCGCGCCAGTAAAATTGGCTGCAGGCCATTTTGCCTGCAGGAAAATCCTACGGGTGAAATGGCCCAAGGCCATTTCGTCCAAACCCTTTCAGCGATGAATTTTTCATCGTTGATTTTTCCATCGTCGATTTTTATTTTTGTTTTTATTTTTATTTATTTATTTATTTTTATTTTTATTCACTTCACCATTTTTAACTAAAATAAAGATTAAAATACCACAAAAATTATTTTGGACTATAAAAAATAACGGACCGGACTAGGTCAAAAATTAAAGGTCTACAACTATTCTTTTTACAGATTTGGCTATAGAAGTGCCTCTGTTTACTCGACACACCTTATGTGGACTTCATCAAATATCTACCATGACATCATTTTGCCAGAAAGTTACTCCATCCTGCTTTCTCATATGCTGACTAGACTGACTAGATTCGCTCACAGGCTATGATTAACATCTGTTGGGTAGTACCTTGGTGGAAGATTACACATGTCACCATTCAGATGTATCTGATGTATGTCCATTTTGTTGCTCTTCGTCAAGGCACTTACTATAATCCTCAATGACTTGACCACCAGTATGGAGTAGAGCCTCGAGGTTCTGAGTTCACACCTGATTTGGACATGCCTCGTCTAACTGAAGCCTTCTTGGATCGATTGAAGCAAAGCTGGCCTGCATGCTACACTTATCATCTGCCATAGACTTTACATTTGTCAATCTTTAGGAAAATAATGTTAGGATGAACAATAAAAATCAATAAAAGATGTTTTCTTTCCTTTTATAATTTATCATCACCTTTCACGATTGTGATATTTATTCTATCTTAATGGCTAAATAATTCAAAATAGTGCACATGGAATAATTTTAAAAATCAACTTTGTTTATTAAATTAGGGAAGAAACAAAAACATTAAGCTAGCCTACACAAAATCACTCCTATAGCCAACAAGCCTTTTCGGGTTTTCTAATTGACAATTTTCACTCACTTAGCCCTAATTGTTACCTAGCCCACCCTTTCGAGTTTTTAGAACTAGCAGACTGCTCTAACTTTTGCCTAGGCCGCCCCTTCAGGTTTTCAACCTAGCAAGCTCTTTTTTTCTTCTTCTTTTTTTCTCTTTTTTTATTTATTTCAAACATAGAACATCTTCAACCAGTCAATATTTACTGGCTCACTAAACTTGTTCCCATCCATGTCTAATAACTTGACTACACCCTTGCTCATGACTTGCTTTACTATGTACGGCCCTTCCCAGCCAAGTCTAAAATTTCCTCTCAGATCAGGGATGTTTGGTTTGCATTGCTTTAACACTAAATCACCTATTCTAAGCTTTTTAATCTTAACCCTTCTATTGTAGGCTTCAGTTATTTTTCTATTATACAACTGATGATGATACAGTGCATTTAATCTTCTTTCTTCCAATAAGGCCAACTAATCATATCTGCTTGCCAGCCATTCTGCTTCAAGCAATTCAGCTTCTAAGACCACTCTATATGATTTAATCTTGATTTCAATTGGTAATATTGCTTCCATCCCATAAACCAAAAAAAATGGTGGCATTCCAGTCAGGGTTCGCACACTCGTCCTGTACCCCATAAAGCAAAAGGAAGCATTTCTGACCAATCCCTATATGTGTTGGTCATTTTGGTCAGGATTTGCTTAATTTTCTTGTTTGTCACTTCTACTGTACCATTAGCTTTTGGTCTATAAGGGGAAGACTGATATTGATGGATATAGTACTTTGAGAATAAATTCTTAATTGCTCTTTGAAACTGTACCCCATTGTCCGATATCACACTATGTGGGACCCCATACCTGTATATAAGATTTTTTTTTCAATAAACCTAGCCATTTGTCTTGCCCCCATCTTATTGAAAGACTCGGCTTTGACCCATTTTGAAAAATAATCAACTGCTACTATAATGAATCCGTGGTCGTTTGAAGTCGTCAGATGTATCTCCCCAATTATGTCAATTCCCCAAGTTGCTAGAGGCCAGGGTGAACAAATAGAATGTAACTCTTCTGGAGGCATGTGGTTCAAGTTACCATGACGACATTTTCTTACAAAATCAGTACATTCTTTTTCTATGGTCAGCTAATAGTAGCCTTTTCGGATTATCTTCTTAACTAGGGCCAATTCATTGTGGGGGTGCTGGGCCATTTCTCACCTTCCCCACTCGTACCCAACTTTCTGAACCCATTAAGGGGTTGGAGATTCCTTAGAAATCGAGTCATCCACCCCTTTCTTTTTCCCGGCCAGTCCAGGTGGCGACTCCATTTTCTCCGAACTTAGGTTCGTGTTCTCTAAGGCCCCGAGCCTAAACAGTGCCGAAGTAGCAAGAACCATTCCACCGGGAGTGGGGGAAAAAATCCCCGCTCATAGTGGCGACTCCACTGGGGATAAGAGAAGTTGATTCCGTTGGTCTTTTTATTATTCTATTCTTTCTTATAATGATATCATCCATTGCATCATCTTAGATTGCATCGTGTGCGTGAGTTAGGACACCCGTGTTACCCGTGTTGTGTTATGTAAGGGATACCATACTTTCACTCAAGGTATGGAGATCGAGCATGGCATAACCACTCATAGCCTCGTACCTTTTGGTATATACTTGCTATGGGAACCTAAGCCTTTTTACCCAAAGACTAACGCTCATGTAATTGGCCTAGTTACTTTCCTTAGGTTTTACCCCAAATGCATGTTGTTTGACTATAGTTAGTTTATCTTAGTCTAAATCATGGCTTATTTGGTTTGTTCTTTTTCTAATATGACCTAAGTATATTGTAAGCTCAAAATAAATTTTTTTTTAAATTCCAAAAGACAAAAGCTATTTTCAAAACTTTTCAAGATGGTCTTTGGACATAAGACTTTTCTAAAAACAAATCAAAAATTCTTTGGCCCATGGCCCAAATACTAAGCCCAAAATCCATTTTTCTAAAATATTTTACAATGGGCTTAGAAACAAAACTATTTTCACCCAACCTTTTCTTATAAAGAGCTTGCAAAAATATTTAGGTCAATTATGAAATACCAAAAATCAATTATGGGCCTAGTTTACACTAAGAATAAATTAACCATGGGCTTGTTTTTGGCATGAACCATTAGTTACCTTTTTTTCAATTGAGAAATCTATCTATAATAAACATCTTAATTTCGTTTTAATCCAATATAGGATAAAAGCTACTATAGTTGGTTGAATGGATTAAAACCTAATTAATAGGAATTATCATGGATTGATTTCCATTTTCGAAAATATAACTATTGGTTGAAACGTCCGAGGGAATTATTCGAAAGCAAGATACCCCATGTTGGTATTTTGTTAACCATATACCTAGGAAAAGGGACTCGCCATTTGTGTGTGGATGTTATAAGGTTGGAAGGAACGTCCTATTTATCCTTATTTGTTGATTGTTTGTGCATACATGTATACATTTGCATCTCATATCATTGATCCTCTCTGGCTCACAGCCCTGGATTACAATAGTTCTAAAGCTTACAACAATCCAACCAATGCCGGAGACGAAGTATGTAGCAACGACTCAATCACATGCTCACCTAAAATAATGGAGCCCGAACAAATTCAAAGGATGGTGGATGAGACCCTCAATGCCAAGATGGAAGAAATCAAAGAGGCCCTAGCTGAGACCATGAAGAACCAGTTGACTGCAATCTTAGAGAACCATGCTGAGACATCTGCTAGCACTAAGAAACCAAAGGACAAAGGGAAGACCAAAGTTAGTGAAGTGGTTTTTGATGATGAAAAGGTGATCATTGATGATGATGATGATTGGGCTTAATACTACCAAGATGTTCAAGAGAAGAAGAAAGAACCAAAGGTTGGTGAGAAAGCAACTATTGAAAAGACTGAGACATCCGATGTTGAAAAGATGATTGCGGATTTAGAAAAGAAATTTGAAAAGAAACTGAAAACTGAAGAGATTTCTGAGATCGATAAACTATTTGAGCTAGATGAAGAGGTCCCTTATAAGTTCAAGATGCCATCTTTTGCAAAGTAAAATGGCACCGGAAATCCTCATCTCCATGTGAAGCAGTACATCACTGCCATGCAATCTGCCTGAGCTACTAAGGTTCAAACCCTAAGGTACTTTATGCTCTCATTGGGCCTTGTTGTCCAAAATTGGTTCAATACCTTAGATGATGGAACACAAAAGAGTTGGGATCTGCTTTACATAGCCTTCATCCAACAATATGGATATAATGTTGAGTTAGAAGTTACCTTAATGGAAGTGGAGTCCATTAGGCAAAGGCCAAATGAGAATTTTGTAGATTATGTCAAGAGATGGTGAAACAAGGCCGCTTTTCTCAAGAAGAGGCCCGATGAATTCGATCAAATAAGGATGATTGTAAGAGGGGTGTTGCCTAATCTTCATGAGAGGATGTCTCATACACTCATCTGCGATTTCAAAGACCTTATTCAAGCTGGTTTGCAAATTGAAGAATGGGAAAGGGGGAAGAGCCATTTTTCAACTAAAAGGAACGAGAAAGGGAACTATCAACCTGGTAGCCATAGCATGAAAAAGGCCGTCGGTGTTAACGCTACTAACCAAGGAATGAGGAGACAATTTTTGGAATTGGGAAAACCAATGTCTTGGGTTCTCAACAAGCTTCAAAGAAAAGGATTGCTACAACCCTTAAATCCTCATCCTTTGCCTAATCCTCTCCCACCTAATTTTGACACCAAAGCATTTTGTCAATTTCACCAAATGCAAGGACATGACACGGATAGATGTGTGAGGTTGAGACATGAGATTCAAAATCTAATTGATAATGGGAAGCTACCCGAGCCCAATAAGCCAAACACCAAAGACAACCCATTGCCAAAATTCAATAGGATACCACCACCAACAACCTTCATGATTGGAGGAGGTTTGCATGAGGACTTTGTCATGTCTTCTTTTCAAGATGTGGATGAAAAAGCAACCAAAGAAGAAGAGGCATTTGTCAAAATTGAACAAGCTATGATGGGTGGAGAAGTAGCAATTTGTGTTGTCAATGGGTTTTGGGATTCAAGTGATAGTGATGATGATATTATATCCAAGAAGGAGGAGTGGACTTGGTCCAAGCCCGAAGAAGATGAGGTGATGAATACTAGATTCGGTAAGCCTTATGCAAGGCCACCACCTAAGGAGGTAGAAACTAATAAGGGGAAGGAAGTTGAAGAAAAAGATGATGATGTGCTCAAGCAATTGAAAAGAACCCAAGCAAGTGTTAGCATTTGGGACTTGTTAGCTACTTCTAAAAAGCACCGAGAAACTATGGCCAAAGCCTTGGCTAGCATGCCAATCTCTACCTCTACGATACCGAAGGAGCTGATCAACTTCATAAAAGTTGGAGGGGTAATGAAATGTGAAGAGGTTCAAGAAAAGAGTGAAGTTAATATGGGAGCAGTTTCTTTTTTGGATTCGGACTTACCGGAGGAGGGGAAAGACCACATACGCCCTCTCTTTATCAAAATAGAAGTTAAGGGGAAGAGGACTCCTTGTGTGATGGTTGATGATGGGTCCGCCATAAATGTTTGTTCTCTTAAGATATTACCAAAGCTAGCTATGTCAACAAGAGATCTAAACCCGACCGAGGTAATGATTCGTGCTTATGACAACACTAAGAGGCATGCCGAAGGGACTTTCAAAGCCGCTGTCAAGGTTGGTCCAATTGAATCTATTATTGAGTTTGTTGTTTTAGACATACCGGTTACCTTCGCCTTACTCTTGGGGCAGCCATGGTTTCATCCTCTTGGTGGAGTTCCTTCCACCCTTCATCAAAAGATCAAGTTCCCCAACGAAAATGAGGTAGTGGTCATTGAATCTGAAGATAATGAGATTGTTAATGCTCTAATGGTTGAGAGGCCTCTCAAAGGTTTTCAAGTGGCTGCAATTTCTGATGATGAAGTAGTGGACTCCAAAGTCTTGAATATGATGAAGAATATGAACTACTTTCCTAGAGCTGGTCTTGGAAAAGGTAAGGCCGGTTTGACAAAGTTACCAGATTTTAGAACTCAAACTTCAAAGAAAAGGGTTGGGATATGATGAAGACAACGATGTCCAGCCAAAGAAGTGTGAGAAGATGAGCTTCCCACCACTTGAAGAGATCTTTGTCAAAGCTCCAGATATGGACCACTCCAAGGAAGGCCTGAGCCAATCATGTTCATGGGTAAGTTAATCCCAGGTTTTGAAATTTTTGCAGATGTTGCTGAGCTAGTGAAGCAAGTGAAGAAAAAGCTCACCCTATCAACCAACAAAGAATCCAATCCAAAAGAGAAGAATGAAGCTGCCCTGAAAGCCGAGAAGACTCCGAAAGAGATTGCTGCCCTGGTTGAAGAGAAGTTTGAAGACATCCTGCTTTAAGATTCTGAGAACAATGGTTTTGATTTTGATTTTAATTTGTCTGCTTTATATGAGGATGATGATGTTTTCTTTTCCAAAATGAATGCAGTAAAGTCTAATTTTGCTTACTTGTGTGATGTTTCTCCTAATGGTTGCATGCATTCAAATAGCAGTTACATGAGCATCTTTAATATTAATTCTGTTAACACACAATCATTAAATTTGGGAACAACTGAAAATCCTAAAAACATTAGCATAGCATCCGACCTTACTCCTGATGAGAGAGAGAGATTTGAAAAAATATTCAAAAAATATGAAGAAGTATTTGCTTGGTCTTATGAAGATATGCCGGGGATAGATTGAGACATAGCCGAGCATCATATTCCTACTTACACTCACATAAAACCTGTCAAACAAAAGCTTAGGCGATTAAGACCTGAGTGGGCTAAATTAGTTAAAGAAGAGGTCACTAAACAAATACAAGTGAAGTTCCTTGAAGTGATAGAATACCCAGATTGGCTAGCCAACATAGTACCCATGCCAAAGAAAGACGGGAGAATAAGGGTTTGCATGGACTATAGAGATTTGAACAAGGCTTCCCCTAAGGATGATTTCCCTTTACCTCATATAGATGTTCTCATTGATAGTGCAGCCTCTAGCGTACTACACTCGTTTGTAGATGGATTTTTCGGATACAATTAAGTGTTAATGGCCCAAGAGGATAAAGCCAAAACTGCTTTCATTACTATATGGGGTATATTTTGTTATAGGGTGATGCCTTTCGGCTTAAAGAATGCTGGAGCAACCTACCAAAGGATGGCCACCACACTATTTCATGACATGATTCACAAAGAAGTTGAAGTATATATTGATGATATGATGGAAAAATCGAACACAAGGGAGCAACACTTCCAAAACTTAGAGTTATTCTTCGATAGAGCTTTGAAATATAAGCTAAGATTGAACCTGAAGAAGTGTGTATTCGGTGTTACTTCAGGAAAATTATTAGGACATGTGATTGGTCCGAATGGTATTGAGATAGATCCTGACAAAGTCAAAGCAATCAGGGATATGCCAGCCCCAAAGACGGAGAGAGAAGTTCGGGGATTCATTGGTAAACTGCAGTACATTAGCAGATTTATGGAAAGAATCAACCGGTCGTATGGAATGAAGAATGTCAAAAGGCCTTTGGTCGAATAAAAGAGTATTTGTTGAATCCACCTGTTTTGAAACCACCTAAACCCAGCAAACCTCTATTACTATACTTAGCAGTAGAAGAAGAGTTGATAGGAGCCATGCTAGCCCAAGCAGATGAGTTGGGGATTGAGCATGCCGTTTACTATTTGAGTAGAAAGCTCTTACCTTATGAAATTAAGTATAGTATCATCAAAAAGACCTATATAGCCATGGTTTGGTCTTCTAAGAAGTTGCGGCATTACTTTCAATCGTATAGTGTGCAAGCAATTTCCATGTTGGATCCAATGAAGTACTTAAGGGAGACACCCTCTTTAATTGGGAAATATGGTCGATGGTTGATAATATTAGAAGAATTTGAGATTGAATACGTAACCAGAAAAACAATCAAAGGTAGAGCGGTGGCAGAATTCCTGGCCCAATAACCATTATCAAAAAGTGAAGAGGTAATCTTGGAGTTTCCAAATGAACATTTAGAAGCAATTGAAGTACAAGGGTGGAAAATGTATTTTGATGGAGCAGTAAATAGGAAAGGAGCAGGTTTGGGAGTTATACTAGAATCACCCGAAGGGGAACTTATCCCTTTAGCAAAGAAATTGAAATTTAGGGCAACCAATAATATGGTGGAGTACAAAGCTTGTATTTTCGGTTTGGAAACCCTAATTATTATGAAGGTGGATAAGGTGGAAGTTTCCGGAAATTCATTGCTAGTTGTATCCCAAGTAAATGGAGAATGGGAGTTGAAAGAAGAAAAATTGAAACCATACCACCATTACTTGACCATGATGAAGAAGAACTTTAAGGAGTGCAGGTTTATACACCTATCAAGGGAAGAAAATCAGATGGCTGATGCTCTGGCCACATTGGCTTCGGTATGGGAGAACCCTGTTAGCCTATTCCTTAAGCCTCTAATCTTGACCAGTTCATCAACTCCTTGCTATGAATATGAGACAATCATGGAAGTTGATACAGACCATGATGTGTGGTATGATACTATAAGATGATTTTTGGAGGAAAGAGAATACCCGCCGAGGAAGGTGAGTTATATCGAAGATGGCCTGATGGAGTGCATTTGAGATGTTTAAGAAAGCCTGAAGAGGAGCGCATCATATCGGAAATACATGCGGGAAGTTGTGGTCTGCACATGAATGGTTTGGCCCTAGTTAAGAAGATTATTCGACAAGGTTACTATTGGTTGACCATGAAGAGAGACTGTATTGAGTTTGTCAAGAAGTGCCAATAATGTTAGATGTATGGTAACTTGAATCACATGCTTCTGAAGAACTGCATTCAATGTCTTCACCCTGGCCATTTTCCACCTGGGGTATCGACATTATAGGAGATACATCCTACAGCTTCAAATGGTCACCGATTCATTATAGTAGTAGTAGATTATTTTTCAAAATGGGTTAAAGCTGAATCTTTCAACAAATTGGGTGCAAGCCGAATGGTTAGGTTTATTGAAAAGAACCTCATCTGCAGATACGGGGTCCCGCATAGTGTGATATCAGACAATGGGGTACAGTTTCAAGGAGCAGTTAAGGATTTATTCTCCAAGTACCACGTCCATCATCATCTATCCTCTCCTTATAGACCAAAGGCTAATGGTGCCGTGGAAGCAACAAACAAGACAATTAAGCAAATTCTGTCTAAGATGACCAAGACTTATAGGGATTGGTCAGAGATGCTTCCCTTCGCTTTATGGGGATATAGGACAAGTGTGCGAACACCTACTGGAATGACACCGTTCTCTTTGGTTTATGGGATGGAAGCAGTGTTGCCTATTGAAATTGAGATCAAGTCGTTAAGAGTAGTCTTGGAAGCTGAACTGCCTGAAATGGAATGGGTAGCAAGCAGATACACATAGTTAGTTCTACTAGAAGAGAGAAGGTTAAAGGCACTGTATCATCATCAACTGTAGTAAAAGAAGATAGCTCGGGCCTACAATAGAAGGATTAAAATCAGAAAATTCAGAGTTGGGGATTTGGTGTTGAAGCAATGTAAGCCTAACGTATCTGATCCAAGAGGGAAGTTTAGGCCTAGCTGGGAAGGGCCATATGTCGTAAAACAAGTCATGAACAAAGGTGCGGTGAAGTTGTCAGACATGGACAGGAATGAATTTAGTGAGCCAGTAAACATTGACAGGTTGAAGAAGTTTTATGTATAAAAAAAAGGAAAAAAGAGCTCGCTAGGTTAAAAACCCAAAAAGGGCGGCCTAGGCAAAAGTTAGAGCAGTCCGCTAGTTCCGAAAACCCAAAAGGGCGGGCTAGGCAACAATTAGGGCTAAATGAGAGAAAATCGTCAATTAGAAAACTAGAAAGGGCTAATTGGCAACAGGAGTAATCTTGTGTATGTTAGCTTTATGTTTGGTTGTTCCCCAATTTAATAAAATGGAATTAATGTTAAAATTGTTCTATGTGCACTGTTATAAGTATTTGACCAGATATGGATGAAATAAATAAGCACAATAGCAAAAGGTGATGACAAATTATAAATGGAAAAGAAGCATCCTTTATTACTCTAATTATTTTTTCATCCTAACAATACACTTTCTAAATTGACAAATGCAAAATCTATGGCAATCGATAAGTGTAACGTGCAGGCCAGCTTTGCCTCAGCCGATCCAAGTAGGCTTTAGTCAAGCAAGGCATGTCTAAGTTGGGAGCAAAGTCAAAATCACGAGGCTCAGCTCCAAACTACCTTGAAAAAGAGCGGCAAGGGGAACATACATCAAGTATGTCCGCATGGTGATACGAGAAATCTTCCACCAAGGTACCAACCAACGGATATTAACTTCAGAGCATGAGTGGATCCAATCAACCCAGTCAGCATATGAAGAAACAGGGTGGAGTAGTTTCCTAGTAGAATGATGACGTGGCAGGTATCTGGCAAAATCCATGGATGGAGTATCAAGCAAACAAAGACACTCCTCAAGCCAAATCTATGAAGAAAGAATTAAAAAAGAAAAAAAATGGGTCCGCTAAGTTGAAAACCCATAAGGGCAGCTTAGGCAAAAATTAGGACAGCTCGCTAGTTCCGAAAACCCGCATGGGCGGACTAGGCAAAAGTTAGAGCAATAAAAAGAAAAAAGAAAACCTAAATTGAAAACCCAAAAGGGCAGTTTAGGTAATTACCTGAAGCAGCAATGGACTTCCAGTCAGTCTCCTTGACAATCCCGATTTAAATCGGTCTAATCCAACTAAGGTCTCGACTAAGATCACGGGTACCGGCGACAAGCCTCCTTCCATTTGGTTCATAATATCCAATAATCATGGATCAATATCGCCGTCGGAAGAAACAAGCAAGAATTGGCCGAGCAAGCAAAGATAAAGCATGCGTCCCCATGCCTTAGTAGGGGCCAAATGAGAGAAACAAAGGTCAATCAAAGGAGCAAGTAGAATTTTTTCACCTCTCATCAACCGAGGAACTTCGGGTTTTGGAATTTGAAATAACATCTGCATCTTCTGTTGAGTCTTGGAAATCAATGTGGGTAACGCCATTTGTTTATTATTTGGATATCCAAGGACGGCCTCAAATTCTTCAATCAAGGGACATATTTCAAAGCCATTAATTCTAAATACCCTAGAATCCGTATCCCAAAAGGAAGCCACGGCATGTAAGAAGGAGTGGTCCAATTTGACATTTTAAAAACATTTTAAAACATCAAGTTTTGACCATGAAATTTGCTTCCAATGAATGGCATCTATATTCTTAAATAAAATTTTTATTCTCTTTAAATGATGCTCGGTCATGATGAATGAATGAAGGAAAAATTAAAATTGTTAAAGGGAGTCTTCACGTTGAAAGAGAGAGAATTTTGGTTTATGTATTAAAATATGGCATAAAGGGTGATTTATATAGAAGAAGCCAACCTTTTCCAAAAGTGAAAAGGAGAAGATGATGGGAAAGAATAAGACCATATGGCATAAGGAAACGAATTGGCAATGAATTTCCTTTACCAAGTTGGGTTTGGTTTAGCAAAAGAAGTAGATGTAAATTAATGATGTACTGTAACAAAAAAAAAAGTGGTGCAGTAACGAAAAAAAAAAAAAAGAAGGTTTACAGTAAAGAGGAAAAATGTATATTTTTTCATATTGTACAATGTTTTACAATTGCTACAATATTTACATATCACTAAGAGGGTGGTGGTTGGTCAACAAATAAAAACTTGAAAAAATCGTCGCCTGTTGGAGGAGGGGGCAAATTACTCATCCCGGGATCACCTGAAGCTGGAACACCAAAATCCCTATTACCTTGAGGTTCTGATCCGTCATGGTCCTCATCAGAAGCAGACGAAAGGATCTCATGGTCATCAGTCTGGGGGCCTTTCGATGAAGAAGCACCGAGATCCCTCATTCCCTGAAATCGGAAGTCTAGGAAATATTGCTCAGATTGATGATAAAAAACTCTCAAAATAAGAAGCCTGCTGATGACTTGCAGCTAACTCTTCTTGAATTTTCTTATTTTGTTCTTCGAGCCTCCACTGTGAGCCAAGAAGGAAAAAGGTAAGAGCATACATAATCATGCATACATGTAGCATAAACTATTATGAAATAAGAAACGTACCAGGTAGTTCATATCAATGCCTTGCGGATGAGATGGCATATCTGGCGGGCTAGAATGAGCGAACGAAGGGGTAGTAAAAGAAGGTCCAACCTCATGATCAAATGAGCCAACAGCCTGTAACAATCATTAAAGAATCAAAGAAAGAAAAAGCAGATGCAATGGAAAAGTGGTAAAAGTTGTACCTGAGAAGTACTGGCCTCGAGATGTGGAACAGACTCTCCTGCATCTCCGTGATGTTCCTCCTCATCTCTACCCTCATTTTCATCAAAAATCTCCCGCACACCGACAGGAGATACATCAAAGTGAAAGAGTCTCATTTGAATAAAACGGGCATAAAATGGACCCGATAAATAGAGAAATGACTCCGCATCATAACCATACCGGGCCGACCACCATGCATCCTCTGGCATCGACATAATATTTAAAGTATATTCCGGGATTTGCATTGGAAACCTCCACTACTCTGGACCGAGAAACCATTCATAAACTCTCATTCCGAGGAACCAGCCACTAGACACTGGGCAAGCAATAATTCGGCGAGAATGTTGGAAAGACAGTGCGGCCCTCATCAAAGGAGACCAGTTTGCTCGCTCTTCTGGATTCCACTAGGCCAAGTTCACCTGCAAAATATCATAAGGTAAGTAAAACTTTCACATAAAATTTAAAGCATACTAATATTATTTTACCTTGTCCCAGGTTAAGCGACTCAACACAAAGCGATGAGTATGCACATGATGAGAGCTGGGAATATCCACACGATCGGACAACCAGTAATTTAATCTTGAATACCCGATTCTCTCTCGGGAAATGCCGAGTACCCTCACGGGGTTGTGTTCATATGCCCATATCTACAATAACAATAAAGATCACATTCATGCAAGAAAAGAGTGGAAAAGACATTGGTGGAAGAAAGAATACCTCAACAACCGCCATCAAGCCGACAAAAGAATTCTTGTTTCGACAAAGCTTATTGAGACCATGGTAAAGACATGCGAGACCAGCTTTGCCCCAGCCAGAAGATGGTACCATTCTGAGATAAGAAAGGGCACTCAACACTGACAAGTGAATGGATGATTCAGCGCTGCCTAAGATGGTCGACCCGAGTAGATATAACAAAAATCCTCGAGCATACTGTTCGGCCCTATCTCTACCAACTCGACCTTTGTAGTTAATCAATAACTATGAATTGGCTCAATTATCTTAAAAGGCCCTTTATATGATGGTTCCATACCAATTAATTCCTGAATTTCTTTAAATGTTAAAATATCATTTTTCAGAGGAACTGGAACACCATCATATCGAAGGCCGGTAATGGCAGTAAAATCGACCGGACCAATTGTCATCTCTCCAATGGGCAGGTGAAAAGTGTGGGTTTTGTCCAACCATCGCTCTGTGAGCACTTGGACTACACTCCAGTCTATCTGATATTCCTCATACGGCAATTGCAAGATGAACAGTTCGAAGCCGCAATCTTGGATAATCAGCCTTACCCGAGAAGGCATTACATCGTACCATTGTCGGGCTTTATAAATACACCCTCCGGCCTGAACGAAACAACGATCATGCTAACACAGACCCAGGTAAGTTAATACCAGGTAAGTACGTGTTATTCTATCTACTTAAATTAATTTATTTTTCACAATAACAAATAATAACAAAAAATACAAAAATATATATGTAACAAAAAAATCAATCACGAGAAAGAGAAAGAAAAATAATTATCGTGCTCTTTTCGTTGGAACTACGGTGAAGCGGCATCCCGGCCAGTATATCTAGATTTCTGTCTTCATGATGCCGAATAAACTCCAATAACTCGGCATTAGAATGAGTCTCCGACCTCGAAGCATGCATTGTTTTTAAAAAATATATGCTAAAATTGAAAAGAAATTTGAGAGAGTTATGAAATTGAAATTGAAATTTTGAAATGAAATGAAGAAATGGTGGCTTTTTATAGAGAAACGGCAAGCAAAGAAAATATACTATTCATGAATAGTATTACTATTGGTGAATAGGGTGGCTTTTCATGAATAGTAAAATTACTATTTCCAATAGTAAATACTATTTGATACTATTTGCAAATAGTAAATTTACTATTTATGAATAGTAAAAAGCGCATGAACAGTGTCTACACAGTAAATAAACAATAAATTCATTTATTTATTTTAATCATTCAAATAATTGCAAGTATATAAATATTTTTACACCCAGGGGTCAATAAGAAGACATATGCCTAAAAATTAGCCAAACTTTTTTATTAGCTCGAGTCCAGAACCCAATTTTTTCTTAGGTCCAGAACCTAGAATCTTCCTTGAGTCTAGAACTCGAACCGGGTCCAGAACCCAAATTTACCATTAGGTCCAGAACCTAGAATTATTTCTAAGTCCAGAACTCGAACCGGGTCCAGAACCCAAATTTTCCTTAGGTCCAGAACCTAGAATTATCCTTGAGTCCATAACTCGAACCGGGTCCAGAACCCCCTTGAGTTCAGAACTCGAACCGGGTCCAGAATCCAAATTTACCATTAGGTCCAGAACCTAGAATTATTTCTAAGTCCAGAACTTAGCTCGGGTCCAGAACCCAAATTTTCCTTAGGTACAGAACCTAGAATTATCCTTGAGTCCATAACTCGAACCGGATCCAGAACCCAAAACCTCCATCATCTCAAAAATTAAGTCTTGTTGCTTTTCACTCTCTTTCACTAAAGTTTCAGATCATTCAAGTAGGGGGCAAACTGTAGACCCTTAATTTTTGACCCAGTTCGGTCCAATATATTTTGTTTAGTCCAAAATAATTTTTTTGTTGTCTAATATATTTTAATTGGTCCAAAATAATTTTTGTTATCTTAATTAAATAATTTATGCTTTATTATCTAATTTTTATTAATTAAAAATAAATATTCAAAAATAATAAAAAATAAATATAAAAAAAAGAGTCGGGCTGCTAGAAATGGCCTTTGCCCTCCCGCAGGCGTACCTCGCCCGCAGCTGCTGCAGATTTTTTCGCCAACACATTTTTTCCTGTGGTAGATTTTTTCGCCAGCGCAATTTTTCTGACGTAAATTTTTCGAAACCTAATACAATTAGGTTTCAGTTTCCTTTTCTTATTAAATATTGAAAGCCATGAGTAACTAGGAAAAAACCATAAAAAAACCTCTATAAATAACAAGACAAAAAAAGAGAAAAAGTATGCAGAAGGACGAACGAAAATTGGAGAATTGCAAACCGAATCTGTGAAGGAAAGGCAGCAAATCAATTTGACTTTTTGAGAGCAACAAGCAACGCATTAACAAAGGAATCAAAGGTAGCAACTGCCTTTGTTCTTGTTCATCCAAGAAGAATTATTTTTGGAGGAATCAACAAAAAGCGGTATGTATTAAATTCTTTGGTTATTTTTTCACAGTAGCTAAAACTAGGAAATTGTGCTTGTCAAAATCAAAAATTCTAAAACTTTAATTTAGTTTTTCTAAAGTTAAAAACCTTATTTCATTGGTTTATTTTCCAAAATATATAAAATTGTTACTTTTATTTTTTTCAAAACTCCAAAACCCTAATTGAACATGTTTTTCAACAAAACAAAATCATATTTTGTTACTTTCCAAAAGCCTTAAAAACTACCTTTTTGTTTTTATAAACTTTAAATTGTTTGTTTATTTTCATAAAACTCCCCAAAATTATCAATTGCTTTTTCCAAATTCTAAAATTCTAAGATCACCCGAAACCCTAATACAAAGCTTCTAAAACCCTAATTCATCTTCCAAAACCTAAAATAGTGAACACTAACCCTTTTAAAACCTTAAACCCTAATTTTTATAAACCCTAATCCTTAAAACCTTAAAAATCATATAAACATAAATATTTTAACTTTACACAGTAGCTTAAAAACCTAATACAATAACCGAAAATCATAAATCAAAGTGTTTTAAAGTGTCCAAAACCCTAGTTTCATGATTCAAACCTTAATTTGTTTAATCAAAATGTCTTACCAACCTTTTAAAACATAAAATCCTTAATTTATTTTAATTCTTTAAAAGTCACAATAGCTTAAACCCATGAAAATCCAAAAACCCTAAATACATAAAATAAATGGAACCCAAAATGGAAACAGTAGCTATGATTTAGATTTTTATTTGCTTTATTCAATTCTATATTTAATTATGCATTAGTTTATTTTATATGCTTTAATTTATTTAAATTCAATGCTTGGTTTATTTTATTTATCATGGATGGATGTTTACTTTTTATTGATATTTGGTACCTTTGATGAATGATTTATTTATTATGAATGGTTATTTACATTTATCAACTTATTTAGATTTTCAAATGTTGTAAGAGGTATGTTTCCACTTGGTGGGTATCTCATTAATTAAATTCATGTAATTTAATTGGCTTTTCTATCTTAGAACTTATGTAAAGGGCATGTTTCTACCTTTCGGTGGGTGTCGTATTTAGGCATGTGATGTAAGGACATGTTTCCATCTTCGGATGGATGTCCATTATTTGTTTTGCTTGGACCTTGCTTTGATTTTAATATATTGATGCTTTCTTTTAATTATTGTGTGTAATATGGATAATGTTGTTATATTTAAGAATTTTATAATATTAAGACCTGTAAAGGAGGTCGGTTCCAATGAACCGAGCGTTGTGGGGGTGCTGGGCCATTTCTCACCTTCCCCACACGTACCCAACTTTCCGAACCCATTAAGGGGTTGGGAATTCCTTAGGAATCGAGTCATCCACCCCTTTCTTTTTCCCTGCCTGTCCGGGTGGCGACTCCATTTTCTCTGAACTTAGGTCCATGTTCTCTAAGGCCCCGAGCCTAAACAGTGCCGAAGTCGCAAGAACCATTCCACCGGGAGTGGGGGCAAAAATCCCCGCTCACAACACCACCAACCAATGATAGAAGAATAAAAATAAAAATTGAAAATACAAACTAAAAACACAAAAATTAAAGAATGAATAAAACGGTGGGTTTTCTCCAACCCAGCACTTCTTTAACGTCATATTAGTTGGTCATTCAGGGGCAATTTTGCCTACTCTCGGAGGTGTAAAACCTCCTTCAAGTCATGTATTTCTCCCACCAAGTATAATTTGAGCCTGTGCCCATTCACCTGAAAATCTCTTTTTTTCGGATGAGTTATTTCAACCACTCCATAGGGGAAAACTTCCTTGACTGTAAAAGGACTAGACCATCGAGATTTTAACTTACCTGGAAAGAGTCGAAGCCTCGAATTGTACAATAATACCTAATCTCCCGCTTGAAACTCTTTTTGTTCCTTAATGCGAGCATCATGCATCTCTTAGTATGCTCCTTATACATTCTTGCATTGTCATAGGCTTGCAATCTCCACTCATCCAGCTCGTTTACCTACAATTTTCTCCTTTCATCTGCACTAGCTAGATCAAGGTTAATCCGTTATATAGCTTAATAAGCATTATGTTCAATTTCTATAGGCAAATGATAGGCTTTTCCATATACCAGCCTAAATGGCATAGTGCCCAAAGGAGTTTTGAATGCATTCCTAAAAGCCCATAGAGCATTATCCGATTTCTCAGACCAATCCTTTCGGGATGGCTCTATAGTTTTTTCTAGAATTCTTTTTATTTCCCTATTCGTGTTCTCAACTTGGCCACTAGTTTGGGGATGGTAAGGAGTAGCAAACCTATGTGTAACACCTAATCTTTTGAAAACTTTCTCGAGCTGAACATTATAAAAGTGAGTACCCCTATCACTTATGATTGCTTTTGGTGTACCAAAACAACTTTTTCAAAAACTTCATCACTACCCTCGCATCATTGGTTGCCAAGGCTTGGGCTTCAGGTCATTTAGAGACATAGTCTATGGCTACAAGAATATATTTGTTGCCAAAAGATTTTGGAAATGGTCCCAAAAAATCGATCCCCCATACATCAAAGACTTTACACACTGGAATTCCATTTTGGGGCATGTCATCACGAGATGAAATGTTTCCAGTCCTTTGGCAATGATCACAATGGTTCACAAATTTGTAGCTATCCCTAAACAAAGTGGGCCAATAAAATCCTGATTCTAGTACCTTTTGATTAGTCCTATTGGCTCCCATATGACCACCAGCTAGTCCATCGTAGCATTAACTAAGAATGTTCATCATTTCGGGCCATGCCACACACCGTCGAATCATGTGATCCTTACATAATCTAAACAAAAAGGGATCCTCCTAAAAAAATATTTTAAATCAGAAAAGAATTTCTTCTTTTCTGGATAAGTTAAGTCCTTAGGGAGTTCCCTAACAGCTAAATAATTAGCAAAATTTGCAAACCAAGGCATTTCAAGATTTAAACTACTTACCTCACTTACCATGGCATACAGTTGCTCATCAGGGAAATGATCATCAATGTCCCCTTCTTCAAACCTCTCCAAGGTTGGATTCTCCAAGCGAGAAAGGTGATCTGCTGCTAGATTTTTAGCTCCCTTCTTATCTTGAATCGTCAAGTCAAATTCCTAAAATAACAAGACCCAACCAATTAGCCAAGGCTTTGCATCAATTTTCGCAAATAAATACCTCAAAGTCGAGTGGTATGTATAAACAATCACTTTTGACAAGATCATATATGATCTAAACTTGTCAAAAGCAAAAACTATAGCTAGAAGCTCTTTCTCTGTAGTTGTGTAATTAGCTTGAGCTGTGTTCAAAGTCTTGCTTGCATAGTAGATAGGCTGGAAATACTTCTCCTTGCGTTAACCCAAGACCGCTCCCACTGCAAAATCACTCGCATCGCACATTAGTTCAAATGGTAAATTCCAATTGGGAGCTACCATGATTGGAGCATAGGTCAATTTCTCCTTAAGAGTTATGAAGGCTCTTAAACATTCCTCATCAAAAACAAAATCCACATCCTTCTCAAGGAGTCTTGTTAGTGGGCGGGCTATCTTAGAAAAATCTCGTATGAACCTCCGATAAAAACCCGCATATCCTAAGAAACTTCTGATGGCCTTTACAGATGTGGGTGGTGGTAGCTTCTCGATGGTATCTACCTTAGCCCGATCCACCTCAATACCCTTGCTTGAAATTTTGTATCCCAATAAAATTCTCTCTTGAACCATGAAATGACACTTTTCCCAATTAAGCACTAGGTTTGTTTCCACACATCTAATCAAGACTCTTTCAAGGTTTTCCAAACATCTTTCAAATGAGCTGCCATAAACCGAGAAATCATCCATAAACACCTTCATAATATCCTCAATAAGCATCAAAGATTGCCACCATGCACCGCTGAAAAGTCACAGGTGCATTGCATAACACGAATGGCATCCTTCGATATGCAAATGTCCCATATGGGCAGGTGAATGTAGTTTTCTCTTGGTCTTCTGGGGCAATAGGAATTTGAAAATAGCCTGAAAGACCATCCAAAAAGCAGTAATACTCATGCCCGGATAACCTCTCCAACATCTGATCAATGAAGGGGAAAGGAAAATGGTCCTTCCTAGTTGCATCATTCAATTTTCGGTAGTCGATGCAAACCCTCCAACCAATAACTGTTCTTGTTGGAATCAGCTCATCATTTTCATTAGGGACCACCGTCATCCCTCCTTTCTTTGGTACTACCTGAACTGAGCTCACCCAAGAGCTATCCAAAATCGGATATATAATCCCTGCATCAAGTAGTTTTATCACTTCAGCCTTCACTACATCTTTCATCTTTGGGTTTAGTCTTCATTGTGGTTACACTACTGGTTTGAATTCATCCTCCATCAATATCTTGTGAGTACAATAGGATGGACTGATACCCTTGATGTCTGCTATCTTCCAAGCTATCATTTTCTTATGCTTCTGTAATAACTGGATGAGCTTTACCTTCTGTCCAGAAGATAGGTGGGAACTCAGAATTATTGGCAATTTCTTTGTCTTCGCCAGAAATCCATACTCAAGGTGATCTAGAAGGGGCTTAAGTTCCAAGTTGGGAGGATCAATCATCGATCATTTTGGCTTTTCTTCCTTTGGCATCTCAATAGTTTCATATGCCCGACATTTGAATGATTTGCTTGCTTCAAGAAAAGCAAGCTGCTCCATTGCTTCTCGATCCTCAACATTTTCCTGCAATAAACACAACTCAAGGGGATCCTTGGAAACAATGTTAATAACACAATTGACGGTTTGATGCTCAATAATAACATTGCATGAATCTGCCTCATCAAGTGTAAGTGAGTGTTTCATAGCATCATGTATTTTAAAAATAACTTTTTCACTACCCACTCTCAAAGTTAATGTGCCATCTTGAACATAGATAAGGGCACGGGCTGTATTTAAAAATGACCTATCAAGAATAAGTGAAACACCTGGATCCTCATCGATATCGATGACAACAAAATCATTAGGGAAAATGAAATCCCCGACTTTTACCAACACATCCTCTGTAATGCCACGAGGGTGGACTACTGACTTATCAGCAAGTTGGATGGTCATGAGTGTTGGTTTAGGTTCTCCAATGCCTAAATCTTTAAACATCTTGTAGGGAATAACACTTATGCTAGCCCCCAAATAAGCCAATGAACTTTTAACCTCAAGGTTACCTATCAAACATGGAATGGTAAAACTACCAGGATCTTTTAACTTCTTATGTAACCTCTTTTGCAAAATTGCCGAACTTTTTTCAAACAAATGCACCAAAGATACTTCCTCAAGTTCTTTTTTGTTAGAAAGGAGATCTTTCAAAAATTTAGCATATTTAGGCATCTACGACAAAGCTTCAGCAAATGGAATATTAATGTGCAATTGTTTAAAAAGTTCAAGGAACTTAATGAACTAAGCATCAATCTTTTCCTTATTCAACCTTGTTGGTTATGGTACTCGAGGTCAGTATTCCTTCACTGTTGGGCTGGGTTCTTGTGGCTAGTTTTCTTTCTCACTTTCTACTGCAACTTTCTCTCCTGAAGTGACAGTAGGATTGTCTTCCTTTTCTTTTTCTTGTGCTTCAACCCCTTTCTCTGCCACTTTTTCTCTTTTCTCAACCACATTGCCCTTGATTTCTTTTTCACTCCTTAGTGTAATTACCTTAAGATGTTCCTTAGGATTTGCCTCAGTGTTGCTAGGTAAACTCCCTTGTGGTCTCTCACTGAGTAGCTTGGCAATTTTTCCCACCTGATTCTCCAAATTATGAATAGAGGCTTGCTGATTTCTAAGGGTGGTTTCAGTTGATTGAAACCTAGTTTCTAAAGTTGTTATAAACTTCTCCATCATGTCCTCTGTTGTGCTCGAATTAACTCTACCACAAAGCGTCACTCGCAAGTATACGAGATAGCTATAGCAAAGGTGATTTCCCCAAGGTCGTCTCACAAGGAAGCTAAAGTAGCTAATTGATTATCATATTATAAATAACAAGTAATGAATAAATTTAGATTGCTATCAATTAAAGAAAACAGATTGATCGAAGTTTAAAACAAATAAAATTAAACTGGACTGATGTATTGATTCACTTAATAGAATGGTCTAGGGTTTGCACTTCTCTACTACTTATTTGTATGAACGATTATTCCTCCCAACCAATTTAATCTCAAAGATTAAATCTCAAGCAACTCAATTAATCGAGTCAAGGAAATAAGCTCTCGCATTCAAACCTCTTTCAACTAATCTTATTACAATCGAAATAATCTTTTTAATAGGTTATATCTCTAATTCACCTAAGTCCCAAATTGAATTGTTCCAGCATTGGACTTCATCTCTCAATCCATCATCTAATACCTAAAACACATAATTGGTGGCTAGTCAATTATATATTAGCAATAATCCATTCAATCAAGGCTTAAAGAAATAATTGAGTTAAGAGTAATAACCAATTCATACAATCATAGCAGATCCATACAAACCCTAGACTAGATCGAATTAGTTCATAATGCTATCAATCATACTCATCTCATTAATATTCAAAGAAATCAATTTAGACATGATAATATCCATAAATACAATTCCAATGAAATTAAAGAGATAAAGTTCAAGAACAAAACCAAGTTACAAACTCCTTGAAGCTTCTGAAAAATCTCTTGTTCAAATCTTGCAAGAAGGATGCATCAATGGCTAGAACAAATCTAATCTAAGCTAGATTAATCAAAGTGTAATCAAAATCAAAGAAAACAAGATATCAAAACCCTAAAACTCTCTTTGACGGCTAAACAGCTCTCAAACTCTCAACAACCATTAAGAAAACCCTAACTTTAATATTTATACGAAACTTCCGCGCGTCTTCATTAATCTATGAGTGACACGGCCAAGTTGGAGTGAACTTGGCCGTGTTGGAGGTGAATTGGAGGGACACGGCCAGTGACTTGGCCGTGTCCCTTGCTTGTGTCTTCTATTGCCTAATTTTCTTTCTTTGCTTTGGACTTGAGTGAGACACGGCCGTGTTGGATGCCTTTGGAGGGACACGGCCAGTGACTTGGCCGTGTCCCTTGCTTGTGTTCACTTCTATGAGAGTTTCTTCTTTTCTTCTTTGTTGAGTTACAAGGCCAGTTTGAAGAAGACACGGCCGTGTTAGACAATTTTGGAAGGACACGGTCAGTGACTTGGCCGTGTCCCTTGAGTGTGTCCACCTCTGTGTCTTGTGGCTTCCCTTAGCTTGATATGGGACACGGCCAGTGACTTGGCCATGTCCCTTGAGTTTGTCAGCTACTGCCCATTGATTTCTTCCTCCTGATTCCTTAGTTTTTTCCTTCCTTTGCATGGTTCCTTGCATATTAAACCTAAAACAAAACTTGAAACAAACTTTAAACCATAATTAAATAAACAATAACCAACAAAACATAAATACACTCTAAAAACTAGGATAAAAATGACAAAAACACTGAAATAAATTAAACTACCAAAATTAATGAAAATACTAAATAAACATATTAAAACTAGCAAAATACCTAAAGAAAACAATAATTATCATAATAAACAAGACACAAATCTATAACAAAAACTAATAAAACAACTACCCCACACTTAAAACTTTGCTTGTCCTCAAGCAAATTCACTTGGCATAAATTAAAAACTCAAACAACCTTAACTATAATTCCAGTATATAAGATGAAATCCTTTAAGACTCAGCCATAAATATTTGCACTTACTTCAATTAAGGATTTTCTTAACTCATTCATTAATCTAGACATACAAATCTTATCTCTCATCTAAGTGTTTCACTAGATTTCAAAGGTTAATTCACTCAAACCACTCATGACTGCATACTACCATACACTTGCTTAATTATCCAATCTCCCTCACTGATTTTCTCAAAAAATAATCCGAAGGTCTTTATTTGGATGTAATGGGGCTAAGGTGCATGTAACACCCCCATATCCAATGCACACACACTACAACCACAACAATGTAGCATAAGTGCACCAAACATAGGGATGCTACGGTTCTCTTAACATTCAAAACACTTTAAAACTTGATACAATACCCTTATCATTATACATTATAGAAAAGTAGATCATTTGCTTATAAAACAAAACATATTAGTTATATATATATACATTTAAATATTACACAGCGGAAGTTATAAAATATTTACATATTTGTATATTAAACATTTCTTTACAAAATATAAAGAAGTATACATGATTGGCAAGTTTGCTCTGATCTTTAAGCTCCCAAAATGAATTCTTCAAGGTCTACTCTCACTTGGTCTTGATGAACTCTCGGGTTCAACTCTATCAACTCTATTACCTGCGCGATTAAACACTATCGCGCTAAGCCAAGGGCTTAGTAAGATAAAACATGCAATGGATATGCTTTAATGCAATACAATGTCAATTTTAATTCATATCATATATGTAATAACATAGATGCAAAGCTAACAACATCCCTTTACATTTTATAACCAACATACATATATGCATATCACATTTCAACATCATTGCATATACTTCATTATTTAATCATTTAATCATCCATAAACAACAATAAACAAATCATGACTCTCATTAAACAAAGACAAGCATTGGGCCCAAGATACACTAATATGCCATTCAATTTTCAGAGTTAATGCTTTGGTTTGTTATCACAGTTATCAATATCATATACCCAACTAGGCTTCAAGGATTAAGTTCAACCAAGCTTCAAGGGGAGCAAAGCATGCTAAGCTTCAACCCAACTTGGCTTCAAGAACTAACCCAACCTAGCTTCAAGGGTGGTAACATCTCAATTAGGCTTCAAGGATTCAATCCAACCTAACTTCAAGAGATTGTTACACTTATTAGGCATGCCACCAACAACAAACTCTGAAAATGGAATAACACATTTGCCACACAATTCATTTAGATTTCATTCTCAATTCTCATTATCATTTAGGCAAACATGCCTCATTTATCTCCATTGAATCACCTTAGCCAATAACAATGGCTTCACATTTCATTTCACAATATAACACTTCATTATTCAAGTGTATATTTATCTCATCCATGATCACATTATATCTCACATAGCATCATTCATGAATATCAATATTTCATTCCACATTACTCATGAAACACATTATCATTCACAATGCATAACATAACATTGCTCAATCTCAACAATGCAAGAACAATTTATATTATTCATAGCTTTAGGATCATCCACAAGTGTTTGATTAAGTCATTCCTTGGGTTAAGTATGTTTAAAATGTTTATGTTTAGGTTTAGAGACCAAACTACCTTTGAAGAATCCAAACCATGCAAAAAGAACAAAGAAATCAAACAATATCTAACTCATTTGAGGGACACGCCCAACCCACTTGAGGAACATGGCCGTGTCTTTAAAAATAAAAGAGGCAGTAGCCAACACAAATAAATGACACGGGCGTGTCTCTTCATGGCTTCTGGCCGTGTCACCCATGCACATAACCTTAACTAAAACCAACACTTTCTCAATTGCACTCAAACACAATATTCATCATATAACATGTTTCAAATGAACATAATCAATGTTCTAAACACATATTCACCACAAGAATTACTTCACAACACATTAATATAACAATTAAACACACATCATCTCAAAACACTAAAATCACCATCCCTCTCCACCTTTCAAAATCAACATTTACCACTTCCAACAACTACACCTATTTAAACTATTAACTTAAAACCAATTTAACACTTGAGAACAAATCATAAACACATCTCATCATCAAATCATCAAACCCTAATTAACTTCCCATACCACTTCAAAAGAATGAAAGAAATCAAAGGGAAGATCTTACCTTAGTTAAAAACTTCTTGAATCAACACTTGAACACTTAATCTTCCTTCAATTTTGAACTCAACTCATCAAGAACCTCTCTTCACCTCTTGCTTCCCTTTGTCTATGGAGGAGCCGGCCACTTCATGAAAGAAAGAAGAAAATGATGAAGAAACAAAGTCAAATTTTGCTTTTAATCTCCACCAAGTAATCTTATCCAAGCAATTACCAAATTGCCCTTAACCATATAACTAACCTTTTGTCTTATATAAGCCCACATATGTAATTACACACTTAACACAAAAATATCTCTCTTCCTTTGACTCTTCCTTTGACCCATTTATATGTTATATATATCATCATATACACAACATATACCATTCTCTCTAAACCCTATTTTCTTTCCAAAACACATATACACAAGCATTCTCCTCCCAATTTCTTTTCTCAATTTAAACCAACAACAACAACAACAACAACAACATACAAAACTTCTAGGGCATGCATAGGGATATTACAGTGCAGGTGTGAGAAAAGACATTTAAGCTGGAGCATCAAGAAATGGAGTATCTAAATTAGACAATACTCTTGCTAAGAAACTCATAACTCCCTCAAATGGCATACTCACCAACCCTTGATTCTTTCACATAATTGCATACTTAAAGAAAAATACATGAGTCGACATTCCTCTAATGCTAGAAAATATATGAATTTTGTATATATATATATATATTTTTTTTTATTTTCTCTTTTATTTTATTTATTTTTATCATTTCATTTTTCATTTCATTTATATATATATATATACAAAATATACAATTACATGGAACGTCTAGCTTAAAATGAAGAGGAAAAGAATAATCAACTCTTAGTCAAATACAATGTGCAAAGTATGCATTTCAACCCCCAAATAGCAATACTATATTTTTTTTTACTTGCTTACCCCACACTTTGAAATAAACCACCCTATTGTCATATCATAAAACTCCATTCCTTAATGCAGGTATGATGATAATAAAAGAAAGTTGAGTTATGAATTGTGTTGATCAATCAAGAAAAAGTCAAAGGCTCAACTTGGCTCACTAAGGAATTCAATATTAAGGGAGGTCTTTTTAAGCTAAAGGGCTAGCCTAATTTGCCTTCATCATTTTAAAACTTGAGATTAAATCATAATATGAGTTCAATCAGTATGCAAAAGCAAGCTCTAGAGATGCAAAATCATGAAGGTGCACACTTAAGAAAAGAAAATCAATTGACAATAACATTTAATCTATAAGGCTCAAAACTCACAAAGGTGGGTTCACAAAGATTTATATGTCATGAATTGCAGAATGTGAAAATTAACCCTGAATGAATTCAAATACTAATCTTTATGCTAATTCTAAAGTCTCAACTATAATGCTAGAATCACAGAAAAGTTAATAAGCTTTCAACAATTATGCCATGCATAACACAATAAAACACATCAAGACAAACAAAACAAAAATTAAAGAAAAGCTAAAAGATTACCCCACACTTTAGAATTTACATTGTCCTCAATGGAAAACAAGCATAATAAAGAGAAAGAGTTAAGTACAACCTGTCTTCCATCGTACCCTGGTGAGGCAAAACCCTAACTTTTCATCACAAACGTAAATGTTCAAAAACAAACAAAATACAATATATAAAATAAATATCCAAAATATAAAATGTTAACATTAAAAACAAAAACGAAAAATAATAACAAAAATACACTAAACACAATAAAGCAAGGAACTCAAAATCTATGGTGAAGGCGGGTGTGAAGAGGAAGCAGCCGAGGGATGAAGACTCAAGATCTTGGCAAGGTTGCTATTAATCTGTTCCAACTGCTGCAAGACCACAGCATGGATACTGTCCACCTTGCCCTCCAATGCCTCAATCCTATTAAGTATTTCTTGATACCCGAGACCGGAGCATCTTCATCTAAACCAAGAGAATCCGAGTCAGACTCCTCTTGAACCCGTGCTCTCTTCTGCCTGTCCCCGGTGCTTCTGGCTCAGCTGAAGCCATCATATAAGCCCCTCTTCTGTGCACTACCATATGCATCTTCTCTAATGTGGCCAAATCCAAAGAGTCATTACCCAAAATTCTAGTCATGCGACTGGTACTCGGGTCAAAATCCTCCAGAAGGGCTACTGCTAATGTGGTAATCAACCCTCCAATACAAATTGCCCCCCTCCTTTTATTGGCCACACTATCAAAAACATCGGCTAACCAATAGCCAGAACTAACAGGCACTGCATTACAAGCACAATCCAAGAAAAATAGCTCACTCAATTCCACCACACCCGGGCTCTCCTTCCTAGCAAAGAATCCGCAGGACATAAAACGATGCAAATACCTCAAAGTGGGATTGCTCAATTTAGATGCTTTGGCCAATTTGGCCACATAAGTCCCCGAGCCTAATGCTCCCCAAGCAAATTGTTGTTTAAACTCTTTAGGTACCGACCTTTCCCCATGTTGATGGAAACCATATATAGCATTCAATTGTTCAATATTAATCACAAATGATTTCCCAAGCAATTTAAAACTCATCCTAGAGCAAATTTTTTGTTCATCTCTTTCAACCTTAAGAGATGTCAAAAATTCCAAAGTCAGCTCTTGAAACTGCAAAGGTCGCAAGGAGACTAGATTCTCCCACCCAAGAATTTGCACATAACGATAAAAGTTAGTCCTAATTTGTAGAGCATCAAGGGATTCATCATTAACATACCTCTTCAAAGATGAAACCGATGAAGATGAAGAAGCCCCTTCAGTTGTAGGTCTCTTCTTCTTGTGGTGTGAAACTATCTTTGTTCTTGGCATCTTGAGAAATCTGAAAAATTCACACCAAAACTTGATTAAATCGATCTTTTGTGAGAGAAAGAGAAGTTTTAACAGATTAATTCTAGTTTTGGTGAAGAAAATTGAGGTTTAATGGAGGATTTGGAGCTTGGAAGCACAATTAATGGAGGTTGCGAGAGAGAGAAAATGAGAGAGCAAGAGAGATAACAAACAGAAAATTAGGGATTGAATGAGGAAAAAGTGCAAAAATCGTATTTTTTAAAGAGTAAAAGTGAGGGGACACGGCCAAGTTTGGGTGAACTTGGCCGTGTCTAGTGTGTGAAATTGAAGAGACACAGCCAAGTCTTGGTGGACACGGCCATGTCTGATACTCTTGGAGGGACACAGCCAGTGACTTGGCCGTGTCCCATGGGTGTGTCCTCTACTGTAAGAAAATTTGCAAAAATGAAAGAAAGTTGATTTTTGGTGAAGCTTGGCCGTGTCTCATGTGACACGGCCAAGCTCCTTGGCCGTGTCACCCACTGTGAAAATTTTGCTAAAACAAAATAAAAGCAAACATATTTTTTCGTTGAGGCATGGCCGTGTCCCATGTGACACGGCCAAGCTCCTTGGCCGTGTCTCCTTTTGCCAAATTTAACTTTTTTTTATTTAATTAAATTCAATTCTTAAAGATTTTGCAAACCTTCTTCTTTAAACCACCCTAAAACACAAAATAAAAACCGATCAAAGCACCCATTCCATTTATTTAAACTGAACATAAAATCAAAATTTGCTAAATTGAAAATTACAACTATGAAAAAGAAATGCAAACCGATGGGTTGCCTCCCATTTAGTGCTTCTTTAATGTCATATAGCTGGACATACTGCAAGACTTAGGGATCATGGATCAAAGTGCTGTCAATGATCCTCACTTCTTGAAATCCTTCTTTATAGGGTTTAACTCTCTGTTCATTTACTTTAAAAGTCTTATTGGTTCGAGAGTTGAGCAATTCAATTGCACTAGAAGGACATACCTTAGTTATCTCGAAAGGACCACTCCATCAAGATTTGAGTTTACCTAGAAACAGACAGAGTCGAGAATTAAAAAGTAAAACTTTCATACATGGACTCAATGTCTATCGCACAATAAATCTGTCATGAATTGCTTTAGTGCGATCCTTATAGTTCCTCAAGCTCTCATATGCCTTTGGGTTAAGGCACCTTTGGGTCTTCCTCACTGGTTTGGCCCCCTCTTCTAAAGTCTGTGTCAGTTCCAATTTATCTGAGGAACCTGTTTGCAAGAAAACATCTGAAACAACTGCTTCAACACAATTAATTAAAGAACAATCCTCATATAAAGCAGTTGTAGGAATGGGAGAAGTGTTAAAAATAGAAAAATCAACAGTTTGACCCAAGATAGTCATTGATAATTTACCATTTTTAACATCTATTAAAGTGTTGGTAGTAGCCATAAAAGGCCTACCCAGCAAAATAGTGTGTGCTGATGGTGTAGGGTTACTTCCTTCCATGTCAAGAACTATAAAGTCCACAGGTACTATCAATCCTCCCACCTTAACTAACACATCTTCTATAACCCCTTTCGGGAATCTAAGAGATCTATCAGCTAATTGCAACACCATTTTGGTTGGTTTAAGTTCCCCTAGTTCTAATTCTTTATGCACAGAATAAGGCATCAAATTTACACTTGCTCCTAGATCACACATTCCTTCAGTCCCCTTTCCATTCCCCATAGTAAGTTGAATTATAAAGCTACCAGGATCCTTTAGCTTGGGAGGTAGTTTATGCTGCAGAATAGCACTAGCTACCTCTGAAACTATCACCTTTTCATTCGGCTCATACCTCCTTTTCTTGGTGATCAGCTCTTTGAAGAATTTGGCATAAGCCGACATGTTCTTATTGCTTCCAGTAAGGGTAAGTTAATACTTACCTTAGACAGCATGTTGAAGATGTTAGAAAATTGCTTATCTGGTTTATCATCCTTCAACCTGCTGGGGAATGGTATAGGTGGCCGATATGGATTGCTCTCCTTATGTAAATCTGCTGAAGTGGACTTCTTCATTGATCTATCTCCAGCACCTTTGTTCTCCGGTTCTCCTTCCTCCTTGTTCTCTTTGTCACCTGCATTCACAGAATCATTTTCAACATTATTGTTAATTTCCTTACCACTTCTAAGAACAGTCACTGATTGTGCCTGCTCAGGTTGACTTGGGAATTTCCCCTTTTGTTGAATCTACATCTGTTGTGCAAGTTGCCCTACTTGAGTCTCCACTTTCTTAAAAGATGCTTCTAATGAATCCAGCCTCTTATTGGTCATCTCTTGATTTTTAGCACTGACTTGGATAAAAGCTTGTAAACTTTCCTCCAAACTCTCTATCTTAGACTGCCCTTGATTTGAAGATTGGCCCTGCTGTTGGTTCTGTCTCTGGAGCAAATGGAAAGGCTGCTGAGAATTATTTGTTGCCCAGAAAAAATTAGGATGATTCCGCCAACCAGGATTGTATGAATTTGAGTAAGGATCATTCCGGGTCCTTGGTTGAAATCCCCCCATAGCATTGACTTGTTCAGCTTCATTCCCATATGACTCATATGCGGAGGGGCAAATATTTGCTCCATGCCCAAGAGTTCCACAGATTCCACACACTTCTTGAGTAGATGAAGAAATATTGTTCTTCATGTTCAGCATCTGAACCTACCTTGTCAATTCAGCTATTTGACTGACCATCCCACTATTGGCTTCCAGTTGATTCACCCCTTTACTTCTTCCCCTTACACTTTTCTATTGAGAATTAGCTCCCAACATCTCAAAGATCTCATAAGTTTCATCAGCTGTCTTTTCTCCCATAGCTCCTCCAGTTGCATTATCAACAGTGTTCTGAAATTGATGGGTTAGACCATCGTAGAAAAACTGATTAAGAAGTTAAAGTGGGTAGTGATGGTGTGGACACTAGATCAATAGCATCTTAAATCTGTCCCAAGCCTCATGAAATGGTTCTCCTTCAAATTGAGAGAATGTAGCAATCTTCCCTCTCAATTCAGCTGTCTTTTGATGAGAGTAAAACTTGCCCATAAACTTGTTATAAACTTGCTCCCAAGTTGTCAAAGAATTTTTGGGCAACATCATAAGCTAGCTCTTTGCCCTATCCTTCAATGTATACGGGAAACATCTCATCCTTAACTGGTCCTCTGTTAGTCCTCCCAATGGAAAAGTATTGAGGGTAGAATAAAAATCCCAAATAAAGTTCAAAGGATCTTCATTTGGAACTCTATAGAATGATGGCAGCATATTGTAATGAATGTTCTTTAACTCATAATTTCTTGCTGCATCTGTCAATCTTATGCAAGAAGTGAAAGTTGCAATGACAGGTCTAGCAAAATCTCTCATAGTTCTTTGTCTTTCTTCTGCCATTTTAACAGATTGTGCAGATTCCGACTCAAAATCAGAAGTGTCCTCCTCTGAAGTGTCAAATCCTGTGTACAGTTCAAACTCTTCCCTGCTCCTTTTCACTCTCTGAATTTCTGGAATGATTGGGTATAGCTCTCCTCCAAGTGATTTCTAGCCTTGCATAAACAAAATTTCTAGAACAAAAGAATTATTAAAAGCAAAGATCTAAATCAAATAAAAAGTAAATAATGAAAAATAATCTAAAATATCTAAGACTAATAAACAATTACGCCAATTAGCCTCCCCGGCAACGGCGCCAAAAACTTGTTGCGCTCGAATTAACTCTACCACAAAGCGTCGAGGTAGCTGTAGCAAAGGTGATAGCCCCAAGGTCGTCTCACAAGGAAGCTAAAGTAGCTAATTGATTATCAAATTATAAATAACAAGTAATGAATAAATTTACATTGCTATCAATTAAAGAAAACAAATTGATCGAAGTTTAAAACAAATAAAATTAAACTGGACTGATGTATTGATTCACTTAATAGAATGGTCTAGGGTTTGCACTTCTCTACTACTTATTTGTATGAACGGTTATTCCTCTCAACCAATTTAATTTCAAAGATTAAATCTCAAGCAACTCAATTAATCGAGTCAAGGAAATAAGCTCTCGCATTCAAACCTCTTTCAACTAATCTTGTTACAATTGAAATAATCTTTTTAATAGGTTATATCTCTAATTCACCTAAGTCCCAAATTGAATTGTTCCAGCATTGGACTTCATCTCTCAATCCATCATCTAATACCTAAAACACATAATTGGTGGCCAGTCAATTATATATTAGCAATAATCCATTCAATCAAGGCTTAAAGAAATAATTGAGTTAAGAGTAATAACCAATTCATACAATCATAGCAGATCCATACAAACCCTAGACTAGATCGAATTAGTTCATAATGCTATCAAACATACTCATCTCATTAATATTCAAAGAAATCAATTTAGACATGATAATATCCATAAATACAATTCCAATGAAATTAAAGAGATAAAGTTCAAGAACAAAACCAAGTTACAAACTCCTTGAAGCTTCTGAAAAATCTCTTGTTCAAATCTTGCAAGAAGGATGCATCAATGGCTAGAACAAATCTAATCTAAGCTAGATTAATCAAAGTGTAATCAAAATCAAAGAAAACAAGATATCAAAACCCTAAAACTCTCTTTGACGGCTAAACAGCTCTCAAACTCTCAACAACCATTAAGAAAACCCTAACTTTAATATTTATACGAAACCTCCGCGCGTCTTCATTAATCCATGAGTGACACGGCCAAGTTGGAGTGAACTTGGCCGTGTTGGAGGTGAATTGGAGGGACATGGCCAGTGACTTGGCCGTGTCCCTTGCTTGTGTCTTCTATTGCCTGATTTTCTTTCTTTGCTTTGGACTTGAGTGAGACACGGCCAAGTTAGATGAGACACAGCCGTGTTGGATGCCTTTGGAGGGACACGGCCAGTGACTTGGCCGTGTCCCTTGCTTGTGTTCACTTCTGTGAGAGTTTCTTCTTTTCTTCTTTGTTGAGTGACACGGCCAGTTTGAAGAAGACACGGCCGTGTTAGACAATTTTGGAGGGACACGGCCAGTGACTTGGCCGTGTCCCTTGAGTGTGTCCACCTCTGTGTCTTGTGGCTTCCCTTAGCTTGATATGGGACACAGCCAGTGACTTGGCCGTGTCCCTTGAGTGTGTCAGCTACTGCCCATTGATTTCTTCCTCCTAATTCCTTAGTTTTTTCCTTCCTTTGCATGGTTCCTTGCATATTAAACCTAAAACAAAACTTGAAACAAACTTTAAATCGGAATTAAATAAACAATAACCAATAAAACATAAACACACTCTAAAAACTAGGACAAAAATGACAAAAACACTGAAATAAATTAAACTACCAAAATTAATGAAAACACTAAATAAACATATTAAAACTAACAAAATACCTAAAGAAAACAATAATTATCATAATAAACAAGACACAAATCTATAACAAAAACTAATAAAACATCCTCTAAATTGCTTTTTCTTGGAGGGGCAACTTGTTAATGTTGGGGCTGCTGGAATCTAGGGGGAGGTCTTGGATTATTCTGATTATTCCATGAGAAATTGGGATGATTTCTCCACCCCCGGATTGTATGTGTTGATGTAGGGGTTATTCTATTGTTGCCTTGGCATATTTCCAACATAATCTACTTGCTCTTGCCTAGCAAACATGTTGCCAGTTGGGAGGAGCTACACTCTAATCAATCCTCAATCCTTATGAGTATTCTATTCATATCAAGCTTTCTCAAGTCAATAATATGAAAATTGCAACCAATCAATAAGCATGCTATTATCAATTGGAAATAAATTATTAAGCATCATAAGAATAAAACAACTCAATCAAATGATTTAATTAAATAAAATTATTCAATTCATACAATAAAGCTAGGGTTCTTTAATATCTAGATAGAGAATGAATTAGTTCATTTTCAAAACCAGAAAACCAGAACAAAAGAAATAAGTAAAAGAATCCAAACAATCCATAGCGAATGATTTGTATTTCTTCACTTGAATCCTTGAATTTTGGTTTAGATCTTATGTAGAATGTGTCTTCTCCTTTAATCTCAGCTTCAAAACCCTCTTTTTCGCTCTAGAAGTCGGCTCTAGGTTGTAAAGAATGAAAATTGGATCCCTAATTTGTGCTTTAGCTTAGCTTTTATAGTGCATATATGTTAGTCTGACATGCCCAGTCACTGGGCGTGTCATTGCTACTGGGATTCTGAATATAAGGCATGTCTAGTGACACGCCCATGTCACTGGGCATGTCACAGCTTCTGTGAGCCATTGTAATAGGCACGCTCGGTGACACGCCCATGTCTCTGTGCTTGTCAATGCTTCTGTATGGCAGTATCAAAGGCACGTCCATTGACATGTCCATGTCCCTAGGCATGTCACTTTAAGAATTTTGCTCTTTTCCTCGACTTTCATCCGTCATTCCCTCCAAAATGACCATAAGCCTCAAAATACAAAGAGTTCCTGAAATTAATCCTAAAAAGCACTTGAACAAACAAATTAAACTCAATTGGATAATAATCATATTAAGAAACAGGGAAAAAATATCATCAATTATGCACTTATCATATATCTTTTACAATTGTCCCAAAATCATTAAACGATAAACTAAATTACATAATAAAAATAAAAATTAAGGCACCCAAAAAGTGAAAACGTGCCTTTTACAATTCAAGAAAATAAATAATTAATTAATTAAGCAAATTAAATTATTCAAGCAAGATAACTCAAACAAAACATCCATCATAAAGTAGAATAATACATCCATCACATAACAAATCAAATAAATAACTAAAAGATATAGTTTAAATCAATAAATAAACCAAATTAGGGTTTTAAGATTTTAGGGTTTGGTTTTAGGGTTTTGGATTAAAGGTGAAGGTTAGTGGATGTTTTGGACTTGAGGTTCTGATTTTTGGGAATTAGGTTTGGTTTAGGCTTATTTAGGGTTTCTAGATGTCAAGAATTTGGTTTAGGTTTTGGGGATGAAGGTAGAGGTTACTGGATAAGGTTTAGGTTTTGGTATTTTGAAATTTATTTTATGTTTATAGAATTAAAAGGTTTAGGGTTCTGGGCATTTGGATTTAAGAAATTTAAGACCCTGGATTTGATTACTAGATCAGGGTTTTAGGTTTATGTTTTGGTATTTTGGAAATAAATTAGGATTTATTGGATGCCTAGGGTTTTTGTTTTTTGGTTTATAAAATAAGGTGAGATTAGGGTTTTTAGGTTTATTGGATTAGAGCTTGGGTATTTTGGATTTTAGGGTTTTTCGTTTAGTATGTGGATAACAAATTAGGACATTGGTTTTTTTTAAAAAACTTGAGCTACTGGGTGAAATGACACAGATTGATTTCATAAAATATACAATTAGGTTTAGCAATTTAAACTATAAGATTAAACTGATAATTAAACCAAATAAATCAAAATATTTAAAAGAAGAGAATATGCAACTACTATGTGTTTGAATATATTGCAATTCAATAGATAAGGCTACTGTAAAATTAAAATGAACTTAATGATTGAAGCCAAACCTCCATTTTTTGTTCCACCAAAGGTAATTAGTTGAAACAAACTTGCATCTACTACTGCCTGGATCAACTGTAATTTTTTGGCTGGAGATTGCCTGATTGTATGCTTCTGTGTTGCTTTTGTTAAACCGTGCTAATTGCTGGTTTCGTTCTTCACAATTCTTACTGCTTGATTCAATATTAAACCTCGGTATTTATAGGCATAATTAGGTTTAAAGTAAAACCCTAAAACTTAATCCAACGGCCTAAACAGAGTCCATGTTAATTAAGGAATTAATAAAACGTATTAGAGCCGAATTAAGGGTCCATGGCGAATTGGGACACTCCAATCCGCCATGAATCAAGGACCATGGCGGATTGGGACTTCCCAATAAGCCATGGACCATGGTTCATGGTGGATTGGGAGCCAATCCGCCATGGACCATGGTTCATGGTGGATTGGGAGCCAATCCGCCATGGACCAAAGATCATGGCAGATTGGACTCCCAATCCACTATGGACCTTGGTTCATGGTATATTAGGAGCCAATCCGCCATGGACCAAAGATCATGGCATATTGGGGACACCCAATCCACCATCATGGTTTTATATTTGGGTTTGGTCCAGCTCATTTTGGGTTTGGTCCATATTGAAAAATTCACCACACATATGATATACGCATATGCACACAATAACACAATTATACTCAATTTTTTTTATAAATTGAACATTTATCACATTTCATAGAATATTATCATTTCTCATTCTTATATAATAAATAAATTATCCTCATTCATCATTTTTTTACATAAATGTTAGTCATATTTTCAATGTGACTTCTCTCTCACATTTTCCATATACTTACCATACTCTTCATATATATTTTCACTTTCTTAATCATTTTTCTTTATTTCATATCCAGCATCTATACTATCAACTACATTACACATTACATGATATTTTCATAAACAATATTACTCATTCAAAATTACTCCCATGCTTATTAAACATTAAAATTCAATATATAAACAATCTTCATTGAAATTCCCTTACAACTCTAAATTTTGAACTTACTACTTTACTTAAACTTCATTCTATTAATCTCATTTTCAAGAGCTAACTTTATAAACATTATTTATATATTAATATAACATCAAAACACATCACTTTCATAATTATAGAAACCATTTCAAAAATTCAAATTTCATATAATGCAACCAACAATATGAACCTCACCAAATCTCATCCATGTCACATTCCCAATCTTAAGATCATAATATTTACTTTTAAACAACACTAATTCATTTCATTACACTAATTAACTTCATCCATTTAGATATCCTAATTTTATATACTCAAACCCTAAATCATGCATCATTTTTTTCATAATAAACAATTCACTATCACATACTATTTCTCTCTTTGATTTTTTTATTATAAACTCTTTGTTCTAAATTATTAAAAATTCCATATTCCTTTTTCATACTTCTAGCCATCTGTATATAAATTTTCATAATTTTTCTCATTCATTTGTCTCATGAAATTAATTTATTACTCACTTACACAAAGTTGTATGACTTTCTCAGTTTCATGTCAATCTCACTTTCAATTTTTATATTCCTTACCAATTCTTTATAAAAGCTTGAAAAATTTTAGCCATGTGCACTTGACACATATATGGACTTATATTAAAATTTTAGATTTTTCCAAGCTGATTTATTATATTTAAAAATTAAATCTTCCAAACCCACAGAATCTGTCTCTTTAATAATTCCTCTAGAAGCATCCGATTATCCATTTTTTCAGGTATCAAACCTTAATAAAAATTCATGAAATTTTAACATATGTTCTAGGAGTACATATAATATCGTATGTAAATTTTTAGATTTTTCTGGGTTGGTTTGACATAGCTTTTAAATATGTTCTTAATTTCTACATATTTTGAGTTGCTGAAATTATTCCAGCAACCTGTGTTCTTCTGTTTTTCTTAATTAGAAATTTATATTTAAAAAATATGAGTTTTTATTCATTATATTCTAACATATAGAATAACTTTCATTTAAATTTTCAAACTTATCCAACATTCCTAGATTTATCCAAAAATTTGAATAATATCACGTTGCAACATACATATAGAAATTTCTGTAACTATCATGCCCATTTCTCAAACTTTTATTTCATATCTTAAATCATTTCCTAAATTATTTTTCTTTATTTCACTTATTCAACAATTAAATCAACTATGAATCTTAATTTTAAATAAAAGTTCCAAAAATTCTTAATCCATAAGCTCCAAAATGACACTTCTACTATACCACTCTGATTTATATAACCCAGGCACCATCTCAACTCATATCCCTTACATCGAACGGACATTACCACATCAGGGATTAGGTAAATTGCCAATGCCAATGCATGTATCACAATTGAAAATTATTTTTTTTTAAATCCCAATTTTCTCTCTCTAACAATCCACCTAAGTCAAGAACCTCAAGCCTAGGCTCTGATACCAAAATAAATGTAACACCCTTATACCCTATATACATATAATACATACATCCAGTATGTGTGAAATATGTGTATACGATATAAAAATGTCACAACTCAGTTTCATAAAAATATTTTTCTTTATGAAATTAAAATCTCAAATACTTTGAAATTTATATTTAAATAATAAATAAAATATTCTTTATAGATTATAAGTTTCAAAATAAGCATTTTACATAAAAATATCTGAAAAAAATTACCAGAGTTTTATCTGTAATTTGGACAATCCCAAAATTCAATAAACTCAACCTGCATAAAACAAACATTCCCAATAAAATCAAATCACCATTTCACTAATACTTCACAATTTCTCCATATTTTCTCAAAATATTTATACATAGACATATATATCAACAACACATAGAGAATCCCATTTTAAACAAATTATCCAAAACATTCTTTCCAATTTACAGTATATACTTCAAAAACATAACATAATATACATAATATCAAAATATACTATAATATCAAATTTGTATATGCTGGCAAATGGCTCTGATCTTGATGTACTCAAAAATACTTCAAGCTCAATAAATACAAGCCTAGATCTGACCAGGTCTAGCAGAACTCTCTGGCTATACCGGATCACCCATGTCACCTGCGCAATGAATTACAATCGTGCTAAGCTAAAAGCTTAGAGGTACAAATTTTGATAATAATAAAACTATAAAGTAATGCCAATGCAAAATGCTTATGTATATCATGACACCATATGTCATATCATTTTATTTTAAATATCTTTTTTAATCATTTTACATTTCACATAAATAAATACAAACATGGGCCCAAATAATCTAGTATATTATTCAAATTCTAGAGTTACTGTTTTGGTTCATATTGACACCCAGTGTCTAGCCCCCAAACTAGTGACGCCCAGTGTCTAGCCTGAACGCAATTCATAGAGATGCCCAACATCTAGCCCAAAGGCAACTGACGTCCAATGTCTAGCCCGAAGGCAAATCAAATAGTTGCTCAAAAGCTAGCCCTGAAGGCAAATAATGAGGATAACTGTGAGCGGGGATTTTTGCCCCCCACTCCCGGTGGAATGGTTCTTGCGACTTCAGCACTGTTTAGTTCGGGGCCTTAGAGAACACGGACCTAAGTCCGAAGAAAATGGAGTCGCCACTCGGACGGGCCGGGAAAAAAGAAAGGCTTGGATGACTCGATTTCTAAAGAATCCCTAACCCCCTAATGGGTTCAGAAAGTTGAATACGTGTGGGGAAGGTGAGAAATGGCCCAGTACCCCCACAATGCCCGGTTCAGTGGAACCGACCTCCTTTACAGGTCTTAATATTATAAAATTCTTAAGTATAACAACATTATCCATTTTACACACAATAATTAAAATAAAGCATCAATAAATTGAAAATCAAAACAATGTCCAAGCAAAACAAATAAATGGACACCCACCCGAAGATGGAAACATGTCCTTACATCCCATGCCTAAATAGGACACTCACCGGAAGGTAGAAACATGTCCTTTATATTGGTTCTAAAATAGAAAAGCAATTTAAATTACATGATATTTAACCAATGAGGTATCCACCAAGTGAAACAATACCTCTTACAACTTTTGGAAATTTAAATAAATTGATAAAAGTAAATAACCATTCATCATAAATAAATTATTCATCAAAGGTATTAAACATCAATAGAAAGTAAACATCCATCCATGATAAATTAAATGAACCAAGCATTGAACTTAAATAAATTAAAGCATATAAAATAAATCAAAGTATAATAAGGCAAATAAACATCTAAATTATAACTACTATTTCTATTTAGAGTTCTTTATTTCATGTGTTTAGGGTTTTAGAATTTATGGAATTTGGCTACTGTGAGTTTTTTTTAAGGAATTAAAATAGATTAAGGTTTTATGTTTTAAAAGGTTGATGAAGTTCTTTGATTAAAGAAATTAGTGTTTGAATGGTGAAATCATGAAACTAGGGTTTGAACACTTTAAAATACTTTTGATTTGTGGTTTACGGTTACTCATATGGTTTCAAGCTTACTGTGTAAAATTAAACATTTGTATTTTTATGGTTTTTAAAGGATTTAGGATTTAGAAAAAAAAATTAAGGTTTAAGGTTTTAAGGGGTTAGGGTTTACTATTTTGAGTTTTGGAATTAAATTAGGATTTTAGGATTTTTGAATTTAGGGTTTCGGGTAATGAATTTTATTTTAGGATTTGGAAAGACAATTGATAATTTCATGAAGTTTTATGAATTTAAACAAAATGATTTAAAGTTTATAAGAGCAAAAAAGATATTTTTAAGGCTTTTGGAAGGAAACAGAACACAATTTAAAGTTTTGATAATTTGGAAAGCAAATCTTAGTTTTGGGGTTTTGAAGAAATAAAACTAATAGCTTTAAACTTTTGGAAAATAAAGCCACGATTTAAGATTTTCATACTTTAGAAAAATGTGAATTGAGGTTATGAGGTTTTTAATTTAAAAGAAACAATTATATGATCTAGCTACTGTAAAAAAAATAAAAGAAATTAAGAATTCAAATATTTTTTTGTAAGTTACACCAAAAATTGCTTCTTGGATGAACAAGGTCAAAGACAAGACTTTTTGCCTTTGAATTCCTTGAATTGTTTTTTTTGCTCTCTCAAAAAAATCAGCTTGGTTCAAGGTTTTCCTTCACAGTTTCGGTTTCCACTTTTGTTCAAGCTTCTGTCTGATTTCTTCCTTATTTCTCCTTGATTTTTTGTGTTGTAATTGTACTTATTTATAGAAGAATTCTTGATTAATTCTAGTTGCTCACGGCATACATTATTCATTAAGAAAAGGAAACCGAAACCTAATTGCATTAGGTTTCAGAAAATTTGCGTCGGAAAAATTTTGCTGAAGAAAAAAACTACTGCGGAAAAAATGCGCTGGCAAAAAAGCTGCCGTAGCTGGCTACGGCAGCGGGAGAGCAAGCTGGCCTGCGGGCAGGCGAAATGGCCTACGGCCATGCCCCGCACTATTTTTCGGCGATGATTTTTTCATCGCAGATTTTTCCATCTCCGATTTTTATTTTTATTTTTATTTTTATTTTTATTTGTTTATTTTTATTTTTTTTAATAAAAATTAGATACTAAAGCAAAGATTATTTAATTAAGATAACAAAAATTATTTTGGACCAATTAAAATATATTAGACAACATAAAAATTATTTTGGACTAAATAAAATATATTAGACCGGACTGGGTCAAAAATTAAGGGTCTACAGTTTGCTCCCTGCTTGAATGATCTGAAACTTTAGTGAAAGAGAGTGAAAAGTAATAAGACTTAATTTTTGAGATGGTGGAGGTTTTGGATTCTGGACCCGGTTCGAGTTCTGGACTCAAGGATAATTCTAGGTTCTAGACCTAAGGAAAATTTGGGTTCTGGACCCAATCTAAGTTCTAGGACTTAGAAATAAATTCTAGGTTTTGGACCTAAGGGTAATTTGGGTTCTGGATCCGAGCTAAGTTCTGGACTTAGAAGAGATTCTAGGGTCTGGACCTAAGGAAAATTTGGGTTTTGGACCCGAGCTAAGTTCTTGGACTTAAAAATAAATTCTAGGTTCTGGACCTAAGGAAAATTTGGGTTCTGGACCCAAGCTAAGTTCTTGGACTTAGAAATAAATTCTAGGTTCTGGACCTAAGGAAAATTTGGGCTCTGGACCCGAGCTAAGTTCTTGACTTAGAAATAAATTCTAGGTTCTAGACCTAAGGAAAATTTAGGTTTTGGACCCAAGCTAAGTTCTTGACTTAGAACTAAATTCTAGGTTATGGACCTAATGGTAATTTGGGTTTTGGACCCGAGCTAAGTTTTGGACTTAGAAATAAATTCTTGGTTCAGGACCTAATGGTAATTTGGGTTCTGGACCCTAGCTAAGTTCCGGACTTAGAAATAAATTCTAGGTTCTGGACCTAACGGTAATTTGGGTTCTGGACCTGAGCTAAGTTCTGGACTTAGAAATAAATTCTAGGTTCTGGACCTAAGGAAAATTTGGGTTCTGGACCCGAGCTAGGTTTTGAACTTAGAAATAAATTCTAGGCTCTGGACCTAAGGAAAATTTAGGTTCTGGACCCAAGCTAATAATTTTTAATTTCAAAAAGTTTGGCTAATTTTTATGCATATGTCTTTGTATTGCCCCCTGGGTGTAAAAATATTTATATACCCGCAATTATTTGAATGATTAAAGTGAATAATTGAATTTACTGTTTATTTACTGTATAGTCATTGTTCATGCACTATTTACTATTCATAAATAGTAATTTTACTATTTGTAAATAGTAGTAAATAGTATTTACTATTGAAAATAGTAATTTTACTATTTATCAATAGTAATACTATTCATAAATAGTGAAATTTACTATTCATGAATAGTTTTGAATTTTGTTTTTTTTTGCTTGCCATTTCTCTATATAAAGGAGCTGATTCTTCATTTCATTTGACAGCAAAACTCAATTTCATAATTCTCTCAAATTTCTTTCAATTTTAGCACATGTTTTTCAAAAACAATGCTTGTTTTGAGGTCAGGGACTCATTCTAATATTGAGTTATTGGAGTTTATTCGGCATCATGAAGATGAAAATATAGATATACTAGCTGGGATGCCGCTTCACCGCAATTCCAATGAAAAGAGCACGGTAATTTTTTTTCCTTTTTCTTTTCTTTTAAATTTTCTTCTTTCTGTTTTGCGCTCTTTTTTTTGTTATATTTATTTTTTATTATATTTTCATTATATATTTTTTGTTATTATTTTTCATTTATTATTTTTATTTTTTGATTTTTTGATTTTTTACTATTCATATTTTTTCTATTATTTTTTATTATTTTTGTTTTTTTTTGTATTATATTTTTTAGAAAATTTAAGAAAAATATATTAATTTAAGTAGATAGAATAATATGTACTTACCTGGTATTAACTTACCTAGGTCTGTGTTAGCATGATAGTTGCGTTGTTCGGGCTGGAGGGTGTATTTATAAAGCCTGACAATGGTACGATGTAGTGCCTTCTTGGGTAAGGTGAATTATCCAAGATTGCGGCTTTGAGCAATTCATCTTACAATTGCCATCCGAGGAATATCAGATAGACCGGAGCATACTCCAGGCGCTTGCAGAGCGATGGTTGGATACAACCCACACTTTTCACTTGCCCATTGGAGAGATGACAATTGGTCCGGTCGATTTTACTACCATAACCGACCTTCGATATGATGGTGTTTCAATTCCTCTGCCCAACAATATTTTAACATTTGAAGAAATTCAGGAATTAATTGGTATGGAACCATCATATAAAGGGCCTTTTAAGATAAAAATCAAGCCAATTTGTAGTTATTGGATGAACTACGAAGGACGGGTTGGCAGAGACATGGCCGAACAGTATGCTCGAGGATTTTTGTTATATCTGCTCGGGTCGACCATCTTAGGCAGCACTGAATCCTCCATCCACTTGTCAGTGTTGAGTGCCCTTTCTTATCTCAGAATGGTACCATCTTCTGACTGGGGTGAAGCTGGTCTCGCGTGTTTTTACCATGGTCTTGATAAGCTTTGCCAAAACAAGAAGTCTTTTGTCGGCTTGATGGCGGTTGTCGAGGTATTCTTTTCCTTCACCAATTTTATTTCCACTCTTTTCTTGCATGAATTTGATCTTTATTGTTATTGTAGGTATGGGCATATGAACACAACCTCATGAGTGTACCCATTATTTCCCAAGAGAGAATCAGGTATCCAAGATTAAATCTCTGGTTGTCCGATCGTGTGGACGTTCCCGGCTCTCATCATGTGCATACTCACCACTATGTGTTGAGCCGCTTAACCTGGGACCAGGTAAAATAACATTAGCATGCTTTAAATTTTATGTGAAAGTTTACTTACCTTATGTTATTTTGCAGGTAAATTTGGCTTGGTGGAGCCCAAAAGAGCGAGCAAACTGGTCTCCTTTGATGAGGGCTGCACTGTCTTTCCAACATTCTCGCCGAGTTATTGCTGGCCCAATGTCTAGTGGCTGGTTTTTCGGGGAGAGAGTTTATGAATGGTTTCTCGGTCCAGAGTAGCGGAGGGTTCCGATGCAAATCCTGGAATATATTTTAAATATTATGTCAATGCCGGAGGATGCATGGTGGCCGGCCCGGTATGGTTATGGTGCTGAGTCATTTCTCCATTTACCGAGTCCATTTTATGCCCATTTTATTCAAAGAAGACTCTTGAACTTTGATGTATCTCATGTTGGTGTGCGGGAGATTTCTGATGAAAATGAGGGTAGAGATGAAGAAGAACATTACGGAGTTACAGGAGAGCTTGTTCCACATCTCGGGACTAGTACTTTTCAGGTAAAACTTTTACCACTTTTCCCTTGAAACTGCTTTTTTCTTTCCTTGATTCTTTAATGATTGTTGCAGGCTGTTGGCTCATTTGACCATGAGGCTGGACCTTCTTTTACTGCCCCTTCATTTACTCATTCTAGCCCGCCAGATATGCCATCTCATCCGCAGGGCATTGATATGAACTACCTGATACGTTTCTTATTTCATAGTAGTTTATGCTATATGTATGCATGATTATGTATGCTCTTACCTTTTCCTTCTTGGCTCACAGCGGATGCTCGAAGAACAAAAAAGGAAACTTCAAGAAGAGTTGGCTGCAAGTCGTCAGCAGGCTTCTCATTTTGAAAGTTTACATCATCAATCTGAACAACATTTTCGAGACTTCCGATTTTAGGGGATGAGGGATCCCGGCGCTTCTTCATAAAGAGGCCCCTAGACTGATGAACATGAGATCCTTTCGTCTGCTTCTGATGAGGACCATGATGGATCGGAACCTCAAGGTAATAGGAATTTTGGTGCTCCTGCTTCGGGTGATCCCGGGACGAGTGATTTGCTGGGTTTTGGTTCTCCCGCTTCGGGCGGACTCGGGACGAGTGATTTGCCCCCTCCTCCAACAGGCGACGATTTTTTCAAGGCTTTATTTGATGACCTACCATTACCCTCTTAGTGATATGTAAATATTGTAGCAATTGCAAAATATTGTACAATAATGATAAAATACAATTTTCCTCTTTACTATAACTTTTTTTTCCATTACTGCACCACTTTTTTATCACAGTACATCATAATTTCATAATCCACATCATTTGCTAAACTAAATCCAACCCTTTCCCATCACCTTTTCCTTTTCACTTTTGGAAAAGGTTTGTTTCTTCTATATAAATCACCCTTCATGCCATATTTCATACAGAAACAAAAAAAAAACTTTTCCATTTCAACGTGAAGACTCTTTTAACAATTTTAATTTTTCTTTATTCATCCACCATGACCGAGCATCATTTAAAGAGAATAAAAATTCTATTTAAGAATATGGATGCCACTCATTGGAAGCAAATTTCATGGTCAAAACTTGATGTTTTCAAAATGTTAAATTGGACCACTCCTTCTTACATGTCGTGGCTTCCTTTTGGAATACAGATTCTAAGGTATTTAAAATTAATGGCTTTGAAATATGTCCCTTGATTGAAGAATTTGAGGCCATCCTTGGATATCCAAATAATCAACAAATGGTGTTACCCACATTGATTTCCAAGACTCAACAGAAGATGCAGATGTTATTTCAAATTCCAAAACCCGAAGCTCTTCGGCTGATGAGAGGTGAAAAAATTCTACTTGCTCCTTTGATTGACTTTTGTCTCTCTCATTTGGCACCTACTAAGGCATGGGGACGCATGCTCTGTCTTTGCTTGCTCGGCCAATTCTTGTTGTTTCTTCTGACGGCGATATTAATTCACGAGTATCGGATATTATGGATCAAATGGAAGGAGGCTTGTCACCGATACCTATTATCTTAGCCGAGACCTTAGTTGGATTAGACCGATTTAAATCAGGATTGTCAAAGAGACTGACTGGGAGTCCGTTGCTGCTTTGGGTAATTACCCTAACTGCCCTTTCGAGTTTTCAATTTAGGTTTTCTTTTTTCTTCCTTGCTTTATTGCTCTAACTTTTGCCTAGTCCGCCCATGTGGGTTTTCGAAACTAGCGAGTTGTCCTAATTTTTGCCTAAGATGCCCTTGCGGATTTTCAACTTAGCGGACCTTTTTCTTTTTTGTTATATTTTTTATTGCTCTAATTTTTTCCTAGTCCTCCCATGTGGGTTTTCAAAATTAGCGAGCTGTCCTAATTTTTGCCTAAGCTGCCCTTGCGGGTTTTCAACTTAGCGGACTCTTTTTCTTTTTCTTCTTTTTTTTAATTTAATTTAATTCTTTCTTCACAGATTTTGCTTCAGGAGTGTCTTTGTTTGCTTGATACTCCATCCATGGATTTTACCAGATATTTGTCACGTCATCATTCTGCTAGGAAGCTACTCCATCCTGCTTCTTCATATGCTGACTGGGTTGACTGGATCCACTCATGCTCTGAAGTCAATATCCGTTGGTTGATACCTTGGTGGAAGATTTCTCGTATCACCATGCAGACATATTTGATGTATGTTCCCCTTGCTGCTCTTTGTCAAGGTACATGCTATGATCCTCGCCGACTTGGCCGTCAGTACGGAGCTAAGCCTCGCGATTCTGACTTTACTCCCGACTTAGACATGCCTTGTTTGACTGAAGCCTACTTGGATCTGCTGAGGCAAAGCTGGCCTGCATGTTATATTTATTGACTACCATAGATTTTACATTTGTCAATTCAGAAAGTGTATTGTTAGGATTAAAAATAATTAAAGTAATAAAAGTTTCTTCTTTTTCTTTTATAATTTGTCATCACCTTTTGCTATTATGTTTATTTATTTCATCCATATCTAGTCAAATACTTATAACAGTGCACATAGAACAATTTTAACATTAATTCTGTTTTATTAAATTGGGGAACAATCAAACATAAAGCCAGCATACACAAGATTACTCTTGTTGCCAACTAGCCCTTTCAGGTTTTCTAATTGACGATTTTCTCTCATTTAGCCCTAAATGTTGCCTAGCCCGCCCTTTCTGGTTTTCGGAACTAGCGGACTGCTCTAATTTTTTCCTAGGCCACCCTTTTTGGGTTTTCAACCTAGCGAGCTCTTTTTTTTATTTTTTATACATAAAATTTCTTCAACCTGTCAATGTTTACTGGCTCACTAAATTCGTTCCCGTCCATGTCTGACAACTTCACCGCACCTTTGTTCATGACTTGTTTCACGACATATGGCCCTTCCCAGCTAGGCCTGAACTTTCCTCTTGGATCAGATACATTAGGCTTACATTGTTTCAACACCAAATCCCCAACTCTGAATTTTCTAAACTTAACCCTTCTATTGTAGGCCCGAGCTATCTTATTTTGATATAGTTGGTGATGATACAGCGCTTTTAACCTTCTCTCTTCTATTAAAGATAATTGTGTGTATCTGCTTGCTACCCATTCCGTTTCAGGCAGTTCAGCTTTCAAGACTACTCTTAATGACTTGATTTCTATTTCAATTGGCAACGCTGCTTCCATCCCATAAACCAAAGAGAACGGTGTCATTCCAGTAGGCGTTCGCACACTTGTCCTGTATCCCCCATAAAGCAAAGGGAAGCATCTCTGACCAATCCCTGTAAGTCTTGGTCATTTTGGATAGAATTTGCTTAATTGTCTTGTTTGTTGCTTCTACTGCACCATTAGCCTTTGGTCTATAAGGAGAGGACCTATGATGATTGATTCGATACTTTGAGAATAAATCCTTAACTGCTCCTTGAAACTATACCCCATTGTCTGATATCACATTGTGCGGGATCCCATACTGGCATATGAGGTTCTTTTCAATAAATTTAACAATTTGGCTTACACCCAGTTTATTGAAGGATTCGGTCTGGACCCATTTTGAAAAATAATCCACTGCTACCATAATGAAACGGTTACCGTTTGAAGCTGTCGGATGTATCTCTCCTATAATGTCGATACCCCAAGTGGCAAATGGCTAGTGTGAAGACATAGAATGTAATTCTTCAGGAGGCATGTGATTCAAGTTACCATACATCTGACATTGTTGGCACTTCTTGACAAACTCAATACAATCTTTCTCCATGGTCAACCAGTAGTAATCTTGTCGAATAATCTTCTTAACTAGGGCCAAACCACTCATGTGCGGACCGCAACTTCCACTTCAGGCTTTCTTAAACATCTCAAATGCACTCCATTAGGTCATCTTCGATATAACACTCCATGGAAGGTGATGTATTGCAATGACCACCGCCTTATGGCTCTTCTCTCTTTCTTTGTTGCCCCTAGCGGGTATTCTCTTTCCTCCAAAAATTGCCTTATAGTATCTTACCACGCATCATGGTCTGTATCAATTTCTATGATTGTTTCATATTCATAGCAATGAGTTGATAAACTGGTCAAGATCAGAGGCTTAAGGAATAGGCTAATAGGGTTTTCCCATACCGAAGCCAATGTGGCTAGGGCATCAGCCATCTGATTTTCTTCTCTCGATAGGAGTATAAACCTCCACTCCTCAAAGTTCTTCTTCATTATGGTCAAGTAATGGTGGTATGGTTTTAATTTTTCTTCTTTCAACTCCCATTCTCCATTTCCTTGGGATACAACTGGCAATGAATTTCCAAAAACTTCCACCTTATCCACCTTCATAATCATTAGGGTTTCCAAATTGAAAATACAAGCTTCGTACTCCACCATATTATTGGTTGCCTTAAATTTCAACTTTTTGGCTAAAGGGATGAGTTCCCCTTCGGGCGATTCTAGTATAACTCCCAAACCTGCTCCTTTCCTATTTACTGCTTCATCAAAATACATTTTCCACCCTTGTACTTCAATTGCTTCTAAATGTTCATCTGGAAATTCCAAGATTACCTCTTCACTATCTAATAATGGTTGTTGGGCCAGGAATTCTGCCACCGCTCTACCTTTGATCGTTTTCCTGGTTACATACTCAATCTCAAATTCTTCTAATATTATCAACCATCGACCATATTTCCCAATCAAAGAGGGTGTCTCCCTTAAGTAATTCATTAGATCCAGCCTGGAAATTGCTTGCACACTATATGATTGAAAGTAATGCCGCAACTTCTTAGAAGACCAAACCACGGCTATACAGGTCTTTTCAATGATACTATACTTAATTTCATAAGGTAAGAGCTTTCTACTCAATTAATAAACTGCATGCTCAATCCCTGACTCATCTGCTTGGGCTAGCATGGCTCCTATCGACGCTTCTTCTACTGCTAAGTATAGTAATAGAGGTTTGCCGGGTTTAGGTGGTTTTAAAATAGGTGGATTCAACAAATACTCTTTTATTCGCTCAAAGGCCTTTTGACACTCTTCATTCCATATGATCGGCTGATTCTTTCTAAGCAATTTGAAGATAGGCTCACATATTGTTGTGAGCTTTACTATAAATCTGCTAATGTACTGTAGTTTACCAATGAATCCCCGAACTTCTCTCTCCGTCTTTGGGGCTGGCATATCCCTGATTGCTTTGACTTTGTCAGGATCAATCTCAATGCCATTCGGACTAATTACATGTCCCAATAATTTACCTGAGGTAACACCGAATACACACTTCTTTGGGTTTAATCTTAGCTTATATTTCAAAGCTCTATCGAAGAATAATTCTAAGTTTTGGAAGTGTTGCTCCCTTGTGTCCTATTTAACCATCATATCATCAACATATACTTCAACTTCTTTGTGCATCATGTCATGAAATAGTGTGGTGGCCATCCTTTAGTAGGTTGCTCCAGCATTCTTTAAACCGAACGACATCACCCTATAACAAAATATACCCCATGTAGTAATGAAAGCAGTTTTGGCTTTATCCTCTGGGGCCATTAACACTTGATTGTATCCAGAAAATCCATCTACAAACGAGTGTAGCACACTAGAGGCTGCACTATGAATGAGAACATCTATATGAAGTAAAGGAAAATCATCCTTAGGAGAAGCCTTGTTCAAATCTCTATAGTCCACACAGACCCTTATTCTCCCATCTTTCTTTGGCACGGGTACTATGTTGGTTAACCAATCTGAATATTCTATTACTTCAAGGAACTTCACTTGTATTTGCTCAGTGACCTCTTCTTTAACCAATTCAGCCCACTCAGGTCTTAATCGTCTAAGCTTTTGTTTAACAGGTTTCATGTGAGTGTAAGTACGAATATGATGCTCGGCTATGTCTCGATCTATTCCAGGCATATCCTCATAAGACCAAGCAAACACTTCTTCATATTTTTTGAATCTTTTTTAAAATCTCTCTCTCTCTCATCAGGAGTAAGGTCGGATGCTATGCTAATGTTTTTAGGATTTTTGGTTGTTCCCAAATTTAATGATTGTGTGTTAACAGAATTAATATTAAAGAAGCTCATGTAACTGTTATTTAAATGTAAGCAACCATCAGGAGAAACATCACACAAGTAAGCAAAATCAGACTTTATTGCATTCATTTTGGAAAAGAAAACATCATCACCCTCATACAAAGTAGACAAATTAAAATCAAAATTGTTCTCAAAATCAAAAGGCAGGATGTCTTCAAACTTTTCTTCAACCAGGGCAGCAATATCCTTCGGAGTCTTCTCAGCTTTCAGGATAGCTTCATTCTTCTCTTTTGGATCGGATTCTTTGTCGGCTGGTAAGGTAAGTCTTCTCAACTCTTTCTTCACTTGGTCGACTAGCTCAGCCACATCTGCAAAAATTTCAAAATCTGGGATTAACTTACCCATGAACATGATTGGCTCGGGCTTTCCTTGGAGTGGTCCCATATCTGAAGCTTTGACGAAGATCTCTTCAAGTGGTGGGAAGCTCATCTTCTCATTCTTGTTTGACTGGACATCATTGTCTTCATCATATCCCAACCCTTTCTTGGAAGTTTGAGTTCTAAAATCTGGCAACTTTGTCAAACCGGCCTTACCCTTTCCAAGACCAGCTCCGGGAAGGTAGTTCATGTTCTTCATCATATTCAAGACTTTAGAGTCCACTACTTCATCATCAGAAATTGCAGCTACTTGAAAACCATTGAGAGGCCTCTCAATCATTAGAGCATTAACAATCTCATTATCTTCAGCTTCAATGACCACGTTTCGTTTCCGTTGGGGAACTTGATCTTTTGATGAAGGGTGGAAGGAACTCCACCAAGAGGATGAAACTATGGTCATCCCAAGAGCAAGGCTAAGGTGACTGGTATGTCTAAAACAACGAATCAACAAAAGATTCAATTGGACCAACCTTGACAGCCGCTTTGAAAGTCCCTTCGGCATGCCTCTTAGTGTTGTCATAAGCATGAATCGTTACCTCGGTCGGGTTTAGATCTCTTGTTGACATGGCTAGCTTTGGCAATATCTTAAGTGGACAAACATTTATGGCGGACCCATCATCGAACATTATACATGGAGTCCTCTTCCCCTTGACTTCTATTTTGATAAAGAGAGGGCGGATGTGTTCTCTTCCCTCCTTCGGTAAGTCCGCATCCGAAAAAGAAACTACTCCCATATTAACTTCACTCTTTTCTTCACATTTCATTACCCCTCCAATTTTTATGATGTTGATCAGCTTCTCCGGTGTCGTGGAGGTAGAAATTGGCATGCTAGCCAAGGCTTTGGTCATAGTTTCTCGGTGCTTTTTAGAAGTAGCTAATAAGTCCCAAATGCTAACACTTGATTGGGTTCTTTTCAATTGCTTGAGCACAGCATCATCTTCTTCTACTTCAACTTCCTTTCCCTTATTAGTTTCTACCTCCTTAGGTGGTGGCCTTGCATAAGGCTTACCAGATCTAGTGTTCATTACTTCATCTTCTTTAGGCTCGGACCAAGTCCACTCCTCCTTCTTGGATACAATATCATCATCACTATCACTTGAATCCCAAAACCCATTGACAACACAAATTGTTACTTCTCCACCCATCATAGCTTGTTTAATTTCACCAAATACCTCTTCTTCTTTGGTTGCTTCTCCACCCACAACTTGAAAAGAAGACATGACAAAATCCTCATGCAAACCTCCTCCAATCATGAAGGTTGCTGGTGGTGGTACCCTATTTAATTTTGGTAATGGGTTGTCTTTGGTGTTTGGCTTATTAGGCTCGGGTAGCTTCCCATTATCAATTAGATTTTGGATCTCATGTCTCAACCTCACACATCTATCTGTGTCATTCCCTTGCATTTGGTGAAATTGACAAAATGCTTTAGTGTCAAAATTAGGTGGGAGAGGGTTAGGCAAAGGACGAGGATTTAAGGGTTGTAGTAATCCCTTTCTTTGAAGTTTATTGAGAACCCAAGACATCGGCTTCCCTAATTTCAAAAATTGTCTCCTCATTCCTTGGTTAGTAGCATTAACACCGACAGTCTTTTGCATGCTTTGGCTACCAGATTGATAGCTCCCTTTCTCATTCCTTTTTGTTGCAAAATGGTTCTTCTCTCTTTCCCATTCTTCAATTTGCAAACCAGCTTGGAGAAGGTCTTTGAAATCACAGATGAGTGTATGAGACATCCTCTCACGAAGACTAGGCAGTACCCCTCTCACAATCATCCTTATTTGATCGGATTCATCGGGCCTCTTCTTGAGCAAAGCAGCCTTGTTTCTCCATCTTTTCACATAATCCACAAAGTTCTCATTCAACCTTTGCCTAATGGACTCCACTTCCATTAAGGTAACTTCCAACTCGATATTATACCCATATTGCTGGATGAAGGCCTTATATAGCAAATCCCAATTATTTTGCATTCCATCATCTAAGGTATTGAACTAATTTTGGACAACATGGTCCAATGAGAGCATGAAGTACCTTAGAGTTTGAGCCTTAGTTGCTCGGGCAGACTGCATAGCAGTGATATACTGCTTCACATGGAGATGAGGATTTCCAGTACCATTGTATCTAGTAAAGGAAGGCATCTTGAACTTATAAGGGACCTCCTCATCTTGTTCAAATAGTTTGTCGATCTCAGACATCTCTTTGGTTTTCAACTTCTTCTCAAATTTCTTTTCTAAATCAGCAATCATCTTTTCAATATCAAAAGTTTCGGTCTTCTCCATAGTTGATCTTTCAACAATTTTTGGTTCCTTTTTCTTCTCATGAGCATCTTGGTAGTATTGAGCCCAATCATCATCATCATCAATGATCACCTTTTCATCATCAAAAACCACTTCACCAACTTTAGTCTTTCCTTTGTCCTTTGGCTTCTTAATGCTAGCAGATGCCTCGGCATGATTCTCCAAGATTGCAATCAATTGGTTCTTCATGGTCTCAGCTAGGGCCTCTTTTATTTCTTCCATTTTGGCATTGAGGGCTTCATCCACCATTCTTTGAATTTGTTCGGGCTCCATTGTTTTTGGTGAGCAAGTGATTAAGTCGTTGCTAGATACTTCATCGCCGGCGTAAGTCAGATTGTTGTAAGCTTTTGAACTGTCATAATCCAGGGCTGTGAGCCAGAAAGGATCAATGATATGAGATGCAAATGTATGCATGTATGCATGTACAAACAATTAACAAACAAGGATAATTAGGATGTTCCTTCTAACCTTATAACATCCACACACGAATGGCGAGTCTATTTTCCTAGGTACATGGTCAATAAAATACCAACATGGGGTATCTTATTTTCGAATAATTCCCTCGGACATTTCAACCAATAGTTATATTTTCAAAAATGGAAATCCATCCATGATAATTCCCATTAATTAGGTTTTAATCCATCCAACCAACTAAAATAGCTTTTATGCTATATTGGATTAAAACTAAATTAAGAGGTTTATCATAGATAGATTTCTCACTTGAAAAAGGTAACTAATGATTCATGCTAAAAACAAGCCCATGGTTAATTTATTCTTAGTATAAACTAGGTCCACAATTGATTTTTGGTATTTCTTAATTGACCTAAATATTTTTGCAAGCTCTTTGGAAGGAGAGGTTGGATAAAAACAATTTTGTTTCTAAGCCCATTATAAAAAGATTTTAGAAAAATAGATTTCGGGCTTAGTATTTGGGCCATGAGCCAAAGAATTTTTGATATGTTTTTAGAAAAGTTTTATGTCCAAAGACCATCTTGAAAAATTTTGAAAATAGCTTTGGTCTTTTGGATTTTCTAAAGAAAAATTTATTTTGAGCTTACAATGTATTTAGGTCATATTAGAAAAAGAACAAACCAAATAAGCCGTGATTTAAGCCAAGATAAATAAACCATAGTCAAATAATATGCATTTGGGGTAAAAACCTAAGGAAAGTAACTAGGCTAATTACATGAGCTTTGGTCTTCGGGTTAAAAGGCTTAGATTCCCATAGCAAGTATATACCAAATGGTAAGAGGCTATGAGTGGTTATGCCATGCTTGATCTCCATACCTTGAGTGAAAGTATGGTATCCCTTACATAACACAACACGGGTGTCCTAACTCACGCACACAATGCAATCTAATATGATGCAATAGATAATATCATTATAAGAAAGAATAGAATAATATAAAGACCAACGGAATCAACTTCTCTTATCCCCAGTGGAGTCTCCACTGAGAGCAGGGATTTTTGCCCCCACTCCTGGTGGAATGGTTCATGTGACTTCAGCACTGTTTAGGCTCAGGGCCTTAGAGAACACGGACCTAAGTCCCGAGAAAATGGAGTCGCCACCCGGACGGGCCGGGAAAAAAGAAAGGAGTAGATGACTCGATTTCTAAATAATCCCCAACCCCCTAATGGGTTTGAAAAGTTGGGTACGTGTGGGGAAGGTGAGAAATGGCATAGCACCCCCACAATGCCAGGTTCATTGGAACCGGCCTCCTTTATAGGTCTTAATATTATAAAATTCTTAAGTATAACAACATTATCCATATTACACACAATAATTAAAATAAAGCATCAATATATTGAAAATCAAAACAATTTTCAAGCAAAATAAATAAATGGACACCCACCCGAAGATGGAAACATGTCCTTATATCCCATGCCTAAATAGGACACCCCCAGGAAGGTAAAAACATATCCTTTACATTGGTTCTAAAATAGAAAAGCAATTTAAATTACATGATATTTAACCAATGAGGTATCCACCAAGTGAAAACATACCTCTTACAACATTTGGAAATTTAAATAAATTAATAAAAGTAAATAACCATTCATCATAAATAAATCATTCATCAAAGGTATTAAACATCAATAGAAGGTAAGCATCCATCCATGATAAATTAAATGAACCAAGCATTGAACTTAAATAAATTAAAGCATATAAAATAAATCAAAGGATAATAAGGCAAATAAACATCTAAATTATAACTACTATTTCCATTTAGGGTTCTTTATTTCATGTGTTTAGGGTTTTGGAATTTATAAAATTTGGCTACTGTGAGTTTTTTTTAAGGAATTAAAATAGATTAAGGTTTTATGTTTTAAAAGGTTGATGAAGTTCTTTGATTAACCAAATTAGTGTTTGAATGGTGAAATAATGAAACTAGGGTTTGAACACTTTAAAATACTTTTGATTTGTGGTTTACGGTTACTCATATGGTTTCAAGCTTACTGCGTAAAATTAAACATTTGTGTTTTTATGGTTTTTAAAGTTTTAAAGGATTTAGGGTTTAGAAAAAAATTAAGGTTTAAGGTTTTAAGGGGTTAAGGTTTACTATTTTGAGTTTTGGAATTAAATTAGGGTTTTAGGATTTTTGAATTTAGGGTTTTAGGTAATGAATTTTATTTTAGGATTTGGAAAGACAATTGACAATTTCATGAAGTTTTATGAATTTAAACAAAATGATTTAAAGTTTATAAGAGCAAAAAAAGATATTTTTAAGGCTTTTGGAAGGAAACAGAACACAATTTAAAGTTTTGATAATTTGGAAAGCAAATCTTAGTTTTGGGGTTTCGAAGAAATAAAACTAATAGCTTTAAACTTTTGGAAAATAAAGCCACGATTTAAGATTTTCATACTTCAGAAAAGGTGAATTGAGGTTATGAGGTTTTTAATTTAAAAGAAATAATTATATGATCTAGCTACTGTGAAAAAATAAAACAAATTAAGAATTCAAACCTTCTTTTGTAAGTTACACCAAAAATTACTTCTTGGATGAACAAGGTCAAAGACAAGCCTTTTTGCCTTGAATTCCTTGAATTGTTTTTTCTGCTCTCTCAAAAAAAATCAGCTTGGTTCAAGGTTTTCCTTCACAGTTTTGGTTTCCACTTTTGTTCAAGCTTCTGTCCGATTTCTTCCTTATTTCTCCTTGATTTTTTGTGTTGTAATTGTACTTATTTATAGAAGAATTCTTGATTAATTCTAGTTGCTCACGGCATACATTATTCATTAAGAAAAGGAAACCAAAACCTAATTGCATTAGGTTTCGAAAATTTTGCTTGGAAAAATTTCACTGGCGAAAAAAACTGCTGCGGAAAAAATGCGCTGGCAAAAAAGCTGCCGCAACTGGCTGTGCTGCGGTAGGGGGCGCGCGAAGGCCATTTCGCCCACAGGATTTTCCTGCTGGCGAAATGGCCCACGACCATGCCCCGCCCTGGTTTTCTGCGACGATTTTTTCGTTGCCGATTTTTCCGTCGCCGATTTTTATTTTTATTTTTATTTTTTTTATTTTTATTTGTTTATTTTTAAATTTTTATTAATAAAAATTAGATACTAAAGCAAAGATTATTTAATTAAGATAACAAAAATTATTTTGGACTAATTAAAATATATTAGACAACACAAAAATTATTTTGGACTAAATAAAATATATTGGACCAGACTGGGTAAAAAATTGAGGGTCTACAATAACCTTATAGGCATGCCGCCTAACACAGAACTCTAAAAGTTGAATAGCATACTAGTCACGCAATTATTGCATATATTTTATTATCAATCTCTTTCTCATTTTCTCATAATTCATTAGGCACATTGCCCCCTTTTCTTATTATCAATTAGGCACATTGCCTCATTTGCTCATTATCAATTAGGTACATTGCCTCATTTACTCATTTTTCATCATTTCCTCAATGTCAATTCATTTTATTTCATCATATCTTATTATATCATCACAGGGTATCACATAACACATTAATATCACATTACCCAAACACTTTAGGCTATGTTCACATTATTCACATAATTCACATTTTATGCAATTTAGCCATTAACAATGGCTTTTCACAATGCCTTTAACGCATACATAATGAATCACATGTCAGAGCACATTGTTCATGAATGATCAATGTATCAAGTATCTTAACACATTTTTCCAATCAAAATGTGTTAAGCCCATTGTAATGCAACATATCCAATTTTATCCCAAGTTTGTACTTACCTCTAAAAACATTCAAATGCAAGCCCAAAACTCTCACCAACCTTCTCTTCCAAGTTGTCCATCAACACTAGGGTTGGGCAAACCAATTCTCTATAATGCCTAAACAAAGGAGAAAATGGAGAAAGGATGAAACAACTAGCAAATAAATTTGCTTATTTGAGTGGGATGATGAAAATGAGGTTTGGAGGCCTATTTTTAGAGTTTTAGAGGATTAAAATCGAAAAAAAAATAATTTAAGGGTGAAAAAAAGGGCCTATGTGGTAGCTAGTACAGCCACAAGGCTGCCTACGGTTGCCAAGCGGCAGGCTCATAGCTGCCGTAGGTACTTATCATGGTTGTACATCATGGCGGGCTCTATTTTGAGTAGAAAACTTCTGAAGGCCCGCTCTTCCTCTTCCAACATTTATTTTGTGTGATTTTTATTGTGTTGGAATTATACAAACTGAATTTAATGTAATGATGAAAAAAATTAAAGATTTATGCCCAAAAAGTGTTTAGTTTGCATAGAAAGCTTCAAATCAACCATTCTAGGTTGTTTGGCATCTATTCAAATGATTCCAAAAGTATTGGATTCGTGGTCACATAGTCTTTCATTTAGAATCAATAATTGAGTGTCTTTTGTATATGCAAAATTAGAGATTCACAAACACCAACTCAACCATTTTCTCCCAATCATGGTAGGCTTTGGGATCTACCTTACCATGAAATGTAGGAATCTTCAACTTCACAACACAACCTCGATAATTATTTTGTTGTTTACCCCTAGTTCTAACTTCCATCTCTTCCTTATTATCCCCAAATGACTCTCCACCCTCCGACTCATCTCCATCATTGGCTCTCCTATTAACCATCTTAGCTCTTGTATTAGGAGCATATGTTGTTGATCCCTTGCCACTGAGTCATCCAATCTTCCAATCCGATCAAGCATCTCATTAAATCTTTTATCCATAGCTTGAATTGTAACACTCTTATACCATATATATGTACAATTTATATACTTTGTATACGTAAAGTACATTTATAGACTACAAGAGTGGTATGATAATTCACTATATATACACTTTCAATTGGTAATATAAATTTAGAATATTATAAATATATAAAAATGCATTAATATAAACAAAGTTAAAACATTATCAGATTATTTATTAATGAAAATCTTTGAAAAAAATTCACCAGAGTTTTTTCTGTAAATTCAATACTCCCAAAAATCAATCAAATGACCACAACCTGTAAAAACAATTTACACTCTTAAATATTTATAGACAATATCCAAAATTCCTCCCAAACTTCTCAAAGGATTAAAAATGATCATCATTTTATATAAATTCAAATATTCTCAACATAACCAGTGTACATTGCAAATTTTCACTTTTAACAACAATAATTATCAAAGTATTCATATATTCACGTTAATGTTTTTACTTTACAAAACTTATATTACACCGTACATTAATAATATATGAATGCAACACCATCAGGGTTAATCTCGTGGCACCTACCACTTTAAGTCTTAAACACACTCCAAATCATCATGGTCTACACTTCTGATACGTACGTAATATACACTGCCACGCTAAGCTCAAGAGATTAGTGATACATACTTTGGTAACTAAAACATTTAAAAACCAATGCATATGATTCATGATACACAAATCATAATCATATATCATTAGTCCCAACATATCACCGTACTCAAAACATCATGTCATCATAAAAATACATCAATCACTCAAGCATCTAATAAAATTCATGCAATCTACCAACATATCAATCATCCGCACACATTAGGCCCAAAAGTCCTTATATAATGGTCTAGCTCCAGAATTTTGTCTTAGATTATCTCAAACATCTATGACACTAGCGTGTCTCACCCGAAGGTGTAATAATATATGATAACAATATTTTGGAACTAGACTCTATATAAGTTAAACATGCAAACACATTTCTCATATTCCACTTTTCTCTTATTTACTCCCATTTCATATTTTTTTTCAAATTTTCTACTCATAATTAACATCATCATTACATATAATGTAAATGTTGCTTACTTCCACATTTTAATGCAATATTAGTAATTTTTTACATTTTGCACATACCAACATTTTTAGCCATTCTTTAATCGCTTAACATGCCATAAACAATTCAAATCATGCATTGTTACTAGAAACAATGCCTCACATACACACATTCACCAAAACTCAAGTAATATAACACATTCATTATTTGAAATGTGTTATGTTCCAAACCATGCAATTTATTAAAATAAATTTCACAGTGTGTACGAGCCTCTTATAAGCAAAAATATGAGCCAAAGCTCCACTCCACACTAAATTTTCTTATTGTGCTTCACCTCTTGGTTATGAGAATTTAACTTCACTCACTTCCTAATCAAGATGTGAGTGTACATAATTAATTAGAGTCACATTTTTAATTACTTTAACTAATAAAATTCAATTTAACAAAACTCCTTCAAGTTTTCATTTTCTAGCCCTAATGAACTTTAACTTTGAAAGTTAATTTTTATCAATTCCAAATTGAGTTTAAAGCTCAAATATATTTCTAGAAACACATTCTAATATATTCTAAGCAAAAAAATTCAATTTACACTCACTCTCTTCAAACAACCAAAATTTTGCCCTAACCCTCTTTGAATCTAGAAATCCACTCTGATCCATTCTATTTCTTATTTTAAGTTCAATTATATCTTTAAAGTTATATTTTAACACATTTTAAACTATTTAATTTAATTAAGTCCCATCCTTTATCTATGCTTTTCCAAAACCCTAAATTCAACACTAACCAAATTAAACTTAAATTAAACTTAAACAAATCCATCATATAATTATAAAATCTTTGTATCCTCATCAAAATAACTCCAACCATACCCATTTATAAAACACTCTGTCAAATTTTCATATTTCACATATTAATTTGTTTCAATAAAAACTTTAAAATTCCAAAAGAATACTTACTAATTAGTGAGAAAATCTCCAAAACTCACTTCAATCCATTGAAATTCTTCCAAATTTTGGTGTTGGTGATGATGGAAGCTCCACTCCTCTCTCATTAATGGTGAATGTTTTCATGGAGAAGAAGAGGATGGTGAATAGTTTTTTCATTTCTCTTCTTGTTTACTAACCACATATATATGCATATTTAATTATTTATTTAATTCAAAATTCTAATTTCCTTCTTCCACTAAAATTAATTTTATTTTAAATTATTAATTAATTTTCAAATTTTTTCATCATTTTCACTATCCAAAAATTATTTTAATTTTTTATTTTTTATTTTTATTTATTTATTTATTTATTTTCCATCTTCTATTCATAAATATATATTAATTAATTAATTTAAATAATTTTAGCCAGTTAACTTATTTTCTTATTTGACTTTTCTCTCTTATTATTATTATTATTATTATTATTATTATTATTATTATTATTATTATTATTATTATTATTTAATAAATATCCAAAATTCCATCATCTTCCACTATCAAAATTATTTTCAATTCGATTTATTTTATTGATTACTATGTATTATTTTATTATTATCATAATTACCATCTTCTAACACATTTACTCTTTACTTATATGTATTATATATTTTGTGTATATGTATATATCTTGTATATTTCATGTATACCATAAGTATATATCTCATATCAATAATATGTTCATCTCATACTTCTCTCTTCCAATACTTCTCTCTTCCAATCATACCTATTTAATCCTTTATATTAAATATTCCAATATACACCAAAATAGGGATATTACATTAATGGTATCGAATATAGTTTTCATCCAATCTATATCACCTTGGGTTTACCTTCCTTGACCACTCATCTTGAAATTTGAAATTTTGAGCTGTGAATAAATGTTTGTGAAATAAAAATAAGGATCTTCACTTCAATCCCTCACGTATTTTGCTCAAGTGTAATGTTCACTCAATGTTACTTTGTTTTTGCTCAAATTTTTGGCTTTTCTCTTTATGAGCTCACACTCATGCCTTTTGCCACTCAATCTCTTACGAAGACTAGTTGTTTACAATCAAACTAATCATAATTCGTCAACTATAAGAGTATTGGGTAAAAGTACCAACACGAAAGGGGAGGAATTACAATGAAATTTTGGCAAATGATTACAATTACAAAATTTTCTATACTCTTTTTTTAGGGCTTAACTTGCCTTTAATAAGGTTCGCAGCCAAGGTCGTGACCATGTAGGTCATTAGCCGACTGTGATAAGGCTTGGGCAGCCTTTAGAGAAGGTTGGCTATTTTCGAAATCTTACAGTAAGGTTCGTGGTAAAAGGTGCAACCGCAATAAACTTTGACCGACTATGCTAGATGTATAGCGACCATGGGAAGGTTAAATAAAATATCAAATTTATATAGTACAGTTCATGGTGATTGATGTAGTAGGGTTCACAACCTCGAGACTCTAAAGGCAAGTTTTTTTAAATTTCACATAATAGTTTGCAATGGATGTTGCGTTTAAGGATTTGACCAAGAGAATTTTTAACTTGAGGTTTCGAGACACAATAGAGTTTACAGTGAGAAAGATGACCATGATACTGGTTGCAAGAAGGTTATAGAGACCGCAAAAAAGAAAGTGCAACCACAAGCAAGGTGACTTCCGTGGAAGTTCAAAGGTCAAGAGTTCTAGGGTATGAATTTTCTAGAAATTTTTATTTTATAGACACCCTTTTGTAGAATTATAAATCTTAAGACTCAATTTGACATAAACAAATGTAAGTGGACAAAAGAAATTGAACAATTTGATGATTAATTACTAGATTTGTAAAGATAGCAAAAATAGCAACTAAGACACTTTTTTTTGTTTTATATCTTTTAATCTATTTGAAGGAGACAAGATGAAAATAACAAAGAACACAATGATGGAGTTTGATTTGGAATTAGACAAAAACACAAAAGAGATCATAAAATTAGAAGACACAATATAATAATTTTTTTGTAGGATTTTCTTTTATCAAGAACAACAAAGGACACAATAGAACAATAATAAGAAATCAAAGAAGAATAACACAAGACAACAAGAAAAACAATTTAACAAAAGATAGATAGATAGGATATATTTGGTACTTGATTTAAAGCCTTACTCTAATACCAAACTAATGTGAACCCATAATAACTATTCCTTGAGACCCTATACCTTTATGCTTGGATCAACCCCTTAGAAAGTTGAATTAAGTCTTGACCAAGATAATCTCAGCCCAATCTCAACTTTGTGAGAGAAAACCTTGGTATTAAAACTCACTCAAGTTTTTTACTCTTTGTGAAATTGTTTGATTCAACAAGAATCAAATCAAGTGAAAAGGATTCTCCCAAAGAACAAATGTTCTAAAATTTCATTCAAAAATAAGACTTGTGTTTGCAAATGCTCATAAGTTGGTTTTTATATGAACTATGTGCTGAACACCCTAGTTAGAGTGTTTGGCAACAAGCGTAAGAACACCCTTAAACCCAAAATAAGTTATCCTAATCATACTTGGGCTAATAGACATCAAAGAGCCTAATTACAAGATGTAATGTCCAAACCCAAATTGAAATTCTAGTACAAAACTAAAATATGAAAATCATATGACAAAATAATTCTAAATGGGTTTAATAAGCACAACTAGCCCAAATTGTCTTTATTGACTTGACAAATGCGAACAAAGCTTCAGTTGGATTGTCAAAGCCCAAGCTTAAATTTGGAACCCTCCTTGCATTCTTCCACGATGGCTAAGTCACTCCAAAGCCCTTGAACCATCATGAGCATTGCATCCTTAAATTGTTGAAGGTAGCCTCTAGTAACCATTCCATCAATTAGACTTAGTAAGTCTTTAGGCTTAAGCACATATTGATCCTTGGTTGCATCACAGGGGATGTTGAGTTCTTATAAACTAAGTTTCTTTGCAACTATAATGAAACTATAAAAACACAAGAAGAAAATGATATTCATAATTCATCTTCTAGTGATAAAAGAACTACACCACAATCTTTTATTGAACCTAAAAGAAGCCAAAGAGCTAGAAAAGAAAAGAATTGGGGATCTAATATGATTGATTTTAAATAGTTACATTTAAATAGTTTTGTAAGTCATCACTATTAATATTTAAATATAAGCCATGTCCTTTTGTAAATAGTTATATTGATTTTAAAACACATGACTATTAAATAAAATTATATTTTTTGTGAAAAGCTATATTATTTCTAAAAAAAGACGTGACTCTTATTTAAATAAAGTTATAACTATTTATGAAGAGTTATGCTATTTCTTAAGAGACGTGACTTATGACATTAAAATCTATATAAATGTGAAGAAGGAATTTTGAGATGATGTAAAAATTAATAGAATTCTACTTTCATTCTCTTCTCTTGAATCTTATTTTTTTCTTAATTTCACTTGTTCAAAGATATACACAAGAAATACATCAAGAAGTTGTTATCTAAAAGTATTTATGTAGTTTTGTTTTATCCTAAAATAATGTGCCATAATCTTATAGCAACCTTGTTGGGGAAAATATTATTTGAAAGATATTATTACTCGGCCTCAAAACTACAACTAAATTCATTATCCATTTTCTCCTACTATGTAGTTTTTCCTAACTATATATATATCCTTAAAAATTTTAATCCAAAAACAAATATAACAAAAATATTCAAAGAAAACTCGATATTAATATATGTATACTCTTTTAAACTATTATATATAAAAATTAATCCAAATAAAAGAATTTTGATCCCATAAGTAATTTCTAAAATGAACTTCTAATATCTTTTTCTTATAAATTTTTCAAATGGTTAAGAAACTCATAATTTGATATAAAATCATTTTCACTCTTACGAATTAAAGTTCTTCTTACCACCAATAAATATTATATTGGGTAAATTTCACTAGTCATACTGGTTTTAGCACCTAGAGGTGTTAGGTTCAAATCTCAACCATGCACCTTAATAAATTGATGAGAATTTTTAAGCATCTATGGCATATCATTTTCAAGAGCTGACATGACATGTTAGGTTCAAATATCAACCATTCACCTTAATAAATTATGAGAATTTTTAAGCATTTTATAGTATGCTATTTGGAAAATGATATAGTATGTCGTATTATTTTTAAGAGCTAACATGACATGCCGCCATATCTCAGGACGACTAGTAAAATTTATTCATTTTTTTATACCTTTTCTAAATAATTAAGAAACTCATAATTTTCAACTTACAAATTAAAGTTCTCCTTCCCACTAAAACATGTATATATATATATTATCACAAGCAGCTTAAAAAGATATACAACATATGGTATACATATATATATTTCTAGCATCTTTTTTCTAAGAAATATCTTCTCTACTAGTCAATAACAAAATTTTTTTTAAAAATAATAATAATTATTAATTACTAAAATTATATTATATAATGCCAAATGAGAAAAATTATATAATGCAACTATGATTTTAACTAAATATCCTACCTGAAATGGCAAAATAACTAGATAATGATATATTTTCATTTATAATTAGAGAAATTAAAGAAAAATTATATAATATAGCCGTGATTACAAATAGTTATCCTACTTGGAATAACATGTAACATCCGTAATTTTTAAAAAAATTAAATTAAATAAAAAATTGAAGGATTAGAAGTGAGAAAGTAAAGTGTATATGTGCAATATATATAAAATATATATAATAAATACAAAAGTCAACATTTAAAGAAGAAAGTCAAAATGACAAAATTATAAATATACTTTGTAAAATTAAAATTAATTAAATAATTTAAAAATAAATTATTTGTGAATGAAAGAGGTAAATTATCATTTTTTTAAAATAAATAAATAATTAATTAAAATATTAAAATATTATATATATGGTCTTAAATTAAAGGAAAAAGAAAGAGAAAATATAAAATTATCATCTTCTTCTTCTTCTTCTTCAAAGGGTGGCCGAATCTCTAATAGAGAGCAAGCACGGTTTATTCTTCTTCCAAGCACCATGAATTGAAGGGATTTTTAAGAATTAAGTGGAGTTTTGGTAATTTCTTCTCTAATTAGTAAGTTTTTCATCTTAATCTTTAAATTTTCATAAAATTATGAATATGTGAAGTTTGGGATTTTGGGTATGTGTGTTATATTTGCTTGAATGTGTATGTATGAAGCTATTTTAACTAGTATATAATGATTTTCAAGTTAAATGAAAGAAAAGATTAAGTTTGGGTTGAGTTTGGATGCAGAAAATGGTTTAGGGCTATGTGTAATTTGGAATTTTTTTTAATTATGTGTTTTAATTATTCAAATGGATTCAAAAGATGTTATTTTGATGCATAAATAAGGATTTTAAAGTCAAATGATGGATTTAATTAAGTTTGGTTAGATATTGAGGAATGTAGTATTGAATTTAGGGTTATGGAAGAGAGTTTTTAAAGTACGGTTATTTGTTTGATTTTAATGAATAAATCATGTTATTAAATGATGTCAATGATGAAAATAAGCTTGGATTAATATTTGGAATGAGATGGAATGAATAATTGGAAATGAAGAGGTTATGGCTCATTTTAGGGTTTTAATAAATAATATGTGTTTATTGGATTTAATTGGTTAAAACATATTATAATATGTTTGCAATGATAAAAATAAATTTAAAACACCAATTAAAATGGATTAAAATAGAAATTCAATGTTAAAGTAAGGAAAGACAAAATTTTGGGATATTGGTTGGAGTGATATTTAATTAGGATTTTATGTTTCAAATGCCTTGAAAAGTGATTCTAAATTATTATATTTGCTCACATTTTGAATAGGCATTAGGAGGAAGTGATTTGCCCAACCTTAGTATTGAAAGGCAATTTAGAAGTGAAGGTTGGAGAGTGATTTTAGCTTGAGTTTGAGTGATAATTAAGGTATGTACAAACTTTTAATAGTTTAGATATATTTGTTTTAAATTTGGCCTAACACATGTTATATAGAAAATGTGTTTAGCTACTTGACAACTTGAACATTCATATACATTGTGTTATAAAATGTAAATTGATGAGTATGTATTATGTGCATTATGTAAAACTATTATTAATGGTTAAAATGAATAAAATGTGGTTTATATGAATTATATAGGAATGATCCAAAAATATTTAGGTAATATGATTTTAATGTTAAATGACATATATTGTGATAAAGTGATTTGTCATTGATATGAATGAAAAAAATGAGAAAATGAGGCAATGTGATGAGAAAAATTGATTATGAAAATATGTACTATTTGTGTATGTCTAGTATATTATTCAATTTTCAGAGCTCTGTATTTGGCGGCATACCTATAAGAATATTCTCATTATTTGCCTTCGGGGCTAGATGCTGGACTTTATTGATATATGATTTGCTTTCGGGCTAGACATTGGACATCACTATGATTTGCCTTCGGGCTAGACACTGGGTGTCAAAATAGACTAAAATAGTAACTCTGAGATTTGAATAATATATTAGATTATTTGGGCTCATGCTTGTGTATATGTTAATGTGAAGTATAAAAAGATTAAAAATTATGTTTAAAGTGGAATTGTATACCACATTATAAAATAGCATGCAACATCATTATGCATTGTTATTATTTTAAAATTTTATTATTATCAAAGTTTGTACCACTATATTTTTAACTTAGTGATATTATAATTCATCGCGCAGGTGACAGGGTTGATCCGGTAGATCTGAAGAGTTCTTGCAAACCTAGTCAAGTCTAAACTTGTATTTGTTGAGCCGAGGTGATTTTTGATGGCACAGGGTCAGAGCCGGTTACCGCCATGTATATATTTTATATTATAATATATTTTATCATTATGTATATTATGTTTATATTTTTTAGTATATTGTCAATTATAAAGACTATTTTGGATAAATTGTATAATGTGGGAATGTATATATGTGTTTTGATGTGTGTGTGTGTGTATATATATATATATAAATGTTTGAGGGAAGGAGAGGAATCAGAGAAGTTGGAGTGAAATGTTTGACTTATTTTTATTGAGAGTGTATTTTTTTACAGGTTGAGTGTTGTTAAAATTTTTGGGATATCCAAATTACAAATAAAACTCTGATAAATTTTTTCTAGAGATTTTTATATAGAATATTTATTTTGGGTACCTAAAACTAATAAAGAATATTTTATTAGTTTATTAAAAAAATTCATTTTAAAGTGTTTGAGATTTTAAGTTGGGAATATGAAAATTTTTATCAAACTGGGTTGTGACATTCTTATATTTTATACGCGTATTTTACATATACTAAATATATATATTATCCATATATAGACTATAAGAGTGCTACATAACAACCTAACTATAATTTTTTTTTGAAAAATATCATCACATATCATTAGCTAATTAGTTTGTTATTCTAATTATCACATCTAATTTTCATAGAAAAATTATAAGATGTTTTTTTAAAAAATATTATTATATATTATTATTTAATTAGTTTATTATTTTAATTATAATATTTAGTTGAAATTGCAGTTATATTATTTAATATATCGCCAAATGAGGATGATTTTTTAAAATTTTATTAATTAATAAAATTACTAACTTGTTGAGTTTCAAAAACATGTGGGTCAACTATACAAAAGTCTTTTTTTTTGGGCTACTGGACCTATGTGTTATTATATAAATATTAAATTACACATTTTTATAATTATTAAATATGTAAAATAGAATTGAAAATTGAAATTATTAAAAAGTGATTTTATGAAATAATTATATTAAATGAGTCTTAGGAATTTGCTGGGGTTTCACAAGCAGATGCGTGACTGCGCCTTTCCTAAAATGGCAATAATTGTATACAGCTGATAATTATCATAGCAACTAAACCCAGCAAATCATAATTTGTCAAAGGACAAATAGGACCTCTATGATAACTTGATCTTTAGTACAGACGGTCTGATTGCTCTGATATGTGATGTGGCTCAATCTTAACCCTCCAAATTCCCATGACCAAAGACCATTTCTGAGTTGAATGGAACACTCACGTTCATGAAAGATTTTGCGCCAAAATTTGTGGATTGTATCCAACCAGTTCTTGGTTCAACCGGTTTGGTTGTCCCGTTTCATAGCAACCGGTTTGGTTGTCCCGTTTCATACAATGATATCATTATGTTGTCATAATTATGATCTTACTCTTAAAAATTTTAAAAAATAGAAAATTTAAGTTAAACATTATGAGAAATATAATACCTCCCTTTAGTAAAAAAAAATATACGAGACTGTAAAAGAAATATTAATATATTTACAAACGATAAAAATGAGATATTTATAATAAAAATTAAAATATTAATAATTCAGAAAATTGTTTAATTGAATTTTTTTTTTAAAAAAAATTATAAATAGCAACTTATTTAAATTGAGATTTAGACGAAATATTTATTCAATGCATTTTTTAAAATATTTATTTTTGATTAAAATTTAAGATTTAAAATTTTAAAAATAATTTAAATATAAAAATATATAATTTTTTATATTTAATATATTCAAATATCTTAAATTATTTTTATAAATTTAATTTTCATTTAAAATTCATATTCGACAATTTTTTGTGTCATCGTTTAATTAAATAGTCATTGGTCTAATTGAATTGAACCAATATAGCAAAGGAGTGTGAGGGCAACGAGTTTCTGACAAAGTTGATCTTTGATATGCCACCAACAGAATGGAAGTTAACCACCCACATCTATCTAAAAGCGAAAATATAAAATAAATAAATAAAATAAAATAAAAATTGGAAATAGTAAAAATCTGTTTGTAACTTTAATCTTTTTTGTCCATTGCCGACTTGTATCCCCTCTCTCTCTCTCTCTCAACTTCATCTGCAAACTTATTGAAGGTATGTGTTTGCCCCACTTCATAAATGTTTAGCTGGATTTCATTACTTTGTCTTCAACTCTTCAAGCTTTTGTGCCCCTCAATAGGGTAAAAAAAGAATGCAAATTTAAAGGATACTCTTTTTTTTGGTTTCCAAATTTATATTTGCTCAATTGGGTAATGGTTATTCTAGTTTCTTTGTTATTAAAATTTGTCACTGTCCCTTTTTAACTTTTTTTAAGCTTATGAATATTAAATGGTATACAGTTAGATTTGCAGCTTTTATGGTGTTTGTAGAAGTTTTTTTTTTTCTCTAAATAAATTCAGGTAAAGTACTCTTTCTTTAAGTATTTTACTTTTCTTTATACAGGCATGGCGAGAGTAGGAGAAAGGGAAGTTCTTTTCTCTGTTTTTGAGGCTGTAAGTTTGCAGGAGAAAGAAAGGTTTAGCTTTGAGAGACATTACAATGCCAGTTCCTCTTCCTCCTTTATCCAACACCTCCAGCACCTTATACACCTCCTGCCAATGGTATTTTAATCTGTTTTTGCTCTTTTAATTTTACTTTCTAAACTATGAAATTGTTCCTCTGTTTTATTTTGGTCCGAAAATCTTTTTGTGTTGCTGTTAAAAAAAAATGGGCCCCACCTGTTTGCTAAAAGTACAGAATAAAATAAAACATATTTAGTTAGTTTCCCAGTATTTGCTGATTTGGATCATCAGGAAATTGTGCAAATAGCAATGAGAGGTAGAATTGTTTATGCATACTATAGTTGTGAGCGGGGATTTTTGCGTTCTTCCGACTTCGACACTGTTTAGACTCGGGGCCTCAGAGAACACGGACCTATGTCCGGAGGAGTAACATAAATCTTCTTTAACAGGGATAAATTATTTGTTACTCCGATGTTGATGTTGTCTTGGAGATATTAAGAGAATTTCAACTACCCTTAAGGTTTTGAGAACATTAACTATCCTTATGGTCTTGAAAACATCAACATGGTCTTGAGAACTTCAACTATCTTCATGATCTTGAGAACTTCAACTACCCTTATGGTATTCATTTCTTTCTTTGATCTTCTTATCTCTTTATTTTAGTGATCATAAGACTTGTCAAAAGTATTACAACAGCTCAGAGTAGGTTATTGGGTTTTATAAACCAATGAAAAAAAAGTTAAAATTTTATGAAGACTCAAAGGGACAACTAGGGATTGATATTTAATAGGGTGGATACTAGTTGTTGGCTAACCAAATAATGCCTAGATAATTTCTCTCTTAAATAAGCAAAGTTCAATTGTGCCTCGAAAGTTTGTCAAAGCATGTTCTAAGACTGACTAGGACCTAGACAAAGGTAATTATGCAGGAGCCCTATCTAATTAAGCATACACAACTCAATGCTATAGAGCAATTCCCTCACCTAGTAAAGTCATTCAAGTCATGATGCCTAGACACATTAATTTATAAACATCAAGCTAAATTCCTTATTGGTTGAGCACCAAAATAAACAAAGACCAACAAAATTTTGATGAAAATAATTTATTCAAAGCAACTTTAAATTTAAAAAATAAGATTGTTCCAATTTAAATATTAAATAAAGTAAAATTGAAAAGCAACATTAAAGCTAAGGAAAGTTCGTTGAGTTTAAGCTTCTTTTCCCTTCACATCTTCAATATTTCCATCTTGAAAGGATGATAAAACAAAATCTTCTTCTAATCATTTTTCCATCATGAAGGTTGCCGGTGGAGGTACTCTTCCAAACTTAGGCAAAGGGTTGTTCTTGGTATTGGGCTTATCCGGCTCGGGTAGCTTACCACTGTCGATTAGGTCTTGGATCTCATGCCTTAGACGAGCACATTTATCTGTTTCATGCCCTCGCATTTGATGAAATTGACAGAAGGCCTCGGCATTGAAGTTTGGTGCTAATGGATTATGTAGTGGTCGAGGAGCTAACGGTTGCAACAACCCTTTCTTTTGCAGCTTGCTAAAAACCCAAGATAGAGGTTTCCCCAATTCTGAGAATTGTCTTTTATTTCCTTGACCGGTTACATTAATATCAACTTCTTTTTGTGTGCTTTGATTACTAGGCTGGTAATTCCCTTTCTCATACCTTCTTATTGAAAAAGCGATTTTTCTCTCTTTTCCACTCTTCAATTTGCAGACCACCTTGGAGAAGATCTTTGAAATCCCTTATAAGGGTGTGAGACATCCTTTCACGGAGATTGGGTAGGACACCTCTCACGATCATCCTTATTTGATCAGATTCATCGGGCCTCTTCTTGAGCAAAGCAACCTTATTTCTCCACCTTTTCACATAGTTCACAAAATTTTCATTTGGCCTTTGTCTAATGTACTTAACTTCCATTAAGGTAACTTCCAGCTCGACATTGTACCCATATTGTTGAATGAAAGCCTTGTACAACATGTCCCAATCTTTTTGTGTACCTTTCTCTAAGATGTTGAACCAATTTGGACAACAAGATCTAATGAGAGCATAAAGTACCTTAGAGTTTGAGCCTTAGTAGCTCGGGCAGACTGCATAGCAGTGATATACTGCTTCACATGGAGATGAGGATTTTCGGTTTCATCATACTTTGCAAAAGATGACATCTTGAACTTGTACGGAACTTTTTCATCTAGCTCAAACAATTTGTTGATCTCGGACACCTCTTCGGTTTTCAATTTCTTCTCAAATTTTTTTTCTAAATCAGCAATCATCTTTTCAATATCAGAAGTCTCGGTCTTTTCAATAGTTGTCTTCTCAATAACCTTCGGCTCCTTTTTGTCTTAAAGATCTTAGTAATATTGAGCCCAATCATCATCATCAATGATTATCTTATCATCATCAAAAGCTACTTCATCAATTTTAGTCTTCCCCTTGCCTTTCTTGGTGCTAGCAGATGCTTCGGCATTGTTTCCTAAAATTGCAGCTAACTAGTTCTTCATAGTCTCAGCTAGGGCCTCTTTTATTCTTCCATCTTGCCGTTGAGGGCTTCATCCACCATTCTTTGAATTTGTTCTAGATCCATTATTTTTGGTGAGCAAGTGATTGAGTCGTTGCTAGATTCTTCATCTCCGGCGTAGGTCGGGTTGTTATAAGCTTTTGAACTATCGTAATCCAGGGTTATGAGCCAGAGAGGATCAATGATATTAGATGCAAATATATGCATGTATGCACAAACAATCATCAAATAAGGATAATTAGGACGTTCCTTCCAACCTTATATCATCCACACAAGAATGGCGAGTCTCTTTTCCTAGGTATATGGTTAACAAAATACCAACATGGGGCATCTTGTTTTCGAATAATTCCCCGGACATTTCAACCAATAGTTATATTTTCGAAAATGGAAATCCATTCATAGTAATTTCCATTAATTAGGTTTTAATCCATTCAACCAACTATAGTAGCTTTTATGCTATATTGGATTAAAACTAAATTAAGAGGTTTATTATAGATAGATTTCTCACTTGAAAAGAGTAACTAATGGTTCATGTCAAAAACAAGCCCATGGCTAATTTATTCTTAGTATAAACTAGGCCCACAATTGATTTTTGTTATTTAATGATTGACCTAAATATTTTTGCAAGCTCTTTGTAAAAAATGGTTGGATGAAAATAATTTTGTTTCTAAGCCCATTGTAAAAGATTTTAGAAAAATGAATTTTGGGCTTAGTATTTGGGCCATGGGCCAAAGAATTTTTGATTTATTTTTTGAAAAGTCTTATGTCCAAAGACCATCTTGAAAAAATTTTGAAAATAGCTTTTGTCTTTTGGATTTTAAAGAAAAATTTATTTTGAGCTTACAATATACCTAGGTCATATTAGAAAAAGAACAAACCAAATAAGCCATGATTTAAGTCAAGATAAATCAACCATAGTCAAACAACATGCATTTGGGATAAAACCTAAGGAAAGTAACTAGGCCAATTACATGAGCTTTAGTCTTTGGGTAAAAAGGCTTAGGTTCCCATAGCAAATATATACCAAACGGTACGAGGCTATGAGTGGTTATGCTATGCTCGATCTCCATACCTTGAGTGAAAGTATGGTATCCCTTACATAACACAACACAGGTAATATGAGCGTCCTAACTCACGCACACAATGCAAACTAATATGATGTAATGGATAATATCATTATAAGAAAGAATAAAATAATATAAAGACCAATGGAATTAACTTTTCTTATCCCCAGTGGAGTTGCCACTGTGAGCAGGGATTTTTGCCTCCACTCCTAGTAGAATGGTTCTTGCGACTTTGGCATTGTTTAGACTCAAGGCCTTAGAGAACACAGACTTAAGTCCGGAGAAAATAGAGTCGCCACCCGGACAGGCCGGGAAAAAGAAAGGGGTGGATAACTCGATTTCTAAGAAATCTCCAACCCCGTAATGGGTTCGAAAAGTTGGGTACATGTGGGGAATGTGAGAAATGACCCAGCATCCCCACAACGCCCGGTTCATTGGAACCTGCTTCCTTTATAGGTCTTAATATTATAAAATTCTTAAATATAACAACATTATCCATATTACACACAATAATTAAAAGAAAACATCAATATATTAAAATCAAAGCAAGGTTCGAGCAAAATAAATAAATGGACACCCATCCGAAGATGGAAATATGTTCTTACATCACATGCCTAAATAGGACACCCACCGAAAGGTAGAAACATGTCATTTACATAGGTTCTAAAATAGAAAAGCAAATTAAATTACATGATATTTAACTAATAAGGTACTCACCAAGTGAAAACATACCTCTTACAACATTTGGAAATCTAAATAAATTGATAAAAGTAAATAATCATTCACCATAAATAAATTATTCATCAAAGGTATTAAATATCAATAGAAAGTAAACATCGATCCATGATAAATTAAATAAACCAAGCATTGAACTTAAATAAATTAAGGCATATAAAATAAATCAAAGCATAATCAAATATAGAATTGAATAAGGTAAATAAAAATCTAAATTATGGCAACTGTGAGTTTTTTAAGGAATTAAAATAGATTAAGGTTTTATGTTTTAAAAGGTTGATAAAGTTCTTTGATTAACCAAATTAATGTTTGGATGGTGAAATCATGAAACTAAGGTTTGAACACTTTAAAATACTTAGATTTATGGTTTATGGTTGCTCATTGAATTATGTTTTAAACTTACTGTGTAAAATTGTAAAATTTGTGTTTTTATGATTTTAAAGGATTAGGGTTTAGAAAAAATTAGGGTTTAAGGTTTTAGGGGGTTAGGGTTTACTATTTTGAGTTTTGGAATTAAATTAGGGTTTTAGGATTTTTGAATTTAGGGTTTCGGTGAATGTTTAGATTTTTTAGAATTTGGAAAAAAACAATTGGTAATTTCATGAAGTTTTATGAATTTAAACAAACGATTTAAAGTTTACATAAATAGAAAAGATATTTGTTAAGGTGTATAGAAAGAAACAGAATCAAATTTTGGTTTTAAAGAAAAACATGTTCAATTAGGGTTTTAAGATTTTGAAGAAATAAAAATAACAATTTTAAGCCTTTTTGAAAAATAAAGCAACGAATTAGTATTTTTAACTTTAGAAAAGGGGAATTAAGGTTCTGGGATTTTTGAATTAAAAGAAGCAACTAGATGAATTCAGCTACTGTGAAAAAACAAAAAGAATTTAAGAGCTCAAACCTTGGTTCGTGAGTTACACCCAAAAAATTGCTTCTTGGATGAACAAGGTCAAAGACAAGCTTTTCTTACCTTTGAATTGCTTGAATTGCTTGTTTGCTCCCTCCAAAGTCCAATTTAATCTACTTCCAGAAGGAATTTTTAAAGTTTTCAAGTTTTTCTACTCACTCTCGGTCACCAATTTTCGTCCCCCTTTCTCCCTGATTTTTCTTTGTTGTTTAGTCCTTATTTATAGAAGTTTTATATCATTCATTCCTAATTATTCACGGCATCTTTATTCATTAAGAAAAGGAAACCGAAACCTAATTGTATTAGGTTTCGAAAAATTTGCATCGAAAAATTTTGCTGGCGAAAAAAAAACTGCTGCGGAAAAATTGCGCTGGCAAAAAAAAATTGCCGCAGAAAAAATTATACTGTCGAAAAAGCTGCCGCAACTGCGGGCGAAATGTGCCTGCGAGCCATTTTGCCCACAGAAAAACTCTGCGGCAAAATGGCCAAGCCATTTCGCCCGCAGGCAACTTTTGCGGGTGAAATGTCCATAGGCCCGCGCTGACTTTCGGCTACGATTTTTTTATCGTCGATTTTTTATTTTTACATTTTATTAATAAAAATTAGATAGTAAAGTAAAAATTATTTAATTAAGATAATAAAATTATTTTAAACTAATTAAAATATATTAGATAATATAAAAATTATTTTAAACTAAATAAAATATATTAAATCCAACTGAGTTAAAAATTAAGAATATACTGTAGTAATTGCTCAAAAAATAACTAGTAAGAAGTTTCCAAGTTTCCAATATATTATTACCAAATATTTGATTAAATTTCAGCACAGGATAAAGGTCAGCCTAGTATTTTTTTTTTCCCCGCTTCAAGACAAATGGACTTCTCACCCGTATGCTCAAGGCTTTAGTTGTTATTTTATTTTATTTTTTTATAAGATGTTGTCAATTCCTAGTTGGCTGAGGATGCAGAAATTTCTTTTTTAATTAGTTTGACTTCCACCATTTTCAATTAAAGTTAGACTTTCACCAGCGGAATAAACTTGTAATTTCATAATTTTGCAAATAACTTTAATACCATTGAGCCATAACTCATCGGTCCGAGAATCAATATCTTAATTCAAATTTCATGTTGTTTTGTGTTTCAGTTATTCACCTGATGTTCAAAGTTAGTTCATAAACTATTTTTTTGTTTTATCAGGTGCCTAAAGCCAGCTTGTTTGTTCAGGATTTCGAAACCTTTTACTCTACCCAGTTGGAGCAACCTCTGTTTGCTGTGCTGTATGCAATGCAGTCACAGCTGTGCCCCCTTCTGGTATAAATTATTTTTTCTCCATTTTCTTCATTTTATCACAAGCTCAATTTGACTGTGAATTTGTACTCATGAAACTGCAAAATAATGCCGACCAGAAGATCACTTTCCTTCTTTTTTTTTTTCTCAGGTAATTTAAAAAACCAACATGACAAAACCATAGAGTTCATTTTAGAATATTGCCTTTTCCTGTCACTGCTTTTACCATTATGCTACAAAAACCGGGGGTAAACTGAAAATTTTAGTCAGTTGAAGCAATGTATATGCGTACATACAGATACACATATATCAGTGTATATATATATATATATATATATATATAAACAAGTTCAAGAATTAATGAGCTTCTAGAAAATGAAGATCTAACATTTAAGTTGTCTGTGAGATCAAAGCCAAAGCATAACCATTTGCGTTTAAATTCTATCAGGCACAGAAATGGCACAGTTGATCTGTGGAGGCTGCCACACCTTACTCATGTACATCTGCGGAGCGACAAGCTACAATGTTCTTATTGTCATACCATCAACTTAATCTTAGAAGGTATTGAATTTTCAATAGAATATTATTATTATAAGAGAATTGATTTTACCATTCTAGCTAATCTTCTATATATTATCTGAAAATTAAATATAGTTAAGACTGCCTTTGTAATAAATGGAAATAAGGTTGAAACTTATAATATGACAGCAAATCAAGTGGCACATGTGAATTGTGGGAACTGCAGGATGCTATTGATGTATCAATATGGAGCACGATCAGTGAAATGTGCTGTCTGCAATTTTGTGACATCAGTTGTGGTCAGTAAACATACAACTTTACCTATTCTTATAGAGAAAGAATGTCAATATGCAATTGTTGTATCTCATTATATTTATGTATATACTAACTATAATTATACATATTTATCGTCTTTCAAAAAAAAAATTAATGTAGCTGCAATATCTTAGTATATGAAGATATATATAACATATACCTATAGTATATGAAAGTATATATAGTATATGCCTATATATACCTATTGTTTTGAGAAAATAATACTATACAACTATTATATATTAGTATATACAAGTATATGCTAACTATAAATATATATATATATATATTTTAAAAAAAATAATATCAGTATGTAACTGTAATTATTACTATGTTTAATATGTTTTTGGTCATTTAGTGTTAATTTATGATTATTTAATGTGTTTACAGTTGCAACTACTCTTTCAATTATATTTTAAAAATTGTATATGATTAAAAACAGCTAATTAATTAGATTAAAATATAATTTACGTTGAATAATTTTAATTTTTTAATTATTTTTTGTATGTTTATTTTTTAATTTTTTATTTTTGTATATTATTTTCTGTGATTTTTATTTATTTTTTCATCTTTTTTGTTTTTTGGTTTGTTTGTTTTTTTCTTTTTTTACACTGTTTATATTATTTATAATGTTTATTTTTAAGACAAATTTAAAATTAATTTTTTGTACTATTTATATTTTTTTATATATACCGACATATATCCACATATAGTAACATATACTCATATATATTGTTATTCTTTAATTAAAGTATACGTAATATATACTAATATATACCAATATATATTGTTATTTTTATCGGTATATCTAATTATATGTAACATATATCTACATATAAATAAATATATAAAATAATTATATACCAATAAATATTCACACACATATATATACATATAACAATATATACTCACATATATTATTATTCTTTAGTTAAAATATATGTAATATATATCGATATATACTGACATATAGCTGCATATATGTAACACATATATATATCTAGTTATATGTAACATATATTGATATATATCCACATATACATGCATATATCATTATTTTTTAGTTAAATTATATATAACATATATAGACATACACCAACATATACCCACATATATACAATTTATCTTGAAATTCTTTTATAATAAATACCCATATTTATCAAGGTATATGTAGCATATACCAATATATATTATTATTATTTAGTTAAAGTATATGTAACATATACTGACATACACCCATAAATATATAACATATATTGTTATTCTCTTGCAACATATCCGTGCATATATCTAGTTATATGTAACATATACTAACATACATTATTATTATTTTTGCTATATCGAGTTATATATAACATATACTCACATATAAATAAATATATAAAATAGTTATATGTCAACATATATCCACATATATCGACATTTATTGTTATTCTTTAGTTAAAATATATGTAACATATACAAATATATACGACATATATATCAATATATACTTATATATGTGTAACAAATATATATATCTAATTATATATAGCATATATACCGATATATATCTATATATACCGATAAATACCGTTATTCTTTAATTAAAATATATGTAATATATCGACATATACTAATATATACCAACATATATCTACATATATTCACTTATATATAATATATATTGTTATTCTTTTGCATCATATACCTATATATATCTAGCTATATGTAACATATATCTACATATAAATAAAAATATAGAATAATTATATAACGATATACATCCATAAATACCTACATATATTGATATATATTCACATATATTATTATTCTTTAGTTAAAGTATATGTAACATATACCAACATATATCGATATATACCAACATATATTGTAATGGTTAAGATTTTAAACATGAAACTTTTTAACTAATATTGATAATTGATAATGTATAGTGATAAAAGTAATGTGGATAAATACTATAAGCAGAGTATAATAAATAGTATATCTCAAAATTTACTGAAGAAATTATTTTTATGGTTTTACAGGATTAAAACTCAATTTAGAATTAACGGTTAAGAATGAGGGTGCACCATAGTTATTATGAGCATTTCCTCACTTGATTAAACTATATATATATATATATATGTGTGTGTGTGTGTGTGTGTGTGTGTGTGTGTGTGTGTATGTACATGTGTGTGTGTGTGTGGAAACTTCTCATTTCTTCTTCCATCTCCCACGCCATTTTCCTCCACCATCACCATCTTCTCTATTTTCTTCTTCCTTTCACAAAAGAATCAAGGGAAAATATATCTTTTCCAATAATCTTTTTAAGAGAATTAGTTAGAGTAGGTAAGATTATCAACAAGCGATCAAAGAAAAAGAAGGAAAAGGGAGAAGAAGAGGGATTGTGAAGGAGGTATGTGCTTATGTATTATAATTTGCAAATATATGAATTTTTATGAATTTAATATTTGAATTGGTTGATTGAGTCATCTATAATGAATTGTTACTTAAAAGTATTGGTTAAATGGATTGATGAGTGAAAAGTGAATTTAAAGGAACTTATAAGTGATGAATATGATTTTTAATTCAATCTTTATAAGAAATGAGTGGTTTGATGTTGTTTTTAGCTATAAGTGATGGTTAAATATTGATTAATTGATATTTGAGTAGAGTATTTGATATAGACTCTTTTTATGTTAAAAAATTAGTTTTTGATTTATTTTTATCATAGATCTTAAATATGTTTATGTTTATATGGTTGAGTGTGAAAAAATATATAATTTTTGCCAGTGACATGGCCAAGTCCGTGGGTGTGTCTAGTGACACGGGCATTGACATGGCCAAGTCAGAGGGTGTGTCTAGTGACATGGGCAGTGACACGGCCAAGTCAATAGGTATGTCACATGCTGTCAAAAATTTTTATTTTCTTTGATGAGAGACACAACTAGTGACATGACCAAGTCAGTGGGTGTGTCTAGTGATACGGGCAGTGACATGGTCAAGACAGTGGATGTGTCACATGCTGTCAAAAATTTCTATTTTCTTTGATGAGAGATACGACCAGTGACATGGCTAAGTCAATGGGTGTGTCTAGTGACACGGGCAGTGACACGGCCAAGTCAGTGGGCATGTCACATGCTGTCAAAATTTTCCATTTTTCATTGATGAGAGACATGGCCAAGTAATTGAACATAACTTGGCCGTGTTCAATACCCTTTCCCCCAAATTGGCTTAAACAAGTGAATAAAAGCTTCATTTTGCATCCCACGGGCGTGGGGTTGAGATGCCACGGCCGTGTGGTACCTGTATGATGTTTTTAGCTTGTATTTTGTGATATACGAGCCTATTATGAGGCTAATATATTTATGTTTCTTACTTTTGTATTGAGAAGTCATGTGTATGTGTTAAAAGTATGGAAAAGAGTGATAAAGTTTGGATATGAGACAAATATATATAATACTAAATGTTGACAAAAGTATTGTACCATTGAAATGATATATACAATTTAGTGTCAATCAAAACTAATGAAATGTCCAAATCATACTGATTTTAGATCTAGCTTTGGATTAAATGGCTAAACAGAGGAAGAATAACCATAGTGATAGTGGACATCTCATGCCATTAATGGACACATTGTGTCATCAATGATAGTGGGTATAATTGCCATTATATATAATCTTGAGACTTGACATTAAAATTGCTACACTAACCTGTTATCCAAACCTATGATCCGAGTTCAGTATGTATGGGCATATTTAATGAAGATATCTAAATTAAAAATATATGTGAATATGATAGTTGTGAATAATGGAAGAAATGCAAATAATAATATAAGTCAATTACTTGAAATTGACTTACTATGTTACAATGTGAAAGTGAATGGTAATATATATTAATATTTATAAGTAAAAGTTCTAATACACAAAATAGAAATGTTATGCTCAAGTTATTAAATTAATCAATAACTTTATAAGTGTGGTAATGATTGAAAGTGTATATAATGATATAAAATACAAAGTGCCCCAAAGTATAGTATTAAATTTAAGTGCTGAAAATTATAGATTGAATAAAATTATCCTATATGTGAAATTGAAAAGTAAGACTTATTGAAAAATAAAATAAGTGTATTGTGAGTAAGGTTATCAAATGAGAAAGCAAGTCTTAAATAAAATGATTCATAAAGAGAAAAGTTGTAATACCGAAAGTATAGTATAGCATAACAACTTTTATAGAGTTAAAGTTATTATTTTGTGTAATCAAAATATTATGTTAGTTTGTTATTGAAAATAGTTAATATATTAAAATATTTCTTAAAACTAAGTGTTATTACTATATTACCATAAGTATTTTTCTTTAATATTAAGTGATAAAATATGTTTATATAAGCACCACTAAGCTTTGCTTAGCGTATTAGAATTATTTTCTGACACGCAGGTATCAGGTCATCGAAACAAGTTAAGAAGTGGAATTAAGGATAGCAAGAAATTATCTATAGTACATATAGAGATCTTTTGTATATTATACTCATAAGTTATGAAATGTATATATACAATTTAGTTTGGCTATTTGACAGATTGTACAAATTTGTAAACATGAAAGGAATATATGTATTTAAAGGATAAAATTTTGAGAATTCTAGTGAATAGTTATCAAATAAAGTAATGTAGTATATATATTTATTTGATTTGATAAACCCATGATGGTTATTTGATTTATAATTAGTATTTGAATTATTAGAGATATTGAAGATTGGTTTAAATGTTGGATTTATAAGTGTTGAATTAAACAAATTGTATTAATATTTGAAAATTTTTGTTAGTTGGAAGAGAACTTTGTAAATGAGATTTGAGTACTGACAGTATATCTAGTAATATCGTTTGATAGTTCTAATGAGAATTATCAGGGGATGTTACATTTATTGGTATCAGAGCCTGATTTAGGCATTTCTGGCATGTGGGGTTATGGGAGAAGTGAAATGCAATTGTCTAAGTTATGTGAATCGAATAAGTGAATATGTGTTTTGATATATTTCATATGTTTATGGTAGTTGTAGACCCTTAATTTTGACCCCAATTTGATATGGTCCTAATTAAAGGATGCCAAAATAAATTTGATCCGACTTTAAATATTTAAACCTAGTTTATAATTTTTAAAGGAGTCAGTTCGGATTAAAGAGGCATATATTTGATTGTAAAACCCTAAAATCAAATGGAATTGGCCCAAATTAAAATTTTTCTATCCATAATTAAAAAAAAGGCCTGAATAATTTAAGCGAGGCCGGCCTAGGAGACATTAGCATGCTTCATGTCGACCTTGGCAGCCCAAGATCGACACGAGCATGCCTCATGTTGACTTGGGCAAGCTAGGTCGACATGAGCATGCTTCATGTCGACCTTGGGAGGCTAGGTCAACATGAGTATGCTTCATGTTGACCTTGGCAGCCCAAGATCGACATGAGCATGCCTCATGTCGACTTGGGCAGCCCAAGGTAGACATGAGGTTGGTATCATGTCGACCTAGGGCAACCAGGTCGACATGGGTTCAATACGTTTCCTAATTCAACTAGAATTTGTTTTAGGGACTGATTTATATTAGGTTAAGGATTCTGAGTGAGGTTCGGCTATAAATATTAATGTTTCAGAATTCAGAAGGGTGGGAGAAAACATTAACAAGGGAACATTAAGTGGGGATGGTAAGGAACATTAACAAGATAGCAAGGAACTTGGCAGAATCGAGTGAACTGAAAAACTTTGGAGATCGGACTTTAAAACTTTTTGGCAGTGAAAACGATTGAAATTTTTAGAGAAGAATAAGCAATCAATCCATCAAAAGCAGCCATCTTGCCTTTGTTCTTGTTCATCCAAGAAGTAATTTTTGGTGGAACCAACAAACGAAGGTTTGAATTCTTAATTTCTTTTTATTTCTTACAGTAGCTTCGTTCTTTATTTGATTCATAAGATTATACACTCAAAACTTCAATCTTTGAAGATGTAATAACTTGATCTTCATTTCCAGAAACCTTAAGTGATTTCATCTATTTCTAAAAACCTTTAAAAAATACTTTTTTGTTTCTAAAAACCTTAAATCGCTTTGCTTATTTCCAGAAACTTTACAAAAACTCTAAACTATTTTCATCAGTCCTAAAACCAAACATATTTTTTTAAACACTAAAAACCCTAATTCCCTCAAAACCAAAACCATAAACCCTAGTTTTCTTAAACCCTAGTTCCCTTAAATCCTTAAACCCTAATTTTTCTATATCCTAATTTTTAAAACCTTAAAACCTTATAAATCTAAATATTAAAATTCAATATAGTAAATCAAAAATAATAATCCAATAAACGTAAATCATAAACCTAATGTTTTAATATCCAAACCCTAATTTCATGATTTTTCCCCTCAAACCCTAATTTGGTTAATCAAAGAACCTTATCAATCCCTTAAATCATAAAACCTTAATCCATTTTAATTCCCTTAAAACTTACAGTACCTTAAACCAATAAATTCTAAAACCCTAAACATTAAATAAAGAATCTTAAATAAAAACAGTAGCCTTAATTTGTATCTTTACTTGCTTTATTTACTTTTAGATTTGATTGTGTAGTTCATTATATGCTTTGATTTATTTTATATGTTTTGATTTATTTAATTTATCATGGATGAATGCTTTCTTTCTATTTTGATCGATGTTTAATATCTTTGATGAATGATTTATTTATGATGAATGGTTATTTACTTCTATCGATTTATTTCAATTTTCAAATGGTGTAAGAGGTATGTTTCTACTTTGTGGGTACCTCATTAATTAAGTTCTTTGTAATTTAAATTGCATTTTATATTTTAGACCAATGTAAAGGACATGTTTCTACCTTTTGGTGGGTGTCCTATTAGTTTAGACATGAACGATGTAAGGACATGTTTCCATCCTCGAGTGAGTCTTCGTTTATTTATTTTGCTTGTACATTATTTTGATTTTTAATATATTGATGTTTTATTTCAATTGTTGCATGTAATATGGATAGTATTATTATATTTAAGAATTTTATAATATTAAGACTTGTAAAGGAGGCCGGTTCCAATAAACCGGGCGTTGTGGGAGTGCTGGGCCATTTCTCACCTTCCCCACACGTACCCAACTTTCCGAACCCATTAGGAGATTGAGGATTCCTTAGGAATTGAGTCATCCACCCTTTTCCTTTTCTCAGCCCGTCCAGGTGGCAACTCCATTTTCTCTGGACTTAGGTTTGTGTTCTCTAAGGCCCCGAGCCTAAATAGTGCCGAAGTCATAAGAACCATTCCACCAGGAGTGGGGGCAAAATTCCCTGCTCACATTGGTGACTCCACTGGGGATAAGAGAAATTGATTCTGTTGGTCTTTATATTATTCTATTCTTTCTTATAATTATATTATCCATTGCATCATATTAGATTGCATCATGTGTGAGAGTTAGGATTCCCATGTTACCTGTGTTGTATTATGTAAGGGATACCATACTTTCACTCAAGGTATGAAGATCGAGCATGGCATAACCACTCATAGCCTCGTACCGTTCGGTATATACTTGCTATGGGAACCTAAGCCTTTTAACCCAAAGACTAAAGCTCATGTAATTGGCCTAGTTACTTTACTTAGGTTTTACCCCAAATGCATGTTGTTTGACTATGGTTAATTTATCTTAGCTTAAATCATGGCTTATTTGGTTTGTTCTTTTTCTAATATGATCCAAGTACATTTGTAAGCTCAAATGAATTTTTTCTTTAAAGTCCAAAAGACCAAAACTATTTTCAAAACTTTTCAAAATGGTTTTTAGACATAAAACTTTTCTGAAAAATAAATCAAAAATTTTTTTGCTCATGACCCAAATACTAAGCCCAAAATCCATTTTTTCTAAATTTGTTTTACAATGGGCTTAGAAACAAAATTATTTTCTTACAAAGAGCTTGCAAATTATTTAGGTCAATTACGAAATACCAAAAATCAATTGTGAGCCTAGTTTATACTAAGAATAATTAATCATGGGCTTATTTTTGGCATGAATCATTAGTTACTTTTTCAAGTGAGGAATCTATTTATAATAAACCTCTTAATTTAGTTTTAATCCAATATAGCTACTTTAGTTGGTTGAATGGATTAAAACCTAATTAATGAGAATTATCATAAACTGATTTCCATTTTCGAAAATATAACTATTGGTTGAAACGTCCGAGAAAAATATTCAAAAACAAGATGCCCCATGTTGGTACTTTGTTAACCATATACCTAGAAAAAGAGACTCGCCATTCATGTGTGGATGTTATAAGGTAGGAAGGAACGTCCTAATTGTCCTTGTTTGTTGATTTTTTGTGTATACATGCATATATGCATACATTTGCATCTCATATCATTGATCCTTTCTAGCTCATAGCCCTAGATTACGACAGTTCAAAAGCTTATGACAAGTCGACCTACGCCGGAAGTGAAGAAGCTAGCAACGACTCAATCACTTGCTCACCAAAAGCAATGGAGCCCGAACAAATTCAAAGAATGGTAGATGAAGTCCTCAATGCCAACATGGAAGAAATAAAAGAGGCCCTAGCTGAGACCATGAAGAACCAGTTGACTGCAATTTTAGAAAATCATGCCGAAGTATCTACTAGCACTAAGAAATCAAAGGACAAAGGGAAGACTAAAATTGGTGAAGTGGTTTTTGATGATGAAAAGGTGATCATTGATGATGATGATGATTGGGCTTAATACTACCAAGATCCTCAAGATAAAAAGAAACCGAAGTTTGTTGAGAAGGCAACTATTGAAAAGACCGAGACGTCTGATGTTAAGAAGATGATTACTGATTTAGAAAAGAAATTTGAGAAGAAGTTGAAAACCAAAGAAATATCCTAAGTTGACAAATTATTTGAACAAGATGAGGAGGTCCCTTATAAGTTCATGATGCCATCCTTTGCAAAGTTTGATGGTATTGGAAATCCTCATCTCCATGTGAAGTAGTACATCACTGCCATGCAGTCTGCCCGAGCTACTAAAGCTCAAACTCTAAGATATTTCATGCTCTCATTGGACCCTGTTGTCCAAAATTGGTTTAACACCTTAAAGGAAAGTACTCAAAAAGATTGGGACATGTTATACAAGGCCTTCATCCAGCAATACGGATATAATGTCGAGATGAAAGTTACCTTAATGGAAGTGGAGTCCATTAGACAAAGGCCAAATGAGAATTTAGTGGACTATGTGAAAAGATGGAGAAATAAGGCTGCTTTGCAAAAGAAAAGGCCCGATGAATATGATCAAATAAGGATGATTGTGAGAGGAGTGTTGCCTAGTCTCTGTAAAAGGATGTCTCACACCCTTATAAGGGATTTCAAAGATCTTCTCCAAGCTGGTCTACAAATTGAAGAGTGGGAAAGGGAGAAGAATTGCTTTTCGGTAAAAAGGAATGAGAAAGGGAACTACCAGTCGGGCAATCAAAGCATGTAAAAAAAGTTGATGTTAATACAACTGGTCAAGCAAATAGAAGACAATTTTCAGATCTAGGGAAGCCTTTGTCTTGGGTCTTCAACAAGCTATAAAAGAAGGGACTATTAAAGCCATTAGCCCCTCGACCTTTGCCGAATCCTTTACCCCTAAAATTTAATACTAAAGCCTTTTGTGAGTTTCATCAAACACAAGGACATGAGACAGACAAATGCTTGCGACTAAAACATGAGATCCAAAATTTATTTGACAGTGGTAAGCTGCCTGAGCCTGATAAGACCAGGACAAAAGACAATCCTTTGCCAAAATTCAACAGAGTGCCACCACCAGCAACCTTCATGGTAGGAAAAGGATTGGAAGAAGATTTTGTTTTATCATCCTTTCAAGATGGAAATATTGAAGATATGAAAGGAAAAGAAGCTTAACTCGACAAACTTTTCTTAGCTTGAATGTTGCTTTTCAATTTTGCTTTCTTTAATATTTAATTGGAACAATCTTGTTTTTCAAATTTAAATTTATTTGAATAAATTACTTTCATCAAAAATCTTGTTGGTCTTTGTTCATTTTAGTGCTCAACCAATGAGGAATCTAGCTTGATGTTCATAAATTAACGCGTCTAGGCATCATGACTCGAATGACTTTACTAGATAAGGGAATTGCTCTATAGCATTGAGTTGTATATGCTTACTTAGAGAGGGCTCCTGCATAATTACCTTTGTTTAGGTCCTAGTTAGTCTTAGAACATGCTTTGACAAACTTTCGAGGAGAAATTTAAACTCTACTTATTTAAGGGAGAGATGATCTAGGCATTGCTTGGTTAGCCAACAACTTGTATCCACCCTATTAAATATCAATCCCTAGTTGTCCCTTTGAGCCTTCATAAAATTTTATCTTTCTTTTCATTGGTTTATAAATCCCAACAACCTACCCTGAGCTGTTGTGATACTTTTGACAAGTCTTATGATCACTAAAGTGAAGACGCAAGAAGATCAAAAAAAGTAATGAATAGTCAAGATCTTAAGGATAGTTGATGTTCTCAAGACCATAAGGGTAGTTGAAGTTCACTTAATATCTCCAATCTATCAAGATAACATCAGAGTAATAAATGATTTATTCTTATTAAAGAAGATTTATTTCACTCCACTCATCCATTATTAGACACCCACGTTGGTACAAACAAGACAACTCTTTTAGAGCTAGAACCACAAAAAAAAAAGAAAAAAGAAAAAAAAGAGGAGAAGAAAAAAGAAAAAAAAACAAAAAAAAGAGAAGAAAAATAAACCCAAAAAGGCAATTCAAAAAGCCAACTGAGTTCTCTTTTACCTAAGACAACAAAAGGCTTCCATTGGTCCAACCCAACAAAAGATTCAATCAAAATTGGAAAAAAAAGAGGAAGACCATCCAGTTCTTGAAAGTTCTGTATTTGACAGTCCTACAAGGAAGAAAGACGAAATGATAAAATGCTCAAAGAAAGAAAAGAGCAAGAAAAAGAAAAAAGAAAGAAAAGGGAGAAGAAGAAAAGAAATGAATTTGGGTACCAAACTTTTTTTGCAATGGCAAAGACTATCCCAATCAAGATTCAGGTTAACGCCAAAAAGAAAGAAGAATGTTCAAAGCTCTGTCTTTTCATGCTCCCAAAAGTTTTAATAAGCAGTTTGTAGTGTGAAGATTTGTCCATTGTGTCACATCGGCTCCAACTTACAAATGGCCTTCACTAAACCTATTTCCCTTATAGACCCCATTTCAAGCTTATTAAAGACATGTTGATCTCTCTTGGTAGGTAGAGTCTATTAGTGGAGATAGTTTGAATAAGCATGCATATGAGATAGACAATATTTAAACTCAATGAGACCTTTGGCCAAGTAATGTGTCTGTGCCTATCTGAAGTGCAACAATTCTTGCTTAAGTAGAAATGATTCCCGAGTTTAGTATGGTAACTAGGGTTGTCATATTATAAATATGTTAATTTGGAAAGATCAAGTCCTGAGGTACATTGACATTGATTTGGGAAAGCCAACATTCGATTTTAAAAAAAAATGTTTTTATCATATGAAGCCTTCAAGTTAAGGGAAGTATGTTGAACTATCGAATCTCGAAAGACACATCGGGCAAAGGAAATGATTACTGGCAAGGTCATGAAGAAGCTACCAATTGACATACTGAATCATAATTTGAAATGGATGTATCTTTGCTATTTGGGGCCTCCATTATTCATATTTTCAACATCTTGAAGATAAAAACCATAAATGAGAAGCATCCTGTCATTCAAAAGCAAGACCTGAATGGGCATCTCAAAGGAGTCAATGAGAATGCTTATGTTGATTACCTCGGTCTGTGAGTTAATAAAACTGCTGTGAGTATTATCATGCATATCATGCATGCATGAGCATATCACATTGCACTTTCTTGTCTTGTATTATTTATTCTTTATTAAAGTGAACGGTAAACACCCTGTGAAGTAAACAATCAAAAGAAGATATCAAATCAGGGGGGCATGGAAAGCCCATTGATTGAGAAAGTTTCAGTAATTTTGCAAAGAGAAGAAATGCGTGCTTTTGTAAAGAATTAGACAACAAGAACATCAATCAGAGCCCGCATAGAAAAATCATGGGTTTGAGCCTACACAGGGGGCAAAGTTTCTCCTTTTCAGTTTTTGAGTTTATGCATGAACAAAATATTTTGACTCACTTCTAATATTTTACCACATAGGGGGGCAAGGAGAAGATATGAAGGCTAGCTAAAAGGGCTGATTTTTTTTTGTTCATGTATAATTAATGAACAAGAAAAAGAATTCTCAAAAGAATAAAAATAAAAAAATCAATCAAAAGAGAAAATTAGAATTCTCAAATGCAAAAGATAAAAGGTCAGTCCAGCTAAAAGAGCTAAAGCCAGGGTAAAGACCCGATTTTCAATGGATAAAGATCCATATTTCAAAGGGTAAAGACCCAAAGTCCAAAGGATAAAGATCCATGTTTCAAGGGTAAAGACCCAATTTCCAATGGATAAAGATCCATGTTTTAAAGGTAAAGACCCGATTTTCAATGGATAAAGATCCATGTTTCAAGGGTAAAGACCCGACTTCTAATGGATAAAGATCCATATTTCAAGGGTAAAGACCCAATTTTCAATGGATAAAGATCCATATTTCAAGGGTAAATACCCGATTTCCAATGGATAAAGATCCATTTTTCAAGGGTAAAGACCAGATTTCCAATGGATAAAGGTCCATGTTTCAAGGGTAAAGACCCGATTTTCAATGGATAAAGATCCATGTTTCAAGAGTAAAGACCTGATTTCCAATGGATAAAGATCCATATTTCAAGGGTAAAGAGCCGATTTCCAATGGATAAAGATCCATTTTTCAAGGGTAAAGACCCGATTTTCAATGGATAAAGATCCATGTTTCAAGGGTAAAGACCCGATTTCCAATGAATAAAGATCCATATTTCAAGGGTAAAGACTCGATTTCCAATGGATAAAGATCCATGTTTCAAGGGTAAAGACCCGATTTCCAATGGATAAAGATCCATATTTCAAGGGTAAAGACCTGATTTCCAATGGATAAAGATCCATGTTTCAAGGGTAAATACCCGACTTCCAATGGATAAAGATCCATATTTCAAGGGTAAATACTCGATTTCCAATGGATAAAGATCCATATTTCAAGGGTAAAGACCCGATTTTCAATGGATAAAGATTCATTTTTCAAGGGTAAAGACTCGATTTCTAATGGATAAAGATCCATTTTTCAAGGGTAAAGACCCGATTTCCAATGGATAAAGATCCATTTTTCAAGCGTAAAGACCCGATTTCCAATGGATAAAGATCCATTTTTCAAGGGTAAAGACCCAATTTCCAATGGATAAAGATCCATGTTTCAAGGGTAAAGACCCGATTTTCAATGGATAAAGATCCATCTTTCAAGGATAAAGACCTAATTTCCAATGGATAAAGATCCATGTTTCAAGGGTAAAACCCGATTTCCAATGGATAAAGATCCATGTTTCAAGGGTAAAGACCCGATTTCCAATGGATAAAGATCCATGTTTCAAGGGTAAAGACCCGATTTCCAATGGATAAAGATCCATGTTTCAAGGGTAAAGACCCGATTTCCAATAGATAAAGATCCATATTTCAAGGGTAAAGACCCGATTTTCAATGGATAAAGATCCATGTTTCAAGGGTAAAGACCCGATTTCCAATAGATAAAGATCCATATTTCAAGGGTAAAGACCCGATTTCCAATGGATAAAGATCCATTTTCAAGGTTAAAGACATGATTTCCAATGGATAAAGATCCATGTTTCAAGGGTAAAGACCCGATTTTCAATGGATAAAGATCCATATTTCAAGGGTAAAGACTTGATTTCCAATGGATAAAGATTCATATTTCAAGGGTAAAGACCCGATCTCTAATGGATAAAGATTCATGTCTCAAGGGCAAAGACCCAATTTTCAATGGATAAAGATCCATATTTCAAGGGTAAAAGCCCGATTTTCAATGGATAAAGATCCATATTTCAAAGGGTAAAGACCCAAAGTCCGATGGATAAAGATCCATATTTCAAGGGTAAAGACCTGATTTCCAATGGATAAAGATATGGATCAGTTGGCCTGGATTACGAACCAGTCTTTTCACCATTCCAACGTATAGCCCATAGGTAATCATAGGCATGCCACCATACCCAGAACTCTGAAAATTAAATAACATACTAGGCACGTAATTTATTCATATTTCTCATTATTAATCTCTTTCTCATTTTTACATATTCAATCTAGGCACATTGCCTTATTTTCACATTTTTTTTCTTACTTTTCTCATTTTTCACATCTTTCTCATTTTTCTCACTTTTCTCACTTTTCTCATTTTTATCAATATCAATTCATTTCATTATTACACATATCTCATTTTTGCATTCACAACACATTACCCAATTACTTTGGGTATTTTCACATAATATGCATATTTCATATGTTACACAAATTAGCCATTATCAATGGCTTTTCACAATGCATTTAATATATATATGACATTACAAATGTCATAGCATATTATTCATACACAATCAATGAACCAAGTAGCTTAACACATTTTTCAACCAAAATGTGTTAAGTCCAAATGTTATGCAAATATAGACATTAAATTCAAAGTTTGTACATACCTCCACTAGCAACCCAAAGTAAGCTAAAAACAACCTTCAATCCAATCTTTCCAACGTGCCCTTCACCCGATAAATATGATGTTTTTGGGGGTGAAAAGACTGGGTCGTAAGCCTCAAAAACTGTAGCAGTCTAGCCGGGTTGAGGTCCAAGATACTGGGGCCTAAAGGTCTAGCCGGGTTGAGGTCCAAGAGACTGGGGCTGTTACATTATCCATGGATATATTGCCTATGGGGCTAGACACATGGTGTCATTATGGACCAAAGCAGTAACTCTGAAATTTAAATAGCATATTAGATCCTTTTTGGGCCCATGCTTGTCTTTGTTTTACTGTGAATTATGAATTATACAATTGAGTAATATAATATTATGAGTTGTGCTTATGAAATATTTAAAAAATATAAGAAAGTGGATTGATGTGACATCTATATGCATTGTGCATTTGGTATTGAATTGAGTTATATTGTTATTATCAAAGTTTGTACCACTAGGCTTCGGCTTAGCGTGATTGTTTCCATCGCGCATGTGACAGGGTAGACCCAGTTGAGCTAGAAAGTTCTTCTAGACCAGGTCGGGTCTAGACTTATAGTTGAGCTTGTTGAGTTGCTGTCGAGATCAGAAACACTGCCTGCAGCATGTATATATTTTTATGTTATTGTACATTTTGAGTTTTATGCATAATATATTATGTTTTGAATTTTACGTATTGTATATTATAAAGAATGTTTGGGTCAATGTATTTGAAATGGGAGAGTAAGTGTGTTTTAAATTATATATATATATATGTATAAATGTTTGAGAAACTTGGTGAAATTGAGAAGTATGGTTGAGATGGTGATTGGAAATTATTTGGGAGTGTTTTCTTTTTTGCAGGTTGTGTTTTGATAAATTTTGGGATGTCCATAACAGACAAAACTCTGGAGAATTTTTCCCAGAGATTTTTATATATATTATTTATTTTGGGTTCTTATAATAAGTAAAGAATGTTTATATTCTATTTAATTTTTATGTATTTAGAATTTAAAATTTTAAATTGGAAATGTGAAATTTTTATTAAACCGGTCTGTGACATTTTTGTACCATATATGCGTATTTTACATATGCTAGAAATATGTATTGTACGTATATAGGGTATAAGGGTGTTACATTTGTTTTGGTATCAGAGCCTAGGTTTGAGGTTCTCGACCTAGGTGGGATGATAGAGAGAGAAAATAGGGGATTTGAAAAATAGTTTTTAATTGTAATACATGCATTGGCACTGGCAGTTTCTGATCTCTGATATAGTATTTTCTGCCGCATCAGGCTGCTGAGGGTAGTACAGAGAGTGTGGCTCCAGATGAGGGTAGAGATGGAGCTAGAGTTGTATCTACTGGTGAGGCGTCTGTTTTTGTGTCTGTGAGACCAGCAACTGATGAGGTTTTGCCTGGCTAGGTATGGCATATGGTAGAGTTGTTGAGGCAGGCTCCAGTTTCGCAGCCGCCATAGCCGCAGCCACAGTTGCCGGTGAGGCAATATGATAAATTGAGAAAGTATGGGGCTAAGGATTTTGTTGGTACTACAGACCCTGTTGTAGCAGTGCAGTGGCTAGACCAGGTTCAGAGGATATTTATTCAGTTACAGGCTAGTCCAGAAGAGAAGTTTGATTATGCCAGATCTCTTCTGCAGAGAGATGCATATGATTGGTGGAAGACGGCTCCACATGCTCTAGATAATCCACCAGTCCTGACCTATGATGATTTCCTGCTGGAATTTGAGCAGAAGTATACTCCGAAAGAGTATAAAGATGCAAAGAAGATGGAATTCCTGAGTCTGAGATAGGATACCAGGACAGTGACCGAGTATGAGATCGAGTTTATCCGGTTGAGTCACTATATTGGTGGGATCATTTCTGACGAGTTTGATAGGTGTAGGAGGTTTGAGGAGGGACTAAGACCCTCTATCATGTGCATCATCGCAGGCTCTCGGCATCAAGATTTCTTCCAGTTAGTTGCAGCTACCAGGAGTGTTAAGAGGGCGTAGAGTCTTGCAACAGCTGCCAAGGTTGAGGAGACCAGAGTTAGGAGACTCTAGAGTGAGGCAGGGTCTTCATCAGTGAAGAGAGGCCGAGGGGGGACATTTTCAGAGATTTAGTAGGAGTCAAGGGCAGTTTGGTAGGTCAGTACATCAGCAGAGACAGAGGCAGAGACCTGCAGTTTCAGTGGCTAGTGCTCCGACTCTAGTGGCTCAGAGACCTACTCCACCTACTTGCATTCATTGTGGTAGAGTACATGGAGGTGTCTGCTGGAGGAGAAGTGCTTCGGGAATGTGTTTTAGATGTGGGTCATCAGACTATTTTATCAAAGATTATCCCGAGCCACCAGAGGTTAGGTAGGCAGATACTGCATCTTCTTGACCCAGTGTCAGAGGTGGTCGTGGTGGCAGAGGTTTTAGTAGAGGTGGTCGACCTGGGTTTAGTCAGAGAGGAGGCTCTACATCTGGAGGCAGTAGGCCAGATGAGGCTGGGCCATCTCAGCGGGTTTATGTGATGCAGAGGCAGCCGGATGCTTCAGCCGTCATTGCGGGTACATTTTCTTTATTTGGTATTTCAGTCCTTGCTCTATTAGATACTGGATCTAGGCATTCATACATAAGTGCATCCATTTTGCCTGTGTCTAAATTGCATTCTGAGTCCCTAGGATTTGATGTCTTGGTGACAAATTCTTTAGGGTATAGTGTTGTGGTGAGCAAGGTGCAACGAGATAGTCCAGTTGTTGTTTAGGATGAGGAGTTTCACGGTGACATGATTGAGATGCCTTTCAGGGAATATGATCTGATTTTGGGCATGGATTGGTTATCCAAGCATGGGGCTGTGGTAAACTATCAGAAGAAATGTGTTACTTTGAGAACACGGGATGGTAGGGATGTTATAGTATCTAGTGAGCAGAGGTATCTTTCATCTATGTGAGCAGGAATTTTCGCAACCCACTCCCGGTGGAATGGTTCTTGCGACTTCGGAACTGTTTAGGCTTGGGGCCTTAGAGAACACGGACCTAAGTCCGAAAAAAATGGAGTCGCCACCCGGAAGGGCCAAAAAAAAAGAAAGGGGTGGATGACTCTATTCCTAAGGAATCCCCAACCCCTAATGGGTTCGCAAAGTTGAGTACGTGTGGGGAAGGTGAGAAATGGCCCAGCATCCCCACAATGCCCGGTTCATTGGAACCGGCCTCCTTTACAGGTCTTAATATTATAAAATTCTTAAATATAACGATATTATCCATACTACACACAATAAAAAGAAAGCATCATTATATTAAAATCAAAGCAATGTCCAAACAAAGCACATAAATGGATACTCATCCGAAGATGGAATCATGTCCTTACATCACATACCTAGATAGTACACCCAACAAAAGATAGAAACATGCCCTTTACATAGGTTCTAAAATAGAAAAGCAAATTAAATTACATGATGTTTAACTAATGAGGTACCCACCAAGTGGAAACATACCTCTTACAACTTTTGGAAATCTAAATTAATTAATAAAAGTAAATAATCATTCATCATAAATAAATCATTCATCAAAGCTATTAATCAAAATATAAAATAAACATCCATCCATGATAAATTAAATAAATCAAGTATTGAAATTAAATAAATTAAAGTATAAGAGATAAATCAAAGCAAAATCAAATATGGAATTGAATAAAGCAAATAAAAGTCCAATTATAGCTACTGTAACTTTTTATGGAATTAAAATAAATTAGGGTTTTATGTTTTAAAAGGTTGGTAAGACTCTTTGATTAACTAAATTAATATTTGAATGGTGAAATCATGAAACTAGGGTTTTAGACACTTCAAAATTGTTTTGATTTGTGGTTTTAAATGGTGATTTCAAGCTACTGTGTAATTTTAAAATATTTATATTTTTATGGTTTTTTAATGTTTTAAAGGATTAGGACTTAGAAAAAATTAAGATTTAAAGTTTTAAAGGAGTTAAAGTTTAATATTTTAGGTTTAGAAGTTGAATTAGGGTTTTAGTATTTTAGAATTTTTGGGTTACGGGTGATGCATGAAACTTTTAGGATTAAAAATCAATTTGATACTTTTATGAGATTTTGTGAAAATAAACCAAACAAATTAGTTTTTATAAAGAGAAAAGATTTACATAATTGGAAAAAGTATTTTTAGGGTTTTTATAAGAAAACAAAATATGTTTTAAGAGTTTACATAATTTGGAAAGTAAATTGGAGTTTTGGGGTATTGAAGAAATAAAATTAATAACTATAAATTCTTTGGGAAATAAAGCAATGGATTAGTGTTTTTGACTTTAGAAAAGCTAAATTAAAGTTTAAAGGTTTTTAATTTTGAATAACACAATTTCCTAATTTTAGCTACTGTGTAAAAAAAACAAAAGAAAATCAATAAACACATACCTTTTTTTTTTTATGATTCCTCCAAAAATAATTCTTCTTGGATGAACAAGCTCCAAAGACAAGCCTTTTTTGCCTTTGAATTGCTTAAATCGTGTTTCTGCTCCTTAAAAGTCAATTGAATTCAATTATTGCTTTTCCACTTCACTTTCAGATTCAAATTCTCAAAGCTCATGTGAAATTTTTCCTCCCCCAATTTGGTTGCCTTTGGTCCTTATTTATAAAGATCTTTCTATGTATATTCCTTATTATGCACGACAAGTAATATTAATAAGAAAAGAAAACCAAAACCTAATTAAATTAGGTTTCAAAAATTTTACGTCGGAAAAAATTGCGCTGCCGAAAAAAATTCTGCCGCAGGAATCTGCGGTAGCGGGGAACCTAGTGGGCCTGCGAGCGACTCGCCTGGAGGAAAATCCTGCGGGCGAAATAGATTTCTATTTCGCTCGTAGGAAAATCCTACGAGCGAAATAGAAAAACTATTTCGCCCACAAGAATTTCCTGCGGGCGAAATAGTGCGGGCGAAATGCCTAGGGGCCCGCGCGACGATTTTTTTGTCGCCGATTTTTCCGACTCCGATTTTTATTTTTATTTTTATTTTTGATTTTTATTTGTTTATTTTTATTTTTTATTAATAAAAATTAGATACTAAAGCAAAAATTATTTTGGACCAATTAAACAACAAAAATCATTTTAGACTAAATAAAACATATTGGATCAGATTGGGTAAAAAATAAGACTTAATTTTTGAGGTTTTGGGTTCTGGACCTAAGAGATTTGGACACTCGATCCTAATCTAGACTTGGATACTTGATCCTATCTGGATTTGGGTACTCGATCCTAAACTGGATTCGGATACTCGATCCTAACTAGATTTGGATACTCGATCCTAAATTAGATTTGGATACTCAACCCTAAATTGGATTGGGATACTCGATCCTAACTAGACTTGGATACTCGATCCTAAACTGGATTTGGATTTTCTATCGTAAACTGGATTTGGATACTCGATCATAAATTGGATTGGGATACTCAATCCTAACTTGATTTGGATACTCGATCCTAACTTGGATTTGGATACTCAATCCTAAACTTGATTGGGATACTCGATTCTAAATGGATTTGGATACTCGATCCGAAATCAAATTTGGATACTCGATCCTAAACTGGATTTGGATACTCGATCCTAAATTGGATTTGGTACTCAATCCTAACTAGATTTGGATACTCGATCCTAAACTGGATTTGGATACTCGATCCTAAATGGATTTGGATACTCAATCCTAAATTGGCTTTGGATACTCAATCCTAAATTAGATTTGGATACTCGATCCTAAACTGGATTTGGATACTCGATCCTAAATGGATTTGGATACTCGATCCTAAATTGGCTTTGGATGCTCGATCCTAAACTGGATTGGGATACTCGATCCTAACTGGATTTGGATACTCGATCCTAAATTGGATTGGGATACTCAATCCTAACTGGATTCGGACACTCGATCGTAACCGGATTTGGATACTCGATCCTAACCTGGGTACTTTGACTTGAGATTTGAATTGATTTTGATTTAATTTGGGTACTTGGACCCGAGATTAGATTTGAGTTGGGTACTTAGACCCGAGAATGGGTGCTTGGACCCGAGATTGAGTTTGACTGACCTTTTTATCATTTGAGAAATCTGACTGCTCCGTTTAGTCTATGCATTGTGGTTTTTCACCCTCAAAATGGATCTTCATCCTCTTAGATCGGGTCTTCATCCTTGAAAATGAATCTTCATCTTTTAACATCGGGTCTTTATCCATTAGAGGTTGGGTCTTTACCCTGGCTTAAGCTCTTTTAGCTGGATTGGTCTTTTGTCTTTTGCATCTTCATTCTTTTGAGAGTTCTAATGTTCCATTCTTTTGTTCTTCCTTTTTGCAAAGATTTAGCTATTTTTAATTGGACCTTATATCCTCTCCTTGCCCCCTTGTGTGGCAAAATATTTGTAAGTGAGTTTAAAAATATTTGGTATATAAACTCAAAAAATTGAAAAGGAGAAACTTTGCCCCCTGTGTAGGCTCAAACCAAATATTTTATCCATGCAAGCTTTGATTGGTGTTTTTGCCGTCTAGTTCTTCGCACAAGCACATATTTCTTCTATTTGCAAATTTACTGGAGCTTTCTCAAGCAATGGGCTTTCCATGCCCCCCTGATTTGACATCTTCTTTTGATTGCTTGCTGTTCATTTTGACAAGGAATAGACAACACAAGACAAGAAAGTGCGATGTGATATGCTCATGTATGCATGTATGCATGAATAATACTTACAGTGGTTTTATTGACTCACAGACTGAGGTGATCAGTAGAAGTGTTCTCATTGGTTCTGTAACACCCCTACATTCGGTACATGCACATTACAATTATCACAATGTAATATCCATGCCCTGAACATAGGGACGCAACGATTTTCTTTAACCTTCAAATCATTTATAAAGACAACATAATCTTTATCATTACACATTTATAGAAAATAAGTAATTAACTTGTAATATAAAAACAAAATAGATATAAACATATTTACTTAATACGCAGCGGAATTTGAAGATTTGTTACATATATAAAAGCATTTAAATTCGTATTTACATTATAAACAATAGTTTACAAAATATAAATAAGTTATACATGATTGGCAGTTCTTCTCTGATCTTTAAGTTCCAAAGTAATCTCTTCAATGTCTACTCTCACTCGGTCTCGAAGAGCTCTTGGGTTCAACCTGATCACCTGCGCGATTAACACTATCGCGCTAAGCCAACGGCTTAGTAATACAAAACATGCTATTATCATGCTTTAAATGCAATGCAATGTCACACATCTTAATAATAGAGACAACATCATACCTTTGCATTACACCATTCATGATCATATAAACATATCACATTTCACAAGTTCTTCTATATCTCATTATTCAATCAATTCATCTTAATAAATCACATTTAAACAAAGACACACATGGGCCCAAAACACACTAATATGCTATTCAATTTTCAGAGTTAATGCTTTGGTTTTATCACATTTATCATTATCACATATACCCAACTAGGCTTCAAGGATTAGGTTCAACCAAGCTTCAAGGGGAACAAAGCATGCTAAGTCTCAACCCAACTTGGCTTCAAGAACCAAACCCAACCTAGCTTCAAGGGTTGTAACATCTCAATTAGGCTTCAAGGACTAGACCCAACCAAGCTTCAAGGGGAGTAAAACATGTTAAACTTCAACCCAACTTGGCTTCAAGGATCAAGCCCAACCTAACTTCAAGAGATTGTTACTATCATTAGGCATGCCACCAACAACAAACTCTGAAAATGGAATAACACATTAGCCACACAACTCATTTATTAATTTATTATCAATTTCATTCTCAAATGAATCAACATAGCCAATCACAATGGCTCTACATTTTATTTGAATTATCATAGCCAATCACAATGGCTTTATATTCCATTTCATCTCAATTCACATCATAGCATTTCAATCTTTCATATACACAATCATTTGCATCATCATGTCATTCACATTATTCATATATATATATCATCATTGATATAAACATAACAACACACATTGCTCATATAAATTAACAATGTAGTAATGCCACATTTGTACTTACATACAATCATATAGGTTTTTACTTACCTCAAAAGCAAATCACACCACTCTTAACACTTCCTTGTTCAAGATCCTTCTACCTCTTAGATCAATGATCAATCACTATCTTCAAACCCTAATCCAAAAATAATAACATATACTTACTTAGGGATACACAAAAGATAAACAATTTAAGAATGAACTAGGGCAAACCCTAAACTTGACACGTTCACCCACACGGGCGTGTCCATGACTGTGCCCTAACTCCACAACACAGAAGCATTTACACGCTCAACAACATGGGCGTGTTCCTGGGCGTGTAAATTCTCAAATCTTACAGTAGCTATGACACGCTTAATAACACGGGCGTGCTACTGGTCGTGTTACACCTACTGCCTCCAACACAATTGACACGCCTAAAGACCCTGGACGTGCTCATGGGCGTGTCCGGCCACAAATCAAGATTCTGGCCAAAACAACCAAACACTCAACAAAACACTTTTATCCATCAACATCCACTTCACACCATCTTAACAAAACATAATCAAAACTCATCTCAAACTTGCAACACACCAAAACAAGCCAAAACACACATCAAACACAAAACACAAAATCATCTCAAAACCCTCACCACATATACAACATCATCTCTTCCAACCACTTACTCTTTTCTTCAATCCATACTCAAAATCCATCATCAAATCACTCAAACACTTCTCACATCTCAAAATCAACCAACACACTCTTAAAAATCTATCAAACTCAAATATCATTTCAAATAAGCACAAAGATCACAAGAGAACTTACCAAAGTTATAAGACTTCTTGTATCATCCACTAGATCACTTCAATCTTCCTTCAATTTGAGTTAAACACCTCAAGATCTTCACTTTGTCTTTTGCTTTCCTTTGTCTATGGAAGAGCCGGCCAAGATGAAGGAGAAAGAAGAAGAAAACACAAAGAACAATCAAGAAGCCCAAAGTCAACTCATCTTTTAATCTCCACCAAGTGTTTCAATTAAAGCAATTACCAAAACACCCTTCTACAAATTGTTTTGTTTCTTTTTAAAACATTTGCCCTTTTTAGTCATTTCACCAATAACCAAATAAATATCTTCATCCCTTGACTCTCCATTTTGACCAACATATATATATATATTATATATATCACCATATAAACAACATATACATTTCCCTATACACAATACTTCCCATTCAAACAACACATATACATTCTCTTTCAATTTCTTTTCTTATCAACATAACATATACACTTAATTCAAACAAACAACAATTACATCCAAACTTCTAGGGAATACATTGGGATATTACAATTCTCCCCCTCTAAAAAGAAATTTCGTCCTCGAAATTACCTGATATTATCTCTGAAACAATTGAGGATATTGATCTCGCATGGTTTGCTCACTTTCCCAAGTTGATTCTTCTCTACCATGATTCTTCCAAAGAATCTTCACAATTGGCACTTTCTTATGTCTCAACTCTTTCATTCCATAAGCCAAAATAGCAACTGGTTCTTCTTCAAAAGTTAGATCTGGACTCACTTCAATAGATTCAACTGATAACACATGAGATGGATCTGATCTGTACCTCCTCAACATAGAAACATGGAATACATTATGGATCCTATCCAACTCAGGTGGTAAAGCAAGCCTATAAGCAACTGGCCCAACTCTTTCTAAAATTTCATATGGTTCAATGAAACGAGGACTCAGCTTTCCTTTCCGACCAAACCTCAAGATCTTCTTCCAAGGAGACACTTTCAAAAATACTTTATCTCCCACATTAAACTCTATGTCTCTCCTTTTCAGATCTGCATAAGACTTCTGTCGGTCTGAAGCTGCTTTTAACCTGCCTTGAATGACTTTTACTTTCTCTTCAGTTTCTTGAATCAAATCAGGCCCAATCAACTTACCATCTCCAAGTTCACTCCAACATAAAGGTGTCCTACATCGTCTACCATACAATGCCTCAAATGGTGCCATACCAATGCTGGATTGATGACTGTTATTGTATGCAAATTCCACAAGTGGTAAGAATCTATCCCAACCTCCAGAGAAATCAATGACACAACTTCTCAACATGTCCTCAATAATCTGTATCACTCTCTCTGACTGTCCATCTGTCTGCGGATGGAAAGCAGTACTAAAGTGTAATCGAGAACCCAAAGCACTATGTAAACTCTTCCAAAACCTGGAAGTAAACCGGGGATCTCGATCAGACACTATAGAAGTTGGAACACCATGCAACTTCACAATCTCATGAATATACAACTCAGCTAACCTCTCCAAAGAATAATCCATCCGAACCGGAAGAAAATGAGTTGTCTTGGTTAATCTGTCAACAATCACCCAAATAGCATCATGTTTCCTTTGTGTCAATGGAAGACCAGACACAAAATCCATTGTTGCTCTCTCCCATTTCCATTCAGGCACTGACAAAGGTTGAAGCAACCTGGTTGGAACTTGATGCTCAGCTTTTACCTTCTGACATGTGAGAATCTGGATACAAATTCCGCTATGTCTCTCTTCATACCGGACCACCAGTAATGCTGCTTCAAATCATGATACATCTTTGTATTACCCGGATGCAAAGCAAATACTGACTGATGTGCTTCTTCTAAAATGATCCTTCTCAAATTAGCATCATCAGGTACACACAATCTGTTCTTAAACCAAAGACTCCCATCATCTCTCACAATAAAATCTTGACTCTTTCCACTCTGGCAATCTGAAACAATCTTTTGAACCTTCTCATCAGCCAACTGAGCCTCTTTAATCTGATCCAATAAAACTGGTTTCAATTGCAACTGTGCCAATAATGCACCATCATCACAAGATACAAAACTGGCATGCAATGCTCTCAACTCAACAAGCAATGAGAGCGAATAAACAGTCAACCCTGCTAAAGACTTCCGACTCAAGGCATCAGTAACAACATTTGCTTTACCTGGATGATAATCAATCAAACAGTCGTAGTCTTTAATCAATTCCAACCATCTTCTCTGTCGAAGATTAAGCTCTTTTTGGACACCCAAATATTTTAAACTTTTATGATCAGTATAGATAAAACACTTTTCCCCATATAGATAATGTCGCCAAATCTTCAATGCAAACACAATGGCTACTAATTCCAAATCATGGGTCGGATAATTGAGCTCATGCGGTTTCAACTGTCGAGAAGCATAAGTTATCACCTTACCTTCTTGCATTAGAACACAACCCAAACCACTATGTGAAGCATCACTGTAAATCATATATGGTTTATCTTCCACAGGTAAAGTAAGAACAGGCGCTTGAGTTAACATTTCTCTTAACTGATCAAAGCTAGCCTGACACTGATCTGTCCACACAAATCTAACTCCCTTTCTAAGCAATCTGGTAAGTGGAGTAGCTATAAAAGAAAATCCCTTCACAAACCATCGGTAATAGCCTGCCAGACCCAGAAAACTTCTAACTTCAGTCACAGACTTGGGTGGACTCCAATTCAAAATAGCTTCAACTTTACTCGGATCAACTCTAATACCTTCTGCTGAAACTATATGACCGAGAAAAGTAACTTGATCAAGCCAAAACTCACACTTTGACAGTTTAGCAAATAATTACTTCTCTCTCAAAGTTTGTAACACAATCCGCAGATGCTTGTCATGTTCCTCCTCATTACGCGAATACACCAGAATGTCATCAATGAATACTACCACAAACTGATCCAAATAGGGCCTAAACACCCTATTCATCAAGTCCATAAAAACTGCAGGTACATTCGTCAGACCAAAAGGCATAACTAGAAACTCGTAATGCCCATACCTGGTCCGAAAAGCGGTCTTAGGAACATCTTCAGCTCTGACCCTCAACTGATGGTACCCTGATCTCAAATCAATTTTGGAAAACACTGCTGCACCCTTCAACTGATCAAAGAGATCATCAGTTCCAGGCAAAGGATATTTATTTTTAATAGTCACCTTGTTCAATTGCCTATAATCGATACACAATCTCATAGTAACATCCTTCTTCTTTACAAACAAAACAGGAGCTCCCCAAGGTGAAACACTAGGGTGAACAAACCCTTTATCTAGCAACTCTTGCAACTGCACCTTCAGTTCTCTCAGCTCAGCAGGTGCCATTCTATAAGGAGTAATAGAAATAGGAGTGGTACCAGGCAATAATTCAATACCAAACTCCACCTCCCTCTCAGGAGGCAACCCTGACAACTCCTCTGGAAACACGTCTGGGAACTCTGCAACTGTGGGTATATCATCAAGTTGAGAACCCTTCATCTAGTATCCACCACATGAGCAAGGTAAGCATCACACCCTTTTCTAATCAATCTCCTAGCTGCAACCGCTGAAACAAACAAGGATGCTAGCTGTTCCTGCTCATTAGATATTAACACCTCTCTACCATCACTGGTTCTCAAGGTAACAACTTTCTTTTTGCAATCAACCACAGCTCCATATCTAGATAACCAGTCCATGCCTAGAATCACATCATATTCCTTAAAAGGCATCTCAATCAAATCTCCAAGGAACTCCTCACCTTGAACAACTACTGCACTATCTCGGTGCACCTTACTAACAATCACACTATGCCCTAACGGATTTGTCACCAATACATCAAATCCTAGGGATTCAGCATGCACATCAGACACAGGCAAAACAGATGCACTAATATATGAATGTGTGGAACCCGGATCAATCAAAGCAAGTACTGAAGTATCAAATAAAGAAAAAGTACCAGCTATGACTGCCGAAGCATCTGGTTGCCTCTGCATCACATAAATCCTCTCAGAAGATCCAGCCTCCTCTGGTCTACTCTTCCTAGATGTAGAACCTCCTCTAGAACTGAACCCAGATCTGCCTTCTCTACCGAACCCTCTGCCTCCTCGACCTCCCCTCACACTAGGTCGAGAAGCTGCAGAATCAACCAACATGTGCTCCTGCCTCTCAGGACAATCTCTAACAAAATGATCAGGTGATCCACATCTGAAACATACCTGTAACACCCCCATATCCAATGCCCACACACTACAACTACAACAATGTAGCATAAGTGCATCAAACATAGGGATGCTACGGTTTTCTTAACATTCAAAACACTTTAAACTTGATACAATACCCTTATCATTATACATTATAGAAAAGTAGATCATTTACTTATAAAACAAAACATATTAGTTATATATATATACATTTAAATATTACACAGCGGAAGTTATAAAATATGTACATATTTACATATTAAACATTTCTTTACAAAATATAAAGAAATATACATGATTGGCAAGTCTGCTCTGATCTTTAAGCTCCCAAAATGGATTCTTCAAGGTCTACTCTCACTTGGTCTTGATGAACTCTCGGGTTCAACTCTATCCACTCTATTACCTGCGCGATTAAACACTATCGCGCTAAGCCAACGGCTTAGTAAGATAAAACATACTAATGGTATGCTTTAATGTAATGCAATGTCACATATGTTATTGATAAGATCAACATCATAAATATAAAGTTAACCACATAATTATGCATTTCACAAATCATAGTCATATGAGCATACCACATTTCAACATCTTTCCACATTCAACATTAATCAATCATACTCAATAAACAACATCTCATTTCATTAACTCATAACATTATTTAAGACATTCATATAACCTTGACACCTATGGGCCCAACAAGTATTTAATACGATATTCAGAGTTCAGAGTTACTGCTTTGGTTCATAGTCACAATAATCACGCCCGTAGGCAATGTATATACATGTATCTCTATCCATGGATAGTGTAACAGACCCAGTCTCTTGGACCATCAACTCAACACATATGAGGAGATCCTCAACCCGGCAAGACTGTTACAAATCATATATCTCATATTCACAATTCTCATAGTGTAACAGACCCAGTCTCTTGGACCATCAACTCAACACATATGAGGAGATCCTCAACCCGGCAAGACTGTTACCTTTCATCATTTCTTAGGCATGCCACCCAAATCCAGAACTCTGAAACTGAATAACATATTAAACAAACAATTCATTTATTATATAGTTACCATTTCCATTCTCAAATTCTCATCACATTTAGGCAAACATGCCTTCTTTCTTTCAATATCATCATCATAGCCAATCACAATGGCATTGTCTCATATCATGTCTTATTTAAATTATCATTGCATCTTTGATATACATTTCAATTTCAATGTATATTACTCATGAAACACATTACCATTCACAATACATAACATAACATTGTTCAATCTCAACAATGCAATTAGGGCAAAGAACAATTGATATGATTCATAGTTTTAGGACCTTACACATGCATTTGATTATATCATTCATTGATTCAAGTGTGTTTAAAGTGTTTAGGGTTAGGTTTAAGGACCAACCTACCTTTGGAGAACCAAAGCAATGCAAGAAGAACAAAGAATTAAAACCCTAACCCACACAATTGAGGGACACGGGCAGCCACTTGAGGGACACGGTTAGGGCAATTCAACCTCTTCACAATCTAATCCAAAAGGAATATTAGCAAAATGACCATATGAATAGTACATTCTGGTTTTAGACTCCATTTTATCCTTATTTTGAAAAATTGTATAAAATAATCTACTTGACTAAAAATTCTAAAATTTTTACAGAATTTAGTTTTGTATCTTAAAATCATTTCTTTAAAATTTCAGATCAAACTGAACACAAAATCTTGGTCAAATAGTTCACCTAACCAGACTGCCCCAATTGCCCTGCATCCTGGCAGCAGTTCTGAACTTTGTGAATTCCATAAATCAAATTCAATCAACGTGGTTCCAAATTATTTTTCTCAAATACTAGACTCACTAAGCAACAACATATCCAAAATTCAATTGGATATGATTTTTCTACATTTTATTAAAAATCCCGAAATATAGCTGTCTCAGTTAAGGTACCTGCTGGAACAGGTCTAATAAAAATAATCTTTCTAAACTCATAACCATTCCAAAATCGAATCAACATATTTTTCGGTCGTTCTAGACTCATAGAGGCACAACATATCAAAAATTCACTTCAAGAACATTTTTATATAATTAATTAAAAATCATACAAGTCACAGCCTTTACTAATTGTAAAACAGAAAAAAATTCACTAAACACAACTCTTACTCTTCCATCACCAACACCAACCTAGCTTCTTATCTTTAATTCCATTTCAACACTTTTACACACACCATACACAAACACACTCCATCAAACTCAAACAAAATTCCAAATAGAACAAGAGAAATCAAGAGAAAACTTACCTTAAATGAAGAATTCCACAAATCTCTAACCAACACCCTTGATTCCTTCTTCAATTTGCTTCAAACCTCAAGATCACCTCTCTTTCTCTATTTGTCTATGGAGAATCCGGCCACACATGAAGAGAAGAAGAAAATATGAAGAGCAAAGTCAAATTTGGCTTCTTATATCCATCAAGTGTTTTTAACCTTGCAATTACTAAAACACCCTTCACCATTTAACTAACCTTTTGTCTCATCTAAGCCCTTATATGTAATTGCACATTCACAAAAATATCTTCTTGCATTGACTCTATATTTGACCAATCTATATGTTATATATATCATCATATACACAACATATACATTTTTCTCTAAACCCTAAATTTCTTCTCCAAAACACATATACATATACATTCTCTTCCCATTTCTTTTCTCTTACAATTTAACACATATATTCAATCCAATATATAACAACAACAACACTAACAACAACATCAACAATAACAACAACATAACCAAGACTTCTAGGGCATACATGAGGATATTACAATTCTCCCCCTCTAAAAAGAAAATTTCGTCCTCGAAATTACCTGATATCAAAGCTGAAACAACTGCGGATATTGCTCTCGCATGGATTGTTCACTTTCCCAAGTTGTTTCTTCTTTTGCATGATTCTTCCAAAGAATCTTCACCAATGGCACTCTCTTGTTTCTCAACTCTTTCACATCACGTGCCAAAATAGCAACTGGTTCTTCTTCAAATGTCAGATCAGGATTTACTTCAATTGACTCAATCGGCAACACATGAGATGGATCCGATCTGTACCTCCTCAACATAGAAACATGAAATACATTATGAATCCGATCCAACTCAGGTGGCAAAGCAAGCCGATAAGCAACTGGCCCAACTCTTTCCAAAACTTCATACGGTCCAATGAAACGAGGACTCAATTTTCCTTTCCGACCAAACCTCAAGATCTTCTTCCAAGGAGATACTTTTAAAAATACCTTATCTCCCACATCAAACTCTATATCTCTCCTCTTTAGATCTGCATAAGATTTCTGTCGGTCTGAAGCTGCTTTCAATCTGCCTCGAATCAATTTTACTTTTTCTTCAGTTTCTTGAATCAAATCAGGCCCAATTAACTTACCTTCCCCAATTTCACTCCAACAAAGAGGTGTCCTACACCGTCTGCCATACAATGCTTCAAATGGTGCCATACCAATGCTGGATTGGTGACTGTTGTTGTAAGCAAACTCCACAAGTGGTAAAAACCTATCCCAAATTCTAGAGAAATCGATGACACAACTTCTCAACATATCTTCAAGTATCTGTATCACCCTCTCTGACTGTCCATCTGTCTGTGGATGAAAAGCAGTGCTGAAGTGCAGTCGAGAACCCAAAGCACTATGCAAACTCTTCCAAAATCTTGAAGTAAACCTGGGATCTCGATCAGATACTAAAGAAGTTGGAACACCATGCAACTTTACAATCTCATGGATATACAGCTCAGCCAACCTCTCCAAAGAGTAATCCATCCGCACCGGAAGGAAATGAGCTGTCTTAGTCAATCTATCCACAATCACCCATATGGCATCATGTTTCCTTTGTGTCAATGGTAATCCAGACACAAAGTCCATTGTCACTCTTTCCCACTTCCATTCTGGCACTGACAACGGTTGAAGCAACCCGGTTGGAACTTGATGCTCTGCTTTAACCTTCTGACAAGTGAGACATTTCGATACAAACTCAGCAATGTCTCTCTTCAACCCCATCCACCAATAAAGCTGTCTCAAATCATGATACATCTTCGTATTACCCGGATGCATAGCAAACATCGACTGATGAGCTTCTTCCAAAATGACCCTTTTCAAATCAGCATCATCGGGTACACACAATCTGCTCTTGAACCAGAGACTTCCATCACTCTTCACAATAAAATCTCTACCCTTTCCACTCTGACAATCCGAAACAATCTTCTGTATCTTCTTATCGGCCAACTGAGCTTCTTTGATCTGATCTAACAAAATCGGCTTTAATTGCAACTGTGCCAATAATGCACCATCAACACAAGGTACAAAACTGGCATGCAATGCTCTCAACTCAACAAGCAAAGAGAGCGAGTAAACTGTTAAACCAGCTAAAGACTTCCGACTCAAAGTATCAGCAACAACATTTGCTTTACCTGGATGATAGTCAATCAAGCAGTCGTAGTCTTTAATCAATTCTAACCATCTCCTCTGACGAAGATTGAGTTCTTTCTGGACACCCAAATACTTCAAACTCTTGTGATCAGTGTAGATGAAACATTTCTCCCCAAACAGATAGTGGCGCCAAATCTTCAATGCAAACACAATGGCAGCCAATTCCAAATCATGGGTCGGATAGTTAAGCTCATGCGGTTTCAACTGCCTAGATGCATAAGCTATAACTTTACCTTCCTGCATCAATACACACCCCAAACCTCTATGTGAAGCATCACTGTAGATCACATATGGTTTGCCTTCCACAGGTAAAGTAAGAACAGGCGCTTGAGTCAACATATCTCTCAACTGCTCAAAGCTCGCCTGACACTGATCTGTCCACAAAAACCTCACTCCCTTATGAAGCAATCTGGTGAGTGGAGTAACTATCAAAGAAAACCCTTTCACAAACCGCCGGTAATAGCCTGCCAAACCCAGAAAACTTCTAATCTCTGTCACAGACTTGGGTGGACTCCAATTCAAAATTGCTTCAACTTTGCTCGGATCAACTCTGATGCCTTCTGCAGAAACAATATGTCCAAGAAAAGCTACTTGATCCAACCAAAACTCACACTTCGACAATTTGGCAAATAACTGATTCTCTCTCAAAATCTTCAACACAATCCGCAGATGCAAATCATGTTCCTCTTCATTCCTTGAATACACCAGAATATCATCGATGAAGACCACTACAAACTGATCCAGATAGGGCCTAAACACTCTATTCATCAAATCCATAAAAGCTGCAGGTGCATTCGTCAGACCAAAAGGCATAACTAGAAATTCGTAATGCCCATACCTGGTCCGAAAGGCGGTCTTTGGAACATCTTCAGCTCTGACTCTCAGCTGATGGTACCCTGATCTCAGATCAATTTTAGAAAACACAGCTGCACCCTTCAATTGATCAAAGAGATCATCGATTCTAGGCAAAGGATATTTATTTTTAATAGTCACCTTGTTCAATTGCCTATAATCGATACACAACCTCATAGTACCATCTTTCTTTTTCACAAATAGCACAGGAGCTCCCCAAGGAGAAACACTGGGGCGAATAAATCCTTTGTCCAACAACTCCTGTAATTGCACTTTCAATTCCCTCAATTCTGCTGGTGCCATTCTATAAGGAGTAATAGAGATAGGAGTGGTACCAGGCAACAATTCAATACCGAACTCCACCTCTCTCTCAGGAGGCAATCCTGGCAACTCCTTTGGAAAAACATCAGGGAAATCTGCAACTGTGGCAATACTATCAATGGGAGAACCCTTCACTCTAGTATCCACCACATGAGCAAGATAGGCTTCACACCCCTTTCTAATCAACCTCCTGGCTGCAACAGCTGAAACAAATAAGGAGGCTAGCTGTTCCTGCTCATTAAATACTATCACCTCTCTACCATCACCCGTTCTCAAAGAAACAATTTTCTTTTTACAATCCACCACAGCTCCATGTCGAGATAGCCAATCCATACCTAAGATCACATCATATTCCTTAAATGGCATCTCAATCAAATCCCCTAAGAACTCCTCACCCTGCACCACTACTGCACTATCTCGATGCACCTTACTTACAACCACACAATGCCCTAACGGATTTGTCACCAACACATCAAATCCTAGGGACTCAGCATGCAAATCAGATACAGGCAAAACAGATACACTAACATATGAATGTGTGGAACCCGGATCAATCAAAGCAAGTACTGAAATATCAAATAAAGAAAAAGTACCAGCTATGACTGCCGATGCATCTGGCTGCCTCTGCATAACATACATCCTCTGGGAAGAACCAACCTCCTCTGGTCTACTCTCCCTGGATGTAGCACCTCCTCTAACACTGAACCCAGATCTGCCTCCCCGGCTGCCACCTCTGCCTGCTCGACCTCCCCTCACACTAGGTCGAGAAGCTGCAGTATCAACTGACATCTGCTCTTGCCTCTCAGGACAATCTCTAACAAAGTGATCTGGCGATCCACACCTGAAACATACCCCTGCAACACCAGCCTTCCAACAAGGACCACCATGCGGCCTACCACAATGGATGCAGATGGGTAAGGTGGATCTCTGAACCATAGGGGTCGGAGAACTCGCTACTGAAGCTGCAGGTCTAAATCTCTACCTCTGTAACTGCACTGACCTACCAGCTGACCTCTGACTCCTACTAACTCTAGGAACAAAGCTTCCTTTACCTCTCTTCGCAAAAGAAGACCCTGCCTCGAACTGGGGCCTTCTAACCCTGATCTCTTCCTCTGAAGCAACCGCAATACCCTGAGCTCGCTCTACACTTCGAGCTGCTGCCACAAGCTGTGAGAAATCCTGATATCTGGATCCAGCCACTAAGCACATGATCGAGGGCCTCAATCCTTCCTCAAATCGCCGACATCTATCAATCTCATCAGCAATGATACCCCCAGCATACTGACTCAGTCGAATAAACTCAACTTCATACTCAGTAACAGTCTTGCTGTCTTGCTTCAAGCTTAAGAACTCCATCTTCTTCATGTCTTTATACTCCCTAGGAGTATACTTCAACTCAAATTCCCTCAGAAAATCAGTGTAAGACAGTGTTGGAGGATCATCTATAGAATGGGGCACCGTCTTCCACCAATCGTAGGCGTCCTTCTGTAGCAAAGATCTTGCATAGTCAAACTTTTCCTCTGAGGTGGCTTGCAACTGAACAAATACCCTCTGAACTCTATCAAGCCACTGTTCTGCTACAGCCGGATCAACTGTACCAAAGAAATCCTCTGCTCCATACTTCCTTAGCTTATCATAGTGCCTCACTGGTACTGAAGGCTGAGGGGGTGGTGGCTGTGGTTGCACAGGTGCTTGTCTCATAACTTCCATCATATGTCTAAACCAGGCTGGCGGAACCTCCTCTCCAGCTGGTCTACCCGACACCGAAGCAGGTGCCTCCTCAACACTATCAACTCTAGCTCCCTCAGCAGGAGCGATACTCTCGGCACTACCCTCAATCGACTGACGTGAGTGAGAATCCATCACAACCTAAATCTGCAAACACAACATACTACATCTTATTAAAGATCAGAGGTTGCCAATCCCAAACATGTATATTATTCAAAAACCACTTTTAAAGTCAAAATAGTCTTTTTATTACATTTTACCTAGGTTGAGAATCTCAAACCTAGGCTCTGATACCAAAACAATTGTAACACCCCCATATCCAATGCCCACACACTACAACTACAACAATGTAGCATAAGTGCATCAAACATAGGGATGCTACGGTTTTCTTAACATTCAAAACACTTTAAACTTGATACAATACCCTTATCATTATACATTATAGAAAAGTAGATCATTTACTTATAAAACAAAACATATTAGTTATATATATACATTTAAATTTACACAACGGAAGTTATAAAATATGTACATATTTACATATTAAACATTTCTTTACAAAATATAAAGAAATATACATGATTGGCAAGTCTGCTCTGATCTTTAAGCTCCCAAAATGGATTCTTCAAGGTCTACTCTCACTTGGTCTTGATGAACTCTCGGGTTCAACTCTATCCACTCTATTACCTGCGCGATTAAACACTATCGCGCTAAGCCAACGGCTTAGTAAGATAAAACATACTAATGGTATGCTTTAATGTAATGCAATGTCACATATGTTATTGATAAGATCAACATCATAAATATAAAGTTAACCACATAATTATGCATTTCACAAATCATAGTCATATGAGCATACCACATTTCAACATCTTTCCACATTCAACATTAATCAATCATACTCAATAAACAACATCTCATTTCATTAACTCATAACATTATTTAAGACATTCATATAACCTTGACACCTATGGGCCCAACAAGTATTTAATACGATATTCAGAGTTCAGAGTTACTGCTTTGGTTCATAGTCACAATAATCACGCCCGTAGGCAATGTATATACATGTATCTCTATCCATGGATAGTGTAACAGACCCAGTCTCTTGGACCATCAACTCAACACATATGAGGAGATCCTCAACCCGGCAAGACTGTTACAAATCATATATCTCATATTCACAATTCTCATAGTGTAACAGACCCAGTCTCTTGGACCATCAACTCAACACATATGAGGAGATCCTCAACCCGGCAAGACTGTTACCTTTCATCATTTCTTAGGCATGCCACCCAAATCCAGAACTCTGAAACTGAATAACATATTAAACAAACAATTCATTTATTATATAGTTACCATTTCCATTCTCAAATTCTCATCACATTTAGGCAAACATGCCTTCTTTCTTTCAATATCATCATCATAGCCAATCACAATGGCATTGTCTCATATCATGTCTTATTTAAATTATCATTGCATCTTTGATATACATTTCAATTTCAATGTATATTACTCATGAAACACATTACCATTCACAATACATAACATAACATTGTTCAATCTCAACAATGCAATTAGGGCAAAGAACAATTGATATGATTCATAGTTTTAGGACCTTACACATGCATTTGATTATATCATTCATTGATTCAAGTGTGTTTAAAGTGTTTAGGGTTAGGTTTAAGGACCAACCTACCTTTGGAGAACCAAAGCAATGCAAGAAGAACAAAGAATTAAAACCCTAACCCACACAATTGAGGGACACGGGCAGCCACTTGAGGGACATGGTTAGGGCAATTCAACCTCTTCACAATCTAATCCAAAAGGAATATTAGCAAAATGACCATATGAATAGTACATTCTGATTTTAGACTCCATTTTATCCTTATTTTGAAAAATTGTATAAAATAATCTACTTGACTAAAAATTCTAAAATTTTTACAGAATTTAGTTTTGTATCTTAAAATCATTCCTTTAAAATTTCAGATCAAAATGAACACAAAATCTTGGTCAAATAGTTCACCTAACCAGACTGCCCCAATTGCCCTGCATCCTGGCAGCAGTTCTGAACTTTGTGAATTCCATAAATCAAATTCAATCAACGTGGTTCCAAATTATTTTTCTCAAATACTAGACTCACTAAGCAACAACATATCCAAAATTCAATTGGATATGATTTTTCTACATTTTATTAAAAATCCCGAAATATAGCTGTCTCAGTTAAGGTACCTGCTGGAACAGGTCTAATAAAAATAATCTTTCTAAACTCATAACCATTCCAAAATCGAATCAACATATTTTTCGGTCATTCTAGACTCATAGAGGCACAACATATCAAAAATTCACTTCAAGAACATTTTTCTATAATTAATTAAAAATCATACAAGTCACAGCCTTTACTAATTGTAAAACAGAAAAAAATTCACTAAACACAACTCTTACTCTTCCATCACCAACACCAACCTAGCTTCTTATCTTTAATTCTATTTCAACACTTTTACACACACCATACACAAACACACTCCATCAAAATCAAACAAAATTCCAAATAGAACAAGAGAAATCAAGAGAAAACTTACCTTAAATGAAGAATTCCACAAATCTCTAACCAACACCCTTGATTCCTTCTTCAATTTGCTTCAAACCTCAAGATCACCTCTCTTTCTCTCTTTGTCTATGGAGAATCCGGCCACACATGAAGAGAAGAAGAAAATATGAAGAGCAAAGTCAAATTTGGCTTCTTATATCCATCAAGTGTTTTTAACCTTGCAATTACTAAAACACCCTTCACCATTTAACTAACCTTTTGTCTCATCTAAGCCCTTATATGTAATTGCACATTCCACAAAAATATCTTCTTGCATTGACTCTATATTTGACCAATCTATATGTAATATATATCATCATATACACAACATATACATTTGTCTCTAAACCCTAAATTTCTTCTCCAAAACACATATACATATACATTCTCTTCCCATTTCTTTTCTCTTACAATTTAACACATATATTCAATCCAATATATAACAACAACAACACTAACAACAACATCAACAATAACAACAACATAACCAAGACTTCTAGGGCATACATGAGGATATTACAATACCCCTGTCACACCAGTCCTCCAACAAGTACCACCATGTGGCCTGCCACAATGAATGCATACGGGTGGAGTGGATCTCTGAGTCACTGGGGTCGGAGCACTCGCCACTGAAACTGTAGGTCCAGATCTCCGCCTCTGAAACTGTACTGACCTACCAGCTGGCCTCTGACTCCTACTAACCCGAGGAACAAAACTTCCTTTACCTCTTTTCACAGACGAAGACCCTGCCTCAAACTGGGGCCTTCTAACCCTGATCTCTTCCTCTGATGCAATTGCAATAGCCTGGGCTCTCTCCACACTCCTAGCTGCTGCCACAAGCTGGGAAAAATCATGATATCGAGATCCAGCCACATGACACATGATAGAGGGTCTCAATCCCTCCTCAAATCTCCTGCATCTATCTATCTCATCAGATATAATACCCCCAGCATACTGACTCAACCGAATAAATTCAACCTCATATTCAGTTACTGACCGGTTGTCTTGCTTTAAACTCAAAAATTCCATCTTCTTCATGTCTTTATACTCCCTCAGAGTATACTTCAATTCAAACTCTCTCAGAAAATCAGCATAAGACAAAGTTGGTTGATCATCCATAGCATGGGGCACTGTCTTCCACCAATCATATGCGTCCTTCTGCAATAATGATCTTGCATAATCAAACTTTTCCTCTGAAGTGGCTTGCAACTGAATGAAGATTCTTTGTACCTTATCTAGCCATTGCTCAGCCACAGCTGGATCAGTAGTACCTAAGAAATCCTCTGCTCCATACTTCCTTAGTTTGTCATAGTGTCTCACTGCTATCAAAGGCTGTGGTGGAGGTGGTTGCACTGGTGCTTGTCTCAAAGCCTCTACCACATACCTAAGCCAAACTGGTGGAATCTCCTCACCAGCTAGTCTCCCCGATACAGAAGCAGGTATCTCTCCAGCACTATCTACTCTAGCTCCCTCTCTAATCTCATCAGGAGCTATACTCTCAGCACTACCCTCAACTGACTGACGTGAGTGAGAATCCATCACAACCTATATCTGTAAACACAGCAGAATACCTCTCATTAAAGATCAGAGACTGCCAATGCCAAACATGTATGTTATTCAAAAATCCACATTTTAAAATCAAAACACTCTTTTTCTTACACTTTACCTAGGTTGAGAATCTCAAACCTAGGCTCTGATACCAAAACAACTGTAACACCCCTACATTCGGTACATGCACATTACAATTATCACAATGTAATATCCATGCCCTGAACATAGGGACGCTACAATTTTCTTTAACCTTCAAATCATTTATAAAGACAACATAATCTTTATCATTACACATTTATAGAAAATAAGTAATTAACTTGTAATATAAAAACAAAATAGATATAAACATATTTACTTAATACGCAGCGGAATTTGAAGATTTGTTACATATATAAAAGCATTTAAATTCGTATTTACATTATAAACAATAGTTTATAAAATATAAATAAGTTATACATGATTGGCAGTTCTTCTCTGATCTTTAAGTTCCAAAGTAATCTCTTCAATGTCTACTCTCACTCGGTCTCGAAGAGCTCTTGGGTTCAACCTGATCACCTGCGCGATTAACACTATCGCGCTAAGCCAACGGCTTAGTAATACAAAACATGCTATTATCATGCTTTAAATGCAATGCAATGTCACACATCTTAATAATAGAGACAACATCATACCTTTGCATTGCACCATTCATGATCATATAAACATATCACATTTCACAAGTTCTTCTATATCTCATTATTCAATCAATTCATCTTAATAAATCACATTTAAACAAAGACACACATGGGCCCAAAACACACTAATATGCTATTCAATTTTCAGAGTTAATGCTTTGGTTTTATCACATTTATCATTATCACATATACCCAACTAGGCTTCAAGGATTAGGTTCAACCAAGCTTCAAGGGGAACAAAGCATGCTAAGTCTCAACCCAACTTGGCTTCAAGAACCAAACCCAACCTAGCTTCAAGGGTTGTAACATCTCAATTAGGCTTCAAGGACTAGACCCAACCAAGCTTCAAGGGGAGTAAAACATGTTAAACTTCAACCCAACTTGGCTTCAAGGATCAAGCCCAACCTAACTTCAAGAGATTGTTACTATCATTAGGCATGCCACCAACAACAAACTCTGAAAATGGAATAACACATTAGCCACACAACTCATTTATTAATTTATTATCAATTTCATTCTCAAATGAATCAACATAGCCAATCACAATGGCTCTACATTTTATTTGAATTATCATAGCCAATCACAATGGCTTTATATTCCATTTCATCTCAATTCACATCATAGCATTTCAATCTTTCATATACACAATCATTTGCATCATCATGTCATTCACATTATTCATATATATATATCATCATTGATATAAACATAACAACACACATTGCTCATATAAATTAACAATGTAGTAATGCCACATTTGTACTTACATACAATCATATAGGTTTTGTACTTACCTCAAAAGCAAATCACACCACTCTTAACACTTCCTTGTTCAAGATCCTTCTACCTCTTAGATCAATGATCAATCACTATCTTCAAACCCTAATCCAAAAATAATAACATATACTTACTTAGGGATACACAAAAGATAAACAATTTAAGAATGAACTAGGGCAAACCCTAAACTTGACACGTTCACCCACACGGGCGTGTCCATGACTGTGCCCTAACTCCACAACACAGAAGCATTTACACGCTCAACAACATGGGCGTGTTCCTGGGCGTGTAAATTCTCAAATCTTACAGTAGCTATGACACGCTTAATAACACGGGCGTGCTACTGGTCGTGTTACACCTACTGCCTCCAACACAATTGACACGCCTAAAGACCCTGGACGTGCTCATGGGCGTGTCCGGCCACAAATCAAGATTCTGGCCAAAACAACCAAACACTCAACAAAACACTTTTATCCATCAACATCCACTTCACACCATCTTAACAAAACATAATCAAAACTCATCTCAAACTTGCAACACACCAAAACAAGCCAAAACACACATCAAACACAAAACACAAAATCATCTCAAAACCCTCACCACATATACAACATCATCTCTTCCAACCACTTACTCTTTTCTTCAATCCATACTCAAAATCCATCATCAAATCACTCAAACACTTCTCACATCTCAAAATCAACCAACACACTCTTAAAAATCTATCAAACTCAAATATCATTTCAAATAAGCACAAAGATCACAAGAGAACTTACCAAAGTTATAAGACTTCTTGTATCATCCACTAGATCACTTCAATCTTCCTTCAATTTGAGTTAAACACCTCAAGATCTTCACTTTGTCTTTTGCTTTCCTTTGTCTATGGAAGAGCCGGCCAAGATGAAGGAGAAAGAAGAAGAAAACACAAAGAACAATCAAGAAGCCCAAAGTCAACTCATCTTTTAATCTCCACCAAGTGTTTCAATTAAAGCAATTACCAAAAAACCCTTCTACAAATTGTTTTCTTTCTTTTTAAAACACTTGCCCTTTTTAGTCATTTCACCAATAACCAAATAAATATCTTCATCCCTTGACTCTCCATTTTGACCAACATATATATATTATATATATCACCATATAAACAACATATACATTTCCCTATACACAATACTTCCCATTCAAACAACACATATACATTCTCTTTCAATTTCTTTTCTTATCAACATAACATATGCACTTAATTCAAACAAACAACAATTACATCCAAACTTCTAGGGCATACATTGGGATATTACAGGTTCCCTTTTGATGCTTGTTCAAGTCTTGCATTGGAATGATCAAAAGCTTTGCATTTGTGGCTTTTATCTTTAAGTTATTGAGAATATGAGTGGTGGAGACCCCAAGCAACAGAGTCAGGGATACATCCATTTCAAACTATTTTTTAGCATGTCGGCTAATAGCTTCTTCATGACCTTGCCAATAATCATTTCCTTTACCCAATGTGTCCTTTGGAGGTTTAACATACTTCCCTTAACTTGAAGGCTTTGTATGACAGAAACATTTTTTATTTGAGTTTTTTTTGAATTTTTTGAATTTTAATTTTGAAATCAAATGTTGGCTTTGCCAAATTAATGTCAATGTACCTCATGACTTGATTTTCCAAATTAACATATTTATAACATGTCAACCCTAGTTACCATACTAAACTCGGGAATCAATTCTATTTAAGCAAGAATTGTTGCACTTCAGATAGGCACATACACATTACTTGGCCAAAGGTCTAACTGAGTTTAAATATTGTCTATCTCATATGCATGCTTATCCAAACTATCTCCACTAATAGACTCTACCTACCAAGAGAGATCAACAGGTCTTTGATAGGCTTGAAATGGGGTTTATAAGGGACGTGGGTTTAAACAAAGGCCATTTTGAGATAGGAGCCGATGTGACACAAGGGACAAACCTTCACACTACAAATTTCTTGTTTGAATTTTAGGCAGCTTGGAGGCAATCTTGCTGGACTCCAGATTCTTTCTGTCTTCTTGGCATTAATCTGGATCTTGATTAGGATAGTCTTTGCCCTTGCAAAAAGTTTAAGACCCAAATTCGCTTCTTTTCTTCTTCTCCCTTTTCTTTCTTTTTATTTTTCATACTCTTCCCTTTCCTTGAGCATTTTATCATTTTGTCCTTTTTTCTTGTAGAACTATCAGGTACAGAACTTTAAGAACTGGATGGTCTTTCTCATTTTCTTTTGATTTTGGTCGAATCTTTGGTTGTATTGGACCAATTCAAGTCAAAATGTCCTTATAAACCAAATGGAAGCCTTTTGCTGCTTAGGTAAAAGAGAACTCAGTTGGCTTTTTGAACCATTTTGGGTTTTCTTTTCTTTTTTTTTTCTTCTCTTTTTTCTTTTTCTTTCTTTTCTTTTTCTTTTGTCCTTTTTCTTTTCTTTTTTTTTTCTTTTTTATCTTCTCTCTTTTTTTATTTATTTTGATATTTTTTGTTTGGTTCTAGCTCAAAAAGAGTTGTCTCTTAGGCTTCCAATAATGGATGAGGGGAGTAACATAAATCTTCATTAACATGGATAAACCATTTGTTACTCTAATGTTGTCTTGATATATTAGAGATATTAAGTGAACTTCAACTACCCTTATGGTCTTGAACAATTCAACTACCCTTATGATCTTGAAAACATCAACTTCCCTTATGGTCTTGAGAACATCAACTATCTTCATGGTCTTGAAACTTCAACTATCCTCATGATTTTGACTAATCATTGCTTTCTTTGATCTTCTTGCCTATTCATCTTAGTGATCATAAGACTTGTCAAAAGAATCATAACAGCTCAGGGCAAGTTGTTGGGGTTATATGCCAATAAAAAGAAAGCTAAAATTTTATGAAGGCTTAAAGGGATAACTAGGGATTGATATTTAATTGGGTGGATACTAGTTGTTGGCTAACCAAACAATGCCTAGATCATTTCTCTCTTAAATAAGCAGAGTTCAATTTTGCCTCGAAAGTTTGCTAAAGCATGTTCTAAGACTGACTTGGACCTAGACAAAGGTAATTATGCTGGAGCCCTCTCTATGTAAGCTTACACAACTCAATACTATATAGAGTAATTCCCTCACCTAGTAAAGCCATTCGAGTCATGATGCATAAATATATTAATTCATGAATTATCAAACTAGATTCCTCATTGTTTGAGCACCAAAATGAACAAAGACCAACAGAAATTTTTGATGAAAGTAATTTATTCAAGCAACTTTAAATTTGAAAAACACAATAGTTCCAAAATATTAAAGAAAGTAAGATTGAAAAGCAACATTCAAGCTAAGGAAAGTTTATTGAGTTAGGATTTTTTTTCCTTTCACATCTTCAATATTTCCATCTTGAAAGGATGATAAAACAAAATCTTCTTCTAGTACTTTTCCCACCATGAAGGTTGCTGGTGGAGGTACTCTTCCAAACTTAGGCAAAGTGTTGTTCTTGGTATTAGGCTTATCCGGCTCGGGTAGCTTACCACTGTCGATTAAATCTTGGATCTCATGCCTTAGACAAGCACATTTATCTGTTTCATGCCCTCGCATTTGATGAAATTGACAGAAGGCATTGGCATTGAAGTTTGGTGGCAATGGATTATGTAACAGTCGAGGAGCTAACGGTTGTAACAACCCTTTCTTTTGCAGCTTGTTAAAAACCCAAGATAGAGGCTTCCCCAGATCTGAGAATTGTCTTTTATTCCCTTGACCGGTCACATTAACATCAACTTCTTTTTGTGTGCTTCGGCTACCAGGTTGATAGCTCCCTTTCAAGTTCCTTTTGGCCGAAAAGCGATTCTTCTCTCTTTCCCATTCTTTACTTTGTAAACCAGCTTGGAGAAGATCTTTGAAGTCACAGATGAGTGTATAAGACATCCTTTCACGGAGATTGGGCAGGATGCCTCTCATGATCATCCTTATTTGATTAGATTCGTTGGGCCTCTTCTTGAGTAAAGCGGCCTTGTTTCTCCATCTCTTGACATAATCTACAAAATTCTCATTCGGCCTTTGCCTAATGGACTCCACTTCCATTAAGGTAAGTTCTAACTCAACATTATATCCATATTGTTGGATGAAGGCTTTGTAAAGTAGATCCCAACTATTTTGTGTTCCATCATCTAAGGTATTGAACCAATTTTGGACAACAGGGTCCAATGAGAGCATAAAGTACCTTAGGGTTTGAGCCTTAGTAGCTTGGGCAGACTGCATGGAAGTGATATACTGCTTCACATGGAGATGAGGATTTCCGGTGCCATTGTACTTTGCAAAGGAAGGCATCTTGAATTTATAAGGGACCTCTTCATCTTGTTCAAATAGTTTGTCAGTCTCAGACATCTCTTTGGTTTTAAGCTTCTTCTCAAATTTCTTTTCTAAATCAGCAATCATCTTTTCAACATCAGAAATCTTAGTCTTTTTAACAGTTGCCTTCTTAACAACCTTCGGCTCCTTTTTGTCTTGAAGATCTTGGTAATATTGAGCCCGATCATCATCATCAATGATTACCCTATCATCATCAAAAGCTACTTCATCAACTTTAGTCTTCCCCTTGACTTTCTTGGTGCTAGCAGATGCTTCGACATGGTTTTCTAAAATTGCAACTAGTTGATTCTTTATGGTCTCGGCCATGGCCTCTTTGATCTCTTCCATTTTGGCATTGAGGGCTTCATCCACCATCCTTTGAATTTGTTCAGGCTCTATTGATTTTAGGTGAGTAAGTGATTGAGTCGTTGCTAGATACTTTGCCTCCGGCTTAGGTTGGATTATTGTAAGCTTTAGAACTATCGTAATCCAGGGCTGTAAGCCAGAGAGGATCAATGATATGACATGCAAATGTATGCATGTATGCACAAACAATCAACAAATAAGGATAAATAGGACATTCCTTCCAACCTTATAACATCCACACACGAATGGCGAGTCCCTTTTCCTAGGTATATAGTTAACAAAATACCAACATGGGGCACCTTGTTTTTGAATAATTTTCTCGGATGTTTCAACCAATAGTTATATTTTCGAAAATGGAAATCAATCCATGATAATTCCCATTAATTAGGTTTTAATCCATTCAACCAACTAAAGTAGCTTTTATGCTATGTTGGATTAAAATGAAATTAAGGGGTTTATTATAAATAGATTTCTCACTTGAAAAAGGTAACTAATGATTCATGCCAAAAACAAGCCCATGGTTAATTTATTCTTAGTGTAAACTAGGCCCACAATTGATTTTTGGTATTTCATAATTGACCTAAATATTTTTGCAAACTCTTTGTAAGAAAAGGTTGGGTGAAAATAGTTTTGTTTCTAAGCCCATTGTAAAAGATTTTAGAAAAATGGATTTTTGGGCTTAGTATTTGGGCCATGGGCCAAAGATTTTTTGATTTGTTTTTAGAAAAAAGTCTTATGTCCAAAGACCATCTTGAAAAATTTTGAAAATAGCTTTGGTCTTTTGGATTTTAAAGAAAAATTTATTTTGAGCTTACAATATACTTAGGTCATATTAGGAAAAAAAAAACAAACCAAACAAGCCATGATTTAAGCCAAGATAAATTAACCATAGTCAAACAACATGCATTTGGGGTAAAACCTAAGGAAAGTAACTAGGCCAATTACATGAGCTTTTGTCTTTGGGTAAAAAGGCTTAGGTTCCCATAGCAAGTATATACCAAATGATACGAGGCTATGAGTAGTTATGCCATGCTCGATCTCCATATCTTGAGTGAAAGTATGGTATCCCTTACATAACATAACACGGGTAACACGGGCATCCTAACTCACGCACAAGATGCAAACTAATATGATGCAATAGATAATATCATTATAAGAAAGAATAGAATAATATAAAGACCAACGGAATCAACTTCTCTTATCCCCAGTGGAGTCGCCACTGTGAGCGGGGATTTTCGCCCCCCTCCCGGTGGAATGGTTCTTGCGACTTCGGTACTGTTTAGGCTCGGGGCCTTAGAGAATAAGGACCTAAGACCGGAGAAAATGGAGTCGCCACTCGGACGGGCCGAGAAAAAAGAAAGGGGTAGATGACTCGATTTCTAAGGAATCCCCAACCCCCTAATGGGTTCGAAAAGTTGGGTACGTGTGGGGAAGGTGTAACACCCCCATACTCTATATAAGTACTATACATATACCTGGTATACATACAATACGTATATAAAGTATAAGAATGTCACTTTTCGTTTTACTTTAAAACCCTTTATTCAAGTTCAAGCGATATTACATTAAATTAAAGAACATTTGCGAAAATCATTATTGTTATCAAAAATAAAACCTAAATAAAATTATACATGTATGCATCACCTTCTAGTTGGTCTCGAGACACTCTTACCCTTCTCGTGGCATCACAGCTAGACTTCCAGATCAACCGCATAAATACCTGCGCGATTAAACATCCGCGCTAAGCCCAAAAGCTTAGTAGTACAACTAAAATAATAAAATACACTTTACCAAAATTATCATACCTCATATGTTTAGCATTATGTTTTATTGCTCTCTTACCACGTTTTCCTTTCTCAATGCATTCTTCATAAGTTCCCACTAATCTCATATACATAAACATATACATTAATTCAACCAATTACCATTCAAAGACTTATTCAACACCTTTACGAAAGCAATTCTCACAAATTCCATATTCATATATATATATTTTACACATCATACTTTATTTTTATAAAATCATATATCAAGAAAGTCCCTCAAAACATATTCACCTTCAATACATCAATGCACATATTACAGAAGCATACTTCATAACATTATTTTATCCACAATTCATCAAACATGAATCATACTTCCAATAAAGGCAGTTATAGATCTCATTACTCATTTATTTCAACATTTAATATCACATTGACAACAAAGACAGACTCAGGCCCAAACAACACACTAATATGTTATTCAAAGTTCAGAGTTACTGCTTTGGTCCATAATCATAATCATCAAGCCCGTAGGCATCACTATATATATATCTCTATCCATGGATAGTGTAACAGACCCAGTCTCTTGGACCATCAACTCGGCAAATCTCGAGGAGATCCTCAACCAGGCAAGACTGTTACTATAATTCACATTTCACATTTCACATTTATCGAGTAACAGACCCAGTCTCTTGGACCATCAACCCGACTAAATCGAGGAGATCCTCAATCCGGCAAGACTGTTACAAATCATATATCTCATAATCACAATTAGCATAGTGTAACAGACCCAGTCTCTTGGATCTCAATTCGTCTCAAATTGAAGAGATCCTCAACCCGGCAAGACTGTTACCTTTCATTTTATAGGCATGCCTCCAAACTCAGAACTCTGAAAATGAATAACATATCAGACACACAATTCATCTATTATTTCATTATCGATTCTCATCATCATCTAGGCAAACATGCCTCACTTAATTCAATTGAATCATCACAGCCAATCACAATGACTTCATATCACATTTGAGTCATCATTGCCAAGAACAATGGCTTCATATCACACTATATCTCAAATCACATTTCAAGTTTCATTATTGATATATGCAACATCAATTACATTACTAAACAAACATATCATGAATCAATCATACCATATAGGCATGCTTCAATCATAACATTAAAGTAATTCATCATCAATGATCTCATGATATTCCACATTATACACAACATGCCATTATTCATATGCATCATCAATCTACATATAGTACAATACAATTCATGAGATTGACAATGCATAAAACCTAACATGGTTCATATAATATCAACGTTATCATCAAATCATATTGATCAATTCAATTCATCACTCAAGTATACATAATCAATGACATTGCACATACTTTTTCATTGATCATTATATCTTCCACATTTCCTATATTATCATTGATATATTCATACATAACAATTTACCTTATTCAAGAACTTAGAATCCTCCATATACATTTGGTTGGATCATTATTGTTTTAAGTGTGTTTAGGTACAAAAGACATTTGAAGATCCAACAATGTTTGAAGACCAAATAACAAACACATTTGCAAACACCCTCAAGGGACACGGCCAAGCTTGTGGCCGTGTCTCTCAATACAATCATCCAGTAGCAAACACGCCCAAGGGACACGACCAAGCTTGTGGCCGTGTCACTCAACACCAATTCAAGCAGTAGCAAACACGGGCAATGGACACGGCCAAGCCAGTGGCCGTGTCTCTCAACACACAATCCAGTACCAGACACGAGCAAGGGACACGGCCGTGTCTCTCATTATAAATCAGACAGTAACAAACACAGGCAAGGGACACGGCCATGCCAGTGGCCGTGTCTCTCTAAAACTCATCCAACACGGCCAAATTTGCCCTAACTTGGCTGTGTCTCTCATAACTTGGCCGTGTCCTACAATAATTTAAAGACCAAACACTCGAAATTCATCCAAACCAAACCCCAAATCAACATTTCATCATTTTCCTTACAATTATCTCAACTCATCATCACTTAGATGTTAATTTCACACATTTATATACTTCAATCTCTTGTTATCATCCACTTACACACCAATCAAACCAAACATAACCTAAATCCAAAAGAAATCCAACTAAGAAGATAAAAACTTATATATATAAGTATAATCAATAAATTCAACTCAAGAGATGAGTACTTACCTAAATATGTTGCCAAATCTTCATCTCCATCTTCAATACTCTTAAAATACTTAAGAAATTTTGATGAAGATCACCTTTCTCTCTCTCTCTCGTGCTCTCTCTCTCTCTCGTGCTCTCTTATCCACGAAGAAGAAGAACAGAAGAAGAAAGAAAGAAAGAAGGTTCTCCTCTCTTCCTTCGTTCTTATCTCATATATATATATATATATAATAATAATAATAATAATAATAATTATAATAATAACAATAATAACAATAATAATAACAATAATAACAATTATTGTAATATCCTCATGTATGCCCTAGAAGTCTTGGTTATATTGTTGTTGTTGTTATTGTTATAAATTGGATTGAATGTATATGATGTGTTAAGAAAAGAAATTGGGAGGAGAATGCTTGTGTATATGTGTTTTGGAAAGAAAATAGGGTTTAGAGAGAATGGTATATGTTGTGTATATGATGATATATATAACATATAAAATGGTCAAAGGGAGATAGTCAATGCAAGAGGAGATTTTTATATGGCATGTGAAATTACTTAATTGGGTTTATAAGAGACAAAAGCTAAGTTAAATGATGAGGGGTATTTGAGTAATTGCTTGAAGTGGAATGCATGGTGGAGATTAAAAGAAGAAAAGGTGTTTGACTTGTGCATTTTCTTCTTTCTTTCTTGAAGAGGCCGGCCATTGAAGAGAAGAGAGAGCAAGAGAGGTATTCATGGTGCTAGAAGCAAATTGAAGAAGCAATCAAAGGATTTGACAAGAGAATTGTGGAATTTCTTCATCTTAGGTAAGAAATCTCTTGAATTCCTTTGGTAATTTTGAGGTTATGTCTATATTGAATTGTGATTTGTTGATGTGATGATTTGGTGTGTTTGATATATGTTTACAAGTGTTAAAGTTGATTGTTAGTTAAAAGATTGAATTGAGGTTGGTTTGGTTGTGAAGGTTGTAAGTTTAAATGGATTTTGATAGTGGAAGATCAAGAGTAAAGTTTGAGTTAGGGTTTTGAGATGGTTTGTGTTCAAATGTGTTGTTTAAGTGTTTATTGTGATGAATATGTGTTATGACATGAGTTATATCCATTTGAGTGAGTTTGTGTTGAAAATTATATGTCAAAATGCATTTGGAAGAGGGTTGGTTACATTTGGGGTTTTGGTGATGAGTGACACGGCCAAAGGAAAGGAGAGACACGGCCAAGCCAAGGAAATTTGGGCGTGTTGGTTGAGTTTTTGAGAGACACGGCCGTGTCCCTTAGCCGTGTTCACTACTGGATTTTGGTTTTGGGAGACACGGTCACAAGCTTGGCCGTGTCCCTTGCCCGTGTTGCTTACTGTCCAAGTGGGTTGAGTGACACAGCCACAAGCTTGGCCGTGTCCCTCAAAGGTGCTGCCCGTGTCCCTCCAATGTGTTGGTTAGGGTTTTATTTCTTTGTTCTAATTGCATTGTTTTGGTTTTTCAAGGGTAGGTTGGTCCCTAAGCCTAACCCTAAACACTTTAAACACACTTGAATCAATGAATGATATAATCAAATGCATGTGTAAGGTCCTAAAGCTATGAATCATATCAATTGTTCTTTGCCCTAATTGCATTGTTGAGATTGAACAATGTTATGTTATGCATTGTGAATAGTAATGTGTTTCATAAGTAATACACATTGAAATGTATATCAAAGATGCAATGATAATTCAAATAAGACATGATATGAGACAATGCCATTGTGTTTGGCTATGATGATGTGATTGAAAGAAATAAGGCATGTTTGCCTAAATGTTGTTGAGAATTGAGAATGAAAATGATAATTGAATAATAAATGAATTGTGTGGCTAATGTGTTATTCCATTTTCAGAGTTGGTTGTTGGTGGCATGCCTAATAAGTGTAACAATCTCTTGAAGTTAGGTTGGATTGAATCCTTGAAGCCTAATTGAGATGTTACCACCCTTGAAGCTAGGTTGGGTTAGTTCTTGAAGCCAAGTTGGGTAGAAGCTTAGCATGCTTTGCTCCCCTTGAAGCTTGGTTGAACTTAATCCTTGAAGCCTAGTTGGGTATATGATATTGATAAATGTGATAACAAAACCAAAGCAATAACTCTGAAAATTGAATGGCATATTAGTGTGTCTTGGGCCCATGCTTGTCTTTGTTTAGTATTGATTATGAATGGTTAAATGAATACTAATGAGGTATATGAAAAGATATTGAAATGTGATATGTAATGTGAAAGTATGTTGTTAGTTTTGCATATATGATGTTACATGTATAATATGGATTGAGAAATGACATTGCATTGCACTAAGTCATATCATTAGCATGATTATCTTACTAAGCCGTTGGCTTAGCGCGATAGTGTTTAATCGCGCAGGTAATAGAGTTGATAGAGTGGAACCCGAGAGTTCATCAAGACCAAGTGAGAGTAGACCTTGAAGAATCCATTTTGGGAGCTTAAAGATCAGAGCAGACTTGCCAATCATGTATACTTCTTTATATTTTGTAAAAAAATGTTTAATATGTAAATACGTACATATTTTATAACTTCCGCTGTGTAATATTTAAATTATATATATATATATAACTAATATGTTTTGTTTTATAAGTAAATGATCTACTTTTCTATAATGTATAATGATAAGGGTATTGTATCAAGTTTAAAGTGTTTTGAATGTTAAGAAAATCGTAGCATCCCTATGTTTGGTGCACTTATGCTACATTGTTGTGGTTGTAGTGTGTGTGCATTGGATATGGGGGTGTTACAATTGTTTTGGTATCAGAGCCTAGGTTTGAGATTCTCAGCCTAGGTAAAATGTAATAAAAAGAATATTTTTACTTAAAAAGGTGGTTTTTGAATAACAATATATGTTTGGGATTGGCAACCTCTGATCTTTAATAAGAAGTATTCTGTTGTGTTTGCAGACTTAGGTTGTGATGGATTCTCACTCACGCCAGTCGGTTGAGGGTAGTGAGGAGAGTATTGCTCCTGCTGAGGGAGCTAGAGTTGATAGTGTTGAGGAGGCACCTGCTTCGGTGTCGGGTAGACCAGCTGGAGAGGAGGTTCCGCCAGCCTGGTTTAGGCATATGATGGAAGTTATGAGGCAAGCGCCAGTACAACCAGTGCCACCACCCCCTCAGCCTTTGGTACCAGTGAGGCACTATGATAAGCTAAGGAAATATGGAGCAGAGGATTTCTTTGGTACAGTTGATCCGGCTGTAGCAGAACAGTGGCTTGATAGAGTTCAGAGGGTATTTGTTCAGTTGCAAGCCACCTCAGAGGAAAAGTTTGATTATGCAAGATCTTTGCTACAGAAGGACGCCTACGATTGGTGGAAGACGGTGCCCCATTCTATGGATGATCCTCCAACACTGTCTTACACTGATTTTCTGAGGGAATTTGAGTTGAAGTATACTCCTAGGGAGTATAAAGACATGAAGAAGATGGAGTTCTTAAGCTTGAAGCAAGACAGCAAGACTGTTACTGAGTATGAAATTGAGTTTATTCGACTGAGTCAGTATGCTGGGGGTATCATTGCTGATGAGATTGATAGATGTCGGAGGTTTGAGGAGGGATTGAGGCCCTCGATCATGTGCTTAGTGGCTGGATCCAGATATCAGGATTTCTCACAGCTTGTGGCAGCAGCTCGAAGTGTAGAGCGAGCTCAGGGTATTGCGGTTGCTTCAGAAGAAGAGGTTAGGGTTAGAAGGCCCCAATTCGAGGCAGGGTCTTCTTCTGCGAAGAGAGGTAAAGGAAGCTTTGTTCCTAGAGTTAGTAGGAGTCAGAGGTCAGCTGGTAGGTCAGTGCAGTTACAGAGGCAGAGATTTAGACCTGCAACTTCAGTGGCGAGTGCTCCGACCCCTATGGTTCAGAGATCCACCTTACCCATCTGCATCCATTGTGGTAGGCCGCATGGTGGTCCTTGTTGGAAGGCTGGTGTTGCAGGGGTATGTTTCAGGTGTGGGTCACCTGATCACTTTGTGAGAGATTGCCCTGAGAAGCAAGAGCAGATGTCAGTTGATACAGCAGCTTCTCGACCTAGTGCGAGGGGAGGCCGAGGAGGCAGAGGTGTCAGCCGAGGAGGTAGACCGGGGTACAGTTCTAGAGGAGGTGCTACCTCCAGGGAGAGTAGACCAGAGGAGGTTGGTTCTTCCCAGAGGATGTATGTTATGCAGAGGCAGCCAGATGCTTCGGCAGTCATTGCTGGTACTTTTTCCTTATTTGGTTTTCTGTACTTGCTTTGATTGATCCGGGTTCCACGCATTCATATGTTAGTGCATCTGTATTGCCTGTATTAGATGTGCATGCTGAGTCCCTAGGATTTGATGTGTTGGTGACAAATCCGTTAGGGCATAGTGTGGTTGTGAGTAAGGTGCACCGAGATAGTGCAGTGAGGGTGCAAGGTGAGGAGTTCCTTGGAGACTTGATTGAGATGCCATTTAAGGAATATGATGTGATCTTAGGTATGGATTGGCTATCTCAACATGGAGCTGTGGTGGATTGTAAAAAGAAAATTGTTTCTTTGAGAACGGGTGATGGTAGAGAGGTGATAGTATCTAATGAGCAGGAACAGCTAGCCTCCTTATTTGTTTCAGCTGTTGCAGCTAGGAGATTGATTAGAAAGGGGTGTGAAGCCTATCTTGCTCATGTGGTGGATACTAGAGTGAAGGGTTCTCCCATTGATAGTATTGCCACAGTTGCAGATTTCCCTGATGTTTTTCCAAAGGAGTTGCCAGGATTGCCTCCTGAGAGAGAGGTGGAGTTCGGTATTGAATTGTTGCCTGGTACCACTCCTATCTCTATTACTCCTTATAGAATGGCACCAGCAGAATTGAGGGAGTTGAAAGTGCAATTACAGGAGTTGTTGGATAAAGGATTCATTCGCCCCAGTGTTTCTCCTTGGGGAGCTCCTGTGCTATTTGTGAAAAAGAAAGATGGTACTATGAGGTTGTGTATCGATTATAGGCAATTGAACAAGGTGACTATTAAAAATAAATATCCTTTGCCTAGAATCGATGATCTCTTTGATCAATTGAAGGGTGCAGCTGTGTTTTCTAAAATTGATCTGAGATCAGGGTATCATCAGCTGAGAGTCAGAGCTGAAGATGTTCCTAAGACCGCCTTTCGGACCAGGTATGGGCATTATGAATTTTTAGTTATGCCTTTTGGTCTGACGAATGCACCTGCAGCTTTTATGGATTTGATGAATAGGGTGTTTAGGCCCTATCTGGATCAGTTTGTAGTGGTCTTCATCGATGATATTCTAGTGTATTCAAGGAATGAAGAGGAACATGACAAGCATCTGCGGATTGTGTTGCAGATTTTGAGAGAGAATCAGTTATTTGCCAAATTATCGAAGTGTGAGTTTTGGTTGGATCAAGTAGCTTTTCTCGGACATATTGTTTCTGCAGAAGGCATTAGAGTTGATCCGAGTAAAGTTGAAGCCATTTTAAATTGGAGTCCACCCAAGTCTGTGACAGAGATTAGAAGTTTTCTGGGTTTGGCAGGCTATTACCGGCGGTTTGTGAAAGGGTTTTCTTTGATAGCTACTCCACTCACCAGATTGCTTCGTAAATGAGTGAGGTTTTTGTGGACAGATCAGTGTCAGGCGAGCTTTGAGCAGTTGAAAGAAATGTTAACTCAAGCGCCTGTTCTTACTTTACATGTTGAAGGCAAACCATATGTGATCTACAGTGATGCTTCACATAGAGGTTTGGGGTGTGTATTGATGCAAGAAGGGAAAGTTATAGCTTATGCATCTCGACAGTTGAAACCGCATGATCTTAACTATCCGACCCATGATTTGGAATTGGCTGCCATTGTGTTTGCATTGAAGATTTGGCGCCACTATCTGTTTGGGGAGAAATGTTTCATTTATACTGATCACAAGAGTTTGAAGTATTTGGGTGTCCAGAAAGAACTCAATCTTCGTCAGAGGAGATGGTTAGAATTGATTAAAGACTACGACTGCTTGATTGACTATCATCCAGGTAAAGCAAATGTTGTTGCTGATGCCTTGAGTCGGAAGTCTTTAGCTGGTTTAACAGTTTACTCGCTCTCGTTGCTTGTTGAGTTGAGAGCATTGTGTGCTAGTTTTGTACCTTGTGATGATGGTGCATTGTTAGCACAGTTGCAATTGAAACTGGTTTTGTTAGATCAGATCAAAGAAGCTCAGTTGGCCGATAAAAAGATACAGAAGATTGTTTCGGATTGTCAGAGTGGAAAGGGTAGAGATTTTATTATGAAGAGTGATGGAAGTCTCTGGTTCAAGAGCAGATTGTGTGTACCCGATGATGCTGATTTGAAAAGGGTCATTTTGGAAGAAGCTCATCAGTCGATGTTTGCTATGCATCCGGGTAACACGAAGATGTATCATGATTTGAGACAGCATTATTGGTGGATTGGGTTGAAGAGAGACATTGCTGAGTTTGTATCGAAATGTCTCACTTGTCAGAAGGTTAAAGCAGAGCATCAAGTTCCAACCGGGTTGCTTCAACCGTTGTCAGTGCCAGAATGGAAGTGGGAAAGAGTGACAATGGACTTTGTGTCTGGATTGCCATTGACACAAAGGAAACATGATGCTATATGGGTGATTGTGGATAGATTGACTAAGACAGCTCATTTCCTTCCGGTGCGGATGGATTACTCTTTGGAGAGGTTGGCTGAGCTGTATATCCATGAGATTGTGAAACTGCATGGTGTTCCAACTTCTTTAGTGTCTGATCGAGATCCCAGGTTTACTTCAAGATTTTGGAAGAGTTTGCATAGTGCTTTGGGTTCTCAATTACACTTCAGTACTGCTTTTCATCCACAGACGGATGGACAGTCAGAGAGGGTGATACAAATTATTGAAGATATGTTGAGAAGCTGTGTCATCGATTTCACTAGAAGTTGGGATAGGTTTTTACCTCTTGTGGAGTTTGCTTACAACAACAGTCACCAAGCTAGCATTGGTATGGCACCATTTGAAGCATTGTATGGTAGACGGTGCAGGACACCTCTTTGTTGGAATGAGCTTGGAGATAATAAATTGGTTGGTCCTGATTTGATTTAAGAAACTGAAGAAAAAGTAAAGTTGATTCGAGGCAGGTTAAAAGCAGCTTCAGACCGACAGAAGTCTTATGCAGATCTGAAGAGGAGAGATATAGAGTTTGATGTTGGAGATAAGGTATTTTTGAAAGTATCTCCTTGGAAGAAGATTTTGAGGTTCGGTCGGAAAGGAAAATTGAGTCCTCGTTTCATTGGGCCGTATGAAGTGTTAGAAAGAGTTGGACCAGTGGCGTATCGACTTGCTTTGCCACCTGAGTTGGATCGTATTCATAACGTATTTCATGTTTCTATGTTGAGGAAGTATAGATCGGATCCATCTCATGTGTTGCCGAATGAGTCAATTGAAGTAAATCCTGATCTGACATTTGAAGAGGAACCAGTTGCTATCTTGGCACGAGAAGTGAAAGAGCTGAGAAACAAGAGAGTGCCATTGGTGAAGGTTCTATGGAAGAATCATGCAAAAGAAGAAGCAACTTGGGAGAGTGAACAATCCATGCGAGAGCAATATCCGCAATTGTTTCAGATTTGATATCAGGTAATTTCGAGGACGAAATTTCTTTTTAGAGGGGGAGAATTGTAATATCCTCATGTATGCCCTAGAAGTCTTGGTTATATTGTTGTTGTTGTTATTGTTATAAATTGGATTGAATGTATATGATGTGTTAAGAAAAGAAATTGGGAGGAGAATGCTTGTGTATATGTGTTTTGGAAAGAAAATAGGGTTTAGAGAGAATGGTATATGTTGTGTATATGATGATATATATAACATATAAAATGGTCAAAGGGAGAGAGTCAATGCAAGAGGAGATTTTTATATGGCATGTGAAATTACTTAATTGGGTTTATAAGAGACAAAAGCTAAGTTAAATGATGAGGGGTATTTGAGTAATTGCTTGAAGTGGAATGCATGGTGGAGATTAAAAGAAGAAAAGGTGTTTGACTTGTGCATTTTCTTCTTTCTTTCTTGAAGAGGCCGGCCATTGAAGAGAAGAGAGAGCAAGAGAGGTATTCATGGTGCTAGAAGCAAATTGAAGAAGCAATCAAAGGATTTGACAAGAGAATTGTGGAATTTCTTCATCTTAGGTAAGAAATCTCTTGAATTCCTTTGGTAATTTTGAGGTTATGTCTATATTGAATTGTGATTTGTTAATGTGATGATTTGGTGTGTTTGATATATGTTTACAAGTGTTAAAGTTGATTGTTAGTTAAAAGATTGAATTGAGGTTGGTTTGGTTGTGAAGGTTGTAAGTTTAAATGGATTTTGATAGTGGAAGATCAAGAGTAAAGTTTGAGTTAGGGTTTTGAGATGGTTTGTGTTCAAATGTGTTGTTTAAGTGTTTATTGTGATGAATATGTGTTATGACATGAGTTATATCCATTTGAGTGAGTTTGTGTTGGAAATTATATGTCAAAATGCATTTGGAAGAGGGTTGGTTACATTTGGGGTTTTGGTGATGAGTGACACGGCCAAAGGAAAGGAGAGACACGGCCAAGCCAAGGAAATTTGGGCGTGTTGGTTGAGTTTTTGAGAGACACGGCCGTGTCCCTTAGCCGTGTTCACTACTGGATTTTGGTTTTGGGAGACACGGTCACAAGCTTGGCCGTGTCCCTTGCCCGTGTTGCTTACTGTCCAAGTGGGTTGAGTGACACGGCCACAAGCTTGGCCGTGTCCCTCAAAGGTGCTGCCCGTGTCCCTCCAATGTGTTGGTTAGGGTTTTATTTCTTTGTTCTAATTGCATTGTTTTGGTTTTTCAAGGGTAGGTTGGTCCCTAAGCCTAACCCTAAACACTTTAAACACACTTGAATCAATGAATGATATAATCAAATGCATGTGTAAGGTCCTAAAGCTATGAATCATATCAATTGTTCTTTGCCCTAATTGCATTGTTGAGATTGAACAATGTTATGTTATGCATTGTGAATAGTAATGTGTTTCATAAGTAATACACATTGAAATGTATATCAAAGATGCAATGATAATTCAAATAAGACATGATATGAGACAATGCCATTGTGTTTGGCTATGATGATGTGATTGAAAGAAATAAGGCATGTTTGCCTAAATGTTGTTGAGAATTGAGAATGAAAATGATAATTGAATAATAAATGAATTGTGTGACTAATGTGTTATTCCATTTTCAGAGTTGGTTGTTGGTGGCATGCCTAATAAGTGTAACAATCTCTTGAAGTTAGGTTGGATTGAATCCTTGAAGCCTAATTGAGATGTTACCACCCTTGAAGCTAGGTTGGGTTAGTTCTTGAAGCCAAGTTGGGTAGAAGCTTAGCATGCTTTGCTCCCCTTGAAGCTTGGTTGAACTTAATCCTTGAAGCCTAGTTGGGTATATGATATTGATAAATGTGATAACAAAACCAAAGCAATAACTCTGAAATTGAATGGCATATTAGTGTGTCTTGGGCCCATGCTTGTCTTTGTTTAGTATTGATTATGAATGGTTAAATGAATACTAATGAGGTATATGAAAAGATATTGAAATGTGATATGTAATGTGAAAGTATGTTGTTAGTTTTGCATATATGATGTTACATGTATAATATGGATTGAGAAATGACATTGCATTGCACTAAGTCATATCATTAGCATGATTATCTTACTAAGCCGTTGGCTTAGCGCGATAGTGTTTAATCGCGCAGGTAATAGAGTTGATAGAGTGGAACCCGAGAGTTCATCAAGACCAAGTGAGAGTAGACCTTGAAGAATCCATTTTGGGAGCTTAAAGATCAGAGCAGACTTGCCAATCATGTATACTTCTTTATATTTTGTAAAAAAATGTTTAATATGTAAATACGTACATATTTTATAACTTCTGCTGTGTAATATTTAAATTATATATATATATAACTAATATGTTTTGTTTTATAAGTAAATGATCTACTTTTCTATAATGTATAATGATAAGGGTATTGTATCAAGTTTAAAGTGTTTTGAATGTTAAGAAAACCATAGCATCCCTATGTTTGGTGCACTTATGCTACATTGCTGTGGTTGTAGTGTGTGTGCATTGGATATGGGGGTGTTACAATTATACCATTAAATCTCCACCACACACAATTCCTTTTAACTTTCTTCTTCTTTTCTCTTTTTGTCCTTATGATCATTATTATTATTCATTAATTATACAAATATATATATATACAACACACTTTTCCTACACCATTTTATACATCATGTATATGTGATGTATATGTGGGTATATGTATATGTCATATATTTTGTATTTATTTTTCCTACATCTTCTCTTCACTTCTCTTCTCTTTCCCTTCAATACACACATTGAATCCAAATACAACAATAACCCCAACACTTTTAGGGCATAATATGGGATATTACAATTCTCTCCCCCTTAAATAATTTCGTCCTCGAAATTATCCAACATAAGAACAACCCATGTAGCACAAATCACCATCTTAACTTCCATACAAAGATAATCGTATCTTACATTATAATTTTATCAAATCACATAACTTCTACTTTCCCCTTTAGGAATAATCATTTTCTCTGAATTTCACAATTCATCATTGTATAGGTATATATATATATCTTTACCTCTTATTACTTTCTCAACAAAGCAATCAAGATATCTCATAACATCTCCAATACATTTTATCTTTGTACTAAAGTCAGATTATCACTTTAACTCTTTATAGATATTCTCTTAACTTTAACCTCAAAAATCATTAATCAATATCTTAGCATTGTTTATTCCATTCTTACCATCACTTTCAAAATAAACATTTACCAAACATCAATGGATAACTATATCCTTACTCTCATGAGTTTATTTCTCACCATGTACAATTAATATACCTCAATTTATTTATATTCATTCATACATCAGAATATTATATCATACACATTACCATTAAATCTTACACTCCCAATACAATTGCACATATTAAATCTCAATATTGCCTTGCAACTTTAACGAAACCTACATCAATCAATTCATCTATCACAATATACTAACATTTCAACTTTATTTGATTCAAACCAACAATTAACTTATTGAAATTTATCATTGGATTTTACCATATATACTTATATATATAACCTAAGTTCATTAGGTCAAACTTATATTCAAATTCTAATCTTTCCAAATTTATATATTCAATCAATATGAATCATGCTTATACATATACATTTCCTTATTTCAATAATTATATCATCATTTCTTATACTCATTCAAAATTTATCAATATTACCAACAACTATAACTTCATAAACGAGCTTTTCCCCAACCAGGTTGGTAATCCAAGTTTGGTTGCCCAACACATTGGGTTCGCATGGTTCCACAGGAGGCAGATAAGTCCGTTCATTTATCTTTTCACAATTCATTTTTCATAATCAATTAGGTACTCTACCTCCATTATAATTCATTTCTAACATCATTGCCAATAATCATAGTTTCTCATTACATCAAAATAGTATACACGTATATCATTAATTATATTTAACATCTCATTATACAATCATATCAAAAGTTCATTTCACAAATCCTCTTTATATAAACACATAATTATGCAATTTATTAAATTTCCCTTTTTCATATAGTTTATACCAATTTAATATTTATCACTTTCCTTTGACTATTATCATGCTCATTTGTTTATCATAACTTAAGTTATTCATTAACTTCAATAAATATACATATTCTACTTATAAAATTATTTCACAAGGAGCTTAATCACATTTCCAATGTGATATCTCTCTCATATATGTTTTTTAAAATATCTTAAACATATTCTTCCTAATCATTTTCATCCTTTCCAATCAAATTACTTAAAATAACTCATTTTCATTTGCTCAATTCCTTTTCTTTACTTTCAAACCAAATTTTCTTACTATCAATCACATCCCCTCAATTCCTAATACCTTCATGTGCACTAATATTCATTTCATATATCTCATGTATTAAATACATTAAACTATCAATATTTCATTGATCTCTATCCACATTCCACTAAAACTATAAATTTCCAACTTACTACTCTATTTAAACTTCAATTTATTCATCTCATTCTCTTAATATCAACTTTAAAACATCTTATATATATATATACCACAAAGTAACATCAAAACATATTTGTTTCACAATTATTAAGCTCATTCCAAAGAAAATCTAAATATCTCATATCTCCACTATTAACATGAGCTATCACAATATTTAAGCATATCACATTTCTAATATTGAAATCACCATGTTTGCATTAAAATAACAATACAAACAACACCAATGTATATTTGTACTTAACCAACGTCATCTCTTTTTCTTTTGAACATAACCTTAAATTTGCCTATCCACACCTTAATTTATCACACTTAATCTATATCAATCAACTCATTCAATATTTCACCATACTATTATCATTTAAACAATATATCTTTCCATATTACCCATTCAACAGTATTTACTCTTTCCAAAAATCCCAACATAAAGTTTATTAAAAAGAGATTCAAATATTAGAGGATAGATTACATACTTTAATTCTTAATTTTGTTTCTAACTCATTTCCAACTTTATTCTTCTAGCCATTTCTTTATATGCCAAATACATACCAATACTCAAACTTTTTACTTATACTTTCCATATCACTTCTTTATATCACACTCATCTCTCAATTATCAACATTTCTAGATTTGCTTTCATATGAAACCTCATTTACACACTATCATTAATCTCATGTAATTCAAATACATCACAATTCACATAATGCCACGTTCGAGACCAACCTAGGTGTGAATGCATATGCATGTCTTACCAATTGCATTTCCAAAATCTTCTTTTCAATTCTTATTTAAACTCTTCAAAAATTTTCTTTTTAATTTCACTTAGGCCGAGAATCTCGAATCTAAGCTCTGATACCAAAATAATTGTAACACCCCCATACTCTATATAAGTACTATACATATACCTGGTATACATACAATACGTATATAAAGTATAAGAATGTCACTTTTCGTTTTACTTTAAAACCCTTTATTCAAGTTCAAGCGATATTACATTAAATTAAAGAACATTTACGAAAATCATTATTGTTATCAAAAATAAAACCTAAATAAAATTATACATGTATGCATCACCTTCTAGTTGGTCTCGAGACACTCTTACCCTTCTCGTGGCATCACAGCTAGACTTCCAGATCAACCGCATAAATACCTGCGCGATTAAACATCCGCGCTAAGCCCAAAAGCTTAGTAGTACAACTAAAATAATAAAATACACTTTACCAAAATTATCATACCTCATATGTTTAGCATTATGTTTTATTGCTCTCTTACCACGTTTTCCTTTCTCAATGCATTCTTCATAAGTTCCCACTAATCTCATATACATAAACATATACATTAATTCAACCAATTACCATTCAAAGACTTATTCAACACCTTTACGAAAGCAATTCTCACAAATTCCATATTCATATATATATATTTTACACATCATACTTTATTTTTATAAAATCATATATCAAGAAAGTCCCTCAAAACATATTCACCTTCAATACATCAATGCACATATTACAGAAGCATACTTCATAACATTATTTTATCCACAATTCATCAAACATGAATCATACTTCCAATAAAGGCAGTTATAGATCTCATTACTCATTTATTTCAACATTTAATATCACATTGACAACAAAGACAGACTCGGGCCCAAACAACACACTAATATGCTATTCAAAGTTCAGAGTTACTGCTTTGGTCCATAATCATAATCATCAAGCCCGTAGGCATCATCTATATATATATATCTATCCATGGATAGTGTAACAGACCCAGTCTCTTGGACCATCAACTCGGCAAATCTCGAGGAGATCCTCAACCCGGCAAGACTGTTACTATAATTCACATTTCACATTTCACATTTATCGAGTAACAGACCCAGTCTCTTGGACCATCAACCCGACTAAATCGAGGAGATCCTCAACCCGGCAAGACTGTTACAAATCATATATCTCATAATCACAATTAGCATAGTGTAACAGACCCAGTCTCTTGGATCTCAATTCGTCTCAAATTGAAGAGATCCTCAACCCGGCAAGACTGTTACCTTTCATTTTATAGGCATGCCTCCAAACTCAGAACTCTGAAAATGAATAACATATCAGACACACAATTCATCTATTATTTCATTATCGATTCTCATCATCATCTAGGCAAACATGCCTCACTTAATTCAATTGAATCATCACAGCCAATCACAATGACTTCATATCACATTTGAGTCATCATTGCCAAGAATAATGGCTTCATATCACACTATATCTCAAATCACATTTCAAGTTTCATTATTGATATATGCAACATCAATTACATTACTAAACAAACATATCATGAATCAATCATACCATATAGGCATGCTTCAATCATAACATTAAAGTAATTCATCATCAATGATCTCATGATATTCCACATTATACACAACATGCCATTATTCATATGCATCATCAATCTACATATAGTACAATACAATTCATGAGATTGACAATGCATAAAACCTAACATGGTTCATATAATATCAACGTTATCATCAAATCATATTGATCAATTCAATTCATCACTCAAGTATACATAATCAATGACATTGCACATACTTTTTCATTGATCATTATATCTTCCACATTTCCTATATTATCATTGATATATTCATACATAACAATTTACCTTATTCAAGAACTTAGAATCCTCCATATACATTTGGTTGGATCATTATCGTTTTAAGTGTGTTTAGGTACAAAAGACATTTGAAGATCCAACAATGTTTGAAGACCAAATAACAAACACATTTGCAAACACCCTCAAGGGACACGGCCAAGCTTGTGGCCGTGTCTCTCAATACAATCATCCAGTAGCAAACACGCCCAAGGGACACGGCCAAGCTTGTGGCCATGTCACTCAACACCAATTCAAGCAGTAGCAAACACGGGCAATGGACACGGCCAAGCCAGTGGCCGTGTCTCTCAACACACAATCCAGTACCAGACACGGGCAAGGGACACGGCCGTGTCTCTCAATATAAATCAGACAGTAACAAACACAGGCAAGGGACACGGCCATGCCAGTGGCCGTGTCTCTCTAAAACTCATCCAACACGGCCAAATTTGCCCTAACTTGGCCGTGTCTCTCATAACTTGGCCGTGTCCTACAATAATTTAAAGACCAAACACTCGAAATTCATCCAAACCAAACCCCAAATCAACATTTCATCATTTTCCTTACAATTATCTCAACTCATCATCACTTAGATGTTAATTTCACACATTTATATACTTCAATCTCTTGTTATCATCCACTTACACACCAATCAAACCAAACATAACCTAAATCCAAAAGAAATCCAACTAAGAAGATAAAAACTTATATATATAATTATAATCAATAAATTCAACTCAAGAGATGAGTACTTACCTAAATATGTTGCCAAATCTTCATCTCCATCTTCAATACTCTTAAAATCCTTAAGAAATTTTGATGAAGATCACCTTTCTCTCTCTCTCTCGTGCTCTCTCTCTCTCTCTCGTGCTCTCTTATCCACGAAGAAGAAGAACAGAAGAAGAAGAAAGAAAGAAGGTTCTCCTCTCTTCCTTCGTTCTTATCTCATATATATATATATATATAATAATAATAATAATAATTATAATAATTATAATAATAACAATAATAACAATAATAATAACAATAATAACAATTATACCATTAAATCTCCACCACACACAATTCCTTTTGACTTTCTTCTTCTTTTCTCTTTTTGTCCTTATCATCATTATTATTATTCATTAATTATACAAATATATATATATATACAACACACTTTTCCTACACCATTTTATACATCATGTATATGTGATGTATATGTGGGTATATGTATATGTCATATATTTTGCATTTATTTTTCCTACATCTTCTCTTCACTTCTCTTCTCTTTCCCTTCAATACACACATTGAATCCAAATACAACAATAACCCCAACACTTTTAGGGCATAATATGGGATATTACAGAAGGTGAGAAATAGCCCAGCACCCCCACAATGCCCGGTTCATTGGAACCGGCCTCCTTTACAGGTCTTAATATTATAAAATTCTTAAATATAACAATATTATCCATACTACACACAATAAAAAGAAAGCATCATTATATTAAAATCAAAGCAATGTCCAAACAAAGCACATAAATGGACACCCATCCAAAGATGGAAACATGTCCTTACATCACATGCCTAGATAGAACACCCACCAAAAGGTAGAAACATGCCCTTTACATAGGTTCTAAAATAGAAAAGCAAATTAAATTACATGATGTTTAACTAATGAGGTACCCACCAAGTGGAAACATACTTCTTACAACTTTTGGAAATCTAAATTAATTAATAAAAGTAAATAATCATTCATAATAAATAAATCATTCATCAAAGCTATTAATCAAAATATAAAATAAACATCCATCCATGATAAATTAAATAAATCAAGTATTGAAATTAAATAAATTAAAGCATAAGAGATAAATTAAAGCAAAATCAAATATGGAATTGAATAAAGCAAATAAAAGTCAAATTATAGCTACTATAACTTTTTATGGAATTAAAATAAATTAGGGTTTTATGTTTTAAAAGGTTGGTAAGACTCTTTGATTAACTAAATTAATATTTGACTGGTGAAATCATGAAACTAGAGTTTTAGACACTTTAAAATTGTTTTGATTTGTGGTTTTAAATGGTGATTTCAAGCTACTGTTTAATTTTAAAATATTTATATTTTTATGGTTTTTTAATGTTTTAAAGGATTAGGGCTTAGAAAAAATTAAAATTTAAAGTTTTAAAGGAGTTAAAGTTTAATATTTTAGGTTTAGAAGTTGAATTAGGGTTTTAGTGTTTTAGAATTTTTGGGTTACGGGTGATGCATGAAACTTTTAGGATTAAAAATCAATTTGATACTTTTATGAGATTTTGTGAAAATAAACCAAGCAAATTAAAGTTTTTATAAATAGAAAAGATTTACATAATTGGAAAAGTTTTTTTAAGGTATTTATAAGAAAACAAAATATGTTTTAAGAGTTTGTATAATTTGGAAAGTAAATTGGAGTTTTGGGGTTTTGAAGAAATAAAATTAATAACTATAAATTCTTTGGGAAATAAAGCAACGAATTAATGTTTTTAACTTTAGAAAAACTAAATTAAAGTTCAAAGGTTTTTAATTTTGAATAACACAATTTCCTAATTTTAGCTACTATGTAAAAAAAATAAAAGAAAATCAATTAACACATACCTTTTTTTTTATGATTCCTCCAAAAATAATTCTTCTTGGATGAACAAGCTCCAAAGACAAGCCTTTTTTGCCTTTGAATTGCTTAAATCGTGTTTTTGCTCCTTAAAAATCAATTGAATTCAATTATTGCTTTTCCACTTCACTTTCGGATTCAAATTCTCATTGTTCCTGTGAAATTTTTCCTCCCCCCAATTTGGTTGCCTTTGGTCCTTATTTATAGAGGTCTTTCTATGTATATTCCTTATTATGCACGGCAAGTAATATTAATAAGAAAAGGAAACCAAAACCTAATTAAATTAGGTTTCGGAAATTTTGCGTAGGAAAAAATTGCGCTGCCGAAAAAAATTGCCGCAGAAAAAAATTACGCTGCTGAAAAAAATTGTCACAGGAATCTGGGCAGCGGGGAACCTAGTGGGCCTGCGAGCGAGTCGCCCGCAGGAAAATCCTACGGGCGAAATAGAAAAGCTATTTCGCCCGTAGGAATTTCCTGTGGACGATTTTTTTGCAGCCTATTTTTTTTACTCTGATTTTTATTTTTATTTTTTGATTTTTATTTGTTTATTTTTATTTTTTATTAATAAAAATTAGACTCTAAAGCAAAAATTATTTAATAAAAATTATTTTGGACCAATTAGACAACAAAAATCATTTTAGACTAAATAAAACATATTGGACCGGATTGGGTCAAAAATAAAAGGTCTACAATCTATGTTTGTTTTAGCTGTTTTAGCTGGGAGGATGATTCAGAAGGGATGTGAGGCTTATCTTTCTCATATTATAGATACTAGAGTAGTGGGATCCCTGCTTGAAAGTATACCCACAGTTGCCGAGTTTCCAGATGTTTTCTCTGATGAGTTGCCAGGGGTACCTCTTGAGAGAGAAGTGGAGTTTGGTATCGATTTGTTGCCTGGTACCACTCCTATCTCTATTACCCCTTATCGGATGGCACCTGCTGAGTTGAGAGAGTTGAAGGTGTAGTTGTAGGAGTTATTGGATAAAGGGTTTATCCGCCCTAGTGTATCCCCGTGGGGAGCGCCTGTGTTGTTTGTGAAGAAGAAGGATGGCACCATGAGATTGTGTATTGATTATAAGGAGTTGAATAAGGTGACCATCAAGAACAAGTATCCTTTTCCTCGGATAGATGATCTCTTGATCAGTTGAAGGGAGCAGCAGTATTCTCTAAGATTGATCTGAGATCAGGGTACCATCAGTTGAGAGTCAGAGATGTGGATGTACCCAAGATAGCTTTTCGTACGAGGTATGGGCATTATGAGTTTCTGGTGATGCCCTTTGGATTGACGAATACACCAGCAGCTTTTATAGATTTGATGAACAGGGTATTCAGACCATATTTAGATCAGTTTATGGTGGTCTTCATTGATGACATCTTGGTGTATTTGTGTAATGAGGAGGATCATGATAGGCATTTGCGAATCGTATTACAAACTTTGAGAGAAAAGCAGTTATATGCTAAGTTGTCTAAGTGTGAGTTCTGGCTCGATCAGGTAGCTGTTCTTGGTCATGTGGTTTCAGCAGAGGGTATTAGAGTTGATCCGAGTAAAGTTGAGGCTATCTTGAATTGGAGTCCACCGAAGACTGTGACAGAGGTTAGAAGTTTTCTGGGATTGGCAGGCTATTATCGTCGATTTGTGAAGGGTTTTTCTATAATTGCTACACTACTCACCAGATTACTTCGGAAAGGAGTTAAATTTGTGTGGCTGATCGGTGTTAGGCGAGTTTTGAGCAGCTGAGGGAGATGTTGACTCAGGCTCCTGTCCTTACCCTGCCTGTTGAAGGTAAACCATATGTGGTATACAGTGATGCTTCACTCAATGGTTTAGGTTGTGTTCTGATGCAGGAGAGTAGAGTCATTGCTTATGCCTCTCGACAGTTGAAACCGCATGAGCTGAATTATCTAAAGCATGATTTGGAGTTAGCAACAATAGTTTTTGCCTTGAAGATTTGGCGGTATTATTTATATGGGGAAAAGTGTTTCATTTATACGGATCATAAGAGTTTGAAATACTTGGGTGTTCAGAGAGAGCTGAATCTTCGGCAGAGATGGTGGTTAGAGTTGATTAAGGACTGCTTATTCACTCTCGTTGCTTGTTGAGTTGAGAGCATTGCACGTTAGATTTGAATCTTCTGATGATGGTGCTCTGATGGCTCAGTTGCAGTTGAGGCCAGTCTTGTTGGATCATATTAGGGAGGCTCAATTAGCAGATGAGAGAATTTAGAAAATTGTGTTGGTTTGTCAAAAGGGGGAGAGTCGAGACTTTTATGTGAGGAATGATGGCAGTCTATGGTACAGAGATAGATTGTGTATTCCTGATGATGCAGAATTGAAAAGAATGATATTAGAGGAAGCATATCAGTCACTTTTTGCTATGCACCCTCGGAGTACCAAGATGTATCAGGACTTGAAGTGACATTATTGGTGGTCATGTATGAAGAGGGACATAGCAGAGTTTGTATCCAGATATCTCACTTGCCAGAAAGTGAAGGCTGAGCACCAAGTTCCTTTAGGATTGCTCCAACCTTTATTAGTGCTAGAGTGGAAATGGGAGCGAGTGACAATGGATTTTGTAACTGGACTGCCTTTGACTCAGCATGATGCAATCTGGGTGATAGTTGATCGGATGACGAAGACAGCTCATTTTCTTTTAGTTTGGATGGATTATTCTCTTGAGAGATTGGTTGAGCTGTATATCAATGAGATAGTCAGGTTGCATGGAGTCCCAGTTTCTTTGGTATTGGATCGAGATCCCCGGTTTACTTCGAGGTTTTGGAAGAGTTTGCATAATACTTTGGGTTCTCGATTGTATTTTAGTACTGCTTTCCATCCTCAGACAAATGGACAGTCAGAGAGAGTGATACAGATTCTGGAGGATATGTTGAGGAGCTGTATCATTGATTTTGCCGGGAATTGGGACATATTTTTGCCATTAATTGAGTTTACTTATAACAACAGTCATCAGTCGAGTATTGGGATGACTCCTTATAATAACATATTTTTGTCATTGTTGGGATGAAGTTGGAGAAGGTAAACTGGTTGGTCCCTATTTGATTAAGGAAACAGAGGAGAAAGTGAAGGTGATTCGGGGTCGTTTGAAAGCAGTTTCAGACCGACAGAAATCCTATTCAGATTTAAAGAGAAGATATATAGAGTTTAGTGTGGGAGATAAAGTGTTTCTGAAGGTGTCTCCATGGAAGAAGATTTTGAGATTTGGCCACAAAGGGAAATTGAGTCCTCGTTTCATAGGACCATATGAGGTGTTGGAGAGAGTTGGTCCAGTGGCTTATAGACTAGCTTTGCCGCCTGAGTTGGATCGAATACATAATGTTTTCCATGTCTCAATGCTTCAGAGATATAGGTCTGACCCATCTCATATCTTGTCAGTGGAGTCCATTGAGGTGAGTATAGATCTGACTTACGAGGAAGAACCAGTGGCGATTTTGGCACGAGAGGTTAAAGAATTGAGGAATAAGAGGGTGCCACTTGTGAAAGCCCTTTGGAGGAATCATGCCACTAAGAAGGCGACATAGGAAAGTGAGCAGGTGATGCAGAGTTAGTTTCCCCAATTGTTCCAAACTTGAGGACAGTTAATTTCGAGGACGAAATTTATTTTAGGGGGAGAAAATTATAACATCCTAAAATTTTTGAAAATTTCTAATTTTTAAAAAATTGGATAAAATAAATTATAATTTAAAAGGATAAATTAAATTAATGGCTTTAAATGAAAAATGAAGGGATTTTAAATGAAAATGTGGAATATATATGTGATATATATGCAAAATATATATAACATATATAAAAGTCAACACTTTTTAAAAGAAAAGGGTATTTTGGTAATTAAATCTTATAAATTCAAAATTAATAAAATAATTTAAAAATAAATTATTTTTGAATGGAAGAGGAAAATTAGGACTTTTAATTTATTAAAAAAATAATTAAATAATAAATTATTTTAATATATATATGTGTGGTTAAAAAAAAGATGAAAGGAAAAGAATATTAAAAGTCTTCTTCTTCTTCTTCTTCAAGAACATGGCTTCCATGGTTCTTATAATAAGTAAAGAATATTTATATTCTATTTAATTTTTATATATTTAGAATTTAAATTTTTAAATTGGAAATGTGAAAAATTTTTATTAAACCGGTCTGTGACATTTTTGTACCGTATATATGTATTTTACATATGCTAGAAATACGTATTGTACGTATATAGGGCATAAGAATATTACAGGTTAGGCTATAAATATTAACGTTTTAGAATTCAGAACGGTGGGAGAAAACATTAACAAGGGAACATTAAGAGGGAACAGCAAGGAACATTAAAAAGATAGTAAGGAACTTGGGAGAATCGAGTGAACTGAAAAACTTTGGAGATCGGACTTTAAAATTTTTTGGCAGTGAAAACGATCGAACTTTTTAGAGAAGAATAAGCAAACAAGCAATCAATCCATCAAAGGCAGCCATCTTGCCTTTGTTCTTGTTCATCCAAGAAATAATTTTTGGTGGAACCAACAAACGAAGGTTTGAATTCTTAATTTCTTTTTATTTCTTACAATAACTTCGTTCTTTATTTGATTCATAAGATTATACACTCAAAACTTCAATCTTTGAAGATGTAATAACTTGATCTTCGTTTCCAGAAACCTTAAGTGATTTCCTCTATTTCTAAAAACCTTAAAAAAAATACTTTTCTGTTTCTAAAAACCTTAAATCATTTTTCTTATTTCCAGAAACTTTACAAAAACTCTAAACTATTTTCTTCAGTCCTAAAACCAAACATATTTTTTGAAACACTAAAAACCGTAATTCCCTCAAAACCAAAACCATAAACCCTAGTTTTCTTAAACCCTAGTTCCCTTAAATCCTTAAACCCTAATTTTTCTATATCCTAATCTTTAAAACCTTAAAACCTTATAAATCTAAATATTAAAATTCAATATAGTAAATCCAAAATAATAATCCGGTAACCGTAAATCATAAACCTAATGTTTTAATATCCAAACCCTAATTTCATGATTTTTCCCTCTCAAACCCTAATTTGGTTAATCAAAGAACCTTATCAATCCCTTAAATCATAAAACCTTAATCCATTTTAATTCCCTTAAAACTTACAGTAGCTTAAACCAATAAATTCTAAAACCCTAAACATTAAATAAAGAATCTTAAATAAAAACAGTAGCCTTAATTTGTATCTTTACTTGCTTTATTTACTTTTAGATTTGATTGTGTAGTTCATTATATGCTTTGATTTATTTTATATGTTTTGATTTATTTAATTTATCATGGATGAATGCTTTCTTTCTATTTTGATTGATGTTTAATATCTTTGATGAATGATTTATTTATGATGAATGATTATTTACTTCTATCAATTTATTTCGATTTCCAAATGTTGTAAGAGGTATGTTTCCACTTTGTGGGTACCTCATTAATTAAGTTCTATGTAATTTAAATTGATTTTTATATTTTAGACCAATGTAAAGGATATGTTTCTACCTTTTGGTGGTTGTCCTATTAGTTTAGACATGAACGATGTAAGGACATGTTTCCATCATCGGATGGGTGTCCGTTTATTTGTTTTGCTTGTACATTGTTTTGATTTTTAATATATCGATGCTTTATTTCAATTGTTGCATGTAATATGGATAATATTATTATATTTAAGAATTTTATAATATTAAGACCTATAAAGGAGACTGGTTCTAATGAACCGGGCGTTGTGGGGGTGCTGGGCCATTTCTCACCTTCCCCACACGTACCCAACTTTCCAAACCCATTAGGGGGTTGGGGATTCCTTAGGAATCGAGTCATCCACCCCTTTCTTTTTTCCTGCCCGTCCGGGTGGCGACTCCATTTTCTCCGGACTTAGGTTCGTGTTCTCTAAGATCCCGAGCCTGAACAGTGCCAAAGTCACAAGAACCATTCCACCGGGAGTGGGGGCAAAAATCCCCGCTCATAGTAGTAGAATGTTTTCTAAGAATTAATTGAGAATTCATAGTGTATTGTTTGAAGTGCAGTAGACCTATTTGTGAAAAAGAAGGATGTGAAAAGAAAACAAGATATGAGTAGTTAAAGAGATATATAAAAGTAATACAGTGAAAGTGTGATAATTGATTGGAATCTAAGGAATGAATATTGACAGATAGATAAATTTTGAGAATGAAATTTCTTACGAGAATGAGAATTGTCATGCTTTAAAATTTTAATTATTGATTTTCTGCATTAAGTGAATATATGAGTGTAAATTGGATTGATTATGATATTATTTGTAGCTTGAGCATTTGGAACTGATAGTGATAAGGTTAAATAAGCCTTAATAAGAGTAACATTAAATCCAAGTATGGATAATATCTGTATGTTTGTAAAAGATTTCGAAGAGGTAAGAAATTATGAAAATACCCTTATAGCTCGAAATGAATTCGAGCTGTAATTTAGATGTGAAATATGGATAATGGGGTTTTAAAGTGTCTAAAGTAATTATTTTTATAATGTTTCGGTGCTAAAAATTGAAGTGATAGTTAATTAAAGAAAGTGAATGCATCGAAAGTATTGTATAAGTGAATATATTGGATAAAAGTCCTAAAACCTATTTAAAGATTTCTAGTATCTTCTATTGTCCTCTAAAAGATCATCAAAACAAAATATTGAAAGGAAAAGTGATGGAAGAGTATTTTTAAAGAGATTATTGCTTATATAATACTTATTTTTGTCATTATTTGAAATGATCTTGATTTTTATTATGTAAAGAGATTTGTGAATTGATAAAACACCATTACTTGTGAAAGATATGGTGTATTAAATAATTATGAAAAATAAATAAATATATAATACGAGTATAAAACTTTACTTCTAAGATAGTAAAGTTATTCTTGTAATATGTAAATGTGTATTTATAGATTATTAACTGGAAAAATGATTAAATCTATCATTGAATCATTTATGACTTGATATAAGTTTAAGAAAATAAGGTTTTGAAAGATTTTAGGGTTATGGAAGTTTGGATTTAAATTTGATTGTGCTTTGAAGAGTTGGATCATGTTTCCTCAATTTGTTTGAGTTAAATTATTGATAAGTTATTGATTAAATTATGAAATGAAATTCTAGTAGAGATATGCATGATCATTTGTATAGTTATGCAAATGCTTGTGTAAATTTCTATTCTTCAAACTTTGAGAAAAAAAAATCTCAATAGTGAGACACGTGATCATTCCTATAGACATGCATATTTCTACCTTCTTATACCTTCACAAAGTAGGGTTTATGGGTGGAATTAGTAGTGAATTATTGAATATATCTTGAAAATAGTTATAATTGATGAAAGATTGCTTATAAGATTGAAAGGAAATCAACCGAATAAATGATGAAACTTATATGTGAAGAAAACTTGACGAAAATATGGATAAATGTAATTGGATATTTGAAATAAGTGTAAGATTAGAGAAGAGATAAAAAAAATGATTATAAGTGATTAGTGGATTTCACATTATTCATGAAGAAATAAGATAACTTTCGAAGCAAGGTGAGAAGAATGATATATTGATGAATCATTGATGACTTTACATAGTTTGAAGAGCAAAAAAAAGAAAAAAAAAAGAGGTTTATATATGAATTGATTGAGTAATGAAAGTAAGAATGTGAGATTTACATATTGTGTACTTATGGAATACATATAGTAATATTATTTGGTGATTAAAAATAAGTTATAGATTATATGTAGAAGTGTTAAAGAGTTAACTGATACTTACTGATTATAATTGTAACTCATATTGTGTGGCGCCTCTACTCGGCTTACACATGTAGGCCGGGAAGGGGTGTTATCCTAATGTTGCTACCAATTTTACTTAGTCAAATTTTAGTTCCGATTTTACAGAAATTTTGCCAGAGTTTCGCCTAGAAATTTGGGTCCCAAGTGTCGACAAAACTGGTTTTTCTGATTTTTGAAAACATTTTTTTTACACAAACCAGTATGAGTACAATTAGTTTCAATACACTCCCAATGAATCCACCTTATACCCTCAACTACAAACCTACAAGAAGAGTTCACACTTCTAATACAAAATAAAGTAGAGGTTTATTATTACATACTACTAACGTACAGTATAACATAGTAATTCTCAAACTTTTATATATACATATACATGCCACAACTAGCTAACTCATAATGGAAACCAAAAGATATACCCTGAGATATGCTGTGGGTCTGGTCGTCGCTTTCCAAGAATTTGCTACTGCTCCGAACCTACGAGTCAAGGAAAACTTAACTCGCTGAGTGTTGTCGCTCAGTGGGTACTTTACCAATAAAAATAAAAGTAACATATGAAAGTATTTGAAATAAAAGGAAATAATTAAATCATAATTTAACCAAACTTAAACCAATAGAAATTATTGTACATTCAGTGTGATATGCTTCCAATAATGTAAAACCATAATTCAAACTTATTTTGCATTACATAGTTTAACGAAAAATGTGACTTTGGCTCAGGCTCTACTGGTATATGGGAACCATAGTGATAAGGCAGTGGCCCTCACCACTGTAACATAGGTGGCCCTCACCACCGATATCATATCACAGGAATGGCCCTCACCATCCTGGTTATAACCAATGGGCCTCCCCATTGGCTTAAGTGGCCTCACCACTGAATAAAATATCATATCACAATAATGAGCAGTACTGCATGCGTTAGTATAGTGCACCATACCCTTATCTACCACTCCCACTATCCAGTAGAGCATAAAGATTAAAATGATTCACTTTAAGTCTCAAACTTCATTTTAGAATGATTCGAGAAATCATTTTAATTCTCATCGCACTTTGCCATTTATGCCGCACACCACATTCTTTAGTCAAACCATTACCCTTTTTCCCATATTTAATATCCACAATAAACATATTAAACATTTCAAAGCATTCCTCAAAAGATCACAAATTGACCAAATGAATAGTGTCACGGCACGAAAAATCGGCAGCGCAAAATGGCATGACCAAATGAATAATAAAATCTGGGTTTTCGTCAAAATTTTAGTCCACTTCAGTCGTGCATTTGACCAAGTAAATGATTTTATTTTTGGCTGAAATTTTACAGAAAACTTATTTCATATGTTGACTAATTGCATGTAAAATTTCGTTGAAAAATTCATTCATTAGCTACCTCAAACAATTGCCACAAAAAGATCCAGAAAGCTGTCATTTTGGGACCATTTTGGCCCAAACATATGAAATACATAGGATAGTTTATTTTTCTTTTGCAAATCAATATGAAGGCTTCTTTAATAGTAAAATGAAGATTCAAACACTTCCCTTTGACAACTCTTGCATGTTTAACTCAAATCAAACTAATTAAAGTCCAAAACAACTTACCCAATTCAACTTGCCAAACTTTCTCAAAACATTTGGTTTCAATTAAATTTAAACCACCCAATTGCCATAAGAAATCAAGAGCATAACTCAAATATTTAATTTAGACTCAATCAATATATTTAAGCATCAACATAAGAACTTCCATAAACCAAAGTTTTTAAGAAAAATAGAATTTCTTTTATGGTAAAGCACCAAACCTTATTCTTTTACTTCCCCTTTTGCTTTTCCTCCTTCTCCTTCCTTAATCTTTGTTTTTCCTTCAAGAAATTCAAGAACACACCCTTAAACATAAACCTTAACAATTTAGAATAATAAGCTATCCTCCATTTCTTTTCAAACGAAACCCTAATCTAACCTTATTAAACATTAGAAACCTTGATTCTTTCATTTAATTGATTAATATCATAACTACTTAAAATTTTCCCAAATCCACCATAAGAACCCTAATCTCCAATCTTCCAATAGTTATATAAATACCTAAAATTGATACTAGAATTGAATTCTACATACTTGAAAACCTTAAAACTTACCTTGAAAATCAAACTTGACAAAACTTGGAAATCTTTTGATGTTTTCCTACGGTGGCCGAAACTTGGAAGTGGGAGAGAGAGAGTTTGTTCTTCATATCATGATATATATATAAGAGAAATGATGGTCACTTTTGGATGAATGATTGTTTTAAAGCCAAATGTTCACACTTTTCTCTTTCTTCTTTATTATAACTTTTAAATGGCTAATTTTCATTAGCCCAATTGTCTCCTCCTTTTAGTTATTTACAAACCCAAGCCCTTAAACTTTCTTTTAATTATATTTTGGCCCCTCCACCATCTTGTGTTGAAATTTCTATGGTCTAAGGTGTGAAAAGACCAAAATACCCTCTGGCGATTATTTGTTCGTAATTTTTAACCCGTACAATTCCACGAGGCAAACTATGTATAGTTTTGATCCTCTCGACCTCTACTTTCTATTTTTAAGGTCTATTTTAGGTTTCCTACTCGTTTTGAAAAATTACCAATAAGCCCTCGACTTTTTACAAAATTTCCTTTAGGTCCTTTCTTTGCTCGGGTGTTGCCCGGACCCCGTTTCTACTGACGATCATTTCATATTTACCCCCCTTAATGTCCTCTACTCACTCTTGTGTTTATTTCCTACTTCGGATTCATGTATAATGACCAAAATGTCCCTAGTCAAAATCCCCTATATCTTCCAAACCGTGCGTTTTCTGGAAAAATCGTTACGCGTCGTTGTGACCCGATTTTTCTCTATTTTTCATTTTTGGAATCTGTTATGTGCACTATTAAGAACATCCAGTACGACTTTTGGAAATTACATTTACCTCCCCAAAACTTTTGAAAATTACAGTCACCTCCCCAAAACTTTTTGAAATTACAATCACCTCCCTAACACTTTGCATTTTTCTTCAATTAGGTCCCAGTGGTCCTATAGCCTTATCTGGGGCCGTTGTCAGAAATTATCTTCTCCTTTCCCCTTCTCTCACTGTGTACGCGACTACTATGCATAATGCGGTAGGCGAATGTGACAGTTCCTCCCTCGTTAATTTAGGCTTCGTCCCGAAGCCTATCAGGTTGAAATAAATATGGGTACTGCTTCCTCATAGTTTCTTCGTGTTCCCATGTAGCTTCTTCTACTTTGTGATTCCTCCAAAGCACTTTGACCAATGGGATCTTCTTATTCCGCAATTCTTTGATTTCCCGTGCTAGGATTTCTACCGGCTCTTCCTCGTATGTTAGGTCAGGCTGAATCTCGATGTCTTGAGCTTGTATGATGTGGGTTGGATCTGAACGATACCTCCTGAGCATTGAAACATGGAAAACATCATGTATGTTACTTAATTCGGGTGGTAACGCCAACTGGTAAGCTACCGGACCTACCCGTTTAATAATCTCATATGTTCCGATGAATCTAGGGCTTAGCTTGTCTTTTTGTTTAAATCGTAACACTTTCTTCCAAGGAGAGACTTTGAGGAATACCCTGTCGCCGACCTCGAATTGTATGTCTTTCCTCTTTAGATCCGCGTATGATTTTTGCCTATACGCCGCTGCTTTTAATCGGTCTCGAATGATCTCTACCTTTTCCTCAGTTTCCTTAACTATATCTGGCCCCAATATCTTTTCTTCGCTCAATTCTATCCAGCAAACTGGAGTTCTGCATTTTCGACCGTACAGTGCTTCGTAAGGAGCCATTTGTATGCTGGATTGATAGCTGTTATTATACGCGAATTCCATTAAGCTCAGGCTTTTGTCCCAGCTGCCTTTAAATTCTAAAACGCATGCCCTCAGCATATCTTCCAAAACTTGAATTACTCTTTCCGACTGTCCATCTGTCTGGGGATGGAATGCTGTACTATGATACGTTCGAGTCCCAAGGGCTGTTTGGAATTTTTGCCAAAATTTTAACGTAAAGCGTGGATCTAGATCTGATATGATTGAAGTTGGAACTCCATGGAGACGTACGATCTCTTTGATGTACAAGTCTGCTAACTTGTCTAGCGAGTAATCCACACGTACCGGTAAGAAATGAGCGGACTTAGTAAGTCGATCCACGATTACACAGATCGCGTCATGTTTGTTCCTAGTCATAGGCAATCCTGTGACAAAATCCATAGTAATACGATCCCATTTCCAGGTTGGAATCGTGATAGGTTGTAGTAGTCCTGAGGGTAGTTGATGTTCTGCTTTCACTTGCTGACAAGTTAGACACTTCGTCACGTGATCCACGATGTCTCTTTTCATTCCTGGCCACCAGTAATACTCCTTCAAGTCTTGGTACATTTTTGTTGCTCCCGAATGCATTGTGTAAGGACTGTTATGAGCTTCTTGCAAAATCTGTTTTTTCAGTTCCTCGGACTTAGGTACCACCATTCTCTTCTTGTAGTATAAGATACCATCTGGACGGATTTGATAATCTCCTGATGAATTCTCCTGCGCCTGTTGACTCCACTTCTTCACTTGTTCATCTTCCTTCTGAGCCTCACGTATTTGTTGATGTAAAGTAGGTCGCATGTGCATTTCTGCAAGGATAGCTCCATCTTCTGTGGGCTTTAATTCTACCCTCATAGCACATAGCGCTTGCATTGATTTCCTACTAAGTGCATCTGCTATGACATTTGTTTTGCTCGGGTGATAGTTAATCATATAGTCATAGTTGGCTAGTAATTGCATCCATTTTCGCTGTCGCAGGTTTAAGTCTTTCTGCGTGGGCAAATACTTCAGGCTTTGATGATCCGTATAAATGTAACACTTTTCCCCGTATAAGTAATGCCTCCACGTCTTGAAGGCTAAAACAATCGCTGCTAGTTCTAAGTCATGCGTGGGATAATTCCTTTCGTGTGGCTTGAGCTGTTGAGAGACATACGCAATGACTTTACCCTCCTGCATCAATATGCAACCTAACCCGATGTGGGATGCATCGCTATAAATCACAAAATCTTTTCCTGATTCGGGTTGTGTAAGAATGGGTGCTTCAATAAGTTTTTGCTTCAGCCTTTCAAAACTCCGTTGGCAAGCGTCGGTCCACTGGAATTTGGCATTCTTCTGAAGCAGCTTGGTCATAGGTGCGGCGATCATGGAAAACCCTTTGACGAATCTCCGATAATATCCTGCTAACCCCAAGAAACTAAGGACTTCCGTTACTGTCTTAGGTGGCTTCCATTCCAATACTGCTTCTATTTTCTTGGGATCGACCCTTATTCCTTCTGCTGATACAATATGTCCCAAGAAGGCTACTTCTTCCAACCAAAATTCGCATTTGCTGAATTTAGCGTATAACTGCTTTTCTCGCAGGGTTTGCAAAACAATCCTAAGGTGATGATCATGGTCCTCTCGATTCTTTGAATACACCAATATGTCGTCAATGAATACAACCACAAACTGATCCAATACGAGTGGAAGATTCTGTTCATCAAATCCATGAATATTGCAGGTGCGTTCGTTAATCCGAAAGGCATAATGATGAATTCATAATGTCCATAGCGAGTTCTGAATGCGGTTTTTGGTATGTCTTCGTCTTTGATCCCTAATTGATGATAACCTGATCGTAGATCAATTTTTGAAAAGACTTCAGCACCTTTGAGTTGATCAAACATATCGTCTATGCGAGGTAGCGGATACTTGTTCTTGATGGTAAGCTTATTGAGTTGACGGTAATCTACACACAACCTTAAGGATCCGTCTTTCTTTTTCATGAACAATACTGGCGCTCCCCATGGTGACACGCTTGGCCTAATGAATCCCTTATCTAAAAGTTCTTGTAGCTGTACCTTTAGTTCTTTTAGCTCTGCTGGCGCCATTCGATAAGGTGCGATGGATACTGGTGCAGCTCCCGGGTACACGTCTATGGTGAATTCCACCTCTCGTTTAGGTGGTAATCCGGGTAAATCATTAGGAAATACGTCGAGGAAATCACGCACAGTAGGTATATCTTGTAGCTTTGGTGCCTCTTCTTTCACTCCTAACGCGCATACCAGGTATGCCTCGCAGCCTTTTTGCACTAACCTCTTAGCCATTATGGCGGAAATGATGTTAGTTAGATAGTCCTTTCTCTTTCCCACTAAGGTCACTTCGTCGCCGTCTGCAGTATGCAGAGTAACTCTCTTTCGTTTACAGTCAACCAGTGCATTGTGTTTGGCCAACCAATCCATCCCAAGAATAGCGTCGAATTCTTGAAATAGTAGTTCAAATAAGTCTCCCCGAAAGATAATGATGCATAATGATGCTATATGAACAATGCTATGTTTTATGCATTGTGAATCTTGTGAATGGTAATGTGTTATATGAATAATGTACTTTGTAGTGTTACATCAATGATGCAATATGTAAAATGTGAAGGGTATGATAAGGTAATTGATTACGTATAGCTTGATGGGAGTAGTTCTTAAGTGTAAAAGAGATGAGGATCATCCAAAAAGGTATGTGCAATATGTTTTAATAATGAATGATGTTAATGTGTCTTGAGAAATGGATTATGTATGCTTGAATGATGAAGTGTATAATGTGAATTGAGACATAAAGAGGTGTGAAACTAATGTTCTGAGTTATAATGATGTGAATGATATGATTGAAGCATGCCTAGATGGTATGATTGAATAATGATATGTGTGTTTAGTTAATGTAATTGATGTTGCATATATCAATGATGAAATATGAAAGGTAATTTGAGATATAATGTGATGTGAAGTCATTGTGATTGGCTATGATAACTCAAATGTGATGTGAAGCCATTGTGATTGGCTATGATGATTCAATTGTGATAAATAAGGCATGTTTGCCTAGATAATGATTCAATTGAGAATGAAATGGATAATGAAATAATAAATGAACTGTGTGACTAATGTGTTATTCCATTTTCAGAGTTTGTTGTTGGTGGCATGCCTAATGATAGTAACAATCTCTTGAAGTTAGGTTGGGCTTGATCCTTAAAGCCAAGTTGGGTAGAAGTTTAACATGTTTTACTCCCCTTGAAGCTTGGTTGGGTCTAGTCCTTGAAGCCTAATTGAGATGTTACAACCCTTGAAGCTAGGTTGGATTGATTCTTGAAGCCAAGTTGGGTTGAGACTTAGCATGCTTTGTTCCCCTTGAAGCTTGGTTGAATCTAAATCCTTGAAGCCTAGTTGGGTCTATGATAATGATAAATGTGATAACAAAACCAAAGCATTAACTCTGAAAATTGAATAGCATATTAGTGTCTTTTGGGCCCGAGTCTGTCTTTGTTGTCAATGTGATATACAAGTGTTGAAAGAAATGAGTAATGAGATCTATGGTTGATTTCATTGGAAATGTGATTCATGATTGGTATGATATGTAATATGTGTAATGATATATTGATTATGAATACTAGTGATGGATTGTGGTCGGTGATAATGTTTATGTATATATATATGTACATAAAATATGAGATTAGCTGAGATATATGAAAGGTGCAATTAAAAAGGAAAAACATGATAATAACTAATGGTACATTGAATTGATATATCATTATATGTTAGAATTTCTATAATGTATGTTTATATTTCATAATTGTATTACTAAGCTCTCGGGCTTAGCGCGGTTGTGTAATCGCGCAGGTGGATATGCGGTTGATATGGAAGTCCAGCTGTTATGCCACGCGAAGAGTAAGAGTTTATCGAGACCAACTAGAGGGTGATGCATACATGTATAACTTTTAATTATGATGTATTTCTGACGAGAAAGTATTTATATGTATAAATGAAGTTTTGATAATGATAATGATTTTGTAAATGTTATTTAAAGTAACGTATTATGGTTTGAACTCTGTACAGGTTTTTAAAAGGTAATGAAAAGTGACATCCTCATACTTTATATACTTACTGAATGTATACTAGGTATATGTATAGTACTTATATAGGGTATCGGGGTGTTACAATCTTTTTAAGAGAATTAGTTAGAGTAAGTGAGATAATCAACAAGCGATCAAACATTTATATATATAGATATATATATATATATATATAATTTCACCAAGTTTCTCAAATATTTATATATATAGATATATATATATATAATTTAAAACACACTTACTCTCCCATTTCAAATACATTGACCCAAACGTTCTTTATAATATACAATACGTAAAATTCAAAACATAATATATTATACATAAAACTCAAAAAATGTACAATAACATAAAAACATATACATGCTGCTGGCAGTGTTTCTGATCTCGATAGCAACTCAATAAGCTCAACTACAAGTCTAGACCCGACCTAGTCTAGAAGAACTCTCTGGCTCAGCTGGGTCTACCCTGTTACCTGCGCGATGGAAATAATCGCACTAAGTCGAAGCCTAGTGGTACAAACTTTGATAATAACAATATAACTCAATACAATGCCAAATGCACAATGCATATAGATGTCACATCAATCCACTTTCTTATATTTTTCAAATATTTCATAATTCACATTAAAACAAAGACAAGCATGGGCCCAAAAAGGATCTAATATGCTATTCAAATTTCAGAGTTACTGCTTTGGTCCATAATGACACCATGTGTCTAGCCCCGTAGGCAATATATCCATGGATAATGTAACAGCCCCAGTCTCTTGGACCTCAACCCGGCTAGACCCTTAGGCCCCCAGTATCTTGGTCCTCAACCCGGCTAGACTGCTACGATTTTTGAGGCTTACGACCTAGTCTTTTCACCCCAAAAATATCATATTTATCAGCTGGCTTGGCTTACGACCCAGTCTTTTCACCATTCCAGCGTGTAGCCCGTAGGCAATCATAGGCATGCCGCCAAACCCATAACTCTGAAAATTGAATAACATATTAGGCATACAATTTATTCATATTTCTCATTATCAATCTCTTTCTCTTTGTCACGTATTCAATCTAGGCACATTGCCTTGTTTTCACAATTTTTTTCTCACTTTTCACATTTTTCACATCTTTCTCATTTTTCTCACTTTTCTCATTTTTCTCACTTTTATCAATATCAATTCATTTCATTATTACACATATATCATTTTTGCATTCACAACACATTACCCAATTACTTTGGATATTTTCACATGTTACATAAATTAGCCATTATTAATGGCTTTTCACAATGCATTTAACACATATAAGACATTACAAATTTCATAGCATATTATTCATACACAATCAATGAACGAAGTAGCTTAACACATTTTTCAACCAAATTGTGTTAAGTCCAAATGTTATGCAAATATAGACATTATATTCAAAGTTCGTATATACCTCCACTAGCAACCCAAAGCAAGCTAAAAACAACCTTCAATCCAATCTTTCTAACTTGCCCTTTACCACTTGGATGAAGCAAATCAACCTCCCTCAATACCTAAACCAAATGTGATAGCAAATAATCATTTAGTATCACATTTAATGGCATTTCCAACATTAAACTATAATTACACATCACTCCTAGAAATTTTCAAAAATTTAGTCTTTCCTTACTTCAACATTAGAATTTCATTATACTACAATTAAATTGGTGTTTTAAGTTTATTTATATTATTAAAAATATATTTTAATATATTTAAATCATTTACATTATAAAAATACACTCTTATACACAAAATCTCAAAAATGACATAACCTTCCCCTATTGAAGGTTTTCCATTCCAACACAATCCATTACTCATTCTAAGCTTATATTCATCACTTTTAACACTAAACAACATGCTTAAACAAATAAAATCATACAATTCAAACACTTTGGAAAATCACTTTTCCAAAACCCTAAATCTCCACTTCCATTCTCAAACTCCAACCCAACACCACCAAATCCAATATTTAACTTTAAAATAGTTGTTTATGAATCAAAACAACTCATTTGGAATCAATTTGCACAATTAAAGTTCATATTTTCAAAACCCCAAAAATCCATAACCCTAAATTCTCTTTCTTCACCATTCTTTAACCAAACTCCATCATCTCTTCAATCTAACCTTAGAATCATTGTTAACTACCCAAAATAACATCATACACACCAATTATAACAATCATAACATACTACATCAAAATCTCAAAACTCACATAATCCAAATTTCTAAGGAATTCAAAGAAAAGAGATGGAAACTTACTAATTTTAGTGGAAATCACCAAAAATCCTCATGAAACTTGTTAATTCCTTCAATTTATGGAGTATGGAAGAAGCAAAATCCTTGGTCTTCAAACTCCCATGGAAAACACGTCCTTGAAAAAGAAGAAGAAGAAGATGAAGACTTTTATATTCTTTTCATTTTCATCTTTTTTTTTAAACCACACATATATATTAAAATAATTTAATATTTAATATTTAATTATTTTTTAATAAATTAAAAGTCCTAATTTCTCTCTTCCATTCAAAAATAATTTATTTTTAAATTATTTTATTAATTTTGAATTTATAAGATTTAATTACCAAAATATCCCTTTCTTTTAAAAAGTGTTGACTTTTATATATGTTATGTATATTTTGCATATATATCACATATATATTCCACTTTTTCATTTAAAATTCCTTCATTTTTCATTTAAAACCATTAATTTAATTTATCCTTTTAAATTATAATTTATTTTATCCAATTTTCCAAAAATTAGAAATTTTCAAAAATTTTAGGATGTTACAATTCTCTCCCCCTAAAATAAATTTCGTCCTCGAAATTACATGTCCTCAAGTCTAGAACAAATGGGGAAACTGACTCTGCATCGCCTGCTTACTTTCCAGGTCGCCTCCTCAGTGGCATGATTCCTCCAAAAGACTTCCACAAGTGGCACCCTCTTATTCCTCAATTCTTTAACCTCTCACGCCAAAATCGCCACTGATTCTTCCTCGTAAGTCAGATCTAGACTCACCTCAATGGACTCCACTGACAAGATATGAGATGGGTCAGACCTGTATCTCTGAAGCATTGAGACATGAAAAACATTATGTATTCGATCCAACTTAGGCGGCAAAGCTAGTCTATAAGCCACTGGACCAACTCTCTCCAACACCTCATATGGTCCTATGAAACGAGGACTCAATTTCCCTTTGTGGCCAAATCTCAAAATCTTCTTCCATGGAGACACCTTCAGAAACACTTTATCTCCCACACTAAACTCTATATATCTTCTCTTTAAATCTGAATAGGATTTCTGTCGGTCTGAAGCTGCTTTCAAATGACCCCGAATCACCTTCACTGTCTCCTCTGTTTCCTTAATCAAATCGGGACCAACCAGTTTACCTTCTCCAACTTCATCTCAACACAAAGGTGTCCCGCATCTCATGCCATGTAAAGCCTCACAATGAGTCATCCCAATACTCGACTGATGACTGTTGTTATAAGCAAACTCAATTAATGGCAAAAATCTATCCCAATTTTCGGTAAAATCAATGATACATCTCCCCAGCATATCCTCCAGAATCTGTATCACTCTCTCTCGCTGTCCATCTGTCTGAGGATGGAAAGCAATACTAAAATGCAATCGAGAACCCAAAGCATCATGCAAACTTTTTCAAAACCTCGAATTAACCGGGGATCTCGATCCGACACTAAAGAAACTAGGACTCCATGCAACCTGACTATCTTATTGATATACAGCTTAGCCAACCTCTCAATAGAATAATCCATCCGAACTGAAAGAAAATGAGCTGTCTTCGTCATCCGATTAACTATCACCCAGATTGCATCATGCTTCTTCTGAGTCAAAGGTAGTCTAGTCACAAAATCCATTGTAATTGCTTCCATTTCCATTCTGGCACTGATAAAGGTTGAAGCAACCCTGAAGGGACTTGATGATCAGGCTTCACTTTCTGGCAAGTGAGACATCTGGATACAAACTCTACTATGTCCCTCTTCATACCTGACCACCAATAATGTCACTTCAAGTCCTGATATATCTTAGTACTCCCAGGGTGCATAGCAAAAAGTGACTGATATGCTTCCTCTAATATCATTCTTTTCAATTTTGCATCATCAGGAATACACAATCTATCTCTATATCATAGATTTTCATCATCCCTCACATAGAAGTCTCGACTCTCCCCCTTCTGACAAACCAACACAATTTTTTAAATTCTCTCTTCTGCCAACTGAGCCTCCCTAATATGATCCAACAAGACTGGCCTTAACTGCAATTGAGCCATCAGAGCACCATCATCAGAAGATTCAAATCTAGCATGCAACGCTCTCAACTCAATAAGCAACGAGAGCGAATAAGCAGTCAAACCTGCCAAAGACTTTCGACTCGAGGCATCGGCAACAACATTTGTCTTACCAGGATGATAATCAATCAAACAGTCGTAGTCTTTAATCAACTCTAACCACCGTCTCTGTCGAAGATTCAGCTCTCTCTGAACACCCAGGTATTTCAAACTTTTGTGATCTGTATAAATGAAACACTTCTCCCCATGCAAATAATACCACCAAATCTTCAAGGCAAAAACTATTACTGCTAATTTCAAATCATGCGTCGGATAATTCAGCTTATGTGGTTTCAACTGTCGAGAGGCATAAATAATATAACAATATTTTTAATATATTTTTAATATTGTATTTCAAAAACAATATCAATATGCAGCTATAATATTTTAATATATAAATATATAACATATGCCTATATATACGGTATATATTAAATATAACTATACAATAAAAAATTATTTTTAAAAATACTATAAAATAAAAATAATACTACATAAAGAAAAAAATTAAAAAATACCATAAATACGTAAGAGTGTTACTATAAAGCTGCAGTCTACAGCAGCCAACAGTGAGATAGCAAAAGCTTTCATTCACATATGGGAAAGTCGAACTCAATAGTAAAGTGACAAATTTTATTAAATAATTCTTAAAAAATCGATACTTCAATTGAAAAAAAAAAAAAAAAAAAACTAAAAGCGGCGGCAATGAAGAAGTAGAAGAAGAACCAATGTATCTGAAAAAGAAAACAACGTAAAAATGAATAGAAAGTAAGAGGAAGTGGAAGAAGAAAATAAGAAAGAAATTGTGCCGTATTTTTTTAAAAATTAAACATAAAATAAAATAAAATTGAAAATCTAAAAAGTTAAAAATGAAAAAAAAATTAAGAGGAGTAAAATTGAAAAAAAAAAACCTTAAAAGGTATTATTTAGTGTAATTTCTTCTTTAATTTTTTTTTGCTGTCGAAAAGAAAAAGATAAAAAAATGGAAACTAAATTGTTTGGTTGATGGGATAGAGATCTACTTTTGGACACATAATTGAACTTATATTCTCGACCTCTATTGAGAAACTTGAAATTTTCACATTTTTTAATCCCTCAATCTTCTGTCCCATTTCCAGAGTAATCAACAGCAAGAAATTCATTTGAAATTTTGTGTTCTATGAAAAGTGAAATTCCTCACATAGTTACTATAGTATTTTTAAACTTTATTTTAAAAAACCATTTGAAATTATCATAGATTTACCAGATTGCCTATTTGTAGCTTTTGAAGTATTAGAATAGTTATTATGATTCTTGGAACTGAAGTTAAATACAAATTGAGAACACAACTCTGATTGATAACTTAATAATTTGTGAGAATGATTTTCTGCTTTTTATTAGTATATATAGTGATAATTTGCTTAAAAACGACCTGACATAAACTTATTAGTATATACAGTGTAAACTTTATAAACTCTTAAGTAAAGGCTAGTGACTGAGAGGCCTTAAGGTTATTTATCCTTCATATTAGTATATATAGTGTAAATTTTATAAATACTAAGTAAAAACTCCAGATAAATTCTACATATACTATTATGCAAACCTAATATTCACTAAGCATAAACTTATAACTTTTTGGTATTTGATGTTATTTGATTTATGTTGTTTAATAATATTCTATTTTATATAAAAAGTGTGAGTAAATATATTCTTTGCTATATTTCTGCATAATAAACTTAATGTATGCCCAATATATACTAAGTATTGCATAATAAACTCAACGTATACCCAATGTATATTAATACAAAATGTAATTCATGTTGCTATTAATGTTATTTGCTATATGAATACAAAATGTAATTCAATAATATTTTGCTATATGATACAGTTTAAAACTTATATAATTGAAGTACCATAAAATATTTTTATTAATTTTGCAATTTGTGTATCATAAACTCAATATATATCATGTATAAGCTCAATATATATTCTTTGGTATTAATGTTATTTGAATAAAAAAATTAGCATTTTAGATAAAATTTTTTGAGGTTGGTGTTTTTGTGACTTGGTGCAACAGATTTTTTTTTTTCTGACAAGTATATAAAAAGCCCTATAAAAAATGATAATTAATCTCATGTCATTTTATAGAGTTGTTAAAAAGAATATGACATCAAAGAGGGATATTCTAGTAGTGTGCTAATTTGAAAAAGTTGATGCCCTACCCTACCATCAAAGCCAAACATACTAAGAGATCAAAGTAATTGTCCATTGACAAACCCTAAAAAATCAAATCAGTTCCATCCATGCAAGGGTTGTGGGCTCAATAACTCATTAATTTTTTACAAAAGTTCAACTGCAATTATCTAAATTTAAATTTATTAAACTTCCACCATCGTGCAACATTATTTTAATAAATTGACATGCATTAAAAAATATTATTGCTGTTTTTTCACAGTTGTAATTATTAATCTATATATTTAAAAACTTAATTTTATACTTTAAACATATGAAGTTTCAGCCATAAAAAAAATTGAAGATTACTAAAATGTTGCGTAATCTTGAAATACATTTTTCTTAAGAGTTGTAATTTATAAAATATAACTTTGTTAAAAATAAAAAATAAATAAAATTTACACTGATTTTTCGTCGGAAATATAAAGTTCATTACTGAACAACTGATTCAATAATAGTAGGAGAAATTTATGAAATAAAGTCGAGTAAGAACAAAAGGAGATGCAAAAAAAAAGTCTCTCTATCAAGAGTTCATTAATTGCAATGTCAACTTCCATTTATTAATTGCAATGTCAACTTCCATGTCTTCAATTATTAAAATCTTTTCAACACAGAAGCAAAAAATCAAGCTATTTCAGTTTTAAAATCTATGTAAGAAAGACTATGTAATGCCCTCAACTTTTTAAACACATGATAAGGACGGAGGAGCTAACCTTGTACTGTCTCTTTGAGTCCATACAGTATTGATGATATTTTGAATAATGCCATTATAATCTGAATGAGACACAATCTTAGCATATTACTCATCTGATTTGCCAGATAAAATAGGATAAGAATACTAATTCTGCAACATAGAATAGCTATTTTTTATTCACAAAATTAGAAAATATTTATTTCATATAATAAATTCTAATATATTTAAAATGTCAATAAAAAAAATTGAAATTAAGTAATGGCCATCCTTTACAATATAAAATATGAAACAAAACTAAGAATACTATTTCCTATTCTGTACTAAGAATAGTTATTCTATTTCCTATTCCATGCTTTTTCATGAACAAAACGAAGACTTGGTAGTCGTTATTGAAATTAATTTTGGAAAATAAAATTGAATCTAATTGATGAAAAAAATAATGAATTTTGTAATATCAAAGTATCTAGGTAAAAGATTATCCGCCACTTCAAAAAAATAAAAAATAAATAAAGAAAAAGAAAGAGGAAATAAACCACCAAAATCTCATATTTAACCCCTAGGTATTCTCCATTTCCTACATGTAATTAATTGAAAAAAAAAAAGAAGAGAAGGAATATATTCAACTATCTATTTGCCATCCTCAGCACTTAAAAAATTCCACTCTTATGACGGAAACTCCTCCTGAACAGCATTTAACTTCCTCAACGCGCGCCAAGTTGACCTGTTCTTCCATTGTAACACATGGTCCAATCAGTCTTACTAAGAAAAGTAATTAATGGTAGGAAATAAGATTATAATTTGAATAAGACAGAAAGAAAATGAAGTTAAAACTCGTGAAAGTTACCTGGAAACTTTTATAAGAAAATAGACAGGAATAACAAAAATAAGAGCATGCACATACCAATTTTTATTGACAGAGAGTATTCCTGCAACAATGGCCCTTAAAGACACCTCTTCGTTTTTTCACAAGAAATATATTTTGCCAATAAGCTAGGTGCGAAATAATTGAGAATGTAACATGCTCTTGATGATACAAGTGTGGAAGCAAAATAAAGTACGAAAGATGTATGAATTATCCAGTGCAAGATGCAGACACATTGGGCAGGTAATTAATTGCTAGCATAAAGCACCATACTAACATGTGGTTACATATTGGATTTGCTTTCTCAATATCTATACATATCTTGTAAATGCATTTTGTTAACCATATCATCGACTTGTTCAGAAGAGCACACCAAAAGGTTATCCTCCTGTCATGTCTTAATTATGATTCAAAACAGAAATTCCACACCAAACACATAATGCCTGTAACTTGTAAAATACCTATGTATAGATGTTCTGATCTTGGTGCAAAGCCTGGAAGAGAGAAATGCCCACAAGTAATGAACATCATTGATGAAAAAATGAATACATATTGGAAGGATACTACTTTACAACAATATTTGAGCTTCTGATAGACCATGTATAACATACAATGCATATTGAATGATAATCATCAGAGAGAAAAAGAGCCCAATGAAGAGTAAAGGGAAGCAAAAGAAAAAAAAAAATTCCGATGCTAGGCTACATTTGATCCTCACTTTTGGTTTCTTTCCATGTACTGCAGTGCCTATTCATCAGCGATGGCCAACTCCAATGCATAGTCATCCCTTTCCTGTCACATTGAAGCACTCAGAAGTAAGACGAGAATAAAAAAAAATAGCGTGAGAAGATATTTTGCTGCTCTCCTTTTCCATCTAGACCTCTCTTTTCTCCTTTTTTCTTTTTTTCCTTTTGCTTTTGAACAAGAATCCTTTGTCCTTCCATATCCTTAATATATTTATATTAAACTCATAGTATCATTATAGAACTCTGACTTACAATTGGTCCTCGGGCAAAATATCTTCCAAACTGAAGCCAATACACCTGTAATAACCAAACATTTCATCATCACCCATCATTCAAAGTAAACAAATATTCTAGTGCCTAATAATCCCATAATACTACAATAATTCTCTTTTTGTTTTCACTCTCTCCCTCCTATGAGGGGATCATTTTTGAAACACAAGAAGTTCCGATCAAATGCATCATTTTTTAAAATTATCTATATGATTATCATGTATCAATTGAAAATTTTCTAATACATATAGTGCGCTCTCAAAGCAAGAGGTTGAAAGTACCTCATCCTCATCTTGTGTTTGTACTTCGAGATCAGAAGATGGAAAACCCACACAGAGAAGTGCATACCCCTGTGTTACAAAAAATAAATAAATATGAATTTCTGCATATATTTTAAAAAGTATCATCATAGGATTACACATTGAACATCAAGTTAAAACATTCAAAGAATCCCAACCAAGTGCTTGATCAAACAACTATTGGTAACAAAATGAGATAAACTTGGATTAAAAATTTTCCCATAAAAAAGGTGCTTCAAAGAGAAAAACATTGAGCAAAAGAAAAATTAACTTCAAAGAAAAAAAATTTTAAAAGTTATGGCTTAAGCGAACAACATTATGGCATTAGAACTAATGCCAAAGAAAAGCTGAGTCCTCACTCATAAGTCCTCAAGTTATTTATCATTATTCAATGTATGATTACTTACCAACACACCCCTTTAAGTACAACCATGCTAACCAATGGCCCAAAATCAACGGGCCAGTTGACACTTGCTCACGAATGGATCGGTTGACATAATCAGCCACCTAACAGTAGAGGCTTGAACATGGATCCTATATCCAGCCCATTTGAGCATAAGGCTCCAATACCATATTAAAATCTATGATTCCATAAATACATGGGCTTATAAATTACATCAGAGCCTTAAGCCTAGATGGGCTTGAACATGTGTCTCGAGATCCAACCCATCATAAGGTTCTAATATCATATTGAAGTTTAGGAACCTGTGCATGTTGCTTTGCTGTCAGAGCAATTAACCAGAGAATGTCATAAAAGGGTTTCATCAATGTGTCCATTGTGGTTTCATTATCAATTAGGTATGCAACATCACCAAACTAGCGAAATGCGTTCCATGGAAGGTCATTCAAGCCAAGCATGAGCTTATACAAGTTCTAAATTGGTATGTCCCTAGCCAAAGACAGTTGCATTGGCAAATGCAGGTATTGCTGAAACAACTTGTTCCCTCAATTTGACATCCTTAATAGCAAGGGTGCTATTAGTAGCTATTCTAGGCAACTAAAATGCACTTGGAGGTAGGCAAATAAAATGGACCATAAAGTGGGTGGGATTGCTTACTATTGGAACCATAATGACGGTGCAGTATTCCTCGTGTTCAAACATAATCATTCTCAAAAGCTGCCATGTTTAGGCATGGATTGTTTGAAAGCTTCAAACACAAGAAATTCTAGGCAGTCATTATGTTTACAATAGTAAGCAATTCCACCCAGCTAATAACCCACTCAATTCGGCCTCCTCCAGGTGCACTTAAGTTGGCGAGATAGTTACTATTAGGACCTCTAATATTAATGATATCAAATTGAAGAAACAAGTTGTTTCTACCTGCATTTGCCAATGAAATTGTCAGTGGGCCACCAGCGTGTGACAAATACTACTAATAGAGGTATTCCTTTCAACAGAAAGCCCTTGACTAGTGAAACACCCCTTAAGAACTTGTATAAGCTTGTGCCTAACTTCAATAACCTCCTGTGAAATGCATTTTACTAATTTGGTGATGTTGCTCGCCTAACTAATAATGAAGCCACAATGGAACATTGAACGAAGCCTCTGTGGCATTCTCCAATTAATTGCTCCAATAGCAAAGCAGGCTGCACAAGTTCTTGGACTTTGGTATGGTATCAAAGACATGCGCAAATGATTCACAATTAATTATGTTAGCCGATTGACGACCTATTGATGTTGGGCCATTAGATGGGGCATGTTGGGAAGTGATGTCATATCAAATAATAATAAAATAACTTGAGGACTTATGAGTAGATGTTAGACCTATCATATAAAGCAATTGGTTTTGTGCAAATGGGTTCCAACACTTGCCCATTTATAAGCCTATGTATGTACAGGCCTATGGACTTTAATATTCTTAAACTCGCATTTCTTAAGCAAAAGGAGTATGTTTTCCATAATTTTAATGGTATCTTCTTATTTGGCTGAAACTACTAATTTTGTAGTGCCCCTGTGATTTAGGATCACAAGGGATGATCTCTCCCCCCACCCTTAACCCTCTCCCAAACTCCTTCCCTACACAAGCTACTTCTCTTTGCTTGGAATTTTTTGGAAATAAGTGCACCAGCAAGGAGTAATGAATAGAAAGAAAAGAAACAAGATAATACAAGCTCTATAAGCTCTCTAGACACATTTCAGCATTCCATTTGTTGATGAAACAAGAGGAAACCTTTCTCAATATTGCTGGATGTCCAAGGTGACACTTCTGCTAGTAGTTTTGCCAGAAAATCAACAAGGAGGTAGATTCGTAAAAATGGAGACCGAAAATTTAAGTTTTGATCCAGTGAATCTAGGCCAGATTTCAGTGTGGATGGTGGCAGGAGCATCATCAGAGGGCAGGGAACATCTGGCAGCTGTTGATGCTGCCAACTGACTGATGCCAGCAGCAGCAAGCCAGCAACAATACCAGGAGAGACAGAGGGGAGACAGGTAACTATGTGCAGACATCTACATTGAGAAATTAAAATTAAAAAAATAACAATTTATTTTTTTATTTGCATCAGCAACAATATATATAAGTTTGTCAATTTCAGTCAACTGCCTAAAATTGTTTTCTGCTAGGATTCCTTTGGTCATCTGGCCTTCTGAAACTGCCCATCAACCAGAACCTTAAATTATTGTCATAAAGAATATATAATCTGCCTTTTTAGCCATGATTCACACAATTCATACAAAGTTCAGCATCAGTGTTGAAATAACTTCAAGAAATAAACTATAGTGTATCTGAATAGAAAATTTTCTCAAATAGAAGGTGAGAACTCATGCCTTTGATTTCAATTCAGCAGATATCCCAAGTGCTTCTGGCTGTCTAATTTGTCCAGATTTTATGCGTACAGCACAGCTAGTGCAACAACCTGCAAATACATAGATCATCAAGGACAATTCCAACCAATAAAATAGCTAGGCCTGTTACTTATGAAATACTATGGCAATGGTTTTTTTTTTCGAAGGACAAAATTCATATGAAATTACTACCATAAGGCTTACCATAAAAATAAAAGTAGATTATTAACAAATTGATTCTCTAGTGCCAATATTTGGCATTCAAGAGATTGAACAAAAGTTGCACAATTATTGCATAAACAAATTAAGTCACATGTTCAATTCATGCCAACCAACAGGAAGTATATTTGGATCAATGCATTCAAATGAGGCAATACAACTGAACAGAGCCTTAATCTCAATTTAATTGGGGTTGGCTAATTCAAATGAAGCAACATGGAGAAAAATTTAAAATAATAATAGGATGAGTAGAGAACCAAAAAATTAGTTATGTCACAGGAGAAGCTGACTACTAGCAAAGGAATATATGGTGCAAGTGCACAGTTGTTCTTTCTTAACCCCCAAAACTCATTTCTAATTATCCTGACACAGATTTTGCAGCAAGGAGGTGATAGACTCTACATGCCCAATTCTCATTCAACCATGAATTTTCAATCATTCTATAGCATCTGATGTCACTAAAAACTTGAATGAATACTCAGATATACCCAGAATATACATCCATGACAAATGCATAGAAAGCAACAAACACGGATGCCATCTCTCTGTTTTATGAGAAGCGCTTACAAGCTGAGGAAAACTGGAAAAGATGCTTGGCCAGTGCCTCAGAGACTATTGATCTCAGGAATTTGCTTCTCTCATATGAAGCACACTTAGTAATCAAAATCCTTTGAGGCTGCAAGCCATGTGGAATTAGGATGCTGGATGTGTTGTTCACCAAAGATAGACTTTAGAAGAGTTCATTTTTAACAAAATTAGAATTCCATTAAGAGTCTTCACCGGATGGTTACAACAATGGATTGCAGAAGCATCTCATGATGAACCTTAGTTGACTTATGTATAATGAAAAAAGAGGAAAGCTGAATTTCAGACGTTGTCCATAACAGGCAAAAATCCATTCAAAAATCTCATCACAAACTAGCTTTCCTTTAAAGAGGTAGCATAGCCTCCAAACCAGCTATCCTGATTCTTTACTTCAATCATCCAATGTGAATTTGAAACTTTAATGCTCACTATAGCATTTCAAGGTAAAAATGACAGAAAAATTAGGCATAAATCTAAGTATTTGCTTTGAATGCATCCACTAGTGTGAAAACACATGGTGGAGACACTGAGGCTTTCCCCATTACTACCGGATTGCATCAAGGTTCGGCCATGAGTCCATATTTATTTACCCTGGTTATGGACGAGCTAACCAGAAGCATACAAGACGATGTTCCTTGGTGTATGTTGTTTGCTGATAACATTATTTTAATTGATGAGACTAGCTGGTGTAAACCGTAAGTTGAAAGTGTGGAGAAAAACCCTCGAGGACAAGGGTTTTAAGTTAAGTAGGAGTAAAACGGAATATATGCACTGTGAGTTCAGTCTAAGGAAGAAGCAGGAACATGAGGTTAAGTTGGATGGAGTTTTGGTTCCTAAAACCAAGCAGTTCAAATATTTGGGCTCGGTGTTCCAGAATGATGACCATATAGATGAAGATGTGGCTCACAGAATACAGGTAGGGTGGTTGAAGTGGAAAGGTGCGACTGGGGTTCTATGTGATAAGAAAATACCTCTGAAAGTGAAAAGTAAATTCTATAGGATGGTTGTTAGACCTGCGATGCTCTATGGTAATGAGTGTTAGGCACCAACGGGACAACATTTGCATAAGATGAGTGTGGCAGAAATGAGGATACTAAGATGGATATGTGGACATACCAGACTGGACAAAATTAATAATGTTCATATTCGACAAAAAGTCCAAGTAGCGGATGTCGGAGATAAAGTGAGGAAAGGAAGACTTAGATGATATGAGAATGTTTTCAGAAGACCTCCTAATGCTGCGGTTCGTAAGTGTGAGAATTTGTTGATTAAGGGGGCTAGAGGTCATGGAAAACCTAGAACTGTGTGGAATGAGGTGATAGCAAGAGACTTACCCGCCTTAGATCTTGATGCGGATTTGATTAATGACAGACTTGAATGGAGACGTAAAATCCGTGTCTTGGAAGGGGCCTAAGGCTGGAGTATCCTTCTTGGTGTCTTTTGAGCTTATTTTATTGAGGATTCATACAGCCGACCTCAGCTTGTTTGGGATTAAGGCTTAGTTGTTGTTGTTGTTGTTGTTGTTGTATTTGCTTTGAATTTTATCCACTTCAGCAATAGAACCCTGAATGATAAGCTCATGCAATCAAGTACTTGAATGATAAAGATTGAGACCATAAAAACCCTTGTTATGATACAGGATTCAGTCAAACTGTTACTGATATTAAAGTAAGAATACTGCATTAATCAACAGCAAGCAACAATAGAACAGTATCAATGTCATCAAATTGAGTGAATTAGAGAACAATACCGTGCCTGCAAGCGAATGGAAGTGAAATGTTGTGTGATTCAGCAGTATGCAATATATACTGGCCCTGCATTTGCATATACCAAGCAATCACACTCAATTACAAATATTTTTGTGGTATATATTAAGATTTTTTATTCATAATTTTTAATTTCTACATTTTCCCGGAAAACAGAGAAAAAGACCCAGTACCTCAGGAACGACAAACTCGTGACTGACTCCTCGTTGCCTATCATGAACAGTGACTTTATGGATAGGAATTGCCGGAGAAGAGTTACCAGTTTGATTGGTAACTCCCACCGGCAAAGGCAGCTCCGATGTCGCTTTGAGGCGGTATTTTAGGGAAGTTGATTTATAATTAGTAGAATTAGGAGACAAGAATGACCAGACACTAGGCAGTTTCCAGCAGGGTGAGGTACAGAAGCTGCAAGAAACGATAAGATCCATGGTTCTCTGGATCAATCGGTCTTGTTATGTTGATATTCAATCTATATCTTCTGTCAATAAATTTTCGGGGATAGTAAACTTTAGGAGGCGAAGTCAGGATTTGCAGTGAAAATGGCAAAATAAAAATACTGTATTTATATTAAAAATAATATATATTTAAAGAGTAACTATTAAAATTTTTAAAAATTTTAATAATATATAAACAAATATATATAAAAAAATTAAAAAAAAGGAAGTAGCTGCTCCGTTCTTATGTAAGTAGCCTCGCCCCTAGTAACTTTTTGTTTTATGGTTGCCATGATTTCATAACCTACGCTTTGGTTAATTTCTGTTGTTTTAATTTTCACCGTTATACTAATTTAGCATATATCCTAGTTTTACAATTTTTATTTTTCAAAATATCTAAAATAATTTTTTAAATATCAAATATTTACTAATAAATAAATTTTCATCTTCATAACATATTACAATCTTGAAAATATTATCAAATTAAATAAAAATATTTTTTCTTAATTATATTATACCATACCATCTATCTAAATATGATAAAAATTATTATAATACCAAATCATATAATATTGTACAATATTATACATTATTAAATTACATAACTAATTTTCAAATAAAGTGTAAGATAAATATTTTTTGAGAAACTCATAATAAAATCTAGATATATTCACCCTAAATAGATGTATTTTAACAATTATATCCTTCCAGATATAATGTAAAAAAGCAAATGTCATAAATAATCGTCAAATATGAAAAAAAAAATTCATTCCATAAAAAAATTACTTCTCATTTAACCCTGGAAAATCCTGAGCTCTCTTTGAGATTCTAACTCTATCTGTAACATCCATATTTTATAAAAATTAAATTAAATTAATTAATTAAATATTTTAATAGAAAAGTTGAAGGATTAAAAGTAAAAAAGTAAAGTGTATATGTGAAATATATATTAAATATATATAACATATATAAAAGTCAACTTTTAAAGAAGAAAGTCAAAAAGTCAAATGGTAAAATTGTAATTATACTTTATAAAATTAAAATTAATTAAATAATTTAAAAATAAATTAATTATAGATGGAAAAGGTAAATTATTATTTTTTTAAATAAAGAAATAAAGAAATAATTAAAAATATATTAAAATAATATATATGGTCTTAATTTAAGTGGAAAGAAAGAGAAAATATCATCACTTCACATCTTCTTCTTCTTCTTCTTCTTCATGGAACCCCAAACACCATGGGAGAGTAAGAGACGTTTCTTCTTCTTTCAAGCATAAAAATTGAAGGAATTTTCAAGATTTAAAGTGGATACTTGGTGATTTCTTCCATAATTAGTAAGTTTTTTTTTTCAATTTTGTAAATATGTGAAGTTTGGAGTTTTGATGTAGCATGGTTTAATTGCTTAAATGGGTATTTATAATGTTATTTTGATTAGTTATTAATGATTCTTAAGTTGGAATGAAGAAAGGATTAAGTTTGAGTGGGGTTTGGAGGAAGAATATGATTTAGGGTTATGTGTGAATTGAAATTTTGAAATCATGTGTTTTAATTTTATAAATAATTTTCAAAGGTGTTGTTTTGATGCATAAATACGGATTTTAAAGTTAAATGAAGGATTTAATTAAGTTTGGTTAGAGATTGGATAAGGTAGTATTGAATTTAGGGTTTTGGAAGGGAATTTTCAAAGTATAGTTGTTTGTTTGGTTTTAATGAATAAATCATGTTAATAAATGATATAAAATGATGAAAATAAGCTTGAATTAACATTTGGAATGAGTTGGAATGAAGAATTGGAAATGATGAAGGTTATGGCACATTTTAGGGTTTCAATAAAGAGTATGTGTTTATAGAATTTGATTAGTTAAAACATGTTATAATATGTTTTTAATGATAAAAATAAACTTAAAACACCAATTAAAATGAATTAAAATAGATTTCCAATGTTAAAGTAGGGAAAGGCAAAATTTTAGGATATTTGTTGGAGTGAGGTTTGATTAGGGTTTTGTATTTAAAATGCCTTGAAATGTGATTCTAAATAATTATTTTTGCTCACATTTTGAATAGGCATTAGGAGGAAGTGAATTGCCCAACCTTATTGTCGATGGGCAAGTTGGAAGTGAAGGTTGGAGGGTGATTTTTGGCTTGAATTTGAGTGATAATAAAGGTATGTACAAACTTTTGATAATTTAAATATATTTGCAATAAATTTGACCTAACACATTTTGGATAGAAAATGTGTTAAACTACTTGGCAACTTGAACATTCATGTGCATTATGTTATATTATGTGAATTGTTGAGTATGCATTATGTGCATTATGTAAAGCCATTATTAATGGCTAAAATGAATGAAATGTGATTTATAAGAATTATGTGAGAATGACACAAAAATATTTGGGTAATATGTTTGTAATGTTCAATGAAATACATTGTGATAAAGTGATGAGATATGATAAAGTAAAGTGATTTGACATTGCTATGAATGAGAAAAATGAGAAAATGAGGCAATGTGATGAGAAAAATTGATTATGAAAAATATTTATTATTTATGTGCCAAGTATATTATTCAATTTTCAGAGTTCTGTATTTAACGTCATACCTATGAGGTTATTCTCATTATTTGCCTTTGGGGCTAGACGCTGAACATCCCTGATGTATAATTTGCCTTCGAGCTAGATGTTGGGCATCACTGTGATTTATCTTCAGGCTAGATGCTGGGTGTCACTTGCTTTCGGCCTACACACTGGGTGCCAATATAGACCAAAATATTAACTTTGAGATTTGAATAATATATTAGATGATTTGGGGCCACGCTTGTGTATGTGATGATGTGAAGTATAAAAAGATTAAATATTATGTTTTAAAGTGGAATTGTATGCCACATTGTGAAATACCATGCAACAATATTATGCATTGTCATTATTTTAAAGTTTTATTATTATGAAAGTATGTACCGCTAGGCTTTTAGCTTAGTGCGATTGTAATTCATCGTGCATGTGACAGGGTTGATCCGGAGAGTTCAGCTAGACTTGGTCAAGTCTAGGGTTGGGACTAGTGTGCTTGAAATAAATTTTTGTCTGCCACAGGATCAGAGCGAGCTGCTGTCGTATATATTTTCTATTTATTAGAAAATGCCATAATTATGTATAATATATTTATGTTTTTGGGAGTATTGTAAAATACTAAGAACTTTTGAACTAATTTTGTAATAAAGGATTGTATATACACTTTATAAATATATATTTACATATTTAAACGTTTTGAGAAAAATTTAGAGAAATTGAGAAGTTGGGGTGAAATGTTAATTTATTTCTATTGGGAGTGTGTTTTTATGTAGGTTGAGTATTGTTGGAATTATTGGAATATCCATTTTACAGATAAAATTCTGACAAATTTTTTTAGAGATTTTTTTATATAAAATACTTATTTTGGGTAACTACAATTAATTATGAATATTTTACCTACTTATTAAAAATTTATTTTAAAAGTTTAAATTGAGAATATGGAAATTTTTTTTTATTAAACTTAATTGTGGCATTTTTCTACTTTAGACGCGTATTTTACATATATGTGATGTATGTATTATACATATATAGGGTTTAAGAGTATTATATTTATTTTGGTATTCGAGCCTAAGTTTAAAATTATCGACTTAAGTGGATTTTGGAAATGATAAATGAGAATTTTAAAATAGTTATTTGAGTTTTAAGTCATGCATATGCATTAGCACCCTGTATTGGTCTCTGATGTCACAAAGTTCATTCGATGTAACGGATATAAATTGAGGTAGCGTTTGGGATGCGTTGATCAGAGTAGCGTAGCGGAAGCATCATTTTAGAGATTTTAAATTAAGGACCTTTGAACCTTTCACTTGAAATTTTTTTTATTAAAAATTAAATTAAGATTTATGATTGATTCAATTGATGAATAAGTGAAATTAAGGAAAATAATCTAGGAAATGATTTAAGATATGAAATAAAAAGTTTGAGAGATTAGCATGATAGTTATAGAAATTCTGTATTTGTGCTGCAAAATGATATTGTTCAAATTTTTGAATAAATCTAGGAATGTTGGATGAGCTTGAAAATTTAATGAGAAGTTTTTTTATATATTAGAATTTAATTTATAAAATTTCACAATTTTTTTAAAGATGAATTATTAATTAAGAAAAATAGAAGAACACAAATTGTTGAAGCAGTTTCAGCAACTTAGAATCTATAAAAATTGAGAAATATATTTAAAAACTATGGCAAACCAACCTAGAAACATATGACAATTTACACAAAATATCATATTTATTCCTAGAACATATGGTTAAAATTTCATGAAATTTTATTAAGGTTTGATATCTAAAAAAAAAATGGATAACCAGGTGTTGCCAGAGAAATTATTAAAGAGATAGATTCTATGGATTTAGAAGACTTAATTTTTAAATATAGTAAATTAGCTTGAAAAAATCTAAAATTTTAAATATAAATTCATATATGTGTCAAGTGAAAATGGTTAAAAGTTTATAATCTTTTATAAAGAATTGTTGAGGAATGAAAAGTTGAAAAGTGAAATTGACATGAAAGTGAGAAAGTCAAGCGGATTTATGTAAGTGAGTAATAAATTAATTTCATGTGACAAATGAATGAAGAACATTATGAAAATTTATATATGGATGAATAGAGGTATAAGAAGGAATACGGAGATTTTAATAATTTAGAATAGAGAGTTCATAATTAAAATTAAAGAGAGAAATGATATATAACAATAAATTATTTATTTTGGAAGTATATTGAGGATTTATTAATATGATGCATAGTATTGACTAAGTCAAGATTGAATATGACTAAGTAAGTATTTAACTGGTGTTCCTTATATTGAGCAATTAAAATATAAATCTATATAAATGGATTACTAAGTTAAAGTGAGTTGAAGTTATCTATACAATCTATATTCGATTGCATGATTGAAATGTGTTGATTGATATGCTATGTGGAAATGAATATTATGAGAAAGGGTAATAAACATGTTTTTAGAATATTTAAGGTGGATGTAAAGATTTAATAATGGATATAAGATGATTGTATAATAAATGACTTTTTAATTTATTTCATGAATGGTAGTTGATTGACTAATCAAGACATAGTCTATTTGATTTAAGTGGATGGAATAAATTTAAACATAAGGAGTAGATTGTGGGAGTATTTGTAATTGATATTAGATGATTATCAAAAATAACAATGAAATCAATTCATCGGAGGAGTTTGAAAGTACAATTTATATAAAGAGAATTTGACATTTATACGTAAAAAAAACGCATAACTGGAATTAAAGAATTTGGAAGTTAATAATAGAAATGATATGAAATGTATGAGTGTATTGTTATATTGAACAACTGAGTTTGTGGTTAGCATTCTGAGTTAAAGTGTACATTAGATATAAATAAGTGGAGAATTTATATTTAATATGATCTTTATGATAGACATTATAAAAATAATTAAGAGTATTTGTAAGGAAGGAGAGTAAAAGATGATATGGTTAATAATGATGATAAATGGTGATAATAATTTGGTACCTAATTATGCAAAAAGTGAAGATTAGCATTTAATTATAGTGGAGTCAAATATGGTATTGATTGTTAATCTGTATTGTTAAAGTATGTATATTCATGAGCTTGCAAAGAAAAGAGGGCTACTAGAATAAGTAAATAGAACTTATGATCGTGTAATCAATGTTTAATAAAAACGTTAGTGTATAATCTAATTAAAGATAAGTGCTCTTGAATGAAATGTAATGTAAGTATATTGATATAAGCTTGTTGGTTTGTTTATGAAAGTTTAAACTTGGAATTTATTTTAATTGTTAGAGAGTTAGACATTACTTATTTGATTTAAGTAGGAGAAATTGGTAAAAAAATATATTAGATAAATTTAGATATAATTCATAATTGTTGGTAAATGGATTCTAAGATTGGAAATGGAGTTTTGTTGAATAATTGTATAGAATTGGTATGTAAATGGATATGTATATATATATGAGTTGTTGATGATAATGTTGTTGGATCATGTGTTTAGGCTAATGAAGAATAAGTGAATGAGGGTAAATTGTTTTAAAACAGAGTTGATATGCGTTAACTCTTTGCGTAGTAAGAGTTTAGAGAGTAAATGAGTGATTTTGAGATGTCACGGGCATGTGACCACTGAGACATGGGTGTAGCATCGAGATAAGAATTATTTGAGAAAAAGTTATAGTGATGACAGTGTTTATTTGTAACCCACGGGTGTGGGCTTGAGATGACACAACTGTGAAATATATTTGGTGAGATTGATAGTTTTGCTTCATGGGATACAAGCAAGATTTGTGGTTGGCATAGTTGAAACTCATAACCATATGTTAGAAATTTATTTATGACTATATACAGCGTGGAAATAGAAGAGAATTGTGAAAATATGATGAGCTAAAATTGATGTGTAAGGAAGTGATTATGTAAATATGGTAACTATATGAAATGTGAGAAGATGGTAAGTGAGAGGAATTCTGAAATGTGATTAAGAGTTATATTGAATATGTTTGGAAATGGTATAATATGAATAAGTTGATGAAAATGATGTTTAAAGTGAATGAGACTAAGGGAAATGAATAAGGTAGGAGATGATCATGAGAATTATATGAAAATTGTACAGAGATAATAGAAAAAATTAATTTAAAAAGATGTATATTGACTGTATCCAAGCATTAGCTCTAATAAGTTAAAATGAATATTATTTGTGATGATGGATTCAAAGAGAATTAGGATTTGAAAATAAGTTTGACCTAATAGATTTAGGTCATGAATTGAAACATAATGATGAATTTAAGCAGGCTAAAGGTTGACTAAAATAGAATAAGGTTGTGATATTCATATTGTGATAGTTAGATCAATTGATCTGGAATGTGGTAAGTTTATGAGTAATTATTGAGATTCAAAATATATAATTGTATTAAGAGTATGAGAGATATCTGATAATGTATATGATGTAATGTTCAGAAATGTATATGAATATAAAAAGAGTTAAGATATATTAGTTGTAAATGATTATAAGAGAAAAATGTTAATTATATTATGATTGGAATATATATATATATATATATATATTGGGTTGATGAATAACCTGTGGGAATGAATCTTAATAAGAAAATAAGATTTTGTTGTTATATACTGGTGATATTGAATTAATATATGGTAATTGTATAAAGAGTGAGATCAAAGTGAGGATGTGTAAAATTATTGTGTTAAGACTTGTTAATTGGAAATTATCATCATTTGTAGTTTTTACAAATAATTATTTGTAAATATAAGTAAGAGGTAATTAAACAAAGATACAATTTTTGAAATGACTGTGATGATTGAATAGCCAGTGTTAAGGTATTAGTCATTAACATTTAAATTTAAGGTTATGAGAGTATATTTTTTTAAGATAATAAAGTGATGAAATATCTTGAGCATAACAGATATGTGATGCATATATGCTAAAGAGATGAACTAATTTTGTCTAATGACAATTCGGTTGATGATATGATAATCTATTGTGATTATTTGATTAAATAGAAAGTATAATGATGAGTTTATGAAATTGTAAAAAAGTAATTGAGAATGACCTTAAGGGGGAGAGTAGAAATTGTGTAATTTGATAAAATGATGATGTGACGAGATGATTAATTTCATATGAGATTTTAAGATTATGTTTTGATTTGAATAGTTTATTACCGTGTTGGATAATTTCGAGAATGAAATTATTTAAGGAGGAGAGAATTGTAACATTCGTATTTTATAAAAATTAAATTAAACAAATTAAATAAATATTTTAATTGGAAAATTAAAGGATTAAAAGTGAAAAAGTAAAGTGTATATGTGAAATATATATTAAATATATATAACATATACAAAAGTTAACTTTTAAAGAAGAAAGTCAAATGGCAAATGGCAAAGCTGTAATTATACTTTTAAAATTAAAATTAATTAAATAATTTAAAAATAAATTAATTATAGATGGAAGAGGTAAATTATTATTTTTTAAAAAAAGAATTAATTAATTAAAAATATATTAAAAATAATATGTATATGGTCTTAATTTAAGTGGAAGGAAAGAGAAAATATCATCACTTCACATCTTCTTCTTCTTCTTCATAGAGGCAAAAACACCATGGGCGAGTAAGAGAGGTTTATCCTTTTTCCAAGCATCAAAAATTAAAGGAATTTTGAAGATTTAAGTGGAGTCTTGGTGATTTCTTTCATAATTAGTAAGTTTCTTTTCCAAATTTGTAAGTTCTTTGGGAAAATATGAATGTGTGAAGATTGGATTTTGATGTAGTATGGTTTAATTGCTTGAATGGGTATGTATGATATTATTTTGATTAGTTATTAATGATTCTTAAGTTAGATTGAAGAAAAGACTAAGTTTGAGTAGGGTTTAGAGGAAGAACATGATTTAGGGTTATGTGTAAATTGGAATTTTAAAACCATGTGTTTTCATTGTGTAAATAGATTCCAAAGGTGTTGTTTTGATGCATAAATAAGGATTTTAAAGTTAAATGATGGATTTAATTATGTTTGGTTAGAGATTGGATAAGGTAGTATTGAAAATTTATGGTTTTGGAAAGAATTTTTCAAAGTATAGTTGTTTGTTTGGTTTTAATGAATAAATCATGTTATTAAATGATATAAATGATGAAAATAAGCTTGAATTAACATTTGGAATGAGTTGGAATGAAGAATTGGAAATGTTGAAGGTTATGGCGCATTTTAGGGTTTTAATAAAGAGTATGTGTTTATTGAATTTGATTGGCTAAAACATGTTATAATATGTTTTTAATGATAAAAATAAACTTAAAACACCAATTAAAATGGATTAAAATGGATTTTCAATGTTAAAGTAGGGAAAGACAAAATTTTGGGATATTTATTGGAGTGAGGTTTGATTAGAGTTTTGTATTTAAAATGTCTTGAAATGTGATTCTAAATGATTATTTTTGCTCACATTTTGAATAGGCATTAGAAGGAAGTGAATTGCCCAACCTTATTATTGATGGGCAAGATGGAAGTAAAGGTTGGTGGGTATTTTTGGCTTGAATTTGAGTGATAATAAAGGTATGTACAAACTTTTGATAATTTAGATATATTTGCAGTAAATTTGGCCCAACACATTTTGGATAGAAAATGTATTAAGCTACTTGGCAACTTAAACATTCATGTACATTATGTTATAACATATGAATTGTTGAGTATGCATTATGTGCATTATGTAAATGAATGAAATGTGATTTATAATAATTATGTGAGAATGGCCCAAAAATATTTGGGTAATATGTTTGTAATGTTCAATGAAATACATTGTGATAAAGTGATGAGATATGATGAAGTAAAGTGATTTGACATTGCTATGAATGAGAAAAATGAGAAAATGAGGCAATGTGATGAGAAAAATTGATTATGGAAAATATGTATTATTTGTGTGCGTAGTATATTATTTAATTTTCAGAGTTCTGTATTTGGTGGTATACCTATGAGATTATTCTCATTATTTGCCTTCGGAGCTAGATGCTGGGCATCCCTGATATATGATTTTCTTTCAGGCTAGATGCTGGACATTACTATAATTTGTCCTCGGGCTAGATGCTAGGTATCACTTGCCTTCGGCCTAGATACTGAGTGTCAATATGAACCAAAATATTAACTCTGAGATTTAAATAATATATTAAATGATTTAGGCCCATGCTTATGTATATGATGATGAGAAGTATAAAAAGAATAAAGATTATGTTTTAAAATGGAATTGTATACCACATTGTGAAATACCATGCAACAAAATTATGCATTGTCATTATTTTAAAGTTTTATTATTATCAAAGTATGTACCTCTAGGCTTTTAGCTTAGTGTGATTGTAATTCATCACCTAGTGACATGATTGATCTGGTAGATCCGGAGAGTTCATATAGACTTGATCAAGTCTAGGCTTGGGACTAGTGTGCTTATAATAAGTTTTTGTCTGCCACAGGATCAGAGGTAGCTGCTGTCGTGTATATTTTCTATTTATTAGAACATGCCATAATTATGTATAATATATTTATGTTTTTAGGAATATTGTAAAATACTAAGAACTTTTGAACTAATTTTGTAATAAAGGATTGTACATACGCTTTATAAATATATATATACATATTTAAATGTTTTGAGAAAAATGTGGAGAAATTGAAAAGTTGGGGTGAAATGTTAATTTATTTTTATTGGAAGTGTGTTTTTATGCAGGTTGAGTATTGATGAAATTTTTGGGATATTCATTTTATAGACAAAATTCTGGCAAATTTTTTTCAAAGATTTTTCATATAAAATGCTTATTTTGATAACTACAATTAATTATAAATATTTTACCTACTTATTAAAAATATATTTTAAAAGTTTGGGAGTTTAGATTGAGAATATGGAAATTTTTATTTTTATTAAACCTAATTGTGGCATTTTTATACTTTAGACGCGTATTTTACATATATGAGATGTATGTACTATACGTATATAGGGTATAAGGGTATTACACTGTCTCTTATTTATTTCCGTTTTTATAATCAAATTAGATCATTTTTCCTCATTCTTCTTTTTTAACTTACAACAAATAGCCTACATTGTTTGGTGGAATAATCAATCTTGAAGGAAAAGAGAAATATTTGCAACATTAAATAAGTTTTAGGACTTTTAAATTTGATGTTTTTCATTCATCCTATTTCAAATATGCTATATGCGTTTGTTTGAGCTATGATGAAATGGTACTTAAGTTTCAAATATGCTTTCAAGTTTTCATAATTTTCCAATGGTCATATAACCTTATGGCATAATTGTTTGCAAATGAATAAAACATGACCGTGTCTATACACAAAACAATCATTTTAATTGTTTTCAAATGACCATTTTTAATATATGACATGACCATGTGTTATTAATAAACGACCATTTGTCAACATCTATGGCAATATAGTTTATAGACATAGTAGTTTTATTTAAATAATTTTGTTTTCTATATGATTTACTTAACTCATTTTATTATTTATAGATAAAATGGCACCAAATTTATCAAGGACAATAAGTTTTAATAGTAAACCAGAAGGAAGAAAGGATAGTAGTCCAAGTACTCATGCTTCTAGTGAGAGGGGTTTCATATTCAGAAGAAGAAAAAGCAATGTTAAATCAAGAGTGAAAAGAAGAAGGCAAAAAGAAAACCAACTTTCTTGGAAAGGCATGAAGATGAGGGTAAAGTAGATATTCTAAATGCATGTTATACTTAAAGCACTTGTTAACTGCAATTGGTTCATATAAAGATAACAAATTTAATTTGCTATTTGATATGTAGGAAAATGCTTATGTTATCCCTAGATAGAATTGACAGAGCCTTCAAGTTCAACCAATCGGATTTACGTGTAGGGTTATAGATTATATTAAATCCGTAATAAAAGAATACCCTATAAAGTTATTAACATATTTAGTTTTATACTTAAATTATTATATCTATCAGTTCCGATTATGATATTACTTAGGATGTTGAATTAGTTTTGCAGATTGATTTATTTCATAAATACAGTGTTGGGCATCCAATAGATGTGGATGGAGTTAATATTAGCTTTTAGCTTGCAATGGTATATACTGTGTTCCTCCACCATGCACTTAATCTGAAGATGGATGAGCTTTCTTTCAAATTTGGTTAGAAGATAATACACTTTGGTTGAGTTAAATTTTGCATCCTCACTGGACTTAATAAAGTTGGAAAGGAATGTGTTTCAGGTGGAAATAACAAACTTGTAAATAAATGTGGGAAAAAATAGCCGTGAAGATTTGTTTTTTGCATTTAAACATTTTGAAGACTTAGATGAGCAAGTACAACTAGGTGTTATCATCATAACTGGTATCCTTATTCTTGGCAAGCAAAGGAAAATAATGGTGGATAATAGGGTATTGAAAGCTATTGATGATTTATCTTTTTTCAATAAAATTTCTTGGGGCAAATTAGGTTTGAATTACATGGTCCCCAGGATAAAGGAGTGCCTACAAGAGAAGAAGGATAGGTTGGAAGGGGGATGTGCACTATCTGATTTTTTTTAATGTATTATCACTATTTATGCTGGAAGTAATCCTCAAAATGTTCAAGGATTACATTGTTCAATTTAGGTATGATTTTTCTAAGGATCATAAATTGGTGTAAAATATAAATTTAGACATACAGATCTTGCATCTATAATAATCAACAAGGTATGCTGTTATACAAGTTTGTAATTTGCATAATATTTGTTACCATGTGTACAATATTGCTTATTTGATTTGTGTAGTTGTAGCTAATGAACCCCATGGTGGTTAGAATAATGGATGAGGAAGCTTTACATCAAAATATAGCTGGTATCAAGGGCGCTGACAATGTGGATGTAGATGAAGAAGGTACTAGAAACCAACTTTTAGAATTTGTACCCATTGATAATTACATGTCAAACCCTATACATGCACACTCCTTAGCTCTTCAACCCTCTCAAATTGCCCATCCCTCCCCACTTCACTAATGAGATGATTCCAGGTATCAGGTACATATGTAGCATTAAGTTTAATTACAATAATGTAGACCCTTAATTTTTGACCCAATCCGATCCAATATGCTTTATTTAGTCCAAAATGATTTTTGTTGTTTAATTGGTCCAAAATAATTTTAATTAAATAATTTTTACCTTAGTATCTAATTTTTATTAATAAAAAATGAAAATAAACAAATAAAAATCAAAAATAAAAATAAAAATAAAAATCAGAGTCGGAAAAAAATCGGCAGCGAAAAGTGGTTGCGCGGACCCGTCGGGCTGCGGGCGAATTTCCTGGGGGCTGGCACGCCCACGGGCCCGGCAGCACAGTTTTTGCCAGTGCAAAATTTTTCAACGCAATTTTTTGAATCTTAATCCAATTAGGTTTTAATTTCCTTTTTTTTTATTAATATTACTTACCTTAATTAATTAGGAATAAACAACCTAAGAACCACTATAAATAAGGACCAATTAAACCAAATCAATGAGGAAAAAAAAGTGGCAGTGACTTGATTTTTGAAACCAAATCAAGGAAGGAAAAGGAAAAACTCAATCCAATTGATATTTAAAGCAGCAGTAGCACGATTTAATCAATGGAGAGGCAATCAAAGCTTGTCTTTGGAGCTAGTTCATCCAAGAAGAGTTATTTTTTGGAGAATCAACAAAAGAAGGTATGTTTTAATTCTTTTGATTTATGTTTTACAATAGCAAAATCCACAAAATTTAAGTTTTCAAATAAAAAATCTTAGAACTTTAATTTAGTTTTTCCAAGATTTCAACATTAAAACGTGAACTTCTTTTCTAGAAAGACTTAAAATTGTTATTTTTTCTTCTTAAAAACCTTAAAACACTCATTTAACATATTTTTCAACAAAACCAAAATCAAATTCTGTTTCTATTAAGATTTTAAAATAGGCTCTTTTTCACTCAAAAAACCTTAAAAAACATCTTTTCTACTTATAATAACTTCAATCCATGTGTTTAAATTCATAAAACCTCATAAAATATCAAATTGCATTATTAAAACCCTAAAAACTATACTTTACTCGAGAATCCAATTTCAAAGCCTAAAATCCAAAAATCATCTTTTAAACCTAAAATAATGAACCCTAACCCTTTAAAACCTTAAACCCTAACTTTTTCTAAACTTTAAACCCTTTAAAACATAAAAAACATAAAAAAGTCAAAAAAGTCACAGTAGCTTAAATCATTATTTAAAATCATGAATTAAAAATATTTCAAAAGTGTCTAAAACTCAAGTTTTATTATTTCATCATTCAAATCTTAATTTGTTTAATCAAAGTGTCTTGCCAACCTTTAAAAAACATAAAACCTAATCTATTTTAATTACCTAAAAAGTCATAGTAGCTTAAACTTTAGAATTTCCAAAGCCTTAACACATGAGATAAATTACCCTAAATAGAAATAGTAGCTATACTTGAACTTTTATTTGTTTTATTCAATTCCATATTTATTTATACCTTGATTTATTTCTTATGCTTTAATTTATTTAATTTTAATATTTGATTTATTTAATTTATCATGGATGGATGTTTGTTTTATATTTTGGTTAATAGCTTTAATGAATGATTCATTTATTATGGATGATTATTTACTTTTATCAATCAATTTAGACTTCCAAAAGTTGTAAGAGGTATGTTTCCACTTGGTGGGTACCTCATTAGTTAAACATCATGTAATTTAATTTTCTTTTCTATTTTAGAACTTATGTAAAGGGCATGTTTCTACCTTTTGGTGGGTGTCCTACCTAGGCATGTGATGTAAGGACATGTTTCCATCCTTGGATGGGTGTCCATTTATTTGTTTTGTTTTGTTTGGACATTGTTTTGATTTTAATATAATAATGCTTTCTTTTTATTGTGTGTAGTATGGATAATATTGTTATATTTAAGAATTTTATAATATTAAGACCTGTAAAGGAGGCCGGTTCCAATGAACCGGGAGTTGTGGGGGTGCTGGGCCATTTCTCACCTTCCCCACACATACCCAACTTTCCGAACCCATTAAGGGGTTGGGGATTCCTTAAGAATCGAGTCATCCACCCCTTTCTTTTTCCCGGCCCGTCCGGGTGGCGACTCCATTTTCTCCGGACTTAGGTCCGTGTTCTCTAAACCCCCGAGCCTAAACAGTGCCGAAGTCGCAAGAACCATTCCACCGGGAGTGGGGGCGAAAATCCCCGCTCACAGTGGCGACTCCACTGGGGATCATAGAAGTTGATTCCGCTGGTCTTTATATTATTCTATCCTTTCTTATAATGATATTATCCATTGCATCATCTTAGATTGCATCGTGCGCGTGAGTTAGGACGCCCGTATTACCCGTGTTATGTTATGTAAGGGATACCATACTTTCACTCAAGGTATGGAGATTGAGCATGGCATAACCACTCATAGCCTCGTACCATTTGGTATATACTTGCTATGGGAACCTAAGCCTTTTTACCCAAAGACTAAAGCTCATGTAATTGGCCTAGTTATTTTCCTTAGGTTTTTACCCCGAATGCATGTTGTTTGACTATGGTTAGTTTATTTTAATTTAAATCATGGCTTATTTGGTTTGTTCTTTTTCTAATATGACCCAAGTACATTTGCAAGCTCAAAATAAATTCTTTAAGTCCAAAAGACCAAAGTTATTTTCAAAATTTTTCAAGATGATCTTTGGACATAAGACTTTTCTAAGAACAAATAAAAAATTCTTTGGCTCATGGCCTAAATACTAAGCCCAAAATCCATTTTTCTAAAATATTTTACAATGGGCTTAGAAACAAAACTAATTTTCACCCAATCTTTTCTTACAAAGAGCTTGCAAAAATATTTAGGTCAATTATGAAATACCAAAAATCAATTGTGGGCCTAGTTTACACTAAGAATAAATTAACCATGGGTTTGTTTTTGGCATGAATCATTAGTTATTTTTTCAAGTAAGAAATCTATTTATAATAAACCTCTTAATTTCGTTTTAATCCAAAAGTTGGTTGAATGGATTAAAACCTAATTAATGGGAATTATCATGGATTGATTTCCATTTTTGAAAATATAACTATTGGTTGAAACGTCCGAGGGAATTATTCGAAAGCAAGGTACCCCATGTTGGTATTTTGTTAACCATATACCTAGGAAAAGAGACTCGCCATTCATGTGTGGATGTTATAAGGTTGGAAGGAACGTCCTAATTTGTTCTTATTTGTTAATTGCTTGTGCATACATGCATACATGCATACATTTGCATCTCATATCATTGGTCCTTTCTGGCTCACAACCCTGGATTATGAAAGTTCAAAAGCTTACAACAATCCGACTTACGCCGGAGACGAAGTATCTAGCAACGACTCAATCACTTGCTCACCAAAAACAATGGAGCCCGAACAAATTCAAAGAATGGTGGATGAAGCCCTCAATGCCAAGATGGAAGAAATCAAAGAGGCCCTAACTGAGACCATGAAGAACCAATTGACTGCAATCTTAGAGAATCATGCCGAGGCATCTGCTAGCACTAAGAAACCAAAGGACAAAGGGAAGACTAAAGTTAATGAAGTGGCTTGTGATGATGAGAATGTGATCATTGATGATGATGATTGGGCTCAATACTACCAAGATCTTTAAGGTAAAAAGGAGCCAAAGGTTGTTGAGAAGGTAACTATTGAAAAGACCGAAACATCCGATGTTGAAAAGATGATAGCTGATTTAGAAAAGAAATTTGAGAAGAAATTGAAAACTGAAGAGGTGTCCGATATTGACAAATTGTTTGAGCTAGATGAAGAAGTCCCGTACAAGTTCAAGATGCCATCTTTTGCAAGGTACAATGGCACTAGAAATCCTCATCTCCATGTGAAGCAATATATCACTGCCATGCAGTCTGCCCGAGCTACTAAGGCTCAAACCCTAAGGTACTTTATGCTCTCATTGGATCCTGCTATCCAAAATTGGTTTAATACCTTAGATGATGGAACACAAAAGAGTTGGGATCTACTTTACAAAGCCTTCATCCAATAATATGGATATAATGTTGAGTTGGAAGTTACCTTGATGGAAGTGGAGTCCATTAGGCAAAGACCGAATGAGAATTTTGTAGATTATGTCAAGAGATGGAGAAACAAGGCTGCTTTGCTCAAGAAAAGGCCCGATGAATCTGATCAAATAAGGATGATCGTGAGAGGTGTCCTGCCCAATCTCCGCGAAAGGATGTCTCACACCCTTATAAGGGACTTCAAAGATCTTCTCCAAGCTGGTCTACAAATTGAAGAATGGGAAAGGGAGAAGAATCGCTTTTCAATGAAAAAGAATGAGAAAGGGAACTACCAGTCGGGCAATCAAAGCACACAAAAAGAAGTTGATGTTAATGTAACCGGTCAAGCAAATAGAAGGCAGTTTTCAGATCTGGGGAAGCCTTTGTCTTGGGTCTTCGATAAGCTACAAAAGAAAGGGTTGTTACAACCATTGGCTCCTCGACCTTTACCTAGTCCATTACCCCCAAAATTTAATACTAAGGCTTTTTGTCAATTTCATCAGACTCAAGGACATGAGACTGATAGGTGTACCCGATTAAGGCATGAGATCCAAGATTTGATTGATAGTGGTAAGCTACCCGAGCCGGATAAGCCCAATACCAAGAACAACCCTTTGCCTAAGTTTGGAAGAGTACCTCCACCGACAACCTTCATGGTGGGAAAAGGATTGGAAGAAGATTTTGTTTTATCATCCTTTGAAGATGGGGATATTGAAGATATGAAAGAAAAAGAAGCTTAAACTCAATAAACTTTTCTTAGCTTGAATGTTGCTTTTCAATTTTACTTTCTTTAATATTTTGAATTATTGTGCTTTTCAAACTTAAAGTTGCTTTAAATAAATTACTTTCATTAAAATTTTGTTGGTCTTTGTTCATTTTGGTGCTCAACCAATGAGGAATTTAGCTTGATGTTTATAAATTAATGTGTCTAGGCATCATGACTCGAATGACTTTACTAGATGAGGGAATTACTCTATAGCATTGAGTTGTGTATGCTTACTTAGAGAGGGCTCCTGCATAATTATCTTTGTCTAGGTCTTAGTCAGTCTTAGAACATGCTTTGACAAACTTTTGAGGCGAAATTGAATTCTACTTATTTAAGGGAGAAATGATCTAGGCATTGTTTGATAAGCCAACAACTAGTATCCACCCTATTAAATATCAATCCCTAGTTGTCCCTTTGAGCCTTCATAAAATTTTAGCTTTCTTTTCATTGGCATATAACCTCAGCAACCTATCTTGAGCTGTTGTGATACTTTTGACAAGTCTTATGATCACTAAGATGAATAGGCAAGAAGATCAAAGAAAGCAATGATTAATCAAGATCATGTGGATAGTTGAAGTTCTCAAGACCATAAGGGTAGTTGAAGTTCTCCTAATATCTCCAATATATCAAGACAATATCAGAGTAACAAATGATTTATCCCTATTAAAGAAGATTTATGTTATTCCACTCATCCATTATTGGAAGCCCAAGTTGGTACAAATAAGACAACTCTGTTTGAGCTAGAACCAAAAACAAAAAAGGAGAGAAAGAAAGAAAAACAAGAAAAAAAATCAATAGAAAAAGAAAGGAAAAGAAAAAAGAAAAAAAAACCCAAAATGGTTCAAAAAGCCAACTGAGTTCTCTTTTACCTAAAGCAGCAAAAGGCTTCTATTTGGTTCATAAAGACTTTTTTTGAGTTGGTCCAATCCAACCAAAGATTCAATTAAAATTGGAGAAAAGGAGGAAGACCACCCAGTTCTTGAAAGTTCTGTAGTCCAACAAGAAAGAAGGACAAAAAGAGAAAGAAAAGGGAAGAGTAAGAGAAATAAAGAAAAGGGAGAAGAAGAAAAGAAATGAATTTGGGAACCAAACTTTTTGTAAGGGCAAAAACTGTCCTAGTAAGATCCAAATTAATGCTAAGAAGATAGAAGAAATTTGGAGTCTAGCAAGGTTGCCTCTAAGCTGCCTAAAATTCCAACAAGAAATTTGTAGTGTGAAGGTTTGTCCATTGTGTCACACTAGCTCCAATCTCAAAATGGCCTTCACTTAGGCCTGTTTCCCTCATAGACCCCATTTTAAGCCTATCAAAGACCTGTTGATCTCTCTTGGTAGGTAGAGTCTATTAGTGGAGATAGTTTGGATAAGCATGCATATGAGATAGACAGTATTTAAACTCAATGAGACCTTTGGCCAAGTAATGTGTATGTGCCTATCTGAAGTGCAACAGTTCTTGCTTAAATAGAAATGATTCATGAGTTTAAGTACGGTAACTAGGGTTGTCATGTTATAGATATGTTAGTTTAGAAAATCAAGTCCTGAGGTATATTGACATTGATTTGGCAAAGCCAAAATTTGATTTCAAAATTAAAAATAAAAAAATCAAATAAAAAATATTTTGTCATACAAAGCCTTTAAGTTAAGGGAAGTATGTTGAACCTCCAAAGGACACATTGGGCATAGGAAATGATTATTGGCAAAGTTATGAAGAAACTACCAACCGACATGTTGAAATATAGTTTGATATGGATGTATCCCTAACTCTGTTGCTTGGGGTCTCCACCACTCATGTTTTCATCATCTTGAAGATAAAAGCCACAAATGTAAAGCTTTCGATCATTCCAATGTAAGACTTGAACAAGCATCAAAACGGAACCAATGAGAACACTTCTGCTGATCACCTCGGTCTGTGAGTCGATGGAACGACTGTAAGTATTATTCATGCATATCATGCATACATGAGCATGTCACATCACACTTTCTTGTCTTGTGTTGTCTATTCCTTGTCAAAATGAACAGCAAGCAATCAAAAGAAGATATCAAATCAGGGGGGCATAGAAAGCCCATTGCTTGAGAAACCTCCGGTAATCTTGCAAAGAGAAGAAATGCGTGCTTATGCGAAGATCAAGACGGCAAAAATATCAATCAAAGCTTGCATGGAAAAAATCTTTGGTTTGAGCCTACACAGGGGGAAAAGTTTCTCCTTTTCAATTTTTTGGGTTTATATACCAAATATTTTTAAACTCACTTACAAATATTTTGCCACGTAGGGGGGCAAGGAGAGGATATAAGGTCCAATTAAAAATAACTAAATCTTTGCAAAAAGAAAGAACAAAAGAATGGAACAATAGAACTCTCAAAAGAATGAAGGTGCAAAAGACAAAAGACTAATCCAGGTAAAAGAGCTGAAGCCAGGGTGAAGACCCAATCTCAAAGGATGAAGATCCATTTTCAAGGGTGAAGAACAGATCTCAAAGGATGAAGATCCATTTTCAAGGGTGAAGGCCCGATCTCAAAGGATGAAGATCCATTTTCAAGGGTGAAGACCCGATCTCAAAGGATGAAGATCCATTTTCAAGGGTGAAGACTCGATCTCAAAGGACGAAGATCCATTTTCAAGGGTGAAGACCCGATCTCAAAGGATGAAGATCCATTTTCAAGGGTGAAGGCCCGATCTCAAAGGATGAAGATCCATTTTCAAGGGTGAAGACCCTATCTCAAAGGATCAAGTTTAGGATCGAGTATCCAAATCCAGTTAGGATCGAGTATCCCAATCAAAATTAATATCGAGTATCCAAGTCTAGTTTAGGATTGAGTATCAAAAATCGGGTCCAGAACCCAAATTTCCCTTAGGTCCAAGACCTAGAATTATCCTCGAGTCTAGAACTCAAAACCAGGTCCAGAACCCAAATTTTCCTTAGGTCCAGAACCTAGAATTATCCTCTAGTCTAGAACTCAAAACCGGGTCCAGAACCCAAATTTCCCTTAGGTCTAGAACCTAGAATTATCCTCGAGTTCAGAACTCAAATCCGGGTCTAGAACCCAAATTTCCCTTAGGTCCAGAACCTAGAATTATTCTCGAGTCCAGAACTCGAATCCGGGTCCAGAACCCAAATTTCCCTTAGGTCCAGAACCTAGAATTATCCTCGAGTCCAGAACTCGAATCCGGGTCCATAACCCAAATTTTCCTTAGGTCCAGAACCTAGAGTCATCCTCGGGTCTAGAACCCAAAACAAGCCGCCATATCAAAAATTAAGTTTTGCAGATTGATTTATTTCATAAATATAGTGTTGGGCATCCAATAGATGTGGATGGATTTAATATTAGCTTTTGGCTTGCAATGGTATATACTGTGTTCCTCCACCATGCACTTAATCTGAAGATGGATGAGCTTTCTTTCAAATTTGGTTAGAAGATAATACACTTTGGTTGAGTTAAATTTTGCATCCTCACTGGACTTAATAATGTTGGAAAGGAATGTGTTTCAGGTGGAAATAACAAACTTGTAAATAAATGTGGGAAAAATAGCCGTGAAGATTTGTTTTTTGCATTTAAACATTTTAAAGACTTAGATGAGCAAGTACAACTAGGTGTTATCATCATAACTGGTATCCTTATTCTTGGCAAGCAAAGGAAAATAATGGTGGATAATAGGGTATTGAAAGCTATTGATGATTTATCTTTTTTCAATAAAATTTCTTGGGGCAAATTAGGTTTGAATTACATGGTCCCCAGGATAAAGGAGTGCCTACAAGAGAAGAAGGATAGGTTGGAAGGGGGATGTGCACTATCTGATTTTTTTTAATGTATTATCACTATTTATGCTGGAAGTAATCCTCAAAATGTTCAAGGATTACATTGTTCAATTTAGGTATGATTTTTCTAAGGATCATAAATTGGTGTAAAATATAAATTTAGACATACAGATCTTGCATCTATAATAATCAACAAGGTATGCTGTTATACAAGTTTGTAATTTGCATAATATTTGTTACCATGTGTACAATATTGCTTATTTGATTTGTGTAATTGTAGCTAATGAACCCCATGGTGGTTAGAATAATGGATGAGGAAGCTTTACATCAAAATATAGCTGGTATCAAGGGTGCTGACAATGTGGATGTAGATGAAGAAGGTACTAGAAACCAACTTTTAGAATTTGTACCCATTGATAATTACATGTCAAACCCTATACATGCACACTCCTTAGCTCTTCAACCCTCTCAAATTGCCCATCCCTCCCCACTTCACTAATGAGATGATTCCAGGTATCAGGTACATATGTAGCATTAAGTTTAATTACAATAATGTAGACCCTTAATTTTTGACCCAATCTGATCCAATATGCTTTATTTAGTCCAAAATGATTTTTATTGTTTAATTGGTCCAAAAATAATTTTAATTAAATAATTTTTTACCTTAGTATCTAATTTTTATTAATAAAAAATGAAAATAAACAAATTAAAATAAAAAATAAAAAAAATAAAAATCAGAGTCGGAAAAAAATCGGCAGCGAAAAGTGGTCGCGCGGGTCCGTCGGGCTGCCTGTGAGTTATTTCACCCGCATGTTCCTGCGGGTGAAGTTATTTCGCCGGCAGGAAATTCCTGCGGGCGAAAATTTCCTGCGGGCTGGCACGCCCAAGGGCCCGGCAGTACAGTTTTTGCCAGCGCAAAATTTTTCAACGCAATTTTTTGAATCCTAATCCAATTAGGTTTTATTTTCCTTTTTTTTTATTAATATTACTTACCTTAATTAATTAGGAATAAACAACCTAAAAATCACTATAAATAAGGACCAATTAAACCAAATCAAGGAGGAAAAAAAAGTGTCAGTGACATGATTTTTGAAACCAAATCAAGGAAGGAAAAGGAAAAACTCAATCCAATTGATATTTAAAGCAGCAGTAGTACGATTTAATGAATGGAGAGGCAATCAAAGCTTGTCTTTGGAGCTAGTTCATCCAAGAAGAGTTATTTTTTGGAGAATCAACAAAAGAAGGTATGTTTTAATTCTTTTGATTTATGTTTTACAATAGCAAAATCCACAAAATTTAAGTTTTCAAATAAAAAATCTTAGAACTTTAATTTAGTTTTTCCAAGATTTCAACATTAAAACGTGAACTTCTTTTCTAGAAAGACTTAAAATTGTTATTTTTTCTTCTTAAAAACCTTAAAACACTCATTTAACATATTTTTCAACAAAACCAAAACCAAATTCTATTTCTATTAAGATTTTAAAGTAGGCTCTTTTTCACTCAAAAAACCTTAAAAAACATCTTTTCTACTTATAATAACTTCAATCCATGTGTTTAAATTCATAAAACCTCATAAAATATCAAATTGCTTTTTTAAAACCCTAAAAACTATACTTTACCCGAGAATCCAATTTCAAAGCCTAAAATCCAAAAATCATCTTTTAAACCTAAAATAATGAACCCTAACCCTTTAAAACCTTAAACCCTAACTTTTTCTAAACTTTAAACCCTTTAAAACATAAAAAACATAAAAAAGTCAAAAAAGTCACAGTAGCTTAAATCATTATTTAAAATCATGAATTAAAAATATTTCAAAAGTGTCTAAAACTCAAGTTTTATTATTTCATCATTCAAATCTTAATTTGTTTAATCAAAGTGTCTTGCCAACCTTTAAAAAACTTAAAACCTAATCTATTTTAATTACCTAAAAAGTCATAGTAGCTTAAACTTTAGAATTTCCAAAGCCTTAACACATGAGATAAATAACCCTAAATAGAAATAGTAGCTATACTTGAACTTTTATTTGTTTTATTCAATTCCATATTTATTTATACCTTGATTTATTTCTGTTAGGAAATCATAGAGATCACTGCAAACAAAAACACGCAGCGGAAAAATATTTGATCTCTGATTTCCCACCAGGATCCATGCTGTTCGTTTAATTCGACAAAAGTGTTCAAAGAACTAACCTGTTGATGATTCGAAATCACAGTTTGGAAGAGATGCCTCGATCGCGAAACACCCTCTATCGCGTATCCACACGAATGCTACCATTTGGAGTGCTAGCTCTCTGCAACGGCGAAGGCTGGAAAAACGTTTTCTCTAAAAACGTATTAGGGTTACCTTTTTCATTCCTCTTTGTTTTTATTGTTACCTCTGAGAAGACTTAACGTCTGGAGTGAATATAATCACTTCAGAATCCAATTCAAAATTGGATACGGAAAGTCAAATTCAGAATCCAAGTCTAATTAGGATTCTGAATACATTATCTAATAATATATATAATTGGATAAGGTAAGTCAAATTCAGAATCCAAATCTAATTAGGATTCTGAATATATTATCTAATAATATATATATAAAAACGAAAATAATAATAATAATAATAAATATTAATATCTAATATTAATATTATTAATATTATATCCAGCCCAAAACGCATTCTTGTGTGTGACCCGATAGGCCCATATTAATTGGCAGTCAATTTTAATCTCTATTAAATCAACAAGTCATAATTGGCCTCTAGCAAGGCGTTACAACTACCCAATTAATATAAGGAATGTCCAATTTGCCTAATAATAGTATATGCATTAATCCCTTTGTCACACGATATCTAGCTTGAACATAAGTCATGGTCAACGTCATACTTATATTGTCCAAACTTATGATTACTCGATCTCCAAGTAGACTGATAAAAACAAATGAAATTGATCACACTATCAATTCATTTGAGCACGGCCATGCATTTCACAGTCTCACTTATCGAGGGGCCCAAAAGATATCTCTCTCAAAGAGAGGGACAAATTCTATCTTGATTGTTCACTATCCTCTACATAATTTCTATCATATATGAACATAACCTTTATTACTATCCAGTTACGGATAATGTTTGATCATGTCAAAATATAATAGTCCTTATATTGGAAACTATGACAATCTCAAGTCAAAGAATTAATACATAACTATCATGAGATTTACTTATGACACTAACCCATGTAGTAATCTCATGATGGGTCTATCCAATACATTGTTCTCTAACAAGTATCTATGAAATTGATTTGTATCACTATACACATAACCATCTAATGATTATCAAATCAATGTTCATACTGGTTAAGAATTATTTTTTTTATCTCTATAACAATAATAAACCAGGGACAAATATCAAAATTGTGTAACATGCAAACAAACAATAATGATAATAAAACCTCATTTATTAATAATGAATGTATAACATAAAGATCCAAATAAATGGCCTAGGGCACATACACTAACAATCTCCCACTTGCACTAGGCCTACAAATTTCTAAGACCCATAGATCTAGTGTGCTGATCATGCTTGACCCGTGAGAGAGGCTTTGTTAATGGATCTGCTATGTTATCATTTGTGTCAACTTTGCATATCTTGATATCTCCTCTATCGATAATGTCTCGAATGAGGTGAAAACGCCTGAGTATATGCTTAGACCTTTGATGAGATCTAGGCTCTTTTGCCTGTGCTATGGCACCATTGTTGTCACAATAAATGTCCACAGGATTTGCAATGCTAGGCACCACTCCTAGCTCAGTGATGAATTTCTTCAACCAGACTGCTTCCTTAGCTGCATCTGATGCTGCTATATACTCAGCCTCTGTTGTAGAATCAGCCACAATGCTTTGTTTTGAGCTCTTCCAACTAACAGCTCCACCATTCAATGTGAATGTAAAACCTGACTGCGATCTAAAATCATCTATGTCAGTTTGGAAACTAGCATCTGTGTAACCATTTACAACTAGCTCATCTTCCAAACCTCCATAAACCAAGAATACATCTTTAGTCCTTCGAAGGTACTTAAGAATATTCTTGACAGCTGTCCAGTGACCTTCACCAGGATCAGCTTGAAATCTACTAGTTGCGCTTAATGGATATGAGACATCTGGTCTAGTACATAGCATGGCATACATAATAGATCCTATAGCAGAAGCATAAGGAATCTTATTCATTCGATCTCGCTCATCAGATGTCATAGGACATTGACTCTTGCTGAGATGAATGCCATGAGACATAGGCAAGAATCCCTTTTTGGAATCTTGCATGTTGAACCTCTTCAACACTTTATCTATGTATGTACTTTGACTCAGGCCAATTATCCTTCTAGATCTATCTCTATAGATCTTTATACCAAGGATATAAGCAGCCTCACCTAAGTCTTTCATTGAGAAAGAATTCCCTAACCAAGTCTTAACCTTTTGCAAGGTAGGGATATCATTCCCAATGAGTAATATGTCATCCACATATAAGACTAAAAACACTACTGCACTCCCACTAACCATCTTGTAGACACAAGGTTCATCTTCATTCTTGATGAAACCAAAGTTCTTAACTGTTTCATCAAAATGAAGATTCCAGCTTCGAGATGCTTGCTTCAATCCATAAATGGATTTTTGAAGCTTGCAAACCTTTGTAGAATTCTCAGGATTTACAAAACCCTCAGGTTGTGTCATATACACATCCTCAAGCAAGTTTCCATTAAGGAAAGCGGTTTTGACATCCATTTGCCATATCTCATAATCATAGTATGCTGCAATGGCAATGAGAATTCTAACAGACTTAAGCATAGCAACTGGTGAAAAGGTTTCATCATAGTCTATACCATGAGTTTGCTTGAAACCTTTTGCAACAAGCCTTGCTTTATAGGTCTGCACATTCCCATCCATGTCAGTTTTCTTCTTAAAAACCCATTTGCAACCAATAGTCTTAATACCCTCTGGAGGATCAATTAAAGACCAAACTTGGTTGTCAAACATAGATTGCATCTCAGATTTCATGGCTCCAAGCCATTTGTCTGAATCTGGACCTGACACAGCTTCTTGATAGGTAGTAGGCTCATCTTGATCTATGAGCATTACTTCACTATCATCAGTCACAAGAAATCCATATCTCTCTGGATGACGACGTGTCCTATCAGACCTGCGAGGGATTTATGTTACATCTTCAGACTCCACAACTATTTGTGGTTCTGAAATAGGCTCTATAGACGGCTCAATGATTTCTTGTGGTACTTGAGTTTCCTCAAGTTCTACTATACTCCCACTAGTTCTCTTAGAAAGAAATTCCCTTTCCAAAAAGATCCCATTTCGAGCAACAAACACTTTGTTCTCTGAAGGAGTATAGAAATAGTATCCTTTAGTTTCCTTAGGATACCCCACAAAATTACATTTGATAGACTTTGGAGCTAACTTATCTGAAACTGGCCTTTTCACATAAGCTTCACAACCCCAAATCTTAAGAAAAGACAAACTAGGTGTCTTACCTGTCCATATCTCATATGGTGTCTTTTCAACCGCCTTAGATGGTACACGGTTCAGAATGAATGCAGCTGTCTTTAAGGCATAACCCCAAAAAGATAAAGGAAGATCCGCTTGACTCATCATTGATCGAACCATATCTAATAGAGTTCGATTTCTCCTTTCAGAAACTCCATTCCACTGTGGAGTTCCTGGAGGAGTCAGTTGTGAAACAATTCCACAATCCCTTAGATGATCATCAAACTCTTGGCTCAAATATTCACCACCTCGATCTGATCGAAGTAGTTTAATTGTTTTACCAAGTTGATTTTGTACTTCATTTTGAAAAGTTCTAAACATTTCAAAAGACTCATGCTTATGTTTCATTAGGTAGACATAGCCATACCTACTGAAATCATCAGTAAAAGTAATGAAGTATCGAAATCCTCCTCTGGCACTAATGCTAAAAGGACCACATACATCTGTATGTATCAAGCCCAATAAATCATTAACCCTTTCACTATGACCAGTAAAAGGATCCTTTGTCATCTTACCAAGCAAACAAGACTCGCATGTTTCAAATGATTCAAAATCAAATGAATCTAATAATCCATCTTGATGGAGCTTAGAAATGCGTTTCTCATTTATATGGCTAAGGCGACAATGCCATAAATAAGTAGGGTTTAACTCATTTGGCTTAGTTCTCTTAGAAGTTATGTTATAGATATAATTACCATTAGAATCATCAAGATTAAGGATATAAAGGCCATTATAAGAATTTGCAATACCATAAAGCAGATCATTTTTATCAAAAATAGAACATTTCTTATTCTTAATAAAAAATGAATAACCTTCATCATCCAAAACAGATACTGAAATAAGATTCCTACTCATAGTAGGAACATAAAAGCAATTGTTCAAAATTAACAAAAACCCATTGGGCATAACAAGCTCATAAGTCCCTACAGCTATAGCAGCAACTCTTGCTCTATTGCCAACACGTAGGTCCACTTCGCCCTTCTTCAGCATCCTACTCCTTTTGAGTCCCTGCATATTTGTACAAATATGAGATCCACATCCGGTATCTAATACCCAGGAAGAAGGAATAGATAAATTAATTTCTATAACATAAATACCTGAAGATGTAGTCGCACTACCCTTCAACTTCTTTAACTCATCCAAATAGAGTTGACAATTTCTCTTCCAATGCCCAGGCTTGTTGCAATGGAAACAAGTCCCTTCCTTAGGAACTTTAGCCTTAGGTACAGGTTTTGGTTTAGCTTGTCCCTTGGACCCTTTAGCACCTTTTGCCTTACCCTTGCCTTTAGTATCTTTGGCTTTCTTTTTCATTTGTTTAATATTGACATTCAATATTTGGGTAGGCTTTTTGATATTCCCCTCAGCAGTTTTGAGCATACCATGTAGCTCAGGAATGGATTTCTCCATGTCATTCATGTTATAGTTCATGACAAACTGTGAGAAACTGCTAGGCAATGAATGTAGGATCAAATCCGTGGAGAGTTCTAAACTCAGGGGATATCCAAGTCTAGCAAGGTGATCTAGATAGCCTTTCATCTTCAAAACATGAGCACTAACAGATTCACCTTCAGACATTTTGCAGTCAAATAATGCAACAGCGGTGTTAAACCTATCTTGCCTAGCCTGTTGTTGGAAAGCTTGTTTGAGATGCACACTCATCTCATAAGCCTCTAAGTGTTCCAGATCCTTCTGAAGTCCTGGACACATAGTAGCCAGCATAAGACATCCTATGTCATTGGAATCATCCACATGCTTCTTATGCTTACTCTTAGCAGCATTAGAAGCATCGGCAGGAGGTGGGTCAGGGATAGCTTCATCAAGCACGTAGGACTTTTTCTCTTGTTTGAGAACAATTCTCAGGTTCCTAAACCAGTCAACAAAATTAGTCCCACATTCTTTCAGTTTTTCCTTCTCAAGGATAGATCGCAGTGATAAGGTGGAATTGTTATTAGCAGCCATCTGTTGATAAATATGCAAAGTCAAATTTTAATTAATAATGAGGTTAAAATTATTTAAACTCCTACTAAAAAATATAACCCTCTAAAGAAATATTTTAGTAGGCTAAGATCCGTATTTCACTTAATTCTAAACTCAGCTTTGGCGTGACGCTTAAAATCAAGTTATTTAGGTAGGTAACATCTTTACCAATTACATCTCATGTAACTCTTAGTAATTATGGAATATTGACATCATATGTCATAGCATGTTGAATTCCATCTAATGCCTTAGGCCCAAAACCATTTTGATAGCCTAATTAAGTCTAACCAATTTTAAAACATATGAGTAGCACTATTACTCATCCTACTTAGCTAGGAATGTTTAAAGCATATTGCTTTGGCAATACCTACTTTAATACAATCTTAGTTTTGATAGGTGTTCAAAACGTGGATGGCATTTAGACTTAAATTATTAATGAGGGTTCAACTAAATTATTATCATGTCTTGCATTACATATCATTATATTTTAGCATCCTATATGCATATATATAATTTATCACATAAGCATCATATACCAAATGACAAAATATGTAAACGTGACATAGCATGGCCAAACTAAATATGATCTTCAAGAGACCAAATGAAGATCATAAAGGCAACCCTAGGTGAAAAACCTATCTATTACAACACTTGCAATATTACATATCTTCAAAACTTGAGCTTGTGCTTCCATCACCATGGAACCATCTTCTCCTTGGTATGAATCTCCATCACAAACATTGTAGCTTGAATCTTCATATATTACAATAAAAGAAAATCTAACTACTAGTAAAATAAATTACAACAAAATAAACGACACGCAGGCCGTATTTACCCAAAATAAAGATATGAATAAACCAATCACATAGGTCATAAGGCCATGCTATGCACCATGCCAAGACATCAAACAAACATAACATATTCATCACCAACATGTTAAATAGAAACAAATATATTGACATTCTTAATGTCGCGGTAACGAACTATAGGGCGCGAACATACGGCGGTCCCGCTAGCCGGTTAGCGGGCGGGGCTCCCGCTGGCCGGTCAGCGGGCGGGGTTCCGAAGGGGCAGCGCCCCTGGGCGGGGTCGAGGGGCAGCGCCCCTCGAAGCCAAACAGAAACGTTAATCTCATTAACATTTTTCTTTGGCGAAACCCTAAAACAGAACCGTTAATCTCATTAACCTTCTTACTGTTTTATTTCGAATATGTACAACCCATTATAGAATCATTACCAAATGTTTATATCACATATAAACTTAATCGTTTTCATCATATGAAAATCATTTTAATCAACCAATCATATATACGTGATCATCTCATGAAAACGAAATTAAAAACACCAATCCTTTCTCATCATATGAAAAACGAATTAGGGTTTTACAGAAACGAAACCAAAAACCAATCCTTTCTCATCATATGAAAAACGAATTAGAGTTTTATAGTTAACATGCCATACGTAAACAATATATATCACCATAATCATATCAACATGGCATTTTCGACTTAAACGAAAACAACAAGTGGCTCTGATACCACTGTTAGGAAATCATAGAGATCACTGCAAACAAAAACACGCAGCGGAAAAATATTTGATCTCTGATTTCCCACCAGGATCCATGCTGTTCGTTTAATTCGACAAAAGTGTTCAAAGAACTAACCTGTTGATGATTCGAAATCACAGTTTGGAAGAGATGCCTCGATCGCGAAACACCCTCTATCGCGTATCCACACGAATGCTACCGTTTGGAGTGCTAGCTCTCTGCAACGACGAAGGCTGGAAAAACGTTTTCTCTAAAAACGTATTAGGGTTACCTTTTTCGTTCCTCTTTGTTTTTATTGTTACCTCTGAGAAGACTTAACGTCTGGAGTGAATATAATCACTTCAGAATCCAATTCAAAATTGGATACGGAAAGTCAAATTCAGAATCCAAGTCTAATTAGGATTCTGAATACATTATCTAATAATATATATAATTGGATAAGGTAAGTCAAATTCAGAATCCAAATCTAATTAGGATTCTGAATATATTATCTAATAATATATATATAAAAACGAAAATAATAATAATAATAATAAATATTAATATCTAATATTAATATTATTAATATTATATCCAGCCCAAAACGCATTCTTGTGTGTGACCCGATAGGCCCATATTAATTGGCAGTCAATTTTAATCTCTATTAAATCAACAAGTCATAATTGGCCTCTAGCAAGGCGTTACAACTACCCAATTAATATAAGGAATGTCCAATTTGCCTAATAATAGTATATGCATTAATCCCTTTGTCACACGATATCTAGCTTGAACATAAGTCATGGTCAACGTCATACTTATATTGTCCAAACTTATGATTACTCGATCTCCAAGTAGACTGATAAAAACAAATGAAATTGATCACACTATCAATTCATTTGAGCACGGCCATGCATTTCACAGTCTCACTTATCGAGGGGCCCAAAAGATATCTCTCTCAAAGAGAGGGACAAATTCTATCTTGATTGTTCATTATCCTCTACATAATTTCTATCATATATGAACATAACCTTTATTACTATCCAGTTACGGATAATGTTTGATCATGTCAAAATATAATAGTCCTTATATTGGAAGCTATGACAATCTCAAGTCAAAGAATTAATACATAACTATCATGAGATTTACTTATGACACTAACCCATGTAGTAATCTCATGATGGGTCTATCCAATACATTGTTCTCTAACAAGTATCTATGAAATTGATTTGTATCACTATACACATAACCATCTAATGATTATCAAATCAATGTTCATACTGGTTAAGAATTATTTTTTTTATCTCTATAACAATAATAAACCAGGGACAAATATCAAAATTGTGTAACATGCAAACAAACAATAATGATAATAAAACCTCATTTATTAATAATGAATGTATAACATAAAGATCCAAATAAATGGCCTAGGGCACATACACTAACAATTTCTTATGCTTTAATTTATTTAATTTTAATATTTGATTTATTTAATTTATCATGGATGGATGGATGTTTTATATTTTGGTTAATAGCTTTAATGAATGATTCATTTATTATGGATGATTATTTACTTTTATCAATCAATTTAGACTTCCAAAAGTTGTAAGAGGTATGTTTCCACTTGGTGGGTACCTCATTAGTTAAACATCATGTAATTTAATTTTCTTTTCTATTTTAGAACTTATGTAAAGGGCATGTTTCTACCTTTTGGTGGGTGTCCTACCTAGGCATGTGATGTAAGGACATGTTTCCATCCTTGGATGGGTGTCCATTTATTTGTTTTGTTTTGTTTGGACATTGTTTTGATTTTAATATAATGATGCTTTCTTTTTATTGTGTGTAGTATGGATAATATTGTTATATTTAAGAATTTTATAATATTAAGACCTGTAAAGGAGGCCGGTTCCAATGAACTGGGCGTTGTGGGGGTGCTGGGCCATTTCTCACCTTCCCCACACGTACCCAACTTTCCGAACACATTAAGGGGTTGGGGATTCCTTAGGAATCGAGTCATCCACCCCTTTCTTTTTCCCGGCCCGTCCGGATGGCGACTCCATTTTCTCCGGACTTAGGTCCGTGTTCTCTAAGGCCCCGAGCCTAAACAGTGCCGAAGTCACAAGAACCATTCCACCGGGAGTGGGAGGTGAAAATCCCCGCTCATAAATAATATGCAATATTATATATTAATATATGCTACTTAGTTCACTTGTATTCATTTGCTCATCAAGAATTCAATAAAGAATATGTTGATCTATTTGACCAATGTTGCAAAGACATTAAGAGTAGATTTGAAGGCAAGTTGAATGATATAGAAAATAAATATATCGAATTAAAAAATAAATATAGTACAAAAAAATAATGAAATACAAAAGAACTATAGTGATCCACAAACCGGCTATAGTATCGTATAGAAGAATTATAGTGATATACAGACCAGCTATAGTGTTGTACAAAAGAATTATAGTGATCTACTTTAACACCCTTATACTCAAAGTAACCACATACATTATATCAACTCAAATTTAATGAAAGCACAAGTCATTAAAATATGTACTAACCTTATTCCACTTTCCAAGCATTACTTTGATGAAAATCTAAGCTCCTTCACTTGATCTATTTTGGCCTAATCACACATGACCTAAACAACAAGCAACATTATTCATTTAAAATCATTCATATACTAATTTTATACAAATTAATCACCAATTACTTAATTCCAACCAATTTCCAATAGAACCCTAATTTCTTCCCTTACTATTTTCTCCAAACTTCAACTATCCACAATCATCACCCAACCATAAATTCATAGCATATCCATCAATATAACATTAAAATAAGTCATTTCTACAATTATTGAAACCTTTTTCAGAAACTCTAATTTCACATAACCAACCCATAAACCTTAACTTCACCAAAACCTACTCATATCCAATTTCCAATAATAAAATCATAACATATACATTAAAACAATATTAAATCAATGTTGTACTCTACTTAACATTATTAAAAAGCAATCGTCACAACTATATAAGGTTATTATAGTAATGGTGATTGCCCCAAGATCGTCTCGCAAGGAAGTTGTTTATTCATAATAATTTGATTAAAATGAAAGAAAAATGAATTAAAGAATAAATTGGTAATATTGAAGATTGTTGAAGAAATTTAAAAAGATAAAGAAGATAAAATCAATGGGTCATGCAATAATTAATGTAAAGCTTTCAAGAGAATACTTAGGATTTATAGATCAATTTAATCAAAGTTTAATTCTTAAACTTTCCACTAATATAACCTTATAACTTAATTTCTCCCTTAATATTAATTAGCATCTATCAATTCATTAGTTCTCACATTCATGAATTAACAAAACCAATTATTTGAATTGCAAATTAAGTAAATACTAGAACTTATATTTCTAATTCATTCTTAGGGTAGTTGAATGCAAGGTTCCAATATCAAGTTTCACCTTTTAGTTCTTCACTTAATATCTGTAGATTAATAGGTGGTCAATCTACTAACCTAATATACATTTCACTGCAATTAACTCACAACAAGATATATTAATGAAAATTATTAAATTAAGACATTCAATTAAATCTACTGCAAATCCTAGGCGTAGGTGTTGCACTCAAATTAAGTACTACTACAAAGTGTCACTTGCAAGAATACGAGGTAATTGTAGCAAAGGTGATCGCCCCAAGGTAGTCTAATAAGGAAGTTATAGTTCGTAATAACTTGATTGACAAGTAATTTAAAAGCAAGAGTTTGTTGTTTGGATTGGTGCAAGAATAATTTAAACCTAGAAGTAACGTGCGTAAGGGTTAATGTGTGTGATGGTTGTACAAGATCAATTTAATTCTAGGGAAGGTGCCTAGGGTTGTAGGTCAATTCAATCAAAGCTCAATTCTCAAATTATCCATTAACATAACCTTGTAAATTAATTTGTTCCTTAAGGTTAATTAGTCAATTACCAATTCATTAGTTTTCACATTCATGAATTAACAATAACTAATTCTTTTACATTAACAAATTAATAAAACCCTAGAACTTATATTTCTAATTCATTCATAGGGTGGTTGATTATATAGTTCCGATATCGGATTTCACCTCTCGGTCCGTCATCCAATATTCAAAGATCAATAGATAACTAATCTATCAACCTAACATCCAATACAATACAATCAACCAACAACAAAGTACATCAATGGAAATATCAAATCAAGGCATTCAATCAAATATACTACAAACCCTAAGCATAGGTATTTAGCTCAACATCATTAATTTAAAACAATCATTCAACTCAATATAAATCGTATACAAATTGTTCATTGTCATATCAATTCTCTTAATACAACAACAACAATATTGACATAAATTAAAAGAGAGAATAGAAAAACCCCTTGTGAAGATGCCAAGAGTAGGATTACTAGTCTTCCTCCTAGCTCCACTTTGATGTATGATGAAGAACTCAAGCCCTCTTCAATGGTTGATTCACCCTTTGCAATATGGAATGGAGCTTTCTCAAGTCACCAAACCTTTAATTGATTATGCCTTTGGAAGATGGAATGGAGGTTTCTCAAGTCACCAAACCTTTCAATGAAGTTTTCTTCAACCTTCAAGAGCTTGTTTAATCCAATTTAACCCAAAGAACCAAATTGAAGTTTGTCAATGGAAGATGGAGAAGATGGAGAGGATAGAAATGGAGGATGAAGATGATGAGCCAAGGGAGAGTGTCACTCTCTCCCCCAAACCGTGTATCAAAAACTGTCCCTCCAAAATCCTCTTCTTCCTCTTTTTAATTCATTCAAAACTCAACCCATGCCTTCCAACTCACACCACTCTCATTTGTCCCCCACTATTCTCTTTGTTTAATCTTTCTTTTGGCAAAAGCAAGTCCTTTTTCCTTCTTTTAATATTACTTTTGGTCTTTGTCCACCACTTAATGCAAAAGAATTCAAATATCCAAGATTTACCAAGGGTGACCTCTCACTTTGCTTGGGACACGGCCAAGCTTGTTGGACGTGTCTCCTTCTACCATTTCTTTCCTTCTTTTCTTCTAGGTGACATGGCCAAGCTAGTAACCGTGTTATGTGACACGGCCAGTGGCTTGGCCGTGTAATGTGGGTGTATCACCTTCTGCTTCTCTAGCTTTGCTCCTTCCTTGCTTGTCTTTTGTTCTTTGGCATGAGATGGGACACGGCCAAGCTCCTAGCCGTGTCGTGGCTTGGCCATGTCACCAGAGTGTGTTAGCTTCTGCCTTCCTTTCTTTTCTTTCTTTGGTTTCTTTGTTTTTCTCCTTGAATGAGACATGGCCAGTGGCTTGGCCGTGCCTTTTGAGTGTGCATGCACTGCCTTCATTTTCTTTGAGGGACATAGCCAAGCTTGATTTGGCTTGGCCATGTCTTTCTTGGTTCATGCTCTTTCTTCATTGTTTTGATCTTCCAAGGGAGTTTTTGCACTTAAACCTAAAAACAACACTTCAAACAAACTTTAAACAAAAATCAATCAAAACATTAACTAAAAACACATAAAAATCACACTAAAAACTAGTACAAAAATGATATAAACAAATACCCCACACTTAATTCCTTGCTTGTCCCCAAGCAAGGTTAAAATTAAAACAAGCTAAACAAGAAAAAATTGTCAAGTTCAAGAGTTATAAAAATGCATCAAGACTTCCCTATCCCTAAATCCGCAATCAATATCAAATTGAACAAAATTAATACCTATGCAATTAAGTGGCTTTCCATGCATAACCAATGTTGTTACTCCCTCACCAACTCTTAAAAGTGTTTGATCATGGTGGTGATTACACTCATAACAATCAATGAAAGATTATCGCTATAGGCTTGCTTATCGATCAAATCTCCACTACCTAATTACAATCAAGAATCAATCAAAAGGTCTTTATTGGGTTGTAATGGGGTTAAGGTAGAGGCATGAAATTTAGGAAATGTGAGCTTAATCGTTAAGTTCAAGAGCACTTCAAGAATGAAGTAACCAATCATATATATATACCCCCAACAATTCCAAAACACCTTCCACTCATCTACCTCTTGACATTAAAGAGCTTTTCAATGGAACTCACTTATTAAATCTTGCAATGATTATTCCCAAACATATTACAACCCTTTTAACAAGAACAAAAATTATTCTTATTATTTTTTTTATTTTTTTTATTTTGCAACTAAAGAACATAATGGTTTGCAATCTTAAACCTACTAAATTTAACCCCACACTTAATTCAACACAACACTCGGTCATAAACACTCTTAAAATGCTCTTGACCTAATGAAAGGGTAAGAGTTAAAACAACAAGGCTCAAGCTAATGGTGTTGTGAAAAAGAAAGAAAAGAAAAAATAAAATAAGCTCAAAATTGGCTAACTAAGGTTGGATATAAGGTTGGTCTATTTAAGCCAAAATGGGTTCACCTAATTGCCTTAATCATCTTGATGCCTAATTGAAATTTTTATGTAGTCTTAAAATGCATGTCAAAGCAAGTTCTAGCAATTCATCATTCAAAGATGTTCACACACAAAAAGAATAATAAGTTGATGGCTCAATTTCTCACTAGTTTAAAGGCAATGCAGGGAAAAACCAACAAAATTGACAATAAGCACCAATTCTACTCAATTCTCAAATTCATGCTTCAAAAATTCAAAGGTCATCAATCAACAATTTATAACAATTGAACTTTTCAAAATTCATTTATTTAAAGAAAAACATTACTAAACTAAAACAAAAATAAATTAAAAGTAAAAACACAAAACACAAAATGCACCCCACACTTAAAGATTCACATTGTCCTCAATGTGAGCATGCATAAACTAAAGAGAGAGTTTAGATGAAACCTGATTTCCATCGTTTCCATATACGATATGTAATGCTCCATCCACCCATAATGCAATTAATCCTCAGGTCTGAAGGGGTGGATAGCATACAACTCCGAAAGATACCCGATGTAGTGCAAAGCTTATGTAGCATCCTTGGAAGAACAATTGTCCAAAGGGAACATGTGAAGGTTGTCTTAGCTTGATCCTCTAATGCTATAGGGACGTGGTAAAATTTTTTTTTAGTTTTCAACATGGTTATATATGTTTTTTGCTCGTTCTCACCATCGAGAGTGGGAGAGATGATCATTTGTTGCAAACTGTACTCCCCAACCAAAATATTTTTTGAAATCTTTGGGGTCTTTTTAAGTTCAACCAAGTTTGGTTGAATCACTTCTTCATCCTCTTTAGCAATTTGAAGTTCCCTCTCAACAACCTCATCATTTAAGATTAATTTGCTCTCCTCAATTTCTAAATTAGAAATATTATGCTCTACTTCTAAGGTCATGGCCACCTCAAGCTTATCTATACTATCTTCATTATAGGGCATGTCATAGAGTTCAGGAATATGCATACCTTGCTTCTCTTCCTTCAGCCTACTTGGGAATGGAATTGGTGGCATAAAAGGATTCAGAGGTTCATACAATTGTGATGAAGTTGATGCAACCAAATTCTCCTCCTCCTTTGATTGACTTGGTTTCTCCATGTTGGGTAGTATCTCCTTGCCATTTTTTTCTTGATTAGTACCTGCATCAAAGGAATCACAAAATTTGTTATATATTACCTGTTCACTCCTCAAATTTGTGATTACCTTGACTTGCTCCAATTGGCTAGGAAATTCCTTCTTTTGTTGTGCTTGGAGTTGATGTGCCAGTTGCCCAACTTGAGTTTCCACCTTCTTCAATGATTCTTCCAAAGAATCAAACCTCTCATTACTCCCTTCCTGATTTTGTGTTCTAATTTGAAGGTAAGCATTCAAATCATCTTACACTATGGATTGCTTGCATAGAGCTTGATTTTGTGCACTAGTTTGAATGAAGGCATTCAAACTATCTTCCAAAGTGGGTTCCTTAAGTTGATCTTTATTTTGTGTGCTAATTTGAATGAAGTCATTCAAACTATCCTCAAATGTGGGTTTCTTAAGGTGATCTTGATTTGAATATTGTTCTTGAGAGTAAGAACTTCTTTGGTAAGGTTGAAAAAATTGTTGGGGTGGAATTTGTTGCTGGTTTTCCCAAGAAAAAATTGGGTAGTTTCTCCAATTTGGATTATAAGGATTGGAATATTGGTCATTTCTACCCATTTGCTGGAAACTTTGTTAGTCATATTCTTCCTCTTGCCATTCTTGGTATCGTTTGAAACCAAATGAACATGTATTGGCACTATATCCTGCATTGCCACATGCTGCACATATCTCTTGGCGTGGCATAGGTACTCTTCCTCTTGCATTTAGCTTCTTAAGTTGATTCGTTAATTATGCTAAATGCCATGCCATGTCAAAATTATCGTCCCTATCATAAACTCCTCCGTGACTTGAAAACTGCATCTTAACAAAAGGCACTTAGCAACTTAAAGAAAACAACAAACAATTAAATTAAAAAAAAATTCAAACACAATAAAAAAACAATTCAAAGAAAATAAACAAATAAATAAATAAATAAAAATCAAACTATCACTACTTAAACAACCCTTCCCCTGCAGCGACGCCAAAAACTTGTTGCGCTCAAATTAAGTACTACTACAAAGCGTCACTCGCAAGTATACGAGGTAATTGTAGCAAAGGTGATCGCCCCAAGGTCGTCTCACAAGGAAGGTGTAGTTCGTAATAGCTTGATTGACAAGTAATTTAAAAGCAAGAGTTTGTTGTTTGGATTGGTGCAAGAATAATTTAAACCTAGAAGTAACGTGCGTAAGGGTTAATGTGTGTGATGGTTGTATAAGATCAATTTAATTCTAGGGAAGGTGCCTAAGGTTGTAGGGAAATTCAATCAAAGCTCAATTCTCAAGTTATCCATTAACATAACCTTGTAAATTAATTTGTTCCTTATGGTTAATTAGTCAATTACCAATTCATTAGTTTTCACATTCATGAATTAACAATAACCAATTCTTTTATATTACCAAATTAATAAAACCCTAGAACTTATGTTGCCTACTCTTCGTGAAAGGATGTCTCATACACTCATCTGTGATTTTAAAGATCTTCTCCAAGTTAGTCTGCAAATTGAAGAATGGGAAAGGGAGACGAATCGCTTTTAAATAAGAAGGAATGAGAAAGGGAACTACTAGTGTAGAAATCAAAGCACGCAAAAAGAAGTTGATGTTAATACAACTGGTCAAGCAAATAGAAGGCAGTTTTCAGATCTGGGGAAGCCTTTGTCTTGGGTCTTTAACAAGCTACAAAAGAAGGGACTATTACAGCCATTGGCCTCTCGACCTTTGCCGAATCCTTTACCCCCAAAATTTGATACTAAATTCATTTGTGAGTTTCATTAGACTCAAGGACATGAGACCGATAGATGTACTCGATTGAAGCATGAGATCCAAGATCTAATCGATAGTGGTAAGCTACCTAAGTCGAATAAGCCTAATACCAAGAACAATCCTTTGCCAATATTTGGAAGAGTACCTCCACCGGCAACCTTCATGGTAGGAAAAGGATTTGAGGAAGATTTTGTCTTATCCTCTTTTCAAGATGGGAATATTGAAGATGTGAAAGGAGAAGAAGCTTAACTCAATGAACTTCCCTTGGCTTGTTTGTTTTTCTTATTTTATTTTCTTTATTTGGTGTTTTATGGAACAATCGTGTTTTTCAAATTTAAAGTCATTTCAATAAATTACTTTCATTAAAATATTTGTTGGTCTTTGTTCATTTTGGTGCTCAAACAATGAGGAATCTAGCTTGATGTTCATAAATTAATATGTCTAGGCATCATGATTTGACTAACTTTACTAGGTGAGAAAATTGCTATATAGCATTGAGTTGTGTATGATTACTTAGAGAGGGCTCTTGCATAATTACCTTTATCTAGGTCCTAGTCAGTCTTAGAATATACTTTGACAAACTTTTGAGGTGAAATTGAACTCTGCTTATTTAAGGGAGAGATGATCTAGGCATTGTTTGGTTAGCCAACAACTAGTATCCACCCAATTAAATATCAATCCCTAGTTGTCCCTTTGAGCATTTGTAAAATTTTAGCTTTCTTTTCACTAGCTTACAAATCCCGATAACCTACCCTGAGCTATTGTGATACTTTTGACAAGTCTTATGATCACTAAGGTGAAGAGGTAAGAAGATCAAAGAATGGAATGCATAGCCAAAGCCGTAAGGATAGTTGATATTTTCAAGACCATAAGGGTAGTTGAAGTTCACCTAATATCTCCAATATATCAAGATAACATCAGAGTAACAAATGATTTATCCCTAATATAGAAGATTTATGCCACTCCACTCATCCATTATTGGAAACCCAAGTTGGTACAAACAAGACAACTCTTTTAGAACTAGAACAAAAAAAAAAAAGAAGAAGAAGAAGAAAAGAAAACAAGAGAGAAAAAAAAGAAAAGATAAAGAAAGACAAAAAAAGAAAAGAAAAAGAAAAGAAAAGAAAACCCAAAATGGTTCAGAAATCCAACAGAGTTCTCTTTTACCTAAGGCAGCAAAAGGCTTCCATTTAGTTTATAAGGATAGTTTGACTTGAATTGGTCTAACCTATCAAAATCAGAGAAAAGGGAGAAAGACCATCTAGTTTTTAAAAGTCCTGTACTTGACAGTCCTACAGGGAAAAAGAACAAAATGCTCAAAGAAAAGGAAGATTAAGAAAAAGAAAGAGAAAGAAAAAAGGGAAAAGAAAAAATGATGATGGGTACCAAACTTTTTGTAAAGACAAAGATTGTCCCAATCAAGATCTAGATTAATACCAAGAAGATAGAAGAAATTTGGAGAATAGCAAGATTGCTCCCAACTGTCTAAAGTTCCAACAAGAAATTTGTAGTGTGAAGATTTGTCCATTGTGTCACTTAACCTCTAATCTCAAAATGGCTTTCACTTAAACTCGTGTCCCTTATAGACCCCATTTCAAGCCTATCAAAAACCTATTGATCTCTTTAAGTAGGTAGAGTCTATTTGTAACACACCTACATCCCGTACACGCACACTACATAGCACCACAGTGTAGTATACGCACACCGAACATAGAGATGTTACGGTTTCCTTTAACACTTGAATCATTTTAAAACATAAGACATTCTTTCTCATTATACAATATAGAAAATAAAGTAGTTTACTTGTATTATAAAACAAAGTAGATATAAACTTTTACTTAATACGCAGCGGAAATTTTAAATATATTTACATATGTGAATACATTCAAGTCCATGTTTACCGTTTTACCTAAATTTACATTAAAGTCAATACTTTACAAAACATGAAGAAATTATACATGATTGGCAGCTTTTCTCTGATCTTCAAGTCCCAAAATAAATTCGTCAATGCCTAGACTCACTCGGTCTCGAGGAACTCTTGGGTTCAACTCTGTCACCTGCACGATGAACCACAATCGCACTGAGCCAACGGCTCAGTAGTACAAACGATACTAACAATATGCTTTAATGCAATGAAATGCCACACATTTCAATGACTTTCCATAGATTTCATTATTCAATCATTATTGAATCACAATTACACAAAGACAAGCATGAGCCCAAAAAACACTAATATGCCATTCAATTTTCAGAGTTAATGCCTTGGTTCAATTATCACATTTATCAATATCATTATCCCAACTAGGCTTCAAGGATTAGGTTCAACCAAGCTTCAAGGGGAACAAAGCATGCTAAGTATCAACCCAACTTGGCTTCAAGAACAAAACCCAACCTAGCTTCAAGGGTTGTAACATCTCAATTAGGCTTCAAGGATTAGACCCAACCAAGCTTCAAGGGGAGTAAAACATGTTTAACTTCAACCCAACTTGGCTTCAAGGATCAAATCCAACCTAACTTCAAGAGATTGTTACTAATAGGCATGCCACCAACAACAAAACTCTGAAAATGGAATAACACATTAGACACACAATTCATTCATTATTTCATTATCAATTCCATTCTCAATTATCATCATCAATTTGGCAAACATGCCTCATTAAAGTCATTATAGCCAACCACAATAGCTTTACATTCCATCACATCTCAATACCCATCTTAGCAATTCATCTTTCAAATGTACAATCATTTGCATCATCATATCATTCATATAATACATATATATATCATCATTAATATAAGCATAGCAAAGTACATTCTTCACAAGAATCAACAATGTAATAATGCAAGATGTGTACTTACCTCAAAAGCAATTCACACAACTCAAAACACTCCCTTTCCCAAGGTTCTTATGCTTCTTAAATCAATGACAAATCACCTTCTTCAAGACCTAATCCAAGAATAATAACATATACTTGCTTAGGGATACACAAGAGGTAATCAAGTTAAGAGTTAACTAGGGCAAACTCTACACATGACACGCTCAACCACACGGGCGTGTTCCTGACCGTGCCCTAACTCCACAACACAGAAGCTATTACACGCTCATGAACACGGGCGTGTCACTGGGCGTGTAATACATACTGCCTCACACAAAAACATCGACACGTCCAACAACCTGAACGTGCTCCTGGCCGTGTCAATTCTTCATTCTCACAGTAGCTATGACACACTCAATAACACAGGCGTGTTACTGGCCGTGTCAAACCTACTGCCACACAGAACAATTTACAGGCCTAAGGACCCTGGACGTGCTCATGGGCGTGTCAGGCCAAAAACCCAGATTCCGGCCAAAACAACACCACAACTAACAAATCACTTCTATCCACCAACATCCACTTCAAACAAACTTAACAAAACATACCCAAAAACTATCTCAAACTTGCAACAACACCAAAACAAGCCAAAACACACATCAAGCACAAATCACAAACATCATCAAAAACTCTAAACACAACCACAACTTAATCAATACCAACCAACTTACTCTTTTCTTCAATCCAACCCTAAAAATCCAAATTCAAATTAACCAAATACTCTTAAACCCAACACAATCAAACCAAACACATTCTCAAACACAACTCCAACTCACAAACCCAAATAACTTCAAAAACAACACAAGAAATCAAGAGAGAACTTACCAAAGATGGAGAACTCTCAAACCTCCAACTTGATCTCTTGAAAACTCTCTTCAATCTTGAACTTGGAAGAACAAATCTCTATCTTGCTCTCTTTCTTCTTGATGGCCGGACAACACAGAAAAACAAAGAGAAGAGAAGGAATGAAAATGGTCCACGGCAAAGGAAGAAAGAAAGAAGAAAAGATAGAAAGCAAAAGTCAAATCATCTCCTCAAAACCCTCTCCTCCAAGCAAAATAATATAAAATAATACAAATATCTTCTTCCACTCCACTAACTCTAATCCCACTTATAATTAAATAATCCCTTAAACATAATTAATCAATAATTAATCTCTTCCTTTGACTTTCCCATTGACTTGTGTATATGTTATATATATTTACATATATACAACATATAAACTCTCTCTTCACTTATTTTCCTCTTTTCCAATTAAACACAAATACACTTACTTCAATTACAACAATTATTACACCAAACTTCTAGGGTATATTTTGGGATATTACAATTCTCCCCCTCTAAAAAGAAATTTCGTCCTCGAAATTACCTGTCATCAAGTCCGAAACAACTGAGGATACTGATCTCGCATCGCTTGCTCACTCTCCCAAGTTGCTTCTTCCTTTGCATGATTCCTCCATAAAACCTTCACAAGTGGCACTTCCTTATTCCTCAACTCTTTCACTTCATGTGCCAAAATAGCAACTGGTTCTTCTTCAAATGTCAGATCTGGACTCACGTCAATAGATTCAATTGGCAAAACATGAGATGGATCTGATCTGTACCTCCTCAACATAGAAACATGGAATACATTATGGATCCTATCCAACTCAGGTGGCAAAGCAAGCCGATAAGCAACTGGTCCAACTCTTTCCAAAACTTCATACGGTCCAATGAAATGAGGACTAAGCTTTCCTCTTCGACCAAATCTCAAAATCTTTTTCCAAGGCGACACTTTCAAAAATACTTTATCTCCTACATTATACTCAATATCTCTCCTCTTCAAATCTGAATAAGACTTCTGTCGGTCTGAAGCTGCTTTCAATCTATTCCGAATCAGCTTCACTTTCTCTTCAGTCTCCTTAACTAAATCAGGACCAATTAACTTACTTTCTCCAATTTCATTCCAACATAGAGGTGTCCTACATCGTCTACCATACAACGCTTCGAATGGTGCCATACCAATGCTGGATTGATGACTGTTATTGTAAGCAAATTCCACAAGTGGCAAAAACTTATCCCAACTTCCAGAGAAATCAATGACACAGCTTCTCAACATGTCCTCAATAATCTGTATCACTCTCTCTGACTGCCCATCTGTCTGCGGATGAAAAGCAGTACTAAAATGAAATCGAGAACCCAAAGCACCATGTAGACTCTTCCAAAACCTTGAAGTAAACCGAGGATCTCGATCAGACACTAAAGAAATTGGGACTCCATGCAACTTTACAATTTCATGGATATACAGCTCAGCTAACCTCTCAAGAGAATAATCCATCCGAATTGGAAGAAAATGAGCTGTCTTTGTCAACCTATCAACAATTACCCAAATAGCATCATGCTTTCTCTGAGTCAATGGCAAACCAGACACAAAATCCATTGTTACTCTTTCCCATTTCCATTCAGGCACTGATAATGGTTGAAGTAACCCTGTTGGAACTTGATGCTCAGCTTTTACCCTTTGACATGTGAGACATTTGGATACAAACTCTGCTATGTCTCTCTTCATACCGGACCACCAATAATACTGTTTCAAATCATGATACATCTTCGTATTGCCCGGATGCATAACAAATACTAACTGATGTGCTTCTTCTAAAATAATCCTTCTCAAATTAACATCATCAGGTACACATAATCTGTTCTTAAACCAAAGACTCCCATCACTTCTCACAATAAAATCTTGACTCTTTCCATTCTGGCAATCTGAAACAATCTTTTGCATCTTCTCATCACCCAACTGAGCCTCTTTAATCTGTTCTAACAATACTGGTCTCAATTGTAACTGTGCCAACAATGCACCAATATCACAAAATACCAAGCTAGCATGCAACTCTCTCAACTCAACAAGCAACGAGAGCGAATAAACAGTCAAACTTGCTAGAGACTTTCAACTCAAGGCATCAACAACCACATTTGCCTTACCAGGATGATAATCAATCAATCAATCATAGTCTTTAATCAATTCCAACCATCGCCTCTGTCGAAGATTGAGCTCTCTCTGAACCCCCAAATATTTTAAACTTTTATGGTCTGTATAGATAAAACACTTCTCCCCATACAAATAGTGTCGCCAAATTTTCAATGCAAACACAATGGCTGCTAACTCCAAATCATGGGTCGGATAATTGAGCTCATGCGGCTTCAACTGCCGAGAAGCATAAGCTATAACTTTACCTTCTTGCATTAATACACAACCTAATCCACTATGTGAAGCATCACTGTAGATCACATATGGTTTATCTTCCACAGGTAAAGTAAGAACAGGAGCTTGAGTCAACATCTCTTTCAACTGCTTGAAGCTAGCTTGACACTGATCCATCCACACAAATCTAACTCCCTTTCGAAGTAATCTAGTAAGTGGAGTAGCTATCAAAGAAAATCCTTTCACAAAGCGTCGATAATAGCTTGCCAAACCCAGAAAACTTCTAACTTCTGTCACAGACTTGGGTGGATTCCAATTCAAAATAGCTTCAACTTTACTCGAATCAACTCTAATACCATCTGCTGAAACTATATGATCGAGAAAAGTTACTTGGTCAAGCCAAAACTCACACTTCGACAATTTAGCATACAATTGCTTCTCTCTCAAAATCTGCAACCCAATCCGCAGATGCTTGTCATGCTCCTCCTCATTGCGCGAATACACCAAAATATCATCGATGAAGACCACCACAAACTGATCCAGATAGGGCCTAAACACCCTATTCATCAAATCCATGAAAGCTGCAGATGCATTCGTCAACCCAAAAGGCATCATTAGAAACTCATAATGCCCATACCTTGTACAAAAGGCTGTCTTAGGAATATCTTAAGCTCTGACCCTTAACTGATGGTACCCCGATCTCAAGTCAATCTTAGAAAACACTGTTGCTCCCTTCAATTGATCAAAGAGATCATCAATTCTAGGCAAAGGATATTTATTTTTAATAGTCACCTTGTTCAATTGCCTATAATCGATACACAATCTCATAGTACCATCCTTCTTTTTCACAAACAACACAGGAGCTCCCCAAGGTGAAACACTAGGGCGAATAAACCCTTTATCCAACAACTCCTGCAACTTCACCTTCAATTCTCTCAATTCAGTAGGTGCCATTCTATAAGGAGTAGTAGAGATAGGAGTGGTACCAGACAACAATTCAATACCAAACTCCACCTCTCTCACAAGAGGCAACCCTGGCAACTCCTCTGGAAACACATCTGGAAAATCTGCAACTGTGGGTATACTATCAAGTTGAGAACCCACCACTCTAGTATCCAAGACATGAGCAAGATAAGCATCACACCCTTTTCTAATCAACCTCCTAGCTGCAACAGCTGAAGCAAACAAGGATGCAAGCTGTCTCTGCTCACCAGATACCATCACAATTCTTCCATCACCAGTTCTCAAAGTAACATACTTCTTTTGACAGTCCACTACAGCTCCATGTCTAGACAACCAGTCCATGCCCAAAATCAAATCATACTCTTTAAAAGGCATTTAAATCAGATCACCCAAAAACTCCTCACCCTGAACCACTACTGCACTATCTCGGTGCACCTTGTTAACAATCACACTATACCCTAAAGGATTTGTCACCAATACATCAAATCCTAGGGATTCAGCATGCAGTTCAGACACAGGCAAAATAGATGCACTAATATATGAATGTGTGGATCCTGGGTCAATCAAAGCAAGTACTGAAATACCAAATAAAGAGAAAGTACCAGCTATGACTGCTGAAGCATCAGGCTGCCTCTGCATCACATACATCCTCTGAGAAGATCCAACCTCCTCTGGTCTACTCTCCCTGGATGAAGAACCTCCTCTAGAACTGAACCCAGATCTACCTCCTCTGTTGAAACTTCTGCCTCCTCGACCTCCCCTCACACTAGGTCGAGAAGCGGCAGAATCTATTGACCTCTGCTCCTGGATCTCAGGACACTCTCTAACAAAATGATCAGGTGATCCACATCTGAAACATACCCCTGCTACACCTGTCTTCCAACAAGTACCACCATGTGGCCTACCACAATGGATACATATCGGCAGGGTGGATCTCTGAATCACCGGAGTCGGAGCACTCGCCACTGAAACTGTAGGTCTCGATCTCTGTCTCTGAAACTGTATTGACCTACCAGCTGGCCTCTGACTCCTACTTACGCTAGGAACAAAACTTCCTTTACCTCTCTTCACAGATGAAGACCCTGCCTCAAACTGGGGTCTCCTCACTCTAGTCTCTTCCTCTGAAGCTGCTGCTGCAATAACCTGAGCTCTCTCCACACTCCTAGCTGCTGCAACAAGCTGGGAGAAATCATGATATCGAGAGCCAGCCATAAGACACATGATAGAGGGCTTCAATCTCTCCTCAAACCTCCGGCATCTATCAATCTCATCAGATATAATACCCCCAGCATAATGACTCAACCGGATAAACTCGACCTCATACTCTGTCACAGTCCAGTGGTCTTGCTTCAAGCTCAGAAACTCCATCTTCTTCACATCTTTATACTCCCTCAGAGTATACTTCAATCCAAACTCTCTTAGAAAATCAGCATAGGACAAGGTAGGAGGATCATCCATAGCATGGGGCACTGTCTTCCACCAGTCGTATGCATCCTTTTGCAACAAGGATCTTGCATAATCAAATTTTTCGTCTGGAGTGGCTTGCAACTGAATAAATATTCTCTGTATTTTATCTAGCCACAGCTGGGTCAATAGTACCTAGAAAATCTTCTGCTCCATATTTCCTTAATTTATCATACTGTCTCACTGATACCAAAGGCTGTGGGGGTGGTGGCGATGGTTGCACTGGTGCTTGCCTCATCAATTCTACCATATGTCTGAGCCAAACTGGCAGAACATCCCCACCAGTTGGTCCCCCCGACACAGAAGCAGGTACCTCCCCAGCACTATCCAATCTAACTCCCTCTCTAACCTCATCTGGAGCTACACTCTCCGCACTACCCTCAACTGACTGACGTAAATGAGAATCCATCACAACCTATATCTGCAAACACAGCAGAATATACCTTATTAAAGATTAGAGACTGCCAATACCAAACATTTATTTTATTCCAAAAATCATTTTTAGACTCAAAATATCCTTTTTCTTACAATTGACCTAGGTTGAGAATCTCAAACCTAGGCTCTGATACTAAAACAATTGTAACACCCCTACATCCCGTACACGCACACTACATAGCACCACAGTGTAGTATACGCACACCGAACATAGAGATGCTACGGTTTCCTTTAACACTTGAATCATTTTAAAACATAAGACATTCTTTCTCATTATACAATATAGAAAATAAAGTAGTTTACTTGTATTATAAAACAAAGTAGTTATAAACTTTTACTTAATACGCAGCGGAAATTTTAAATATATTTACATATGTGAATACATTCAAGTCCATGTTTACCGTTTTATCTAAATTTACATTAAAGTCAATACTTTACAAAACATGAAGAAATTATACATGATTGGCAGCTTTTCTCTGATCTTCAAGTCCCAAAATAAATTCGTCAATGCCTAGACTCACTCGGTCTCGAGGAACTCTCGGGTTCAACTCTGTCACCTGCACAATGAATCACAATCGCGCTGAGCCAACGGCTCAGTAGTACAAACGATACTAACAATATGCTTTAATGCAATGCAATGCCACACATTTCAATGACTTTCCATAGATTTCATTATTCAATCATTCAATCATTATTGAATCACAATTACATAAAGACAAGCATGGGCCCAAAAGACACTAATATGCCATTCAATTTTCAGAGTTAATGCCTTGGTTCAATTATCACATTTATCAATATCATTATCCCAACTAGGCTTCAAGGATTAGGTTCAACCAAGCTTCAAGGGGAACAAAGCATGCTAAGTATCAACCCAACTTGGCTTCAAGAACAAAACCCAACCTAGCTTCAAGGGTTGTAACATCTCAATTAGGCTTCAAGGATTAGACCCAACCAAGCTTCAAGGGGAGTAAAACATGTTTAACTTTAACCCAACTTGGCTTCAAGGATCAAATCCAACCTAACTTCAAGAGATTGTTACTAATAGGCATGCCACCAACAACAAAACTCTGAAAATGGAATAACACATTAGACACACAATTCATTCATTATTTCATTATCAATTCCATTCTCAATTCTCATCATCAATTTGGCAAACATGCCTCATTAAAGTCATTATAGCCAACCACAATAGCTTTACATTCCATCACATCTCAATACCCATCTTAGCAATTCATCTTTCAAATGTACAATCATTTGCATCATCATATCATTCATATAATACATATATATATCATCATTAATATAAGCATAGCAAAGTACATTCTTCACAAGAATCAACAATGCAATAATGCAAGATGTGTACTTACCTCAAAAGCAATTCACACAACTCAAAACACTCCCTTTCCCAAGGTTCTTATGCTTCTTAAATCAATGACAAATCACCTTCTTCAAGACCTAATCCAAGAATAATAACATATACTTGCTTAGGGATACACAAGAGGTAATCAAGTTAAGAGTTAACTAGGGCAAACTCTACACATGACACGCTCAACCACACGGGCGTGTTCCTGACCGTGCCCTAACTCCACAACACAGAAGCTATTACACGCTCATGACCACAGGCGTGTCACTGAGCGTGTAATACATACTGCCTCACACAAAAACATCGACACGTCCAACAACCTGAACGTGCTCCTGGCCGTGTCAATTCTTCATTCTCACAGTAGCTATGACACACTCAATAACACAGGCGTGTTACTGGCCGTGTCAAACCTACTGCTACACAGAACAATTGACACGCCTAAGGACCCTGGATGTGCTCATGGGCGTGTCAGGCCAAAAACCCAGATTTCGGCCAAAACAACACCGCAACTAACAAATCACTTCTATCCACCAACATCCACTTCAAACAAACTTAACAAAACATACCCAAAAACTATCTCAAACTTGCAACAACACCAAAACAAGCCAAAACACACATCAAGCACAAATCACAAACATCATCAAAAACTCTAAACACAACCACAACTTAATCAATACCAACCAACTTACTCTTTTCTTCAATCCAACCCTAAAAATCCAAATTCAAATTAACCAAATACTCTTAAACCCAACACAATCAAACCAAACACATTCTCAAACATAACTCCAACTCACAAACCCAAATAACTTCAAAAACAACACAAGAAATCAAGAGAGAACTTACCAAAGATGGAGAACTCTCAAACCTCCAACTTGATCTCTTGAAAACTCTCTTCAATCTTGAACTTGGAAGAACAAATCTCTATCTTGCTCTCTTTCTTCTTGATGGCCGGACAACACAGAAAAACAAAGAGAAGAGAAGGAAAGAAAATGGTCCACGACAAAGGAAGAAAGAAAGAAGAAAAGATAGAAAGCAAAAGTCAAATCATCTCCTCAAAACCCTCTCCTCCAAGCAAAATAATATAAAATAATACAAATATCTTCTTCCACTCCACTAACTCTAATCCCACTTATAATTAAATAATCCCTTAAACATAATTAATCAATAATTAATCTCTTCCTTTGACTTTCCCATTGACTTGTGTATATGTTATATATATTTACATATATACAACATATAAACTCTCTCTTCACTTATTTTCCTCTTTTCCAATTAAACACAAATACATTTACTTCAATTACAACAATTATTACACCAAACTTCTAGGGTATATTTTGGGATATTACACTATTAGTGGAGATAGTTTGGATAAGCATGCACATGAGATAGACAATATTCAAACTCAAATGAGACTTTTGGCCAAGTAATGTGTATGTGCCTATCTGAAGTGCAACAATTCTTACTCAAATAGAAATGATTCTCGAGTTTAGTACGGTAACTAGGGTTGTCATGTTATAGATATGTTAATTTGAAAAATCAAGTCCTAAGGTAAATTGACATTAATTTGGCAAAGTCAATATTTGATTTCAAAATCAAAATTCAAAATTGAGAAAAAATCAAGTTAAGGGGAGTATGTTCAACTATCGAACATCGAAGGACACATTGGGCAAAGGAAATGATTAATGGCAAGGTTATGAAGAAACTATTGGACCATAATTTGAAATGGATGTATCTCTGCTACTTGGGGCCTCCATTATTCATGTTTTCAATATCTCAAAGAGAAAAGCCATAAATGTGCCATAAATGTGAAGCATTCTGTCATTCCAAAGCAAGACTTGAATGGGCATTTGGAAGGAGTCAATGAGAACACTTCTGCTGATCACCTTGGTCTGTGAGTTGGCGGAATCACTGTAAGTGTTATTCATGCATAGCATGCATAAATGAGCATATCACATGGCATTTTCTTGTATTGTATTATCTATTCTTTGTCAAAGCGAACAACAGAGACTCTATGAAGCAAAGATGAAGCGGGTATAGAATCAGGGGGCATAGAAGACCCATTGCTTGAGGAAACTCCAGTCATTTTGCAAAAGAAAGGATGAAATGCATGCTTGTTTGAAGAACTAGATAATCTACAAACATCAACCAAAGCCCGCATAAAAAAATCATGGGGCCAAGAAGAAGATTTGAAGGTTAGCTAAAATGGCTGTTTTTTTTTTTTTGCAAAAGTGCAATGGAAGAACAATAAAAAACAAAAAAGAATGGAACATTAGAACTATCAAAAGAATGAAGATGCAAAAGACAAAAGATCAGTCCAGTTAGAAGAGCTGAAGCTAATATAGAACAAATCTCTAAGGATGAAGATCCACTTTCAAGGGGGAAGTCCCGATTTCCAAGGATGAAGATCCATTTTCAAAGGTGAAGACCTAATTCCAAGGACGAAGATCCAATTTCAAAGGGTGAAGACCCGAAGTCCAAAGGATGAAGATCCATTTTCAAGGGTGAAGACCCGATGCAAAAGGATGAAGATCCAGCTTAAAGGATGAAGATCCAATTTCAAGGGTGAAGACCCGACGTCCAAAGGATGAAAATTCATTTTCAAGGGTGAAGACCCAACCTCCAAGGATGAAGATCCATTTACAAAGGTGAAGACTCGATCTCCAAGGATAAAGATCCATTTTCAAAGGTGAAGATCCGATGCCAAGGATGAAGATCCAAGGTCCAAGGATGAAGATCCATTTTGGTGGGTAAAGACCCATAATCCATTAAAGAATGGAATAAAAAATTAAGTCCAAAACTTAGCGCAGTCTAGAACCTAAATTACCCTTAAGTTTAGAACTTAACTTAGGTCCAGAACCTAAATTTCCTCTTAAGTCTAGAACTTAGCTCGGGTCCAGAACTCAAATTACCCTTAAGTCCAGAACTTATCTTAGGTCCAGAACCTAAATTCCCTCTTAAGTCTACAATTCAAATTACCTTTAAGTCCAGAACTTAGCTTAGGTCCAGAACCTAAATTCCTTCTTAAGTCCAGAACTTAGCTCAGGTCCAGAACCTAAATTACCCTTAAGTCCAAAACTTAGCTTAGGTCTAAAACCTAAATTTCCTCTTAAGTCCAGAACTTAGCTCGGGTCTAGAAGCCAAATCATTTTTGAGTCCAAAACTCAAACCAACCTTAGGTATGGAGTCTAGTATGGCTCTAAACCCAGTCAAAAATCGCATTGCTTTTCGCTTTATTTTGTCGTAGTCTCAGATCTCTCAAGCAAGGAGAAAACTATATACCCTTAATTTTTGACCCAATCCAATCCGATATTTTTAAAACAGTCCAAAATAATTTTTGTGGTATTTTAATTAAATAATATTTATTTTAATATATATTATTTATAATTTTTAATAAAAATAAAAAGGTAATATTAGTAAAGTTAAATAAATAAATAAATAATCATCGACGGAAGAATCGGGGATGAAAAATTTTGTAGCTGGCAAATTGGTTGGCCCGAGCCCTAGCTCACGTGCAACTCTCACAATTCTCGTGCTGGCCTGCCCGTAGTCCGCAACAGTTTTTGCCAGCACAGTTTTTTTGGAAACAAAATTCTACTTGGTTTTTATTTCTTTTCCTAAATGGTTTCGATGTCCTTAGACAATTAGAATTAGGTTTTGATTTTTTCCTATAAATACCACATTAAAACATACAAAAAAAAGAGAAGGAACTTGGATCTTTTGGAAAAGGAGATTTTGAACCGGACTTGAGACTCTGAAATTCTTTTGGCCAAAGGAAAACCCTAGCAAGCAAGAAGAAATCCAAGACATAGCAACCAAAGGAGGCAACAAGCAATCATCTCCAGATTGCTTTGTTCAACTAAAACCAAATCTAAAGTAGGTAACAACTTGGTTCAAATTCATCAAATTTGGTGCAACCTTCAAACGTTGGTAAATTGCTCTAACTTTAGTTTATTAAATCATTAATCATCTACATCTTTTAAGCCATCATCACACTGCCTTAGTTATTTAATTCTTCCTTTAATTTAGTTTATGCAATAGCATAAATTAATTCATACAATACTTAAGGTCTTAATTAAAGTAAATAATATAATCATTCAAAACACAAATCTAATTTCTTAAACCCTAAATCTTAATTAATTATGTTTTCCCACCTTCACAGTAGTTTTTATAATTTTATTCATTGAGTTATTTTAATCTTTCAAAAATTAATTTAGCTTTCAATGTTTGTTTCACCTAAAAAATATTTAAATAGTTATTACAGTCAATATTAAAAGCACACTCAACTTTGATCATGGAAAAACATCAAATTCTAAATTCAAAATCATAATCTACAGAATCAAGATTTCAAACCATAAAATCCAAATATCTTAACCGTAAAACCCTAAAACTTTAAGCCTTAAAACATATTTTTTTAAATCTAAAATCCTAATTACACCTTTCTAAAAACCAAAACAACAATTTGTTTGCTTAAAACCCTAACCAAACCTAATTTTTAAATCGCAGTAGCATTATTTTCATAAAAACATCCAAAACCCTAAATCTTTAAAACATCCAGTAGCTATGTTATTTCTTTAAAATATTTCTCGACTAATTAAACTAGTATATGCAAAACCCTAGTTATTAAGCATAAAACCCAAGAAACCCTAATTGATACATTAACCCTAAAGTTATATGCTTACTGTTTTATTTAAATTGGATGAATGTTTATTATATATTTTGATTGATGTTTGAAGTCTTTGATGAATGATTTATTTATGATGAATGGTTGTTTACTTTTATTGATTTATTTTGATTTCAAAACATTGTAAGAGGTAGGTTTCCATATTTTGGGTACCTCATGTTGTGAGCATCATGTAATTTATTTTATTTTAAAGTTTTTGGACCAATGTAAAGGACACGTTTCCACCTTTTGGTGGGTGTCCTATTTACTTTTAGACATGGACAATGTAAGGACATTTTTCCATCCTCGGGTAGGTGTCCATTTATTTGCTTTGTTTGGACATTGCTTTGATTTTAATATAATGATGCTTAATTTTAATTGTTGCATGTAGTATGGATAATATCATTATATTTAAGAATTTTATAATATTAAGAATTGAAAAGGAGGCTGGTTCCAATGAACCAGGCATTGTGGGGGTGCTAGGCCATTTCTCACCTTCCCCACACGTACCCAATTTTTCTAAACCATTAAAGGGTTAGGGATTCCTTAGGAATCGAGTCATCCACCCCTTTCTTTTTCCCGACTCATCTGGATGGTGACTCCATTTTTCTCCAGGCTTAGGCCCGTGTTCTCTAAGGCCTTGAGCCTAAATAGTGTCGAAGTCGCAAGAACTATTCCACCGGAAGTGGGGACGAAAATCTCCACTCAAAGGGTCATTTTCACATAGTACACATATTTCACATTTTACACAATTTAGCCATTATCAATGGCTTTTCACTATACATTTAACATACGTATGTGTGAACCTCAATTTTCCACCCAAAAAGGATTCGGATGAAAGTTCACTCGTTGTCGGGAGTCGCCACTCAGTTTATTTTGTTCAAAGGGAAAAACTAAGAAAACCCTTGTTTGACTCCAATTAATGCATCCAATGTAAAGGTTTCTAATCTACGAACCCAAGGAGGATTCGTGTAATATCCTCATTTACGCCCTAGAAGTTTTGCATGTTGTTGTTGTTGTTGTTGTTGTATTGTTGGTTTAAATTGAGAAAAGAAAAGTATAAGTGTTTTGGGAAAGAATTTAGGGTTTAGAGACAAGTTTATATGTTGTGTATATTGTGATATATATAACATATACATTGGTCAAAAGAGTTGGTCAAGGCAAGAAGAGATATTTTTTTTAGGGCATGTGAAATTACCAAAATGGGCAAGAGATAACGAAGAGAATTAAGATATGTATGAGGGCATTATAGTAATTTTCCTTTGGATGGGTATTTAATGAAGTTTGACTTTGTGATTCTTCATCATCTTTTCTTCTTTCTTTCAAGAGGTGGCCGGCTCTCCATTAGCAAAAGGGAAGGAGAAGTGTTCTTGATACTAAGATCAAATTGAAGAAGGAATTGAGAGCTTTGGTGAAAGAATTGTGGAATTTCTTCATCTAAGGTAAGTATTCTTTTGTTTCCTTTACTTATTTTGTAGTAGTGTTGAAGTTATGATTAGGGTGATTTGTGATTTGTTGGTTTGATGATTAGATGTGTTTGTGTTGTGTTCTCAAGTGTTGAATTGGTTTTAAGTTAAGAGTTTAAATAGGTGTTGTTGTTGGAAGTGGTGGATGTTGATTTTGAAAGATGGTGATTTTAGGGTTTTGAGATGATTTGTGTTTAAGTGTAATATTAATGTGTTATGAGGTGATTCTTATGATGAATATGTGTTTAGAACATTGTTTATGTTCATTTGAAACATGTTGTATGGTGTATATTGTGATTGAGTGCAATTGAAAGAGGGTTGAAGATGGTTAGGGTTTGGTTTGGGTGACATGGCCAAAAGCAAAGGAGAGACATGGCCAAGTCATGAAAGTTTTGGGCGTGTTGAATTGGTTTTGAGAGACACGGCCGTGTCTAGTACCTGTGTTCACTACTGTGAGTTTTGGTTTGAGTGACACGGCCACAAGCTTGGCCGTGTCCCATACCCGTGTTGCCTACTGTCCAATTGAGTTGAGAGACACGGCCACAAGCTTGGCCGTGTCCCTCATGTGTGCTGCCCGTGTCTCTCATATGGGTTAGATAAGTTTTGTTTTCCTTGACCTAGTTGCAATGTTTTGGTTCTTCAAAGGTAGGTTGGTTCCTAAACCTAAACTTAAACACTCTAAACATACTTTAAACTATGAATGAGCTAATCAAATGCATATGAAAGATCCTAAAGCTATGAATCATATAAATTGTTCTTTGCCCTAATTGCATTGTTGAGATTTAAACAAGGTTATGTTATGCATTGTGAAAGGTAATGTGTTTTATGAGTAATGTACCTTGAAATGTTATATCAAAGATGTGATATCAATGATGCTTTATGCATAATATGAATTGAAATGTGAAATGTGATACAAAGCCATTGTTATTGGCTATGATGATGATATTGAGAGAAAGAAGGCATGTTTGCCTAAATGTTGATGATAATTGGAAATGGAAATGATAATTGAATAATAAATGAATTGTGTGGCTAATGTGTTATTCTATTTTCAGAGTTTGTTGTTGGTGGCATGCCTAGTAAGTGTAACAATCTCTTGAAGTTAGGTTGGATTGAATCCTTGAAGCCTAATTGAGATGTTACCACCCTTGAAGCTAGGTTGGGTTGGTTCTTGAAGCCAAGTTGGGTTGAAGCTTAGCATGCTTTGCTCCCCTTGAAGCTTGGTTGAACCTAATCCTTGAAGCCTAGTTGGGTATATGATATTGATAAATGTGATGATAGAACCAAAACATTAACTCTGAAAATTGAATGGCATATTAGTGTGTCTTGGGCCCATGCTTGTCTATGGTTAATGTGAGTCATGAATGATGCTTGCCTTAGCTTATTGTTGATGATGAATGATTAAATGAATATAAATGAGGTCTATGATAAGATGTGAAGTATGATATGCCTATATATATATGTTGAGTTATAAAATGGAAAGCTATGTTATCAACTTGGCATATATGATGTTACATGCATAATATGGATTGAGAATTGGTACTGCATTGCATTAAAGCATAACATTAGCATGATTATCTTACTAAGCCGTTGGCTTAGCGCGATAGTGTTTAATCGCGCAGGTAATAGAGTTGATAGAGTTGATCCCGAAAGCTCTTCGAAACCGACCGAGGGTAGACAGTGAAGAGTTGATTTTGGAGACTTAAAGATCAAAGAAAACTTGCCAATCATGTATAACTCTTTTATATTTTGTAAAGTATTGATTAAATGTACATATATGTATATTTGTAAATATGGAATTAAGTGTTTTCAAATATGTAAATATTTTATGACTTCCGCTGTGTAATAACTATATGAATGTATATATATATATATCTAATGTGTTTTATTTTAAAAGTAAATGATCTACTTTTCTATAATATATAATGATAATAGTATTGTATCTATTTAAATGTTTTGAATGTTGAAGAAAATCGTAGCATCCCTATGTTTGGTGCACTTATGCTACATTGTTGTGGTTGTAGTGTGTGTGCATTGGATGTGGGGGTGTTACAATTCGGGGACTATGTCATGTATTTGATTAATTTGCCAATTTAGAAATGAATCCAAAAGGAACACAGAAAGGAAGAAGAATATATTGTTAGTAAATTGTGGACTTGTTATTTGAGGTGAATCTCAAATATGCCTACATACTCTCGTTTTTTATGAGAGATCAAAGCCCATGTAGTTCGAAAAAGCCTATTTAAAGGCGATGAAAATTATGCTTCATGCATGTGTGTGTATGCTTCGTGCATTTGTCGGGCTTTTTGCCAAAGTTGTTAATTTTAGCACTTAGTGCAAATTTGTGAAGTTTAGGTACTTTGTACCAAAATAGTGCAATTTACGCCTTTGGCCAAAAGATTGATTTTAATTGTGAAATTTAGGTACTTTGTACCAAAAAGATACAATTTAGGCTCCGTGCCAAAAAGTTGATTGATTCGCGGCTTCATGCCGAAGTGTTGATTGATTAGTTAATTAGGCCTTAGACCTAAAAGGATTAGGTCTTTGACCGAAAAGAAATTAAGAAGAAGATAGGATGCTTTATGATATGCTTGAATTGACAAATGATGAATTATCATACTACCTTGTTTAGGGTCCTTCCACTTCGAAGTTCCAGGTCTTATTTTCTTAGATCTTGAAATATGATTCTTAATCCCTGCCACACAAGGTTAGATTCTTGCAAATAAAAGTCCAATAAGAGTTTTTAAGCGTGAAAAGAATTCGACAGCATGAAGCCCACTCGAAAAAGTCCAACCCCTTTTTCTGAAAAATCTGCGCATTTTATAGCCAAAAATCGGACTGGACGGCGGTCGGACCGCCGTGGTCAGCCGAAAAATTGGGAAAAGGTCAACGCGGCGGTCGAACCGCCGTGCGCAGCGGTTGGACCATCGTGCACTGTGCACGGCGGTTGGACCGCTGCCTGCGGCGGTTCAGCCGCCAAAATAGCACAATTTTTCGCTCAAACTGATTTTTCGGGAGCTACAGACCTCCAAAAAATATTCCTGGACCATATCCGTGATCCTCGCGACATTCCGGACATTTCAAGTACCTTGAAGACATACTTTCGGCTAACTTCACCGTGGTCATCCGGTCTGGCTTGGTCTTTTGCAGTCTGAGGAAGCCGGCTTTCCGAGCCTCAAAATTGGAGTGTTCATAATTTCCCCCCACTAGGGTCCATAAAAATGATTTATGGAGCCCAGTGGTCGTCTGAAGAGCGAATTTTGAGCGAGGGGTAAAAGACCCACCTTTTGGCATTTCTGGATTGCTTGCAACACTTCTGATTTTTCTCTGATTGTATTCTGATTTTTCTGCACCTGCATTTTTGTTTAGCATAAACAGCACATATGTATGCATGATGTCCTCTTTTATTTTCATAGAGGTATTCATTTGCTTCTTTACAACCATTGCATGCACAACTAGACCAAGAGTCTTGAAAAGGTGGAAAGGATCAATACGGGTAGATATGGGTTGTTTTTTGTCATCACTCTTAGGGGAATATTGGTGGATTGGAATTTTTATTTATTTCTAGTAAAGAACTTAAAAATAAATTCTGGGAATCTTTCATTTACATGTACTTGAACTAGCTCTGGTAATGAACCAGAAGTAATACTAGGCTTCACTAAGCACTGCTACTAGTAATTATTTCTAGTAAAGAACTTAGAAATAATCCTCTAGGAAGTCACACACCACTGGGGAAGGAACTTGAATTTTTCTGAAGTTGCCCCCAAATTATTCCCGGAGTTACTCGAGCTGTTCTTCAAACTGGGGTTAGGAATCATCAAATGATCAGACCTTTTGCTGAGCCTTCCCTTGTCCAGCCTACTCCAGAGTACAGAGCTGAAGTTTGGCCAATTGAAAAGCCAAAGAGGCATGCATTGTTGCAGGAGCTGGAGGGTGAGGATGTGGTTCCTCTTAATGAGGAGAAGACAGATGCTGCAGAGAGTTCTGGAACTAAGGAAGATACCGAAGACTCTGCCCCACGTAGAAGGCGTAGGATTTAGATCCTAGGTTTGACTCTTTTTTTTTTTGAACTTATGTTTTGACTCTTTTTGATTGGTTTGACTTTTTTGAAATGAATGACTCCTTTCGGAATGAATGACTCCTTTTGGAATGACTCTTTCATTTGCTTTCCAAGCATTATCTATTTAATTTACTTGCTCTAATTTTTGCCTAAGCCATCCTTTCGGATTTTCAACTTAGCGAGCTCTTACCCATTCTTGCCTAAGCCGCCCTTTGCGGGTTTTCGACTTAGCGGGCCCCACTATTGCCTAAGCCGCCCTTTGTGGGTTTTCGACTTAGCAGGATTTTTCTTTCTTTTCTTTCTCTCTTTTTTTAATGTATTTATTTATTTTTTTACGTTGGCAAAAGAAAAATGAATCAATGATTTTTATTAAAATTTAGACCGTGCTCAAGGAGAGCTGCCTACATATCTCGAATTAGTTTGCGAGAATCAGGTCTAATGTAGTTCATTACAATGCATGATTATACATAATATTTCTTTAATTGATCCAGATTGCATGGGTTTGTAAACTCCAGACCATCCAAATCAGATAAGATGATGGCTCCGCCGGAAAGTATTTTCTTTAAAATGTAGGGTCCCGCCCAATGAGGACGAAACTTCCCACGAGGATCTGTAACAGGTGTTCTAATCTCTTTCAGGACCAAACAACCTTCTTCCAACTTTCGATCTTTGACCTTCTTGTTGAAATGTCTGGCCATTCGCCTCTGATACCCTTGAATCTGATGTAGAGCTTGAAGTCTTTTTTCATCCAAACCCAACAACTGATGGTGATAATTGCCAATCCATTCAGCTTCATTTATCTGACTTTCTTGAATTATCCTCGCCGATTGAACTTCCAGTTCAATGGGGAGTACTGCTTCCATTCCGTACACCAGTGAATATGGGGTTGCCCCAGTAGGAGTTCTAATTGATGTTCTATATCCCCACAAAGCCAGCGGTAACTTCTCATGCCAACGCCTATGTTCCTTGATCATTTTTTGTATGATCACCTTTATAGACTTGTTCGCTGCTTCTACAGCTCCATTTGTTTGAGGTCTATAAGGAGAGGACTTATGATGCTGGACATTCTTATCCTTCAAGAGCTTAGCAAATTCTGCTTGGAAATGAGTTCCATTATCAGTGATAATTTCAAATGGCGTTCCGTACCGACAAATGATGTTGGTTCGGACAAACTGTGCTGCCTTTTTGGCGTCTAATTCTGCATAGGAAGTTGCTTCAACCCACTTTGTGAAGTAATCCACTGCTACCAAGATAAACTGATGTCCATTTGAGGCTTTTGGATGTATTTTGCCAATTATATCTATTCCCCAAGTAGCGAAGGGCCATGGAGAAGTGATCGGATTCAGGGCAACGGGAGGTTGCTTCTGCATCTTAGCAAATATCTGACACTGATGGCATTCTTGCACAAATGCCATGCAGTCTGCATTCATGGTGGACCAATAATATCCTAGATTGACAATTTTTTGAGCCAAGGCGATCCCATACATGTGTGGTCCTGATTCGCCACCATGTACCGTTTCCATTATCTGCTTAGCCTCTGCTTCATTCACACACCTTAGGTGCATTCCGTTCCAACTCCTCTTGTAGAGGATATCTCCATTAAGAATGTAACCTGTGGTTAGCTGCCTTATGGCCCTCTGATCAACCTTTGATGATCCCTCCGGATAACTTCCATCCTTGAGATAACTCTTGATATCCCAGAACCATGGTTTTCCATCGGCCAAATGCATCACGTGGGCAGGTTATTTCTGAAGCTAAACTTTCAATGGACGAATGGCTTTCCCCTCCTTGATATTGATCATGGAAGCTAAAGTATCCAGGGCATCAGTGAACTGATTCTTTGATCTTGGGAGATATTCGAAGGACAAATCATCGAATTGTTGTGCCAGATGATCAAGGCGTCGTAGGTAAGGAACCAAACGCTCTTCTCTTATCTTCCATTTCCTTAAGGCTTGTGATACTATTAAAATAGAATCACCATAGACCTTTAGGTTCTTAATTCCTAATTCCAGGGTGGCTTCAAGCCCATTGATGCAAGCTTCATATTCTGCTTCATTGTTTGTGCAGCTAAAGTCAAGTTTAACTGCAAAGGGAATGTATTCTCCACAAGGAGTTTTGAACACAATCCCAATTCCATTTCCATGATAATTGGATGCCCCATCAAAATACATCTCCCAAACACTTCTTTCCACATTCAAGAGGTCTTCGTCAGGGAAACCCATTTCTCGCATCTCATCTTTTACGGGTAATTCTGCTAATTGGTTAGCTATTGTGCCACCTTTCACAGCTTTCCTTTGAATGAATTTTAGGTCAAAGGCTGCCAATGTTGACACCCACTTAGCCATTTTGCTGTCCAGAATAGGCCTCTCCATAAGGAATTTCAAGGGACTCTGTTCTGCGATGACATAAGTAGTGTAAGAAGACAGGTAGTGTTGTAACTTCGTACAAGTCCAATACAAGGCTAAACACAACTTCTCAATCTTGTTATACTTTAACTCATAATCCAGCATCCTTTTGCTGAGGTAGTAAATTGCATTTTCCACCTTCGTACTTTCGGCTTCTTGAGCTAGCATTGCACCCATAGCTTCATCTTTTACAGACAAATACAAGAGCAGAGGCTTTCCCATTCTGGGAGGTTGTAGAATTGGCGGACTTAATAAGTATTCTTTGATCTTGTCGAAGGCCTTTTGCCAGTCTTCATTCCATTCTTGTGAAGCACCTTTCCTTAGTAGCTTAAAGATTGGACCACAAGTCTCTGCCAACTGCGATATGAATCGACTGATATACTGTAATCTACCTAGCAAGCCTCGAATCTCTTTTTCTGTTCTTGGCGGAGGCATTTTTAGAATAGCCTTCGACTTTGCTGGATCAACTTCTATTCCTTTCTTGCTGACCAAACATCCCAAAAATAAGCCTGATGTTGCACCAAAGAGGCACTTTGCAGGATTAAGCTTCAAATTGTACTTGCGAAGTCTAAGGAAGAACTTCTCAAGTGCTTCAACGTGTTCTTCTGGAGATTTTGACTTAACAATCATGTCATCAACATACACTTCTAGTTCTTTGTGAATCATGTCATGAAAGACTGTTGTCGCCATCCTTTGGTAGGTAGCCCCTGCATTTATCAACCCAAAAGGCATAACCCTGTAGCAGAAAGTGCCCCATTCTGTAATGAAAGCTGTCTTCTCTTTGTCTGGTGGGTGAACTAGGATCTGATTGTACCCAACCGCGAGGTCAGTCATGGAAACCATCACATGCCCAGCCATCCTGTCTATCAGCAAATCGATGTGTGGTAGTGGAAAATCGTCCTTGGGATAGGCCTTATTCAAATCTCTGTAGTCAACACACATTCTGACCTTTCCGTCTTTCTTCGGGACCGGCACAATGTTTGCTAACCAGGAAGGGTAGGCAATTGGTTCTATGAACCTATTGTCTAGTTGCTTGGCAACCTCTTCTTTAATTTTCAAAGACCATTCTGGCTTCATTCTTCTCAATTTCTGCTTAACCGGCTTCGCATCTGGGTATAGTGGAATCTTATGAACTGCTATGGCTGGGTCTATTTGTTGCGCTCAAATTAAGTACTACTACAAAGCGTCACTCGCAAGTATACGAGGTAGCTGTAGCAAAGGTGATCGCCCCAAGGTCGTTTCCCCAAGAAGGTGTGGTTCGTAATAGCTTGATTGACAATTTATTTAAATGCGAGAGTTTGTTGTTTGGAGTGGTGCGAAAATAATTAAACCTAAATTTAACCGTGCGTAGAGATTAATGTGTGTGGGTGTACAAGATCAAATCGATTCTTGGGAATGTGCCTAGGGTTATAGGTCCAATCGATCAAAGCTCAATTCTCAATTGTCCATTAACATAACCTTGTAAATTAATTTGTTTCTTAAGATTAATTAGTCAATTACCAATCCATTAGTTCTCACATTCATGAATTAACAATGACCAATTCTTTAACATTACCAAATTAATAAACCCTAGAACTTATATTTCTAATTCATTCATAGGGTGGTCGATTATATAGTTCCGATATCGAATTTCACCTCTCGGTCCGTCATCCAATATTCAAAGATTAATAGGTAGCTAATCTATCAACCTAGCATTTAATGCAATACAATCAACCAATCAACAAGGAACATCAATTTAAATATCAAATCAAGACATTCAACCAAATATACTAGAAGCCCTAAACATGGGTATTTAACCCAACATCATCAATTTATAACATTCATTCAACTCAATATAAAACAAATACAAATTGTTCATTGCAATATCAATCTCTTAATACAACATCAACAATAGAAATGAATTAAAAGAGAGAATAGAAAAACCCCTTGTGAAGATGCCAAGAGTAGGATTGCTAGTCTTCCTCCTAGCTCCACTTGATGTATTTGATGAAGAACTCAAGCCCTCTTCAATGGTTGATTTCCCTTTGCAATGTGGAATGGAGCTTTCTCAAGTCACCAAACCTTTGGATGGAGCTTTCTCAAGTCACCAACTCTTCAATTGATTTTGCCTTTGGAAGATGGAATGGAGCTTTCTCAAGTCACCACTCCCTTCAATGAAGTTTCTTCAACCTTTGAGAACTTCTAACCCAATTTATCCCAAAGAACCTCAAAGATCTTTTCAATGGAAGATGGAGAAGGTGGAGAGGATGGAAATGGAGGTTGGAGGTGAAGGGACAAGGGAGAGTGTCACTCTCTCCCTCTCCCACGTTTTTTGCAGAAAATTTGGCTCCAAGAACAAAAAGCTCCCTCCATTTTCCTCTTCAATCCCTTTTAATTCATTCAAAAATCAACACCCATGCCTTCCAACTCATCCCATTTTCCTTTGTCCCCCACTTTTTCTTTGTTTAATATTTCTTTTGGCAAGCAATAAATCTTTGTCTCCCACTTGTTCCCCACTTTGTTGAAAGAATTTTGACATTTCAGGTGGGACACGGCCAAGCCAAGAGTGTCTTGGCCGTGTCTCTTGGTATCTTCCTTGAGGTGACACGGCCAAGCCAAGAGTGGCTTGGCCGTGTCTCTTGATTTTTCATGAGACACGGCCGTGTCACTTGGCCGTGTTCCATTCTGTGTGTTTTGTTTTTGTGAGACACGGCCAATGGCTTGGCCGTGTCTCTTGCCAGTGTCAGTCACTGCTTCACTTTCTTTGAGAGACACGGCCAAGCTTCAAGCGACATGGCCATGTCTACCAATTTTTCCTTAAACACGGCCAAGTTTCAAGCGACATGGCCAAGACGATCAGACATGGGCAAGCTTCAAGCGACATGGCCAGTGGCTTGGCCATGTCACTTGCCAGTGTCGCACTCTGCCTTCTTTCTTTTCTTTCTTGATTTCTTTTCCTTGGGTGAGACACGGCCAGTGGCTTGGCCGTGTCTCTTGGGTGTGTCAGATACTGTCTTGGAATCCTTTTGAGGGACATGGCCAAGCTTGCTTTGGCTTGGCCATGTCTTGCTTGATTCATGCTCTTTCTTCATTTTTCTTGATTGTTTTGATCATCCAAGGGAGTTTTTGCACTTAAACCTAAAACAAACAATTTAAACAAACTTAAAACAAAAATCAATCAAAACATTAACTAAAACACACATAAAATCATACTAAAAACAAGTACAAAAATGATCTAAACACTATTCCCGTGACATCACTTGCCTTCCACATGAAGCAGTCGACATACTTTTTGATGCAATCAACAACCTGTTCTTTATTCGCACAATCATATGCAATGTATGTATGTTCATTTTCTTTGCCAATTATTATCTTTTCATTTATTTCTTTTATTTCATTTTTGCTAGATAATACTTGGAAAGCAAAAGACACAGGGTAACCAAGAACCTGAACAGTTTCATTAATAATGGCGGAGTCATCCTCCAGAGTTACATCATTTTTGACATCAGGGTTTTCTATTCCTGAAGCTAAGGAAGACTCAGAACTGGACTATGACTCGGTGTTTGACTCGAGATTTGACTCGGTACAAGACTCGGGTTTAGGGTATGATACAGGACTAGGTTTGACTATAGCAGCTTGTCCCTCCTCGGCATACCAGTTCATCAGTGGTCCATCTGTGGTCTTGATCAGCTTTGTGAAGTCCCTTTTGTCTTCAAAATTGGTTATCATAGCAACCTCATCAAAGAGACTAGGCCGCATAAAATCTTCCAGTTGTGGGTCAGCTATAGGTTCTGGCTCTTCTTCCTTTATGGTCAAAACATCACCGAACATCTCAAAACCCGGTAGCTTCTTTCCAATCATAGGAGAATAGAATGGTTCCTGAAAACCACAGTAAGGAACTGCTTTTCCAGGTTTACAGAAGTGACCATTCAGAGTTCTAAAATAAGGGCGCATTTTGAGGCTTCTTGCCCCCCAAGTCTTCTTTTTCTTCTTCCCATGCTCAACCTCTTCTATCTCCTCATCTGTGGGTTTATACCCCAAGCCAAAAGTTCCCCTATTCTCAGGTTCTTCCCATGGCCGCACTACGGGTGTTTTCCTCCCAGACTTTATCATTTCCATTCCGGGCAGCAGACCTACCCTTAGCATCATTCCCACCAGGCAATTGATTTGGACCTCTCCAAAATCATATAAGATAAATGGCCCTTTGGGTTTTTCTCCTTCAATGCATTGGACTATATCATAATGGAAACCAGTCAAGGTCATGGCGGTTTCGCCAGGAACAACCTCAAAGAGAGACTGATCCATGGTTCTCTTGTTGATTTCACAGGTGTCACCTTTGATAGTGATGATTTTTCCTTCAAAAGGGAACTTAAGTTTTTGGTGTAATGAAGAAGGGATAGCATTATTCTGATGAATCCACGGCCTTCCAAGGAGGAGATTAAAGCTCGCGGGTACATCAATGACTTGGAAGGGCACTCTCATTTTCACCGGCCCAATGACAATTTCCAGAGTGGCAACACCCAAAATTTCTCTTCGAGTGTTATCATATGCTCTAACAATCTGATCAGAAGGTGTAAGATCTGTAGCCTCCAACCCCAGACAGCTTGCTACTTTTAAGGGACATACATTTAAGGCTGACCCATTATCAATGAGAACCATGGGAACAGTCTTTCCCCCGGTTTGTATGGTGATGTATAGAGCATCATTGTGTTTACTGACATCTTCTGGTAGGTCCATATTAGAAAATCGGATACTCAATGTCTTGGTTGATTGGGTCAAAGTGGCTACCAAAGCTTCCGAGCTTGTGTCTACTGATGTATCAAGCTGACTCAAAGCTTCGCTGAGAGCCTGACGGTGTGGGAATGAGGAAGCAAGGAGCTCCCAAATTGACACCTTAGCTTGAGTTTGTTTAAGCTGAGTGAGGCCAGGGTCTTCCTTTGGTTCAGGTGTCTTCTTATGGGGGTGATTTGAGGTTGCAGGGGCTTTTCCCAAGTCGAGTGGCTGATATTGCCTTCCGCTTCTCGTCAAAGCATCGACCTCTTCAGCGAGGTCATTCAAATCCAGCACACACACTTCATTCATTTCTAAGAGGAGTTTGAAAGGATCAAACAGCTCTTCTTCCACAGTGATGGCGTGGATGGAATGATTAGGCAAAGGGTTAGTATTAATGTTCGGTTGACTCCTGAGAGGAATGATGTCACCCCTATCCACCAAATCCTGGATGCGATTTTTCAGAGTCCAGCAAGCATCTGTTCTATGCCCTTTTCCTTGGTGGTATTCACAATATTCATTGGCCTTATAACTGGCGGGTAATGGGTTTGGAGGTGGCCTTGGGTCCAAAGGCTTCAAATACTTCCCTTCCACTGCCTTTTTAAACACTAGATGAAGGGGCACCCCAAGGTCAGTATATTGCCTTCTTGGCTGATTTCTCTGCCCAAGATTGCCCACACGTAAAGGATTCACAGGGGCGATATTGGCCACTTCATTGACCTTACTTGAGGAAGTAGCTTGGCCTTGTTTCTTATACTTCGAAGTAGCTCCCTCATCTACTATTTTTCCCAATTGTATCAAGTCTTCTACCTTAGTTGCAATCGCAATGAGTGATTTGAAAGTAGGTAGGTATTGGGTTTGCAGTTGAGCTTGATATGTAGGCCTTAGATTCCTGATTATAATATCAATCTGCTCCTGTTCTGAAGGGCGATTGATCATTTGGGCGACTTTTGCCCTCCACCTCGTAAGGAACGAGGAGAAGGGCTCATTGTTGTTTTGTTTGGTAGTCTCAAGTTGTCTTCTAGTGACATCCACCTCAATATTGTAGTGGTATTGAGTGTTAAATGCATTATAGATGTCTTCCCAGGTCTTAATCTTAGCACTGTCCAGGCTTACAAACCATTTTAGGGCAGCCCCAGTCAAGGATTGTTGAAAGAGTTGAGCAAAGAGCTCATCATTTAAACCCCAAGGGCTCAAGGCCCCCACATACATCTTCAAATGGGTTTTAGGGCAAGTGGTCCCATCAAATCTGTCCATCCCAGGCATCTTGAATTTTGGAGGCAATCTAGCTTGGGGAAACAAGGATAAGGAATCCATGTCTACCACCTCTTTATGAGTTTTCATGGCAGTGATTGACCTTTCAAGCAATTCAAGTTTCTTTTTCAGTTCATTAGTTTCATTTTTAGAGGGTGGATCCTCCAAATTGATGACAGGGGTATTGTTCTGAGCAGTCATGGGGGTACTAGTTTGCCCCACAATAGGTTCTTTCCCCAAATTTTCAGAAGTAGTGGCTGTCTTTGATGCCCCTCCTAATTCAGCCAAAATGGCTCCCCTTTGGGCAGCCAAAGCTTCATAAATTCTCTCTTGCATCCTAGCTTCAATTTCCTTAACCTGTCCATCTAGCAAGGCCTTAATCTGTTCAATAGTAGCCATTTCAGTAATTGGAGCAGTTGGTGAAATTGGGGTAGCAGGACTTGTGGGTGATTGCACAGTTGGAGTTAGTGTAGCTTGTGTGGGTGAAGGCACACGGATAGTGGATACCTGCAAAGGTTAAAGGTAAAGGATTAGGGTAGTGTGTAGGGCAGGAAGACTCTTGGTCCACTTGCATATATCAAAAGTTCTCCCCAAAAGATTTTCCCCCAAAATAATGTTGTCATGTTGCATGAATGCACCTCATCACATCATAATTCATTTTAATGGAATGTGGCACTATCATTGGGTACATACAACCTAAGGGAAGGTTCTATTGTTCATGAAAAATAGAGAATAAGCTTATAATAGGGACCCTTGAGTCTTGAGTAAGATATACCTAACCACATGTGAAACAAGGAGTTTCGCGTGGGTCCAACAGTACGATTACTCATGGGCCACTCCAAAAGGATTGGAATGGTTTGCGACAACAGGGAGGACGCTTTGGCTGTCCGCCGGCATAATCAAGGAGACCTGCCGGTCAGCGCTACTTGCTATCCAGACTCAGAATTTTGAACAGAAAGAGAAGAAATTCATTTGAAAACAATTTTTTATGAAATGAAGGAAAAGGATTCCCCCATATAATGAAAGAGAAAAAGATTCTCTGAATGTCAAAATAAATGCACAATTAGTCAAACAAGGGGTCCATTAAAGGAAAAAGATTCCTTTTGTCAATTTTCAATCCAATATCCCCAAGGAGGGGATATATATTGCTAGGGTACCCTGCAAAATGAATAAAAATACCCTAAAGAAGGGCAAGTTAGTAAAAAAAAAAAGCAATAGTAGTCTACTAGGATCCCATAAATCATTTTCATGGTCCCTAGTGACAAATTAATCAAATAAGCAATAGTAGTCCACTAGAATCCCATAAATCATTTTTATGGTCCCCAGTGGAGTCGCCAATTTGTGAACCTCGATTTTCCACCCGAAAAGGATTCAGATGAAAGTTCACTCGTTGTTGGGAGTCGCCACTCAGTTTATTTTGTTCAAAGGGAAAAACTAAGAAAACCCTTGTTTGACTCCAATTAATGCATCCAATGTAAAGGTTTCTAATCTACGAACCCAAGGAGGATTCGGGGACTATGTCATGTATTTGATTAATTTGCCAATTTAGAAATGAATCCAAAAGGAACACAGAAAGGAAGAAGAATAGATTGTTAGTAAATTGCGGACTTGTTATTTGAGGTGAATCTCAAATATGCCTACATACTCTCGTTTTTAATGAGAGATCAAAGCCCATGTAGTTCGGAAAAGCCTATTTAAAGGCGATGAAAATTATGCTTCATGCATGTGTGTGTATGCTTCGTGCATTTGTCGGGCTTTTTGCCAAAGTTGTTAATTTTAGCACTTAGTGCAAATTTGTGAAGTTTAGGTACTTTGTACCAAAATAGTGCAATTTAGGCCTTTGGCCAAAAGATTGATTTTAATTGTGAAATTTAGGTACTTTGTACCAAAAAGATACAATTTAGGCTCCGTGCCAAAAAGTTGATTGATTCGCGGCCTCATGCCGAAGTGTTGATTGATTAGTTAATTAGGCCTTAGACCTAAAAGGATTAGGTCTTTGACCGAAAAGAAATTAAGAAGAAGATAGGATGCTTTATGATATGCTTGAATTGACAAATGATGAATTATCATACTACCTTGTTTAGGGTCATTCCACTTCGAAGTTGTAACACCCCCACATTCAATACATGCACACTACAAACACCACAATGTAGTATGCATGCACTAAACATAGGGATGCTACGAATTTTCTTAACATTCAAAACATTTTAAACGATACCATAGTCTTTCAATTGTATACATTATAGAAAAATAGGTAGTTATTTGTAATACAAAACAAAATAGATATATAGATACTTTTAGTTAATACGCAGCGGAATTTATAGAATATTGACATATATGAAACATTTAAATCCATATTTACAAATGTGCATATATTTACATTATAAATATTACTTTACAAAATATAAAGAAGTAGTACATGATTGGCAAATCTCTTCTGATCTTTAAGTTCCCAAAATCAACTCTTCAAGGTCTACTCTCACTCGGTCTCGATGAACTCTCGGGTTCAACTCTATTACCTGCGCGATCAAACACTATCGCGCTAAGCCAACGGCTTAGTAAGACAAATCATGTAAATGTTGTGCTTTAATGCAATGCAATGCCACACACCTTATTAATGAAATCAACATCATAGATATAAAGCTAACAATATTACTTTTGGCATATCACAAATCAATATCATATAAGCACACCACATTTCAACATCTTTTCACATTCGTCATTAATTAATCAAGTTATCATTCATGACTCACATTAAACAAAGACAAACATGGGCCCAAAACACCCTAATATGCCATTCAATTTTTAGAGTTAATGCTTTGGTTTTATTATCACATTTATCAATATCATATACCCAACTAGGCTTCAAGGATTAGGTTCAACCAAGCTTCAAGGGGAGCAAAGCATGGTAAGCTTCAACCCAACTTGGCTTCAAGAACCAATCCAACCTAGCTTCAAGGGTGGTAACATCTCAATTAGGCTTCAAGGATTCAATCCAACCTAACTTCAAGAGATTGTTACACTTATTAGGCATGCCACCAACAACAAACTCTGAAAATGGAATAACACATTAGCCACACAATTCATTTATTACTTAGTTATCATTTCCATTCTCAATTCTCATCAACATTTAAGCAAACATGCCTTCTTTCTTTCAATTGCATCATCATAGCCAATCACAATGGCTTTACATCACATTTCACATCTCAATTCATATTATGCATATAGCATCATTGATATAGCATTTCAAAATACATTATCCATATCACACATTATCATTTACACAATTCACAATGCATATAACATACCATTGTTCAAAGCTTTAGGATCTTACACATGCATTTGTTTATGTTATTCATTGATTTAAGTGTGTTTAAAGTGTTTAGGTTTAGGTTTAGGTACATAATTACCTTTGAAGAACCAAAACAATGCAAAAAGAACAAAAAATAAAAACCCTAAACAACACATTTGAGGGACACAGGCAGCCCACTTGAGGGACACGGCCAAGCTTGTGGCCGTGTCTCTCAACCATCAATTCCAGTAGCAAACACGGGCATAGGACATGGCCAAGCTTGTGGCCGTGTCTCCCAATACCAAAATCCAGTAGTGAACACGGCTAAGGGACACGGCCGTGTCTCTCAAAAACCAAACCAACACGCCCAAATTCTTTTGGCTTGGCCGTGTCTCTCCTTTCTTTTGGCCATGTCACTAAAGAACAAAACCCTAATTTTTGCCAATCCTCTTCTAAATGCATTTTAACACCTTATGCACATCACAAACTCTTTCAAATGAATGTAATCAAAGTTATTAACACTTATTTTGCATGTTTAACACAATATTCACATCAAATCATTCACCAAATCCCAAACCCTAAAACCAACCTCTTCCACTATCAACATCACTTAAACATACAATCTTCACAACCAAACCAACACCAATTTCATCTTTTAACTTACAATCAATTTTAACCCTTGTAAACACATATCAAACACACCAAATCATCACATCAACAAATCACAATTCACCTTAGACATAACTTCAAAATTAACAAAGGAAAATCAAGAGATTTCTTACCTTAAATGAAGAAATTCCACAAATCTCTAACCAAATCCCTTGATTCCTTCTTCAATTTGAGTAGAGAACTTCAAACACCTCTCTAGCTCTCTTTTGCCCTTTTGTCTTTGGAGGAGCCGACCACTACCAACAAGAAGAAGAGAAAATGATGAAGAACAAAGTCAATTTTCCTTTTAATCTCCACCAAGTGATTTTAACAAGACAATTACCATAAGTCAAAAAAAAAAAAACAAGACAATTACCAACATGCCCTCATCCATTTAACTAACCTCTTGTCTCTTATATGCCCATATATGAAATTTCACATGCCACATAAAAATATCCTCTTGCATTGACCAACCCTTTTGACTTAGGTATATGTTAATTATATCATCATATAAACAACATATAAACTTGTCTCTAAACCCTCTTTCTTTCCCAAAACACACACATATATATACATTCTCTTCTCAATTTCTTTTCTTAACACATAACATATACATTCAATCCAATATAACACAACAACATAATCAAGACTTCTTAGGCATGCATTAGGATATTACAGAAGTTCCAGGTCTTGTTTTCTTAGATCTTGAAATATGATTCTTAATCCCTGCCACACAAGGTTAGATTCTTGCAAATAAAAGTCCAATAAGAGTTTTTAAGCGTGAAAAGAATTCGACAGCATGAAGCCCACCCGAAAAAGTCCAACCCCTTTTTTTGAAAAATCTACGCATTTTATAGCCAAAAATCGGACTGGACGGCGGTCGGACAGCCATGGTCAGCGGTCGGACCGGCGTTGTCAGCCGAAAAATCGAAAAAAGGTTAACGCGGCGGTCGAACCGCCGTGCACAGCGGTTGGACCACCATGCACTGTGCACGGCGGTTGAACCGTTGTGCGCGGCGGTTGGACCGCCGTGCACGGTGGTTGGACCGCTGCCTGCGGCGGTTCAGCCGCCAAAATAGCACGATTTTTCTCTCAAACTGATTTTTCGGGAGCTACAGACCTCCAAAAAATATTTCGGGACCATATCTGTGATCCTCGCGACATTCCGGACATTTCAAGTACCACAAAGACATACTTTCGGCTAACTTCACCATGGTCGTCCGGTCTGGCTTGGTCTTTTGCAGTCTAAGGAAGCTGGCTTTCCGAGCCTCAAAATTCGAGTGTTCACAATATGACATTACAAATGTCATAGCATATTATTCATACATAACCAATGTATCAAGTAGCTTAACACATTTTCCAACCAAAATGTGTTAAACCCAAATGCCATGCAAACATAACCAAAGTATTCAAATTTTGTACTTACCTCAAATAGCAACCAAAACAAGCTTAAAACAACCTCTAATCCTATCCTTCCAACTTGCCCTTCACCACTTGGATGAAGCAAATCAACCTCCCTCAATGCCTAAAGGAAATGTGATAGCAAATAATCATTTAGTATCACATTTAATGGCATTTCCAATATTAAACCTTAATTAAACCCCATCCAAGCAAAAATCCAAAATTTAAGGATAACCTCACTTTAACTTTGGATTCTCATATTAGGCCATTCATTTTAATATATTAAGTTTATTTATATTATTAGAAACATATTTTAGTACATTAAACCATTTACATTACAAAAACACACTCTTATACGCAAAATCCTAAATTGGCATAACCTTCCCCCATTGAAGGTTTTCCATTCCAACACAATCCATTAATCATTTTAAGCTTATATTCATCACTTATATCATCAAACAACAAGATTAAACTAATAAAATTATACAATTCAACAACTTTGGAAAAATCATTTTTCAAAACCCTAAATCACACTTCCATTCTCAAACTCCAACCAGACACAACCAAATCCAATATTTGACTTTAAAATTCTCATTTAAGCACCAAAACAACTCATTTAGAACCAATTTACACAATTAAAAAATATGATTTCTCAAACCCTAAAAATCCATAACCCTAAATTCTCTCTCTTCACCATTCTTTATCCAAATTCAACCATTTCTTCAATCCAACCTTAAAATCATTAATAAATACCCAAAATAAATTCATACACACCAATTCTAACAATTATAACATTCTACTTCGAAAATCCAAAACTCACATATTAAAATTTTTTATGGAAATCCAAAGAAAAAGCTAAAGAACTTACTTTTTCAAGTGAAAATCACTAAAAATCCTCTTTGAACCTTTGGAATCCTTCAATTTTGGAAGCATGGAAGAACCAAAATCCTTGAGCTATCTCCCATGGTGGTTTGGCCAAGAAGTAGAAGAAGAAGAAGAAGACTATTCTTTAATTTCTCTTTCCTTTCATCCATTAATTATAACCATATATATATATATATTATAATAATTTAATAATTATTTATTTATTTATTTATTAAAGAAATTAAAAGACAAAATCCATTATCCATTCAAAAATTATTTATTTTTGAATTAATTTAATAATTTTGAATTTTTAAGATTTAATTATCAAAATACCCTTTTTACTTTGACTTTTAACTTTTCTTTTAAAAAGTGTTGACTTTATATGTTATGTTTATTTTACATATATATCACATATATATTTCACTTTTTCATTTAAAATACCTTCATTTTTCATTTAAAACCATTAATTTAATTTATTCAATTTAATTATAATATATTTTATCAAATTTCCAAAAATTAGAAATTTTCAAAAAAATTTAGGATATTACATGATCATTCAATGATTGGTCCACGTGGCTTCCAATGATTAAGTGGAGATGCAATGGCTTCTGATTTGAATAATTTTTAAATAGTCAGGTCTGTAACACCCTTGTACCCCATATACGTACGCCACATACACCCACATATGTAATATACGTATACCGGATACAAGAATGTCACAATCCATTTTCCTTAAACCAAACCAAACCTTAAAACTTTAACATCAAATCATCATTTCAACAATATGAGTAAACTTAAAACATTTAACTTATTTTATAAATTGTAATAGATAAAACATTCCTTGTTAAAAATACATATATATATATTTATCATCATTACCCAAAAGTTTATTCAAAATATTTATTTAATAAGCAGTGGAATATACATACGTTTACATAAAAATTAATAAATACAAAAATGTAAAATTTGTACATGCTGGAAGTTCATCTCTGATCATGATATCCAAAATCAACACTTCACAAGGAAACACAAGCTTAGACTCAACTCGGTCTAGTTGAACATTCTGGCACAACTAGATCTACCCTGTCACCTGCGCGATGAACCGCAATTGCGCTAAGCCAAAAGCTTAGTGGTACAAACTTTGATTCAATATAGATCAATGCGATGCTAATGCACAACACATGTGAATATAAAAACTCATTACATTATATCTCAATATATTAACCATTTGCATCATATTTCATAATTCACATTAAAGCAAAGACAAAGATGGGCCCAAAAAGGATCTAATATACTATTTAAATTTCAGAGTTACTGCTTTGGTCCATAATGACACCTTATTTCTAGCCCCGTAGGCAATATATATCCATGGATCATCCAACTAGATCTAAGCTTACGACCTGGTCTTTTCACTCAGTCTAGCTTCAAGGATTTGTTTTTGAGGCTTACAACCCAGCCTTTTCACTCCAAAAACATCACATTTATAAATAGGGCCCGGCTTACGAACTGGTCTTTTCACCTGCCCAGCAATTCATAGGCATGCCGCCAAACCCAGAGCTCTGAAAATTGAATAACATACTAGGCACACAATTTATTCATTTATCTCATTATCAAATACTTTCAGAATTCCATTCTCATTTTTTCAGGATCAAACTAGGCTCATTGCCTTATTATATCATCATTTTCTCACCTTTCTCATTCTTCTCTTTTGTATCAATATCAATTTGTTACATTATGATTTCACATATCTTATCATTTACAACACATTACTCAATTGCTTTGATACATCATCATAATTCACATTATGCATATCATAACATATAACTCATTCATCAACAATATATCAACTAACTTAACACATTTCTCAACTAAAAGTGTTAAGTCCCAATGTCATGTAAATGTATGCAATCATTCAACGTTCGTACTTACCTCTAAAAGCAACAACACCACTCTATCAACCTCCTCTTCAAAGATATCATTCAATCCTTGTCTTGGGTAACTCAATTCTCTTCAAAGCCTAATCCAAAGGTGATTATACATACTCACTTAGTGATACACATAAGAAAATAAGGAAGAGAACTATCTAGGGTAAACTCTACACTTGACAAGCTCAACAACACGGGCATGTCCCTAACTGTACCATAAACCAACAACATAGAAGCTTTGACATGCTCAGTGACATGGGCGTGTCAATCCTCCAACAACACAGTAGCTATGACACACTCAGTGACATGGGCGTATCACTAAACGTGTCAATACTACAACTACACAGAAGCTATGACACGCTCAGTGACATGGTCGTGTTTCTGAGCGTGTCAGGCCTAAAACCTGAAATCGACACCCAAATGCCACATCCAACTATCATCTTTCTTTTACCCTTTACCATTCCAAACAAACTTAACCAAAACCATCAAAATACGACAATAAACTTACAAGCATCAAAGCACAAACACAACCATTTCACAACTCAAAGTCACAACACCCACAACTCTTATTCTTCACCAAACTTAACCTTTTTCTTCAATCAAGCCCCAAATATCAATGTTAATAAAACAAAACACTTCAATCATGCCAAATCAACCATAAACACAACTACAAGAACAATCCATCAAATTCAAAAACACAAACCCAAAAGAAATTAAAGAAACAAGTTGGAACTTACCAAATAGTGAAGAAAATCCTTAAAACTCCAATTTGATCTCTTGAAATCCTTCAATTCCTTGAGTTAGCATGCAACAAAACCTCCTTTCCCTTTGCTAATGGTGGTGGCTGGCTATCAAAGAGAAGAAAGAAGAAGATGAAGATGAGCTTACCAACTCCACTTCACTTTTAGCCATATAAATCCCCTCTTTAATCTCAACTAAGTAAAATATATATTATAATAATTTAATCTCAAAATATCAACCTCCACCATCACTTAATTTCTATTATAATATTAATCCCAATCATGCTCTTCCACTAACCATAATTAATTCTATTTAAATAAAAAATATCTCTTGACCATATTATGACATTAATTTGTATATATTGTATTTATCTTCATATACATAAATACACATCTTCCTTTTTCCTTTCTTTTTCACTTTATTAAATATATATACACTGATAAATCCTTTAATTAATTTACAACAATTAATATTTCCAAAATGTTTAGGGTATAATATGGGATATTATAATTTTTCCCATCTACAAAAATAATTTCGTCCTCGAAATTACCTGTTCTCAAGTGTGGAACAAAAGGGGATACTGATCTCGCATCACTTGCTCACTCTTCCAAGTTGCCTCTTCCTTAACATGATTCTTCCAAAGAACCTTCTCAAGTGGAACTTTCATATTTCTCAACTCTTTCACTTCATGTGCGAAAAAAGCTACCAGTTCTTCTTCAAAAGTCAGATTTGAACTCACCTCAATAGATTCCACTGACAAAATATGAGATGGGTCCGACCTATACCTCTGTAGCATAGAAACATGAAAGACATTGTGATTTTGATCCAATTCAGGTGGCAAAGCTAGACGATAGGCAACTGGTCCAACCCTCTCCAATACCTCATAAGGTCCAATGAAATAAGGACTCAACTTCCCTTTGCGGCCAAATCTCAAAATACTCTTCCAAGGAGACACTTTTAAAAATACTTTATCTCCAACACTGAACTCTATGTCTCTCCTCGTTAAATCTGAATATTATTTCTATCAATCTGAAGCTACTTTCAAACGATCCTGAATTATCTTCACTTTCACTTCCATTTCTTTAATAAAATCGGGACCAACCAACTTACCTTCTTTAACCTCATCCTATCATAGAGGTGTCCTACACTTTCTACCATACAATGCCTCATAAGGTGCCATTTTAATACTAGACTGATGACTATTGTCATAAGCAAATTCCATCAATGGCAAGAATCTGTCCCAACTCCCAGAGAAATCAATGATACAATTTCTCAACATGCCCTCCAAAATCTGTATCACTCTCTCTGACTGCCCATCTGTCTGAGGATGAAAGCAGTGCTAAAATGTAACTGAGATCCCAAAGCATCTTGCAAACTCTTCCAAAACCTTAAAGTAAACTAAGGATCTTGATCAGACACCAAAGAAAGTAGGACTCTATGCAATCTCACTATCTCACTGATATACATCTCAAAAAATTTCTCAAAAGAATAATCCATTCTAATTGGAAGGAAATGAGCTATTGTGAGTGGGGATTTTTGCCCCCACTCTCGGTGGAATGGTTCTTGTGACTTCAGCACTGTTTAGGCTCGGGGCCTTAGAGAACACGTACCTAAGTTCAGAGAAAATTGAGTCGCCACCAGGACGGGCCGGGAAAAAGAAAGGGGTGGATGACTCGATTCCTAAGGAATCCCCAACCCCCTAATGGGTTTGAAAAGTTGGGTACGTTTGGGGAAGGTGAGGAATGGCCCAGCAGCCCCACAACACCCAGTTTATTGGAACCGGTCTCCTTTACAGGTCTTAATATTATAAAATTCTTAACTATAACAACATTATCCATATTACACACAATAATTAAAATAAAGCATCGATATATTAAAAATCAAAACAATGTCCAAACAAAACAAATAAATGGACACCCATCCGAGGATGGAAACATGTCCTTACATCCCATGCCTAAATAGGACACCCACCGAAAGGTAGACACATGTCCTTTACATTGATTCTAAAATAGAAAAGCAATTTAAATTACATGATATTTAACTAATGAGGTACCCACCAAGTGGAAACATACCTCTTACAACCTTTGGAAATCTAAATAAATTGATAAAAGTAAATAACCATTCATCATAAATAAATCATTCATCAAAGGTATTAAACATCAATAGAAAGTAAACATCCATCCATGATAAATTAGATAAATCAAACATTGAACTTAAATAAATTAAAACATATAAAATAAATCAAAGTATAATCAAATATAACAATTTGAATAAGGCGAATAAAGATTCAAATTAGATCTAATGTTTCTATTTAAGTTTCTTTATTTCATGTGTTTAGGGTTTTAGAATTCATGAGTTTAAGCTACTGTAAGTTTTAATGGAATTAAAAGTGATTAAAGTTTTATGATTTAAAAAGTTGGTAAAGTTCTTTGATTCACAAAATTAGGGTTTGAGATGTAAAATCATGAAATTAGAGTTTGGGCTCTTCAAAACATTTAGATTATGACTATTAGCTACTGAATTATGTTTTTTTAAGCTTACTGTGTAAAATTATAACATTTATGTTTATATGGTTTTTAAAGTTTTAAAGGATTAGGGTTTAGAAAAAATTAGGGTTTAAGGTTTTAAGGGGGTTAGGGTTCACTATTTTGGGTTTTGGAGTTGAATTAGGGTTTTAGGATTTTTGAATTAGGGTTTCGGAGAATGAATTAGTTTTTAGAATTTGGAAAAACAATTGATAATTTTATGAAGTTTTATGAAAATAAACAAAACAATTTAAAGTTTATAGAAGCAAAAAAGATGTTTTTAGGGCTTTTGGAAAGAAACAGAACTCAATTTAGGATTTTGAAAATTTGGAAAGCAAATTAGGGTTTTGAGATTTTGAAGAAACAAAAATAATAATTTGAAGCTTTTTGGAAAACAAAGCAACGAATTAAGGTTTTTAAACTTTAGAAAAGGTGAATTAGGGTTCTTAGGTTTTTGAATTAAAAGAAACAATTAGATGATTAAGCTACTGTGAAGAATAGAATTTAGACAATTGATGCATACCTCCGTTTGTTGATTCCACCAAAAATTTCTTTTTGGATGAACAAAAACAAAGACAAGCTTTGCTGCCTTTGAATTGCTTGAATTATTTGTTTGCTCTCTTAAAAAATCATATTGATTCAAAGCTTTTCCTCCTAAGTTTCGGTTTCAATTTTTCTTCAGATTTTCGTTCCAATTTTCGATCAAATTTCCTCCCTTTTTGTGTTGTTTTTGATATTATTTGTAGAAGATTTTTTGATTAATCTTAGTTATTCACATAATATAACATTCATTAAGAAAAGGAAACATAAATCTAATTGCATTAGGTTTCGGAAAAAATTTGCGTCGAAAAAAATTCACTGGAGAAGAAAAACTGCTGCAGAAAAACCGCGCTGGCAAAAAAAACTGCTGTGGAAAAAATGTGCTGGTAAAAAAGCTGCCACAGCTGGTTGCGGCAGCGGCAGGCGAATTGGCCTGCGGGTGAAATGCCCAAGGGCCCACGCTGACTTTCGGCGATGATTTTTTCATCGCCGATTTTTTTTTAAATCTTCAACATTTTTTACTAAATTAAATATTAAAATTAATCAAGATACCACAAAAATTATTTTGGACTAACTAAAATATGTTGGACCGGACTGGGTAAAAAATTAAGGGTCTACAGTTTGCCCCCTGCTTGAACGAACTGAGAGAGTGAAAAGCAATAAGACTTAATTTTTGATGAGATGGTTATTTGAATTTGTTTTAGGTACTTGGACCCGAGACTGAACTTGATTTGGGCACTTGGACCAGAGATTGGGTTGAATTTGGGTACTTGGACCCAGGATTGGGTACTTGGACCTGAGATTGATTTGATTTGGGTACTTGGTCCCGAGATTGGGTACTTGGACCCGAGATTGGATTGAATTTGGGTACTTGGACCCAAGATTTGGGAACCTGGACCTGAGATTGATTTGATTTGGGTACTTAGACCTGAGCTTGAATTGGATTTGGGTACTTGGACCCGAAATTTGATTGAATTTGGGTACTTGGACCTAGAATTGGGTACTTGGACCCAAGATTGATTTGATTTGGGTACTTGGACCCGAGATTAGATTTGATTTGGGTACTTGGACCCGAGATTAGATTTGATTTGGGTACTTGGAATCGAAATTGATTTGATTTGGGTACTTGGACCGGAGAATGGTATTTGGACCTGAGATTGGGTACTTGGACCCGAGCTTGAATTGATTTGGATACTTGGACCCGAGATTGGGTGCTTGGACCCGAGATTGGGTACTTGAACCCGAGCTTGAATTGATTTGGGTACTTTGTCCCGAGATTGGGTATTTGGACCAGCGCTTGAATTGATTTGGGTACTTAGACCTGAGAATGGGTGCTTGGACTCGAGAATGAATTGAATTTTGGGTGCTTGGACCCGAGATTGGGTACTTGGACCCGAGCTTGAATTGATTTGGGTACTTGAACCCGAGATTGATTTGATTTGGGTACTTGGACTTGAGAATGATTTGATTTGGGTGCTTGGACCTGAGAATGGGTGCTTGGACCCGAGAATGGGTACTTAGACCCGGGAATGGTACTTGGACCCGAGACTGAGTTTGACTAACCTTTTATTTAGTTGAGAAATCTGATTGCTCTGGCTGTTCTACGCATTGTGGTTCTTCACCCTCAAAATGGATCTTCATCATTTGAGATCGGGTCTTCACCCTTGAAAATGGATCTTCATCCTTTGAGATCAGGTCTTTACCCTTGAAAATGGAACTTCATCCTTTGAGATCAGGTCTTCACTATTGAAAACGGATCTTCTGTAATACCCTTATACCTTATATACGTACAATACATATTTTCAGCATATGTAAAATATGCATATCCGGTATAAAAATGTCACAGACCGATTTAATAAAAATTTTTACATTTTTGTTTTAAGATTTCAAATACTAATATATAAAATAAATAGAATATAAATATTCTTTGCTTGTTATAGGAATCCAAAATAAATATTTTATATGAAAATCTCAGGGAAAAATTCGCTAGAGTTTTGTTTGTAATTTGAATGTTTCAAAAATTCAACAAAACACAACCTGCATAAAACAAACACTCCAAATAAAATCAATTCACCAATTCACCAATACTTTTCAATTTCACCATATTTTCTCAAAATACTTATATATAGGTATGTATATGTCAACATTATATATAAAATCCCATCTTAAACAAAATTATTCAAATCATTCTTTACAATTTACAATATATGCTTCAAAAACATATCATAATATACATAATATAAAAAATGTACATGCTGGCAATTGGCTCTGATCTTGATGTACCCAAAACAACTCTTCAAGCGCAATAAATACAAACCTAGACCCGACCAGGTCTAGTAAAACTCTCCAACTCTACCAGAAAGTCCATGACACCTGCGCGATGAATTACAATCGCGCTAAGCCGAAGCCTAGTGGTGCAAACTTTGATAAAAATAAAAATGTAAAGTAATGCCAATGCACAATGCATATAGAGGTCACATCATTTCACTTTCTTACATTTTTCAAATATTTCATACTCACAACTCATAACATTATATTGCTCAATTGTATCACAATTCATAATTCACATTAAAGCAAAGACAAGCATGGGCCCAAAAAGGATCTAATATGCTATTCAAATTTTAGAGTTACTGCTTTGGTCCATAATGACACCATGTGTCTAGCCCGTAGGCAATATATATATCCATGGATAATGTAACAGCCCCAGTCTCTTAAACCTTAACCCGGCTAGACCCTTAGGCCCCAGTATCTTGGTCCTCAACCTGGCTAGACTGCTATGGTTTTTAAGGCTTACGACCCAGTCTTTTCACCCCAAAAACATCATATTTATCATTTATCAGCTGGGCCCGGCTTACAACCCGGTCTTTTCACCTGCCCAGCAATTCATAGGCATGCCGCCAAACCCAGAACTCTGAAAATTGAATAACATACTAGGTACACAATTAATTAATTTATCTCATTATCAAATACTTTCACAATTCATTTCTCATTTTATTTCTCATAATCAAACTAGGCTCATTGCCTTATTTTCACCTTTTTTTTTCATTTTTCCCATTTTCACATCTTTCTCATTTTTCTCACTTTTCTCATTTTTATCAATATCAATTCATTTCATTATTCCACATATCTCATTTTTGCATTCACAACACATTACCCAATTACTTTGGGTATTTTCACATAATATGCATATTTCACACTTTACACAATTTAGCCATTATCAATGGCTTTTCACAATGCATTTAACAGATATATGACATTACAAATGTCATAGCACATTATTCATACTCAATCAATGAACCAAGTAGCTTAACACATTTTTCAATCAAAATGTGTTAAGTCCAAATGTCATGCAAATATAAACATTATACTCAATGTTTGTACATACCTCTACTAGCAACCCAAAGCAAGCTTAATACAATCTCCACTCCTATCCTACCAACTTGCCCTTCACCACTTGGATGGAGCAAATCAACCTCATTACACCCTAGTTAGTACTTTTATAAGTAACATTACTCATTCAAAATTACTCCCATGCTTATTAAACATTAAACTATCAATATCTAAACAATCATCATCGAAATTCCCTTACAACTCTAAATTTTCAATTTACTATTTTACTTAAACTTCATTCTATTAATCTCACTTTCAAGAGCTAACTTTATAAACATTATTTTTCTATTAATATAACATCAAAACACATCACTTTCACAATTATGGATACCCATTTCAAAAATTCAAATTTCATATAATGCAACCAACAACATGAACCTCACCAAATCTCACCCATATCACATTCTCAATCTTAAGATCATAACATTTACTTTTAAACAATACTAATTCATTTCCTTACACTAATTAACATCATCCATTTAGATACTTTAATTTTACACACTCAACCCTAAATTATGCATCATTGTTCTATAATAAATAATTCGCTATCATATATGATTTCACTCTTTGATTTTAATTATGAACTCTTTGTTGCAAATTATTAAAAACTCCATATTCCTTCTATACTTATACCCATATGAAAATAAATTTTTTATAATTTTCTTCATTCATTTGTCTCATGAAATTAATTTATTACTCATGTACACAAAATTGTTTGACTTCCTTAGTTTCATGTCACTCTTAATTTCAATTTTTATATTCCTTACCAATTCTTTATAAAAGCTTGTAAAATTTTATCCATGAGCACTTGATATATGGACTTATATTTAAAGTTTTATATTTTTCCAAGTTGATTTAATATATTTAAAAATTAAATCTTCCAAAATCAGAGAATCTGTCTCTTTAACAATTTCTCTGGCAGCACCCGGTTGTCCATTTTTTTCAGGTATCAAACCTTAATAAAAATTCATGAAATTTTAACAATATTTTATAGGAATACATATGATATTGGGTGTAAATTTTCATATTTTTCTGGGATTGGTTTGCCATAGTTTTTAAATATGTTTCTTAATTTCTACAGATTCTGAGTTTCTGGAACTCCTCCAACAATCTGTGTTCTTCTACCTTTCTTAATTAGTAATTCATCTTTAAAAATTATGAAATTTTATACATTAGATTCTAACATATAGAAAAACTTTTCATTAAATTTTCAAACTCATCCAAGATTCCTATATTTATTTAAAAAAATTTAACAATATCAATTTACAGCATACCTATAAAATTTTCTGTAACTCTCATGTCATTTCTCAAACTTTTTATTTCATATCATAAATCATTTCATAAATTATTTTTCTTAATTCCACTTATTCATCAATTGAATCAACAATGAATCTTAATTTTGAATAGAAGTTCCAAAAATTCTTAATCCATAAGGTCCAGAATGATGCTTCTACTATGCCACTCTAATCTATGCAACCCAGACGCTAACTCAACTCATATCTATTATATCAAATGAACATTGCCACATCAGGGATCAAATAAATTACCAGTGCCAATGCATGCATCACAATTAAAAATTATTTTTTTAAATTCTAAATTTCTCTCTCTAACAACCCACCTAGGTCGAGAACCTCAGGCCTAGGGTCTGATACCAAAATAAATGTAACATCTTTATACCATATATACGTACAATACATATTTTCAGCATATGTAAAATACGCATATACGGTATAAAAATGTCACAGACCGATTTAATAAAAATTTTTACATTTCTATTTTAAGATTTAAAATACTAATATATAAAATAAATAGTATATAAATATTCTTTACTTGTTATAGGAATCCAAAATAAATATTTTATATGAAAATCTCTAGGAAAAATTCGCCAGAGTTTTGTTTGTAATTTGAACGTTTCCAAAATTCAACAAAACACAACCTACATAAAACAAACACTCCAAATAAAATCAATTCACCAATTCACCAATACTTCTCAATTTCTCCATATTTTCTCAAAATACTTATATATAGGTATATATATATCAACATTATATATAAAATCCCATCTTAAACAAAGTTATTCAAATCATTCTTTACAATTTACAATATATGCTTCAAAAACATATCATAATATACATAATATAAAAAATGTACATGCTGGCAACTGGCTCTGATCTTCATGTGCCCAAAACAACTCTTCAAGCTCAATAAATACAAATCTAGACCCGACCAGGTCTAGTAAAACTCTCCAACTCTACGAAAATGTCCATGACACCTGCGCGACGAATTACAATCGCGCTAAGTAGAAGCCTTGTAGTACAAACTTTAATAATAATAAAAATGTAAAGTAATGCCAATGCACAATGCATATAGAGGTCACATCATTTCACTTTCTTATATTTTTCAAATATTTCATACTCACAACTCATAACATTATATTGCTCAATTGTATCACAATTCATAATTCACATTAAAGCAAAGACAAGCATGGGACCAAAAAGGATCTAATATGCTATTCAAATTTCAGAATTACTTCTTTGGTCCATAATGACACCATGTGTCTAGCCCGTAGGCAATATATATATCCATGGATAATGTAACAGCCCCAGTCTCTTGAACCTTAACCTGGCTAGACCCTTAGGCCCCAGTATCTTGGTCCTCAACCCGGCTAGACTACTACAGTTTTTGAGGCTTACGACCTAGTCTTTTCACCCCAAAAATATCATATTTATCATTTATCAGCTCGGCTCGGCTTACGACCCGGTCTTTTCACATGCCCAGCAATTCATAGGCATGCCGTCAAACCCAGAACTCTGAAAATTGAATAACATACTAGGCACACAATTAATTCATTTTTCTCATTATCAAATACTTTCACAATTTATTTCTCATTTTATTTCACATAATCAAACTAGGCTCATTGCCTTATTTTCACTTCTTCTTTTTTTTCATTTTTCTCATTTTTACATCTTTCTAATTTTTCTCACTTTTCTCATTTTTATCAATATCAATTCATTTAATTATTCCACATATCTCATTTTTGCATTCACAACACATTACCCAATTACTTTGGGTATTTTCACATAATATGCATGTTTCACACTTTACACAATTTAGCCATTATCAATGGCTTTTCACAATGCATTTAACACATATATGACATTAGAAATGTCATAGCACATTATTCATACTCAATCAATGAACCAAGTAGCTTAACACATTTTTCAACCAAAATGTGTTAAGTCCAAATGTCATGCAAATATAAATATTATAATCAAAGTTTGTACATACCTCTACTAGCAACCCAAAGCAAGCTTAATACAACCTCCAATCCTATCCTTCCAACTTGTCGTTCACCACTTGGATGAAGCAAATCAACCTCCCTCAATGCCTATACCAAATGTGATCATACATAATCATTTAATATCATATTCTAAGGTATTCTCAACATCAAACCATAATTAAACATCACTCTAAACCAAATCCCAAAATTAAGCTTCACCTCACTTTAACTTTGAAAAATCATATTAAGCCATTTAAATTAGTGTTTTAAGTTTATTAATATCATTAGAAGCATATTTTAATACATTTGAACCATTTACATTATAAAAATACACTCTTATATACAAAACCATAAAATGGCATAACCTTCCACCATTGAAGGTTTTCCATTCCAACACAATCCATTACTCATTTCAAGCTTATATTCATCACTTTTAATACTAAACAACATGCTTAAACAAATAAAATCACACAATTCAACCACTTTGGAAAATCACTTTTCCAAAACCCTAAATCTCCACTTCCATTCTCAAACTCCAACCAAACATGACCAAATCCAATATTTGACTTTAAAATACTTGTTTATGTATCAAAACAACTCATTTGGAATCAATTTACACAATTAAAAACCATGATTTCAAAACCCCAAAAATTACATAACCCTAAATTCTCTCTCTTCACCAATCTTACCCAAACTCAGCCATTTCTTTAATCCAACCTTAAAATAATTGTTAATCACTTAAAATAACTTCATATATACCCAAATAGACAATTAAATCTTAGAACTTTAAAAACCCAAAACAAACATAATCACAATTCCTATGAAATCCAAAGAAAGAAGTTGGGAACTTACTAATTTTGGTGGAAATCATCAAAAATCCACTTTAAACTTGTTGAATCCTTCAATTTGTGGAGTATGGAAGATCAAAATTCTTGAAGTTAATAGCCATGGTGGCCGGCCCTTGATGGAGAAGAAGAAGAAGATGAAAAACTTTTAAATTTTCTTTTTCTTTTCATCTTTTATTTTTAACCATATATATATATTAAAATACTTTAATAATTAATAATTTAATTATTTATTTAATAAATTAAAAGTTATAAATTTCCTCTTTCATTCAAAAATAATTTATTTTTGAATTATTTTATTATTTTTGAATTTCTAAGATTTAATTACTAAAATACTCTTTTACTTTGACTTTTTCTTTTAAAAAGTGTTGACTTTTATATGTTATGTATATTTTACATATATATCACATATATTATCCACTTTTTCATTTAAAACCCCTTCAATTTTCATTTAAAACCATTAATTTAATTTATCCATTTAAATTATAATTTATTTTATCAAATTTCAAAAAATTAGAACTTTTCAAAAATTTAGGATATTACACATATGCACAAGTAATGTGTATCTTATATTCACATCAAATGTACCTTATGTGTGTATTAAATATTAAGTATGTAATGCATTAATCCAACATATACAATTAATATACCATATGTATATGTTATGCATACTCTAGATATATATATTGAGTATATACAATTAATCTCTCCAAATACTTATTTAATTTCTTTAAAATCACGGATGTTACATCTTCATCCTTTGAGATTGGGTCTTTACTCTTGAAACATGGATCTTCATCTTTTGAGATCGGGTCTTCACCCTTGGAACATGGATCTTTATCCATAGGAGGTTGAGTCTTTACCCTGGCTTCAGCTCTTTTAGCTGAACTGATCTTTTGTCTTTTGTATCTTCATTCTTTTGATAGTTCTAATGTTCCATTCTTTTGTTCTTCCTTTTTGAAAAAATTCAGCTATTTTTAATTAGACCTTATATCTTCTCCTGCCCCCTGCGTGACGAAATATTTGCAAGTGATTTTGAAAATATTTGGTATATAAACTTAAAAAATTGAAAAGGAGAAACTTTGCCCCCTGTGTAGGCTCAAACCAAAGATTTTTTTCCATGCAAGCTTTGATTGATGTTTTTGTTGTCTAGTTCTTCGCACAAGCATGTATTTCTTCTCTTTGCAAGATTACTGGAGCTTTCTCAAGCAATGGGCTTTCTATGCCCCCCTGATTTGATATCTTCTTTTGATTGTTTATTTCACAGAGTGTTTGATGTTCACCTTAATAAAGAATAGACAATACAAGATAAGAAAGTGCGATGTGATATGCCCATGTATGCATGATATGCATGATAATACTCATAGTAGTTTCATTGACTCACAGACCGAGGTGATCAGCAGAAGTATTCTCATTGACTCCTTTTCGACGCTCGTTCAAGTCTTGCATCGGAATGATAGAAAGCTTTGCATTTATGGCTTTTATCTTCAAGATGTTGAAAACACGAGAGGTGGAGACCCTAAGCAGTAGAGTCAGTGTAACACCCCGATACCCTATATAAGTACTATGCGTATACCTAGTATACATACAGTAAATATATAAAGTATAAGGATGTCACTTTTCGTTACCTTTTAAAATATTTATAACAGAGTTCAAACCATAATACATTAATTTAAATAACATTTACAAAATCATTATCTTTATTAAAACTTCATTTATACATATAAATACTCTCTCGTCAGAAATACATTATAATTAAAATTTATACATGTATGCATTACCCTCTAGTTGGTCTCGACAAACTTTACTCTTCTTGTGGCATAACAAAAGACTTCATATCTTCCATCTATATACCTGCGCGAATAAACACCCGCGCTAAGCCCGAGAGCTTAGTAGTCCAAATATAAAATATAAACATATAGTATAGAAGTATTGATATATAATGATACATCGATTCAATATATAATTAGTTCTTATCATATCTTCTTTTCTTTTTAATTTTATCTTTAATATATCCTAACTAATTTCATATATGATGTATATATATACATAATATTATCACCAACCCCAATGCATCACCAATACTCAAAACCAATATATTAATACCCCTACATTATATATATACCACACCAACCATTATTGCAATACATAATTTACATATCATACAAATCATAAATCATATTTCCAATAAAGACAACCTTTATCATCAACCACAATTCATTTACATATTACACTTAATAACATTATATTATTCACAATTCATCAAGCATAATTCATTATTAATACTCACAATCAATATTTCAATACTTGCATTTCACATTGACAATAAAGACAGACTTGGGCCCAAAACACTAATATGTTATTCAAAGTTCAGAGTTACTGCTTTGGTTCATAGTCACAATCATCACGCCCGTAGGCAATGTATATACATGTCTCTCTATCCATGGATAGTGTAACAGACCCAGTCTCTTGGACCATCAACTCAACACATATGAGGAGATCCTCAACCCGGCAAGACTGTTACAAATCATATATCTCATATTCACAATTCTGATAGTGTAACAGACCCAGTCTCTTGGACCATCAACTCAACACATATGAGGAGATCCTCAACCCGGCAAGACTGTTACCTTTCATAATTTCTTAGGCATGCCACCCAAATCCAGAACTCTGAAACTGAATAACATATTAAGCAAACAATTCATTTATTATTTCATTATCAATCTCATCATCAATTAGGCCAACATGCCTTATCTCTTTCAATTGAATTATCATAGCCAATCACAATGGCTTCATATCATATCATATCTCAATCCATATGATACATATAGCATCATTGATATCACATTTCAAAGTATATTATTCATATAATACATTGCCATACACAAGATTCACAATGCATATAACATAACATTTTCTCACTTCTCAAAACACATTAACATCATTCATTACTAGAGCATTTATCATAACAAATTGCACATACCTTAAGAATGATCCTCATTTCTTCCTACCTTTCCCATTTCATATTTCATCCTTTATATATATTCTTCATTTACATTCACAATATAATAGCTTATTTAACACTTTCATCCCAATGTGTTAATGTTCAAAGACATATAAGGATATACAATCAAATAGGGTTTATGATTACCTTGTTAATGATCTTCACATCCTTTACATCATTCAATCATCACCTTAGTCCAATTATGTTAACAATATAATAGATCACTTAACACATTTGCAAACAAATGTGTTAAGCCTCAAATTATGTAATTAAATACAATCATATGTATTGGTACTTACCTCAAGAACTAGTCCCATCAATCTATACATTTCTTTTCCTTCCAAGAATTCTCCACATTTAGGTTAATGCAACCCAATCTCTTCAAAACCTTTGAGGGACACGGGCAGCACCACTTGAGGGACACGGTTAGGGCAATTCAACCTCTTCACAATCTAATCCAAAAGGAATATTAGCAAAATGACCATATGAATAGTACATTCTGGTTTAAGACTCCATTTTATCCTTATTTCGAAAAATTGTATAAAATAATGTACTTGACTAAAAATTCTAAAATTTTTACAGAATTTAGTTTTGTATCTTAAAATCATTCCTTTAAAATTTCAGATCAAACTGAACACAAAATCTTGGTCAAATAGTTCACCTAACCAGACTGCCCCAATTGCCCTGCATCCTGGCAGCAGTTCTGAACTTTGTGAATCCCATAAATCAAATTCAATCAACGTGGTTCCAAATTATTTTTCTAAAATACTAGACTCACTAAGCAACAACATATCCAAAATTCAATTGGATATGATTTTTCTACATTTTATTAAAAATCCCGAAATATAGCTGTCTCAGTTAAGGTACCTGCTGGAACAGGTCTAATAAAAATAATCTTTCTAAACTCATAACCATTCCAAAATCGAATCAACATATTTTTCAGTCATTCTAGACTCATAGAGGCACAACATATCAAAAATTCACTTTAAGAACATTTTTCTATAATTAATTAAAAATCATACAAGTCACAGCCTTTACTAATTGTAAAACAGAAAAAAATTCACTAAACACAACTCTTACTCTTCCATCACCAACACCAACCTAGCTTCTTATCTTTAATTCCATTTCAACACTTTTACACACACCATACACAAACACACTTAATCATACTATCCATAAACCTAACTCAATCCATACACAACTTCAAAAAGAACCAAAGCAAACAAGAGAAATCTTACCAAAATGATGAAATTCCTTGAAATTCCAACTTGGTTACTTGGAATCTCTCTCAACTTTGGAGCTTAGAACATCAAACCCTTCTTTTACTCTCTTGCTTTCCTTTGTCTTAGGTGAGCCGGCCACACAAGGAAAAAGAAGAAGAAATGATGAAGAAAACACAAAGTCAATAGGCATTAAATACTCCTCCAAAAGAAAATTACTATCTTACCCTCATACACATTTTAATTCTCTTTACAAGCTCTTGCCCATTTTGGTAATTTCACATTCAACAATTTAAATATCTTCTTCCCTTGACTAAGCACTTTGACCAACATATATGTCATATATATTGCCATATACCCAACATATACACTATCTCTCTCTATACAATTCTTTCCTTTGCAAATACACATATTCATTTCTCTCAAATACTTTTACCATTCAACCAAACCCTATACAAATATACCACTTATCAATTACACATTCAAATCAATTATAACAATATTATCATAACTTCTAGGCACACTTAGGGATATTACAATTAGACATATACATATACATCACATATACATATACATCACATATACATTAAATCCAAATACAACAACTCCTCCAAAACTTTTAAGGTATATCTCGGGATATTACAATTCTCTCCCCCTTAAATAATTTCGTCCTCGAAATTAACTAGTTCAATAACACTCCCTTCTTAACAATACGCCATCTTAAATCTTCATATATTATGAATAGTATTCTTATATTCTGGTTTCATCCAATCACATAATGTGTATTCTTCCTCCTAGAATCAATCATCTTTTTCAATTCCATAACTTGTCATAATATATATATCTTATTACATTTTATCCAATATTCAAAATAACTCATTACAATCCCAAATACCTTATCTATGTACAAGAATCCAATCATCTTCGTCCCATTATTACATTCAAATACTTTACCACTTCATCTCTTTATAACTATTCTCTTAATTTACACTAAAAAAAAATCATTGATTCACCACCTTGGTGAAATCTAGATCATTCGATCAATTTGTCACAATATACCACATTCAATCTGGTTTGATTCAAACCAACAATTAACTTATTTAAATTTATCATTGGATTTCACAATATATATAACTTAATTCCATTAGATCCAACTTATTTCCACCTTCTAATTCCTTTAACTCCATATTCAACTTTTTGAAACTATGATCATTAATAACAAATCACTTCCAATTATCTTTCAATATACACATAATTTATCTTCTATTATCTTAGTACAATTTCCACCAAATTCGCAAGATTATCTCGTACCATATTTATTACTCATAATTCACTCATTTAAACTTTATAACCATCCACTTATTCAACTCATACCATAAACATATTCAATATAACTTTCAATCACAAATTACACTTTTTCCCATTTATCATCTCTTCACCTTTTTATAACATTACTATAATTACAATAATTGCCTTTTTATTACATTATTCATAACTCAAAATATTATCACAATTCTCTTTCCTTTCTTTACTTTTCAAAATTATAACCAAATTGTTAACACAAAAGTTATAAGATACACATTTACCAATCATAACTTTCAACCATGATACTAGAAACATAATTGTCTGTTTTACCAAAATTGTGTTACAATCAAATCATTTCAATCCAAATTCTGTGGATAACAAAGCTAACCGACCACACACATTAAACAAATCATATGGCCATAAGAGCTTAATGGTCACATTTGTAACTTATAGATCAATACTATTCCTTAATTATTCTGTTTCCAAACTTTTCAATTACACTGCTAAGTTGGATCACAAGGATTATATATCCATTCTCCAAACTTTGGCTACATCAAAATTTAGCACATTCCAACTTCACTTCAAAACACTTTGTTCTTGATTACTTGATCATTAATAGCCTAATTCATATTCAAATATGTTATCTTTAACATCTCCTATGCACAACATTTGATCATATACAATTTTTACCCAAGTTCGTTCATTACTCTATTTCCAATTTATCTCTTCTCGAAATTTCATACATTATACTTTCTTCTTCCATTACAATCTCTTTCTATACCTGTATACATAAAACATTTCCTCATACACTTACTTTGAACCTATAACCATATTACTGTCCAATATTTCCCAAATAAATTCTCATTTCATCATCATAGCATATACATTATTGAATGCTCTCACATTTCATGTACTCTTATTGATATATTCATAGCAATTTACATTATACACATATAACATCATTCATAGGTATCAATGATATAATAGATTTCTTAACACATTTATAATCAAATGGTTTAAGGTTCAAAGTCATATAAATATATGAAATCAAATAGGGTTTTGTACTTACTATTCATAGCTTCTCAAACCATATTCATTTTATGTAATTGCTCAAGTGTTATAATCATTTCATTACATTTCTCATTTCATATGCAATTCATTACTCAATGACATTGATGCCTCAACAAACTCACCTTATGCACATCACAACATATAATACATTCATATATTAGTCTCATTTTTAAGCCTTTAGATCACAAATTACAGGTCATATCAACATTTAAGTCCCCACGGTCGTGGCCTTCAAGAGCCACGGTCGTGGCCTTCAAGAGCCACGGTCGTGGCATAGAAAACTCTTCTGTGCTACCAAAATGCATAAAGACACAGTCATGTTTGTAACCCCACGGTCGTGGCCCTCACTTACCTCCAATCCGGGACTGTTTTTCCAAGACAACTCAAGTATTTTACATTTATTTCTTCTCATTGCACAACATCATTCTTATCCCTTTTTGACATGGCTTAAGTTATTTATCAATTCCACACACATATATATCCTAACCATAATAATACTTCACAAATTCTTAGTCACCTTACCAAGGTGACATCTCTCTCACCTTTATTTTGAAATGCATTTAATATATCATCTTTATATCCGTTTGTTTACCATTCAACGTATATATATATATTTTACCCATATATTTATACATATGTACATTACACCCAGTAATATACACATTGAGCCCAATAGCTCCTATACACTTAATTATTTGCTCTGATTTTTATTTTCCTTTTTCATACATTCACTACAAATTTAGTGTTTATCACTTTCTTTTAAATACTATTATTCTCATTCTTCCAATATGATAAAAAGTATTTATTCACACTACAAATATATATATTCTGACTATAATAACACTTCACATCCATCTTGGTCACATTCCCAATGTGACATCTCTTTTACTTTCATCTTAAAAAAAACATTTAATATACTACCATATCTATATATATATATACTTTTTTTTTGCAATAAAATGACTTAAAATAGCTCCTTTTCATTTGCTTATCTATTTCTCTTTTTACTTCAAAACAAATTCTCATACCATCAATCACATTACTTAAGTCATAATACTTTCATGTGCAATATTAATCATTTCACCTGGCTCAGGTATTGAATATACATTAAACCATCAATATCCAATCAATCTTTATCAAATTCTAGTAGAACTTTAACTTTTCAACTTACTACTTTGCTTAAACTTCAATTTACCAAACTCATCTTTTCTTAAAATCAACTTTAAAAACATCTCGGATATATATATATATATATCTATATATCACAAAGCAATATCAACACATATTTCTTCCCCAATTATTAAGCTCATTTCAAAAAATCTCAAATATCATATATTATTACCATTACCATGAGCTTTCACAATATCCAAGCATCTCACATTTCTAACCTTGAATTCACAATGTTTGCATTATAACAACAATACCAATTGATATTCTTACTTAACCAATATTAATTTTTTTTTATAACAAAACCTTAACTTTATATATATATCCTAAACTTTAAATAGTCACACTTTATCTATACTCATCAACTCATTCCATATCCCACCATACTCTTTTCATTTCAATAACATATCTTTCAATATTATCAATCCAGCAATATTTCCTCCATCTAACTAACCCAACACAACCTTATTATAAAGAGATTCAAAGTGTAGAAGAGAGAGTACATATTCTAATCTTAATTTTGTTTCCATCTCATTTTCAGCTTTATTTTCCGTTTCATTTCTTTATACTTCAACACATTCAACACTTTCCTTTACTAGCATAAATTTCCATTTTTAATTATCAATTAGACTTATATAAATTCATATCATTTCATTTTCTAATTTTATTTTCATGTAAAACATCATTCACACATTAACATCCATCTCATATAACATAGATATACTACAAATCATATAATGCCACCTCCGAGACCAACCTAGGTGTGAATGCATATGCATGTATTACAAATTTCATTTTCAAAACTCTTCTTTTTAATTCATTTTAAGCGTTTCAAAACTTTTTCTTTTTAATTTTACTTAGGCCGAGAATCTCGAACCTAAGCTCTGATACCAAAACAATTGTAACCCCCCGATACCCTATATAAGTACTATGCGTATACCTAGTATACATACAGTAAATATATAAAGTATAAGGATGTCACTTTTCGTTACCTTTTAAAATATTTATAACAGAGTTCAAACCATAATACATTAATTTAAATAACATTTACAAAATCATTATCTTTATTAAAACTTCATTTATACATATAAATACTCTCTCGTTAGAAATACATTATAATTAAAATTTATACATGTATGCATTACCCTCTAGTTGGTCTCGACAAACTTTACTCTTCTTGTGGCATAACAAAAGACTTCATATCTTCCATCTATATACCTGCGCGAATAAACACCCGCGCTAAGCCCGAGAGCTTAGTAGTCCAAATATAAAATATAAACATATAGTATAGAAGTATTGATATATAATGATACATCGATTCAATATATAATTAGTTCTTATCATATCTTCTTTTCTTTTTAATTTTATCTTTAATATATCCTAACTAATTTCATATATGATGTATATATATACATAATATTATCACCAACCCCAATGCATCACCAATACTCAAAACCAATATATTAATACCCCTACATTATATATATACCACACCAACTATTATTGCAATACACAATTTACATATCATACAAATCATAAATCATATTTCCAATAAAGACAACCTTTATCATCAACCACAATTCATTTACATATTACACTTAATAACATTATATTATTCACAATTCATCAAGCATAATTCATTATTAATACTCACAATCAATATTTCAATACTTGCATTTCACATTGACAATAAAGACAGACTCGGGCCCAAAACACTAATATGTTATTCAAAGTTCAGAGTTACTGCTTTGGTTCATAGTCACAATCATCACGCCCGTAGGCAATGTATATACATGTCTCTCTATCCATGGATAGTGTAACAGACCCAGTCTCTTGGACCATCAACTCAACACATATGAGGAGATCCTCAACCCGGCAAGACTGTTACAAATCATATATCTGATATTCACAATTCTGATAGTGTAACAGACCCAGTCTCTTGGACCATCAACTCAACACATATGAGGAGATCCTCAACCCGGCAAGACTGTTACCTTTCATCATTTCTTAGGCATGCCACCCAAATCCAGAACTCTGAAACTGAATAACATATTAAACAAACAATTCATTTATTATTTCATTATCAATCTCATCATCAATTAGGCCAACATGCCTTATCTCTTTCAATTGAATTATCATAGCCAATCACAATGGCTTCATATCATATCATATCTCAATCCATATGATACATATAGCATCATTGATATCACATTTCAAAGTATATTATTCATATAATACATTGCCATACACAAGATTCACAATGCATATAACATAACATTTTCTCACTTCTCAAAACACATTAACATCATTCATTACTAGAGCATTTATCATAACAAATTGCACATACCTTAAGAATGATCCTCATTTCTTCCTACCTTTCCCATTTCATATTTCATCCTTTATATATATTCTTCATTTACATTCACAATATAATAGCTTATTTAACACTTTCATCCCAATGTGTTAATGTTCAAAGACATATAAGGATATACAATCAAATAGGGTTTATGATTACCTTGTTAATGATCTTCACATCCTTTACATCATTCAATCATCACCTTAGTCCAATTATGTTAACAATATAATAGATCACTTAACACATTTGCAAACAAATGTGTTAAGCCTCAAATTATGTAATTAAATACAATCATATGTATTGGTACTTACCTCAAGAACTAGTCCCATCAATCTATACATTTCTTTTCTTTCCAAGAATTCTCCACATTTAGGTTAATGCAACCCAATCTCTTCAAAACCTTTGAGGGACACGGGCAGCACCACTTGAGGGACACGGTTAGGGCAATTCAACCTCTTCACAATCTAATCCAAAAGGAATATTAGCAAAATGACCATATGAATAGTACATTCTGGTTTAAGACTCCATTTTATCCTTATTTTGAAAAATTGTATAAAATAATGTACTTGACTAAAAATTCTAAAATTTTTACAGAATTTAGTTTTGTATCTTAAAATCATTCCTTTAAAATTTCAGATCAAACTGAACACAAAATCTTGGTCAAATAGTTCACCTAACCAGACTGCCCCAATTGCCCTGCATCCTGGCAGCAGTTCTGAACTTTGTGAATTCCATAAATCAAATTCAATCAACGTGGTTCCAAATAATTTTTCTCAAATACTAGACTCAGTAAGCAACAACATATCCAAAATTCAATTGGATATGATTTTTCTACATTTTATTAAAAATCCCGAAATATAGCTGTCTCAGTTAAGGTACCTGCTGGAACAGGTCTAATAAAAATAATCTTTCTAAACTCATAACCATTCCAAAATCGAATCAACATATTTTTCAGTCATTCTAGACTCATAGAGGCACAACATATCAAAAATTCACTTTAAGAACATTTTTCTATAATTAATTAAAAATCATACAAGTCACAGCCTTTACTAATTGTAAAACAGAAAAAAATTCACTAAACACAACTCTTACTCTTCCATCACCAACACCAACCTAGCTTCTTATCTTTAATTCCATTTCAACACTTTTACACACACCATACACAAACACACTTAATCATACTATCCATAAACCTAACTCTATCCATACACAACTTCAAAAAGAACCAAAGCAAACAAGAGAAATCTTACCAAAATGATGAAATTCCTTGAAATTCCAACTTGGTTACTTGGAATCTCTCTCAACTTTGGAGCTTAGAACATCAAACCCTTCTTTTACTCTCTTGCTTTCCTTTGTCTTAGGTGAGCCGGCCACACAAGGAAAAAGAAGAAGAAATGATGAAGAAAACACAAAGTCAATAGGCATTAAATACTCCTCCAAAAGAAAATTACTATCTTACCCTCATACACATTTTAATTCTCTTTACAAGCTCTTGCCCATTTTGGTAATTTCGCATTCAACAATTTAAATATCTTCTTCCCTTGACTAAGCACTTTGACCAACATATATGTCATATATATTGCCATATACCCAACATATACACTATCTCTCTCTATACAATTCTTTCCTTTGCAAATACACATATTCATTTCTCTCAAATACTTTTACCATTCAACCAAACCCTATACAAATATACCACTTATCAATTACACATTCAAATCAATTATAACAATATTATCATAACTTCTAGGCACACTTAGGGATATTACAATTAGACATATACATATACATCACATATACATTAAATCCAAATACAACAACTCCTCCAAAACTTTTAAGGTATATCTCGGGATATTACAGTCAGGGATTTATCTATTTCAAACTACGTTTTAGCATGTCAATTGATAGCTTCTTCACGACCTTGCAATGATAATTTCCTTTGCCCAATATGTCCTTTGGAGGTTGTAGACCCTCAATTTTGACCCAATCTGGTCCAATATGTTTTATTTAGTCTATAATGATTTTTGTTGTCTAATTGGTACAAAATAATTTTTATTAAATAATATTTGCTTTAGTATCTAATTTTTATTAATAAAAAATAGAAATAAACAAATAAAAGTCAAAAAATAAAAATCAGAGTCGGAAAAATAGGTGACAAAAAAATTGTCGCGCGGGCCCGTGGGCAGGTGGCCGTAGGCACAGGCCCGTACTGTGCTATTTCGCACGCAAAAATTTTCTGCCTGCAAAATAGCCCAGCTTAACGGCCCGCTTCGCACGCGCTGCCTTAGCCAGCTGCAGTAGATTTTTTCGGCAGCGTAAATTTTCTGACGTAAAATTTTCGAAACCTAATCCAATTAGGTTTTGGTTTTTTTTTTATTAATATTACTTAACTTAACTAATTAGGAATAAACGACCTCAAACCACTATAAATAAGGACCAAAGGCAATTAATTTGGAGGAGGCAAAAATCCAAGAGGAGTTTGGAAATTTTGAAACCAAATCAAGGAAGGAAAAGAAGAAATTCAATTCAACTTTTTTCTGGAACAATAATAGCACGATTTAGAGGATTCAAAGGCAAAAAAAGCTTGTCTTTGGAGCTAGTTCATCCAAGAAGAATTATTTTTGGAAAAATCATGAAAAGAAGGTATGTGTTAATTAATTTTCTTTAATTGTTTTTTTTACACCGTAGCAAATCCATGAAATCAAAATTAAAAACCATTGAACTTTAATTTAGTTTTTCTAAAGCAAAAAAAAACCTTATTTCATTGGTTTATCTTCCAAAAGGCTTAAAATTGTTATTTTTTCTTCTTAAAAACCTTAAAACTCTAATTGAACATATTTTTCAACAAAACTAAGATGTAAATTCTGCTTCTTTTAAAATCTTAAAGTAAGTTCTATTTCATTCAAAAAGTCTTCTAAAACATCTTTTCTACTTATAAAAACTTTAATTTATTTGTTTAAATTCATAAAACTTCATGAAATTATCAAATTTATTTCTAAAACCCTAAAAATTATTCACCACCCGTGACCCTACTTCTAAATCCTAAAATCCAAAATTCATCTTTTAAACCCAAAATAATGAACACTAACCCTTTTAAAACCTTAAACCCTAATTTTTATGAACCCTAATCCTTTTAAAACATAAAAAAAACATAAAAACATAAAAACCTAAATTTTACACAGTAGCTTAGGAACCCAATAACCAAAAATCACAAATTAAAGTATTTTAAAGTGTTTAAAACCCTAGTTTCATGAAATCATCATTCAAAACTTAATTTTGTTAATCAATGAGTCTTACCAACCCTTTAAAACATAAAACCCTAATTTATTTTAATTCCATAAAACGTCACAGTAGCCATAATTGGACTTTTATTTGCTTTATTCAATTCCATACTTGATTATGCTTTGATTTGTTTCTTATGCTTTAATTTATTTAATTTCAATACTTGATTTATTTAATTTATCATGGATGGATGTTTATTTTATATTTTGATTAATAGCTTTGATGAATGATTTATTTATGATGAATGATTATATACTTTTATCAATTAATTTAGATTTCCAAAAGTTGTAAGAGGTATGTTTCCACTTGGTGGGTACCTCGTTAGTTAAACATCATGTAATTTAATTTGCTTTTCTATTTTAGAGCTTATGTAAAGGGCATGTTTCTACCTTTTTGGTGGGTGTCCTATTTATGCATGTGATGTAAGGACATGTTTCCATCCTTGGATGGGTGTCCATTTATTTGCTTTGCTTGGACATTGCTTTGATTTTAATATAATGATGCTTTCTTTTAATTATTGTGTGTAATATGGATAATGTTGTTATATTTAAGAATTTTATAATATTAAGACCTGTAAAGGAGGCCGGTTCCAATGAACCGGGTGTTGTGGGGGTGCTGGGCCATTTCTCACCTTCCCCACACGTACCCAACTTTCCGAACCCATTAGGGGGTTGGGGATTCCTTAGGAATAGAGTCATCCACCCCTTTCTGTTTTTTCCCAGCCCGTCCGGGTGGCGACTCCATTTTCTTTGGACTTAGGTCCGTGTTCTCTAAGGCCCTGAGCCTAAACAGTGCCGAAGTCACAAGAACCATTCCACCGGGAGTGGGGGCTAAAATCCCCGCTCACAGAGGTTCAACATACTTCCCTTAACTTGAAGGCTTTGTATGACAAATTTTTTTTTTGAACTTTAATTTTGAAATCAAATGTTGGCTTTGCTAAATTAATGTCAATTTACCTCAGGACTTGATTTTTCCAAATTAACATATCTATAACATGACAACCCTAGTTATCGTAGTAAACTCGGGAATCATTTCTATTTAAGCAAGAATTGTTGCACTTCAGATAGGCACATACACATTACTTGGCCAAAGGTCTCATTTGAGTTTAAATATTGTCTATCTCATATGCATGCTTATCCAAACTATCTCCACTAATAGACTCTACCTACCAAGAGAGATCAACAGGTCTTTCATAGGCTTGAATGGGGTCTATAAGGGACACAGGTTTAAGTGAAGGCCATTTTGAGATTGGAGCTGGTGTGACACAGTGGACAAACCCTCACACTACAAATTTCTTGTTGGAACTTTAGACAGTTGGGAGCAATCTTTCTAGACTCCAAATTCTTTCTATCTTTTGGCATTAATCTAGATCATGATTAGGAAAGTCTTTGCCCTTGCAAAAAGTTTGGTACCCAAATTTGTTTCTTTTCTTCTTCTCCCTTTTCTTTCTTTTTTATTTTTCTTGCTCTTTCGTTTTCTTTCTCTTTCCTTACTCTTCCCTTTCTTTATCATTTTGTCCTTCTTTCTTTTTTTTGTAGGACTATCAAGTACAGAACTTTCAAGAACTGGATGGTCTTCCTCCTTTTCCTCTAATTTTGATCGAATCTTTAATTGGGTTGGACCAATTCAAGTCAAAATGTCCTTATGGAAGCCTTTTGTTTCTTTAGGTAAAAGAGAACTCAGTTGGCTTTCTGAACCGCCTTTTTGGGTTTTATCTTTTTTCTTTTCTTCTTCTTTTTCTTCTTTTTTTTTCTTTCTTTTTTTCCCTTTTTTTTTGGTTTAGTTGTAGCTCTAAGAGAGTTGTCTTGTTTGTACTGACTTGAGCTTCTAATAATGGATGAGTAGAGTAACATAAATCTTCTTTAATAGGGATAAATCATTTGTTACTCTGATGTTGTCTTGATATATTGGAGATACTAGGTGAACTCCAACTACCCTTATGGTTTTGAGAACATCAACTATCCTTTTGGTCTTGAAAACATCAACTATCCTTATGGTCTTGAGAGCTTCAACTATCTTCATGGTATTCATTTCTTTCTTTGATCTTCTTGCCTCTTCATCTTAGTGATCATAAGACTATTCAAAAGTATCACAACAGCTCAAGGTAGGTTGTTAGGGTTATATGCCAATGAAAAAAAAGCTAAAATTTTATGAAGGCTCAAAGGGACAACTAGGGATTGATATTTAATAGGGTGGATACTAGTTATTGGCTCATCAAACAATGCCTAGATCATCTCTCCCTTAAATAAGCAGAGTTCAATTTTGCCTCGAAAGTTTGTCAAAGCATGTTCTAAGACTGACTAGGACCTAGACAAAGGTAATTATGCAGGAGCCCTCTCTAAATAAGCATACACAACTCATAGCTATAGAGAAATTCCCTCATCTAGTAAAGTCATTCAAGTCATGATGCCTAGACACATTAATTTATAAATTATCAAGCTAGATTCCTCATTGGTTGAGCACCAAAATGAACAAAGACCAACAAAAATTTTGATGAAAGTAATTTATTTCAACTTTAAATTTGAAAAACACAATATTGTTCCAATTTAAATATTAAAGAAAGTAAAATTGAAAAGCAACATTCAAGCTAAGGAAAGTTCATTAAATTTAAGCTTCTTTTCCTTTCACATCTTCAACATTCCCATCTTGAAAGGATGATAAAAAAAATCCTCTTCTAATCCTTTTCCTACCATGAAGGGTGCTGGTGGTGGCACCCTGTTGAGCCTTGGAAATGGATTACCTTTGGTATTGAGCTTGCCCGGCTCAGGCAACTTGCCATTATCAATTAAATTATGGATCTCATACCTCAACTTCATACAATTGTCCATTTCATGTCCAGGCCTTTGTTGGTATTGGCAAAATGCATTAGTATCAAAGTTAGGTGGAAGAGGATTAGGCAAAGGTCGAGGAGTCAAGGGTTGTAACAATCCCTTTTTTTGTAGTTTATTGAGAACCCAAGACAGTGGCTTCCTTAATTCTAAAAACTACCTCATTCCTCCTTGACTAGTGGCATTAACATCAACTTCTTTTTGTGTGCTTTGATTGCCCGACTTGTAGTTCCCTTTCTCATTCCTTTTTATTGAAAAGTGATTCTTCTCCCTTTCCCACTCTTCAATTTGTAGACTAGCTTGGAGAAGATCTTTGAAATCCCTTATAAGGGTTTGAGACATCCTTTCACTAAGATTGGGCAGGACACCTCTTTCAATCATCCTTATTTGATCATATTCATTGGGCCTCTTCTTGAGCAAAGCGGCCTTGTTTCTCCATCTTTTCACATAATCTACAAAATTCTCATTTGGCCTTTGCCTAATGTACTCAACTTCCATTAAGGTAACTTCCATTTCAACATTGTATCCATATTATTGAATGAAGGCCTTGTATAGCAGATCCCAACTCTTTTGTGTTCCTTTATCTAAGGTATTGAACCAATTTTGGACAACAGGTCCAATAAGAGCATAAAGTACCTTAGGGTTTGAGCCTTAGTAGCTCGAGCAGACTGCATAGCAGTGATATACTGCTTCACATGGAGATGAGGATTTTCGGTTCCATCAAACTTTGCAAAAGATGGCATCTTAAACTTGTATGGAACTTCTTCATCTAGCTCAAATAATTTGTCAATCTCGGACATCTCTTCGGTTTTTAGTTTCTTCGCAAATATCTTTTCTAAATCAACAATCATCTTTTCAACATTAAAAGTTTCAGTCTTTTCAATAGTTGCCTTCTCAACAACCTTCAGCTCCTTTTTGTCTTGAGGATCTTGGTAGTATTGAGTTCAATCATCATCATCAATGATCACCTTATCATCATCAAAAGCTATTTCACCAACTTTAGTCTTCCCCTTGCCTTTCTTGGTGCTAGCAGATGCTTTGGCATTGTTTCCTAAAATTGTAGCTAGTTGATTTTTCATGGTCTCAGCTAAGGCCTCTTTTATTTCTTCCATCTTGGCGTTGAGGGCATCATCCACCATTCTTTGAATTTGTTCGGGATCCATTATTTTTAGTGGGCAAGTGATTGAGTCGTTGCTAGATTCTTCACTTCCGGCGTAGGTCGGATTGTTGTAAGCTTTTGAACTATCGTAATCCAGGGCTGTGAGCCAGAGAGGATCAATGATATGAGATGCAAATGTATGTATGCATGTATGCACAAATAATAAGCTAACAAGGATAATTAGGATGCTCCTTCCAACCTCATAACATCCACACACGAATGGCAAGTCTCTTTTCCTAGGTATATGGTTAACAAAATACCAACATGGGGCACCTTGTTTTCGAATATTTCCCTCGAACGTTTCAACCAATAGTTATATTTTTGAAAATGGAAATCCATTCATAGTAATTCCCATTAATTAGGTTTTAATCCATTCAACCAACTATAGTAGCTTTTATGCTATATTGGATTAAAACTAAATTAAGAGGTTTATTATAGATAGATTTCTCACTTGAAAAGAGTAACTAATGGTTCATGCCAAAAACAAGCCCATGGTTAATTATTATTAGTATAAACTAGGCTCACAATTGATTTTTGGTATTTCTTAATTGACCAAAATAATTAGCAAGCTCTTTTTAAGAAAGGTTGGATGAAAATAATTTTGTTTCTAAGCCCATTATAAAAAGATTTTAGAAAAAATGGATTTTGGGCTTAGTATTTGGGCCATGAGCAAAAGAACTTTTGATTTGTTTTTAGAAAAGTTTTATGTCTAAAGACCATCTTGAAAAGTTTTGAAAATAGCTTTGGTATTTTGGACTTTAAAGAAAATTTATTTTGAGCTTACGATATACTTAGGTCATATTAGAAAAAGAACAAACCAAATAAGCCATGATTTAAGCCAAGATAAATTAACCATAGTCAAACAATAAGCATTTAGCGTAAAAACCTAAGGAAAGTAACTAGGCCAATTACATGAGCTTTAGTCTTTGGGTAAAAAAAGCTTAGGTTCCCATAGCAAGTATATACCAAAAGGTAAGAGGCTATGAGTGGTTATGCCATGCTTGATCTTGATACCTTGAGTGAAAGTATGGTATCCCTTACATAACACAACACGGGTAACACGGGCGTCCTAACTCACGCACTCGATGCAATCTAATATGATGCAATGGATAATATCATTATAAGAAAGAATAGTATAATATAAAGACCAACGGAATCAACTTCTCTTATCCCCAGTGGAGTCACCACTGTGAGCAGGGATTTTTGCCCCCACTCCCGGTGGAATGGTTCTTGCGACTTCGGCACTGTTTAGGCTCGGGGCCTTAGAGAACACGGACCTAAGTCCAGAGAAAATGGAGTCGCCACTTGGATGGGCTGAGAAAAAGAAAGGGGTGGATGACTCGATTCCTATGGAATCCCCAACCCCCTAATGGGTTCGAAAAGTTGGGTACGTGTAGGGAAGGTGAGAAATGGCCCAGCACCCCCACAAAGCCCGCTTCATTGGAACCGGCCTCCTTTATAGGTCTTAATATTATAAAATTATTAAATATAACAACATTGTCCATATTACACACAATAATTAAAATAAAGTATCGATATATTAAAAATCAAAACAATGTCCAAACAAAACAAATAAATGGACACCCATCCGAGGACGAAAACATGTCCTTACATCCCATGCCTAAATAGGACACCCACTGAAAGGTAGAACATGTCCTTTACATTGATTCTAAAATAGAAAAGCAATTTAAATTACATGATATTTAACTAATGAGGTACCCACCAAGTGGAAACATACCTCTTACAACCTTTGGAAATCTAAATAAATTGATAAAAGTAAATAACCATTCATCATAAATAAATCATTCATCAAAGGTATTAAACATCAATAGAAAGTAAACATCCATCCATGATAAATTAGATAAATCAAACATTGAACTTAAATAAATTAAAGCATATAAAATAAATCAAAGTATAATCAAATATAAAAATTTGAATATGGCAAATAAAGATTCAAATTAGAGCTATTGTTTCTATTTAAGTTTCTTTATTTCATGTGTTTAGGGTTTTAGAATTCATGAGTTTAAGCTACTGTGAGTTTTAATGGAATTAAAAGGGATTAAAGTTTTATGATTTTAAAAGTTTGTAAAGTTCTTTGATTCACCAAATTAGGGTTTGAGATGTAAAATCATGAAATTATAGTTTGGGCTCTTCAAAACATTTAGATTATGACTATTAGCTACTGAATTATGTTTTTTTAGGCTTACTGTGTAAAATTATAACATTTATGTTTATATGGTTTTTAAAGTTTTAAAGGATTAGGGTTTAGAAAAAATTAGGGTTTAAGGTTTTAAGGGGGTTAGGGTTCAATGTTTTCGATTTTGGAGTTGAATAGGATCTTTGAATTAGGGTTTCAAAGAATGAATTAGTTTTTAGAATTTGGAAAAACAATTGATATTTTTATGAAGTTTTATGAAAATAAACAAAACGATTTAAAGTTTATAGAAGCAAAAAAGATGTTTTTAGGGCTTTTGGAAAGAAACAGAACTCAATTTAGGATTTTGAAAATTTGGAAAGCAAATTAGGGTTTTGAGATTTTGAAGAAACAAAAATAATAATTTGAAGCTTTTTTGAAAAAAAAGCAACGAATTAAGGTTTTTAAACTTTAGAAAAGGTGAATTAGGGTTCTTAGGTTTTTGAATTATAAGAAACAAATAGATGATTAAGCTACTGTGAAGAATAGAATTTAGACAATTGATGCATACCTCCGTTTGTTGATTCCACCAAAAATTTCTTCTTGGATGAACAAAAACAAAGACAAGCTTTGCTACCTTTGAATTGCTTGAATTGTTTGTTTGCTCTCTCAAAAAATCAAATTGATTCAAAGCTTTTCCTCCTCAGTTTCGGTTTCAATTTTTCTTCAGATTTTCGTTCCAATTTTTGATCAAATTTCCTCCCGTTTTGTGTTGTTTTTGGTATTATTTATAGAACATTTTTTTTATTAATCTTAGTTATTCATGGAATATAACATTCATTAAGAAAAGAAAACCGAAACCTAATTGCATTAGGTTTTGGAAAAAATTTGGGTCGGAAAAAATTCACTAGCAAAAAAAAAACTGCTGAGGAAAAATCACGCTGGCGAAAAAAAACTGCTGCAGAAAAATTTCCCATGGGCCTGCTCCATCGTGGATTTTTCCGTCTCTGATTTTTTTTAAATCTTCACCATTTTTTACTAAAATAAATATTAAAATTAATCAAGATACCACAAAAATTATTTTGGGCTAACTAAAATATATTGGACCGAACTGGGTCAAAAATTAAGGGTCTACAACTGTCTTCGTCAACCGATCAACAATCACCCAGATTTCATCATGCTTTTTCTGAGTCAAAATCAATCGTTACTCGCTCCCATTTCCACTCTGGCACTGATAAAGGTTGGAGCAACCCCGAAGGAAATTGGCGCTCGGCCTGCACCCTCTAACAAGTGAGAAATTTGGATACAAACTCCTCTATGTCCCTCTTCATACCTGACCACCAATAATATTGCTTCAAATCATGATACATCTTGGTACTCCCAGGGTGCATAGCAAAAGCCGACTAATGTGCTTCCTCCAAAATAATCTTTTTCAATCTTACATCATTAGGAACACACAATCTATCTTTGTACCAAAGACTGCCATCATTCCTCACAAGAAAATCTCGGCTCTCCCCACTTTGGCAATTCGATACAACATTTTGAATTTTCTTATCTGCCAACTGAGTCTCCCTTATCTGATCCAATTACACCGGTCTCATTTGCAACTGAGCCAACAAAGCACCATCATCACATGATTCAAATCTAGCATGCAGCGCTCTCAATTCAACAAGCAAAGAGAGCAAATAAGCAGTCAAACCTGCTAAAGACTTCCGACTCAAGGCATCAGCAACAACATTTGCCTTACCAGGATGATAATCAATCAAAAAGTCATAGTCTTTAATCAACTCTAACCACCATCTTTGTCGAAGATTCAGCTCTCTCTAAACACCCAAGTATTTTAAACTCTTATGATCCGTATAAATGAAACACTTCTCCCCATACAAGTAATGTCGCCAAATCTTCAAAGAAAAAACTATGGCTGCCAACTCCAAATCATGTGTCGGGTAATTAGGCTCATGTGGCTTCAACTGTCATGAAGCATAAGCTATGACTCTACCCTTCTGCATCAAAACACAACCTAAACCATTATGTGAAGCATCACTACAAATCACATATGGTTTATCTTCCATAGGCAAAGTAAGAATAGGAGCTTGAGTCAACATCTCCTTCAACTGTTGAAAGCATACTTGACACAGGTCTATCCACTCGAATCTAACTCCCTTCCAAAGCAATCTAGTGAGTGGAGTAGCTATCAAAGAAAAACCCTTCACAAACCGTCGATAATAGCCTGCCAAACCCAGAAAACTTCTAACCTCAATCACTGTCTTTAGTGTACTCCAATTCAAAATAACTTCAACTTTACTTGGCTCAACTCTTATACCCTCTGCTGAAACCACATGACCGAGAAAAGTCACTTGATCAAGCCAAAACTCACAATTAGACAACTTAGCGTACAACTGCTTCTCTCTTAAAGTATGCAATACAATCTGCCAATACTTGTCATGATCCTCCTCATTATACGAATACACCAAAATATCATCGATAAAGACCACTACAAATTGATCTAGATAGTGTCTAAACACCCTATTCATCAAATCCATAAAAGTTGCTGGTGCATTCGTCAATCCAAAAGGCATCACCAAGAACTCATAATGCCCAAACCTTGTACGAAAAGCTATCTTAGGTACATCTTCCTCTCTGATTCTCAACTGATGGTACCCCGATCTCAGATCAATCTTAGAGAAAACTGCTGCTCCTTTCAACTGATCAAAGAGATCATCTATCCTAGGCAAAGGATACTTCTTCTTTATGGTCACCTTGTTTAACTGCCGATAATCAATACACAATCTTAAAGTACCACCTTCTTCTTCACAAACAAAACGGGCGCTCCCTACGGAGACACACTAGGGCAAATGAACCCTTTATCCAACAACTCCTGCAACTGCACATTCAACTCTCTCAACTCAGCAGGTGCCATTCAATAGGGAGTAATAGAGATAGGAATAGTACCAGGAAACAAATCGATACTAAACTCCACCTCTCTTTCAGGGGGGTATCCCTAGCAACTCCACAAGAAAAACATTTGGGAATTCAGTAACTGTGGATATACTATTAAGTTAAGAACCCACTACCCTGGTATCTAAAACATGAGCAAGATAAGCATCACACCCTTTCCGAATCATCCTCCTAGCTACAACAGCTAAAACAAACATGGATACAAGTTGTCTCTGCTCACTAGATACCATCACACTCCTACCATCACCGATTCTCAAAGTAACATACTTCTGCTGACCAATCAGCCCCATGCTTGGATAACCAATCCATGCCTAAGATTAAATCATACTCCTTGAAAGGCATTTCAATTAAATCACCAAGGAATTCCTCATCTTGCACCACAACTGAACTATCACAATGCACCTTGCTAACTACCATACTATGCCCTAAAGGATTTGTCACCACAACATCAATCCTAGGGACTCTGATTGCAATTTAGTAACAGGCAAGATAGATACACTTATGTATGAATGCGTAGATCCAGGATCTATTAGAGCAAGAACTGAAATGCCAAATAAAGAAAATGTACCCGCAATACCATCTTAACTTCCATATGAAGTTAATTATATCCAAATGTCGCATATTACTACCATTAACATGAGCTTTCACAATATTCAAACATATTACAATTTTTAACATTGAAATCACAATGTTGCATTACAATAACAATACAAACAATACCAATATATCTTTTTACTTAACCAACATCATCTCTTTTTCTTTTAAACAAAACTTTAACTTTATACACCCAAACCTTAAATGATCACATTTTGTTTATATCAATCAACTCACTTAATATTTCACCATACTCTCTTCAATTAATAACATATCTATCTATTTTAACAATCCAACAATATTTCCTCCCTCTAATAGTCCAAACATAAGGTTTATTAGAAAGAGATCCAAACTGTATAGAAAAGAGTACATACTTAAATCTTGATTTTATTATATATATATATATATATATATATATTTTTAACTCATTTCCAACTATATTCTTCTATTCATTTCTTTATATTACAACCACATCTCAATAAGCAATATTTCAATATTTGCTTTCTTTAAGTAAACTCCCATTATTTATTTTATCAATTAAGCTTATATTAATTTTTCCATATCATTTCTTTCTTTAATTTTCCTTTCATGCAGAACTTTATCCACATGCTATTATTCATTTCATCTAATTCAATTACATTACAATTCACATAATGCCACATCCGAGACCAACCTAGGTGTGAATGCATATGCATGTATTACAAATTTCATTTCAAAACTTTTCTTTTTAATTCTCTTTAAGTTTTTCAAAACTTTCTCTTTTTAATTCTACTTAGGCCGAGAATCTTGAACCTAAGCTCTGATACCAAAATAATTGTGATGCCCTCATACTCTATATAAGTACTATACATATACCTGGTATGCATACAATACGTATATAAAGTATAAGACTGTCACTTTTAGTTTCAAATTAAAAACCTTTATCCGAGTTTAAACAATATTACATTAATTTAAAGAACATTTACAAAATCATTATACTTTCAAGGATCTTATATATGTATATAATAATCTCATTCTTATTTAAAATACAATATAATTAAATCACACATGTATGCATCACCTTTTAGTTGGTCTCGAAACACTCTTACTCTTCTCGTGGCATAACAGCTGGACTTACAGATCAACTGCACACTAACCTGTGCGATTACACGACCGCGCTAAGCCCGAGAGCTTAGTAATATAAATAACTACTATAAATATACATTACAGAAAAATTATATTTTCATGATAACTTTATATGTCATTATTTTCTTACCAAGTTTTTCCATATTGAATACACCTTTCCTATATACTTCTACTAATGTCTTTATTATATACACATATACACATATATTATTGACACAAATCACAACTCCATGACTTATTAAGATATTCATAAAAATATTCTCAATGTCTACATTCATATCCATATTTTACTTTCATGTTGTACTTTGATTTCTCATCATTCAACATAGTTCTTTTAATCCACATCCACTGTCAATAATTTACTTATGTATTATAACTATCACATAACATTATATCTCACTCCATAGGACATATTAAAGCAAAGACAACATATATCTCATTATTCACTTGTTTCACTATTCAAGAATCACATATCAACAAGCACAAGCATGGGCCCAAAAGAAACTAATATGCCATTCCACTTTTCAGAGTTAATGTTTTGGTTTAATTATCACATTTATCATTATCATAAACCCAACTAGGCTTCAAGGATTAGGTTCAACCAAGCTTCAAGGGGAACAAAGCATGCTAAGTATCAACCCAACTTGGCTTCAAGAACCAACCCAACCTAGCTTCAAGGGTTGTAACATCTCAATTAGGCTTCAAGGATCAAATCCAACCTAACTTCAAGAGATTGTTACCAATATTAGGCATGCCACCAACAACAAACTCTGAAAATGGAATAACACATTAGCCACACAATTCATTTAGCAATTTCATTCTCAATTGAACCATCATAGCCAATCACAATGGCTTCACATCACATTTGAATCATCATAGCCAATCACAATAGCTTCACACCTCATTTGAATCATCATAGCCAATCACAATGGCTTCACATCTCATTTAAATTATCATAGCCAATCACAATGGCTTCAATGTAATGCTAATGTCACAATCAAGATTCAAAACCAATATAAGAGAATAGTATATTTCAAAACCTTTCATTGTTCCCTATCATAGCATATCAATACATTCATATTTTATCTTCATAGTTTCATTACTCAACATAGATCTCCATGCTATATTCATTGCCAATAGGATACTCATGTAGTATAACCAACTCATAGCATTATATCTCATAAGCATGTGTCTCATTTCACATTATAATACCTTATTATTGAAATATACATAATCAAACATATTAAACATCCATTAATAATGATCATCATTGACATACACATATATAATTTACCCTATTCTTAGATTAGAATCCTCAATATACATTTGTTTAGGTCATCTTTGTTTTAAGTATATTTAAAGTGTAGATACAAAAAGACCTTTGGAGGATCCAACAATGTAAGAATAGTCAAGAATATATATCAATAGCTAACACACTCAAGGGACACGGCCAAGCTTATGGTCGTGTCTCTCAACACAAGCTCCAACACGGCCAAGACTCCCTTAGCTTGGCCGTGTCTCCCTTAAATCCAAAGAAACCAAAATGAATGAAGAAATCAGGCAGTAGCAGACACAGTCAAGGGACACGGCCAAGACAGTGGCCGTGTCTCTCCAAAAATCATCCAACACGGCCAAGTTTCCTCTAACTTGGCCGTGTCTCCCAAAACTTGGCCGTGTCTCTCCTTAAATTTTGGCCGTGTCTCTCAATAATTTAAAAACCAAACACGGCCAAGCCTCCTTGATTGCATTAAATCACATTGTACACAATATAGCATGATTCAAATGGATGTAATCAATATTCTAGACACATATAGTATATGCTTAACAAAATATTCACACTATTAGTACACATCAACAATGCATTAGATTCATTAACACAATTACAAATTAATGTAGTTTGTACTTACCTTAAGAACCACACACACCAATGTATACACTTTACCTTCCAAGAACTCTTCACCACTTAAAGTAGGGCAATCCACTTCCTTCACAACCTAATTCAAATAAAATGATAAGATACATGAATTCCAATACAAGTATTCACTTATGAAACTCATTCTAAAACTTTAGATCACAACTCACAAATCACATCTCTCTCTAGGATTCAAACTCATGTATTTTATGTTTTCAATTTCCTTAAACACAAACATACATCAATTATTCAATTCTCCAACTCCTTTATATTAAACCCTTATTAAACAATTTCAATAATCCATCATCTAAATGCCAATTCCATATATATATATACTTCAATCTTTATAATCATCACCATCACACACCAACCATATCAAATCCAAACTCAAACAATAGAAATCCATACAAGGAAATGAATACTTACTTGGATATTATGCCAAATCTTCAATAACCCTCTTCAATTCTCTCAAAATCCCTTTGGATTTGATATGTATATTGAAGAAATCACCTCTCTCTCTCTCTCTCTCGTGCAAGAAGAAGAAGAAAGAAAGAAAGAAGATCTTCTCTTCTTTTCTCATACTTATCATATATATATATAATTAATTCCCTTAACATCTCCACCATACACTTGTCCATTCTTTGACTTTCTTTTCTTCTTTTCCTTTTATTATTACTATTATTATTATTTAATTATATAACTTACTTTTCCTACACCATTTTATACATCATGTATATGTGATGTATATGTGGTGTATATGTATATTTTATATATATTGCATTTATATTTCTCATATCCTTCAAATACCATATATACATTTTATCCTTCATATCCATCTAGCTCTTATAATATTTTCCTTACATATTTTACCAACATATCTTCTCACTACTACAATTCCAATGCACACCAAAATCAGATATTAAGTTAATTCATTGCTCTTCTTTTAGCCTTTATTAATTTAACTTATATATATTCCCATAGATACAACATATACATTCTCTTCACTTCAATACACACATTAAATCCAAATACAACAATAATTATTCCAAAACTTTTCGGGTGTATTTTGGGATATTACACTGTCACTGTCCGGTTATCCTATCTCAAACTCAAAAACTCCATCTTCTTTGCATCTTTATACTCCCTCGGAGTATACTTCTACTCAAACTCCCAAAGAAAATCACCATAAGTCAATGTTGGTGGATCATCCATAGCATGTGGAACCGTCTTCCACCAGTCATATGCATCTCTCTTCAAAAGAGAACTAGCATAATCAAATTTTTCTTAAGGAGTAGCTTGCAGCTGAATGAATGTCTAACCACTGCTCAGCTACTCTAGGATCTATAGTTCCAAAGAAATCCTCAACTCCAAACTTCCTCAATTTATCATATTGCCTCATCGATTCTTATGGCTGCGGTTACGGTGGCGGCTACAGCACTGGAGCCTGCCTCAACAATTCTACCATATGCCATAACCAAACTGGTGAAATATCATCAATAGCTGGTCTCTCTGGCACAGGAGCAGGTGCCTCTCTAGCTATCTAAACCCTAGCTATATCTCTACCCTCAATAGGAGCTACACTCTCAGCACTACCCTCTACGGACTGACATGACTGAGACGCCGTCACTACCTATATTTGCAAACACAGCAGAAATTACCTCATCAAAGATCAGAAGCTGCTAGTGCCAATGAATGTATCTTATTTAAAAACCACATTTTAAAAATCAAAATTTTCTTTTATTTACAATTCACCTAGGTTGAGAACCTTAAACCTAGGTGTAGTCCCTTAATTTTTGACCTAGTCTGGTCCGACATTTTTTATATACTCCAAAATAATTTTTGTGGTATTTTAATTAAATAATATCTATTTTACTATTTATTATTTATTATTTATAATTTTTAATAAAAATAAAAAGGTAAAAATAAATAAATAAATAAATAATGGCTATGAAAAATTTCATCGCAGAAAGTGAATCGGCTGGGCCAAATCGCCCGCAGGAATTTCTTGCGGCTAAATGGCCATGTGCCAATTTGCTGCAGGAAATTCCCACGGCGAATTGGCCGGCTGCCCAATTTTTTGCCTGCAATTTTTCGTCCTTCTCTCGCAATTTCGCCCGCCGAAATTTTTTTGCCAACGCAATTTTCCAATGCTGTTTTTTCCGAAACTAAATTCTATTTAATTTTGGTTTCTTTTCCTAATTGGTTTTAATTTCCTTAAATAATTAGAAGCAGGTTTATGATTTTTCCTATAAATACCACATTAAAACACAAAATTAGAGGATCAAAAAAATTATTTTACTGGAGGAAAACTTTGGACTTTTTTACAGTTTCTAAAAACTTTAATCATAATTGTTTACTATTTTCTTAAATCCTAATAACAAATATGTTTTACAAAATACCAAAAACCCTAATTTTCTAAAAACCCTAATATAGTAAACCCTAGCTTTCCTAAACCCTAATTCTTAAAGCATCAAAACTTTATGACAAGTTCATCAACACCTAAAACCATAATCCAGTGAACCTAAAACCCATTCTTTTAAAATTATAAACCCTAATATCTTCCAAAACCCTAATTTCATGATGTTTGCTTAAAACCCTAACTAAACCTACTTTTTAAAATCACAATAACATTATTTTCATAAAAACTTCCAAAACCTTAAATCTTTTTAACATCCAGTAGCTATGTTATTACTTTAAAATATTTATCCACAAATTAAACTAGTATATGCAAAACTCTAGTTATTCAACATAAAACCCTAGAAACCCTAATTGATGCATGAATCCCTAAAGTTAATATATTTATTGTTTTATTTAAATTGGATGAATGTTTATTATATATTTTGATTGATGTTTGATATCTTTGATGAATGATTTATTTATTATGAATGGTTATTTACTTTTATTGATTTATTTTGATTTTCAAAAATTGGAAGAGGTATGTTTCCACTTTGTGGGTACCTCATTAATTCATTTCTAAGTAATTTAAATTGCTTTTATATTTTGGACTAATGTAAAGGGCATGTTTCCACCTTTTGGTGGGTGTCCTATTTAGTTTAGACATGAACAATGTAAGGACATGTTTCCATCCTCGGATGGGTGTCCATTTATTTGCTTTGTTTGGATATTATTTTGATTTTAATATAATGATGCTTTATTTTAATTGTTGCATGTAGTATGGATAATATTGTCATATTTAAGAATTTTATAATTTTAAGACCTCCAAAGGAGGTCAGTTGCAATGAACCAGGCATTGTGGGGGGTGCTGGGCTATTTCTCACCTTCCCCACAGGTACCCAACTTTCCGAACCCATTAGGGGGTTGGGGATTCCTTAGGAATCGAGTCATCCACCCCTTTCTTTTTCCTGGCCCGTCCGGGTGGTGACTCCATTTTCTCCGGGCTTAGGTTCGTGTTCTCTAAGGCCCTAAGCCTAAACAGTGCCGAAGTCGCAAGAACCATTCCACGGGGAGCGGGGGCAAAAATCTCCTCTCAAAGGGGCGACTCCACTGGGCATAAGAGAAGTTGATTCCATTGGTATTTATATTATTCTATTCTTTCTTATCATGATATTATCCATTGCATCATTTAGATTGCATCGTGTGTATGAGTTAGGATGCCCGTGTTACCCGTGTTGTGTTATGTAAGGGATACCACACTTTCACTCAAGGTCTGGAGATCGAGCATGGAATAACAACTCATAGCCTTGTACCATTTGGTATATACTTACTATGGGAACCTAAGCCTTTTAACCCAAAGACTAAAGCTCATGTAATTGGCCTAGTTACTTTCCTTAGGTTTTTACCCCAAATGCATGTTGTTTGACTATGGTTAATTTATCTTGGCTTAAATCATGACTTATTTGGTTTGTTCTTTTTCTAATATGGCCTAAGTACATTGTGAGCTCAAATAAATTTTTCTTTAAAATCAAAAAGACCAAAGCAATTTTGAAAACTTTTCAAGATGATCTTTGGACATAAAACTTTTCTAAAAACAAAATAAAATCTTTTCTCAATACTCAAATACAAAGCGCAAAATCCATTTTTTCTAAAATATTTTTACAATGGGCTTAGAAACAAAATTATTTTCATCCAACATTTTCTTTAAAAGAGCTTACAAATTATTTAGGTCAATTATGAAAATACCAAAAATCAATTGTGAGCCTAGTTTTTACCAAGAGTTGTTAATCGTGGGCTTGTTTTTGGCATGAACCACTAGTTACTTTTTCAAGTGAGAAATTTATTTATAATAAACCTCTTAATTTAGTTTTAATCCAATATAGCATAAAAGCTATTTTAGTTGGTTGAATGGATTAAAACCTAATTAATAAGAATTATCATGAACTAATTTCCATTTTCAAAAATATAACTATTGGTTGAAACATGCAAGAAAATTATTCGAAAAATAGGATACCCCATGTGGGTATTTTGTTAACCATATTACCTAGGAAAAGAGACTCGTCATTCGTGTGTGGAAGTTATAAGGTTGGAAGGAACGTCCTACTTATCTTTTGTCTATTGTTTGTGCATACATACATACATGCATACATACATTAGCATCACATATCATTAATCCTTTCTGGCTTACAGTCCTGAAGTATGACAATTCAAGGGCATACAACGATACCACCTACAATATTGATTTTGATTCAAGTACTTCATTGGAAGGATGGATGCAAACCAGCTAAGGGACATAGTCGATGAAGTTGTCAAAGCTAGGATGGCCGAGCTATGAGATCAATTGGTTAAAATTATGAGGACCCAGTTGATTCAAATTCTAGAGATCATCAACAATGCTAATGAGGCATCTCCCATTGACATAAAAAAAAGGAAAAGGAAACATTAACAAGGAACATGTCTATTGATAGAGATCGAATGAAAAATGAGAGATCAATCCCTATTCTACAAGACCAACCGAACCATGTGCTATCTAAGTGGAGCAATAAGAGCGGCTATCACCCTAGTGGGCAAAGTCAAAGGGAAAGAGGAGGTGTTGAGAAAAATACAACAATTGAGCCAACAAAGAAGCATAAATTTTTAGACTAAAGGTAGCCTTTGTCAAAGATGTTAGAAAATCTAATGAAAATGGATTTGCTACAACCATTGGCACCTCAGCCTCTACATAAGCATCTACCACTAAATTTTGATGCCAATATTTTCTGTCAATTCCGTCAAATGCAAGGGCATGAGATAGATAAATGTGTTCGATCAAGGCACAAAATCCAAGATTTGATTGGCAGTGGAAAGCTTTCTGAGCCTGATAAGACCATCACTAAGAATAATCCACTGCCTAAATTTGAAAGGGCACCATCGCTTATAACCTTCATGAAGAGTTTTGAAGATATGGATAGAGAAGCTGCTAAAGATGATATGCTACTAAGCAAGCTGGGGCTAACTGTGGATGATGAAGCAATGACCCTTGATGATGGAAAAAATCCTTGCCCTTGAGATGTCTAAATAAATGGAGTATCTTCGACTCCAACTCAATGAACGTCTCTTAGCTTGGAGTGTTGCTCTATTTATTTTGCTTTCTTTAATATTTAATTGGAATAATTATGTTTTTTTTAATTTAAAGTTGTTTGAATAAATTACTGTCATTAAAATTTTTATTGGTCTTTGTTCATTTTGGTGCTCAACCAGTGACGAATCTAGCTTGATAATTCATAAATTAATGTATCTAGGCATCATGACTTGAATGACTTTACCAGATGAGGAAATTCTTCTATAGCATTGAGTTGTGAATGCTTACTTAGAGAGGGCTCCTGCATAATTACCTTTGTCTAGGTCCTAGTTAGTCTTAGAACATGCTTTGACAAACTTTCGAGGCGAAATTTAACTTTTCTTATTTAAGGGAGAGATGATCTAGGTATTGTTTGGTTAGCCAACAACTAGTATCCACCCAATTAAATATCAATCCCTAGTTGTCCCTTTGAGCCTTTGTGAAATTTTAGCTTTCTTTTCATTGTCATATAACCCCAATAACCTACCCTGAGCTGTTGTGATACTTTTGATAAGTCTTATGATCACTAAGGTGAAGAGGCAAGAAGATCAAAGAAAGGAATGAATAGTCAAGATCATAAGTATAGTTGATGTTCTCAAGACCATAAGAGTAGTTGAAGTTCACCTAATATCTCCAATCTATCAAGATAACATCAGAGTAACAAATGATTTATCCCTATTAAAAGATATTTATGTCACTCCATATAGACCCTTAATTTTTGACCCAGTCCGGTCCAATATATTTTATTTAGTCCAAAATAATTTTTTATCTTAATTAAATAATTTTTAGCTTTAGTATCTAATTTTTATTAATAAAAAATAAAAATAAATTCAAAAAATAAAAATAAAAATTGACGACGAAAAAATCATCGCTGAAAGTTAACGGGTGAAATGGCCCGCAGGCCCGTCTCGCCCGCAGCTACCGCAGCCAGTTGCGGCAGCTTTTTCGCCAGCGCAATTTTTCCTTTGGCAATTTTTTTTTCCAGTGTGTTTTTTCCGCAGCAGTTTTTTTCCGCCAGTAAAATTTTCCGAAACCTAATACAAATAGGTTTCGGTTTCCTTTTCTTATTCTATAATGTATGCCGTGAGCAACTAGGAAAAAAACCATAAAAACTTTTATAAATAAGGAGGCAGAGAGTGGGAAAAAAAAAGGAGGAATTGGGACGAAAATTGAGAGAGTTTGGAAACCGAATCTGTGAAGAAAAACTTTAATCAAGCTGATTTTTTGAGAGCAGAAAAGCAAAGCCAGAAATGATCAAAGGCAGCAACTGCCTTTGTTTTTGTTCATCCAAGAAGAATTATTTTTAGAGGAACCATCAAAAGGAGTTATGCATTAAATTCTTTTTGTTATATTTTTCACAGTAGCATAAACTATGAAATTGTTTCTTTCAATATCAAAAATCCCAGAACCTTAATTCCCTTTGTTCAAAGTTTAAAAACCTTACTTCGTTGCTTTATTTTCCAAAAAACTTACAATTGTTATTTTTGTTTCATCAAAGTCTTAAAACCCTAATTTAACATGTTTCTTTTCAAAACTATAAATTAAAATTTTGTTTCTTTCAAAAAGCCTTAAAAATAACTTTTTTATTTATAAAAACTTTAATTCATTCAGTTTACTTTCATAAAATTGTCAATTGATTTACAAATTCTAAACCCTAATTCTAAGAACACTAAACCCTAATTCTAGAACACTAAACTCTAATTCAACTCCAAACTTAAAATAGTAAACCCTAACCCCTTTAAAACCTTAAACCTAATTTTTTCTAAACCCTAATCCTTTAAAACTTTAAAAATCATAAAAACACAATTATTTTAATTTCACACAGTAGGTATGAAACCATAATTCAATGAATAACCTTAAACCATAAATCTTAGTATTTTAAAGTGTTCAAACCCTAGTTTCATGATTTCACCATCCAAACATTAATTTGGTTAATCAAAGAGTTTTACCAACCTTTTAAAACATAAAATCCTTAATCCATTTTAATTCTCTTAAAGTCACAGTAGCCTAATTTCATAAATTCTAAAATCATAAACACTTGAAATAAATAACCCTAAATGGAAACAGTAGCTAGAATTTAGATTTTTATTTGCCTTATTCAATTCTATATTTGATTATGCTTTGATTTATTTTATATGCTTTAATTTATTTAAGTTCAATGCTTGGTTTATTTAATTTATCATGGATGGATGTTTATTTTTGATTGATATTTAATACCTTTGATGGATGATTTCTTTATGATGAATGATTATTTACTTTTATCAATTTATTTAGGTTTCTAAATGTTGTAAGAGGTATGTTTCCACTTGATGGGTACCTCATTAGTTAAATATCATGTAATTTAATTTGCTTTTCTATTTTAGAACCTATGTAAAGGGCATGTTTCTACCTTTCAGTGGGTGTCCTATTTAGGCATGTGATGTAAGGACATGTTTCCATCTTCGGATGGGTGTCCATTTATTTGTTTTGCTTGAACTTTGCTTTGATTTTAATATATTGATGCTTTCTTTTAATTATTGTGTGTAATATGGATAATGTTATTATATTTAAGAATTTTATAATATTAAGACCTGTATATGAGGCCAATTCCAATGAACCGGGTGTTATGGGGGTGCTGGGCCATTTCTCACCTTCCCCACACGTACCTAACTTTTTGAACCCATTAGGGGGTTGGGGATTCCTTAGGAATCGAGTCATCCACCCCTTTCTTTTTCCCGGCCCGTCCGAGTGGCGACTCCATTTTCTTCGGACTTGGGTCCATGTTCTCTAAGGCCCCGAGCCTAAACAGTGCCAAAGTCGCAAGAACCATTCCACCGGGAGTGGGAGCAAAAATCCCCGCTCACAGTGGCGACTCCACTGGGGATAAGAGAAGTTGATTCCATTTGTCTTTATATTATTCTATTCTTTCTTATAATGATATTATCCATTGCATCATATTAGATTGCATTGTGTGTGTGAGTTAGGACGCCGTGTTACCCGTGTTATGTTATGTAAGGGATACCATACTTTGACTCAAGGTATGGAGATCGAGCATGGCATAACCACTCATAGCCTCATACCATTTGGTATATACTTGCTATGGGAACCTAAGCCTTTTTACCCAAAGACTAAAGCTCATGTAATTGGCCTAGTTACTTTCCTTAGGTTTTGCCCCCAAATGCATGTTGTTTATGGTTCATTTATCTTGGCTTAAATCATGGCTTATTTGGTTTGTTCTTTTTCTAATATGACCTAAGTACATTGTAAGCTCAAAATAAATTTTTCTTTAGAAAATCCAAAAGACCAAAGCTATTTTAAAAATTTTTCAAGATGGTCTTTGGACATAAGACTTTTTTAAAAACAAATAAAAAATTCTTTGGCCCATGGCCCAAATACTAAGCCCAAAATCCATTTTTCTAAAATCTTTTACAATGGGCTTAGAAACAAAAATATTTAGGTCAATTATGAAATACCAAAAATCAATTGTGGGCCTAGTTTACACTAAGAATAAATTAACCATGGGCTTATTTTTGGCATGAATCATTAGTTAATTTTTCAAGTGAGAAATCTATCTATGATAAACCTCTTAATTTACTTTTAATCCAATATAGCATAAAAACTACTTTAGTTGGTTGAATGGATTAAAACCTAATTAATGGGAATTATCATGAATGGTTGAAATGTCTGAGGGAATTATTCGAAAGCAAGATACCTCATGTTGGTATTTTGTTAACCATATACCTAGGAAAAGAGACTCGCCATTCGTTTGTGGATGTTATAAGGTTGGAAGGAACGTCCTATTTATCCTTGTTTGTGCATACATGCATACATTTGCATCTCATATCATTGATCCTCTCTGGCTCACAGCCCTGGATTACGATAGTTCAAAAGCTTACAACAATCCGACCTACGCCGGAGATGAAGTGTCTAGCAACAACTCAATAACTTGCTCACCAAAAACAATGGAGCCCGAACAAATTCAAAAGATAGTGGATGAGGCCCTCAACGCCAAGATGGAAGAAATAAAAGAGGCCCTAGCTGAGACCATGAAGAACCAATTGACTGCAATCTTAGAGAATCATGCTGAGGCATCTGCTAGCACTAAGAAGCCAAAGGATAAAGGGAAGACCAAAGTTGGTGAAGTGGTTTTGATGATGAAAAGGTGATCATTGATGATGATGCTGATTGGGCTCAATATTAGTATCTAGTGAGCAGAGACAACTTGCATCCTTGTTGGTTTCAGCTGTTTCAGCCAGAAAGTTGATTAGAAAAGGGTGTGATGCTTATCTTGCTCATGTTTTGGATACCAGAGTAATGGGTTCTCAACTTGATAGTATACCCACAGTTGCTGAGTTTTCAGATGTATTTCCAGAGGAGTTGCCAGGGTTACCCCCTGAGAGAGAGGTTGAGTTTGGTATCGATTTGTTGCCTGGTACCACTCCCATCTCTATCACTCCTTATCGAATGGCACCTGCTGAATTGAGAGAGTTGAAGGTGCAGTTGCAGGAGTTGTTGGATAAAGGGTTTATTTGCCCTAGTGTTTCTCCATGGGGAGCTCCTATGTTGTTTGTGAAGAAAAAGGATGGTACTTTGAGATTGTGCATCGATTATAGGTAATTGAACAAAGTAACTATCAAGAATAAGTATCCTTTGCCCCGAATTGATGATCTCTTTGATCAGTTGAAGGGAGCAGCGGTGTTTTCCAAAATTGATTTGAGATCAGGGTACCATCAATTGAGGGTTAGAGCTGAAGATGTTTCTAAGACAGCTTTCCGCACAAGATATGGGCATTATGAGTTCTTGGTAATGCCTTTTGGATTGATGAATGCACCTGCAGCTTTCATGGATTTGATGAATAGGGTGTTTAGGCCCTATCTGGATTAGTTTGTGGTGGTTTTCATCGATGATATTTTGGTGTATTCACGTAATGAGGAAGAACATGACAAGCATCTGCGAATTGTGTTATAGATCTTGAGAGAGAAGCAGTTGTATGCTAAGCTGTCAAAGTGTGAGTTTTGGCTTGACCAAGTAACTTTTCTCGGTCATATAGTTTCAGCAGATGGTATAAGAGTTGATCCAAGTAAAGTTGAAGCTATTTTGAATTGGAGTCCACCAAAGTCAGTGACTGAAGTTAGAAGTTTTCTGGATTTGGCAGGCTATTATCGAAGGTTTGTGAAAGGTTTTTCTTTGATAGCTACTCCACTCACCAGATTGCTTCGAAAGGGAGTTAGATTTGTGTGGATAGAACAGTGTCAAGCTAGTTTTGATCAGTTGAAAGAAATGTTGACTCAATCACCTGTTCTTACTTTACCCGTGGAAGATAAACCTTATGTAATTTACAGTGATGCTTCACATAATGGTTTAGGATGTGTCTTGATGCAAGAGGGTAAAGTTGTAGCTTATGCTTCTTGGCAGTTGAAGTCGCATGAGCTCAATTATCCAACACATGATCTGGAATTGGTAGCTATAGTATTTGCTTTGAAGATTTGGCGACACTACTTGTATGGGGAGAAATGTTTTATCTATACGAATCATAAAAGTTTGAAATATTTGGGTGTCCAGAGGAAGCTAAATCTTCGGCGAAGGCGATGGTTAGAGCTGATCAAAGACTACGACTGTTTGATTGATTATCATCCTGGTAAGGCAAATGTAGTTGCTGACGCCTTGAGTCGGAAGTCTCTGGCAGGTTTGGCTGTTAATTCGCTCTCGTTGCTTGTTGAGTTGAGAGCGTTACATGCTAGTTTTGAAGCATGTGATGATGGTGCATTGTTGGCTCAGTTGCAATTGAGACCAGTATTGTTGGATCAGATTAAGGAGGCTCAATTGACAGATGAGAAAATTTAGAAGATTGTTTCAGATTGCCAAAACGGGGAGAGCGAGATTTCTTTGTGAGAAGTGATGGTAGCCTTTGGTTTAAGGATAGATTGTGTGTTCCTGATAATGATAGTTTGAAAAAAGTTATTTTGGAGGAAGCACACCAATTGGTTTTTACTATGCATCCGGGAAGTACAAAGATATACCATGATTTGAAACAGCATTACTGGTGGTCAGGTATGAAGAGAGACATAGCGGAATTTGTATCCAAATATCTCACTTGTCAGAGAGTTAAAGCTGAGCATCAAGTTCCAACTGGGTTGCTTCAACCTTTATCAGTGCCTGAATGGAAATGGGAGAGAATCACAATGGATTTTGTGTCTGGTTTGCCTATGACACAGAGGAAGCATGATGCCATTTGGTTGATTGTTGATAGGTTGACAAAGACAGCTCATTTTCTTCCGATTCGGATGGACTTTTCACTTGAGAAGTTAGCTGAGTTGTACATCAATGAGATAGTAAAGTTGCATGGAGTCCCAATTTCTTTAGTGTCTGATCAAGATCCTAGATTTACTTCGAGATTTTGGAAGAGTTTACATGGTGCTTTGGGTTCTCGATTGCATTTTAGCACTGCTTTTCATCCACAGACAAATGGGCAGTCAGAGAGAGTGATACAGATTATCGAGGATATATTGAGAAGCTGTGTCATTGATTTCTCTGGAAATTGGGACAGATTTTTGCCACTTGTAGAATTTGCTTACAACAACAGTCATCAATCCAGTATTGGAATGGCACCATTTGAGGCATTGTATGTGAGAAGATGTAGAACACCTTTATGTTGGAATGAAATTGGAGAGGGCAAGTTAATTGGTCCTGATCTGATTAAAGAGACTGAAGAAAAAGTGAAGATGATTCAGGATAGGTTGAAAGCAGCTTCAGACTGACAGAAGTCTTATTCAGATTTGAAGAGGAGAGACATAGAGTTTGATGTTGGAGATAAAGTATTTTTGAAAGTGTCTCCTTGGAAAAAGATATTGAGATTTGGTCGAAAAGGGAAGCTGAGTCCTCGTTTCATTGGATCGTATGAGATATTAGAAAGAGTTGGACCAGTTGCTTATCGTCTTGCTTTGTCGCCTGAGTTGGATAGAATCCATAATGTCTTTCATGTTTCTATGTTGCGAAGGTATAGATCTGACCCATCTCATGTTTTACCAGCTGAATCTATTGAGGTGAGTCCGAATCTAACTTTTAAAGAAGAACCAATTGCTATTTTGGCACATGAAGTGAAAGAGTTGAGAAATAAGAAAGTGCCACTTGTAAAAGTTCTTTGGAAGAATCATGGTAGAGAAGAGGCAACTTGGGAGAATGAGCAAGCGATACGAGATCAGTATCCTCAACTGTTTCAGACTTGATATCAGGTAATTTCGAGGATGAAATTTCTTTTTAGAGGGGGAGAATTGTAATATCCCAAAGTGCGCCCTAGAAGTTTTGATATAATTGTTGTTTTATTTGGATTGAATGTATATGTTAAATTTGAAAGAGAAAAGAATTTAAGAGAGAGTGTATATGTTGTATATATGGAAATATATATAACATATACACAAGTCAAATAAGAAAGTCAAAAGAAGAAGATATTTATGTTTATTATTGTTGAATTAATTAATTAATGGAAATAGAAATTTAGATGAGTGGAAGAGAGAAGATGGATTATTTTAATATTAAAAATACTTGGTGGAGAATTAAGAGGAGACTAAATATTTGACTTTGATTTATTTTACTCTTCATTTTTCTTTTTCTTTTGGGGATGGCCGGCACACTAAAGAGACAAGAGAACAAGAGAGGTTTTGATTTCTAGGATCAAATTGAAGGAAGATTTCAAGAAAACAAGTTTGAAATTCAAGAAGTTCATCATTTTTGGTAAGTTTTCTCTTGATTTCTCTTGTTCTATTTGGAATTTTGTTTGAGTTTGATGGAGTGTAGTTGATGGTTGGAGTGTGTTTGTGTATGGTGTGTGTAAAAGTTTTGAAATGGAATTAAAGATAAGAAGTTAGGTTAGTGTTGGTGATGGAAGAGTAAGAGTTGTGTTTAGTGAAGTTGAAAGCATAGAATACATGAGTTTGGTACTTTATTGTATGATTTTTAATTAAATATAGAAAAATGTTCTTAAAGTGAATTTTTGATATGTTGTGCCTCTATGAGTCTAGAATGACTGAAAAATATGTTGATTTGATTTTGAAATGGTTATGATTTTGGAAAGATTATTTTTATTAGACCTGTTCCAGCAGGTACCTTAACTGAGACAGCTATCTTTCGGGATTTTTAATAAACTGTAGAAAAATAATATCCAATTGAATTTTGGATATGTTGTTTCTTAGTGAGTCTAGTATATGAGAAAAATAATTTGGAACCACGTTGATTGAATTTAATTTACGGAATTCACAAATTCAGAACTGCTGCCAGGATGCAGGGCAATTGGAGCAGTCTGGTTGGGTGAACTATTTGACAAAAAATTTGTGTTCAGTTTGATCTGAAATTTTAAAGGAATGATTTTAAGATGTAAAAATAAATTCTGTAAAAATTTTAGAGTTTTTAGTCAAGTAAATTATTTTATACAATTTTTCAAAATAAGGATTAAGTTGAGTCCAAAACCAGAATTTACTATTCATATGGTCATTTTGCTAATATTCCTTTCGGATTAGGTTGTGAAGAGGTTGAATTGCCCTAACCTAAGTGTTGAGGATTCTTGGAAGAGTAAGTGTATAGATTGGTGTGAGTTGGTTTTAAGATAAGTACAAACTACATTATTGCATACATTCATATGATGTTGAGACTTAACACACATTTGATTGTAAATGTGATAAGGAACCTAATGCATTGTTGATGGATATTAAAAATCACATTATGTTTGGTAATATGTGAATGTTGTGATGAGCATGTAAAATATGTGTTAATGCCATTGATTATATCCATTTGAATAATGAACTGATTAATGTGATTTGAAATATAATATGAGATGGTTGAAACATATTTGCTTATATGATGATGAAATGAAATATGGAAATGAAATGTGAAAGATATGATGTTATGAAGAATTGTTTTATTGTGATTTGAGATCATATGAGATATGATGCCATGGTTGTTGGCTATGATGATGCAAATGAGATATATAATGGAGGCATGGTTGCCTAATTAATTATGAGAAATGAAATGAAAAGAGATTGAAAAAAAAAAGATAAATAAAATGATTGTGTGCCTAATATGTTAATTCAATTTTCAGAGTTCTGGTTTTGGCGGCATGCCTATGAATCACTAGATAGGTGAAATGACCGGGTCGTAAGCCGATTCCAGTTAGAAAATGTGAAATGTGATGTTTTTGGGGTGAAATGACCGGGTCGTAAACCTCAAAAACAAATTATTGAAACTAGATTGAGTGAAATGACTGGGTCGTAAGCTCAAATCTAGTTGATTATCCATGGATAAATGTATTGATGATTGTGATTATGGACCAAAGCAGTAACTCTGAACTTTGAATAACATATTAGATTTCTTTTTGGGCCCGTGCTTGTCTTTGTTTATATATATATAATTCAAAAAGGGGAAACAAATGATTAATGAGATATATATTTGTCTTTGCTTTAATATGATTATGGATGTGGAAATTGTGAGTAGTACTTCATGAATTGTTTATGAAACTTGATTGTGTGGCATTGGCATTGCATCAAAGCATAATATTATGGTTGTTTGTACCACTAAGTCGTTGGCTTAGCGCGATTGTGGTTTATCGCGCAGGTTGCACAGGTGACAGGGTGGAACCGGAGAGTTCCTCTAGGCCGAGTAGAGCTTAGATTCTGAAGTGTGAATTGTGGGCTTAAAGATCAAAGACTGACTGCCAAACATGTATAAACTTTATGTTTTGTAAAACTTGAGTTTTGATGTATATGAATTTGTAAATATTGTTACTTTCTGCTGCATAGTGAACAAATATTTTATCTACTGTATTTCATAATAAACCTTTACTTTATTTTGTACTAGAAGTGTAAATCCTTTTTGCAGGTTGTAGTTGAGGTTATAAGGGGGATTTATTGGGAGTGTACTGAGAATGATTTTGTTTGCATTGGTTTGTGTAAAAATGTTTTCAAAAATCAGAAAAAAACCAGTTTTGTTGACACTTGGGACTCAATTTCTAGACGAAACTATGGCAAAATTTCTGTAAAAATCGGAACTAAAAAATTGACTAAGTAAAATTGGTAACAACATTAGGATAGTGTGGCACCTCTACTCAGCTTACACACGTAGGTCGGGAAGGGGTGTTACAGATCTCCTACCTTGCATAAACAAAATTTCTAAAAGAAGGAATTATTTAAGGTAAAAGAAAAATAAAATAAAATATAAACAATGTAAAATAATTTAAAATATATATGACTAATAAACAATTACGCCAATTAGCTTCCCCGGCAACGGCGCCAAAAACTTGTTACGCTCTAATAAACACTACTAAAGCTACACTCGCAAGTATACGAGGCTGCTGTAGTATTTCGGTGAACACCTCAAGGTCGCAAATAATAAATTATTAATAAAATTAAATTGCTAAACAACTAATGAAAATAGAAAGGAATTGAATTTAATGCAATGAAAGAAAATTGAACAAATAAATTGATTCACTTAATAGAAAAGCCTAGGGTTTGCACTTCTCTACTAATTTATATGTATGAATGGCTATTCCTCTCAATTGATTTTAATTTCAAAAATCAGATTTCAAGCAACTTAATTAATCAAATTATGGAAATAAGCTCTCGCATTCAATCCTTTTTCAATTAATCTTACTACAATCAAAATGATCTTTTCCTTAGGTTTATATTTCTAATTCGCCTAAGTCCCTAATTAAATTATTCCAGTATTAGATTTCATTTCTCAATCCTTCATCTAAATACCTAAAACACATAATTGGTGGCCAATCAATTATATATTAACATTAATTCATTCAATTAAGGATAAAAGAAATAAATCAATTAAGAGAAATAACCAGTTCATACAATCATAGTAGATTCATACAAACCCTAGACTAGATCAAAATTAGTTCATAGTAATGCTATCAAACAAATTCATCTTATTAAAATTCAAAGAAATTAATTTAGACATTAAAGAATTCATAAATAAAATTTCAATGAAAATTAAGAAATAGAGTTGAAGAACAAAACCAATTACAATCTTCCTTTGGTTTCTGAAGAATCTCTTGCTCAGATTTTTGCTAAAAGAATAATGTAATGGGTAGAACTAATTTGATCTAGAGTGTTTGAATAAAAGTGACATCAATCTTTGATAGATTTCTTATTTCAGAGATAAATTCCAAAAGAAAAATGAAGAATGGCTCAAAAGTATCACCCTCTTGACCTAATCTTATCTATTTATACAATTCCCTTCGCTAAAAATTTGCGCAAGCTGGTATTTGGGTGATGGGTGTGACACGGCCATAAGCTTGGCCGTGTCACATGAGTGTGTCACCTTATGCTTCTCTATTTTGCTTGTCTTTTCTTTGGCATGAGGTGGGACATGGCCGGTGTCTTGGCCGTGTCACTTGAATGTGTCAGCTTCTATTTCTCCTTTCCTTCCTTTCTTTTCTTTCATTGATTTTGGTCTTCAAGTGAGACACGGCCAGTGGCTTGACAGTGTCTCCTAGCCGTGTCAGCTTCTGCCAAAATTCCCTTTGCGGTGACACGGCCAAGCTTGATTTGGCTTGGCCATGTCTTGCTTGATTCATGCTCTTCTTTCTTTGTTTTGATCTTCCAAGGGAGTTTTTGCACTTTAACCTAAAACAAACACTTAAAACAAACTTCAAACAAAAATCAAATTAAACATTAACTAAAAACACATAAACATCATACTAAAAACTAGTACAAAAATGATCTAAACACTGGGATAAATTAAAAACTACCATAATGCTGAAATCACTAAAAAAACAGATTAAAACTACAAAAATGAATGAAGAAAATAATAATTATCATAATAAATAAATAGCAATTTGAGAACAAAAACTAATAAAACAAGGCTCAGAATCCTTGGGTGGTGCCTGCAGCTCCACCATCATCTCACGGTTTAACCGTTTCAAATTATCCATGCCTAAAAGTTTAGGGAGCCCATCCCAAGTCATCAGGAGGCATCCATCCAACACCCCCAAACTGCGACCAAGTCTCGTGACATATATGCCACCATGCAAGTTACCCGGTACCCCTTTCTTGTATTGCTCATAGAAAAAGTGTGTGATAGCATGAGCTATGTTGCACAAGATCTTCTAGACCATGCAGTTCATGAAGAACATCTCCCTCAAGCTAACAACTCTCGTACTGCTGAGTCGAGCCGTAATGGTGTAAACCAATAGATTATGTGCCACTCAATAATGGAAGGACTCAAAATTTGATGCCTTGGATACCTTCAGTTGATACTTGGTAGCATTCGGTGCAAACGTGCTCCAAACCATAGAAGGAATGACATCATACTCCTCAAAGTCTACCTTGGAGTTAAGATACTCTATGGTCTGCACCTCCTCCGTAGTAAATAGACCCAAATGCATGCCAAGTTCATTGATGCTCATCTAGAATTGCTAACCACCCAACCGAAACTTTATCGTCGGCTCGATGATGGAGATCTTGTTTTTATCGAAGTGAAAAATGCAAAAGAACTCCAAGGTTAACTCTTTGAATGAAGGCTCATTGATGGAGAAGAGTTGTTCCCATCCCGGCTAGTTTATCAAATCCTGAACCTCAGTTAGTATGTTGGCTCGCTCTATGGCACCCCAATCCAAAACCCTAGGTGGTGACCAATCCTTGTTCCCTAATAGTTCAAACCATTTTCGCTCCTCTGAAGTTGAGAATTGAAGGCACTTGTGGCCGACTATAAATTTTGAGATGGGGTGGGTAGCTGGTCGGTTTGAGCTACCTTCACCTTTAGCCTGCTTAGTTGGTAATTTAGATGGCACTTATTTGTGAGGACCCATGATCTGCAAAATAAATAAGAATATCCTCAAAACAGTGTACACCAAAAAATCCAAGAAGAGCAACACAATAAACCAACCCAATGAAACCAACAATAGCAATGCATTATCAAACAATAAAAGAGCAATTTTAGCTTGAACGATAATAGCAAGGCATTAACAACAAGAGCCATGAACCATTGCTTAAAAAGGGAATTTTTTTTTTTAAATCCACACAATAGTCAATCTCCAAACCCAACATTGCTACAAGTCAATAACACTATAGCCCAACGCAACAAAAATAAAGGATTTCAACTCATTATGCATAAACAATCAATAAAAGTGTGCCAATGTGTGCAACTTAATTCTGGCCATAGAATTTTCTAAAACACAATGAATAAAGCACAACAACTTCACAACACTTGAATAAAACTTGAAATCCCATAGTCAAAAATTTGAAATCCCTAGAAAATAGCTATGGCAAATAAACAAATCCAAAATAAAATAGAGTCTCTAAGAATCCAAGAAAATAAAGCAAATCCAACAATCAACAAAGCTCAAATAATCTTCAATCAAATCATAAGAAATCTAGTGTTGAAATAGCAAAAGAAGCAAAAGAAGCAAAATAAAATTTCAAAAGTTAAGAGTGTGTACGTAAATAGCGTGAAGAATGTGATAAAATCGAAGGAAAATTGATGAAATCCCCTTCAAATCATGAAATGGGAGTGGAAATCCCCTCTAGGATGAATGGGTATGTGATTTCGAGTGTGGGAGTGTGAAGATTTGAGAGAAAATCAAAAGAGAGGGGAAGATGAGAGAGAAAAATATGTTGAATTAAAAATCGAGCACAACTTTAAAAACCCATGACACGCCTACAGACACGGTCGTGTGTATGGGCATGTCATAACTACTACTTCTGAACTAAAACAACATGCTCACTGACACATGCTTATCAATGGGCATGTTGTAGCTACTATGACTCAATTAAATCTACACGGCCAGTGAAATGGGCATGTAACTGGCGTGTGGTTGCTACTGTGAATCTTAAATTTAACCAAAATGACACAACCAATAACACAAGCATGGCGATGGGCATGTTGTAGCTACTGTGGTTCCATCTAAATGACACATCCAGTGACACAGGCATGTCACTGGTCGTGTAATAGCTACTATCTCTAAAAATAAATGACACGCCCACTAACACGGGCTTGTCTATGAATCAAGCTCAAATTACCCCTCAAAAGAAAATTTTCCTCAACAAAATCAAGTGAACTCAAAGTAACACCACACCAACCAATGAAAGAAGAATTAAAAACAAACAAAACAAATTAAAAACATAAAAATTAAAGAAACAAATATCAAAAACAAATAAAAATAGTGGGTTGTCTCCCACCCAACACTTCTTTAACATCGTGGTAGTTGGACGTTCGAGATTGGTTCATCTTTAGTCTTGGAGGTATAAAACCTCCTTCAAATCACTCAAGTCCCCCCTAAATATAGTTTAAGTCTTTGCCCATTAACCTTAAAATTCCCTTTTTCTGGGTGAGAAATTTCGATTGTCCCATTGGGAAAAACTTCTTTGACCATAAACGGACTAGGCCATCTTGATTTTAACTTACCTGGAGAAAGTTGAAGCCTCGAATTATACAATAATACCTAATCTCCAACTTGAAAAATGTGAGTATCATGCCATCTCTTAGTCCGCACCTTATACGTTCTTGCATTGTCATAAGCTTGTGATCTCCATTCATCGAGCTCATTAATCTGCAATTTCCTCCTATAGCTAGGTCAAGGTTAATCTATTTTATAGCCCGATAAGCATTATGTTCAATCTCCATAGGTAAATGACAAGCCTTTCCATATACTAGCCTAAATGGCATAGTACCCAATGGAGTTTTGAATACAGTCCTGAAGGCCCATAGAGCATTGTCTAATTTTCAGACCAATCCTTTCGGGATTGATCTACAATTTTTTGAAGGATCCTTTTTATTTTTCTATTTGTATTCTCAACTTGGCCACTAGTTTGGGGATGGTAAGGAGTAGAAAATCTATGTGTAACACCTAGCCTTTTGAAAACTTTCTCAAGCTGAGCATTACAAAAGTGAGTACCCCTATCACTTATGATTGCTTTTGGAGTACCAAATCGAGAAAATAACTTTTTCAAAAACCTGATCACTACCCTAGCATCATTCGTTGCTAAAGCTTGGGCTTCAGGCCATTTAAAGACATAGTCTATAGCTATAAGAATATATTTGTTACCAAAAGAACTAGGAAATGGTCCTATAAAGTCGATCCCCCAAACATCAAAGACTTCACACACTAGAATTCCATTTTGGGGCATCTCATCATGAGAGGAGATGTTTCCAGTTCTTTTACAATGGTCACAACATTTCACAAAATCATAGCTATCCATAAACAGTATGGGCCAATAAAATCCTGATTCTAGCACCTTTTGAGCAGTCCTATTGTCTCCCATATGACCACTAGCTGGTCCAGCATGACAATGATGAAGAATATTCATCATTTTAGGCCATGCCACGCAACGCCTGATTGTGTGGCCTTTATATAAACTAAACAAGAAAGGATTCTCCCAGAAGCAATATTTCAAGTCAGAAAAGAATTTCTTCTTCTCTTGATAAGTCATATCTTTATTCAGTTCCCTAGTAGCCAAGTAGTTAGCACAATCTATAAACCATGGTACTTCAAAAGTACTTACCATGGCATAAAGCTGCTCATTAGGGAAATGATCATCAATGTTCCCTTCGTCAAAATTCTCCAAGTTTGGGTTCTCCAAGAGTGAAAAGTGATATGTTGCCAGATTTTTAGCTTTATTTTTGTCTTGAATCTTCAAATAAAATTCTTACAATAACAAAACCCAATGAATTAGCCTAGGCTTTGCATCTGTTTTGGCAAATAAATACCTCAAAGCCAAGTGTTCCATATACGCAGCCACTTTGGACAAGTTCAGATATGACCTAAACTTGTCAAAAGCAAAAACCACAGCTAGAAGTTCTTTCTCTGTAATTGTGTAATTGGCCTGGGCTGCATTGATCGTCTTGCTTGCATAATAAATGGGCTAAAAATACTTCTCTTTGCGTTGACCCAAAACTGCCCCCACTGCAATATCACTTGCATCACACATCAGTTCGAATGGGAAATTTTAATCTGGAGCTACCATGATTAGAGCATGGGTCAATTTCTCCTTAAGTGTTGTGAAAGATCTTAAACATTCCTCATCAAACACAAAATCAACATCCTTCACAAGGAGTCTTGTTAGAGGATGAGCTATCTTAGAAAAGTCAAGTATAAACCGCCGATAGAAACCTGCGTTTCCGAAAGCTTTTGATGTCCTTGACTGATGTGGGGGTGGTAGTTTCTCAATGGTTTCCACCTTTGTCCGGTCCACCTCAATACCCTTGCTTGAAATCTTATGTCCCAACATGATTACTTCTTGAACCATAAAATTACATTTTTTCCAATTAAGTACCAAGTTTGTTTCCTCACATCTTATCAAGATCCTCTCAAGATTTTCCAAACAACCTTTGAACGAGCTACCATAAACCGAGAAATCATCCATGAACACCTCCATAATATCCTCAATAAGCTCATTAAAGATTGCCACCATGCACCATTGAAAAGTTGCAGGTGCGTTGCATAATCCAAATGGCATCCTTTGATATGCGAATGTCCTATATGAACAGGTGAATTTAGTTTTCTCTTGGTATTCCGAGGCAATAGGAATTTGGAAGTAGCTGAAAAGGCCATCCAAAAAGCAGCAATACTCATGCCTGAATAATCTCTCCAACATCTAATCAATGAAGGGCAAAGGAAAATGGTCCTTCCTAGTTGCATCATTTAACTTTCGGTGTTTGATGCAAACCCTCCAACCGGTAGCTGTTCTTGTTGGAATTAGCTCATTATTTTCATTAGGAACCACCGTTGTCCCTCCTTTCTTTGGTACTACCTGAACCGGGCTCACCCAAGAGCTATTCAAAATTGGATATATAATTCCCGCATCAAGTAGCTTGATTACTTTAGCTTTAACTACTTCTTTCATCTTAGGGTTTAGTCTCCCTTGTGGTTGCACCACTGGCTTGAATTCATCCTCCATCAGTATTTTGTGAGTGCAATAGGATGGACTAATACCCTTGATGTCTACTATCTTCCAAGCTATAACTTGCTTATGCTTTTGTAACAACTCAATGAGTTTGACCTTCTGCTCAGAAGATAGGTGGGAACTCAAAATAATTGGCAATTTATTCTCCTCCTCCAGGAATCCATGCTCAAGATGATCTGGAAGGATCTTAAGTTGTAAGTTGGGTGGATCAATAACAGATGGTCATGACTTTTATTCTTTTGGCATTTCAATGGTTTCATATGTTCAACTCTTAAATGATTTGCTTGTTTCAAGATAACCAAGTTGCTCCAGTGCTTCCTGACCCTCAACATTATCCTGCAATAAACACAACTCAAGAGGATCCTTGGAAACAACATTAGTAACAATTTAAGGTTTCATGCTCAATGATATCATTGCATGAATCCACCTCATTAAGTGTAAGTGGGTGCTTCATAGCATAATGTATACTAAAAATAACTTTCTCGCTTCCCACTCTTAAGGTCAATGTGCTATTATGGACATCGATAAGGGCACGGGCTATATTAAAAAATGGCCTACCAAAGATAAGTGAAACATCTGCATCCTCATCTACATTAATGATAACAAAATCATTGGGGAAAATGAAATCCCTAACTTTTACCAACACATTCTCTATAATACTGAGGGTGAATTACTGACTTATCAGCAAGTTGAATGGTCATGAGTGTTGGTTTAGGTTCTCCAACACCTTTAAACATCTTGTAGGGCATAACACTTATGCTAGCCCGGCCCAAGTCATCTAATGCAATTTGAACTTCAAGATTACTTATCAAACATGGAATGATAAAACTATCAGGATCTTTTAATTTCTTAGGTAACCTCTTCTGTAAAATTGTTGAACTATTTTTTGACAATTGCACCAAAGATGCTTCCTCAAGTTTCCTTTTATTAGAAAGGATATCTTTCAAAAATTTAGCATATTTGGGCATTTGCGATAAAGCTTTAGCAAATGGGATATTAATGTGCAGTTATTTAAAGGGTTCAAGAAACTGCATGGTGTTCCAACTTCTTTAGTGTCCGATCGAGATCCCAGGTTTACTTCAAGATTTTGGAAGAGTTTGCATAGTGCTTTGGGTTCTCGACTGCATTTCAGTACTGCTTTTCATCCACAGACAGATGGACAGTCAGAGAGGGTGATACAGATTCTTGAAGATATGTTAAGAAGCTGTGTCATCGATTTCTCTGGAAGTTGGGAGAGGTTTTTACCTCTTGTGGAGTTTGCATACAACAACAGTCACCAATCTAGCATTGGTATGGCACCATTCGAAGCATTGTCTGGCAGACGGTGTAGGACACCTCTTTGTTGGAGTGAACTTGGTGAAGGTAAAATAATTGGGCCTGATTTGATTCAAGAAACTGAAGAGAAAGTAAAGTTGATTCGAAGCAGATTAAAAGCAGCTTCAGACCGACAGAAGTCTTATGCAGATCTGAAGAGGAGAGACATTCAGTTTGATGTTGGAGATAAGGTGTTTTTGAAAGTATCTCCTTGGAAGAAGATTTTGAGGTTCGGTCGGAAAGGAAAATTGAGTCCTCGTTTCATTGGGCCATATGAAGTGTTAGAAAGAGTTGGGCCAGTGGCGTATCGACTTGCTTTGCCACCTAAGTTGGATTGTATTCATAATGTATTCCATGTTTCTATGTTGAGGAGATATAGGTCGGATCCATCTCATGTGTTGCCATTTGAATCTATCGAAGTGAGCCCAGACTTGACATTTGAAGAGGAACCAGTTGCTATCTTGGCACATGATGTGAAAGAGCTGAGAAACAAGAGAGTGCCATTGGTGAAGATTTTGTGGAAGAATCATGCAAAAGAAGAAGCAACTTGGGAAAGTGAGCAATCTATGCAAGAGCAGTATCCGCAGTTGTTTCAGCTTTGATATCAGGTAATTTCGAGGATAAAATTTTCTTTTTAGAGGGGGAGAATTGTAATATCCCTATGCATGCCCTAGAAGTTTTATATGTTGTTGTTGTTGTTGTTGTTGTTGTTGTTGTTGTTGTTGGTTTAAATTGAGAAAAGAAAAGTATATGTATATGTGTTTTGGGAAGAAATAGGGTTTAGAGACAAGTTTATATGTTGTGTATATGGTGATATATATAACATATAAAATGGTCAAAGAGAGAGAGAGTCAATGCAAGAGGAGATTTTTATATGGCATGTGAAATTACTTAATTGGGTTTATAAGAGACAAAAGCTAAGTTAAGTGATGAGGGGTATATGAGTAATTGCTTGAAATGAAATGCATGGTGGAGATTAAAAGAAGAAAAGGTGTTTGACTTATGCATTTTCTTCTTTCTTTCTTGAAGTGGCCGGCTATCAAAATAGCAAAGAGAAAGGGAGGTGTTCTTGAGGCAAGAAGTAAATTGAAGAGGCAATCAAAAAGTTTGGTTAGAGATTTGTGAAATTTCTTCATCTAAGGTAAGAAATCTCTTGTTTCCTTTGTTAATTTTGAAGTTATGTTTAAAGTGAAGTGTGATTTGTTGATGTAATGATTTGGTGTATTTGATATGTGTTTGCAAGTGTTAGAATTGATTTAAAGTTAAAAATTGGAATTGGTGTTGGTTTGGTTGTGATTATGGAAAAATAAGTGAAGATTGATAGTGGAAAATCAAGAGTAAAGTTTGAGTTAGGGTTTTGAGATGGTTTGTGTTCAAATGTGTTGTTTAAGTGGTTATTGTGATGAATATGTGTTATGACATGAGTTATATCCATTTGAGTGAGTTTGTGTTGGGAATTATATGTTAAAATGCATTTGGAAGAGGGTTGGTTACATTTAGGGTTTTGGTGATGAGTGACACGGCCAAAGGAAAGGAGAGACACGGCCAAGCCAAGGAAATTTGGGCGTGTTGGTTGAGTTTTTGAGAGACACGGCCGTGTCCCTTAGCCGTGTTCACTACTGGATTTTGGTTTTGGGAGACACGGTCACAAGCTTGGCCGTGTCCCTTACCCGTGTTGCTTACTGTCCAATTGGGTTTAGTGACACGGCCACAAGCTTGGCAGTGTCCCTCAAGTGGCTGCCCGTGTCCCTCAATTGTGTGGGTTAGGGTTTTAATTCTTTGTTCTTCTTGCATTGCTTTGGTTCTCCAAAGGTAGGTTGGTCCTTAAACCTAACCCTAAACACTTTAAACACACTTGAATCAATGAATGATATAATCAATGCATGTGTAAGGTCCTAAAACTATGAATCATATCAATTGTTCTTTGCCCTAATTGCATTGTTGGGATTGAACAATGTTATGTTATGCATTGTGAATGGTAATGTGCTTCATGAGTAATATACATTGAAATTGAAATGTATATCAAAGATGCAATAATAATTCAAATAAGACATGATATGAGACAATGCCATTGTGTTTGACTATGATGATGCAATTGAAAGAAATAAGGCATGTTTGCCTAAATGTTGTTGAGAATTGAGAATGAAAATGATAATTGAATAATAAATGAATTGTGTGGCTAATGTGTTATTCCATTTTCAGAGTTGGTTGTTGGTGGCATGCCTAATAAGTGTAACAATCTCTTGAAGTTAGGTTGGATTGAATCCTTGAAGCCTAATTGAGATGTTACCACCCTTGAAGCTAGGTTGGGTTAGTTCTTGAAGCCAAGTTGGGTAGAAGCTTAGCATGCTTTGCTCCCCTTGAAGCTTGGTTGAACTTAATCCTTGAAGCCTAGTTGGGTATATGATATTGATAAATGTGATAACAAAACCAAAGCATTAACTCTGAAAATTGAATGGCATATTAGTGTGTCTTGGGCCCATGCTTGTCTTTGTTTAGTGTTGATTATGAATGGTTAAATGAATACTAATGAGGTATATGAAAAGATATTGAAATGTGATATGTATTGTGAAAATATGTTGTTAGTTTTGCATATATGATATTACATGTATAATGTGGATTGAGAAATGACATTGCATTGCACTAAGTCATATCATTTGCATGATTATCTTACTAAGCCGTTGGCTTAGCGCGATAGTGTTTAATCGCGCAGGTAATAGAGTTGATAGAGTTGAACCCGAGAGTTCATCATGACCAAGTGAGAGTAGACCTTGAAGAATCCATTTTGGGAGCTTAAAGATCAGAGCAAACTTGCCAATCATGAATACTTCTTTATATTTTGTAAAGAAATGTTTAATATGTAAATATGTAAATATTTTATAACTTCCGCTGTGTAATATTTAAATGTATATATATATAAATAATATGTTTTGTTTTATAAGTAAATGATCTACTTTTCTATAATGTATAATGATAAGGGTATTGTATCAAGTTTAAAGTGTTTTGAATGTTAAAAGAACCGTAGCATCCCTATGTTTGGTGCACTTATACTACATTGTTGTGGTTGTAGTGTGTGTGCATTGGATATGGGGGTGTTACAGTATATGAATGTTCAAATAGTCAAGTAGCTTAACATATTTCCTATCCAAAATGTGTTAAGCCACATTAAATGCAAATACCTTTATTTAATTATTTATTGATTTATTTTTAAAATGATAATTTTTGTCTTCCATTCATAAATAATTTATTTTAAAAATGATAATTTATTGATTTATTTCAAAAATGACAATTTTTGCCTTCCATTCATAAATAATTTATTTTTTAATTATTTAATTAATTTTAATTTTACAAAGCATTTTTATAATTTTGCCATTTGACCATTGACTTTCTTCTTTAAATGTTGGCTTTTGTACATGTTATATGTATTTCATATATATATTACATATGCACTTTAGTTTCTCACTTGTAATCCTTCAATTTTTTATTTAAATTATTTATTTAATTTATATAATTTAATTTTTATAAATTCACAGATGTTACACCCTAACCCCCTACTAGGTTAGGAAAGTTGGATACATACGGGGAAGGTGAGAATGACTCAACACTTCGATAACACTCGGTTCATTGAAACCGATCTCTTTTTCAGGTCTAAATATTATTGAACTCTTTAATTATTATAATACCATCTATATTACATGCAATTATAATAAATAAATATTCATTATATTAAAGTAAAAGCAGTCAAACAAATTCGGCACCCATACAAAATGAAAACATAGCCTTATAAAGTCCAATGTCCATAATGCAAATAAAATGGGACACCCATAAAAGGGTGCAAACATGTCCCTTATATTGATCCCCAAACATAAATAAGTTAAAAGAAACAAATCAAATAAACAAGACACCCACAAAGTGAAAACATGCCTATTACAACCTTAAAAACAAAACAATAATAAATAACAAACCATGAACACATATATAATAATCATATGTATAGTCATTAAGAAATAATAAAACTAGAGATTAAATAAAATGAAATTAAGATTAATCATAAAAATTGCAATGCACAAGTAAATCTTAATATTAACCCCTTAATGAAATATAGGACATAACGCGCACAACGATCCCACTAGCCGATTAGGCGGCAGAGCCCCCCGAAATGTCAACAATTTATAAATAAGGATTTTGGGTCATAGTGCAAACAATTTAAGGTAAACTACCAATATTAGGGTTTTATAACCTAATTAGGGTTTTAATCATGCAAAGCTAGGGTTTTAGACTAAAACTAAGATTATAATATGCAATTAGTGTTTGATACACAAACTAGGACTAAGACATGTAGAATTAGGGTTTAATATATAAAATAGAATTAAAACAATGCAAGATTAGGGTTTAATGCAAACTATGGTTTTTCTTAAAAATATGACCGTACAAGTTAAGGTTTAAAATTATAAAACTAGCATGCAATTAGGTTTATATGGCTTACTGTGTGGAAGGTGCAAAATCAAATTTATCATTTAACAACACACTGGGCTAACAATAAAGAAAATCTATAAAATTTAATTGAATTGGTTAATAACAAGTCATGCCTGCATTGTTGGCTCCAACAAAACTATTGTGTTAAACCAAGCTTCATTTAAACACCACAACCCTATAGGAGTTTGAGCTTGATAATGCTACTACCTGGATCAAACTAAATTTTGGTTGGTTCATCAATGATATGAGGATCACTTGATATCTTAGCTACTGTCTCCTTTTATTTTTTCTTTTTGTCTCTCCTTTTTGTTTTTGCGATGATGGTAATTTTATTGGTAGTCTCAGCTCTCTGTTCTTGTTTTTCAAATTCTGTGTGTTTCCTGATTGTTAAAAGATGGCCTTCCCTCTCTCTATTTTATGTTGGTTGTATTTATAAGCCAAAATTAGGGCAACTATAGTGGAATAATCCTTGCTCGATTCAAATATTCCTTCTGCTTATCCCTATCTCATTCGAATTCTGAATGCAATTATAGCCTAATCCAGTTGTAATTAGGGCCTAATGATGAATTGGCCTAAGCCAATTTGCTATCGATGGCCCTTATGGTGAATTGGCTAGGCCAATTCGTAATGAGTTTGTATTTTAGTGTTGGTCTGGCCCGGTTTGGATTTCAAAATTTTACCGGACGTCATTTAGGTTTTCAAAATTGGACTATACTAGGTTTAAGCCTTTAAAATTAGATTGGATTAGGTTTAAGCTTTTAAAATTGGATCGAATCAGGTTTGGCTCCTACTTGAACAATCTTGAATTTATTCAAAGAGTTAAAAGTAATAGGTTTTAAGCTGACCTCAGAGTTGTTTTGATATATTGGGTTTTGGACCTGCGATATCCTAGTTTGGGTTCTGGACCAGGGAATTAGTTTGCCTTATGGACCCAGACATGGTTTGGGTTTTAGAGTCAAATTGATTTGGGTTTTAGACTCGTGAATTGGCTTGGGTTCTGGACCCATGACTTGGTTGGGATTCTGGTCTAGGATTGGTTTGGGTTCTAGACTTATATCAATTTGGGTTCTTGATGCGTATCAATTTGGGTTCTAGACCCAAATTGGTTTCAATTTTGGACCCAAATTGATTTGGGTTCTAAACCCAGAATATTTTGAGTTTTGGACCTGCAAAGCTCTTTTAACTTGACTGAACTTTTGTCATTTGAGAATTTTAGCTTTCTTTTTAGCCATCGACTTCAACTCATCTTGCTTGACTGTCCTTCTGTCATTTGAGAGTTCTGGCCTTCTACCCATTAACTTCTACTCTTCAGTGCTGGAGTAATGATCATTTCTGGCCCTAGGTTGGAATCCTCCCATAACATTGACTTGCTCAGCATTACCCAAAGACTCATATGCAGAGGGGCAAATATTTGCTCCATGCCCCAGAGTTCCACAGATTCCACATGCTTCTTGAGTATATGAAGAAATATTGTTCTTCATATTCAGCATCTGCACTTGCTTTGTCAACTCAGCTATCTGACTGACCATCTCACTATTGGCTTCTAGTTGATTCACCCCTTTACTTCTTCCCCTGACACTCTTCTGTTGAGAATTAGCTCCCAACATCTCAAAGATATCATAAGTTTCAGCTGCTGTCTTTTCTCCCATGGCTCCCCCAGCTGCATTATCAACAGTGTTCTGAAATTGCTGGGTGAGACCATCATAGAAAAACTGGTTCAGAAGTTGAAGTGGGTAATGATGGTGTGGACACTGGATCAATAGCATCTTGAACCTGTCCCAAGCCTCATGAAATGGCTCTCCTTCAATTTGAGAGAATGTAGCAATCTTCCCTCTCAACTCAGTTGTCTTCTGATGTGAATAGAACTTGCCCATGAATTTATTATAAACTTGCTCCCAAGTTGTCAGTGAGTTTTCGGGCAACATCATAAGCCAGCTCTTTGCTCTATCTTTCAAAGTATATGGAAAACACCGCATCCTCAACTGATCCTCTGTTAATCCTCCCAATGGAAAAGTGTTGAGGGTGGAGTAGAAATCCCGAATAAAGTTCAAAGGATCTTCATTTGGAACTCCATAGAATGAGGGCAACATATTGTAATGGATGTTCTTCAATTCATAATTTCTTGCTGCATCTGTCAGTCTTATGCAAGAAGTGGAAGTTCCAATGACAGGTCTAGCAAAGTCTCTCATCGTCCTTTGTCTTTCTTCAGCCATTTTAACAGATTGTGCAGATTCCGACTCACAATCAGAAGTGTCCTCCTCTAAAGTATCAAATCCTGTGTAAAGCTCAAACTCTTCCCTGCTCCTTTTCACCCTCTGAATTTCTGGAATGAATGGATGTAGCTCTCCTTCGAGTGATCTCCTGCCTTGCATAAACAGAATTGTCTAGAAAAAGAAACAATTAAAAGCAAAAGACAAAATAAAATAAAATGAAAACAATGAAAAATAATCTAAAATAATTTTTTTAATAAACAATTACGCCAATTAGCCTCCCCGGCAGCGGCGCCAAAAACTTGTTACGCTCAAATTAACTCTACCACAATGCGTCACTCGCAAGTATACGAGGTAGCTGTAGCAAAGGTGATCGCCCCAAGGTCGTTCTCTCAAGGAAGCTAAAGTGGTTAATTTCTTATCAGATTATGTTTAACAAGTAATAAAGAGATTTATAAATTGCTAAATAATGAAGAAGATTGATTAAAGTTTAAAACAATAAAAGTAAATTGAGCTGTGTTTTGATTCACTTGATAGAATGGTCTAGGGTTTGCACTTCTCTACTACTTATATGTATGAACGGTTATTCCTCTTAACTAATTCAATTTCAAAGATTAAATCTCAAACAACTCAACTAATCAAGTCAAGGAAATAAGCTTTCGCATTCAAACCTCTTTCAACTAATCTTGTTACAAGTGAAATAATCTTTTTAATAGGTTATATCTCTAATTCACCTAAGTCCCTAATTGAATTGTTCAAGTATTAAACTTCATCTCTCGATCCATCATCTAATACCTTAAAACACATAATTGGTGATCAATCAATTATATATTAACAATGTTTCATTCAATCAAGGCTAAAGAAATTATTAGCTAAGAGAAAAACCAATTCATACAATCATAGCAGATCCATACAAACCCTAGACTAGATCAAATTAGTTCATAATGCAATTAAACATATTCATCTTATTAATGTTCAAAGAAATCAAAATAGACATGATAATATCCATTCAATAAAAATAAAGAGAATAAGTTCAAGAACAAAACCAAGTTACAAACTCCTTGAAGCTTTTGAAGAATCTCTTGTTCAATCTTGCAAGAAGGATGTCTTGATGGCTAGAACAATTTAATCTAATCTAGTTTAATCCAAAATGAAATTAAAATCAAAGAAAACAAAGTTAAAACCCTAGCTCTAATCTCTGACGGCTCCAAAATCTATTCTAAATCGTCCAAAAAAAAACCCCCAAAACCTAACTTTTTTTCTTCCTTTTATACGAAACGCGGCTTTAAAATTCGGTGCGCGTATATTTCATGAGGGACACGGCCAAGTCAGATGTGACTTGGCCGTGTGAGTGGCTTTTGGAGGGACACGGCCAGGTGACTTGGCCGTGTCCCTTGCCTGTGTTCGCTACTGCATGTTCTCTTCCTTTTCTTCTTTGATTGAGTGACACGGCCAAGTCAGAGGTGACTTGGCCGTGTTGCACTTCTTTGGAGGGACACAGCCAGGTGACATGGCCGTGTCCCTTGCCAGTGTCCTCTACTGTGAGTGTTAAATCTTCTTTGCCTTTGGAATTGGTGAGACACGGCCAAGTCAGAGGTGACTTGGCCGTGTTGCTTCATTTTTGAGAGACATGGCCAACTGACATGGCCATGTCGCTTGCCAGTGTCGCCTGACATGGCCATTTCGCTTGCCAGTGTCGCCTGACATGGCCATGTCGCTTGCCAGTGTCGCCTACTGTGATGACTTGGCCGTGTTTGAGCATATTTGGAGAGACATGGCCAGGTGACTTGGCCATGTCGCTTGCATGTGTCGCCTACTGTGATGATATCTTTTCTTCAGTCTTGGTTCCTGGCTTTTTTAACCTAAAACAAAACTCAAACAAACTTTAAACAAAAAGTAAATAAACAATAACCAACAAAACATAAACACCGTACTAAAAACTAGATCAAAAACGACATAAACACTGAAATAAACTAAAATTACAAAATTAACAAAAACACTAAATAAACCGATTTAAACTAATAAAATACCTAAATAAAACAATAATTATTATAATAAACAAGACACAAATCTATAACAAAAACTAACAAAACACTTGTCATAAGTGTCACACCATCTCAGGGAAGGTTATGGATTTTATAAGCCAATAAAAAGCAAGCTAAAATATTATGAAAGCTCAAAGGGACAAACTAGGGATTGATATAAATAGGGTGGATACTAGTCATTGGCTCACCAAACAATTCCTAGATCATCTTCCTCTTGAATAAGCAAAGTTCAATTTTTCCTCAAAAGTTTATCAAAGCATGTTCTAAGATTTACTAGAACCTGGACACATGTTATTATGCAAGAGCCCTCTCTATGTAAGCATACATAGCTCAATGCTATAGAACAATTCCCTCAACTAGTAAAGTCATTTGAATGATGATGCATGGATACACTAATTTATGAATATCAAGCTAGATTCGTCATTGGTCGAATACTAAAATGTCAAAAACCAACAAAATTTTAAATTCAACAAAAGTTTCTTATTTAAGCCATTTTGATTTGAAAAAACATAATTATCCCAATGACATACCAATGAAAGAAGAAATAAAATTAGCAGCACTCAAGCCTAGGGAAGCTTGTTGAGTTGGAGTAAAAAATACTTTATCTACTTGGATAGTTCAGGGGCGAGGATCTCATCATTTTGTACCTCTTCTACTTCAGGTTTAGAGGTCCATCCTCCTTCCTTAGTCTATGATTCATCACCACTATTAGTTTAGTCCCAAAACACATTCATACTATAAAGAGTCAAAACTTCCTTACTCATAGTGGTCTTGAATCCACTAGATGAATTCTCCCCCTTCTTCATTTTTTCTATACCCACTCTTGAAAAGAGGATAAAACAAAATCTTCCTTCTATCCTCCTATTCAAAATGTCACTGGTGGTACTCTGTCAAACATAGGCAAAGGATTATCTTTCATAATGGGTTTGTTGGGTTCGGGCAGTTTACCACTATCAATAAAATCTTGGATCTCATGCTTTAACTGAATGCAATTATCTATCTCATACCCTTGCATCTGGTGGAATTGACAAAAAGCCTTAGTGGTCAACGGGCCAATGGTTGTAACAACCCTTTCTTTCATAGCCTGTTAAAAACCCAATATAAGGTTCTCCCTGGATTTGAAAACTATTTCCTATTTGCTTGACCAGTTATTGCATTGACATCCACTGCTTTTTATGTGCTTTATCCACTGGTTTGATAATTTCCTTCTCATTCCTTCTTCTAGAAAAATGATTCTTCTCCCTTTCCCACTCTTCAATTTGCAAGCCAACTTAGAGAAGGTCTTTGAAATCTTTGATAAGAGTGTGAGACAACCACTCATAGAGGTTGGGCATGACACCTCTTGCCATTATTCTAATCTGGTCATATTCATCAAGCCTCTTTTTAAGAAGAGCAGCCTTGTTTCTCCATCTTTTCACATAGTCAACAAAATTCTTATTCTGCTTTTGCCTGAAAGTCTCTATCACCATCAAGATTACTTCTAGGTCAACATTGTACCCATATTGCTAATTAAAGGCTTTATACAGTAAATCCCAATCTTTTTGGGTATTTTTCTCTAACGTGTTGAACCAATTTTGCACAATAGGATCCAATAAAAGCATGAAATATCTTAGGGTTTGAACCTTAATAGCTCTAGCATATTGCATGGCAATGATGCATTGCTTGATAAGTAAGTGGGGATTTCATGTTCCATCAAACTTAGCAAATGGAGGCATCTTTAACTTTTAAGGGACTACCTCATCATCTTCAAATAGCTTGTCCAACTCTGACACCTCTTCAGTCTTTAGCTTCTTTTCAAACTTCTTTTCTAAGTTAGTAATCAATTCTTTCACATCATCACTTTTAGTTTTTTCCACAGTCTTCTTTTCTTTCTTCTTTTCTTAAGGCTCCTGAAAATATGCACCCCCATCGTTATCATCCATCACTTCCTTATCTTCATCAAAGGTCACTTCAGCTACCTTAGCCTTTCCCATATCATTTTGCTTCTTGTTACTAGCAAATGCTTCAGCATTGTTATCCTTGAATAGTGAACATAATTGACTACGTACAATCTCAGCTAGGGTCCCTTTCTTCTTCCATCTTGGAGTTGAGGGCATCATTCACCATCTTCTAAACTTGCTTAAGTTCCTTTTCTTTTGATGTGAAACTGACTGAATTCTCACTGGATTCTAAGCCATAGGTGGGGTTGTCGTAAGCTTTTGAACTGTTGTAGTCCAGGTCTATGAGCTAGAAAGGATTAATGCTAATGTAATGCAATGCATCTATGCATGTATGCATGATTAATAAATAAACAAATAAATAGAATTGGAACGTTCCTTCCAACCTTATATCTTTCACATATGAGTGGTGAGTCTCTTTTCCTAAGTGTTATGGTCAACAAAAATATCAATAGGGGATACCTTTGTTTTCAAGAGGCTCTCAGATGAAGTAATCAACAGTTATGTTTTAGAAATAAAAGCCCATTTATGATAATTCTCATTAATTAAGCCTTAATCATTTGGGTCCACTTGAAAAGTTCATTCGCATTTTTGCTATATTATGGATTAAAATTGAATTAACACATTTATTATAAATAGACTTATTGCTTGAAAAAAGTAACTAATGATCCATGCTACAAACAAGCCCACGATTAACAAGTCTTAGTATAAATAAGGCACATAATTGATTTTAATATTTCATAATTGACCCAACTAATTGAAAGCCCAATTGCAAATTGAAAGTCTATTTCCAAAAAACTTTGATCCATTGTAAATAGGTTTTAATTTTCAAAGCCCAATTAAAGCTTTATTTTGAAAAATGGGTCGCAAATCAAAAGATAATTTCAAAGTCGATTGTAAAAAATCAATTTTTGGCTTGATACTTTGGCAATAATTTTTGACCCTACTTTTGTTGAAAAGATTTTAAGCTTATGAAAATGATTTAGGGGCTGAAAAGAATTTTTGGACCATAAAAATATTTTTGGACTGATACCATAATTAGGCCATATTAGGAAAAGACAAACCAAATAGACCATTACTCAAACAAAAATACATTAATCATAGTCAGACAAGAAGCATTTAGGGTAAACCTAAGAAAAGTTACTAGGCCAACTACATGGGCTTTAGTCTTTAGGGTAAAAAGGCCTGGTTCCCATAGCAATTATATACAAAATGGTAAAAGACTATGAGTGGTTATACAATGCTCTATCTCCATACCTTGAATGAAAGTATGGCATTACTTATATATATAACACAGGTTCTATAAGGCATCCTAACTCACACACATAATGCAATCTAAATGATACAATGAATAATACCATAATAATAAAGAATAATATAATATAAAGACCAATGAAATTAACTTCTCTTATCCCCAGTGAAGTCCCCACTGTTAGGGTGATTTTTGCCCTCACCCAGGTGGAATGGATCTTACGACTGCGTTACTATTAGGCTTGGGGCCTTAGAGAACATAGGCCTAAGGTCACCACCCGAACGGGCCTGGATGATAGAAAGTGTGGATGACTTGATTCTTAGGGAATCCTTAACCCCTTACTGGGTTCAGAAAGTTGGATACGCATGGAGATCGATTCATTGGAATCGGCCTCCTTTTTAGCCCTGAATATTATTGAATTCTTTAATTATTATAATACCATCCATTTTACATGCAATTATAATAAATAAATATTCATTTTATTAAAGTAAAAGTAATCAAATAAATTGGGCCCCAATACAAAATGGAAACATGCCCTTACAACGTCCAATGTCCATAATACAAATAAAATGGGACACCCGATGGAGAATTTATGCTAACGCAGTGATACCGCAAGTGCACGGATCGCTCAAGTAATAAAATAGTGAGAAGTTATCGTTCCACTGGGGACAAGGTCAAATATTAGTGCAAATTTACATTGTTGTTTAGCGAATCAATTGTTTGTGTGATGATTAAAACAAAATATGAATTACTTAATAAACTAAAGTGAAGAAAAATTGAATATTGTTCAACAAAAGTTGATGATGAAAATACTATCCAGATATTGAATCCCCTAGCCATAAAAAGCATTTATGAATATCAATATAAATAAATCAAATAATAGAGTTGAATTGGCATTCCCCTAAATTAGATTAAAACCTCTTTCAAGTGAATTAATCCCTAATCACTAAATAGAATGCTAAGAATCTCTTTTCAAGAATAATTAAATAGATCTTGCAATAAGAACAAGGAACTTTAAACCAAAGGGTCTTGTAAGTCTATCTCTAGCACTCCAATCAACCCTCAATCCTAATGAGCATTCTGTTCAAATCAAGCTTTCTCAAGTCAATAATATGAAAATTGAAACAAATTAATAAGCATGCTATTATCAATTGGAAATAAGAAATTAAGAATTAAAAGGATAAAAAAACTCAATCAAATGATTTAATTTAATAAGAATTATTCAATCCATGCAATAAAGCTAGGTCTTATCAATATCTAGATAGATAAAATGTTTAGCTTATGTTCTTAAATAGAAAACAAAAATAGAGGAAATAAGTAAAAGAATTCAAATAATCCATAATGAATGATTTGTGTTTCTTCATTTCAATCCTCGAATCTTGGATTAAATCTTGCATGAATCGGATCTTCACCTTCACTCTTGGCTGCCAAAAACTCTCTTTTTTCTTCGAAAGTCGACTCTAAAAATAAAACTTGATCCCTAATTCACTCTTTAGTTTAGATTTTATAGCCCAGAGATTTTTGCCTGACACACCCATGGACACGCCCGTGTCTGTGGGCGTGTCAACAGTGTTGTTTTGAACTTTAATGACATGGGCAGTGACATGCCCATGTCCTTGGGCGTGTTGTTGCCACAGTAATGATGAGTTAGGGACATGCCCGTGTCATTGGGCATGCCATAGCTTTTGTAAGCCAGGAGTAATGGCACGTTCAGTGACATGCCCATGTCTCTAGGCTTGTCGAAGCTTCGATAAAGTAGTTGAATGACACTGCCACTGACATGCCCATGTCACTGGGCATGTCACTTGAAGAAGTTGCCCAAAATAGCTTCTTCCCATGTCTTTTGTTCGTGATTCTGGCCTAAATAACCTTAAGGTCCCGACGTGTCAAAAGTTTCTGGAATCAACCTTAATAAACACTTGAATAAATAAATTAAACTCAATTTGACAATAAATTTATTAAGAAATAGGGACAACAATATCATTAATTATATACTTATCAAATTCCCCCACACTTGAGTTTTTGCTTGTTCTCAAGCAAACCAAATCACTATAATAGGTAGAAATAAAAGACCCCTCTATATCCAAAGAAAACAAAAGCTTTTACAACATTTTAATTAGAAAACCCAACATTCTCAACCAAAAACTAAATCTCAAACATGATAGTTGAATTACGAAGTTTCAAAACAAAAATCTAACAAATCTAAAATCTAAAAATTCAGAGTTAAAAGATTGAGCATAAAATTCCAAGAACTCAAAAGTCATGAACGAAGCAAGAAAGTGTAAGTTTTCTCTTAAGTCTTATGACCCTTTGTAAAATGTATTGCGTTATACATTAATTTATTTTTATTTTTTTTTCAAAAGGAGCTCGACTTGTTTGAACTATTACTAACTTTTTGACGCGAAGGTAAACATTTGTGATGCTGGCCCCTGGTTACTCAGTTAGAATCACCATTCAAATGGCTACTAGCACTATTCATGATTCCAACTCATTTGTTTCAATTCAAGAGTTAAAATCAGCGGAACAGGGATAAATTTTCAAAGCTCTTGAAAAATTATTTTAATTTATTTAATTAATTTTTTTATAAAGTGGTCAGGAACTTAAGATAATAAAGATGTCATATTAAGTTTAACTCAAGTATCTAAAGAATTGGGATATGCTAAAAAATGTGACTAAGGTTTTAAACTTCATATGTGCAACTCTCATAAATTAACTACCTAATTCAAACTTGATGATGAAAAGGTGATCATTGATGATGATGATGATTGGGCTTAATACTACCAAGATGTTGAAGAGAAGAAGAAAGAACTGAAGGTTGTTGAGAAAGCAACTATTGAAAAGACCGAGACATTCGATGTTGAAAAGATGATTGCTGATTTAGAAAAGAAATTTGAGAAAGAAGCTGAAAACCAAAGAGATGTCTGAGATCGATAAAATATTTGAACAAGATGAAGAAGTCCCATACAAGTTCAAGATGCCATCCTTTGCAAAGTACAATGGCACCGAAAATCCTCATCTCCATGTGAAGCAGTATATCACTGCCATGCAGTCTGCCCGAGCTACTAAGGCTCAAATCATAAGGTACTTTATGCTCTCATTGGACCCTGTTGTCCAAAATTGGTTCAATACCTTAGATGATGGAATACAAAAGAGTTGGGATCTACTTTACAAAGCCTTCATCCAACAATATGGATATAATGTTGAGTTATAAGTTACCTTAATGGAAGTGGAGTCCATTAGACAAAGGCCAAATGAGAATTTTGTGGAGTATGTGAAGAGATGGAGAAATAAGGCTACTTTACTCAAGAAGAGGCCCGATGAATCCGATCAAATAAGAATGATTGTGAGAGGGGTGTTGCCTAATCTCCGTGAAAGGATGTCTCACACCCTTATACGAGATTTCAAAGATCTTCTCCAAGCTGGTCTACAAATTGAAGAGAGGGAAAGGGAGAAGAATCGCTTTTAAATAAGAAGGAATGAGAAAGGGAACAACCGGCCTAACAATCAAAGCACACAAAAAGAAGTTGATGTTAATGTAACCGGTCAAGGGAATAAAAGACAATTCTCAGAATTTGGGAAACCTCTATCTTGGGTTTTTAGCAAAAGAAAGGGTTGTTACAACCGTTAGCTCCTCGACCGTTACATAATCCATTACCACCAAACTTCAATGCTGAGGCCTTCTGCCAATTTCATCAAATGCGAGGGCATGAAACAAATAAATGTGCTCGTCTAAGGCATGAGATCCAAGATTTAATCGGTAGTGGTAAGCTACCCGAGCCAGATAAGCCCAATACCAAGAACAACTCTTTCCCTAAATTTGGAAGAGTACCACCACCGGCAACCTTTATGGTGGGAAAAGGATTAGAAGAAGATTTTGTTTATCCTCTTTTCAAGATGGGGATATTGAAGATGTGAAAGGAAAAGAAGACTAACTCAATGAACTTTTCTTAGCTTGAATGTTGCTTTTCAATTTTACTTTCTTTAATTAGAACTATCGCGTTTTTCAAATTTAAAGTTGCTTGAATAAATTACTTTCATCAAAATTTTTGTTGGTCTTTGTTCATTTTGGTGCTCAACCAATGAGGAATCTAGCTTGATAATTCATTAATTAATATATTTATGCATCATGACTCGAATGACTTTACTAGGTGAGGGAATTGCTTTATAGCATCGAGTTGTGTTTGCTTACTTAGAGAGGGCTCCTGCATAATTATCTTTGTCTAGGTCTTAGTCAGTTTTAGAACATGCTTTGACAAGCTTTCGAGGAGAAATTGAACTCTACTTATTTAAGAGAGAAATGATCTAGGAATTGTTTGGTTAGCCAACAAGTAATATCCACCTTATTAAATATCAATCCCTAGTTGTCCCTTTGAGCCTTCATAAAATTTTAACTTTCTTTTCATTGGCATATAACCCCAACAACCTACCTTGAGTTGTTGTGATATTTTTGACAAGTCTTATGATGACTAAGATGAAGAGGCAAGAAGATCAAAGAAGGCAATGATTAGTCAAGAACATAAAGATAGTTGAAGTTCTCAAGACTATGAAGATAGTTGAAGTTCTCAAGACCATAAGGGTCGTTGATGTTTTCAAGACTATGAAGATAGTTGAAGTTCTCAAGACCATAAGGGTAGTTGAAGTTCCCTTAAATATCTCCAATATATCAAGACAACATCGGAGTAACAAATGATTTATCCTTGTTAAAGAAGATTTATGTTACTCCACTCATCCATTATTGGAAGCCCAAGTAGGTACAAACAAGACAACTCTTTTAGAGCTAGAACAAAAAAAAAAAAAAACAACAACAGAATGAAACAAAATACAAAAGAAGAAAAGGAAAAAAGAAAAGAAAGAAAAAAGGGAAGAAAAAAAGGAAAAGATAAAAAGAGAAAGAAAAGAAAAAAGAGAAAACCCAAAATGGTTCAAAAAGCCAACTGAATTCTCTTTTACCTAAGACAACAAAAGGCTTCCATTGGGTTCATAAGGATGATTTGGTTTGAATTGGTCCAACCCAACTAAAGATTCAATCAAAATTGGAGAAAGACCATATAGTCCTTGAAAGTTCTGTACTTGATAGTCCTACAAGAAAGAAGGACAAAATGATAAAAGAAAGGGAAGAGTAAGAGAAATAAAGAAAAGGGAGAAGAAGAAAAGAAGCGAATTTGGGAACCAAACTTTCTGCAAGGGCGTAAACTGTCCTAATCAAGATCTAGATTAATGCCAAGAATTTGGAATTTAGCAAGATTGCTCCAAGCTGACGAAAATTTAAACAAGAAATTTGTGGTGTGAAGGTTTGTCCTTTGTGTCACACCAGCTCCAATCTCAAAATGGCCTTCACTTAAACCCGTGTCCCTTATAGATCCCATTTCAAGCCTATCAAAGACCTGTTGATCTCTCTTGGTAGGTCGAGTCTATTAGTGGAGATAGTTTGGATAAGCATGCATATGAGATAGACAGTATTTAAACCAAATGAGACCTTTGGCCAAGTAATGTGTATGTGCCTATCTGAAGTGCAACAGTTCTTGCTTAAATAGAAATGATTCTCGAGTTTAGTACGGTAACTAAGGTTGTCATGTTGTAGATATGTTAATTTGGAAAATCAAGTCCTAAGGTACATTAACATTAATTTGGCAAAGCCAACATTTGATTTCAAAATTAAAATTCAAAAAATCAAATAAAAAATATTTTTGTCATACAAAGCCTTCAAGTTAAGGGAAGTATGTTAAACCTCCAAAGGACACATTGGGCAAAGGAAATGATTATTGGCAAGGTCATGAAGAAGCTATCAGCCGACATGCTATGGATGTATCCCTGACTCTACTGCTTGGGGTCTCCACCACTCATGTTTTGATCATCTTGAAGATAAAAGCCACAAATGCAAAGCTTTCGATCATTCCAATACAAGGCTTGAACGAGCATCAAAAAGGAACCAATGAAAACACTTTTGCTAATCACCTCAGTCTGTGAGTCGATGGAATGACTGTATGTATTATTCATGCATATATGCATACATAAGCATATTACATTACACTTTCTTGTCTTAATGAACAGCAAATACCCTGCGAGTTAAGGAATCGAAAGAAGATATTGAATCAAGGGGGGCACGAAAAGCCTATTCGCTTGTGGAAACCCCAGTCACTTTGCAAAGAGAAGAAATGCATGCTTATGCAAAGAACTAGACAAGAAAAACATCAATCAAAGCATGCATAAAAGAAAAAATCTTTGGGGGGGCAAGGAGAGGATATAAGATCCAATCAAAATTGGAGAAAAAAAGGAAAAAGCAGTTGCAAGGGAAAAGTGGTTAAAGTGCAAAAACTCCCTTGGAAGATCAAAACAAGGAAAGAAGAGCATGAATCAAGCAAGACATGGCCAAGTCAAATCGAGCTTGGCCATGTCACCTCAAAGGAAATCTTGGCAAAACATGACACAGGCAGGAGACACGGCCAAACCACTGGCCGTGTCTCACCTAAAGGGCAAAGCCAAGAAGGACCAAGCAAAGAGAGAAAAGAAACAGTAGGTGACACTGGCAGGAGACAAGGCCACAAGCTTGGCCATGTCCCATCCTAAGCCAAGAACAAAGAAGAACTAAAGAAAAGACACAGAAGCTGACACACCTAGGAGACACTGCCAATCCACTGACACGGCCACGAGCATGACCGTGTCACTCCCATCTTTAAAGAACAAAGAAGACCAAATCTCCAAGGATGAAGATCCATTTTCAAGGGTGAAGACCCAATCTCCAATGATGAAGATCCATTCCGAGGGTGAAGAATCACAATGCATAGAACAGTCGGAGCAGTCAGACTTCGCGACTGATAAAAGGTTAGTCAAATTCATTCTTGGGTCTAAGTACCCAATCTCGGGTCCAAGTACCAAAAATTTATCAAAATCAATTCAATCTTAGGTCCAAGTACCCAATCTCGGGTCCCAAATAAAATTCCAATCCAATTTAGGATCGAGTATCCAAAGCCAATTTAGGATCGAGTATCCAAAGCCAATTTAGGATCGAGTATTCCAACCCAATTTAGGATCAAGTATCCAAATCCAAATAGGATCGAGTATCCAAATCCAAGTTTAGGATCAAGTATCCGAACCCAATTTAGGATCGAGTATCCCAATCCAGTTTAGGATCGAGTATCCAAAGCCAATTTAGGATTGAGTATCCAAAGCCAATTTAGGATTGAGTATTCCAAACCAATTTAGGATCGAGTATCCAAATACAATTAGGATCGAGTATCCAAATCCATTTAGGATCAAGTATCCAAATCAAGTTTAGGATCGAGTATCCGAACCCAATTTAGGATCGAGTATCCCAATCCAGTTTAGGATCGAGTATCCAAAGCCAATTTAGGATTGAGTATCCAAATCCAGTTAGGATCGAGTATCTGAATCCAGTTAGGATAGAGTATTCAAATCCAGTTAGGATCAAATATCCAAATCCAGTTTAGGATCAAGTGTCCAAATCCAGTTAGGATCGAGTATCCAACGCTAATTTAGGATCGAGTATCCAAAGCAAATTTAGGATCGAGTATCCCAATCCAGATCCAGTTAGGATCAAGTATCCGAATCCAGTTAGGATTGAGTATCCGAGTCTAGTTTAGGATCTAGTATCCAAATCTCTCGGGTTCAGAACCCAAAATACCCTTAGGTCCAGAACCTAGAATTATCCTTGAGTCTAGAACTCGAACCGGGTCCAGAATCCAAATTTTCCTTAGGTCCAGAACCTAGAATTTGTTTCTAAGTCCAGAACTTAGCTCGGGTCCAAAACCCAAATTTTCCATTAGGTCCAGAACCTGGAATCATTTCTAAGTCCAGAACTTAGCTCGGGTCCAGAACCTAAATTGTCCTTAGGTCTAGAATCTAGAATTATCCTTGAGTTCAAAACTCGAACCGGGTCCAGAGTCCAAATTTTCCTTAGGTCCAGAACCTAGAATTATCCTTGAGTCCAGAACTCGAACCGAGTCTAGAACCCAAATTTTCCTTAGGTCCATAACCTAGAATCTTCCTTGAGTCCAGAACTCGAACCGAGTCCAGAACCCAAATTTTCCTTAGGTCTAGAACCTAGAATTTGTTTCTAAGTCCAGAACTTTGCTCGGGTCCAGAACCTAAATTTTTCTTAGGTCCAGAATCTAGAATTTATTTCTATGTCCAAGAACCAGAACCCAAATTTTCCTTAGGTCCAGAACCTAGAATTATCCTTGAGTCCAGAACTCGAACCGGGTACAGAACCCAAAACCTCCACCATCTCAAAAATTAAGTCTTGATGCTTTTCACTCTCTTTCACTAAAAGTTTCAGGTCATTCAAGCAGGGGGTAAACTGTAGACCCTTAATTTTTACCCGGTCCGGTCCAATATATTTTAATTAATCCAAAATAATTTTTGTGTTGTCCAATATATTTTAGTTAGTCCAAAATAATTTTTATGGTATCTTAATTAATTTTAATATTTAATTTAGTAAAAATGGTAAAATGAATAAAAATTCAAAAATAATAAAAAATAAAAAATAACAAAAAAAAGTCAGGCTGCCTGGGGCCATTTCGCCCACCCACAGGCACACCTCGTCCGCAGCTGCCGCAATCAGCTGCGGCAGATTTTTTTACCAGCGCAATTTTTCTTAGGCAAATTTTTTCGCCAGCGAAATTTGACGCAAATTTTTTGAAACCTAATACAATTAGGTTTCAGTTTCCTTTTCTTATTAAATATGGTATGCCCTGTGTAACTAGGAAAAAACCAATAAAAAAACCTCTAAAAATAACAATACAAAAGGGAGGAAAAAGATTGAGAAATTAGAGAGGAAAGAAGAACAAATTGTGAACCGAATCTGTGAAGGAAAAGAGTAAAATTAAATCTGACTTTATTTGAGAGACAAAGGGGAGAAAGAAATGATCAAACGTAGCAATTGTCTTTGTTTTAATTCATCCAAGAAGAATTATTTTTTGGAGGAACCATCAAAAGGAGGTATGGATTAAATTTTTGTTTTGTTATATTTTTCACAGTAACATAAACTATCTAATTGTGGCTTTCAAAATCAAAATCCCAGAACTTTAATTTAGCTTTTCAAAAGTTAAAAATACTAATTTGTTGCTTGATTTTCCAAAAAATTTAAAGTTATTAATTTAGTTTCTTCAAAACCCCAAAATCCTAATTTACTTTCCAAATCATTAAAACCCTTAAATTACATGATGTTTCTTTCCAAAAGCCTTAAAAACTGCCTTTTTTGCTTTGTAAACTTTAAATCATTTGTTTATTTTCATAAAACTCCCTAAAATTATCAATTGCTTTTTCCAAATTCTAAAATTCTAAGATCACCCAAAACCCTAATTCAAAGCTTTTAAATCCAAATTCAACTTACAAACCTAAAATAGTAAACTTTAACCCCTTTAAAACCTTAAACCCTAACTTTTTTCTCAACTTTAATCCTTTAAAACTTTTAAAAAACCATAAAACCACAAATATTTTAAATTTACACAGTAAGCTTGAAATCATCATTTAAAACCACAAATCAAAAGTATTTTAAAGTGTCCAAAACACTAGTTTCATGATTTCACCATTCAAACCTTAATTTGTTTAATCAAAGTGTCTTATCAACCTTTTAAAACATAAAATCCTTAATATATTTTAATTCTTTAAAAGGTCACAGTAGTTTAAACTCAAAAATCCAAAACCCTAAACATATGAAATAAAGGATCCTAAATGGAAAACAGTAGCTATAATTGGACTTTTATTTGCTTTATTTAATTCTATATTTGATTATGCCTTGATCTATTTCTTATGCTTTAATACAATGCTTGGTTTATTTTATTTATCATGGATGGATGTTTACTTTTTATTGATATTTAGTACCTTTGATGAATGATTTATTTATTATGAATGGTTATTTACATTTATCAACTAATTTAGATTTCTAAATGTTGTAAGAGGTATGTTTCCACTTGGTGGGTACCTTATTAGTTAAATGTCATGTAATTTAATTTGCTTTTCTATTTTAGAATCTATGTAAAGGGCATGTTTCTACCTTTTGGTGGGTGTCCTATTTAGGCAAGTGATGTAAGGACATGTTTCCATCTTTGGATGGGTGTCCATTTATTTATTTTGCTTAGACCTTGCTTTGATTTTAATATATTGATGCTTTCTTTTAATTATTGTGTGTAATATGGATAATATTATTATACTTAAGAATTTTATAATATTAAGACCTATAAAGGAGGCCGGTTCCAATGAACCGGGCATTATGGGGGTGCTGGGCCATTTCTCACCTTCCCACACGTATCCAACTTTCCGAACCCATTAAGGGGTTGGGGATTCCTTAGGAATCGAGTCATCCACCCCTTTCTTTTTTCCCAGCCTGTTCGGGTGGCGACTCTATTTTCTCTGGACCTAGGTCCGTGTTCTCTAAGGCCCCGAGCCTAACAGTGCCGAAGTCACAAGAACCATTCCACCGAGAGTGGGGGAAAAAATCCCCGCTCACAATCTTTAAATCAAATTCCTACAATAACAAAACCCAATGAATTAGCCTAGGCTTTGTATTTTAGCAAATAAATACCTCAAAGCTGAGTGATCCATATACATAATCACTTCGGACAATATCAGATATGATCTAAACTTGTCAAACGCAAAAACCACAGCTAGAATTTCTTTCGCTGTACTTGTGTAATTGCCCTGGGCTACATTCAACGTCTTGCTTGCGTAATAAATGGGTTGAAAATGCTTCTCTTTGCGTTGATCCAAAATTGCCCCCACTGCAATATCACTTGCATCACACATCAGCTCTAATGGTAAATTCCAATCAGGAGCTACCATGATTGGAGCATGGGTCAATTTCTCCTTAAGAGTTGTGAAAGATCTTAAACATTCATCGTCAAACACAAAATCAACATCCTTCTTAAGGAGTCTTGTTAGAGGATGAGCTATCTTAGAAAAGTCGCATATAAACCTCCAATAGAAGCCTGCATGTCCTAAAAAGCTTCTGATAGCCTTCATTGATGTGGGAGGTGGCAGTTTTTCAATGGTTTCCACCATAGTCCGGTCCACCTCAATACCCTTGCTTGAAATCTTGGTCCCAACTTGATTCCATGAAATGACATTTTTCCCAATTAAGTACAAGGTTTGTTTCTTCACATCTTATCAAGACCCTCTCAAGATTTTCCAAACAACCTTCAAACGAGATTCCATAAACTGACAAATCATCCATGAACACCTCTATAATATCCTTAATGAGCTCATCGAAGATTGCCACCATGCACAATTGAAAAGTTGCAGGTGCGTTGCATAATCCAAATGACATTCTTCGATATGCAAAAGTCCCATATGGGCAGGTGAAAGTAGTTTTCTCTTGGTCTTCTGGGGTAATAGGAATTTGGAAGTAGCTTGAAAGGCCATCCAAAAAGTAGTAATACTCATGCCCAAATAATCTCTCCGACATATGATCAATGAAGCGAAAAGGAAAATGGTCCTTCCTAGTTGCATCATTCAACTTTCGGTTGATGCAAACCCTCCAACCGATAACTGTTCTTGTTGGAATTAGCTCATTATTTTTATTAGGCACCACCATTATCCCTCCTTTCTTTGGTACTACTTGAACCGGGCTCACCCAAGAGCTATCCAAAATTGGATATATAATTCCAGCATCAAGTAGCTTGATTACTTTAGCTTTAACTACTTCTTTTATCTTAGGGTTTAGTCTCCGTTGTGGTTGCACCACTTGCTTGAACTCATCCTCCATTAGTATTTTATGAGTGCAATAGGATGGACTAATACCCTTGATGTCTGCTATCTTTCAAGTTATAACCTGCTTATATTTTTATAATAACTCAATGAGTTTTACCTTCTACTTAGAAGATAGTTGGGAACTCAAAATAATTGGCAATTTATTCTCCTCTCCCAGGAATCCATACTCAAGATGATCTGGAAGAATCTTGAGTTCTAAATTGGGTGGATCAATCACAGATGGTCGCGGCTTCTGTTCTTTTGGCATTTCAATGGTTTCATATGCCTGACTCTTAAATGATTTGCTTACTTCAAGATAAGCAAGTTGCTCCCGTGCTTCCTGATACTTAACATTATCCTACAATAAACACAACTCAAGGGGATCCTTGGAAACAACATTAGTAACATAATTTAATGTTTCATGCTCGATGATATCATCGCATGAATTCACCTCATTGAGTGTAAGTGGGTGCTTCAAAGCATAATGTGTATTAAAAACAACTTTCTCATTTCCCACTCTTAATGTCAATGTGTCATCATGGACATCGATAAGGGAACGGGCTGTATTCAAAAATGGCGTAGCAAGGATAAGTGAAACATCTGCATCCTCATCTACATCAATGACAACAAAATCATTGGGGAAAATGAAATCCCTTACTTTTACCAACACATCCTCTATAATGCCATGAGGGTGAATTACTGACTTATCAGCAAGTTGAATGGTCATGAGTTTTGGTTTAGGTTCTTCGACACCTAACTCTTTAAACATCTTGTAGGGAATAACACTTATGCTAGCCCCCAAGTCAGCCAATGCACTTAGAACTTCAAGATTACCTATCAAACATGGAATAGTAAAACTACCAGGATCTTTTAATTTCTTAGGCAATCTCTTCTACAAAATTATTGAACTCTTTTATGACAATTGCACCAAAGATACTTCCTCAAGTTTCATTTTGATTAGAAAGGATATCTTTCAAAAATTTAGCATATTTGGGCTTCTAAGATAAAGCTTAAGCAAATGGAATATTAATGTGTAGTTGTTTAAAGAGTTCAAGGAGCTTACTAAACTGAGCATCCATCATGTCTTTGTTCAACCTTGTAGGATATGGCACTCGAGGTTGGTATTCCTTTACTACTGGACTGGTTCTTGAGGTTGATTTTCTTTCTCATTTTCCACTGCAGCCTTCTCTCCCTAAGCGATAGTAGAGTTATCTTCTTCTTTTTTCTGTGTCTCAACCTCTTTTGCATATGACTCAGCTTCTTTTTCAACCACTTCACCCTTAATTTCCTTTCCACTCCTTAGAGTAATTGCCTTTAGTTGCTCCTTTGGGTTTGCCTCAGTATTGCTAGGTAAACTCCCTTATGGTCGTTCACTGAGTAACTTGGCAATTTGCCCCCACCTAATTTTCCAAATTGTGAATGGAGGCTTGATGATTTTTAAGGGTAGTTTCTATTGATTGAAATATGGTTTCTGAAGCTGCTATAAACTTCTCCATCATTTCCTCCAAATTGCTCTTTCTTGGAGGGGCAGCTTGTTGATGTTGAGGCTGCTGAAATCCAGGGAGAAGCCTTGGATTATTCTGATTATTCCAAGAGAATTTAGGGTGATTTCTCCACCCGGATTATATGTGTTATTGTAGGGGTTGTTCTGTTGTTGCCTAGGCATGTTTTCAACACAATCCACCTGCTCTTATCTAGCAAACATATTGCCACTTTGGCAATCTTGGCTTTGATGTCCACCCCTACACCATTCACAATACATCACTTGCATTGATTTCCCCGAAGATAAAGCTAAAGAATCAATCTTTTTATTCATTGCTTCCAATTGTGTTGTCAAAGCAACCACGAGATCCAATTGATGTAAACTAGTGACCCTTAATTTTCCTTGTTCCCTTAGAGTTTGCCACTGATAATGGGTAAGGGCCATATCTTAAATCAAATACCTTGCTTGTTCAGGTGTCATATTATTTATGGTACCTCCGCCTGCTGCATTGATGGACTGCTAACTTGCATAATTCAATCCATTGTAGAAAGTTTGAATCTGTAGCTACAGCAGAAGCCCATGATGAGGACACCTTCTCAATAAATCTTTGAACCTTTCCCAAGCATCATAAAGAGTTTCACCATCTAGCTGGAGAAAAGATGAAATATCATTCCTCAACTTGGTAGTCTTGGACAGTGGAAAATATTTCTCTAAAAATTTTTCTGCCAATTGACCCCATGTAGTGAAAGTGTTTGGGCGAAAGATTTTAACTATTTCTTCGGTCAATCTCTAAGCATGAATGGGAACAACCTTAGCCTAATTGCATCTTTGGAGATATTCTGTATCTTAAATGTGTCACATATTTCCAGAAAAGTCTCAATATGTGCATTAGGATATTCATCTGGAAACCCATCAAATTGACAAGTCTGTTGCACCATTTGAATTACATTTGTTTTTATCTCTAATTTGTTTAAAGCAACTACCAGTCTCTGTATGCTCGAATCGGCCACATTAAGAGTGGGCCTGGCAAATTCCTACATTGTCCTTAGCTGATTTCCTGCCATCACTTCCAGTTCTTCTTTTGAGCTGAGATCTTCAAAGTTTGGTTCCATTTCTGCTAGAACTGCTTCCCCTTCTTCCTTTCGCTTTCTCCTCAACGTTCTCTCTAGCTCTTGATCTAATTCATGTAATTGGGAAGAGCTAGCTCGGGTCATAAATGGGAAGAAGTACCTAGAATGACAATCAACAAGCAAGAACTAATGTTAAAAGAAATAAAATAAAAACTAAATCAATTGTCTTGATTATATTACTAATATTGAAAACCGTTATCCTCAGTAACAGAGATAAAAATTTGATGGAGAATTTATGCTATCGCAGTGATACTGCAAGTGCACGGGTCATTCAATTAATAAAATAGTGAGTAAGTTATCATTCCACTGGGGACAAGGTCAAATATTAGTGCAAATTTCAACTGTTGTTTAGTGAATCAATAGTTTGTGTGATGATTAAAATAAAATACGACTTACTTAATAAACTAAAGTGAAGAAAAATTGAATATTGTTCAACAAAAGTTGATGATGAAAATACTATCCAAATATTGAATCCCCCTAGCCATAAAAAGAATTTATTAATATCAATTCAATTAAATCAAATATGTAATATCCCAGAATAGACCCTAAGAGTTTTGGAGTTAATGTTGTTGCATTTGGATTTAATGTATATGTATGTATGGGAAATATAAAGATAATATATATATAAGACATATACATATACATCACATATACATGGGATATAAAATGGTGTAGGAAAGTGAGTTGTGTATATATATTTGTATAATTAGTTAATAATAATAATAATGATAATAAGGACAAAAAGAAAAGAGAAGAAGAAAGTCAAAAGTTGGAAAATTATGTGTGGTGGAGGTTCTTTGAGAATTATTATTATTATTATTATTATTATTATTATATATATATATATGAGAGAAACGAAAGAAAGAACGAGAACGTTCTTTCTTCCTCTGCTTCTTCTTTTCCTTTGTAAACGAGAGAGAGAGAAGCTAGAAAGAAAAAGATGATTTTGCTTCTAGTTACACCAAAGATTAAGGATATCAAGATGTTTGCAAGTGGATATTGAAGATTTAGCAAGCTATTCAAGTAAGTACTCCCTTTTGAGTTGATTTTATTGATTATATGTATATATCTAAATTCTTATCTTCTTGTTTTGAATTCTTGTGGATTGAGGTTATGTTTGGTATAATTAGTGTGTAAAGTGAAGATAATGAAAGAGTGAAGTATGTAAAGATGTTGAATTGATATTTAAGTGATGATAAGTTGAGAAAATTGTGAGGTAAATGATGAAATGTTGAGGTTGGGTTTGGGTTAGATGAATTTGGAAGTGTTTGGCCTTTAATTCATTGAAGAACACGGCCAAGTCATGAGAGACACGGCCAAGTTAGGGCAAACTCGGCCGTGTTGGATGATTTTTGGAGAGACACGGCCGTGTCCCTTGCCCGTGTCTGCTACTGGATTGTTGTGTTGAGAGACACGGCCACTGGCTTGGCCGTGTCCACTGCCCGTGTTTGCTACTGCTTGAATTGGATTGAGAGACACGGCCACTGGCTTGGCAGTGTCCTTTGACCGTGTTTGCTACTGGATGTTTGGATTGAGAGACAAGGCCACAAGCTTGGCCATGTCCCTTGAGGGTGTTAGCTTGGGTGTTTGTTATTTGTTCTTCATACATTGTTGGATCTTCAGAGGTCTTTTATACCTAAACACACTTAAAACAATAATGATCCAACCAAATGTATATAGAAGATTCTATATTCATGTATAATGTAAATTGTTTTGTATATAACAATGATGATATCGGAAATGTGGAAGATATAATGATCATGGAAAAAGGTATGTGCAATGCCATTGATTATGTATTGTTGAGTGATGAATTGATCAATGTGATATGATGATAACAATGATGTTTAAGATACTATATGAACAATGTTATGTTTTATGTATTGTGAACTTTGTAAATTGTAATGTGTTATGTGAAAGATGTGATGTTGTGATGAAAGATGAAATGAGAATTGAAATCAAATGAAATGAGAAGCCATTGTCATTGGCTATGATGATTCAAATGAAATATGAAGCCATTGTCATTGGCTATTATAACACAAATGTGATGTAAAGCCATTGTGATTGGCTATGATGATTCAATTGTGATAAATGAGGCATGTTTGCCTAGATTATGATTCAATTGAGAATGAGATGGATAATGAAATAATAAATGAATTGTGTAACTAATGTGTTATTCAATTTCAGAGTTCTGGGTTTGGAGGCATGCCTATAAAATGAAAGGTAACAGTCTTGCCGGGTTGAGGATCTCTGTAATTTGAGATGAAATGAGGTCCAAGAGACTGGGTCTGTTACACTATGATAATTATGATTATGAGATATATAATTGGTAACAGTCTTGCCGGGTTGAGGATCTCCTCGAGGTTAGTCGAGTTGATGGTCCAAGAGACTGGGTCTGTTACAGGTAACAGTCTTGCCGGGTTGAGGATCTCCTCATGTGGAGTTGATGGTCCAAGAGACTGGGTCTGTTACACTATCCATGGATAGAGTTATTGATACATGATGCCTACGGGCTTGATTATTGTGATTATGAACCAAAGCAGTAACTCTGAACTTTGAATAACATATTAGTTTGTTGTTTGGGCCCGAGTCTGTCTTTGTTGTCAATGTGATATTCAAATGTTGAAATAAATGAGTAATGAGATCTATAACTGCCTTTATTGGAAGTATGATTCATGTCTGATGAATTGTGGATAAAATAATGTTATAAAGTATGATTTTGCAATATGTGCATTGATGTATTGAAGGTGAATATGTTTGAGGGACTTTGTTGATATATGATTTTATAAAAATATAGTATGATGTGTAGAATATATATATATGAATAAGGAATGTGTGAGAATTGCTTTCATAAAGGTGTTGAATAGGTCGTTGAATGGTATTTTGGTTGAAATGATGTATGTTTCTATGCATATGAGATAGAAAGGGAAAGTACTGTGTTGTAAAGGCTTTATATAATTATGTATAATAATTGTGAAATTAGTGGGAACATATGAAGAATGCATTGAGAAAGGAAAACATGGTAAGAGAACCATAAAACATAATGCTAAAAATATAAGGTATGATTCTTATGGTAAAATGTGTTTTAGTATTTATTTGTACTACTAAGCTTTCGGGCTTAGCGCGGATGTTTAATCGCGCAGGTATGTATGCGGTTGATCGGGAAGTCTAGCTGTTATGCCACGAGAAGGGTAAGGGTGTCTCGAGACCAACTAGAAGGTGATGCATACATGTGTAATTTTAAATTATATTGTATTTTTGAGTTAATATATATATTCATATGGATGAATGAAGTTTTGATAAATAAGAATACTGACTTTTGTAAATGTGTTTTAAATTAATGTATAATTTGATGAACTTGGATAAAGGTTTTTTTTTAAATTGAATCTAAAAGTAACATTCTTATACTTTATATACGTATTGTATGTATACTAGGTATATGTATAGTACTTATATGGAGTATCAGGGTGTTACAATTATTTTGGTATCAGAGCTTAGGTTCGAGATTCTCGGCCTAAGTAAAATTAAAAAGAGAAAGTTTTGAAAGGCCTAAAGAGAAGTAAAAAGGAAAAGTTTTGAAATGCAATTGGTAATACATGCATATGCATTCACACCTAGTTTGGTCTCGGACGTGGCATTATATGAGTTGTAGAATATTTGTGTTATAAAAGATGTGCAAAATAGTTGATGATATATGTATATTCTATTTTGGATGTAATGAGAAATCATGATTGTTGGCAATGATGTTAGAAATGAATTATAATTGAGGCATAGTATCTAATTGATTATGGGAAACGAATGGTGAAATGTAATGTAATGTGATGTATGTATATTGATGAGGCATATGAAAAATGTCATGTTGTGTGCAACATGGAATGTAATGTTGATGTTTATGAGCAATATTATGTAGGACATAATGTGAATTGAAACATACGAAAAAAAAAAAGAGAATAAAGTTGAAAATGAGTTGAAATCAAATCAAGATAAGAGTATGTACTCTTTCTTCTACACTTTGAACTTCCTTAGAATAAAGTTTATGTGGTCAGCTAATGTTGAGTTTGCTAGACAGAGGAATTAATGTTGAATTTGTTAATATCGAAAGTTATATTATTAATGAGGAGAGTGTGGTGGAATATTGAATGAGTTGATTAGTAGAGACAAAGTGTGATTATGTAAAGTTGGGATATATATATACAGTTAAGGTTTTGTTTAAAGGAAAAAGAGATGATATTGGTTAAGTAAGAATATAAATTGGTATCGTGATTATATTGTAAATAATGTGAATTTAATGTTAAAAATGTGAGATGCTTTGATATTATGAAAGCTCATGGTAATGATGATAATATGTGATATTTGAGATTTTGAAATGAGCTTGGTAATTGTGAAAAGTATATATTTTGATATTGCTTTGTGATATATATACGTAAGATGTTTTTAAAGTGATATTAAGAAAAGATGAGTTTGGTAAATTGAAGTTTAAGCAAAGTAGTAAGTTGAAAAGTTAAAGTTTTAGTGGAATTTGATAAAGATTATTTGGATATTGATAGTTTAATGTATATTCAATACATGAGCTAGGTGGAATGACTAGTATTGCATATGAAAGTATTATGAATTGAGTAATGTGATTAATGGTATGAGAATTTGTTTTGAAATAATTAAGAAAGTGAGTAAGCAAATGAAAATGAGTTATTTTAAGTCATTTGAGTGGAAAGAGTAAAAATGGATATGAAGGTATATTAAACACTTTTAAAGACAAAAGTGAAAGGGATGTCACATAAGGATTCTGAATGAGATGTATGTGAAATGTTATTATGGTTAGAATATATATATATATATTTGTTTGGAGGATAAATATTTTACATTATATTGAAGAAACGAGAATGATAGTGTTTGAAAGAAAGTAATAAACATTAAATTTGTATGGAATGTATGACAAAAGAAAATAGAATAAGAGTATATAATTAAGTGTATACATGTATATGCTATGTGAATTGAGTTTTTCAATATGAATGAAATTATGAGATATAAACAAGTGTGTGAATCACATTATGAAGGTGACTTATGAATATGTATGTGGTATTATTATAGAATTAGTGTTATGGAAATGATGTTGTATGTATGAGTGGACCTAAGAGAGATTAGGTCTTGAACTGTGCAAAGTTAGATGGATTATGTGATGATAGTAAGTATGAAATGGACTTGAGTAATAGTGGACAGTGGAAACTATTATGATTGAATATGTATATAGTAATAGTGCTGAAGCATGAATTAAGTTGATAAGGATCATATAAGTGAGTGCAAATTGGCTGAAACGGAGTTGGAATGTGTTAATTTCTGTTATACTAAAAATGTAAAGAAGGACTATATAAATCTTATAATACACTTTAGCTTTGTATGTGTAAAGATTGAGAATAGAATTATATAAAGAACAGTATTGATTTGAAAGTCCCGGGCTTGAACATTAATCTCTTAAAGCTATGTGTTCTGTTCAGTATATTTGATCGGTTAATTTGTTATCCATGGATTTGGGTCTTGGATAAAATGATTGTAATACAGATTTGATGAGATTGAGATTATGGTTGAGGAGTGTAGTTAAAATTTATGATGGATAAAGTTGTATCTTATTATTTTATTGTTAAGAACTTGGTTACAACTGTGAATAATATGACAAAAAGGTAAACAAAATAAATATACCAATGATAGGAAATGTGAAGAGATATTAAGAAGGGAGAAATTATAATATATGAATGAAAGTTATACTGAATATGTTTATGGTATGTAACTTAAGGTTTAAGGGAATGAACTCAAGATTTGAGTGAATGAGTTATAGATATAACGTATGATATTGACTGAAAATGGATTGAAGGAGATTAGAAATTGAATATAAGTTTGCTCTAATGGAATTAAGTTATATGTATATATATAAAAATTGTGAAATTTTGTGAAAGGTTAGATTAATTAATCGTTGATTGGATGTGAACAAGATTAGAACGTGGGTATATTGTGATAGATGGATCAATTGATCTGGATTTGGCTAAGATTATGAATCATCATTGAGATTCAATATGTATATTTATACCAAGGGTACAATTATTTACGTGATAATGTATATGATGTAAAATTTTAAAGTGTGATTGGACATGAATAAATGGAATTAGAGTAGTTGTTAATCATGATAAAAAGGGAAAAGATTGGTTATTTATCAAATAAGTAAAAAAGGTAATGTATTAATATGTAAGTTAAGTGAAAAACATGCTAAAGAAGTAACTCCATGTGTGAAAAATAAGGATCTTGTTATCCATTGAGGTTTGATAAATGTTTATTTAGACAGTGATTGTAATGACAAGATAAGCAATAGTATGATATAATTCAAAAAAAATTTCCAAGGTTAAAGTTAATTATCTATAAAGAGATGAAGTGATATATCTTGAATGTAATAGATGAATGGAATATATAGATTATAAGATGAGTTGATTAGTGTATAAAAGAAAATTCATTGGGAATGTAATGAGCTATCTTGGTTGCTCTGTTGAGAAAGTTATAAGATAAAAATAGATATATAATGATAAGTTATGATTGACTAAAAGGGGGAGAGTAAAAGTTATGTAAGTTGATAAATTAAGATGGTGATTTGTTCCAAATGGGTTGTTAGTGTGCTAGATAATTTCGAGGATGAAATTATTTAAAGGGGAGAGAATTGTAATATCCCGGAATAGACCCTAAGAGTTTTGGAGTTAATGTTGTTGCATTTGGATTTAATGTATATGTATGTATGGGAAATATAAAGATAATATATATATATATAAGACATATACATATACATCACATATACATGGGATATAAAATGGTGTAGGAAAGTGAGTTGTGTATATATATTTGTATAATTAGTTAATAATAATAATAATGATAATAAGGACAAAAAGAAAAGAGAAGAAGAAAGTCAAAAGTTGGAAAATTATGTGTGGTGGAGGTTATTTGAGAATTATTATTATTATTATTATTATTATTATTATTATTATTATTATATATGAGAGAAACGAAAGAAAGAACGAGAACGTTCTTTCTTCCTCTGCTTCTTCTTTTCCTTTGTAAACGAGAGAGAGAGAGAGAGAGAGAGAAGCTAGAAAGAGAAAGATGATTTTGCTTCTAGTTACACCAAAGATTAAGGATATCAAGATGTTTGCAAGTGGATATTGAAGATTTAGCAAGCTATTCAAGTAAGTACTCCCTTTTGAGTTGATTTTATTGATTATATGTATATATCTAAATTCTTATCTTCTTGTTTTGAATTCTTGTGGATTGAGGTTATGTTTGGTATAATTAGTGTGTAAAGTGAAGATAATGAAAGAGTGAAGTATGTAAAGATGTTGAATTGATATTTAAGTGATGATAAGTTGAGAAAATTGTGAGGTAAATGATGAAATGTTGAGGTTGGGTTTGGGTTAGATGAATTTGGAAGTGTTTGGCCTTTAATTCATTGAAGAACACGGCCAAGTCATGAGAGACACGACCAAGTTAGGGCAAACTCGGCCGTGTTGGATGATTTTTGGAGAGACACGGCCGTGTCCCTTGCCCGTATCTGCTACTGGATTGTTGTGTTGAGAGACACGGCCACTGGCTTGGCCGTGTCCACTGCCCGTGTTTGCTACTGCTTGAATTGGATTGAGAGACACGGCCACTGGCTTGGCCGTGTCCTTTGACCGTGTTTGCTACTGGATGTTTGGATTGAGAGACACGGCCACAAGCTTGGCCGTGTCCCTTGAGGGTGTTAGCTTGGGTGTTTGTTATTTGTTCTTCATACATTGTTGGATCTTCAGAGGTCTTTTATACCTAAACACACTTAAAACAATAATGATCCAACCAAATGTATATAGAAGATTCTATATTCATGTATAATGTAAATTGTTTTGTATATAACAATGATGATATAGGAAATGTGGAAGATATAATGATCATGGAAAAAGGTATGTGCAATGCCATTGATTATGTATTGTTGAGTGATGAATTGATCAATGTGATATGATGATAACAATGATGTTTAAGATACTATATGAACAATGTTATGTTTTATGTATTGTGAACTTTGTAAATTGTAATGTGTTATGTGAAAGATGTGATGTTGTGATGAAAGATGAAATGAGAATTGAAATCAAATGAAATGAGAAGCCATTGTCATTGGCTATGATGATTCAAATGAAATATGAAGCCATTGTCATTGGCTATTATAACACAAATGTGATGTAAAGCCATTGTGATTGGCTATGATGATTCAATTGTGATAAATGAGGCATGTTTGCCTAGATTATGATTCAATTGAGAATGAGATGGATAATGAAATAATAAATGAATTGTGTAACTAATGTGTTATTCAATTTCAGAGTTCTGGGTTTGGAGGCATGCCTATAAAATGAAAGGTAACAGTCTTGCCGGGTTGAGGATCTCTGTAATTTGAGATGAAATGAGGTCCAAGAGACTGGGTCTGTTACACTATGATAATTATGATTATGAGATATATAATTGGTAACAGTCTTGCCGGGTTGAGGATCTCCTCGAGGTTAGTCGAGTTGATGGTCCAAGAGACTGGGTCTGTTACAGGTAATAGTCTTGCCGGGTTGAGGATCTCCTCATGTGGAGTTGATGGTCCAAGAGACTGGGTATGTTACACTATCCATGGATAGAGTTATTGATACATGATGCCTACGGGCTTGATTATTGTGATTATGAACCAAAGCAGTAACTCTGAACTTTGAATAACATATTAGTTTGTTGTTTGGGCCCGAGTCTGTCTTTGTTGTCAATGTGATATTCAAATGTTGAAATAAATGAGTAATGAGATCTATAACTGCCTTTATTGGAAGTATGATTCATGTCTGATGAATTGTGGATAAAATAATGTTATAAAGTATGATTTTGCAATATGTGCATTGATGTATTGAAGGTGAATATGTTTGAGGGACTTTGTTGATATATGATTTTATAAAAATATAGTATGATGTGTAGAATATATATATGAATAAGGAATGTGTGAGAATTGCTTTCATAAAGGTGTTGAATAGGTCGTTGAATGGTATTTTGGTTGAAATGATGTATGTTTATATGCATATGAGATAGAAAGGGAAAGTACTGTGTTGTAAAGGCTTTATATAATTATGTATAATAATTGTGAAATTAGTGGGAACATATGAAGAATGCATTGAGAAAGGAAAACGTGGTAAGAGAACCATAAAACATAATGCTAAAAATATAAGGTATGATTCTTATGGTAAAATGTGTTTTAGTATTTATTTGTACTACTAAGCTTTCGGGCTTAGCGCGGATGTTTAATCGCGCAGGTATGTATGCGGTTGATCGGGAAGTCTAGCTGTTATGCCACGAGAAGGGTAAGGGTGTCTCGAGACCAACTAGAAGGTGATGCATACATGTGTAATTTTAAATTATATTGTATTTTTGAGTTAATATATATATTCATATGGATGAATGAAGTTTTGATAAATAAGAATACTGACTTTTGTAAATGTGTTTTAAATTAATGTATAATTTGATGAACTTGGATAAAGGTTTTTTTTTAAATTGAATCTAAAAGTAACATTCTTATACTTTATATACGTATTGTATGTATACTAGGTATATGTATAGTACTTATATGGAGTATCAGGGTGTTACAAAATAATAGAGTTGAATTGGCATTCCCCTAAATTAGATTAAAACCTCTCTCATGTGAATTAATCCCTAATCACTAAGTAGATTGCTAGGAATCTCTTCTCAAGCATAATTAAATAGATCTTGCAATAAGAACAAGGAACTTTAAACCAGAGGGTCTTGTAAGTCTATCTCTAGCACTCCAATCAACCCTCAATCCTAGTAAGCATTCTGTTCAAATCAAGCTTTCTCAAGTCAATAATATGAAAATTACAACCAATCAATAAGCATGCTATTATCAATTGAAAATAGAAATTAAGAATCAAAAGGGTAAAACAACTCAATCAAATGATTTAATTTAATAAGAATTATTCAATCCATACAATAAAGATAGGGCTCATCAATATCTAGATAGATAAAATGTTTAGCTCATGTTCATAACCAAAAAATCAAAATAGAGGAAATAAGTAAAAGAATTCAAACAATCCATAATGAATGATTTGTCTTTCTTGACTTCAATCCTCGAATCTTGGATTAAATCTTGCATGAATCAAATCTTCACCTTCACTCTTGGCTGCCAAAAACTCTCTTTTTTCTTAAGAAGTTGGCTCTGAAAATAAAACTTGATCATTAATTCACTCTTTAGTTCAGATTTTATAGCCTAGAGATTTTTACCTGACATACCCATGGACACGCCCATGTCTGTGGGTGTGTCAACAGTGTTGTTTCGAACTTTAATGACATGGGCAGTGACACGCCCATGTCCTTAGGCATGTTGTTGCTACTGTAATGCTGAGTTAGGGGCATGGTCAGGGACATGCCTGTGTCATTGGGCATGCCACAGCTTCTGTAAGCCAAGAGTAATGGCACATTCAGTGACATGCCCATGTCTTTGGGAGTGTCGAAGCTTCTATGAAGTAGTTGAATGACACAGCCACTGACACGCCCATGTCACTGGGCATGTCACTTGAAGAATTTGCCCAAAATAGCTTCTTCCCTTATTGTTCATCCGTGATTCCAGCCTAAATAACCTTAAGGTCCCATTGTGTCAAAAGTTTCTGGAATCAACCCTAATAAACACTTGAACAAACAAATTAAACTCAATTTGAAAATAAATATATTGAGAAATAGGGACCAAAATATCATCAATTATACACTTATCAACACTCAAGGGTGAAAATGTGTCCCTTATATTAATCCCCAAATATAAATAAGGTAAAAGAAACAAATTAAATAAACAAGGCACCCACGAAGTGGAAACATGCCTTTTACAACCTTAAAAACCAAACAATAATAAATAACAATCTATAGACCCTTAATTTTTAACTCAGTCTGGTCTAATATTTTTAAAATAGTCCAAAATAATTGTTGTGGTATTTTAATTAAATAATATTTATTTTAATATTTATTATTTATAATTTTTAATAAAAATAAAAAAGGTAATATTAGAAAAGTTAAAAAAATAATAAATAAATAAATAATCGGCGACGGAAGAGTCGGGGACAAAATTTCATCATTGGCGAAATTGGCTTGGCCCAAATCGGCAGAGGAAATTCCTTCAGCGAATTGGCTAGCCCGCAGGATAGCTTGTACGTAACTCTCGCAATTCTCATAGCTGGCCCGCCCGTAGCCCGTAGTAATTTTCACCAGCATAATTTTTTCCAGCGCGATTTTTTCCAGGGCAGTTTTTTCCGAAACCCAATTCTATTTGATTTTTATTTATTTTCCTAAATGGTTTTTATTTCCTTAGACAATTAGAATTAGAATTTGATTTTTTTTTCTATAAATACCACATTAAAATACACATAAAGGAACTTTGGGGATCTTTTGAAAAGGAGAGAAAATTCTTGAACTGAAATTTTTGACCGGACTTGGGACTCTGGAATTCTTTCGGCCAAAAGAAAACCCTATCAAGCAAGAAGAAATCCAAGACACAACAACCAAAGGAGGTAACAAGAAATCGTCTCTAGATTGTTTTGCTAAACCAAAACCAAATCTGAAGCAGGTAACGGCTTGGTTCAATTTCTTCAATTTGGTGGAGCCTTCAAACTTAGGTAAATTGCTCTAAATTTAGTTTATTAAATCATTAATCATCTTCATCTTTTAAGCCATCATCACACTGCCTTAGTTATTTAATTCTTCCTTTAATTTAGTTTACGCAGTAGCATAAATTAATTCATACAATATCTAAGGTCTTAATTAAAGTAAATAATATAATCATTCAAAACACAAATCTAATTTCTTAAACCCTAAGTTATTCAAACCCTAAATCTTAATTAATTCTATTTTCAAACCTTCATAGTAGTTTTTATAATTTTATTCATTGAGTTATTTTAATCTTTCGATAATTAATTTGGCTTTCTATGTTTGTATCACCTAAAAAATACTTAAGTAGTTATTACAGCCAATATTAAAAGCACACTTAACTTTTATCACGGTAAAACATCAAATCCTAAATTCAAAATCATAATCTACAAAATCAAGGTTTCAAACCATAAAACCCTAATATCTTAATATCCAGCATGCTAAGTTTTGAAATCCAAAATCCCTAATTTCATGATGTTAGCCTTAAACCCTAATTTGATTAACAAAAACCTTACTACTTTCTTAAAATTATAAAACTCTAATCAATTCCATTTTTCCAAAAACCCTCACAATAGCCTAAATAACAATAATAATAATTCTACCAAAACCCTAAATGTTAATTAACGAACTATAAATTAAGACATAAACCTAAATTTGTACCTTTATTTGCTTTATTTAATTTTAGATTTGATTATGTAGTTTATTATTTGTTTTGATGGTTGATTTATTTAATGTCAATTCTTGATTTATTTAATTTATCATGGATGGATATTTTCTTTTTATTATGATTATTATTTGTTTGTTTTAGTATTAAAATTGTAAGAGGTATGTTTCCACTTTGTGGGTACCTCATTAGTTAAATTTTATGTAATTTAAATTGCTTTTATATTTTGGACCAATGTAAATGGCATGTTTCCATCTTTCGGTGGGTGTCCTATTTAGTTTTAGACAGGGACAATGTAAGGACATATTTTCATCCTTGGATTGGTGTCCATTTATTTGCTTTGTTTGGACATTGTTTTGATTTTAAAATAATGATGCTTTATTGTTGCATGTAGTATGGATAATATTGTTATATTTAAGAATTTTATAATATTAAGAACTGCAAAGGAGGCCGGTTCCAATGAACTCGGGATTGTGGGGGTGCTGAGCCATTTCTCACCTTTCCCACACATACCAACTTTCTGAACTCATTAAGGGGTTGGAGATTCCTTAGGAATAGAGTCATCCACCCCTTTCTTTTTCCTGGCCCGTCCGGGTGGCGACTCCATTTTTTCCGGGCTTAGGCCTGTGTTCTCTAAGGCCCTAAGCCTAAACAGTACCAAAGTCGCAAGAACCATTCCACATGGGAGTGGGGGCGAAAATCCCCACTCACAGTGGAGACTCCACTGGAGATAAGAGAAGTTGATTTCATTGGTCTTTATATTATTCTATTCTTTCTTATCATGATATTACCCATTGCATCATATTAGATTGCATCGTATGCGTGAGTTAGGATCCCCGTGTTACCTGTGTTGTGTTATGCAAGGGATACCAATACCTTCATGAAGAGTTTTATCTTGTCATCCTGTGATGATATGGATAGAGAAGCTACTAAAGATGATGTGCTTGGACTAACTGTGGATAGTGAAGCAATGATCCTTGATGATAAAAAAATCCTTGCCCTAAATATGTCTAAATAAATGAAATTTTTTTTTCGACTCAACGATTCTTCCTTAGCTTGAAGTGTTTCTCTTTTTATTTTATTTCGCTTTCTTTAGTACTTACTTGGAACAATTATGTTTTTCAAATTATGTTTGTTTAAATAAATTATTTTCATCAAAATTTTCATGGATTTTGTTTATTTTGGTGCTCAACCAATGATGAATTTAACTTGATATTTATAAATTAATATATTTATGCATCATGACTTGAATGACTTTACTAGGTGAGGGAATTACTCTATAGCATTGAGTTGTGTATGCTTACTTAGAGAGGGCTCCTGCATAATTACCTTTGTCTAGGTCCTAGTCAGTCTTAGAACATTCTTTGACAAACTTTCAAAGCAAAATTGAACTCTAATTATTTTAAGAGAGAACTGATCTAGGCATTGTTTGGTTAGCCAACAACTAGTATGCACCCATTTAAATATCAATCCCTAGTTGTCCCTTTGAGCCTTCATGAAATTTTAGCTTTCTTTTCATTGGCTTACAAAACCCAACAACCTACCCTGAGCTATTGTGATACTTTTGACAAGTCTTATGATTACTAAGATGAGGAGGCAAGGAGATCAAAGAAAGAAATGAATAGTCAAGACCATGAAGATAGTTGAAGTTCTCAAGACCATAAGGGTAGTTGAAGTTCTGGTGCGCGCGAGCTGCACTATAGTAATACCAAAAGTGCATGGGTTGCCCAAGTAATAAAGTAGTGAGTGATTTATCGTTCCACTGAGGACAAGGCCAAGCACTAGTGTAAATCTTAACTGTTGTTTAGCAAATTAATATTTTTGTGAAGTTTTGTAATTAAAGACAATTAACTTAAATAAATGCACATAAAGATAAATTGTGTGTTGTGTAAAAAGGATTGATGATAATGATACTATCCAGATATAGAATCCCCCTAGCCTCAATTATATTACATGATGGAGTTGAGTTGGCATTCCTCTAATTTAGACTAAAACCTCTCTCGAGCGAATTAATCCCTAATCACTAAGTAGAGTGCCGGAATCTCTTCTCAAACATGATTAAATAGATCTTGCATTAAGAACAAGGAACTATAAACCAAAGGATCTTGTAAATCTATCTCTAGAACCCCAATCAATCCTCAACCCTTACGAGTAATCAATTCATATCAAGCTTTCTCAAGTCAATAATATGAAAATGGCAACCAATCAATAAGCATGCTATCATCAATTGGCAATAATCATTAAGCATCATAAGAATAAAACAACTTCATCAATTAAAATCATTCAATCATATAAATACGCTAGGGTTCTTCAATATCTAGATAGGGAATGATTTAGTTCATGTTCAATACACTTAATACAACAACAACAACAACATTAAAACACATAAAAGGAGAAAATAGAAAAACCCCTTTCAATGTAGCTTCTTCAATCTCCAGGAGCTGCCAATGGAAGATGGAGAGGATGGAGAGGATGGAAATGGAGGATGAAGATGAAGAGTCAAGGAAAGTGTCACTCCCTCCTTGCCCAAAACGTGTATGTCCAGCCTCCTCCTCTCAAACCTCTCTTCTCTGCCTCTGTTCTCTGTTTCCTGCACAAACCTCCAGCCCTCTGCTGAAGCTTTCTCAATCTCCCTCTTCTTCTCATTTTATTTCCCTCCAAAGCTCCAAGCCTATGCTTTCCAACTCACACCACTCTCTCCTTGTTTTCTATTTCTTTTGGCAAAAGTAATTGGTTTTTCTCCCACTTGTCCCTCAATTCGTGCAGAAGAATTCAAGTTTTTATAAGGTGACTTGGCCAAGCCATGAGTGGCTTGGCCATGTCTCTTGTTTTGCTTTGGGACACGGCCAAGCTTGCTGGTCGTGTCACCTTCTGCCCCTCTTCCTTTCTTTCTTTTCTCTTTGTTTCATAAGGTGACACGGCCAGTGGCTTGACCGTGTCACTTGGGTGTGTCATCTTCTGTTTCTTCATTTTGTCAATTCTCTTCTTTGCTTCCAATGGGTGACACAGCCAAGCTTGTGACACGGCCACTGGCTTGGGTGTGTCACCTGGGTGTGTCAGCTACTGCTTCTCTTCTTTCCTTCTTTGCTTGGTTTTGTTCCTTGGGTGAGACACGGCCAGTGGCTTGGCCATGTCTCCTGCCCGTGTCAGCCACTGTCTTGAGATTATTTTGAGGGTCACGGCCAAGCTTGCTTTGGCTTGGCCATGTCTTGCTTGATTCAAGCTTTTTCTTGATTCTTTTGATCCTCCAAGGGAGTTTTTCCACTTTAACCTAAAACAAACACTTAAAACAAACTTTAAACCAAAATCAAATGAAACATTAACTAAAAACACATTAAAATTATACTAAAAACAAGTATAAAAATACTCTTATCAAATTCCCCACACTTAAATCCTTGCTTGTCCCCAAGCAAGGCTAAAATCAAAACAAACTAAACACAAAAATTTTGTCAAGTTCAAGAGTTATAAAAATGCATCAAGACTCCCCTATATTTAAATCCGCAATCAATATCAAATCGAACAAAATCGATACCAATGCAATTAAGTAGCTTTCCATGCATAACCTATATTGTCATTCCCTCACCAGCTCTTAGAAAGTGTTTGATCAAGGTGGTGTTTACACTCATAACAATAAATGAAAGATTAATTCCAAAGCCTTGCTTATCTATCAAATTTCCATCACGTAATTACAATCAAGCATCAATCAAAAGGTCTTTTATTGGGTTGTAATGGGGTTAGGGTAAAGGCATGGCATTTAGGAAATGTGAAGTTAATCATTAAGTTCAAGAGCACTTCAAAAATGAAGTAACCGATCATATATATATATATATATATATGATCGGTTACTGGTATCAGAGCCATCTTGTTTTAGGGGTGGTAGTAGATAGATATAGAACTGTTTACATAGTTAAAATTTTGACTTATAGATCTAGAAGTAGACTTAGTGTTGTCTAGGTATTGGATATGCAGTAAGACCCGTGTTAGCCGATGGACAGGCGTTTAGGGCAGTAGGTCAGTGGTCGCTACCAAAACCAACATTAATAAACTTTAAAATCTATTTTTCAAAAATTTAAAAATGGAACCATTTCTATGTAAATCTGCTAGTACAACTAAATCAGATAGTTCCGAGTCATCAGAAGTTAAAAGGATTGTTAACAGAAATGAAGTAATTTTAGAAGACTTTAATAAAGCAATCGATAATTGAGTAATACCAAACATAGATAAAGAACATATTTATAAAATACCAAAATTAAATATATTTAAAAATGATTATATAATTAAAGGTGAAGAAAGGGATGTACAGTTAAGTAAACCCTCTGAAAAAATAACTTTACTTTCTACAGAATCAATAAAGCATCATAAAAATAAAAAATACAAATATATACATATAGGATTAGTACAAATAGGTATAAAACCTTTAACTAGAGAAGGATTAAATACTAGTATCTTGGCAGTAGTCAAAGATGCTAGGTTTGTAAATTTTAATGACTCACTATTAGGAACTATAGAAACCAGTCTGAGTAGTGGACCTATCTCATTTGACTGTTTCCCAGATATAACAATTTCATTAAATGATCCAAATATATTAAAAAGTGTAGTATTAGAAATTAAAACACATAATTATAAAATGCTTGAAGGATCTATTCCCGTAGCATTAATGTATAAAATAAAGTATAAAGCAATGGTATCTGCCTTTGCTACAAAGTATATAATGCAACCTAAATTAGGAGAAACTAAATTTTTACAAACAGATTTAAGTAAAGCTAATACAGTAATTCCTAGGACTATTCAGTGGAAAGATATTAGTCTCCCTGATGAATGGGTCTTAGAGGATGCTGTTCCTCTTCCTGAACCAAAGACTATAGTTAAACCCAATATAGAACTCAGTAAAATTGAACAGTATGAAGACGGTAAAGTTAAATTAAAATTTAGTAGACATAGTATAAGCGGTAGGTATTCAGACTCTTCCTCCTCTGTATCAACAGTAGATATAGGTAGAGCCTCACAGTTACCTTCTGTAATATACGCTTCATATAAAGAAAATGAACCTAAACCTGTATTGCAAACAGTAGTAAAGCCTAGGTACTCTACATCAGATATACCTGAATCTAGTAATAAATTAAAAGGTGTAGATTATAGTACAACAGTACCACACTTATATTATAATCCAACAGGAACAATGAACCCTTTGGAACCAAACCCTAATTACAATCAACCACAGAATATAGAACACTCACCTTCTCCACCTATGTCACCTACAGCTTCTTTCATGACAGAGAATGTAGCAAACATAGATAGAGAATTAAATGTGATTAATAAAGAATTTGTTTTCAATTATGATAAATTAAATAAAGAATTAACAACAATTAAAAATAAAGATAAATTAGAAAATATAATGAACAAGGTAAAAGATTTTGAATCAGTTAAAGAAGAATATGTTGACTTTATAAAATATTATGAAGTTAACATGAAATTCTTTGATTGGTTTAAAAGAATTTATAGAGGAAAACTTAAAGCAGAAAAATTAATAAATCCAGTAACTATTAGGAATAAAGATACAGAATGGAAAGTAAAAGATAAAATAATACAGAGTGAACATCCACCTAAAACATCAAGTGTATTTCTACATGGAGATAAAGAAATAAATATAGCACCATTTAAAATAGTATCTGAAGATGATCCTAATAGGAAAATATTAGAACAAAATAATTTCATTAATGCACACCTATTAAGTATAGGACAACAATTAAACAAAATAGAAGACACAATTAAAGAAAGTAAGATAGTAAAAATTGAAAAAAAATGTAAAAGATAAGAAACTTAAATCTCATGTTTTTAAACCTTTCAAACTTTCTAAAATAGGACAAAAAGAAGTAAAATCTAAAGATTCTGACTTTGTTAAAGCAATTAAAGAACAATTAAGTAAAATTGACTCTTCTTCTGGGTCAAAACAGGTAGTTCAAGAAACACCTCAATCTAAAGCTTCTAAAACTATAAGTATAGTTACCCAAGAACAAGATTCAGAATCAGTTGAGGATTCTCAACCTGAATCTGAAGATATTGAAACCTTTAGTAAAGCCTTAGAACCACAAATAAATCGTATAACATAAAATCAATCTATAGTACCTAGAATGTCTGCCCTAGACTTAGGTATAACAGATAGACCAAATATCCTATCACAATATAAATATAATGCCTCTTTAGTATATGAATGGAATATTGATAGCCTATCATAATACAATATTCTGAGTCTTTTACAACAGATGACAATGGCTGCTAATGCTTATAGAACTCAAACAGGAACTTCAGATAGAACTATAGCTGAACTTCTTATAGCTGACTTTACAGGACAACTTAAAGGTTGGTGGGATAATCATCTCACTGATGAACAACATTTAGAAATTCTAAATGCTATAAAAACTTATGAGGATGGAATACCTATTTTAGATGAGCTTGGTGATACTATTCAAGATGCAGTGGCAACACTAATCTTGACTATATCACTTCATTTTATAGGTGATCCTACTCATTTAAAAGATAAAAATGCAGAATTACTAAGTAATCTTAGGTGTAAGAAACTTAATGATTTTCAATTTTATAAAACAACTTTCCTAACTAGGATAATGCTTAGAGAAGATTCTAACCAGGCTTTCTGGAAAGAAAAGTTCTTAGCAGGATTACCGTTCTTTTTAGGAGAAAAGGTTAGGAACCATATAAAACAGGAATTTGGAAACCCTATTCCTTATGACCTATTAACCTATGGACAACTATTTAGTATAGTTCAAAAAGAAGGATTAAAACTTTGTCAAGACATAAAGCTTCAAAAATCATTAAAATATGAAATGAGAAAGACTAAACAAGAATTAGGTTCTTTCTGTAAACAATTTGACTATAACATAACACAAAAACATAAAGATTGTAATGGACAATGTTCTACTACAAGAAAATATAAAAAACCTTATAAAAAATATCACAAAAAGAGTTATAAGAGAAAACTTGATAAAGATGATTAGTATAAAAAACAGAAACTTATAAGCCTTATAAATATAGAAAACCTAGTAGAAAACCATATAAACAAAAGGATAAAAAATTTACATCATATAAAGATTTAACATGTTATAAATGTGGAAGGAAAGGCCACACATCAAGATTTTGTAAATTTGATAAAAAATTACAAGAATTAAATTTAGAGGAATCAGTATTAAATAAAATTTATGAATTATATCTAGATTATTTAGATTCTGAATATCTGAAGAATATTCAGATTCTAAAGAAATAAATCAAATAGATGATATAGGATCAAAATCAAGTTCTGAATATAGTAGTAAATCATTAAATGTGTTAACTAAAGAACAGGAATCTATTTTAGAAGCAATAAAATATATAAGTGATCCTAAAATTCAAGAAAAAATGTTAAATAAAATATTAGAAGATGATAAACCTAAAAACTCAATGTTACCTAGCACTAGTAAACAAACATACGATTTAACTACAATATTAAACAAAAATAAAACAATAAAAAATAAGCCAACTATAAATGACTTACAAAAAGAGATTAAAGAAATTAAATTAGAATTAAAAGAATTAAAAAATAGACAAGAACATGATTCACAAATAATAAAGTCTTTATTAAACTCAACTCCTTCTTCTGATGAAGAAGCTGAAGAAGATATAGAACAAATAATTGGTAAAGAAACTGATAATGAAATTAGCTTAATCAGTAAAGATAAAATTTCTGATAACTTAATTTTTATGTTACATGAAATAACATTTAGAAAATATTTAATAAAAATAAAATTAAAATTTTTAGATAATTATAACATAGAAACTATAGCATTATTTGATACAGGAGCTTATTTAAACTGCATTAAACCTAGTTTAGTACCAAAAAGATTTTGACAAGAAACTAAGGAAAGTTTATCCGTAGCAAATAAATCTAAATTAAATATACTTGGTAAAGCAGAAGCCTCAATAATAAATAAAAATTTATAAATAAAGAATATATTTATTTTAACCAACATTCATCATATGGTAATCTTAGGAACGCCATTTATGAATTTGATAACACCTTATTCAGTAAATGATGATAGTATAAGTTTTAAAGTTAGAAATCAAAAGATAATTTTCCCATTCTTGGAAAAACCTAAAAAGAGAAATTTAAATCTTTTAAAAGCACATTCAATAAATAAATTACAGATAAATGCACTAATAAAAGCAAAGTCTGAACAACTTTGTAATTTAAAGAATAATTATCATTTACAGAAAAATAAATGAACAGTTAAATAATAAGTTTACATAAGATAAAATAAATAAATTAAAATCTCAAATAGAAAAAGATTTATGTGCTGATATTCCAAATGAATTTTGGAATAGAAAGCAACATATAGTTGATTTACCATATGAAGTAGGCTTTGATGAAAAGTCTATTACAACTAAAGCTCGGCCCATTCAAATGGTGCCTGATTTAATTGAATTTTGTAAAAAAGAAATAAATAATTTAGAAAATAAAGGATTAATAACTAAATCTAGAAGCCCTTGGTCTTGTGCTGCATTCTACGTAAACAAGGCCTCTGAAATAGAAAGAGGAGCACCTAGATTAGTAATAAATTATAAACCTTTAAATAAAGCTTTAAAATGGATTAGGTACCCTATTCCAAATAAAAAAGATTTATTAGGAAGATTATATAAAGCAAATATATTTAGTAAATTTGATATGAAATCTGGATTTTGGCAAATTCAGATTAACCCTAAAGATAGGTATAAGACTGCATTCACTGTTCCATTTGGACAGTATGAATGGAATGTTATGCCTTTTGGTTTAAAGAATGCACCTTCTGAATTTCAGAGAGTAATGAATGATATTTTTAACCCTTATACTAAATTTTGCATTGTATATATTAATGATGTATTAATATATTCAACAACTATAGAAGAACATTTTAAACACTTAAAAACATTTTTTATGGTAATAAAACATAATGGTTTAGTATTAAGTAAAACAAAGATGTCTCTGTTGCAAACTAAGATTAGGTTCTTAGAACATTATATAGAACAGAGAATCATAGAACCTATAGAAAGAAACTTAGCCTTTGGGGATAAGTTTCGTGATCAGATTATTAATAAAGCTCAGTTACAAAGATTTTTAGGTTGTCTGAATTATGTTATAGAATTCTTTCCCAACCTAAATAGAACTATTAAACCTCTGCATGATAGATTAAAGAAAAACCCAGGCCCATGGACTGAAGTCCATTCTGGCATAGTTAGACAAGTTAAAGACCTAGTTAAGACTATCCCTTGCCTACACATAGCTGATCCATTAGCTTCTAAGATAGTAGAAACTGATGCTTCAGATATAGGTTTTGGTGGATTTTTAAAACAGGTTAAAGAGGGTAGAGAAACCATAGTCCAGTTTTATTCAAGACATTGGAGTCCAACCCAATTAAACTATTCTACTATAAAGAAAGAAATTTTGAGTATTATTTTATGCATTTCAAAATTTCAATCTTATTTATTGAATAAATTTTTTTTATTAAAAATTGATTGTAAAAGTGCAAAAGATGTTTTGCAAAAGGATGTTAAAAACCTTGCCTCAAAGCAAATTTTTGCTAGATGGCAAGCTATTTTGAGTATATTTGATTTTGATATAGAATTTATTAAAGGAGAAAACAATAGTTTACCTGATTTCCTTACTCGTGAATTCCTTCTTAGGAATCATGGGGAGAAAAAAGAAAACAGCCAATAAAGCTAAAGAAACCCTAGAGGTTGATTCTCCTAAATCTCTATATGATCATTTAGATAGTATTATTCAACTTAAACCCATAAAGTCTTGGGCTGATGCTGTCCAAGAAGAAGATAAAGCCAATATTAAACAATGGGTCTCCCAGCTGGCCTAATCTCCTGAGGTAATTAAAGCCTTATTAAAGATGGGACACGAACCTCCTCCAGGGGTTCCAGGTAACGATTCTTTAATCCCTTATTTAAAAAACCAAATTGAGATAGGAGAATCTTCTTCTAAAAAAACCCTATCTCAAAATGTTTCTAAAACTGAGTTGGATGTTTCAAAATCTTCAACTCAAATTGTTTCATCAAATTTTCCATTAAAGCAAAAAGCTTTTTGGTATAATAAAATTTTTTATTTTACAGAATTAATTACTAACTTTGGGTCTATCCCACAAAACCCATGGTCTGTTATTGATTCTGCTTATCCTAAAGGATGGTTTTTTAAACCAACAGATTTTCTTAAAACCCAAGAGTATTATCTTAATATTCTTGTGGATTCTGGATCTCTGTTTTTAAACACAATTATAACCAGCAGGATAAGGCTGTAATAGCTTATTCTTCATTTAAAATAAAGAAAATTCTCCATCCTTCTGAATGGGGAAAACCCTTGCACATCCCTGTGCAGTTTAAAGCCCTTCCTATAGCCCATTATCATTCATATCACTATTAAGATTACATTGATGCCTGGACTAAAGCCCTATTTTTTCAAAACCCTGGAAAAACCCATTCCTGGCTCATCTATTGTGAATCCAATATAAAGATCAATAACCTTCCCTCCTGGTTTGTTGATTGGTGGCATTATTGTGGAAATGATGAAAGAACTCTTCCACAGGATGTACTATTAGCTTACCAGTATTTTAAAGCTCACCTAAATCCTACACCATATGAGAGGAATTTTCCTCCTCTACTTCTTTTCTCCCTAAACTTCAATGTACCTTTGGTATATCAATGGTATTTTGACTCCTCATTCGAGTCAGGTACCAATATTCCTGTTATATTGAGAAAATCTAAAGTCAAGTGGTGGAATGTCTTTCGCAATTCTACCACTGAAGAAACTGTTAAAGCATGGCTCTTAAAGAGAAATCACAATGGTCTTGACCCAAGACTATCAGCCTCTTTTGGAGCTCAAAGAGCCCAAAATATTGCCCTTCTTACAGCTGCAAAGACTGCAGAAGAATATAGAGCCTTAATGGAACAGATGGTTGAAACTCTTCCTTCAACCTCTGAGCCTGTTAAGCCCAGTAGAACTTGCTTTGCTGAATCTTCAAATAAAGCCCATACTAAAGTCTCTAAAACTTCATCCAGAAGAAGAAAATCTCTTTCCACTTCTTCTTCGGATTCCTCTTCATCATCCATGACATCATCTTCCACCGAGACATCTGACTCGGATTATTGTCCCAGTAATGAAGATGATTGCTATGGTATATTGTCTCCCATCAGAGTTAAAAGTAAAGAAAAAATAAAGAATAAAGAAAAAGAGAAAAAGAATAAAGAAAAAGAGAAAAAAGACAAAGAAAAAAGAAAAGAAAAAGAAAAAAGAAAAAGTAAAGAAAAAGAAAAAGAAAAGAAAAAAGAAAAGAAAAATAAAAAGAAAGTTGAGTCAGAAGATGAATCTGATTCAAATTCATCTGATTAAAGGCAAGATAAACGTTATTTCTCCACTCAGGATACTAAAGTCAATAAAGGCGGTGCCCACTGACGAGATACTGTTCATCTACAGTATTTACCAAAGGGATTCCAACAGTAAAGTTAGAAGAACTGTTCATCTACAGTTCTCAACGGTAAAGCAAATAGTACCCAGACAAGATACTATTCATCCACAGTTCCAGACGCGTGCAGGTACAGTAAAAGCAAATAGTAACGATAGGTTACTATTCCTCTACAGTGCCAAAGCATGTGACAAGAATAGTGGAATTTTAAAGCATTTGTCTATATATTGAAGCTCATTCTAAAGGTAGAAAGGATCCGAAATACTTCTCTCTCACACAGAAGACATTGAAGAACCTTAAGCCTTAGTCTTAGCTTCCTTCTTCCCTTTCCTCTCCCACTTATATTTCTTCCAGTTCTGTACTCCACACCTATTAATCTCTTTGTATAAGGTAGTTATAGTTTATAACTTATATTTTAATTTTAAAATTTTATTATGTATTGTATTGTATTTTCATTTATTTAAATAAAGTTAAATTTTATATCTCATCTCTCATTTCATCTTATAAGTATGCTCTGTTCCAATTCTTGCAAGCAATAAATGAGCAAGTTGAGCTTGATCTGGAATTAGAACATCAGAAATTATATGCATTACTTATAGACTGAAAAGGACCTCTATATTCTATCCTTTTCTGTCTTCCTCTCTCTCTATTCAGCGCTGTATATTTATACGGGATCCGTATATTTATACCACATATAGTATAATTAGGTATACTAAAATAAATAGACTTAAGAATGTGTTTTAATAAACTTAAATAAAAATATTTTAGACTTAAGATACAAGATTGTTTAAAGATTTAATTATAATCTTTAAAGTGGTATATAAGGCTGGAAACCTAAATATAAATTGGAGCAACGTCAGACTTGCACTTGTCTGAAGTCCTCTTTTGCACCAGGTATGAAACAACACCACCGTAACATTTAAAAGAGATTATAGTTATTCTTTATATGTTTTTAATATATGCTTTTAAATTATTTCTGTAATTTATTTTAATATATTCTTTTACATTCTGTTTCTTAATCTGTTTATATCTATACTGTTTATGCTTAATTGTTTATTGTTTTTATTAAATCCTTTTAAAATTATTTTGTCCCCTGTAAAGGTCCTTTCATTTTTGCTGGTATATATATATATATAACCCAACGATCCCAAAACACCTTCCTCTTATCTACCCCTTGACATTTAAAGAACTTTTCAAGGGAACTCACTTATTACATCTTGCAATGATTATTTCCACACATATTCCAACCATTTCAACAATTTTTTTGTTTTTTTTTATTTTGATATATATTTTTAAGCAATCTTAAACCTACTAAATTTAACCCCACACATAATTCAACACAACACTTGGTCATAAACGCTCTTAAAATTCTCTTGACCTAAAAGGGTAAGAGTTAAAACAACAAGGTTCAAGGTTGGCAGTGTTGCAAAAAATAAAGAAAAGGAGAAATGAAATAGTCTCAAAATTGGCTAACTAAGGTTAAAGATAGGGTTGGTCTTTTTAATCCAAAGTGGGTTCACCTAATTGCCTTAATCATCTTGATGCCAAATTGAAATTTTTATATAGTCTTAAAATGTATATCAAAACAAGTTCTAGCAAATCATCAATAAAAGATGTCCACACACAACAAGAATAATCAGTTGATGGCTCAATTTCTCACTAGGTTAAAGGTAGTGTAAGGAAAAACCAACAAAATTTACAATAAGCACCAATTCTACTCAATTCTCAAGTTCATGCTTCAAAAATTCAAAGGTCATCAGTCAACAATTTATAACAATTGAACTTTCCAAAATTTATTTATTCAAAGAAAACATGAAAAACAGTAACTAAACTAAAACAAAAATAGATTAAAATTAAAAACACAAAACAAAAAATTAAAAACACAAAACACAATATGCACCCCACACTTAAAATTTCACATTGTCCTCAATGTGAGCATGCATAAACTAAAAGAGAGTTTAGATGAAACCTGATTTCCACCGCTACATATGCAATAATGCAATTGGAGTTCATGATTGAGAGAATGGACAGCATGCAACTTCGAAATGTGCCCAATGCATTGCAAAGCTTAGGTATTATCCTTGGGTGAGCAAATGGCCAATGAGAACTTATGAATGCTATCTTGGGGTGATTTTCCAATGCTGTAGAAACTTGGTAAAAATATTCTTCAGTATGCAACATGGTTATATTCATTTATTGTTCTTTCTCGCTCCCGAAAGTGGGAGTTATGATCATTGGTTGCATATTGTTCTCCCCAACTAAAACAAATTCCAAAATTTTTGGGGTCTTTTGAAGTTCAACCAAGTTTGGTAGAATTTCTTCCTCATCCTCTTCAGCAATTTGAATTTTCATCTCAACAACCTCATTGTTTAATAGTAATTTTCTCTCCTCTACTTCTAAGGTCGTGGCTACCTCAAGCTTATCTACACTATCTTCATTATGGGGCATGTCATAGAGTTCTAGAATATGCATACCTCGTTTCTCTTCCTCCAGCCTAAATGGGAATGCAATTGGTGGCATAAAAGGATTTGGAGTTTCATGCAATTCTATCCAAGTTGATGCTTCCAAATTGTCCTCTTCCTTTGTTTGATTCAACTCCTTTATATCGGGTTGGATCTCCTCACCATTTTCTTCTTGATTGGTCCCTGCATCAAAGAAATCACAAAAAAATTATTATATTTTATCTGTTCATTCCTCAAATTTGTGATTACCTCAATTTGCTCCAATTGGCTAGGAAACTCCTCCTTTCGGTGTGCTTGGGATTGATGTGCCAGCTACTCCTCTAGAGCATCCAATATCCTCTGTATTTCTTGCAAAGATTCAAACCTCAACTCATCCTCCAAAGTGGGTTCCATAAGGTGATCTTGATTCATTGTGAGTTTTTGAATATAGGCATTTAACTTATCCTCCAATGTGGATTCCTCAAGGTGGTCTTGGTTTGAGAATTGTTCTTGAAAGTAAGAACTTCTTTGGCAAGGTTGAAAATTTTGTTGAGGTGAGATGTACTGCTGATTTTCCCAATAAAAATTTGGGTGGCTTTTGTTTAGATCATTTTTGTACGAGTTTTTAGTGTGATTTTTATGTGTTTTTAGTTAATGTTTTGATTGATTTTTGTTTTAAGTTTGTTTAAAGTGTTTTTTTTAGATTAAAGTGCAAAAACTCCCGTGGATGATCAAAACAATCAAGAAAAATGAAGAAAGAGCATGAATCAAGCAAGACATGGCCAAGCCAAAGCAAGCTTGGCCATGTCCCTCAAAAGAATTCCAAGATAGTACTTGACACACTCACAGACATGGCCATGTCTTTGCCCATGTCTGATCGACATGGCCATGTCGCTTGAAGCTTGCCCATGTCTCATTGTCTTGGCCGTGTTTCATCCTAAAATAGAAGCAATATTGACACACTCACATGACATGGCCATGTCACTTGAAGCTTGGCCATGTCACTTGAAACTTGGCCGTATCTAAGGAAAAATTGGTAGACATGGCCATGTCGTTTGAAGTTTGGCCATGTCGCTTGAAACTTGGCCATGTCAAAGGAAAAATTGGTAGACATGGCCATGTCGCTTGAAGCTTGGCCGCGTCTCTCATCAAAAGAAGAAGAAATCAAAGAAAACAATGAGACACGACCAAGCTTGTCATGGCTTGGCCGTGTCCCTCATCAAAAGAAGAAGAAATCAAAGAAAACCATGAGACACGGCCAAGCTTGTCATGGCTTGGCCGTGTCCCTCAAGCAAAGCTTGTCCAGAAGCAAACACGGTCATGAGACACGGCCAAGCCACTGGCCGTGTCTCACCAAAAGAGCAAAATCCAAAGAACAAAGAAAGAAGAAGGCAGTGAAGGACACGGCCAGCAAGCTTGGCTGTGTCCCAAAGAAAAATGAGAGACACGGCCAAGCCAAATCAAGCTTGGCCGTGTCACCCTTAATTTATATAAATTCTTTTGTACAAAAGAAAGGAAAGAGAGGAGATGGCTAGGGTTTGAGGAGAGAGAGAAAAGAAAAGAGAAGGAGGGGGCAAACACGATTTGGGATGAGGAGAGAGTGACACTCTCCTTGTCCCTTGATCTTCATCCTCCATCTTCATCTTCTCCATCTTCCATTGACAAGATCTTTGAGGTTCTTTGGGATCAAGTGGGTTAAGAAGTTCTTAAAGGTTGAAGAAGCTTCATTGAAAGGTTTGGTGACTTGAGAAAGCTCCATTCCATCTCTCAAAGGCATAAACAATTGAAGGTTTGGTGACTTGAGAAAGCTCCATTCCATATTGCAAAGAAGAATCACCATTGAAGAGGGCTTGAGTTCTTCATCATACATCAAAGTGGAGCTAGGAGGAAGACTAGTAATCCTACTCTTGGTATCTTCACAAGGGGTTTTTCTATTCTCTCTTTTAATTCATTCCAATATTGTTTTTGTTGTATTAAGAGAATTGATATTGCAATGAACAATTTGTATTTGATTTATATTGAGTTGAATGAATGTTTTAAATTGATGATGTTGAGCTAAAAACCCATGCTTAGGGTTTGTAGTATATTTGATTGAATGCTTTGATTTGATATTTCCATTGATGTACCTTGTTGTAGGTTGATTGCATTGGATTGTATGCTAAGTTAATAGATTAGCTACTTATTGATCTCTAGGTATTGAATGAAGGACTGAGAGGTGAAATTTGATATTGGAATTATGCAATCGACTACCCTATGAATGAATTAGAAATATAAGTTCTAGGGTTTCATTAATTTTCAAATGTAAAATAATTGGTTATTGCTAATTCATGAATGTGAGAACTAATGGATTGGTAATTTACTAATTTACCATAAGGAACAAATTAATTACAAGGTTATGTTAATGGATAATTGAGAATTGAGCTTTGATTGAATGGACCTATGACCCTAGGCACCTTCCCAAGAATTGATTTGATCTTGTATCACCTTCACACTTCAACCTATGCACGTTAATCTTAGGTTTAAATTATTCTAGCACCATTCCAATACAACAAACTTCCGCATTTAAATACTTGTCAATCAAGCTATTACAATCCACACCTTCTTTGGGAAACAACCTTGGGGCGATCACCTTTACTACAGCTACCTCTGTTAGTGTATGTGCCCTAGGCCATTTATTTGGATCTTTATGTTATACATTCATTATTAATAAATGAGGTTTTATTATCATTATTGTTTGTTTGCATGTTACACAATTTTGATATTTGTCCCTGGTTTATTATTGTTATAGAGATAAAAAAAATAATAATAATTCTTAACCAGTATGAACATTGATTTGATAATCATTAGATGGTTATGTGTATAGTGATACAAATCAATTTCATAGATACTTGTTAGAGAACAATGTATTGGATAGACCCATCATGAGATTACTACATGGGTTAGTGTCATAAGTAAATCTCATGATAGTTATGTATTAATTCTTTGACTTGAGATTGTCATAGTTTCCAATATAAGGACTATTATATTTTGACATGATCAAACATTATCCGTAACTGGATAGTAATAAAGGTTATGTTCATATATGATAGAAATTATGTAGAGGATAATGAACAATCAAGATAGAATTTGTCCCTCTCTTTGAGAGAGATATCTTTTGGGCCCCTCGATAAGTGAGACTGTGAAATGCATGGCCGTGCTCAAATGAATTGATAGTGTGATCAATTTCATTTGTTTTTATCAGTCTACTTGGAGATCGAGTAATCATAAGTTTGGACAATATAAGTATGACGTTGACCATGACTTATGTGTGACAAAGGGATTAATGCATATACTATTATTAGGCAAATTGGACATTCCTTATATTAATTGGGTAGTTGTAACGCCTTGCTAGAGGCCAATTATGACTTGTTGATTTAATAGAGATTAAATTGACTGCCAATTAATATGGGCCTATCGGGTCACACACAAGAATGCGTTTTGGGCTGGATATAATATTAATAATATTAATATTAGATATTAATATTTATTATTATTATTATTTTCGTTTTTATATATATATTATTAGATAATATATTCAAAATCCTAATTAGATTTGGATTCTGAATTTGACTTACCTTATCCAATTATATATATTATTAGATAATGTATTCAGAATCCTAATTAGACTTGGATTCTGAATTTGACTTTCCGTATCCAATTTTGAATTGGATTCTGGAGTGATTATATTCACTCCAAACGTTAAGTCTTCTCAGAGGTAACAATAAAAACAAAGAGGAACGAAAAAGGTAACCCTAATACGTTTTTAGAGAAAACGTTTTTCCAGCCTTCGCCGTTGCAGAGAGCTAGCACTCCAAACGGTAGCATTCGTGTGGATACGCGATAGAGGGTGTTTTGCGATCGAGGCATCTCTTCAAAACTGTGATTTCGAATCATCAACAGGTTAGTTCTTTGAACACTTTTGTCGAATTAAACGAACAGCATGGATCCTGGTGGGAAATCAGAGATCAAATATTTTTCCGCTGCGTGTTTTTGTTTGCAGTGATCTCTATGATTTCCTAACAACCTCGTATACTTGTGAGTGACGCTTGTAGTAGTACTTAATTCGAGCGCAACAAGTTTTTGGCGCCTTTGCCGGGGAAGGCTATTTAAGTAGTGATAGTTTGATTTTTTTCTTTACAATTTAATTGATTGTTTGTTTTCTTTGAATTGTTTGTTTGTTTTGTTTGATTTTCTTTCAATTTAATTATTTGTTTGTTTTCTTTAAGTTGCTAAGTGCCTTTTGTAAATATGCAGTTTTTAAGGTACGTAGGGGTTTATGATGATAACCCTAACTCTGACATGGCATGGAAATTAGCAAAATTAACGAACCAACTTAAGATGCTAAATGCAAGAAGAAGAACACCTATGCCTACTCGTGAAGTATGTTCAGCATGTGGCATTGCAGGACATAGCGCAAACATGTGTTCATTTGGTTATGGACAATACCAAGAGAGGCAAGAGGAAGAATATGCCTATGAAAGTTTCTAGCAAATGGGTGGAAATGACCCATATCCCAGACCTTATACTTCAAGCTGGGGAAGCCACCCAAATTTTTCTTAGGAAAATCAACAGCAAATTCCACCTCAAAATTTTTTTCAACCTTACCAAAGAAATCCTTACTCTCAAGAACAATATTCAAATCAAGATCACCTTAAGAAACCCACATTGGAGGATAGTTTGAATGCCTTCATTCAAACTAGCACACAAAATCAAGATCACCTTAGAAACCCACATTAGAGGATAGTTTGAGTGCCTTCATTCAAACTAGTGCACAAAATCAAGATCGACTTAAGGAACCCACTTTGGAAGATAGTTTGAATGCCTTCATTCAATTTAGTGCACAAAATCAAGATTAATGCAAGAAATCCACAGTGGAAGATGATTTGAATGCTTACCTTCAAATTAGCACACAAAATCAAGAAGGGAGTAATGAGAGGTTTGATTCTTTGGAGGAATCATTGAAGAGGGTGGAAGCTCAAGTTGGTCAATTGGCACATCAACTCTAAGCACACCAAAAAGAGGAATTTCCTAGCCAACTGGAGTAAGTCAAGGTAATCACAAATTTGAGGAGTGAACAGGTGATATATAATAGTTTTTGTGATTCCTTTGATGCAGGAACTAATCAAGAAAAAGATGGTGAGGAAATACAACCATACATAGAGGAGTTAATTCAATCAAAGGAGGAGGATAATTTGGAAGCATCAACTTCCACAAAATTGCATGAACCTCCAAATCCTTATATGCCACTAATCCCATTCCCAAGCAGGCTGAATGAAGAGAAACAAGGTATGAAACTTTCTAAACTTTATGACATGCCCTATAGTGAAGATAGTGAAGATAAGCTTGAGGTAGCCATGACCTTAGGAGTAGAGCCTAATTTTTCCAATTTAGAAATTGAGGAGAGCAATTTACTATTAAATAATAAGATTGTTGAGGGGAAGCTTCAAATTGCTAAAGAGGATGAAGAAGTGGTTCAACCAAACTTGGTTGAACTTTAAAAGACCCCAAGAATTTTGAAAGACATTTTGGTTGGGGAGTACAGTATGCAACAAATTATCATCTCTCCCACCCTTGGTGGTGAGAATGAGTAAAAACCATATATAACCATGTTGCAAACTGAAAAAGGTCCTTACTGCGTCCTTATAACATTAGAGGATCAAGTTAAGACAACCCTCACATGTTCTTTTTGGGCAATTGCTCTTCCAAGGATGCTACCTAGGCTTTTCAATACATTGGGCACATTTCAGAGTTGCATGTTGTTCATCCTCTCACACATGGGCTCCAATTGCATTATGGGTGGAAGGAGCCCTACACATCGTATATGGGAGTGATGGAAATCAGGTATCATCTAAACTCTCTTTTAGTTTATGCATGCTCACATTGAGGACAATGTGAATCTTTAAGTGTGGGGTAGTGCATTTTGTGTTTTTACTTTTTAAGTTTAATAATGTTTTACCTTGAATAAATGAGTTTTAGAAAGTTCAATTGTTATAAAAATTGTTGATAGATGACCTTTGAATTTTTGAAGCATGAATTTGAGAATTGAGTGGAATTGGTGCTTATTGTCAATTTTGTTGGTTTTTCCTTGCATTGCCATTAACCTAGTGAGGAATTGAGCCATCAACTTATCATTATTGTTGTGGGTGAACATCTTTTATTGATGAATTGCTAGAACTTGCTTTGACATGCATTTTAAGATTACATAAAAATTTCAATTAGGCATCAAGATGATTAAGGCAATTAGGTGAACCCACTTTGGCTTAAAAAGACCAACTATATTTTTAACCTTAGTTATCCAATTTTGAGCTTATTTTATTTTTCCTTTTCTTTCTTTTTCACAACACCATTAGCTTGGACCTTGTTGTTTAACTCTTACCCTTTCATTAGGTCAAGAGCATTTTAAGAGCGTTTTATGACCGAGTGTTGTGTTGAATTAAGTGTGGGGTTAAATTTAGTAAGTTTAAGATTGCAAAGCAAAATAAAAAAAAAGAAAAAAAAAAGAAAAAGAGAAAAATAAAAATATATATATAATAATAATAATTGTTGTTCTTGTTGAAAGGGTTGGAATATATCATTACAATATTTAATAAGTGAGTTCCCTTGAAAAGCTCTTTAATGTCAAGGGGTAGATGAGAGGAAGGTGTTTTGGGATTGTTGGGTTATATATATGATCAGGTACTTCATTCTTAAAGTGCTCTTGAACTTAATAATCAAGCTCACATTTCCTAAATATCATGCCTTTACCTTAGCCCCATTACAACCCAACAAAGACCTTTTGATTGATGTTTGATTGTTATTTTGTGGTGGAGATTTGATTGATAAGCAAGCCTATGGCAATAATCTTTCATTGATTGTTATAAGTGTAAACACCACCATGATCAAACACTTGTAAGAGTTGGTGAGGGAGTGACAACATTGGTTATGCATGAAAAGCCACTTAATTGCATTGGTGTCGATTTTGTTGATTTGATATTGATTGCGGATTTAGGGATAAGGAAGTCTTGATGCATCTTTATAACTCTTGAACTTAACAAAATTATCTTGTTTAGTGTGTTTGATTTTAGCCTTGCTTGGGGACAAGCAAGGAATTAAGTGTGGGGTAGTTGGTTAGATCATTTTTGTACTAGTTTTTAGTGTGATTTTTATGTGTTTTTAGTTAATGTTTTGATTGATTTTTGTTTTAAGTTTGTTTAAAGTGTTTTTTTAGGTTAAAGTCCAAAAACTCCCTTGGATGATCAAAACAATCAAGAAAAATGAAGAAAGAGCATGAATCAAGCAAGACATGGCCAAGCCAAAGCAAGCTTGGTCGTGTCCCTCAAAAGAATTCCAAGACAGTACTTGACACACTCACAGACATGGCCATGTCTTTGCCCATGTCTGATCGACATGGCCATGTCACTTGAAGCTTGCCCGTGTCTCATTGTCTTGGTCGTGTTTCATCCTAAAATAGAAGCAATATTGACACACTCACATGACATGGCCATGTCGCTTGAAGCTTGGCCATGTCGCTTGAAACATGGCCGTGTCTATGGAAAAATTGGTAGACATGGCCATGTCGCTTGAAACTTGGCCGTGTCTAAGGAAAAATTGGTAGACATGGCCATGTCGCTTGAAGTGTAATATCCCTATGCATGCCCTAGAAGTTTTGTATGTTGTTGTTGTTGTTGTTGTTGTTGTTGTTGTTGTTGGTTTAAATTGAGAAAAGAAAAGTATATGTATATGTGTTTTGGGAAGAAATAGGGTTTAGAGATAAGTTTATATGTTGTGTATATGATGATATATATAACATATACATTGGTCAAAAGGGTTGGTCAATGCAAGAGGAGATTTTTTTTAGGGCATGTGAAATTACCAAAGTGGGTAAGAAATATTAAAGGGAATTAAGATGTGTATGAGGGTATTATAGTATTTTTCTTTTGGATGGGTATTTAATGAGTGTTTGACTTTGTGATTTCTTCATCATCTTCTCTTCTTCTTCTTGATGTTGGCCGGCTCACCAAAGGCAAAGGAAAACAAGAGAGCAAAGGAAGATTTTGATGTTCTTAGCTCAAAGGTTGAAGGAGATTTCAAGTAAACAAGTTGGAATTTCAAGAAATTTCATTATTTGGTAAGTATTCTTTTGTTTTCTTTACTTATTTTGAAGTGGTGTTAAAGTGAATTAGAGTTTGTTGATTTTGTGATTTGGTGTGTTTGAGATGTGTTTGTGTTGTGTTTTCAAGTGTTGAATTGGTTTTAAGTTAAGAGTTTAAATAGGTATTGTTGTTGGAAGTGGTGGATGTTGAGTTTGAAAGATGGAAAAGGATGAGGATTTTAGGGTTTGTGTTTAATGTAATATTAATGTTTTGTGAGGTGATTATTGTGATAAACATGTAGAATTTGTGTTTAGAACATTGATTCCATTCATTTGAAACATGTTATGTGGTGTTTGATGAGTTTGAGTGCAATTTGGAGGAGAGTTGTGCATATTAGGGTTTGTGTTTTGGGAGACACGGCCAAAAACAATGTGTGACACGGCCAAGCCAAGGGATTTTGGGCGTGTTGGATTAGTTTTTGGGTGACATGGCTGTGTTCCCAAGCCATGTTAGCTACTGTGAGTTTTGGTTTAAGAGACACGGCCACAAGCTTGGCCGTGTCCCTTGCCCGTGTTGCTTACTGTCCAATTGGGTTGAGTGACACGGCCACAAGCTTGGCCTTGTCCCTCAAGTGGCTGCCCGTGTCCCTCAATTGTGTGGGTTGGGGTTTTTATTCTTTGTTCTAATTGCATTGTTTTGGTTCTCCAAGGGTAGGTTGGTCCCTAAACCTAACCCTAAACACTTTAAACACACTTAAATCAATGAATGATCTAATCAAATGCATGTGTAAGGTCCTAAAACTATGAATCATATCAATTGTTCTTTGCCCTAATTGCATTGTTGAGATTGAACAATGTTATGTTATGCATTGTGAATGGTAATGTGTTTCATGAGTAATATACATTGAAATTTAAGATGTATATCAAAGATGCAATGATAATTCAAATAAGACATGATATGAGACAATGCCATTGTGTTTGGCTATGATGATGCAATTGAAAGAAATAAGGCATGTTTGCCTAAATGTTGTTGAGAATTGAGAATGAAAATGATAATTGAATAATAAATGAATTGTGTGGCTAATGTGTTATTCCATTTTCAGAGTTGGTTGTTGGTGGCATGCCTAATAAGTGTAACAATCTCTTGAAGTTAGGTTGGATTGAATCCTTGAAGCCTAATTGAGATGTTACCACCCTTGAAGCTAGGTTGGGTTAGTTCTTGAAGCCAAGTTGGGTAGAAGCTTAGCATGCTTTGCTCCCCTTGAAGCTTGGTTGAACTTAATCCTTGAAGCCTAGTTGGGTATATGATATTGATAAATGTGATAACAAAACCAAAGCATTAACTCTGAAAATTGAATGGCATATTAGTGTGTCTTGGGCCCATGCTTGTCTTTGTTTAGTGTTGATTATGAATGGTTAAATGAATACTAATGATGTATATGAAAAGATATTGAAATGTGATATGTAATGTGAAAGTATGTTGTTAGTTTAGCATATATGATGTTACATGTATAATATGGATTGAGAAATGACATTGCATTGCACTAAGTCATATCATTAGCATGATTATCTTACTAAGCCGTTGGCTTAGCGCGATAGTGTTTAATCGCGCAGGTAATAGAGTTGATAGAGTTGAACCCGAGAGTTCATCAAGACCAAGTGAGAGTAGACCTTGAAGAATCCATTTTGGGAGCTTAAAGATCAGAGCAGACTTGCCAATCATGTATACTTCTTTATATTTTGTAAAAAAATGTTTAATATGTAAATATGTACATATTTTATAACTTCCGCTGTGTAATATTTAAATGTATATATATATATAACTAATATGTTTTGTTTTATAAGTAAATGATCTACTTTTCTATAATGTATAATGATAAGGGTGTTGTATCAAGTTTAAAGTGTTTTGTATGTTAAGAAAACCGTAGCATCCCTATGTTTGGTGCACTTATGCTACATTGTTGTGGTTGTAGTGTGTGTGCATTGGATATGGGGGTGTTACATGAAGCGTGGCCGTGTCTCTCATCAAAAAAAGAAGAAATCAAAGAAAACCATGAGACACGGCCAAGCTTGTCATGGCTTGGCCGTGTCCCTCATCAAAAGAAGAAGAAATCAAAGAAAACCATGAGACACGGCCAAGCTTGTCATGGCTTGGCCGTGTCCCTCAAGCAAAGCTTGTCCAGAAGCAAACACGGTCATGAGACACGGCCAAGCCACTGGCCATGTCTCACTAAAAGAGCAAAATCCAAAGAACAAAGAAAGAAGAAGGCAGTGAAGGACACGGCCAGCAAGCTTGGTCGTGTCCCAAAGAAAAATGAGAGACACGGCCAAGCCAAATTGAGCTTGGCCGTGTCACCCTTAATTTATATAAATTATTTTGCATGAAAGAAGGAAAGAGAGGAGACGGCTAGGGTTTGAGGAGAGAGAGAAAAGAAAAGAGAAGGAGGGGGCAAACACGATTTGGGATGAGGAGAGAGTGACACTCTCCTTGTCCCTTGATCTTCATCCTCCATCTTCATCTTCTCCATCTTCCATTGACAAGATCTTTGAGGTTCTTTGGGATCAAGTGGGTTAACAAGCTTTTAAAGGTTGAAGAAGCTTCATCGAAAGGTTTGGTGACTTGAGAAAGCTCCATTCCATCTCTCAAAGGCATAATCAATTGAAGGTTTGGTGACTTGAGAAAGCTCCATTACATATTGCAAAGGAGAATCACCATTGAAGAGGGCTTGAGTTCTTCATCATACATCAAAGTGGAGCTAGGAGGAAGACTAGTAATCCTACTCTTGGCATCTTCACAAGGGGTTTTTCTATTCTCTCTCTTAATTCATTCCAACATTGTTTTTGTTGTATTAAGAGAATTGATATTGCAATGAACAATTTGTATTTGATTTATATTGAGTTGAATGAATGTTTTAAATTGATGATGTTGAGCTAAAAACCCATGCTTAGGGTTTGTAGTATATTTGATTGAATGCTTTGATTTGATATTTCCATTGATGTACCTTGTTGTAGGTTGATTGCATTGGATTGTATGCTAGGTTAATAAATTAGCTGCCTATTGATCTCTAGGTATTGAATGAAGGACCGAGAGGTGAAATTTGATATCAGAATTATGCAATCGACTACCCTATGAATGAATTAGAAATATAAGTTATAGGGTTTCATTAATTTGCAAATGTAAAATAATTGGTTATTGCTAATTCATGAATGTGAGAACTAATGGATTGGTAATTGACTAATTAACCTTAAGGAACAAATTAATTACAAGGTTATGTTAATGGATAATTGAGAATTGAGCTTTGATTGAATGGACCTATGACCCTAGGCACCTTCCCAAGAATCGATTTGATCTTGTATCACCTTCACACTTCAACCCTACGCACGTTAATCTTAGGTTTAAATTATTCTAGCACCATTCCAACACAACAAACTTCCGCATTTAAATACTTGTTAATCAAGCTATTACGAACCACACCTTCTTGGGGAAATGACCTTGGGGCGATCACCTTTGCTATAGCTACCTCGTATACTTGCAAGTGACGCTTGTAGTAGTACTTAATTCGTGCGCAACATCTTTCCCAACTTGCATTGTAAGAATTGGGATATAGGTCATTACCACCCATTTGCTGGAAACTTTGGTAACCATATTATTCTTCGTGCCAATCTTGGTATCGTTGGAAACCAAATGAACATGTATTGGCACTATGCCCTACATTGCCACATGCTGTATAATTTGGTGGGCTTTCCTGGCTTTCAATTAGCCTATCAACTTTATTCGTTAGTTTTGCGAGTTACCATGCAAGCTCAGAATAATAGTCCCCATCATAAACTTCCCCGTGCCTTGAAAACTGCATCTTTACAAAAGGCACTCAACAACAAAAACAAACAAACAAATAAATTCAAACACAACAAACAAACAAATTTACAGAAAACAAACACACAATTCAAAGAAAAACACACAAACAATTTACAGAAAAATAAACTAAATCAACAGTCTTAATTATATTACTAGTACTGAAACCATTGTCCCCGGCAGCGGCACCAAAAACTTGGTGCGCGCTAGCTGCGCTATAGCAATACTGCAAGTGCACGGGTCACCCAAGTAATAAAGTAGTGAGTGAGTTATCGTTCCACTGAGAACAAGGCCAAGCACTAGTGCAAATCTTAACTGTTGTTTAGCAAATTAATATTTTTGTGAAGTTTTGTAATTAAAGACAATTAACTTAAATAAATGCACATAAAGATAAATTGTGTGTTGTGTAAAAAGGATTAATGATAATGATACTATCCAGATATAGAATCCCCCTAGCCTCAATTACATTACATGATAGAGTTGAGTTGGCATTCCTCTAATTTAGACTAAAGCCTCTCTCGAGCGAATTAATCCCTAATCACTAAGTAGAGTGCGGGAATCTCTTCTCAAACACAATTAAATAGATCTTGCATTAAGAACAAGGAACTATAAACCAAAGGATCTTGTAACTATCTCTAGCACCCCAATCAATCCTCAACCCTTACGAGTAATCAATTCATATCAAGCTTTCTCAAGTCAATAATATGAAAATGGCAACCAATCAATAAGCATGCTATCATCAACTGGCAATAATCATTAAGCATCATAAGAATAAAACAACTTCATCAATTAACATCATTCAATCATATAAATAAGCTAGGGTTCTTCAATATCTAGATAGGGAATGATTTAGTTCATGTTAAATACACATAATACAATAACAACAACAGCATTAAAATACATAAAAGGAGAAAATAGAAAAACCCCTTTCAATGTAGCTTCTTCAATCTCTAGGAGCTGCCAATGGAAGATGGAGATGCCGGAGAGGATGGAAATGGAGGATGAAGATGAAGAGTCAAGGAAAGTGTCACTCCCTCCTTGCCCAAAACTTGTATGCCCAGCCTCGTCCTCTCAAACCTCTCTTCTATGCCTCTGTTCTCTGTTTCCTGCACAAACCTCCAGCCCTCTGCTGAAGCTTTCTCAATCTCCCTCTTCTTCTCATTTTATTTCCCTCCAAAGCTCCAAGCCTATGCTTTCCAACTCACACCAGCTCACACCACTCTCTCTTGTTCCCCACTCTCTCCTTGTTTTGTATTTCTTTTGGCAAAAGTAATTGGTTTGTCTCCCACTTGTCCCTCAATTCGTGTAGAAGAATTCAAGTTTTTATAGGTTGACACGACCAAGCCATGAGTGGCTTGGCCGTGTCTCTTATTTTGCTTTGGGACACGGCCAAGCTTGCTGGCCGTGTCACCTTCTGCCCCTCTTCCTTTCTTTCTTTTCTCTTTGTTTCATGATGTGACATGGCTAGTGGCTTGGTCGTGTCACTTGGGTGTGTCATCTTCTGTTTCTTCATTTTGCCAATTCTCTTCTTTGCTTCCAATGGGTGACACGGCCACTGGCTTGGGCATGTCTTCTGGGTGTGTCAACTACTGCTTCTCTTCTTTCCTTCTTTGCTTGGTTTTGTTCCTTGGGTGAGACACGACCAGTGGCTTGGCCATGTCTCCTGCCCGTGTCAGCCACTGTCATGAGATTATTTTGAGGGACACTGCCAAGCTTGCTTTGGCTTGGCCATGTCTAGCTTGATTCAAGCTTTTTCTTGATTGTTTTGATCCTCCAAGGGAGTTTTTCCACTTTAACCTAAAACAAACACTTAAAACAAACTTTAAACCAAAATCAAATGAAACATTAACTAAAATCACATTAAAATCATACTAAAAACAAGTATAAAAATACTCTTATCAAGTTTTCAAGACCATAAGGGTAGTTGAAGTTCACCTGAATTACACTAAATATCACAAATAAAGTTAGGACTGAAGCAGATTAATACCACTCCACTCATCCATTATTAGAAATACAAGTTGGTACAAATAATATAACTATTTAAGAGCTAGAACCAAAACAAAGAAAAAGAAGAAAAAAAAAGAAAAGAAAAAAAAAGATAAAAAAAAGAGAAGATAAAACCTAAAAAGGCAGTTTAGAAAGCCAACTGAGTTCTCTTTTACCTAAGACAACAAAAGGCTTCCATTTAGTTTATAAGGACAGTTTGACGTGAATTGGTCCAACCTAACCAAAGATTCAATCAAAATCGGAGAAAAACGAAAAAAGTCACCCAGTTTTTAAAAGTCCTATACTTAACAATCCTACAGAGAAGAAGGGCAAAATGATAAAATGCTCAAAGAAAAGGAAGAGTAAGAAAAATAAAGAGAAAGAAAAGGAAAGAGTAAGAAAAATAAAGAGAAAGAAAAGGGAAAAGAAGAAAAGAAATGAAGACCGTCCCAATCAAGATCTAGATTAATGCCAAGAAGATGGGAGGATACTCAAAGCTCTATCTTTTCATGCTCCCAACTGTCTAAAGTTCCAACAAGCAGTTTGTAGTGTGAAGGTTTGTCCATTGTGTCACATCGGCTCCAACTTACAAATGGCCTTCATTTAACCCATTTCCCTTATAGACCTCATTTCAAGGCTATCAAAGACATGTTGATCTCTCTTGGTAGGTAGAGTCTATTAGTGGAGATAGTTTGAATAAGCATACATATGAGATAGATAATATTCAAACTCAATGAGACCTTTGGCCAAGTAATGTGTATGTGCCTATCTAAAGTGCAACAATTCTTGTTTCAATAGTAATGATTCCCGAGTTTAGTACGGTAACTAGGGTTGTCATGTTATATATATGTTAATTTGAAAAATCATGTCCCGAGGTATAATGACACTAATTTGACAAAGCAAAATTACGATTTAAAAATAAATAAATAAATAATGTGTGTTTTTGTTAAATAAAGTTTTCAAGTTAAGCGGAATATGTTGAACCATCAAACCTCGAAAGACACATAGGGCAAAGTAAATGACTATTATCAAGGTTGTGGATGTATGTATGCTGCTTGGGCCTTATCACCCATGTTCTCAACATATTTAAGATAAAAGCATAAAAGCAAAGCCTTCTGTAAGACCTGAACCAGCATAGAAGGAGTCAATGAGAACACTTCAGTTGATCACCTCAGTTTGTGAGTTGATGGAACCACTGTAAGTATTACTCATGCATACATGATCATATCACACTGCATTTTTCTTTGTCAGAGTGAACAACAGACCCTCTATGAAGCAATCATAAAGTGAATATGGAATCAGGGGGTATGGAAAGCCCATTGCGTGAGGACGCTCCAGTAATTTTGCAAAAGAAAGAAGAAATGTATGCTTGTTTGATGAGCTAGACAATATACAAACATCAACAAAAGCTGCATAGAAAAAATCATGGGGGGTAAGGAGAAGATATGAAGGCCAGATAAAAAAAGAAAAAATATATTTAAAAGTCAAAACTTACAGTAAAAGTGCAAATTATAGTTATCATTATTATTATACAATAATAGATCACTGAGAAGGAGGTGGTGGATTATGATCAAACAAAGTCCTGAAGAAGTCATTGCCTATTGAAGGAGGAGGCGTATCATCTATCCCAAGTCCACCCAAAGCAGGAGCACTCGAATCTCTATTACCTTGGAATTCAGATTTGTAACGGTCCTCATGGTCAACAGCTTGGGGTCCCCTAGATGATGAAGCACCATGATTTTTCATCCCCTGAAACCGAAAGTCTCAAAAATCTTGATCTAAATGATGATACAATTTTTCAAAATAGGTGACCTGTTGACGACTAGCAGCTAACTCTTCTTGAAGTTTCTTGTTTTGTTCCTCAAGCATCCATTGTGAGTAAGAAGGGAAAGAGTAAGAGCATACATAATCATGCATACATGTAGCATAAATTATTATTGAACAAGAAAACTTACCCAGTAATTCATATCAACGCCCTGTGGATGAGATGCGATCTCTAGTTGATTAGAATGAGCAAATGGAGGAGCAGTAAAGGAAGGTCCAGTCTCATGACCAAATGAGCCAGCAGCCTGCAACAGTCATTAAAAAAAGTCAAAACAAGTTAAGAAAGAAGCAATTGCAATGGAAAAATGGTAAAAGTTTACCTTAGAGGTGCTAGCCCCGGGATGCGGGCGGGACCCTCTTCCCTCTCCGTGATACTCCTCTTCATCTCTATCCTCATTTTCCTTGGGAACTCCTGTACATCAATAAGAGATACATCAAAGTTCAAGAGTCCTACTCAAATAAACTGGGTATATGATGCACCTGGTGGATAGAGAAAGGTTTCAACATCATAACCGTGTCGAGCCAACCACCATGCATTCTCTAGCATTGATGTAATATTTAAAGTATATTCTGGGCAACTCATTGGGATCCTCTGTCACTCAGGACCAAGGAACCACTCTACACTCTCTCCCCAAGAAACCAGCCACTAGACACAGGGCTGGCAATGACTCGGTGGGTATGTTGAAAAGGCAATGCAGCATTCATGGAAGAAGTCCAGTTCATCTGCTCTTCTGTGTTCCACCAAGCCAAATTGACCTACAAAATGATATATGGTAAGTGAACTTTTATATAAATTTTAAAGTATACTAATGCTATTTTACTTGGCCCCAGGTTAAGCAACTCAAGAGATAGCGCTAGGTGTGCATATGGTGAGAGCCGGGAACTGCTACACTATTTGACAACCAAAAATTCAATCTCGGATATTGACTCTCTCTCGGTAAATGCCAAGCACCCTCAGAAGATTTTGCTCGTATGCCCATACCTACAATAATAATAAAAATCAAATTCATGCAAGAATAAGAATGGAATTGACATTGGTGGAAGAAGAGTACCTTGACAACCACCATAAAGCGAGCAAAAGACTTCTTATTTTTGCAAATCTTATCTAGTCCATGATAAAGACAGGCAAGGCCAGCTTCACCCCAGCCGTAAAGCGGTACCATACTCATATCAGTAAGGGCCCTCAATACCGACAAATGGATGGCAGATTCAATGCTGCATAAAATGGTCGACCTGCGCAAATATAGTAAAAATCTTTGAGCATATTGTTTGGCTATTTTCCTATGAACCCATCCTTCGTAGTTCATCCAATAACTTTGAATCGACTCAATTTTTATCTTAAAAGGCTGTATACCCTTAATTTTTTACTCAGTCTAGTCCAATAACTTTTTATATTATCCAAAATAATTTTGTGGTATTTTAATTAAATAATATTTATTTTAGTATTTATTATGTATAATTTTTAATGAAAATAAAAAAAGGTAATATTAATAAAGTTAAAATATATATATATATAATTTCGTAGCCGAAAGTGAATTGTCTTGGGCCAATTCACCGCAGGAAAATCCTACGGTGAAATGGCCTTGGGCCAATTCGCCGCAGAAAATTCTTACGGCGAATTGGTCGGCCACCCAGTGCTGGCCCACCAGCTCTCACAGTTTTTGCCTAGAGTAATTTTTCACCAGCGCAATTTTTTCCAACGTAATTTTTTCCCGAAATCTAATTCTATTTGGTTTTGATTTCTTTTCCTAAATAATTTTAATTTCCTTAGACAATTAGGAGTAAGTTTATTATTTTTCCTATAAATACCACATTAAAAATACAAAATTAAGGATCGAACAAATGATTTTTACTTGGGAGGAGAAACGAAAATTGTTTTACTGGATCGGAGACAAAATTCTATCGACCAAAATGAAAACCCTGGGAATAAGAGACATTAGCAACAAGAAGCAATCATCAATCCATCAAAGGCAGCAACATTGCCTTTGTTATTGTTCATCCAGAAATCAGTTTTTGGTGGAACCAACTATGCAGGTTTGATCTTTAATCATAAATTATATATTCATAGTAGCTTCATTTTCTTTTATTAATAAGAATATGTAGTAATTTGATCTTTATTTCAATAACTTTAATTGTTTACTTTAGTTAATACATTAATCAGTTGGTTTTATAAAAACTAAAAACTTCAAAAACCCTAAATCATCCTTCTGTTTCTAAGACTTCAAAAACTCTAAATCATCCTTCTCTTTCTAAAACTTTAAAAACCCTAAATTACTCTTATATTTCCAAAAACTTTAAAACCCTAAATTGTTTTTCCCCGAACTATTTTCTTAATCATCTAAACTCTAACTTTTTGTCCAAAATTTCTAAATGTCTTCTTAAATCTCCAAACCCTAATCTTCTTTACATTTTCTAAAAACTTTAATCATAATTGTTTCTATAAAACTCTAAATTATTTTCTTAAATCTTAAGATCAAATATGTTTTCCAAAATATCAAAAACCCCAATACAGTAAACCCTAGTTTTCAAAAAACCCTAATTCTTAAAACATCAAAACTTTATAACAAGTTCATCAACAACTAAAACCATAATCCAGTGAACCTAAAACCCAATCTTTTAAAATTATAAACCCTAATGTCTTAGGGTTCCAAAACCCTAATTTCATGATGTTTGCTTAAAACCCTAACTAAACCTACTTTTTTAAATCACAGTAACATTATTTTCATAAAAACTTCCAAAACCTTCAATCTTTTTACATCCAGTAGCTATGTTATTACTTTAAAATATTTCTCAAAAAATTAAACTAGTATATGCAAAACCCTATTTATTGAACATAAGACCCTAGAAACCCTACTTAATGCATGAACCCCTAAAGTTAATATATTTATTGTTTTATTTAAATTGGATGAATGTTAATTATATATTTTTATTGATGTTTGGTATCTTTGATGAATGGTTATTTAATTTTATCGATTTATCTTGATTTCCAAATATTGTAAGAGGTATGTTTCCACGTTGTAGGTACCTCATTAATTAATTTCTATGTAATTTAAATTTCTTTCATATTTTAGACTAATGTAAAGGACATGTTTCCACCTTTTGGTGGGTGTCCTATTTGGTTTAGACATGAACGATGTAAGGACATGTTTCCATCCTCGGATGGGTGTCCATTTATTTGCTTTGTTTGGACATTACTTTGATTTTAATATAATGATGTTTTATTTTAATTGTTGCATGTAGTATGGATAATATTGTCATATTTAAGAATTTTATAATATTAAGACCTGCAAAGGAGGCTGGTTCTAATGAACTGGGCGTTGTGGGGGTGCTGGGCTGTTAGGAAATCAAGGAGATCACTGCAAAAAAAAATGCGCAGCGGAAAATTTTTTTATCTATGATTTCCCACCAGGATCCATGTTGTTCTTTTAATTCGACAAAAGTGTACAAAGAACTAACCTGTTGATGATTCGAAATCACAGTTTGGAAGAGATGCCTCGATCGCGAAACACCCTCTATCGCGTATCTACACGAATGCTACCGTCTGGAGTGCTAGCTCTCTGCAACGGCGAAGGCTGAAAAATGTTTTCTCTAAAACATATTAGGGTTTCTTTGTTTTCGTTCTTTTTTTTTATTTTCTAAAGTTACCTATATAAAGACTTAACGTCTGGAGTGAATATAATCACTCCATAATCCAATTCAAAATTGGATAAGGTAAGTCAAATTCAGAATCCAAATCTAATTAGGATTCTGAATATATTATCTAATAATATATATAATTGGATAAGGTAAATCAAATTCAGAATCCAAATCTAATTAGGATTCTGAATATATTATCTAATAATATATATAAAAAAATGAAAATAATAATAATAATAAATATTAATATCTAATATTAATATTATTAATATTATATCCAGCCCAAAGCGCATTCTTGTGTGTGACCCGATAGGCCCATATTAATTGGCAGTCAATTTAATCTCTATTAAACCAACAAGTCATAATTGGCCTCTAGCAAGGCGTTGCAACTACCCAATTAATATAAGGTACGTCCAATTTGCCTAATAATAGTACATGCATTAATCCCTTTGTCACACGATATCTTGCTTGAACATAAGTCATGGTCAACGTCATACTTATATTGTCCAAACTTATGATTACTCGATCTCCAAGTAGACTAATAAAAATAAATGAAATTGATCACACTATCAATTCATTTGAGCATGGCCATGCATTTCACAGTCTCACTTATCGAGGGGCCCAAAAGATATCTCTCTCAAAGAGAGGGACAAATTCTATCTTGATTGTTCATTATCCTCTACATAATTTCTATCATATATGATCATAACCTTTATTACTATCCAGTTACGGATAATGTTTGATCATGTCAAAATATAATAATCCTTATATTGGAAACTATGACAATCTCAAGTCAAAGAATTAATACATAACTATCATGAGATTTACTTATGACACTAACCCATGTAGTAATCTCATGATGGGTCTATCCAATACATTGTTCTCTAACAAGTATCTATGAAATTGATTTGTATCACTATACACATAACCATCTGATGATTATCAAATCAATGTTCATACTGGTTAAGAATTATTATTATTTTTATCTCTATAACAATAATGAACCAGGGACAAATTTCAAAATTGTATAACATGCAAACAAACAATAATGATAATAAAACCTCATTTATTAATAATGAATGTATAACATAAAGATCTAAATAAATGGCCTAGGGCACATACACTAATAATCTCCCACTTGCACTAGGCCTACAAATTTCTAAGACCCATAGATCTAGTGTGCTGATCATGCTTGACCCGTGAGAGAGGCTTTGTTAATGGATCTGCTATGTTATCATTTGTGTCAACTTTACATATCTTGATATCTCCTCTATCGATAATGTCTCGAATGAGGTGAAAATGCCTGAGTATATGCTTAGACCTTTGATGAGATCTAGGCTCTTTTGCCTGTGCTATGGCACCATTATTGTCACAATAAATGTCCACAGGATTTGCAATGCTAGGCACCACTCCTAGCTCAGTGATGAATTTCTTCAACCAGACTACTTCCTTAGCTGCATCTGATGCTGCTATATACTCAGCCTCTGTTGTAGGATCAGCCACAGTGCTTTGTTTTGAACTCTTCCAACTAACAACTCCACCATTCAATGTGAATACAAAACCTGACTGCGATCTAAAATCATCTATGTCAGTTTGGAAACTAGCATCTGTGTAACCATTTACAACTAGTTCATCTTCCAAACCTCCATAAACCAAGAATACATCTTTAGTCCTTCGAAGGTACTTAAGAATATTCTTGACAGCTGTCCAGTGACCTTCACCAGGATCAGCTTGAAATCTACTAGTTGCGCTTAATGGATATGAGACATCTGTTCTAGTACATAACATGGCATACATAATAGATCCTATAGCAGAAGCATAAGGAATCTCATTCATTTGATCTCACTCATTAGATGTCATAGGACATTGACTCTTGCTGAGATGAATGCCATGAGACATAGGCAAGAATCCCTTTTTGGAATCTTGCATGTTGAACCTCTTCAACACTTTATCTATGTATGTACTTTGACTCAGGCCAATTATCCTTCTAGATCTATCTCTATAGATCTTTATACCAAGGATATAGGCAGCCTCACCTAAGTCTTTCATTGAGAAAGAATTCCCTAACCAAGTCTTAACCTTTTGTAAGGTAGGGATATCATTCCCAATGAGTAATATGTCATCCACATATAAGACTAAAAACACTACTGCACTCCCACTAACCATCTTGTAAACACAAGGTTCATCTTCATTCTTGATGAAACCAAAGTTCCTAACTGTTTCATCAAAACAAAGATTCCAGCTTCGAGATACTTGCTTCAATCCATAAATGGATCTTTGAAGCTTGCAAACCTTTGTAGAATTCTCAGGATTTACAAAACCCTCAGGTTGTGTCATATACACATCCTCAAGCAAGTTTCCATTAAGGAAAGCGGTTTTGACATCCATTTGCCATATCTCATAATCATAGTATGCTGCAATGGCAATGAGAATTCTAACAGACTTAAGCATAGTAACTGGTGAAAAGGTTTCATCATAGTCTATACCATGAGTTTGCTTGAAACCTTTTGCAACAAGCCTTACTTTATAGGTCTACACAATCCCATCCATGTCAGTTTTCTTCTTGAAAACCCATTTGCAACCAATAGACCCTCTGGAGGATCAATTAAAGACCAAACGTGGTTGTCAAACATAGATTGCATCTCAGATTTCATGGCTCTAAGCCATTTGTCTGAATCTGGACCTGACACAGCTTCTTGATAGGTAGTAGGCTCATCTTGATCTATGAGCATTACTTCACTATCATCAGTCACAAGAAATCCATATCTCTCTGGCTGACGACGTGTCCTATCAGACCTGCGACGGATTTGTGTTACATCTTCAGACTCCGCAACTATTTGTGGTTCTGAAATAGGCTCTATAGACGGCTCAATGATTTCTTGTGGTACTTGAGTTTCCTCAAGTTCTACTATACTCCCACTAGTTCTCTTAGAAAGAAATTCCTTTTCCAAAAAGATCCCATTTCGAGCAACAAACACTTTATTCTCTGAAGGAGTATAGAAATAGTATCCTTTAGTTTCCTTAGGATACCCCACAAAATTACATTTGATAGACTTTGGAGCTAAATTATATGAAACTGGTCTTTTCACATAAGCTTCACAACCCCAAATCTTAAGAAAAGACAAACTAGGTGTCTTACCTGTCCATATCTCATATGGTGTCTTTTCAACCGCCTTAGATGGTACACGGTTCAGAATGAATGCAGCTATCTCCAAGGCATAACCACAAAAAGATAAAGGAAGATCCGCTTGACTCATCATTGATCGAACCATATCTAATAGAGTTCGATTTCTCCTTTCAGAAACTCCATTCCACTGTGGAGTTCCTGGAGGAGTCAATTGTGAAACAATTCCACAATCCCTTAGATGATCATCAAACTATTGGCTCAAATATTCACCACCTCGATCTGATCGAAGTAGTTTAATTGTTTTACCAAGTTGATTTTGTACTTCATTTTGAAAAGTTCTAAACATTTCAAAAGACTCATGCTTATGTTTCATTAGGTAGACATAGCCATACCTACTGAAATCATCAGTAAAAGTAATGAAGTATCAAAATCCTCCTCTGGCACTAATGCTAAAAGGACCACATACATCTGTATGTATGAAGCCCAATAAATCATTAGCCCTTTCACTATGCCCAGTAAAAGGATCCTTTGTCATCTTACCAAGCAAACAAGACTCACATGTTTCAAATGATTCAAAATCAAACGAAACTAATAATCCATCTTGATGGAGCTTAGAAATGTGTTTCTCATTTATATGGCTAGGGCGACAATGCCATAAATAAGTAGGGTTTAACTCATTTGGCTTAGTTCTCTTAGAAGTTATGTTATAGATATCATTACCATTAGAATCATCAAGATTAAGGATATAAAGGCCATTATAAGAATTTGCAATACCATAAAGCAAATCATTTTTATCAAAAATAGAACATTTCTTATTCTTAATAAAAAATGAATAACCTTCATCATCCAAAACAGATACTGAAATAAGATTCCTACTCATAGTAGGAACATAAAGCAATTGTTCAAAATTAACAAAAACCCATTATGCATAACAAGTTCATAAGTTCCTACAGCTATAGCAGCAACTCTTGCTCTATTGCCAACACGTAGGTCCACTTCTCCCTTCTTCAGCATCCTACTCCTTTTGAGTCCCTGCATATTTGTACAAATATGAGATCCACATCCGGTATCTAATACCCAGGAAGAAGGAATAGATAAATTAATTTCTATAACATAAATACCTGAAGATGTAGTCGCACTACCCTTCAACTTCTTTAACTCATCCAAATAGAGTTGACAATTTCTCTTCCAATGCCCAGGCTTGTTGCAATGAAAACAAGTCCCTTCCTTAGGAACTTTAGCCTTAGGTTCAGGTTTTGGTTTAGCTTGTCCCTTGGACCCTTTAGCACCTTTTGCCTTACCCTTGCCTTTAGTATATTTGGCTTTCTTTTTCATTTGTTTAATATTGACATTCAATATTTGGGTAGGCTTTTTGACATTCCCCTCAGCAGTTTTGAGCATACCATGTAGCTCAGGAATGGATTTCTCCATGTCATTCATGTTATAGTTCATGACAAACTGTGAGAAACTGCTAGTCAATGAATGTTGGATCAAATCCGTGGAGAGTTCTAAACTCAGGGGATATCCAAGTCTAGCAAGGTGATCTAGATAGCCTTTCATCTTCAAAACATGAGCACTAACAGATTCACCTTCAGACATTTTGCAGTCAAATAATGCAACAGCGGTGTTAAACCTATCTTGCCTAGCCTGTTGTTGGAAAGCTTGTTTGAGATGCACACTCATCTCATAAGCCTCTAAGTGTTCCAGATCCTTCTGAAGTCCTGGACACATGGTAGCCAACATAAGACATCCTATGTCATTGGAATCATCCACATACTTCTTATGCTTACTCTTAGCAGCATTAGAAGCATCAGCAGGAGGTGGGTCAGGGACAACTTCATCAAGCACATAGGACTTTTTCTCTTGTTTGAGAACAATTCTCAGTTTCCTAAACCAGTCAACAAAATTAGTCCCACATTCTTTCAGTTTTTCCTTCTCAAGGATAGATCGCAGTGATAAGGTGGAATTGTTATTAGCAGCCATCTGTTGATAAATATGCAAAGTCAAATTTTAATTAATAATGAGGTTAAAATTATTGAAACTCCTACTAAAAATATAACCCTCTAAAGAAATATTTTAGTAGGCTAAGATCCATATTTCACTTAATTCTAAACTTAGCTTTGACGTGACGCTTAAAATCAAGTTATTTAGGTAGGTAACATCTTTACCAATTACATCTCATGTAACTCTTAGTAATTATGGAATATTGACATCATATGTCATAGCATGTTGAATTCCATCTAATGCCTTAGGCCCAAAACCATTTTGATAGCCTAATTAAGTCTAACAAATTTTAAAACATATGAGTAGCACTATTACTCATCCTACTTAGCTAGGAATGTTTAAAGCATATTGCTTTGGCAATACCTACTTTAATACAATCTTAGTTTTGATAGGTGTTCAAAACGTGGATGGCATTTAGACTTAAATTATTAATGAGGGTTTAACCAAATTATTATCATGACTTGCATTACATACCATTATATTTTAGCATCCTATATGCATATATATAATTAATGACATAAGCATCATATACCAAATGACAAAATATGTAAACGTGACATAGCATGGCCAAACTAAATATGATCTTCAAGAGACCAAATGAAGATCATAAAGGCAAGCCTAGGTGAAAAACCTATCTATTACAACACTTGCAATATTACATATCTTCAAAACTTGATCTTGTGCTTCTATCACCATGGAACCATCTTCTCCTTGGTATAATCTCGATCACAAACATTGTAGCTTGAATCTTCATTTATTACAATAAAAGAAAATCTAACTACTAGTAAAATAAATTACAACAAAATAAACGACACGCAGGCCGTATTTACCCAAAATTAAGATATGAATAAACCAATCACATAGGTCATAAGGCCATGCTATGCACCATGCCAAGACATCAAACAAACATAACATATTCATCACCAACATGTTAAATAGAAACAAATATATTGACATTCTTAATGTCGCGGTAACGAACTATAGGGCGCGAACATACGGCGGTCCCGCTAGCCGGTTAGTGGGAGGGGCTCCCGCTGGCCGGTCAGCGGGCGGGGTTCCAGAGGGGCAGCGCCCCTCAAAGCCAAATAGAAATGTTAAAAAACACCAATCCTTTCTCATCATATGAAAAACGAATTAGGGTTTTACAGAAAAGAAACAAAAAACCAATCCTTTCTCATCATATGAAAAATGAATTAGGGTTTTATAGTTAACATGCCATACGAAATCAATATATCTCATGTAATCATATCAACATGGCATTTTCGACTTAAACGAAAACAACAAGTGGCTCTGATACCACTATTAGGAAATCAAGGAGATCACTGCAAACAAAAACACGCAGCGGAAAAATTTTTGATCTATGATTTCCCACCAAGATCCATGTTGTTCGTTTAATTCGACAAAAGTGTACAAAGAACTAACCTGTTGATGATTCGAAATCATAGTTTGGAAGAGATGCCTCGATCGCGAAACACCCTCTATCGCGTATCTACACGAATGCTGCCGTCTGGAGTGCTAGCTCTCTGCAACGGCGAAGGCTGAAAAAAATTTCTCTAAAACGTATTAGGGTTTCTTTGTTTTTGTTGTTTTTTTTTATTTTCTAAAGTTACCTATATAAAGACTTAACGTCTGGAGTGAATATAATCACTCCATAATCCAATTCAAAATTGGATAAGGTAAGTCAAATTCAGAATCCAAATCTAATTAGGATTCTGAATATATTATCTAATAATATATATAATTGGATAAGGTAAATCAAATTCAGAATCCAAATCTAATTAGGATTCTGAATATATTATCTAATAATATATATAAAAAATGAAAATAATAATAATAATAAATATTAATATCTAATATTAATATTATTAATATTATATCCAGCCCAAAGCGCATTCTTGTGTGTGACCCGATAGGCCTATATTAATTGGCAGTCAATTTAATCTCTATTAAACCAACAAGTCATAATTGGCCTCTAGCAAGGCGTTGCAACTACCCAATTAATATAAGGTATGTCCAATTTGCCTAATAATAGTACATGCATTAATCCCTTTGTCACACGATATCTAGCTTGAACATAAGTCATGGTCAACGTCATACTTATATTGTCCAAACTCATGATTACTCGATCTCCAAGTAGACTGATAAAAACAAATGAAATTGATCACACTATCAATTCATTTGAGCACGGCCATGCATTTCACAGTCTCACTTATCGAGGGGCCCAAAAGATATCTCTCTCAAAGAGAGGGACAAATTCTATCTTGATTGTTCATTATCCTCTTCATAATTTCTATCATATATGATCATAACCTTTATTACTATCCAGTTACGGATAATGTTTGATCATGTCAAAATATAATAGTCCTTATATTGGAAACTATGACAATCTCAAGTCAAAGAATTAATACATAACTATCATGAGATTTACTTATGACACTAACCCATGTAGTAATCTCATGATGGGTCTATCCAATACATTGTTCTCTAACAAGTATCTATGAAATTGATTTGTATCACTATAAACATAACCATTTGATGATTATCAAATCAATGTTCATACTGGTTAAGAATTATTATTTTTTTTTATCTCTATAACAATAATAAACCAGGGACAAATATCAAAATTATGTAATATGCAAACAAACAATAATGATAATAAAACCTCATTTATTAATAATGAATGTATAACATAAAGATCCAAATAAATGGCCTAGGGCACATACACTAACATGGGCCATTTATCACCTTCCCCACACGTACCCAACTTTTCAAACCCATTAGGGGGTTGGGGATTCCTTAGGAATAGACTCATCTATCCCTTTCTTTTTCTCAGTCCATCCGGGTGGCGACTCCATTTTCTTCGGGCTTAGGCCTGTATTCTCTAAGGCCCCTAGCCTAAACAGTGTCGAAGTTGCAAGAACCATTCCACCGTGAATGGGGGCAAAAATCCCCGCTCACAGTGGCGACTCCACTGGGGATAAGAGAAGTTGATTCCATTGGTCTTATATTATTCTATTCTTTCTTATCATAATATTATCCATTGCATCATTTAGATTGCATCTTGTGCGTGAGTTAGGACGCTCGTGTTACCAGTGTTATGTTATGTAAGGGATACCATACTTTCACTCAAGGTATGGAGATCGAGCATGGTATAACCACTCATAGCCTTGTACCATTTGATATATACTTGCTATGGGAACCTAAGTCTTTTAACCCAAAGACTAAAGCTCATGTAATTGGCCTAGTTACTTTCCTTAGGTTTTACCCCAAATGCTTGTTACTTGACTATGGTTAATTTGTCTTGGCTTAAATCATGGCTTTTTTGGTTTATTCTTTTTCCAATATGACCTAAGTACATTGTAAGCTCAAAATAATTTCCAAAAGACCAAAGCTATTTTCAAAACTTTTCAAAATGGACTTTGGACATAAAACTTTTCTAAAAACAAATCAAAAATACCTTTCTCATGATCCAAATACAAATCCCAAAATATATTTTTTAAAAATCTTTTTTACAATGGGCTTAGAAACAAAATTATTTTCATCCAAAAGAGCTTGCAAATTATTTAGGTCAATTATGAAATACTAAAATTCAATTGTGAGCCTAGTTTATACTAAGAATAATTAATCATGGGCTTGTTTTTGGCATGAATCATTAGTTATTTTTTCAAGTGAGAAATCTATTTATAATAAACCTTTTAATTTAGTTTTAATCCAATATAGCATAAAATCTACTTTAGTTGGTTAAATGGATTAAAACCTAATTAATGGAAATTATCATGAACTGATTTTCATTTTTGAAAATATAACTATTGGTTTAAACGTCTGAGGGATTATTCCAAAAATAAGGTATACCGTGTTGGTATTTTGTTAACCGTATTACCTAGGAAAAGAGACTCGTCATTCATGTGTGAATGTTATAAGGTCAGAAGGAAAGTCCTAGTTATCTTTCTTTGTTTATTGTCCGTGCATACATACATGCATACATACATGCATACATACATACATACATACATACATCACATGACATATCATTAATCCTTTCTGGCTCATAAACCTGAAGTACAACAAATCAAGAACATATAATGATACCACCTACAACATTGATTTTGATTCAAGTGCTTCATTGGAAGGATGGATGCAAACCAGCTAAGAGACATAGTCGATGAAGTTGTCAAAGGTAGGATGGCCAAGCTACGAGATCAATTGGTTGAAATTATGAGGACCCAGTTGATTCAAATTTTGGAGTTCATCAACAATGCTAATGAGGCATCTCCTATTGACATAAGAAAGGAGGGAAGGGCGGCATCAATGGAGAACATGTTCACTAATAGAGATCGAACGAAAAATGAGGGATCAATCCCTATTCTACAAGATCAGTCAAACCATATGTTGTCTAACTGGAGCAATAAGAGCGCTACCACCCCAATGAGCAAAATCAAAGGAAAAGAAGAGGTGTTGAGAAAAATACAGCAACTGAACCAGCAAAGAAGCATAAATTTTCAGACTTGGGGGAATCTTTGTCGAAGATATTGGAGAATCTAATGAAGAAGGGATTGTTACAACCCTTAACTCCTCATCCTTTGCCTAATCCTTTTCCGCCTAACTTTGATACTAAAGCATTTTGCCAATTCCATCAAAGGCTTGGACACAAAATGGAAAACTGTATGAAGTTGAGGCATGAGATCTAGAATTTAATTGATAGTGGAAAGCTACTTGAGCCTGATAAGCCCAACACTAAGAATAAGCCTCTGCCTAAAATTGGAAGGGAGCCACCGCCTGCAACCTTCATGAAAAGTTTTATCTTGGCATCTAATCATGATAGAGAAGCTGCTAAAGAGGATGAACTACTAAACAAGTTTGGATTAACTATGGATGATGAAGCAATGATCCTTAATGATGGAAAAAAAATCCTTGCCGTTGATATGTCTAAATAGATGGAGTATCTTCGACTCCAACTCAGCAAACTTTCCTTAGCTTGAATGTTGCTTTTTAATTTTGCTTTCTTTAATCTTTAATTGGAACAATTATGTTTTTCTATTTTTGTTTGAATAAATTACTTTCATCAAAATTTTTGTTGGTCTTTGTTCATTTTGGTGCTCAACCAATGAGGAATTTATCTTGATAATTCATGAATTAATATATTTATGCATCATGAATTGAATGACTTTACTAGGTGAGGGAATTGCTCTATAGCATTGAGTTGTGTATGCTTACTTAGAGAGGGCTCCTGCATAATTACCTTTGTCTATGTCCTAGTCAGTCTTAGAATATGCATAGATAAACTTTTGAGGCAAAATTGAACTCTACTTATTTAAGAGAGAAATGATCTGGGCATTGTTTGATGAGCCAATGACTATTATCCACCCTATTAAATATCAATCACTAGTTGTCCCATTGAGCCTTCATGAAATTTTAGCTTTCTTTTTATTGGCTTACAAATCCTAACAACCTACCCTGAGCTGTTGTGATACTTTTGACAAGTCTTATGATCACTAAGATGAAGAGGCAAGAAGATCAAAGAAAGCAATGAATAGTCAAGATCATAAGGATAGTTAATGTTCTTAAGACCATAAGGGTAGTTGAAGTTCTCCTAATATCCCCAATCTATCAAGATGACATCATAGTAACAAATGATTTATCCATATTAAAGAAGATTGATGTCACTCCACTCATCCATTATTGGAAACCCAAGTTGGTACAAATAAGATAACTCTTTTATAGCTAGAACTAAAAAAATGAAGAAGAAAAAAAGAAAAAAAAAGGAAAAGAAAAATGACAAAAAAAATAAAGAAGATAAAACCCAAAATGGTTCAGAAAGCCAACTGAGTTCTCTTTTCCCAAAGGTAACAAAAGGCATCCATTTGGTTTATAAGGACAGTTTGACCGAAATTGATCCAACCCAACCAAAGATTCAATTAAAATCGGAGAAAAAGGAGAAAGGCCATCTAATTTTTGAAAGTCCTATACTTAACAATCCTACAGGGAAGAAGGACAAAATGATAAAATGCTCAAAGAAAAGAATGAGTAAGAAAAAGAAATAGAAAGAAAAGGGAAAAGAAGAAAAGAAATGAATTTGGGTACCAAACATTTTGCAAAGGCAAAGACTATCCCAATCAAGATTCAAGTTAATGCCAAAAAAAAAAAAAGAATGCTCAAAGCTCTTTCTTTTCATGTTTCCAATTGCCTATGGCTCCAACAAAAAATCATGGTGTGAGAGTTTGGCCATAGTGTCACAATGGCTCCAACTTACAAATGGCCTTCATTTAACCCATGTCCATTATAGACCCCATTTCAAGCTTATCAAAGACCTGTTGATCTCTCTTGGTAGGTAGAGTCTATTAGTGGATATAGTTTGAATAAGCATGCATATGAGATAGATAATATTTAAACTCAATAAGACCTTTGGCCAAGTAATGTGTATGTGCCTATCTGAAGTGCAACAATTCTTGCTTAAATAGAAATAGTTCCCGAGTTTAGTATGTTATCTAGGGTTGTGATATTATAGATATGTTAATTTGGAAAAATCAAGTCTTGAGGTACATTGGAATTGATTTGGCAAAGCCAACAATTGATTTCAAAATCAAAATTCAAAAAAAAAATGTTTTACAAAGCCTTCAAGTTAAGGGGAGTATGTTGAACTATCGAATCTCGAAGGACATATTGGGCAAAGGAAATGATTAATGGCAAGGTTATGAAGAAGCTACTGAATCATAATTTGAAATGGATGCATCTCTGCTGCTTAGGGCCTTCACTATTCATGTTTTCAACATCTTGAAGATAAAAGCCATAAATGTGAAGTATCCTGTCATTCCAAAGCAGGAACTGAACAAGCATTTGGACGGAGTCAATGAAAACACTTCAACCGATCACCTCAGTTTGTGGATTGATGAAGCCACTATATTGAATCAGGGGGGCATAGAAGACCCATTACTTGAGGAAACTCTAGTCATTTTGCAAAAGAAAGGAAGAAATGCATGCTTGTTCGATGGGCTAGACAATATACAAACATCAACCAAAGCTGCATAGAAAAAATCATGGGTTTGAGCCTACATAAGGGGCAAGGAGAAGATATGAAAAGAAGAAGAAAAAAATTTTAGAAAAAGAGTTGCAGTGAAAATACATCATTATTTTTATCATTGTACTTATTATACAATATTTCCTCAATTGATACAATACTCATACATCACTAAGAATGGGGTGGTGGATCATGATCAAACAAAGCTTAAAAAAAGTCATAACCTATTGAAGGAGGCATATCACCCGTCCCGAGTCTGCCTGAAGTAGGAGCACCTGAATCTCTATTACCATGGAATTTAGATCTGCAACAATCATCATTCGAAATAGATGAAAGGATCTCATGGTCATCAGCTTGGGGCCCTCTAGATGAAGAAGCACCAGGATCTCTCATCCCCTGAAGCCGAAAGTCTTGAAAATCTTGCTCTGACTGGTGATACAATTTCTCAAAATGGATGACCTATTAACGACTAGCAGCCAACTCTTCTTGAAGTTTCTTATTTTGTTCTTTAAGCATCCGCTGTGACTAGAAAGGAAAAGAGTAAGAGCATACATAATCATGCATACATATAGCATAAATTATCATGGAACAAGAAAACCTACCAAGTAATTCATATCAATGCCCTATTGATGAGATGGCATCTCCGGTTGATTAGAATGAGCAAATGGAGGAGCAGTAAAAGAAGGTCCCTCCTCATGACCAAATGAGCCAACAGCCTACAACAATCATTAAAGAAGTCAAAACAAGTTAAGAAAAAGCGATTGCAATGGAAAAATGGTAAAAGTTTACCTGAGAAGTGCTAGCCCCGAGATGTGAGACAAACTCTCTTCCCTCTCCATGATACTCCTCTTCATCTCTATCCTCATTTTCATTGGGAATCTCCCATACACCAATAGGAGATACGTTAAAGTTCAAGAGCCTTATTTGAATAAACTAGGTATAAGATGCACCCGATGGATAAAGAAAGGTTTCAACATTATAACCGTGCCGAGGCAACCACCATGCATTCTTCGGCATTAATGTGATATTTAAAGTATACTCTGGGCAATACATTAGGATCCTCCACTACTTGGAACTAAGAAACCACTCATATACTCTCTCTCCGAGAAACTAGCCACTAAACATAGGGCCGGTAATGACTCGGCGGGTATGTTGAAAAGGCAGTGCGGCATTCATGGAGGAAGTCCAGTTTCTCCTCTCTTCTATGTTCCACCAGGATAAATTAACCTACAAAATGACATAAGGTAAGTGGAATTTTATATAAATTTTAAAGTATATTAATGCTATTTCACCTGGCCCCAGGTTAAGTAGCTCAAGAGATAGCATTGGGTATGCACATAGTGAGAGCAGGAAACTTCTACACGATCTGACAACCAAAAATTTAATCTCGAATACCCAACTCTCTCTCGGGAAATACAGGCACCCTCACAAGATTGTGCTCATATGCCCATGCCTACAAAAATAATAAAAATCAAATTCATGCAAGAATAAGAATGGAATTGACATTTGTGGAAGAAGAGTACCTCGACAACCACCATAAAGCCAACAAAAGGCTTCTTATTTCTGCTAATTGTGTCAAGTCCATGGTAAAGACAGGCAAGGCCAGCTTCACCCCAGCCATAAAGTGATACCATACTCATATCAGTAAGGGCCCTCAACACCGACAAATGGATGGCGAATTCGATGATGTTTAAAATGGTCGACCCAAGCAAATACAATAAAAATCCTCGAGCATATTGTTTGGCTATGTCCTTGTGAACCCGTCCTTCGTAGTTCATCCAATAACTCCAAATTGGCTCAATTTTTATCTTGAAAGGCCCTTTAAATGATGGTTCCATATCAATTAGCTGTTGGATTTCTTCGAATATCAGAATATCATTGGTAAGAGGGACAGGAAGGCCATAGTATTGGATACCAGTTATGGCTGTATAATCGACCAGGCCAATGGTCATTTCTCCTATAGGTAGGTGAAAAGTATGGGTTGTGTCCATCCACCATTCTAACAATGATTGAACTACACTCTGGTCTATCGAACACTCCTCGAATGGTAATTGCAAGATAAAGCTTTCAAAACCACAATCTCGGATAATTTGTCTTACTCGAGAAGGCGCTACATCATACTATTGTCGAACTTTATAGACACATCCTCCACCCCGGATAATGCAATGATCACGCTAACACGGAGCCAGGTAAGTTAACACAAGGTAAGTATATCATCATATCAATACCGCTGATTTTTAGGCTAAATTTATTTATGTTATATTTTTAGTCTATCTATTTATTTGTTAAATTCTTAGATTTACTCATCTGATTAATTTATTTTTCCTAAAATTCAAAATAATAAGAAACAAAAAATAAAAGAAATAAAAAAATTAAAAGAAACAAAGAAAAAAAATAAAAAAGAAAAATAATTTGCTGTTAAAATAAATAATTACCTTGCTCTTTTGATTTGAACTGCGATGAAGCGGCATTCCAGCTAGTAGACTTATATTTTCATTTTCATGATGCCAAATAAACTCCAATAACTCAACATTAGATCAAGTTCCTGATCTTGAAGCATTCATTTTCTCCTCAAACTCTATGCTAAACTATCTAAACCCTCTGAATTCAAAATGTATAAGTATGAATGAAATGAAGAAATGAGCCGAGGTTTATATAGAAAATTTGCAAGGGAAAAAGACAAAAATAAAAAGAGGAAAACAGTATTCTCGTGAAAAAAAAAATTAAATGTTACTATTGATAAATAGTAAATTACTATTTACAAATAGTAAATAAATAGTAAATGAATAGTGGGTGAGTAGTATATAAATAGCAACTACATAGTGAATAAATAGAAAACTCAATTATTCAATTCAATCATTTAGATATTTGCTTGTATATAAATATTTTTGCACTTTTAAAATATTTTTACACGTAGGGGTAAGAAGATATGGGCATGGTAAAAATTAGCCAAAATTTTTTATAAATTCCTTTGGTATCCCACAGACTAGCAAATAATCAAATCTCTTTTAGCTTAGGTCTAGGACCTAAAATCTCTCTTAAGTCTAGAGCGTAGCTCGGGTCCAGAACCCAAATGACCCTTAATTCCAGAACTTAGCTCGGGTCTAGAACCCAAATTATCCTTAAGTCCAGAACTTAGCTTAGGTCCAAAACCTAAAATCTCTCTTAAGTCTAGAACTTAGCTTGGGTCCAGAGCCTAAATTACCCTTAAGTCGAGAACTTAGCTCGAGTCCAGAACCCAAATTATCCTTAAGTCTAGAACTCAGCTTAGGTTCAGAACCTAAAATCTCTCTTAAGTCTAGAACTTAGCTCGGGTCTAGAAACCAAATTACCCTTAAGTCCAGAACTTAGCTCGTGTCCAGAACCCAAATTACCCTTAAGTCTAGAACTTAGCTCGGGTCTAGAACCCAAATTATACTTAAGTCTAGAATTTAGCTTAGGTTCAGAACCTAAATCTCTCTTAAGTCCAGAACTTAGCTCGGGTCCAAAATCTAAATTACCCTTTAAGTCTAGAACTTAGCTCAGGTCTAGAACCTAAATTACCCTTAAGTCCAGAACTTAGCTCAGGTCCAGAACTTAAATTATCTTTAAGTCCGGAACTTACCTCCAAGTCTAGAACATAGATCTAGCTCAGGTCTAGAACCCAAATTATTTTTGAGTCCAGAGAGTCCAACATGGCTCCAAACCCAGTCAAAAATCACATTATTTTTCACTCTCTTTTGCCATAGTCTCAGATCGCTTAAGCAGGGGGCAAACTGTAGATCCTTAATTTTTGACCCAGTCTGGTCCAATATTTTTTATATAGTCCAAAATACTTTTATGGCATTTTAATTAAATAATATTTATTTTAGTATTTATTATTTATAATTTTTAATGGCAATAAAAAAGGTAATATTAATAAAGTTAAAATATATATATATAAAATAATAATAAATAAAAATCGACGACGGAAAAATTGATGACGAAAATTTCATCGCCAAAAGTGAATTGGCTTGGGCCAATTCGCCACAAGAATTTTCTGCGGGTGAATTAGCTGCAAGTCAATTCCTCGTAGGAATTGGCTAGCCGCCCAGCGTTGGCCTGCCAGCTCTTGCAATTTTTGCCCGCAGTCGCCAGCGCAATTTTTCCAACACAGTTTTTTTGCTGAAATTGAATTCTATTTGGTTTTGATTTCTTTTCCTAAATAATTGTAATTTCCTTAGACAATTAGGAGTAAGTTTATTATTTTTTCTATAAATACAACATGGAAGTGCGGGCAAAAATCCCCTTATACACAATCCATGAACACTAATCAAATGTATATTTATTAAGAAATAATAAAAATAGAGATTAAATAAAATGAAATTAAGATTAATCGTAAAAATTGCAATCCACAAGTAAATCTTAATATTAACACCTTAATGAAATATAGGGCATAACGCTCATGGAAATCCCGCTAGCCGGTTAGCGGGTGTGGTCAAGGGGGTAGCACCCCTTGCAAGGGATGGGGGGCAGTGCCCCTAAAAGCTAAATGATTTATAAATTAGGATTTCAGGTCACAGGGCAAACAATTTAATGTAAACTACCAATATTAGGGTTTTATAACCTAATTAGGGTTTTAATCATGTAAAGCTAGGGTTTTAAACTAAAACTAAGATTAAAATTATGCAATTAGGGTTTGATACACAAATTAGGATTAAGACATGTGAATTTAGGGTCTAATATATAGACTTGGATAAAAATAATGCAAGATTAGGGTTTAATGCAAACTAGGGTTTTTCTTAAAAATATGATTTGATCATACCAGATAAGGTTTAAAATTAATCCCATGGTCGTGTCCTGCCAATGCCACAGTCGTGGCCTTCATTTGGCTTCTGGATTTTTTTCTTTTTGCTGTGGTAGACTTGATTTAAATCCCATGGTCGTGGACTTGAAAGGCCATGGGTGTGGCATTTGTTATTTCTTCATTTTTGCTTGCCTTTCTTCATTTTTATGCACCTCTAATCTTTAGAAACTTTGAATCTTGTCTTTCTAAGCATGATTATAATAATTCTAAGTCAAATACACAAAATCCATCAAATTCAATTGCAAAACAATTAACATTATGGTTAGAATTATAAAAAAAATATTGATCATAATTTCACTCTATCAAGAAGAAGGAAGTTGGCCCAAAAGTCCCAAGGACTCTAAAAGAGATTATTGCACTCATTGAAGATCAATTTGAAATTATTGCAATATGTGATGATGAGAACATTGATTTTGATTTTGATTTTTTTGCTCTTTATGAGGATGATGATGTTTTCTTTTCCAAAATGAATGTAATAAAGTCTGATTTTACTTACTTATGTGATATTTTCCTTGATGGTTGCATACATTGGTGTGGTGCATTTTTAATATTAACTCTATTGAAACTCAATCATTAAATTTGGGAAAACACCTGAAAATCCTAAAAACATTAGCATGGTGTCTGACCTTACTCCTGAGGAAAAAGAGAGATTTGAAATAATATTCAAAAAATATAAAAATGTCTTCACCTGGTCTTATGAAGATATGCAAAGGATTGATCGAGATATAGCTGAACACTTGATTCCAACCTATACCCATATAAAGCCTATCAAGCAAAAGTTGAGGCAGCTAAGGCTAGAATGGGTAGAATTGATAAAGGAGGAAGTCAGCTGTAACACCTGTGAATTTTAAATATCATTAAATAATTAAATTAGAGGGTAATTAGTATGTTGAAAGAAAGAATATAAGATATATGCATAAAATACATAAGATATACACATAATGTATACATAAAATACACATTACATATGCATATACATAAAACATAAAACATAAAAGACATTGTAACATCCTAATTTTTGGATTCTCAATGTTTGTAGTAAGAAACAACGTGATTTTGTTACCCACAAGGGTGGCATTAATGAGCCACAGTCATGGCATTTATGTTGGTTATGTTTGAGGAATTATCTTGATCTGGCAGTGATGATTTCTATTCCATGGGTGTGGCAATGGTGGGGCACGATCGTGGCTTTATGGACTGGACTATTTGGAAAATTGATTTTAATATGGCAGTGGCAGTTTGGATCCCACGACGCATGGCGATTGGAGTACCATGGCAATGGTGATGGTTTGACAGAAGCAGTGTAGCTATTGAGCTATTGGATGCCTTGGTCGAGGTCTTCATTTATATGTATATTGTTCTAAAATTTTCTAAGTCATTCCATCAGCCATTTTTCTTTCTCTCTCAAATTTCTCTCTCTTCTACTATAGAAAACCCTTGATTAAGCGAGAGGAACACAAGATCTATTGATAGAACCCCTCTAGAAGTGATTAACAAGAAGAGATTGAATCAAGACTAAGAAGGAAGAAGGAAAAAGGTTAGTTTGTATGTTGACATATTATGTTATTAGTTGTATTATGTTTGAATCTTTGGTATTATGATAGAAATGAGGTGATTTTGCGATTATTGTTAATTTGAAAGTTTATAATAGTTTTGATTTAAGAGAAATTTATGAGTATTGAGTATTGATCTAAATATTATGAGTCAAAAGGACAAGAGATGATTTAAGTTGTATAATTGAGATATATATGTATTGATGTTGTTTTATAGCTTGGGTAACCATATCTTGATTAGTAGTCAAGTTATGAAGAATATGAGGAAGTGAATATTTGAGGAATTTGGACTTGAGTTGGCAATTAGAGGTAAGTACATACCTTGATGGATTTTTTTAACAATTGAATTGATAAAGCATATTATGATGAGATTGAATTGTTCATTTATGAGTTCATAAATTTGTGTGTTGCATTGTTTGAATTAACAGTGCGTGAAATGTTATGTTTACGGCATGATTTAGCCATGTGAGGATGGCTAAATGTGATACTTATGCAAAATGTAATAAATGCAATTTGTGTACTAAAATGTGGTAGAGTGCCACATATTTATTCTATGTGAATTGTAAAAGAAATTAAGAAATGAATAAAGATCATTAGAAATTGAGAAATGAGTAAAGAATTTGAGAATTATGAATGACAATAATATGTGAAAAGCATGACAAGTGTGTGTCATGAGAAAAGATGTGAAATGATAAATTTTAATTGAAATGTGTGAAACCTTATGTAATATCAATTTCCAGAGTATTGTGTTTAGTGATATTGCCTTTGGGCCAGATGCTAGGCGTTACTATTATTGCCTTCGGGCCAGATGTTGGGAATCACTATTATATTACATTTGGGCCAGACGCTCAACGTCATTATTATTGCCTTCAGGCTAGATATTGGGTGTCAAAACTAGTCCAAAGCAATGACTCTGGAATTTGAATATTTTATGGGATTCTTATGGGCCCAGTGCATGTGAATATGTTATATGATTATTTTGTAATGTAAATGTATGTAAAATGTGGTTTTTAAATGAAAAGTATTATGTGTGTATGTCTTAACTTATACTACTGAGATTTCAAGCTTAGCTCGGTTGGTGAATCACACATGTTGATTGATTGCTATTTAGAAAAGGAGACGGTTGTTGCCACATGAAGATTTGTAGTGATTTGAGACCAAAGATTTATACTGTATATATACCAATCATTATTTTAAGTATATTGATATGTATATATATAGAATATTAAGAATATATATTAACATTTAGCAGTGTTATATTGTATAAAAATTACATTTAAATGAATTAAAATTTTATTTTTTTAAATGTTTGGCTATTGTATTATTTAACAGATGTATTTTGAACAGATTCTTAACATAACATTCTCATAGACTGTATGTGTGTTTTACATATATGAGTTATATATACAGTATGTATATAAAATATGAGGGTGTTACATTTTGGTATCAGCACTTAGGTTTGAGATTCTTAGCTTATGTGGGTTTTTGAAAAGAAAGTGGAAATTTTGAAATGTGAAATGAGTTGTTGTATATGCATATGCATTGACACCTAAGTTGGTTTTGGATGTGGCACTATGTGCTTGTGATAGTGTTTAGACTATATGAGTCAGATGATGGTGTGGAAATGTGATTCCACATGAGGGTAAAGTTAGAGAAAGAAATGATGATGGAAAAGTTGTATAAATTTAATTGATGGATTAAAAAAGAGGAGTTTTACTTGAGAAAGACTAATTTTAAAATTATAGATTATTGAAATATGCTTGTGAAATAATTTACAAGAGAATAAATTTGAGAATGATGCTATAATTGAATTGTGAGATTAGGGAAGAAAGTGAAATCTCTACTATTGAGTAGAAATGTATATAAGATAATGTTGATTTAAATGAGCCATGGTAATTATAAATTATGTGCTTAGGATATGCAAGAAAGAGAGAAAGGAGAAGTGGTATGAAAGGAAAATGAAAATAGAAAATTGATGGAAATATTGAAAAAGTGCAAAAAGAATAATATGTGGTTTAATGGAATTTTGTGCAAGTGTATTGAATGATGTTTGATGAAATTGCTATGAGAAAGGAATGAATGAGTTTGGTAAGGCATGATTGGAAATTGATTTATTGATGAATAATTATATAGAATTGGCATGTAAATGAAGACAAATATGAGAAAATGTGTAATTTTGAGATGCCACAGGCGTGGCATTAAGGGTAGTGTTGGTTCGTAACTTGTTTAGTATATTGACATACTAGTTTTGATACCCACAGGTATAGGCCTGAGATGCCACGGTTGTGAGATTGTTTTGATTAAATTAATAGTTTTATTTTATGAGATACAGGCAAAACTTATAGTTTGCATGGTCTTGCCTCAAAACCCTATGTTTGGGATTTGTTTATAACCATAGAAAGTATGAAATGAGAAGAGAATTGAGAAAATGTGATGAGTTAGGGATAAATGAATGAATTGTAAATGGTTATGGAAAAGAAAAGAGTAAATGGAATAATATGAAATAAAATCAATTTTGTAAAGTGCGGTAATAAGATTAAAATGTGGAAAGATAATGGAAAAGAAATGTGAATATGAAAAAAAAAATTATCTGAAATGATGTATATTGGTTGTATACAATCATTAGCTTCAGGAAGTTAAAATGAGTATCACTTGTGATGATAGATCCGAAGAAAATCAAAATTTGAGAATAAGTTTGGCCTAATAAAGTTAGGTCATGAATTGAGATAGAATGATAAGTTGAAACAGGCTAAAAGTTGACTAGAATAGAATAAGGCTATGATTTTGATATTGTGATAGTTAAATCAATTGATCTGAAATATGGTAAGTTTACGACTAATTATTGAGATTCAATATGTATAGTTGTATTAAGAATATTAAAGATATGTGATGACATGTCTGATGCAATGTTATGATGTGAGTATGGACATAAAGTGAGTTAAAGTATGTCAGTGGTAAATAGTAATAAGAGAAAGAAGTTGATTATCGGTAAAATAAGTTTAAAGATATTGTGTTAATGTTAAGGAAAGGATATTTTAAAGATTGAATTAAATGTGTAAGAAATAAGGGAGTTATTTAAGAGAATGACAATTAGATAAGAAAGATGTTAACTATGTTGTGGTCAGAGTGTATATATATGTTGGGTTGATGAATAACCAATAGGAATGAATCTTAATGGAAATACAATTTTGTTGGTGTATTCTAATTATATTGAATTAATGTGTGGTAACTGTATAAAGAATGGAATCATAGTGGAGATGTGTAAAATTATTATGTTAAGATTTATTAATTGGGAATTGGCGGTTGTTATTACCTATGGTTTTATGAACACATATTTGTAAATATAAGAAAGAGACAGTTGAATAGAGAAATAAATCTAGAAATGTATGTGATGATTGAATAGTCAGTGTTAAGGTATAAGTCATTAACCTTTAAATTTAAGGTTATGAGAGTATAATTATAAGATAATGAAGTGATATAATATCTTGAGTGTAACAAATGTGTGATTCCTATATACTAAGGAGATGAACTAATTTTGTCTAATGATAATTTGGTTGATAATATAATAATCTATTGCGATTGTTTGATTAAAATAGAAAGTATAATGATGGGTTATGAAATTATGAAAAGGTAATTGAGAATGACCCTATGGGGGAGAGTACAGATTATGTAATTTGATGAAATGATGATTTGATGATATGATTTATTTCATATGATATTTAAGATTGTATCTTGGTTTAAATGGTTTATTAACATACCAAATAATTTAGAGGATGAAATTATATAAGGGGAGAGAATTTTAACTTCCTGATTTTTGGGTTCTTGATGTTTGGAGTAAGAAACAGTGTGATTTTATTACCCACGGGTGTGGCATTGGTGAGCCACTGCCGTGGCATTTATGTTGGTTCTAATTGAGGATTTATCTTGATCTGGCAGTGATAATTTCTATTCCACGTGCGTGGCAATGTAGGGGCCACGACCGTGGCTTTGTGGACTGGACTTTTTGGAAAATTTGTTTTAATATGGCAATGTCAGTTTGAATCCCACGGGTTGTGACAATTGAAGTGCCATGGCTGTGGTGATGGTTTGATTGAAGTAGTGCAGGTGCTAAGCTGTTCTCCACATGCGTGGATCTCGGATTCCATGGTCATGGCCTATATTTATATATATATGGTTCTAAAATTTTCTAAGTCATTCGAATGACCATTTTTCTTTCTCTCTCAAATTTCTCTCTTCCACTATAGAAAACCCTTGATTAAGTGAGAGGAACACAAGATCTATTGATAGAACCCCTCTAGAAGTGATTAACAAGAAGAGATTGAATCGAGACTAAGAAAGAATAAGGAAAAATGTTAGTTTGTATGTTGAGATATTGTGTTATTAGTTGTATTATGTTTGAATCTTTAGTATTATGATAGAAATGAGGTGATTTTTTTTATTATTGTTAATCTGGAAGTTTATTATGGTTTTGATTTAAGAGAAACTTGAGAGTATTGAGTAATGATCTGAATATTGTGAGTTAAAAGGAAAAGAGAGGATTTAAGTTATATAATTGAGATATATATATTGATGTTTTTTTAATAACGGGTATCCATATCATGATTAGGAGTCAAGTTATGAAGAATATGAGGAAGTGAAGATTTAAGGAATTTGAACTTGAGTTGGCAATTAGTGGCAAGTACATATCTTAATGGACTTCTTTTATCAATTGAATTGATAAACATATTATGATTACATTGACCTGTTCATTTTTTACTTCATAAATTTGTGTGTGGCATTGTTTGAATTAACAATGCATGAAATGATATGTTTATGGCATGATTTAGCCATGTGAGGATGGCTAAATGTGATATTTATGCAAAATGTAATAAGTGCAATTTGTGTACTAAAATGTGGTAGATAGCCACATATGTATTCTATGTGAATTGTGAAAGAAATTGAGAAATGAAAAAAGAAAATGAAAAATTGAGAAATGAGTAAAGAATTTGAGAACTGATGAATGATGATGATATGTGAAAAGCATGACAAGTGTGTGTCATGAGAAAAGATGTGAAATGATAAATGTGAATTGTGAATTGAAATGTGTGAAATCTTATGTAATATCAATTTTCAGAGTATTGTGATTGGTGATATTGCCTTCAGGCCAGATGCTGGGAGTCAATATTATTGCCTTCGGGCTAGATGCTGGGCATCACTATTATATTGCCTTTGGGCAAGATGTTAGGCATTATTTTTATTACCTTTGCGCCAGACACTGGGTGTTAAAACTAGTCCAAAGCAATGACTTTGGAATTTGAATATAATATGGGATTCTTATGGGCTCAGTGCATCTAAATATGTTATATGATGATTTTGTAATGGAAATGTATGTAAAATGTGGTTTTTGAATGAAAGTATTATCCGTTTATGTCTTAATATTTACTACTAAGTTTTCGAGCTTAGTGCGGTTGTGTGAATCACGCAGATTGGTTGATTGTTGTTTAGAAAGGATACAATTGTTGCCATATGAAGATTTGTGGTGCTTTGAGACCAACTTAGTAGGTGGTGCATATATGTTTTAATTTGATAATCATTATTTTGAGTATATTGATATGTATATACACATAATATTAAGAATATATATATTAACATTTGGGAGTGTTATATTTTTATAAAACTTTATTTAAATCCATTAAGATTTTATTTTATTAAATGTTTGACTATTTTAATATTGAACGGATATATTTTGAACAGATTCGCAACATAACATTCTCATAGACTATATGCGTGTTGTACATATATGAGTTATATATACAATATATATACAAAATATGAGGGTGTTAGAGACATATACATATATATTTATGGGTGAAAGATGGAATAAAAATTAAATAAATGAAAAGTCAAAGAATGAGAATAAATATGTGAATGGAAAAAAAGATGTAAAATATTAAAATAATTAAATAGTTAAATAATTAATTAAATAGTTAACATATATGGATGAAAATGAAAGAAAAAAAAATGAAAAAGCTTCATCATCATCTTCTTCTATCCATGGGGAATGAATTTACAGAGAGAAAGTGAGATTTTTCTCATCTAAAACACCAAATTTCATGGAGATTTCAAAGGTTTCAAGGAGATTTTGAAGAAAATTCAAGATTCAAGTTTTCTAATTTTAAGCTTGTACTTCCTTATTTTTAGATAATGTAATGATATGGGTTGGTGATAGATTGATTTAAATTATTAAAATTGATAGTAAAGAAGCTAATATAATGGATATATGGTGATTTGATGATTGATTGATTAAGATGAGCTTGATTGGTGAAGTTTGAAAGAAGTAGAGAGGATTAGGGTTATGGGTGATCATGTGAAATTTGATTTCTAAAGAGATTTTAATAATTGTTCAAATGGCATGGGATGAAGTTATTTTGGTGTAGAAGTAATGATTTTAAGGTTGGTTGGTTAAAATGATTGAGTTTGGTGGTAATTTCGAAAAGGCAGTGGTCAAATTAGGGTTTTGAAGTAATTTTTGATAGAATGAATATAATTGATGTTTAAATGTTTAAAAAGGCTTAGAATGAGATACTAATGCTATTTTTCTACTTATGATTTGATTTAGGCTTGAATATGGTAAATGATGAAATCAAAGTAATGAAGGGTAAATGGTGAAGTTAGAGTTAGAAGGTGATTAAAGCTTGGAATTTGGCATAATTGAGGTTAGTACATATTTAAATGTTTTAAGGTGTTACTAAATGAGGCTTGGCATAATGTATGTTGTTTCCTTAAAATGTGAATATTTACATAACCTATACAATAGGGCATAGTTATGTGATGGGTATCACATTGGGCACTTACTCAATATAAAAAATAATTTTTGTACATGAAATGTGTGATGTTTGCTAGTGTGATTTGAAAATGTGGGTAATATAAGAAATAAATATAAAAATGAGGAAAATATGGGAAGTTGTGGGAAAAGAATAAAAAAGATGAGAAATTGATAAATATGTATAATGCAATGAGAAAAGAGTATAATTTTGCTAACTTTAAAGAATATTATATATCCTTTAAAGTGACATTATCATAAACCAATGTGTTGTATATATTGAAAATGGGTAGATTTTGAGTAAAGGCATGAGAAATGTGAAAAAAAAATGGATGGAGTGAGTCAAATTGTAAATGTGACTCGAGTATATGTATTGTAGATAAATTGATGAAAATAATGTTCAAAGTGAATGAAACTATGGGAGGTGATCATGGTTTGAGATGATCATGAGAAATATGTGGACAATGAATGAAATCTAGAAAATGAATTGAAAAATGGAAATGTGAATAATATGATAAATGTGAAAATGTGGTGTGATGTGATGTATATTGCGTATATGCCTTGCACAATGAATCATTCCTGAATATTGAAATTGCTACTATACTGAGGAGGCAGCCTTCGGGTGAATTATGTGACATTTGCCTCTGGTGTCAAGAAGGCAGTTACGGGTGATTTATATGGCACTTGCCCCTAGTGTTAATAGAGGCAGCCTACGGGTGACTATATGACACTAGCATTGGTATCCATAAGGGCGGCCTTCAGGTGATTTATGTGACACTTGACTCGGTGTCGAGATGAATTAAATTAATATTTCTAGAACTTGGGTATTGTACAAGAACTGGTTGGGCCCAATGTGTGAATGTCTGTGTGAATATGTGTGTATTGTTATGGCCGTGTTATGCCTCTATGGTTAATAAAACAATAAGTATTGTTGATGGTCACATTTACAGCTGAGAAATGTGTAGTGGATTTTGAGGTGGCATAATGTGTTATATGCCATCAAATTATGTATTTGAGGCGATCATCGCAAATGTGGCACATTGGTGGGTACTATGAGCTGATGAAGGTTTGTGTAAATTGTATATCTTGGTCACTTTTAAATTGAGAATTTTGAATTATATGTCTATGGTTTTTAAATATGTACAGCTAATCTTTAGGCTTAGCATAGTTGTGTAAATCACGCAGGTGACAGAACTGCAGAGCAAAGTGGTCCAGGGTGAATTGGGGTTAAAGTGTCAATTTTCCACGTGACCAGATGTGTTGGGGATCGCATTCATGTATATCTTATGTTACGGTGTAGTTTGGTTTTGTATAATCAAAATACATCATTTGTATTCTAAAAATGTTTTGGGAAATGATTTGTATATATATATATATATATGGATTTGAATTTATGAGGTAGTGATTTGGAAGATGAGTGGTAAATATTATTTTGGAGTGTTATGTTTATGCAGGTTATGGGTTTTTTTTTTTGGGAATATTGAAATTACAAACAAAATATAATATCCGTGATTTTGGAGAAACTAAATAAGTATTTGAAAGTATGAGAGTTATATATATCTAATGTATACCTAGTGTATATATATTATATACATATTATATATATAATATATGTTGGTTATATGTATATATATTATATACTTGATATATATAATACAAATATATGGTATACTTGGTATGTACATATGGTACACACAATATATATATAAATATTCATTATATATACATAATATACACATTACATATATATGAAAATAAAAAATAAATATATAATATAAGTAAAATATATAAGACATATACATATACGTAAAATAAACCTCACATATATATCAAGTATAAATTGGTGGTGGAAAAGGTGATGATGTTGGTGATGATCATTATAATAGTAATAATAATAATAATAATAATAATAATAATAATAATAATAATAATAATAATAATAATAATTAAAGAAAAAGAAAAGTCAAAAAGTAAGATATATATATATATGTGTGGATGGCAATTAAAAGAAATCAAATAATTAATAATTAATTAATATATATAAATATATGGATGGAAATAAAGTTAAGGAAAAGTTGAAAGTCTTCTTCTTCTTCCTTTGGTTCCAGCATGGTCGTATCATTCCTATGAGAAAGACAGAGTGAGTTTTGTTTTAAATACTTTAAATTACTTAAGAATTCAAAGGTTTCAAGTAGAATTTTAAAGGTAAACCTTTTCTAAGCTTTATTTTTCTCTATTTTAAGATTATGTTTTGAATATCTAGAGAGATAAAGTTGATTAAAAATTATTAATTGGTAGAATTATAGTTGGTAAGGTAAGTATGTGATGAACTGGTAGTTGATTGTTTAAAAGGAATAAAGAATGATGGAATTATAGTTTTGGAATGATTATGTATATTTAGGGTTTCAAATATGGGTAGTTTTAATTGCTGAAATGGAATAATTTAATGTTGTTTTAATATGTATGTAACGATTCTATGATTGGAAATTGATTATGAGAGAGTTTGGTTAAGGTTAAGGTTTTGGGAAAGGTTATGTTTAATTTAGAGTTTTTGTATGAATAGTTATAATTGTTGAAATGGATGAATTTAATGTTATTTAAAAATATAGATAATGATTTTTTTGGTTAAATGTTAGAAATGAGTGGGTTTGGTTAAAGTTTAAATAAGGTAGTAATGGTGGAAATAAGGTTTTGGTGAAATTTTGTGTAGAAATGATTGACAAATTACGGTTAGTACATTCCTTAATAACTCTTAAATTAAATTTATATGAATGGAATTACTTATTTTGTTGTACTTTAAAGGATATTCTTATTCCTTTAAAGTTTTAGTATTGTACATTGTTAATATTAAGACTAAATGTAGAAACAATATGTAAGATGAAATGTAATTAAAAAGAAGGTTAAACACGTAATCTATGCATTGTTGCATAGTTATGTAATATATGTTTTATTGAGAAATTGATTAATGAAAATAAATAGAAAATGTGAGGAATTTGGAAAATTAGTAAAATACAAAAGTAAGATGAAAAATGTGAAATGTGTTCGAGAGTATAAGAAACGGTCAAGCAATAATTTGAAATGATTTTGAAAGATGAGAATGAAATATAAAATGTAATGTGATTGAAAAATAATAAAAATATGAAATAAGCAAAAATATGGAAAATCGATAAAATGAGACTATGTGTGTGTTAGTGTTTATGATATGTGTAATATTTTATGAATTTGATGATAAGCCATGGTATTATGGCTAGTATTAACGTTGTGCATAAATTTTGGGAATATTAGATAACTATTGCTAATGTGATAAATATTCACATTTCAATAGTATTTAAGTAATATATAATGTGATATAAATTTTGTATAGAAAAGTGAATTGTGATAAGAATGTGAACACAGTGATAAGTAATGTGATGATACGTGCATGTTATAAAAAGTGCTAAATATGCACAAAAATGTGGAAGTGAGCCACATTTATAATGTATATGATAAAGATATTGATTATAAGTGGTAAATTGGGAAAAGAGTATGAAATGTGTGCTTGCCCTATATTATCTTGTTCCAGAGAATTATTTTTTGTGCTATATTATTTGCCTTCGGGCGAGATGCTGTGAGTCACTATTATTTGCCTTTAGACCAGATGTTCGGCATTATTATTATTTTCCTTCGGGCCAGACACTGGGTGTCACTATTATTTACCTTTAGGACTAGACACAGAGGTATCATTAGGGGAAGGATGTGACACTTAGATCCCCGGTGTTGCGATAGACCATAACAATATCTCTGGAGCAGAAATATTGTAGAAGCTTGTTTGGGCCCAATGTGTGTGTTGTGATCTGTTTATGAGTATATATATGTGTTATGTTGTGAATAATAGTATATAATGATTTGATTGTGATAAGATAAAATATGAGAGATAAAATGATGAATAATGTATAGTAATGGGTTGTGACTAAATTATGAGAATAATAACGTACATGCTCATAGATTTGAGCAGAGCTGGATCTAAAAATTGAGAAAACCCGAGCAAAGTTGAGTCATGGAATTGATATTATGTGCACTGAACTTGGTAATTGAATAAGGGAATCAAGCTAGTGAGTTTTCAATGTGTGTATTTGAGAAATTGATAATATAATTTATATATGAAGTATGGAATAAAAGTTAAGGTTTTATAAAAAGATTGAAAATCTATAATTTGAGAAAAAGAATAATAAATGTGTTTATAATTTGTATTGTTATTATATAAAATAAATATAAATGTACCACTAAGCCTTGGGGCTTAGCGCGGTAGCGTGTATCGCGCTGCTGATTAGAAGTACAGACCGATATGGTCAGAACTGAAGTTGGAGTTTGGAGATTAAGTGTGTCACGAGACCAACTCGGAGAGTGATGCATACATATATAATGACAATATGAACATTGATTTTATATATTAAATAAGTTTTGGGAAAGATTTTATGTAATGTACGTATGTATATGTAATTATATTAGTTTTTTTACATTGTAAATTATAAAGTTTTGGCCTAAATGTTAAAAATTCGGATTACTTTTGTATGTATATATATATATATATGAATACATTTTGGAAGAATGTTGGAAAAATGAATATTTACATGTTTATTCGGAGTGTAAATTTTTTTTACAGGTTGAGTAATGATTTTTGGAAAGGCCCAAAATATAGCCAAAACTCTAAAAACTTTTTCCCAGAGATCTTATAAAAAACTACTTTAATACTTAATTATATAAAAAATACATTTATTTATCTAATAAAATTATGTTTCAAGAAATAAATTATTTCATTGGAATTTTCTTGAAATTTTCTAAAGATTGAAACAATGATACTCTTATATTATATATATGTATTTTACATATATCGGATGTGTAATATCCCAAGATATGCCTTAAAAGTTTTGGAGTTATTGTTGTATTTGGACTTAATGTATATGTATATTTGGGAAATATAACTACAATATAAAAGACATATACATATACATTACATATACATGAGAGAAATTGGGAGTAGGAAAAGTGAGTTATATATATATATATAATTAATTGTAATAATGATGATAAGGACAAAAAGGAAAAGAGAAGAAGAAAGTCAAAGGAAATTTATGAGGTGGAGATTATTTGAGAAATTATTATTATTATTGTTATCATTATTATTATTATTATTATTATTATTATTATTATTATTATTATATGGTGGAGATAAGAACGAAGAAGAGGAAAAAAATTGATTTTCCTTTCTTCTTCTTCGTCTGTTCTTCTTCGTGAGAGAGAGAGAGAGAGATGGAGAGAGAGAGAGAAGCTAGAGAGAGAAAGATGATTTTTGCTCCTAATTACACCAAAGATTAAGGATATCAAGAGATTTGCAAGTGGAGTTTGAAGATTTGGCAAGCTATACATGTAAGTACTCATTTTTTGAATTGAGTTTATTGATTATATATATATGATTTTTTATCTTCTTGTCTTGACTTCTTTTAATTGAAGTTAGTTTTGATATGGTTGGTGTGGAAGATGATGATAAGTTGGGGTATTTGTGAGAATGATGATGAATTGTGGAGTTAGAGTTTAGTATAAATGAATTTGGTACTTTGAGTAATTGATTATAGTGATGTATATATATTGGTTATTATGATGATATAATGAAGTTATATAAATGTTAAAGTGATAGGAAATTGTTAAATATTAACAAAGATGATGATTAAGAAGGTTGTGGTGTGAATTTTAAAGGGTTTGGATGAGTTTTGAAATATTTGGTCTTTAAATCATTGAAGGACACGGCCAAGTTGTGAGAGACACGGCCAAGTTAGGGCAAATTTGGCCGTGTTGGATATTTTTGGAGAGACACGGCCACTGGCTTGGCCGTGTCCCTTGACCGTGTTTGCCACTGCCTATGTTGTGTTGAGAGACACGGCCGTGTCCCTTGCCCGTGTCTGCTACTGGATTTTTGTGTTGAGAGACACGGCCACTGGCTTGGCCGTGTCCATTGCCCGTGCTTGCTACTGTCTGCATTGGTGTTGAGAGACACGGCCACAAGCTTGGCCATGTCCCTTGAGTGTGTTGGCTAATGATATTTATTCTTGATTATTCTTACATGGTTGGATCTTCAAAGGTCTTTTGTACCTAAACACACTTAAAACAATAATGATTCAATCAAATGTATATGGAAGATTCTAAATCTATGAATAATGTAAATTGTTATGTGTATATTAATGATGATATAGGAAATGTGGAAGATATAATGATCATTGAAAAAGTATGTGCAATGCCATTGATTATGTATACTTGAATGATGAATTGATCAATATGATTTGATGATGCATATGATACTATTATGCATTGTAAATCTTGTGAATTGCAATGATGATATATATATATATTGTGAAGGATATGATGAAGTAATTAATTATGTACAATTGAATAATGAAATATTATAATATGAGTTGAGACATGATATGATGTGAAGCCATTGTGATTGGCTATAGTGATTCAAATGAGATGTGAAGCCATTGTTATTGGCTATGATAATTCAATTGAGTATGAAATGAAAATGTTGATTCAATTGTGTTCTGTCTAATATGTTGATTCAATCTTCAGAGTTCTGGATTTGGCAGCATGCCTAGAAAATGTGAAAATGTAACAGTCTTGCCGGGTTAAGGATCTCTTCAATTTGAGTGAATTGAGATCCAAGAGACTGGGTCTGTTACACTATGTGAATTATTGATACGAAATATATGAAAAGTAACAGTCTTGCCGGGTTGAGGATCTCTTTGAATTGAGATCCAAGAGACTGGGTCTGTTACTTGATAAAATGTGAAATGTGAATTGTAGTAACAGTCTAGCCGGGTTGAGGATCTCCTCGAGTTTAGCAGAGTTGATGATCCAAGAGACTGGGTCTGTTACGCTATCCATGGATAGAGATATGAGATATATTGCCTACGGGCTTGATCATTGTGATTATGGACCAATGCAGTAACTCTGAACTTTGAATAACATATTAGTGTCTTTTGGGCCCGAGTCTGTCTTTGTTGTCAATGTGATATTTAAATGTTGAAATAAATGAGTAATGAGATCTATGGCTGCCTTTATTGGAAGTGTGATTCATGATTGATGAATTGTGAATAAAATGATGTTGTGAAGTATGATTTTGTAATACGTGTATTGATATATTGAGGAGCTTTGTTGAGATATGAGTTTATGAAAATGTGGGATGATGTGTAAAATGTATATGAATGTGGAATTTGTGAGATTGGTTTTCATAAAGGGTTGAATAAATCATTGAATGGTGATTTGTTAAAAGGATGTATATGTATATGTATATGAGATAGAAATGGTAAGTATCGTGTTGTGAATGTTCTATGTAAATATGTATATAATGTATGAGACTAGTGGGGAACATATGAAGAATGCATTGAGAAAGGAAAACGTGGTAAGAGAACAATAAAACATGATGCTAAAAATATAAGGTATGATTCTTTTGTAAAGTATACTTTAATATTTATTTGTACTACTAAGCTCTCGGGCTTAGCGCAGATTTGTAATCGCGCAGGTGGTTATGCGGTTGATCTGGAAGTCCAGCTGTTATGCCACGAGAAGGGTAAGAGTGTCTCGAGACCAACTAGAAGGTGATGCATACATTTTGTGATTTTAATTATGTTGTATAATTATAAGAATAATGTTTTTCATAAATGTTTCTTTAAATTAATGCAATACTTCTTGAACTCAGATAAAGGTTTTTAAATTGAAACTATAAGTGACATTCTTATACTTTATATACGTATTGTATATATACTAGGTATATGTATAGTACTTATATAGAGTATGGGGGTGTTACAATTATTTTGGTATCAGAGCTTAGGTTCGAGATTCTCGGCCTAAGTAGAATTAAAAAGAGAAAGTTTTGAAAAGCTTAAAGAGAAGTAAAAAGAAAAGTTTTGAATTGAAGTTTGTAATACATGCATATGCATTCACATCTAGGTTGGTCTCGAACGTGGCATTATGTGATTTGTGATGTATTTGAATTACATGAGATATATGATAATGTGTAAATGATGTTTTATATGAAAACAAAATTTGAAATGTTGATAATTGAGAGGTGATTGTGATATAAAGAAATGATATGGAATTTATAAGTAAAAAGTTTGATTATTGATATGTGTTTGACATATAAAGAAATGGCTAGAAGAATAAAGTTGAGAATGAGTTAAAAACAAAATTTAGATTAAAGTATGAAATCTTTCCTCTATTATTTGAATCTCTTTCCAATAAACTTTATGTTTGGATTTCTAGAAAGAGGAAATGTTGTTGGATGGGTAATATGAAAAGATATGTTATTTAAATGAAAGAAGTACAGTGAAATATTGAATGAGTTGATTAGTATAGATTAAGTGTGATAATTTAAGGTGTGTATATGTAAAGTTAAGGTTTTGTTTAAAAAAAAAAAGAAAGAAATAATGTTGGTTAAGTACGAAGATATATTGGTGTTGTTTGTATTGTTAAATACAAACATGGTGATTTCAATGTTAGAAATGCGATATGGTTGAATATTGTGAAAGCTCATGTTAATGGTGGTAATATGAGACATTTAGATTTTTGGAATGAGCTTAATAATTGTGAAACATATATGTTTTGATGTTGCTTTGTGGTATATACATATAAGATGTTTTAAAGTTGATATTAAGAGAATGAGATGAATAAGTTGAAAGTTTATAGTTTTAATGGAATGTGGATAAAGATCATTTAAATATTGATAGTTTAATGTATTTAATATATGAGATATATGAAATATATATTAGTGCACATGAAAGTATTATGAAATGGGGAATGAGACTGATAGTAGGAAAATTTGGTTTGAAATAAAAGAAAAGGAATTGATCAAATGGGAAATGAGTTACTTTAAGTAATTTGATTGGAAAGGATGAAAAAGAATATGAAAGATATGTTAAAGGTATTTAAAAACAAATGTGAGAGAAATATCACATTGGAAATGTGATTAAGTTCTTTGTGAAATAATATTATAAGTAGAGTGTATATATTTATTGAAGTTAATGAATAACTTAAGTTATGTTCAAAGAATGAGAATGATAAGAGTTAAAGGAAAGTGATAAATCTTATATTTGTATAAACTATATGCAAAAGAAAAATTTAATAAATTGCATAATTATGTGTATATGTAAAGAGGATATGTGAAATGAACTTTTCGATATGAATGTAATGGTTATATGTAAGAAAGGTGGGAAGTGAGTCACATTATAAACATGACCTATGAATGTGTATATGATACGTTTATTATATTATACCATTGCATGTTTAATGGTATTAGAAATGAGATTGCATTTAGTAGTGGAATTAATAAGGATTAAATCTTAATTTATGCAGAATAGAGTATGTGATGAAATAGAAAATGAGAATGGATTTGGGTAATATTGAATAATGAAATTGTTATTGCAATAACTAAGTGAGGCTATCATAAGATGTCTTGGAACTCAAAGACTTTGTGTGTGGAACTGTTTTATGTATAAGTGTAAAATAAGAAATTGTAAGGAAAGAGTTTTGTATTTGAAAATTTTTAGAGGAGATGGTTTGGAAATGGAGTAATGAATGAAATTTGTGTAAGATTTGTATATGATTGAAAGTTGGGCGTAGAAAATGTTAAAGATAATATTATTGGACATGAGTTAGGTTAATGATAATCAAATAAATAAAAGCAAACTGTTTTGGAGATGGAAATAAAATGTGTTAATTCTTGGTGTAATAAAAGCTTGGAAAATAAATATATAATTTTTGTGATATAATTTAATATTATAATTGTAAAGGTTGGAAATCGAATAATAGAAGAACGAGATTGATTTACAAACCCCAAATGTGATTGTTTATATATCATGGTACTATGATTTGATTAGTCTGATTAGTTGGTTAGTTTATTTATCTTTAGATTTGGAGCTGAGATGATATAACTGTGGTACAGTTTTGGTGAGATTGATAACTATGTTTTTTTTTTTAAAACCTGGTTAAAAGATAGGGTTGAAGCCTGTCTAGATGATATGATTGAATAATGAGATATTCAATATAGTTGATGATATATGAGCATACTATTTTGATGTGATGAAAAACCATAATTGTTGACAATGATGTTAGTAATGAAGTATAATGGAGGTAAAGTACCAAATTGATTATGAGAAATAAATGGTGAAAAGATAAATGAACGGACTTATCTGCCTCTTGCAGAACCATACAGACCCATTGTGTTGGGCAACCGAACTTGGACTATCGACCTGGTTGGGGAAAAGTTCGTGTATGAAGCTATAGTTGTTAGTTATATTGATAAACTTTGAATAAGTATGAGAGATGATGATATAATTATTGAAGTAATGAAATGTATATTTATAAGCATGGTTCTTATTGATTGAATATATGAATTTGAAAAGATTAGAATTTGAATATAAGTTTGACCTAATGGAATTAGGTTATATATATACATATATATTGTGAAATTCAATGATATATTTCGATAAGTTAATTATTGGTTGAAATCTAATAAGGTTGAAATGTTAGTATATTGTGTTAAATAGATCGATTGATCTAGACTTTGCTGAAGTTGCAAATCAATGTGGAGATTTAATATGTACAGTTGTACTGGGAATATAAATTTAAATGGTTATGTGTATGATGTAATATTCTGGCTTACGAATGAACATAAATAAATTGAATTACATCAATTGTATTTGGAGAGAAAAAGGGAAATGTTGTTGACCTGTGAAGTAAGTTTAAAAATACGATATTAATATTTATATTAAGTGAGAAGCAAGTTAAAGAAAGTCAGGATATTGTTATCAATTGAGATTTGGTAAATATTTATTTTGAAAGTGATTGTGAGAACAGAAAATCAATGCTAGGATATTAATTAATGACTTTTGAGGTTAAAGTTAAGAGAATATCTACAAAGAGATAAAGTGATAATCTGACTTTAATACAAAGATAAAAATTCATTGGATATGTATGAGTTATCTGAATTGTTTTGTTGAGAAAGTAATAAGATATATATATACCTATACTATGATGAGTTATGAATTTCAGAGAAGATGATTGTTTCTAAGGGGGAGAGTAGAAGTTATGTGACTTGATAAAATCATAATGTAAGAATACGATGATTTTCATATAATGGTGATTTGTTCTAAATGGATTGTTACTATGTTGGATAATTTCGAGGACGAAATTACTTAAAGGGGGAGAGAATTGTAATATCCCAAGATATGCCTTAAAAGTTTTGGAGTTATTGTTGTATTTGGACTTAATGTATATGTATATTTGGGAAATATAACTACAATATAAAAGACATATACATATACATTACATATACATGAGAGAAATTGGGAGTAGGAAAAGTGAGTTATATATATATATAATTAATTGTAATAATGATGATAAGGACAAAAAGGAAAAGAGAAGAAGAAAGTCAAAGGAAATTTATGAGGTGGAGATTATTTGAGAAATTATTATTATTATTGTTATCATTATTATTATTATTATTATTATTATTATTATTATTATTATATGGTGGAGATAAGAACGAAGAAGAGGAAAAAAATTGATTTTCCTTTCTTCTTCTTCGTCTGTTCTTCTTCGTGAGAGAGAGAGAGAGAGATGGAGAGAGAGAGAGAAGCTAGAGAGAGAAAGATGATTTTTGCTCCTAATTACACCAAAGATTAAGGATATCAAGAGATTTGCAAGTGGAGTTTGAAGATTTGGCAAGCTATACATGTAAGTACTCATTTTTTGAATTGAGTTTATTGATTATATATATATGATTTTTTATCTTCTTGTCTTGATTTCTTTTAATTGAAGTTAGTTTTGATATGGTTGGTGTGGAAGATGATGATAAGTTGGGGTATTTGTGAGAATGATGATGAATTGTGGAGTTAGAGTTTAGTATAAATGAATTTGGTACTTTGAGTAATTGATTATAGTGATGTATATATATTGGTTATTATGATGATATAATGAAGTTATATAAATGTTAAAGTGATAGGAAATTGTTAAATATTAACAAAGATGATGATTAAGAAGGTTGTGGTGTGAATTTTAAAGGGTTTGGATGAGTTTTGAAATATTTGGTCTTTAAATCATTGAAGGACACGGCCAAGTTGTGAGAGACACGGCCAAGTTAGGGCAAATTTGGCCGTGTTGGATATTTTTGGAGAGACACGGCCACTGGCTTGGCCGTGTCCCTTGACCGTGTTTGCCACTGCCTATGTTGTGTTGAGAGACACGGCCGTGTCCCTTGCCCGTGTCTGCTACTGGATTTTTGTGTTGAGAGACACGGCCACTGGCTTGGCCGTGTCCATTGCCCGTGCTTGCTACTGTCTGCATTGGTGTTGAGAGACACGGCCACAAGCTTGGCCGTGTCCCTTGAGTGTGTTGGCTAATGATATTTATTCTTGATTATTCTTACATGGTTGGATCTTCAAAGGTCTTTTGTACCTAAACACACTTAAAACAATAATGATTCAATCAAATGTATATGGAAGATTCTAAATCTATGAATAATGTAAATTGTTATGTGTATATTAATGATGATATAGGAAATGTGGAAGATATAATGATCATTGAAAAAGTATGTGCAATGCCATTGATTATGTATACTTGAATGATGAATTGATCAATATGATTTGATGATGCATATGATACTATTATGCATTGTAAATCTTGTGAATTGCAATGATGATATATATATATATTGTGAAGGATATGATGAAGTAATTAATTATGTACAATTGAATAATGAAATATTATAATATGAGTTGAGACATGATATGATGTGAAGCCATTGTGATTGGCTATAGTGATTCAAATGAGATGTGAAGCCATTGTTATTGGCTATGATAATTCAATTGAGTATGAAATGAAAATGTTGATTCAATTGTGTTCTGTCTAATATGTTGATTCAATCTTCAGAGTTCTGGATTTGGCAGCATGCCTAGAAAATGTGAAAATGTAACAGTCTTGCCGGGTTAAGGATCTCTTCAATTTGAGTGAATTGAGATCCAAGAGACTGGGTCTGTTACACTATGTGAATTATTGATACGAAATATATGAAAAGTAACAGTCTTGCCGGGTTGAGGATCTCTTTGAATTGAGATCCAAGAGACTGGGTCTGTTACTTGATAAAATGTGAAATGTGAATTGTAGTAACAGTCTAGCCGGGTTGAGGATCTCCTCGAGTTTAGCATAGTTGATGATCCAAGAGACTGGGTCTGTTACGCTATCCATGGATAGAGATATGAGATATATTGCCTACGGGCTTGATCATTGTGATTATGGACCAATGCAGTAACTCTGAACTTTGAATAACATATTAGTGTCTTTTGGGCCCGAGTCTGTCTTTGTTATCAATGTGATATTTAAATGTTGAAATAAATGAGTAATGAGATCTATGGCTGCCTTTATTGGAAGTGTGATTCATGATTGATGAATTGTGAATAAAATGATGTTGTGAAGTATGATTTTGTAATACGTGTATTGATATATTGAGGAGCTTTGTTGAGATATGAGTTTATGAAAATGTGGGATGATGTGTAAAATGTATATGAATGTGGAATTTGTGAGATTGGTTTTCATAAAGGGTTGAATAAATCATTGAATGGTGATTTGTTAAAAGGATGTATATGTATATGTATATGAGATAGAAATGGTAAGTATCGTGTTGTGAATGTTCTATGTAAATATGTATATAATGTATGAGACTAGTGGGGAACATATGAAGAATGCATTGAGAAAGGAAAACGTGGTAAGAGAACAATAAAACATGATGCTAAAAATATAAGGTATGATTCTTTTGTAAAGTATACTTTAATATTTATTTGTACTACTAAGCTCTCGGGCTTAGCGCGGATTTGTAATCGCGCAGGTGGTTATGCGGTTGATCTGGAAGTCCAGCTGTTATGCCACGAGAAGGGTAAGAGTGTCTCGAGACCAACTAGAAGGTGATGCATACATTTTGTGATTTTAATTATGTTGTATAATTATAAGAATAATGTTTTTCATAAATGTTTCTTTAAATTAATGCAATACTTCTTGAACTCAGATAAAGGTTTTTAAATTGAAACTATAAGTGACATTCTTATACTTTATATACGTATTGTATATATACTAGGTATATGTATAGTACTTATATAGAGTATGGGGGTGTTACAATTATTTTGGTATCAGAGCTTAGGTTCGAGATTCTCGGCCTAAGTAGAATTAAAAAGAGAAAGTTTTGAAAAGCTTAAAGAGAAGTAAAAAGAAAAGTTTTGAATTGAAGTTTGTAATACATGCATATGCATTCACATCTAGGTTGGTCTCGAACGTGGCATTATGTGATTTGTGATGTATTTGAATTACATGAGATATACGATAATGTGTAAATGATGTTTTATATGAAAACAAAATTTGAAATGTTGATAATTGAGAGGTGATTGTGATATAAAGAAATGATATGGAATTTATAAGTAAAAAGTTTGATTATTGATATGTGTTTGACATATAAAGAAATGACTAGAAGAATAAAGTTGAGAATGAGTTAAAAACAAAATTTAGATTAAAGTATGAAATCTTTCCTCTATTATTTGAATCTCTTTCCAATAAACTTTATGTTTGGATTTCTAGAAAGAGGAAATGTTGTTGGATGGGTAATATGAAAAGATATGTTATTTAAATGAAAGAAGTACAGTGAAATATTGAATGAGTTGATTAGTATAGATTAAGTGTGATAATTTAAGGTGTGTATATGTAAAGTTAAGGTTTTGTTTAAAAAAAAAAAGAAAGAAATAATGTTGGTTAAGTACGAAGATATATTGGTGTTGTTTGTATTGTTAAATACAAACATGGTGATTTCAATGTTAGAAATGCGATATGGTTGAATATTGTGAAAGCTCATGTTAATGGTGGTAATATGAGACATTTAGATTTTTGGAATGAGCTTAATAATTGTGAAACATATATGTTTTGATGTTGCTTTGTGGTATATACATATAAGATGTTTTAAAGTTGATATTAAGAGAATGAGATGAATAAGTTGAAAGTTTATAGTTTTAATGGAATGTGGATAAAGATCATTTAAATATTGATAGTTTAATGTATTTAATATATGAGATATATGAAATATATATTAGTGCACATGAAAGTATTATGAAATGGGGAATGAGACTGATAGTAGGAAAATTTGGTTTGAAATAAAAGAAAAGGAATTGATCAAATGGGAAATGAGTTACTTTAAGTAATTTGATTGGAAAGGATGAAAAAGAATATGAAAGATATGTTAAAGGTATTTAAAAACAAATGTGAGAGAAATATCACATTGGAAATGTGATTAAGTTCTTTGTGAAATAATATTATAAGTAGAGTGTATATATTTATTGAAGTTAATGAATAACTTAAGTTATGTTCAAAGAATGAGAATGATAAGAGTTAAAGGAAAGTGATAAATCTTATATTTGTATAAACTATATGCAAAAGAAAAATTTAATAAATTGCATAATTATGTGTATATGTAAAGAGGATATGTGAAATGAACTTTTCGATATGAATGTAATGGTTATATGTAAGAAAGGTGGGAAGTGAGTCACATTATAAACATGACCTATGAATGTGTATATGATACGTTTATTATATTATACCATTGCATGTTTAATGGTATTAGAAATGAGATTGCATTTAGTAGTGGAATTAATAAGGATTAAATCTTAATTTATGCAGAATAGAGTATGTGATGAAATAGAAAATGAGAATGGATTTGGGTAATATTGAATAATGAAATTGTTATTGCAATAACTAAGTGAGGCTATCATAAGATGTCTTGGAACTCAAAGACTTTGTGTGTGGAACTGTTTTATGTATAAGTGTAAAATAAGAAATTGTAAGGAAAGAGTTTTGTATTTGAAAATTTTTAGAGGAGATGGTTTGGAAATGGAGTAATGAATGAAATTTGTGTAAGATTTGTATATGATTGAAAGTTGGGCGTAGAAAATGTTAAAGATAATATTATTGGACATGAGTTAGGTTAATGATAATCAAATAAATAAAAGCAAACTGTTTTGGAGATGGAAATAAAATGTGTTAATTCTTGGTGTAATAAAAGCTTGGAAAATAAATATATAATTTTTGTGATATAATTTAATATTATAATTGTAAAGGTTGGAAATCGAATAATAGAAGAACGAGATTGATTTACAAACCCCAAATGTGATTGTTTATATATCATGGTACTATGATTTGATTAGTCTGATTAGTTGGTTAGTTTATTTATCTTTAGATTTGGAGCTGAGATGATATAACTGTGGTACAGTTTTGGTGAGATTGATAATTATGTTTTTTTTTTTAAAACCTGGTTAAAAGATAGGGTTGAAGCCTGTCTAGATGATATGATTGAATAATGAGATATTCAATATAGTTGATGATATATGAGCATACTATTTTGATGTGATGAAAAACCATAATTGTTGACAATGATGTTAGTAATGAAGTATAATGGAGGTAAAGTACCAAATTGATTATGAGAAATAAATGGTGAAAAGATAAATGAACGGACTTATCTGCCTCTTGCAGAACCATACAGACCCATTGTGTTGGGCAACCGAACTTGGACTATCGACCTGGTTGGGGAAAAGTTCGTGTATGAAGCTATAGTTGTTAGTTATATTGATAAACTTTGAATAAGTATGAGAGATGATGATATAATTATTGAAGTAATGAAATGTATATTTATAAGCATGGTTCTTATTGATTGAATATATGAATTTGAAAAGATTAGAATTTGAATATAAGTTTGACCTAATGGAATTAGGTTATATATATACATATATATTGTGAAATTCAATGATATATTTCGATAAGTTAATTATTGGTTGAAATCTAATAAGGTTGAAATGTTAGTATATTGTGTTAAATAGATCGATTGATCTAGACTTTGCTGAAGTTGCAAATCAATGTGGAGATTTAATATGTACAGTTGTACTGGGAATATAAATTTAAATGGTTATGTGTATGATGTAATATTCTGGCTTACGAATGAACATAAATAAATTGAATTACATCAATTGTATTTGGAGAGAAAAAGGGAAATGTTGTTGACCTGTGAAGTAAGTTTAAAAATACGATATTAATATTTATATTAAGTGAGAAGCAAGTTAAAGAAAGTCAGGATATTGTTATCAATTGAGATTTGGTAAATATTTATTTTGAAAGTGATTGTGAGAACAGAAAATCAATGCTAGGATATTAATTAATGACTTTTGAGGTTAAAGTTAAGAGAATATCTACAAAGAGATAAAGTGATAATCTGACTTTAATACAAAGATAAAAATTCATTGGATATGTATGAGTTATCTGAATTGTTTTGTTGAGAAAGTAATAAGATATATATATACCTATACTATGATGAGTTATGAATTTCAGAGAAGATGATTGTTTCTAAGGGGGAGAGTAGAAGTTATGTGACTTGATAAAATCATAATGTAAGAATACGATGATTTTCATATAATGGTGATTTGTTCTAAATGGATTGTTACTATGTTGGATAATTTCGAGGACGAAATTACTTAAAGGGGGAGAGAATTGTAATATCCCAAGATATGCCTTAAAAGTTTTGGAGTTATTGTTGTATTTGGACTTAATGTATATGTATATTTGGGAAATATAACTACAATATAAAAGACATATACATATACATTACATATACATGAGAGAAATTGGGAGTAGGAAAAGTGAGTTATATATATATAATTAATTGTAATAATGATGATAAGGACAAAAAGGAAAAGAGAAGAAGAAAGTCAAAGGAAATTTATGAGGTGGAGATTATTTGAGAAATTATTATTATTATTGTTATCATTATTATTATTATTATTATTATTATTATTATTATTATTATTATTATATGGTGGAGATAAGAACGAAGAAGAGGAAAAAAATTGATTTTCCTTTCTTCTTCTTCGTCTGTTCTTCTTCGTGAGAGAGAGAGAGAGAGATGGAGAGAGAGAGAGAAGCTAGAGAGAGAAAGATGATTTTTGCTCCTAATTACACCAAAGATTAAGGATATCAAGAGATTTGCAAGTGGAGTTTGAAGATTTGGCAAGCTATACATGTAAGTACTCATTTTTTGAATTGAGTTTATTGATTATATATATATGATTTTTTATCTTCTTGTCTTGATTTCTTTTAATTGAAGTTAGTTTTGATATGGTTGGTGTGGAAGATGATGATAAGTTGGGGTATTTGTGAGAATGATGATGAATTGTGGAGTTAGAGTTTAGTATAAATGAATTTGGTACTTTGAGTAATTGATTATAGTGATGTATATATATTGGTTATTATGATGATATAATGAAGTTATATAAATGTTAAAGTGATAGGAAATTGTTAAATATTAACAAAGATGATGATTAAGAAGGTTGTGGTGTGAATTTTAAAGGGTTTGGATGAGTTTTGAAATATTTGGTCTTTAAATCATTGAAGGACACGGCCAAGTTGTGAGAGACACGGCCAAGTTAGGGCAAATTTGGCCGTGTTGGATATTTTTGGAGAGACACGGCCACTGGCTTGGCCGTGTCCCTTGACCGTGTTTGCCACTGCCTATGTTGTGTTGAGAGACACGGCCGTGTCCCTTGCCCGTGTCTGCTACTGGATTTTTGTGTTGAGAGACACGGCCACTGGCTTGGCCGTGTCCATTGCCCGTGCTTGCTACTGTTTGCATTGGTGTTGAGAGACACGGCCACAAGCTTGGCCGTGTCCCTTGAGTGTGTTGGCTAATGATATTTATTCTTGATTATTCTTACATGGTTGGATCTTCAAAGGTCTTTTGTACCTAAACACACTTAAAACAATAATGATTCAATCAAATGTATATGGAAGATTCTAAATCTATGAATAATGTAAATTGTTATGTGTATATTAATGATGATATAGGAAATGTGGAAGATATAATGATCATTGAAAAAGTATGTGCAATGCCATTGATTATGTATACTTGAATGATGAATTGATCAATATGATTTGATGATGCATATGATACTATTATGCATTGTAAATCTTGTGAATTGCAATGATGATATATATATATATATATATTGTGAAGGATATGATGAAGTAATTAATTATGTACAATTGAATAATGAAATATTATAATATGAGTTGAGACATGATATGATGTGAAGCCATTGTGATTGGCTATAGTGATTCAAATGAGATGTGAAGCCATTGTTATTGGCTATGATAATTCAATTGAGTATGAAATGAAAATGTTGATTCAATTGTGTTCTGTCTAATATGTTGATTCAATCTTCAGAGTTCTGGATTTGGCAGCATGCCTAGAAAATGTGAAAATGTAACAGTCTTGCCGGGTTAAGGATCTCTTCAATTTGAGTGAATTGAGATCCAAGAGACTGGGTCTGTTACACTATGTGAATTATTGATACGAAATATATGAAAAGTAACAGTCTTGCTGGGTTGAGGATCTCTTTGAATTGAGATCCAAGAGACTGGGTCTGTTACTTGATAAAATGTGAAATGTGAATTGTAGTAACAGTCTAGCCGGGTTGAGGATCTCCTCGAGTTTAGCAGAGTTGATGATCCAAGAGACTGGGTCTGTTACGCTATCCATGGATAGAGATATGAGATATATTGCCTACGGGCTTGATCATTGTGATTATGGACCAATGCAGTAACTCTGAACTTTGAATAACATATTAGTGTCTTTTGGGCCCGAGTCTGTCTTTGTTGTCAATGTGATATTTAAATGTTGAAATAAATGAGTAATGAGATCTATGGCTGCCTTTATTGGAAGTGTGATTCATGATTGATGAATTGTGAATAAAATGATGTTGTGAAGTATGATTTTGTAATACGTGTATTGATATATTGAGGAGCTTTGTTGAGATATGAGTTTATGAAAATGTGGGATGATGTGTAAAATGTATATGAATGTGGAATTTGTGAGATTGGTTTTCATAAAGGGTTGAATAAATCATTGAATGGTGATTTGTTAAAAGGATGTATATGTATATGTATATGAGATAGAAATGGTAAGTATCGTGTTGTGAATGTTCTATGTAAATATGTATATAATGTATGAGACTAGTGGGGAACATATGAAGAATGCATTGAGAAAGGAAAACATGGTAAGAGAACAATAAAACATGATGCTAAAAATATAAGGTATGATTCTTTTGTAAAGTATACTTTAATATTTATTTGTACTACTAAGCTCTCGGGCTTAGCGCGGATTTGTAATCGCGCAGGTGGTTATGCGGTTGATCTGGAAGTCCAGCTGTTATGCCACGAGAAGGGTAAGAGTGTCTCGAGACCAACTAGAAGGTGATGCATACATTTTGTGATTTTAATTATGCTGTATAATTATAAGAATAATGTTTTTCATAAATGTTTCTTTAAATTAATGCAATACTTCTTGAACTCAGATAAAGGTTTTTAAATTGAAACTATAAGTGACATTCTTATACTTTATATACGTATTGTATATATACTAGGTATATGTATAGTACTTATATAGAGTATGGGGGTGTTACAATTATTAGTAGCAGAAATGGTACTGGATGGTTCTCGCTGGCTCTCTTAAGTGGGAGGTCAGGGGTTCGATCCAGGGAGGCGACTCCTTAGGGAGCCAAATAAACAAATTCCTGCTGGGTGGGCCGCGAGGGCTGTCCAGTACTGTAGTGATCGCTTGCCTCCTGCGGACTCCGTGCCCAGGTGGTGAAAAGGCCGGGCCGTAAGCCACTAGTGGGCCGGGCAGCCGACCTGGTCGGGGAGGGTTGTTACAGGATGTATTTATTATACGTATATAGGTGTAGACCCTTAATTTTTGACCAAGTCCGGTCCAATATATTTTTAATTAGTTCAAAATCATTTTTGTGTTATTCAATATATTTTAATTAGTCCAAAATAATTTTTGCTATCTTAATTAAATAATATTTGCTTTAGTATTTAATTTTTATAATTAATAAAAAATAAAAAAATAATAAACAAAAAATAAAAATAAAAATTGTAGACGAAAAAATCATCGCCGAAAATCAGCGTGCGGCGAAATGGCCCGCAGTTTATTTCTGCAGTCGAAATGGCTTGCAGGCCAATTCTCACCTGCTGCCGCAGCTGGTTGCGGCAGATTTTTTCACCAGCGCAATTTTTCCGCAGCAGTTTTTTCGCCAGCACAACTTTTCCGCAGCAGTTTTTTTTCACTAGCAAAATTTTTCCGACGCAAATTTTTTCGAAACCAAATACAATTAGGTTTTCGATTTCCTTTTCTTAATTAATATTAAATTCTGTGAATAACTAGAATTAACCATAAAATTCTTCTATAAATAAGGACAATAACAACACAAAAAGGGGATCGAATTTGGGACGGGATTTTGGAGGAGAAATTGAGACCGAAATTGAGGAGGAAAATTTGAATCAATCGGACTTTTTGAAAGAGCAAACAAGCAATTTAATCCATCAAAGGTAGCAAAGCTTTTCTTTGTTCTTGTTCATCTAAGAAGTGATTTTTGGTGGAACCAACAAATGAAGGTATGAATTTCTTACAGGAATGATGAAGTATCTAGCAACAACTCAATCACTTGCTCACCAAAAACAATGGATCCCGAACAAATTCAAAGAATGGTGGATGATGCCTTCAATGCCAGGATGGAAGAAATAAAAGAGGTCCTAGCTAAGACCATGAAGAACCAATTGACTGTAATTTTAGAAAATCATGCCGAAGCATCTGCTAGCACTAAGAAGTCAAGGGACAAAGGGAAGGCTAAAGTTGATGAAGTAGATTTTGATGATGATAAGGTGATCATTGATGATGATGATTGGTTTCAAAACTACCAAGATCTTCAAGACAAAAAGGAGCCAAAGGTTGTTGAGAAGGCAACTATTGAAAAGATTGAGACATCCGATGTTGAAAAGATGATCGCTGATTTAGAAAAGAAATTTGAGAAGAAACTAAAAACCGAAGAAATTTCCGAGATCGACAAATTATTTGAGCTAGATGAGGAAGTTCCATACAAATTTAAGATGCCATCTTTTGCGAAGTTTGATGGAACCGGAAATCCTCATCTCCATGTGAAGCAGTATATCACTGCTATGCAGTTTGCCCGAGCTACTAAGGCTCAAACTCTAAGGTACATCATGCTCTCATTGGATCCTGTTGTCCAAAATTGGTTCAACACCTTAGAGGAAAGTACACAAAAAGATTGGGACATGTTGTACAAGGCTTTCATTCAGCAATATAGATATATTGTAGAGATGGAAGTTACCTTAATGGAAGTGGAGTCCATTAACAAAGGCCAAATGAGAATTTTGTGGACTATGTGAAGAGATGGAGAAACAAGGCCACTTTGCTCAAGTAAAGGCCCAATGAATCCAATCAAATAAGGATGATTGTGAGAAGTGTCATGCCCAATCTCTGTGAAAGGATGCCTCACACCCTTATAAGTGATTTCAAAGATCTTCTCGAAGCTGGTCTACAAATTGAAGAGTGGGAAAGGGAGAAGAATCACTTTTCAATAGAAAGGAATGAGAAAGGGAACTACCAGTCGGGCAATCAAAGTACACAAAAAGAAGTTGATGTTAATGCCACTAGTCAAGGAGGAATGAGGCAGTTTTCAGAATTAGGGAAGCCACTATCTTGGGTTCTCAATAGGCTAAAAAAGAAGGGATTATTACAACCCTTGACTCCTCGTCCTTTGCCAAATCCTCTTCCACCTAACTTTGATACTAATGCATTTTTCCAATTCCATCAAAGGCCTGGACACGAAATGGACAATTGCATGAAGTTGAGGCGTGAGATCCATAATTTAATTGATAATGGCAAGTTGCCTGAGTCGGACAAGCCCAGTACCAAAGGTAATCCATTTCCAAGGTTCAATAGGGTGCCACCACCAGCAACCTTCATGGTAGGAAAAGGATTAGAAGAAGATTTTGTTTTATCATCCTTTCAAGATGGAAATATTGAAGATGTGAAAGGAAAAGAAGCTTAAACTCAACAAACTTTCCTTAGCTTGAATGTTGCTTTTCAATTTTACTTTCTTTAATATTTAATTGGAACTATCGTGTTTTTCAAATTTAAATTTGTTTGAATAAATCACATTCATCAAAATTTTTGTTGGTCTTTATTCATCTTGGTGCTTAACCAATGAGGAATCTAGCTTGATATTCATGAATTAATATATTTATGCATCATGACTCGAATGACTTTACTAGGTGAGGGAATTGCTCTATAGCATTGAGTTGTATATGCTTACTTAGAGAGGGCTCCTGCATAATTACCTTTGTCTAGGTCCTAGTCAGTCTTAGAACATGCTTAGACAAACTTTCAAGGCGAAATTGAATTCTTCTTATTTAAGAGAGAAATGATCTAAGCATTGTTTGGTTAGCCAACAACTAATATCCACCTATTAAATATCAATCTCTAGTTGTCCCTTTGAGCCTTCATGAAATTTTAGCTTTCTTTTCATTGGCTTAAAAATCCCAACAACCTACCCTGAGCTGTTGTGATACTTTTGACAAGTCTTATGATCACTAAGATGAAGAGGCAAGAAGATCAAAGAAAGAAATGAATACCATGAAGATAGTTGAAGTTCTCAAGACCATAAGGGTAGTTGATGTTTTTAAGACCATAAGGGTAGTTGAAGTTTTTCTAATATCTCCAATATATCAAGACAACATCAAAGTAACAAATGATTTATCCCTGTTAAAGAAGATTTATGTCATTCCACTCATCCATTATTGGAGAACCGAGTTGGTACAAACAAGACAACTCTGTTTGAGCTAGAACCAAAAAAACAAAAAAAAAGAGAGAGAGAAAAGAAGGAAAATAAAAGAAAAGAAAAAAGAGAAAACAAGAAAAGAAAACAAGAACTAAAAAAAGAAAGAAAAAAATAAGAAAAATAAAACCTAAAAAGGCTGTTCAGAAAGCCAACTGAGTTCTCTTTTACCTAAAGCAGTAAAGGGCTTCAATTTGGTTCATAAGGACATTTTGACTTGAATAGGTCCAACCCAACCAAAGATTTGATGAAAATCAGAGGAAAAGGAGAAAGACCATCCAGTTTTTAAAAGTTATGTACTTGACTGTCCTACAAGAAAGAAGGACAAAATGATAAAATGCTCAAAGAAAGGGAGGAGCAAGAAAAATAAAGAGAGAGAAAAGGGAAGAGTAAGAAAAATAAAGAAAAGGGAGAAGAAGAAAGAAACGAATTTGGGAACCAAACTTTTTGCAAGGGCAAAAACTGTCCTAATAAAGATCTAGATTAATGCCAATAAGATAGAAGGAATTTGGAGTCTAGCAAGATTGCCTCCAAGCTACCTAAAATTCAAACGAGAAATTTATAGTGTGAGGGTTTGTCCATTGTGTCACATCAGCTCCTATCTCAAAATGACCTTCATTTAACCCATGTCCCTCATAGACCCCATTTCAAGCCTATCAAAGACTTGTGATCCCTCTTGGTAGGTAGAGTCTATTAGTGGAGATAGTTTGGATAAGCATGTATACGAGATAGACAATATTTAAACTCAAATGAGACCTTTGGCCAAGTAATGTGTATATGCCTATCTGAGTACAACAATTATTGCTTAAATAGAAATGATTCTAGAGTTTAGTACGATAACTAGGGTTGTCATGTTATAGATATGTTAATTTGGAAAATCAAGTCCTGAGGTACATTGACATTATTTTGGCAAAGCCAACAATTGATTTCAAAATCAAAATTCAAAAAAAAATAAAAAAAAAAGAGCTTTATCATACAAAGCCTTCAAGTTAAGGGAAGTATGTCGAACCTCCAAAGGATACATTGGGCAAAGGAAATGATTATTGGCAAGGTCATGAAGAAGCTATCAACTGACATGCTGAAACATAGTTTAAAAAAGATGTATCCCTGATTCTGCAAGTTGGGATCTCCACCACTCATGTTTTCAACATCTTGAAGATAAAAGCCACAAATGCAAAGCTTTCGATCATTCCAATGCAAGACTTGAACGAGCGTCGAAAGGGAGTCAATGAGAATACTTCTACTGATCACCTCAGTCTGTGAGTCAATGAAACCGCTGTGAGTGTTATCATGCATATCATGCATACATGAGCATATCACATCACACTTTCTTGTCTTATATTGTCTATTCCTTTTCAAAGTGAACAACAAATACCTTGCGAACTAAAGAATCAAAAGAAGATATTGAATCAAGGGGGGCATGGAAAGTCTATTTGCTTATGGAAGCTCCAGTCATTTTGCAAAAGAAGAAATATGTGCTTGTGCGAAGAACTAGACGGAGCCTGCATAGAAAAATCATGGGTTTGAGCTTACACAGGGGGCAACGCTTCTCCTTTTCAATTTTTGAGTTTATGCATAAACAAAATATTTTGATATCTTGCCACGCAGGGGGCAAGGAGAGGATATAAGGTCTAATTAAAAATAGGTGAATTTTTGCAAAAAGGAAGAACAAAAGTATGGAACATTAGAACTCTCAAAAGAATGAAGATGCAAAAGATAAAAGATCAGTCCAGCTAAAAAGGTTGAAGTAAGGGTAAAGACCCGATTAACAAATAAGTAAGGGTAAAGACCCAATTTCCAATGGATAAAGATCCATGTTTCAAGGGTAAAGACCCGATTTCCAATGGATAAAGATCCATGTTTCAAGGGAAAAGACCCGATCTCTAATGGATAAAGATCCATGTTCCAAGGGTAAAGACCCGATCTCTAATGGATAAAGATCTATGTTCCAAGGGTAAAGACCCGATCTCTAATGGATAAAGATCCATGTTCCAAGGGTAAAGACCCGATTTTCAATGGATAAAGATCCATGTTTCATGGGTAAAGACCCAAATTCCAATGGATAAAGATCCTTGTTTCAAGGGTAAAGACCCGATTTCAAATGGGTAAAGTTCCATAATTCAAAGGGTAAATACCCAAAGTCTGAAGGATAAAGATCCTTGATTCAAGGGTAAAGACTCGATTTCAAATGGATAAAGATCCATATTTCAAGGGTAAATACCAAATTTCCAATGGATAAAAGATCCATGTTTCACGGGTAAAGACCTAATCTCCAGTGGATAAAGATCCATGTTCCTAGGTTAAAGACCTAATTTTTGATAGATAAAGATCTATTTTTGGTGGGTAAAGACCTAGAATTCATAAAAATAGAACAACCAGTTATGCCAGAATTCTCAACTGATAAAAGGTCAGTCAAATTCAAAATAAATCTCGGGTCCAAGTACCCATTCTCGGGTCAAAATACCCAAATCAAAATCAATCTCGGGTCCAAGTACCCAAATCAAAATCAATCTCGGGTCCAAGTACCCAAATCAAATTCAATCTCGGGTACAAGTACCCACTCTCAGGTCTAAGTACACAAATCAAAATCAATCTTGGGTCCAAGTACCCAATCTCGTGTCCAGTACCCAAATTCAAAATCAATCTCGGGTCCAAGTACCTAATCCCGAGAACAAGTACCCAAATTCAACCCATTCTAGAGTCTAAGTACCCAATCTCGGGTCCAAGTACCCAGATCAAATCAAATTTAATCCCGGGTCCAAGTACCCATTCTCAGGTCCAAGTGCCCAAATCAAATTAATCTCGGGTCCAAGTACCCAAATTCAATCCAATCTCGGGTCCAAGTACCCAATCTCGGGTCCAAGTACCCAAATTAAATCAATCTCTGGTCCAAGTATCCAATCCTGAGTCCAAGTATCCAAATTCAATCAAATCCTGAGTCCAAGTATCCAAATTCAATTCAATCTCGGGTCCAAGTACCCAAATAATACTCAATCTCAGGTCCAAGTATCCAATCTCGGGTCAAGTACCCAAATCAAATCCATTCTCGGGTCTAAGTACCCAAATCAAATCATTCTCGGTTCCAAGTACCCAAATCAAATTCAATCTAGGGTCCAAGTACCCAAATCAAGTTCAGTCTCGGGTCCAAGTACCCAAAAACAAATTCAAATAACCATCTCATCAAAAATTAAGTCTTGTTGCTTTTCACTCTCTAAAGTCTCAAATCGTTCAAGTAGGGGGCAAACTGTAGACCCTTAGTTTTTTACCTAGTCCGATCCAATATATTTTAATTAGTCCAAAATAATTTTTGTGTTGTCCAATATATTTTAATTAGTCTAAAATAATTTTTGTGGTATTTTGAATAATTTCAATATTTGTTTTAGTAAAAAAATGGTGAAGTGAATAAAAAATCAAAAAAATAAAAAATAAAAAAAATTGGCGACGGAAAAATCAACGACAAAAAAATCATCGTCGAAAGTCAGCAAGGGCCCATGGGCATTTCGCCAGCAGGCCAATTCGCTCGCCGCTGCGGCAGCTTGTTTGCCAGCGCAATTTTTCCGCAGCAGTTTTTTTTTGCTAGAGTAATTTTTCCGCTGCAGTTTTTTTTCCCCAGCAAAATTTTTCCGATGCAAATTTTTCGAAACCTAATACAATTAGGTTTCGGTTTCCTTTTCTTAATGAATGTTATATTCTGTGAATAACTAGAATAAACCATAAAAATCTTCTATAAATAAGGACTAAAACAACACAAAAAGAGGGAGGAAAAGAGGAGAAATTGGATCGGATTTTGGGAGAAATTGGGACGAAAATCTAAAGAGAGCAAACAAACATTTCAATCCATCAAAGGCAGCAAGGCTTATCTTTGTTGTTCATCCAAGTAGTGATTTTTGGTTGAACCAACAAACGAAGGTATGAATTTCTTTATTTGTTTCATGAATTCACCGTAGCTTCATTATTCAAAAATCTTAGAATTGTTGTTTCTGTTTCTTTAAAACCAAAAACCCTAGAAACTCAATTCACTTTTTCTAAATTTTAAAAACCTTATTTCGTTACTTTGCTTTCCAAAAAGCTTAAAATTGTTATTTTTGTTTCTTCAAAATCTCAAAACTCTAATTTGCTTTCCAAATTTTCAAAACCCTAAATTAAGTTTTGTTTCTTTCCAAAAGCCCTAAAAACATCTTTTCTGCTTCTATAAACCTTAAATCATTTTATTTATTTTCATAAAGTTTTATAAAATTATCAATTGTTTTTCCAAATTCAAAAAACTAATTCATTCTCCTAAACCCTAAATCAAAAATCCTAAAACCCTAATTCAATTCCAAAACTCAAGACAGTGAACCCTAACTCCCTTAAAACCTAAACCCTAAAGTTTTCTAAACCCTAATCTTTTAAACCTTTAAACCCTATAAACATATCAAACATAGTAAGCTCAAAATAATAATTCAGTAACTGAAAATCATAAATCTAAGTGTTTTAAAGTGTCCAAAACCTAATTTCATGATTATACATCTCAAACCCTAATTTGGTTAATCAAAGAACTTTACCAACTTTTTAAATCATAAAACTTTTGCTCCATTTTAATCCCATTAAAATCACAGTAGCATCCAAAACCCTAAATACATGGAATCTTAAATAGAAACAGTAGCCCTAATTTGAATCTTTACTTGCCTTATTCAATATTACATTTGATTATGCTTTGGTTTATATGCTTTAATTTATTTAAGTTCAATGTTTGGTTTATTTAATTTATCATCGATGGATTTTACTTTCTATTGATATTTAATACCTTTGATGAATGATTCATTTATGATGAACGATTATTTACTCTTATTGATTTATTTAGATTTCCAAATGTTGTAAGAGGTATGTTTCCACTTTGCGGGTATCTCATTAGTTAAATATTATGCAATTTAAATTTCTTTTCTATTTTAATCAATATAAATGACATGTTTCTACCTTTCGGTGGGTGTCCTATTTAGGCATGGGATGTAAGGACATGTTTCCATCCTCGGATGGGTGTCCATTTATTTGTTTTGTTTAGACATTGTTTTTATTTTTAATATATCGATGCTTTATTTTAATTATTGTGTGTAATATGGATAATGTTGTTATATTTAAGAATTTATAATATTAAGACCTGTAAAGGAGGCCGGTTCTAATGAACCGGGTGTTGTGGTGATGCTGGGCCATTTATCACATTCCCCACACATACCCAACTTTTCGAACCTATTAGGGGGTTGGGGATTCCTTAGGAATCGAGTCATCCACCCCTTTCTTTTTCCCGGCCCATTCGGGTGGCAACTCCATTTTCTTCGGACTTAGGACCGTGTTCTCTAAGGCCCCGAGCCTAAACAGTGCCGAAGTCGCAAGAATCATTCCACCGGGAGTGGGGGCAAAAATCCCCTCTCACATTCCCCTAAGGATGATTTTCCTTTATCTCATATAGATGTTCTCATTGATAGTGCAACCTCTAGTGTGCTACACTCATTTGTAGATGGATTTTCCGAATACAATCAAGTGTTAATGGTCCGAGAGGATAAAGCCAAAACTGCTTTCATTACTACATGGGGTATATTTTGTTATAGGGTGATGCCGTTTGGCTTAAAGAATGCTGGAGCAACCTGTCAAAGGATGGCCACCACACTATTTCATGACATGATGCACAAAGAAGTTGAAGTATATGTTGATGATATGATGGTGAAATCGGATACAAGGGAACAACACTTCCAAAACTTAGAATTATTCTTCGATAGAGCTTTGAAATATAAGCTAAGATTAAACCCGAAGAATTGTGTATTCAGTGTTACCTCAGGTAAATTATTGGGACATATGATTGGTCCAATTGGCATTGAGATTGATCCTGACAAAGTTAAAACAATAAGGGATATGCCAGCCCTAAAGATGGAGAGAGAAGTTAGGGGATTTATTGGTAAATTGCAATACATTAGTAGATTCATAGCAAAGCTCACAACAATCTGTGAGCCTATCTTCAAATTGCTTAAAAAGAATCAGCCAGTCATATGGAATGAAGAATGTCAAAAGGTGTTTGAGTGAATAAAAGAGTATTTGTTGAATCCACCTATTTTAAAACCACCTAAACCTAGCAAACCTCTATTACTATACTTAGCAGTAGAAGAAGAGTCAATCGGAGCCATGCTAGCCCAAGCAAATGAGTCAGGGATTGAGCATGCAGTTTACTATTTGAGTAGAAAGCTCCTACCTTATGAAATTAAGTATAGTATCATTGAAAAGACTTGTATAGCCATGGTTTGGTCTTCTAAGAAGTTGCGGCACTACTTTCAATCGTGTAGTGTGCAAGCAATTTCTAGGCTGGATCCAATGAAGTACTTAAGGGATACACCCTCTTTGATTGGGAAATATGGTCGATGGTTGATAATATTAGAAGAATTTGAGATTGAGTATGTAACTAGGAAAACAATCAAAGGTAGAGCGGTGGCAGAATTCTTGGCCCAACAACCATTACCAGATAGTGAAGAAGTAATCTTGGAATTTTCGGATGAACATTTAGAAGCAATTGAAGTACAAGGGTGAAAAATGTATTTTGATGGAGCAGTGAACAGGAAAGGAGCAGGTTTAGGAGTTATACTAGAATCGCCCAAAGGGGAACTCATCCCTTTAGCCAAAGAGTTGAAATTTAGGGCAACCAATAATATGGTGGAGTATGAAGCTTGTATTTTTGGTTTGGAAACCCTAATGATTATGAAGGTGGATAAGGTGGAAGTTTATGGCGATTCATTACTAGTAGTATCCCAAGCGAATGGAGAGTGGGAGTTGAAAGAAGAAAAATTAAAACCATACCACCATTACCTGACCATGATGAAGAAGAACTTTAAGGAGTGTAGGTTTATACACCTATCAAGAGAAGAAAATCAGATGGCTGATGCCCTAGCCACATTGGCTTCGGTATGGGAAAACCCTGTCAGATTATTCCTTAAGCCTCTGATCTTGACTAGTTCATCAACTCCTTGCTATGAATATGAGATAATCATGGAAATTGATACAAACCATGATGTGTGGTATGATACTATAAGGCAATTTTTGGAAGAAAGAGAATACCCGCCGGGGGAGCCATAAGATGGTGGTCTTTGCAATACATCACATTCCATGGAGAGTTATTTTGAAGATGGCCTGATGGGGGTGCATTTGAGATGTTTAAGAAAGCCTAAAGTGGAGCGCATCATGTCAGAAATACATGTGGGAAGTTGCGGTCTGGACATGAGTGGTTTGGCCCTAGGTAAGAAGATCATTCGACAAGGTTACTATAGGTTGACCATGGAGAGAGATTGTATTGAGTTTGTAAAGAAGTGCCTACAATGTCAGATGTATAGTAGCTTGAATCACATGCCTCCTAAAGAACTGCATTCTATGTCTTCACTCTGGCCTTTTGCCACTTGGGGTATCGACATTATAGGAGAAATACATCCGACAGCTTCAAACGGTCACCGTTTCATTGTGGTAGCATTAGATTATTTTTCACAATGGGTCGAAGCCGAATCCTTTAACAAATTGGGTGCAAGTCAAATGGCTAGATTTATTGAAAAGAACCTCATCTGCAGATACGGGGTCCCGCACAGTGTGATATCAGACAATGGGGTACCGTTTCAAGGGGCAGTTAAGGATTTATTCTTGAAGTACCAAATCCGTCATCATCGATCCTCTTCTTATAGACCAAAGGCTAATGGTGCAGTAGAAGCAACAAACGAGACAATTAAGCAAATTTTGTCCAAGATGACCAAGACTTACAGGGATTGGTCAGAGATGCTTCCCTTTTCTTTATGGGGATATAGGATAAGTGTGCGAATGCCTACTGGAATGACACTGTTCTCTTTGGTTTACGAGATGGAAGCAGTATTGCCAATTGAAATTGAGATCAAGTCATTGAGAGTAGTCTTGGAAGCTGAACTTTCTGAAACGGATTGGGTAGCAAGCAGATACACACAGTTAGCTTTACTAGAAGAGAGAAGGCTAAAGGCATTGTATCATCACCAACTGTATTAAAAGAAGATAGCTCGGGCCTACAATAGAAGGGTTAAGGTCAGAAAACTCAGAGTCGGGGATTTGGTGTTAAAGCAATGTAAGCCTAATGTATTTGATCCAAGAGGGAAGTTCAGGCCTAGCTGGAAAGGGCCATATGTCGTGAATCAAGTCATGAACAAAGGTGCGGTGAAGCTATCAGACATGGATGGGAATGAGTTTAGTGAGCCAGTAAACATTGACAAGTTGAAGAGGTTTTATGTATGATATAAAAAAAAGAGCTCGCTAGGTTGAAAACCCAAAAAGGGCAGCCTAGGCAAAAGTTAGAGTAGTTCGCTAGTCCCGAAAACCTGAAAGGGCGGGCTAGGCAACAATTAGGGCTAAATGAGAGAAAATCGTCAATTAGAAAACCCGAAAGGGCTAGTTAGAAACAGGAGTAATCTTGTGTATGTTGGCTTTATGTTTGGTTGTTCCCCAATTTAATAAAACAAAATTAATGTTAAAATTTTTCTATGTGCACTGTTATAAGTATTTGACCAGATATGATGAAATAAATAAAAACAATAGCAAAAGGTGATGACAAATTTTAAATGGAAAAGAAGCATCTTTTATTACTTTAATTATTTTTCATCCTAACAATACACTTTCTGAATTGACAAATGTAAAATCTATGGCAGTCGATAAATGTAATGTGCAGGCCAGCTTTGTCTCAGCCGATCCAAGCAGGCTTCAGTTAAGCGAGGCATGTCTAAATTGGGAGTAAAGTCAAAATCACGAGGCTCAGCTCCGTACCGATGGCCAAGTCGGCGAGGATCATAGCATGTACCTTGACGAAGAGCAGCAAGGGTAACATACAACAAGTATGTCCGCATGGTGATACGAGAAATCTTCCACTAAGGTAACAACCAACGGATATTGACTTCAGCACGTGATTGGATCCAATCAACCTAGTCAGCATATGAAGAAGCAGGATGGACTAGTTTCCTAGTAGAATGATGATGTGGCAGATATCTGGCAAAATCCATGGATGGAGTATCAAGCAAACAAAGATGCTCCTGAAGCCAAATCTGTGAAGAAAGAATTAAAGAAAAAAAAGTCTGCTAAGTTGAAAACCCGCAAGGGCAGCTTAGGCAAAAATTAGGACAGCTCGCTAGTTCCGAAAACCCATAAGGGCGGACTAGGCAAAAATTAGAGCAATAAAAAATATATATAATAAAAAAAGTCTGCTAAGTTGAAAACCCGCGAGGGCAGCTTAGGAAAAAATTAGGATAGCTTGCTAGTTCCGAAAACCCACATGAGCGGACTAGGAAAAAATTAGAGCAATAAAAAGAAGAGAAAAAGAAAACCTAAATTAAAAACCCGAAAGGGCAGTTTAGGTAATTACCTGAAGCAGCAACGGACTCCTAGTCAGTCTCTTTGACAATCCTGATTTAAGTCGGTCTAATCCAACTAAAGTTTCGGCTAAGATCACAGGTACCGGCAATATGCCTCCTTCCATTTGGTCCATAATATCCAATACCCATGGATCAATATTGCCGTCAGAAGAGATATGCAGGAATTGGCTGAGCAAGCAAATACAAAGCATGCGTCCCCATGCCTTAGTAGGAGCCAAATGAGAGATAAAAATCAATTAAGAGAGCAGGTAGAATTTTTTCACCTCTCATCAACTGAAGAACTTCGGGTTTTGGAATTTGAAATAACGTCTGCATCTTCGTTGAGTTTTGGAAATCAATGTGGGTAATGCCATTTGTTGATTATTTGGATATCCAAGGATGGCCTCAAATTCTTCAATCAAGGGACATATTTCAAAGCCATTAATTTTAAATGCCCTAGAATCCATATTCCAAATGGAAGCCACGGCATGGAAGAAGGTGTGGTCCAATTTAACATTTTGAAAACATTTTAAAACATCAAGTTTTGACCATGAAATTTGCTTCCAATGAATGGCATCCAAATTCTTAAATAGAATTTTTATCTTCTTTAAATGATGTTCGGTCATGGTGGACGAATGAAGGAAAATTAAAATTGTTAAAGGAGATTTTACGTTGAAATGGAAAGTATTTTGGCGGTTTCTATATGAAATATGGCATGAAAGGTGATTTATATAGAGGAAATAACCTTTTCCAAAAGTGATGAGGTAAAGGTAATGGAAAAGGACGAAAACATATTATGTATGGAGAAGAATTGGCAACGAAATCCTTTACCGTGTTGCATTTGGTTTTAGCAAATGGTGCTGCTGTGAAAAGAAAATTGTGATGCACTATTTACGATGTGATAAAAAAATAATAACAATAACAATAATAATAATATTAATAATAATTATGATGCAGTAATGATGAAAAGTGAAAAAAAAAAAGATAAAAAAAAAGTGAAAAAAAAGTTACAGTAAAGATGGAAATTGTATTTTTTTTTCATTATTGTACAATATTTATACAATTGACACAATATTTATACATCACTAAGAGGGTGGTGGTAGGTCATCAAATAAAGCCCTGAAAAAGTCATCGCCTGTTGGAGGAGGGGGCAAATAACTCATCCCGAGTCCACCAGAAGCGGGAGCACCAAAATCTAGCAAATTACTCATCCCGGGATCACCCGAAGCAGGAGCACCAAAATCCCTAACCTTGAAGTTTTGATTTGTCACGGTCCTCATCAGAAGCAGATGAAAGGATCTCATGGTCATCAGTTTGGGGGCCTCTTGATGAAGAAGCGCCAGGATCCCTCATCCCCTGAAATCGAAAGTCTCGAAAATTTTGTTCGGATTGATGATATAAATTTTTAAAATGAGAAGCCTGCTGATGACTTGCAGCCAACTCTTCTTGAAGTTTCCTATTTTGTTCTTCGAGCATTCGCTGTGAGCCAGGAAGGAAAAAGGTAAGAGCATATATAATTATGGATACATATGGCATAAATTACCATGAAATAAGAGAACTCACCAGGTAATTCATATCAATGCCTTGCAGATGAGATGACATATCTGGCGGGCTAGAATTAGCTAACGAAGGGTCTGTAAAAGAAGGTCTAGCCTCATGATCAAGTGAACCAACAACCTGCAACAACCATTAAAGAATCAAAAAAGAAAGAAGCGGTTGCAAGGAAAAAATGGTAAAAGTTTTACCTGAGAAGTACTAGCTCCGAGATGTGGAACAAACTGTAATATCCCAAAATGTGCCATATAAGTTTTAGTATAATTGTTGTTTTATTTGAATTAAAATGTATATGTTATTGGAAAGAGAAAATAATTTAAAAAGGAGTGTATATGTTGTATATATGGATATATATATATATATAACATATACACAAGTCAAATGGATGGTCAAAGGAAGAAGATATTTATTTTGGTTATGTATGAAATTACTAAAAAGGGCAAGTAAGTGAAAGGGAGTTTAATTGTATAAAAGAGGGTATTTAGGTAATTTTCTTTTTTAATTGCTTGGTGGAGGTTTAAAGAGAGGGGAAATTTGACTTTGCTTCTTTTGTCTCTTTCATTTTCTTCTTTTCTTTTGGGTGGCCGGGTATCACCTAGACAAGAGAGCAAGAGGTTGTTTTGAGTTCCAAGTTTCAAATTGAAGGAAGATTTCAAGAAAACAAGTTAGAAATTCAAGAAGTTTATCATTTTTGGTAAGTTTTCTCTTGATTTCTCTTGTTCTATTTGGAATTTTGTTTGACTTTGATGGAGTGTTGTTGATGGTTGGAGTGTGTTTGTGTATGGTGTGTGTAAAAGTGTTGAAATGAAATTAAAGATAAGAAGTTAGGTTGGTGTTGGTGATGGAAGAGTAAGAGTTGTGTTTAGTGAAATTTTTTCTGTTTTACAATTAGTAAAGGCTGTGACTTGTATGATTTTTAATTAAATATAGAAAAATGTTCTTGAAGTGAATTTTTGATATGTTGTGACTCTATGAGTCTAGAATGACTGAAAAATATGTTGATTTGATTTTGGAATGGTTATGATTTTGGAAAGATTATTTTTATTAGACCTGTTCCAGCAGGTACCTTAACTGAGACAGCTATCTTTCGGGATTTTTAATAACATGTAGAAAAATCATATCGAATTTAATTTTGGATATGTTGTTGCTTAGTGAGTCTATTATTTGAAAAAAATAATTTGGAACCACGTTGATTGAATTTAATTTACAGAATTCACAAAGTTCAGAACTGCTGCCAGGATGCAGGGCAATTGGAGCAGTCTGGTTGGGTGAACTATTTGACCAAGATTTTGTGTTCAGTTTGATCTGAAATTTTAAAGGAATGATTTTAAGATGTAAAAATAAATTCTGTAAAAATTTTAGAATTTTGTGCCAAGTAGATTATTTTATACAATTTTTCAAAATAAGGATTAAGTTGAGTCCAAAACCAGAATTTACTATTCATATGGTCATTTTGCTAATGCTCCTTTTGGATTAGGTTGTGAAGAGGTTGAATTGCCCTAATCTAAGTGTTGAGGATTCTTGGAAGAGTAAGTATATAGATTGGTGTGAGTTGGTTTTAAGGTAAGTACAAACTACATAGTTGCATACACTTACATGATTTTGATACTTAATACATATTTGGTTGTAAATGTGTTAAGTGATCTATTGCATTGTTGATGCATATTAATAATGTTATGTTTTGCATAAAGTGAACTTTGTGGAATGTATGTTGAAAATGTGAAAGATATGATGATATGATGAATTATGAAATGTATGTTCAATGCAATTGATTATGAATACTTTAATGATGAATTGCCTTAATGTGAATTGAGATATGATGTGACATGAAGCCATTGTGGTTGGCTATGACAATGTAAATGAAATAATTGGGGCATGGTTGCCTATTTGATTATGGAATATGAAAGGAGAAATGAAATGAGAAATGAAATAAAAAATGAATTGAGAAAGAGATTGATAAAGAGATAAGTGAAATAATTGTGTGATTAATATGTTATTCAATTTTCAGAGTTCTGAATTTGGTGGCATGCCTATGAATCATTGTATAGGTGAAATGACCGGGTCGTAAGCCGATTCCAGTTAGAAAATGTGAAATGTGATGTTTTTGGGGTGAAATGACCGTGTCGTAAACCTCAAAAATAAATTATTGAAACTAGATTGAGTGAAATGACTGGGCCGTAAACTCAAATCTAGTTAATTATCCATGGATAAATGTATTGATGATTATGATTATGGACCAAAGCAGTAACTCTGAACTTTGAATAACATATTAGTGTATTTTGGGCCCATGCTTGTCTTTGTTTTCAATGTGAATCATGAATGTGTTGATTAATTATTAAATAATGTAAGATTGTGAAATATAATATTCTTTTGAATTGTTTATGAAACTTGATTGTGTGACATTGGCATTGCATTGAGGCATAATATTATGGTTGTTTGTACCACTAAGCCGTTGGCTTAGCGCCATTGTGGTTTATTGCGCAGGTGACAGGGAAGAACTAGAGAGTTCTTCTAGGCCGAGTCGATTCTAGATTTTGAGGTGTTGATAGTGGACGTAAAGATCAAAGACTGACTGCCAAAAATGTATAAATTTTATGTGTTGTAAAACTTGAGTTTTGATGTATATGAATTTGTAAATATTGTTACTTTCCGCTGCATAGTGAACAAATATTTTATCTACTGTATTTCATTATAAACCTTTACTTTATTTTGTACTAGAAGAGTAAATCCTTTTTGCATGTTGTAGTTGAGGTTATAAGGGGGATTTATTGGAAGTGTACTGAGAATGATTTTGGTTGCATTGGTTTGTGTAAAAAAAATGTTTTCAAAAATCAGGAAAAAACCAGTTTTGTCGGTACTTGGGACTCAATTTTTAGGCGAAACTATGGCAAAATTTTTCTGTAAAAATCGGAACTAAAATTTGACTAAGTAAAATTGGTAGCAACATTAGGTTAGTGTGGCGCCTCTACTCAGCTTACACACGTAGGTCGGGAAGGGGTGTTACACAAACTCTCCTGCATCTGCGTGATGTTCCTCTTCATCTCTACGCTCATTTTTCTCAGGAATCTCCCGTATGCCAATAGGAGATACATCAAAGTTTAAAAGCCTTCTTTGAATAAAATGGGCACAAGATGCACTTGGCGGATAGAGAAATCCTTCAATACCATAACCGTACCAAGCCGGCCACCAGGCATCCTCTAGCATCGACATAATATTTAAAGTATATTCCGGGCAAGGCATCGGAATCCTCCGCTGCTCTGGACCGAGGAACCACTCATAAACTATCTCCCCGAGAAACCACCCACTAAACATTGGGCCGGCTATGACTCGGTGAGAATGATGGAAAGATAGTGCAGCCCTCATGAAAGGAGACCAGTTTGTCCGCTCTTCTGGGTTCCACCAGGCCAAATTCACCTGCAGAATAACATAAGGTAAGTAAACTTTCACATAAAATTTAAAGTATACTAATGTTATTTTACCTAGTCCCAGGTTAAGTGGCTCAACACAAAGCGGTGTGTATGCACATGGTGAGAGCCAGGAATGTCCACACGATCGGACAACCAAAAATTTAATCTCGAATACCCGACTCTGTCTCGGGAAATACTAGGTACCCTCACAAGGTTATGCTCGTATGCCCATACCTACAATAATAGTAAAGATCAAATCTATGCAAGAAAAGAGTGGAATTGACATTGGTAGAAGAAGAATACCTCGACAACCGCCATCAAGCCGACAAAAGACTTCTTATTTCGGCAAAGTTTATCAAGACCATGGTAAAGACAGGCGATACCAACTTCACCCCAGCCATAAGATGGTACCATTCTGAAGTAAGAAAGGGCATTCAACACTGATAAGTGGATGGAGGATTCAGTGCTACCTAAAATGGTCGACCCAAGTAAATATAACAAAAATCCTCGAGCATACTGTTGGGCCGTTTCTCTGTGAAGCCGTCCTTTGTAGTTCATCCAAAAGCTATGAATTGGCTTGATTTTTATATTAAATGGCCCTTTATATGATGGTTCCATCAATTAATTCCTAAATTTCTTCAAATGTTAAAATATCGTTGGTTAGAGGAACTGGAACACCATCAAATCGAAGGCCGGTTATAACAGTAAAATCGACCGGATCAATTTTCATCTCTCCAATGGGCAAGTGAAAAGTGTGGGTTGGGTCCAACCATCGTTCTGCAAGTGCCTGGACTACACTCCGGTCTATCTGATACTCCTCGAATGGCAATTGTAAGATGAAGTGCTCAAGGCCGCAATCTCGGATAATCTGCCTTACCCGAGGAGGCACTGCATCGTACCATTATCGGGCTTTGTAAATACACCTTCCAGCCCGAACGACGCAATGCTCTCGCTAACATGGAGCAAGATAAGTTAATACAAGGTAAGTACATATTATCTTATCTGCTTAAATTAATATATTTTTTCCTAAATTTTCTATAAAAAAGAGCATAATATAAAAACATAAATAAAAAAATAAATAATAGTAAATAATAATAAATAATAACAGAAAATAAAATAATAAAACAAAAATAATAACAGAAAGATGAAAAAATTGGAAATATAAAAAATAATATAAAAAATATATAAAAACAATAGAAAGACAAAAAAAATCAAAAAGAAAATAATTATCGGGCTCTTTTTGTTTGAACTTCGGTGAAGCGGCATCCCGGCTAGTAGATCTATATTTCCATCTTCATGATGCCGAATAAACTCTAATAACTCGGCATTAGAATGAATCCCTAACATCGAAGCATGCATTTTTTTGAAAACTATGTGCTAAATTTGAAAGAATTTGAGAGAATTATAGAAATTGAGAAATCTTGCTGCGAATCGAATGGAAGAACTCATGGGTTTATATAGAGAAACGGCAAGGAAAAAACAAAATTCAAAAGTAAGTTTTACTGTTCATGAATAGTAAACTTTACTATTGATGAATAGTAAATTTTACTATTAATAAATAGTGAATTACTATTTAGGAATAGTAAATTACTATTTCCAATAGTAAAATACTATTTACTACTATTTATAAATAGTAAATTACTATTTATGAACAGTAAATAGTGCATAAAACAGTGACTATACAGTAAATAAACAGTAAACTCAATTATTCACTTTAATCATTCAAATGCTTATGTGTGCAAAAATATTTTTACACGTAAGGGGCAAAAAAATATAAAGAAAAGACGTGCATAAAAATTGGCCAAACTTTTTGAAATAAAAAATTTATTAGCTCGGGTCCAGAACCCAAATTTTCCTTAGGTCCAGAACCTAGAATCTTTTTTAAGTCCAGAACCCAAATTTTTGTTAGGTCCAGAATCTAGAATCTCTTTTAAATCCAGAACATAGCTCGGGTCCAGAACCCAAATTTTTCTTAGGTCCAGAACCTAGAATCTCTTTTAAGCCCAGAACCCAAATTTTTCTTAGGTCCAGAACCTATAATCTTTTTTAAGTCCAGAACTTAGCTCGGGTCTAGAACCCAAATTATCTTTAGGTCCATAACATAGAATCCATTCTAAGTCTAGAACTTAGCTCGGGTCCAGAACCCAAATTATCCTTAGGTCCAGAACCTAGAATCTTTTCTAAGTCCAAAATTTAGCTCGGGTCCAAAATCCAAATTTTTCTTTGGTCCAAAACCTAAAATTATCCTTAGGTCAAGAACCTAAAATTACGCTTAGGTCCAGAACCAAAAATTATCCTTGAGTCCAGAACTCGAACCGGGTCCTGAACCCAAAGCCTCAACCATCTCAAAAATTAAGTCTTACTGCTTTTCACTCTCTTTCACTAAAGTCTCAGATCATTCAAGCAGGGGGCAAACTGTAGACCCTTAATTTTTGACCCAGTCCGGTCTAATATATTTTTAATTAGTCCAAAATCATTTATGTGTTGTCCAATATATTTTAATTAGTCCAAATTAATTTTTGTCATCTTAATTAAATAATATTTGATTTAGTATTTAATTTTTATAATTAATAAAAAATAATAATAATAAACAAAAAATAACAATAAAATAAAATAAAAATCGGCGACGAAAAAATCATCGCTGAAAATCAGCGTGCGCCCGCAGGATTTTCCTGTAGGCGAAATGGCCCACAGGCCAATTCTCGCCCACTGCCACAGCCAGCTGCGGTAGTTTTTTTCGCCAGCGTAATTTTTCCACAACAGTTTTTTTTTTTGCCAGCGCAATTTTTCCGCAGCAGTTTTTTTTTTCCAGCGAAATTTTTTCGACGCAAATTTTTCCGAAACCAAATACAATTAGGTTTTGGTTTCCTTTTTTTAATTAATATTGGATTCTGTGAATAACTAGAATTAACCATAAAATTATTCTATAAATAAGGACAATAACAACACAAAAAGGGGATCGGATTTGGGATGGGATTTTGGAGGAGAAATTGAGACCTAAATTGAGGAGGAAAACTTTGAATCAATCGAACTTTTTGTAAGAGCAAACAAGCAATTCAATCCATCAAAGGCAACAAATCTTGTCTTTGTTCTTGTTCATCCAAGAAGTGATTTTTGGTAGAACCAACAAACGAATGTATGAGTTTCTTTATTTGTTTCATTAATTCACAGTAGCTTCATCATTCAAAAATCTTAAAATTATTGTTTCTATTTCTTCAAAATCAAAAACCCTAGAACCTCAATTAATCTTTTCTAAAGTTTAAAAACCTTAATTCATTTATTTGTTTTCCAAAAATCTTAAAGTTATTATTTTTGTTTCTTTAAAATCTCAAAACCCTAATTTGCTTTCCAATTTTTCAACACCTTAAATTGAATTTGTTTCTTTCCAAAAACCTTAAAAAAAATATCTTTTCTGTTTCTATAAACCTTAAATCATTTTGTTTATTTTCATAAAACTTCATAAAATTATCAATTGATTTTTAAAATTCTAAAACCTAATGTATTCTCTGAAACCCTAATTCAACTCCAAAACCCAAAATAGTAAACCCTAAATCCCTTAAAACCTTAAACCCTAATTTTTCTAAACCATAATCCTTTAAACCTTAAAACCTCATAAACCTAAAATTCAACACAGTAAGTAGCTAATAGTCATAAACTTAATGTTTTGAAGTGCCCAAACCCTAGTTTCATGATTTCACTTCTTTAACACTAATTTGGTTAATCAAAGAACTTTATCAACCTATTCAATTCTAAAATGTTGCTCCATTTTAATTCTTTTAAAATTTACAGTAGCTTAAACTCATAAATTCCAAAACCCTAAACACATGAAATAAATCTTAAATAGAAATAGTAGCCCTAACTTGAATCTTTATTTGCCTTATTCAATTTTATATTTGATTATGCTTTGATTTATTTTATATTCTTTAATTTATTTAAGTTCAATGCTTGGTTTATTTAATTTATCATGGATGGATGTTTACTTTCTATTGATGTTTAATACCTTTGTTGAATGATTTATTTATGATGAATGGTTATTTACTTTTATCGATTTATTTAGATTTCCAAATGTTGTAAGAGGTATGTTTCCACTTGGTGGGTACCTCATTAGTTAAATATCATGTAATTTAAATTGCTTTTCTATTTTAGAACCAATGTAAAGGACATATTTCTACCTTTCAATGGGTGTCCTATTTAAGCATGGGATGTAAGGGCATGTTTCCATCCTCGGATGGGTGTCAATTTATTTTCTTTGTTTGGACATTGTTTTGATTTTCAATATATTGATGCTTTATTTTAATTGTTGTGTGTAATATGGATAATATTATTATATTTAAGAATTTTATAATATAAAGACTTGTAAAGGAGGCCGGTTCCAATGAACCGGGCGTTGTGGGTGTGTTGGGTCATTTCTCACCTTCCCTACACGTACCCAACTTTCTGAACCTATTAGAGGGTTGGGGATTCCTTAGGAATCGAGTCATCCATCCCTTTCTTTTTCCCAGCCCGTCCGAGTGGCGACTCCATTTTCTCCAGACTTAGGTCCGTGTTCTCTAAGGCCCCGAACCTAAACAGTGCCAAAAAGCAAGAACCATTCCACCCGGAGTGGGGGCGAAAATCCCCACTCACAATAGGGTGTAAGGGTGTTACATTTATTTTCATATTAGAGCCTAGGTTTGAGATTCTCAACCTAGGTGGGTTTTAAAAATGCGCAAGGGGAATTTTAAAATAGTAATTTGTGTTTTAATAAATGCATATGCATTGCATCTGTGTTGGTCTCTGATGTGGCAATATCCGTTTGATGTGATGAATATAAATTGAGATGGCATCTAGGACACAAATATTAGAGTAACACAGTGGAAACGTCATTCTGAAGATTATAAATTAAGATTTTTTAGAACTTTTATTTGAAATTAAGATTTATGTTGATCCCACTGATGAATAAGTGATAGTAAGGAAATGATATAAAAAGTATGAGAGATGAGTATCATTTGAGGGGATTAAGATAGGAAGATCAAGCACAAAAAGTCCCTCACAGAACAAGACATGTTCAATGTCTTGGCCATGTCCATAGTGGAGATGACTTTGACACTTTTATCCATCTTGCCTGTGTAACATCCTAAGTGAGAAGACTTACAAATAGAAGAAGACATAGGCATCCATCTTGGTCATGTCACAGAACAAGGCCAGGATAAAGATTCATCTTGGTCATGTCTTTCACAAGCAAAAAGAGAAGCAAGTGCAAGTTTGGCATAACGGAGCATGGGCAAGATTCTTGACCATATCTCCTATCTGTGTCACATTACATGGCCAAGAAAACTCATTCTTGGTTGCGTTCCACTCAAGATTGCAAAACTTGTGAATTAGGCAGTAATGGGCACATTCAACCATCTTGGTCGTGTCTAAGGTTAAAAATGAAACACAGGGCCAAGCCAAGCTAATCTTGGCTATGTCACTCAATTGAAGGAGTAAAAGTGAATGAGCTAGAGTGTGAGAGACAAGGAGAAGTGCTCAGCAGAATAAGATGGGTGGTGAGTTTTTAAATAAAAAGAAGATGGAATTGTCGGGACTGGTCAGGACGAAAGAGAATGGCACCAAAATGGAATATTATTTTTATTCAAAAAGGGAATGGGCTTTGAATTAAAAGAAAGGGGCATAATTTTTTGAGTAAGGGATTCTCGAGCATCATGCAAAACACTTTCTCTTGGAAAGATTAAAAACATTCTTGGCCTTGTCTTGTGGGAGTTCTTGGTAGAGGTATAGAGGACAAGCTAGAGAGACAAACGGTTGAGACTTTTTCTTGGAAGCAAGGTTCTTCAGTAAGCCATTTTGGAGGAGAAGATTGGGAGATCATCAAATCCATGCGGAGCGAGGAAGAGAAATCAAAACTCATTTTCAAAATGGATTTTTTTCTACCCCTTCAGTTTATTCAATTTTTAAAATTAGGTTGTGAAATATATTTATATTGCAATGAAGTTTTATAGCTTGAATTCCATTGAAATGGATGTTTATGTTGATTTGATGATGAGCTAAACTATTTATGCCTAGAATTTGTAGTAGATTTTATTAAATGATTTAATCAATAAATTCCATTAATATGCCTTGTCATATGTTGATTGCATTGGAATGAGTGTTAAGTTGATAGATTGGCCACCTGTTAATCTCTAAATATTGAATGAACAACCGAGAGGTGAAATTTAATATTGAAACTATGCATTTAACAACCCTAAGAATGAATTAAAGATATAAGTTCTAGAGTTTACTTAATTTGTAAGATAAAAATAGTTGGATTTTATTGATTCATGAATGTGAGAACTAATGGATTGATGATATCTAATTAATCTTAAGGAAGAAATTAATTAACTAGGTTATATTAATGGGTAATAGAGAATTAAACTTTGATCAAATCAATCTATAAATCCTAGGTATCCTTCCAAGAATTTTAACCAATTTTAGGCAAACCGTTATTTGTTACTTGCAATTTTACTTCTATTATTAGTTCAACACTATTTCAAACATTACACACTTACTTTTAAATTTATTTTACTTTAATAAAATTATTATGAAGAAAACCTTCCTTGTGAGACGACCTTGGGGTGATCACTGTTGATACAATAATCTCGTATACTTATGAGTGTCGCTTTGTAGTGGTATTAAATAGAGCATAATAGTGATTGGAATTGTGAATATCAAAGTTGTATGCCTTGATCTAATAATTATTCGAATGAACAACCATGACTCAATATTGGTAAGAAGGAAAGGATGAATTGATGGTTTAAATAGACGATGGTTTGAATACTGAGTTGCACAAGGAAGAAGGAACTCATGTCGAATTGATTTTGGATTGCCAAATTCGTTATGTTAAAATATAATCCATGATGAACCCATTAAAAATGGATTCAACATGGATAATGCACACATATATATATAAAAGTAAAAAAGTGATTAAAAAAGGGACAAAAATTAAAAAGTAGATAAAGTCAAAGTTAGAAAAGTTAATATTATTAATTTCATTACATGTACATTTAATACCAGCCAATCACTGAGAAGGGAGAGGTGATCTATAATCAAATAAAGTTCTAAAGAAATCATCGCCTGATGGAAGAGGAGGCACATCATCCGCCCAAGATCTACTCGATGTAGAAGCACTAGGATCTTTGTGGCCCTGGAAGTAAGCCCTAAAGTAGTCATTGCCTAAAAGAGAAGGAGTCACGTCATGGTCATGGTCATCGACCCAGGTCCCCTTGATGAAAAAGCAACAGGATCCCTAAAGTCTTGGAACCAAAAGTCACAGAAATTTTGCTCCAACTAATGGTATAATCCCTCAAAATGTACAGTATTTTGGAGGCTAACATCCAACTGTCGACGATGGGCGGCTAAATCCTCTTGCAACTTCTTATTTTGTTCCTCAAGCATTTGCTATGAGCTAGAAAAGAAAAAGGTAAGAACATGCAAAATCATAGATACATATAATATAAATCAACATGGAACAAGACTGCAGACCAGGTAATTCAAGTTGAAGCCTTGAGGATAAGAAAACATATCAGGATAAGGAAGTCGAGCCAAAGGAGGATCGAACAGAGAAAATTGTCATTGAACCAGAGTATCATATATTGGTCTAGCTTTATGATCAAATGAACAGTAACATGTAATGATCATGGAAAAAGTCAGTACAAATTAAGAAGAAGCAGTTATGGATAATATATTAGAATTCACCTGAAAAGCATCAGTCTTAGCATCACTGTGAGGATGAGGAGAAGAATATACCCTCTCATCTACCCTTCCATCACTCTCTTCTTCTCCTTCTTTGTAATCTTCATCTTCTTCTTCTTCCCCTCCTTTCTGGTCCTCTCCATCTTCTTATTTTCCCCCCTCCTTCTTCCTCCTCTCCATCTCTCCTTCTTCTTCTTCTTCTTCTTCTTCTTCTTCATCCCCCTCCTCTTGTTCTTCAATACCTTCAACACCAGTAGAAGAAACTTAGAAATTTAAAAGTTGATCCTAAATAAACTGGACATATGACACATCTAGTGAGAGCAGGAAGAACCCATTGTCAAAACCATTTCGAGCATGTCTCCAAGTTTTTTTTGGAATGGAAATGTTGTTCAATGCATATGTCAAAATGTCTATAGGTACCCTCCATTGGTTAAGATCAAAAAGCCAGTTATACACTTATTCACCAAGGAACCAGCCACTTAAAACTGGCCCAACAATAATATGATGAGAATTTTTTAAGGGTTGTGCGTCATTCATACATGGGATCTAATTGTCCCCCTCATCAACTCTCCTCCAAGCAGCATCCACTTATAGAAGAGCAAATAGGTAAGTTGTTTTTCTCATAAGCTTTAAATATTAATATCAATTTTTCTCTTACCTGGTCCTAGGTCATGCGGCTTAAGTGGTAGCGATGAGCGTGCGCATGATGGCTGTCAGGCAGCTCTTTGAGGCCTGAGGATACCCAGCACAATGTCTCATAATTTTAGGTGCCCTTAAAAGGTTGTGTTTATGTGCCTAAACCTAAAAACAAAGAGAGAGAGAGAGAGAGAGAGAGAGAGGTAAAAGTCCATGTATACGCATTATTTGAATCAATAGTTGTGAGAAGTGATACTTCGGCAACAACCATAAAATTGAAAATTTTGGCCAAAATCGTGGTAAAGGCAGGCAAGGCCAGCCTCACGCCACCCATAAAGTGGCGTAAGGTCAAAATCAGCAAGGACCCATAGCATTGGCAGTGGATGGTAGACTCAATGCTATTGTAGACCCTTAATTTTTGACCAGTACGGTCCAATATATTTTAATTAGTCCAAAATAATTTTGTTAGTCCAAAACAATTCTTATTATCATAATTAAATAATATTTGCTTTAGTATTTAATTTTTATAATTAATAAAAAATAAATAAAATAATAATAAACAAATAAATAAAAAATAATAAAAAATCGGCGACGAAAAATTTCATCGCCGAAAAGAGTTGCGACGAAATGGCCCGCAGGCCAATTCTCGCCCGAAGCCAACTGCGGCAGTTTTTTTGGAATCTCATTTTTTCCGCAGCAGGTTTTTTTTTCCAGCGCAATTTTTCCACAGCAGTTTTTTTTCACCAGCGAAATTTTTACGATGCAAATTTTTTTGAAACCAAATACAATTAGGTTTCGGTTTTCTTTTCTTAATTAATGTTAGATTCTATGACTAACTAAAATTAATCATAAAAATCTTCTATGAATAAGGACTAAAACAACACAAAAAGGGGATCGAATTTTAGAGGAAATTTGAGACTGAAATTGAGGAGGAAAATTTTGAGTTTTAAGAATTCCTTCTGGCAGTAAAATCCATCGGATTTTTGAGAGTGCAAACAAGCAATTCAATCCATCAAAGGCAACAAAGCTTGTCTTTGTTCTTGTTCATCCAAGAAGAAATTTTTGGTGGAACCAACAAACGGAGGTATGAATGTCTAATTTCTTCACAGTAGCTTAAATAATTCAATTATCTCTTTTTATTCAAAAACCCTAGAACTTTAATTCACCTTTTCTTAAGCTTAAAAACCTTAATTCGTTTCTTTATTTTCCAAAAATCTTAAAATTGTTATTTTTGTTTCTTCAAAATCTCAAAACCCTAATTTGCTTTCCAAATTTTCAAAATCCTAAATTGAATCTGTTTCTTTCCAAAAACTCTAAAAAATATCTTTTCTGTTTCTATAAACCTTAAATTGTTTGGTTTATTTTCATAAAGCTTCATAAAATTATCAATTGTTTTTCCAAATTCTAAAACCTAATGCATTCTTCGAAACCCTAATTCTAAAATTCTAAAACCCTAATTCAACTCCAAAACCCAAAACAGTAAACCCTAAACTAGCTAACCTAAACCCTAATTTTCTAAACTCTAATTTTTAAAACCTTAAAACCATATAAATCTAAATGTTATAATTCTACAAAGTAAGTAACCGTAAATCATAAATCCAATATTTTAAAATGTTCAAACCCTAGTTTCATGATTTCACTTCTCAAACACTAATTTGGTTAATCAAAGAACTTTATCAACCTATTAAATCCTAAAACTTTGCTCCATTTTAATTCTTTTAAAATTTACAGTAGCTTAAACTCATAAATTCCAAAACCCTAAACACATGAAATAAATCTTAAATAGAAACAATAGCCCTAACTTGAATCTTTATTTGCCTTACTCAATTTTATATTTGATTATGCTTTGATTTATTTTATATGCTTTAATTTATTTAAGTTTAATGCTTGGTTTATTCAATTTATCATGGATGGATGTTTACTTCCTAATGATGTTTAATACCTTTGATGAATGATTTATTTATGATGAATGGTTATTTACTTTTATCGATTTATTTAGATTTATAAATGTTGTAAGAGGTATGTTTTCACTTGGTGTGTACCTCATTAGTTAAACATCATGTAATTTAAATTGCTTTCCTATTTTAGAACCAATGTAAAGACATGTTTCTACTTAGAACCAATGTAAAGACATGTTTCTACCTTTCGGTGGGTGTCCTATTTAGGCATGGATTATGTAAGGGCATGTTTTCATCTTCGGATTGGTGTCTATTTATTTTTTTTGCTTGGACATTGTTTTGATTTTCAATTTATCGATGCTTTATTTTAATTATTGTGTGTAATATGGATAATGTTGTTATATTTAAGAATTTTATAATATTAAGACCTGTAAAGGAGGCCGGTTCCAATGAACCGGGCGTTGTGGGGGTGCTGGGCCATTTCTCACCTTCCTCACACATACCCAACTTTTCAAACCCATTAGGGGGTTGGGGATTCCTTTCTTTTTCCCAGCCCGTCCGGGTGGGGACTCCATTTTCTCCGGACTTAGGTTCGTGTTCTCTAAGGCCCCGATCCTAAACAATGCCGAAGTCGCAAGAATCATTCCACCGGGGGTGGGGGCAAAAATCCCCGCTTATAGTGGTGACTCCACTGGGGATAAGAGAAGTTGATTTCATTGGTCTTTATATTATTCTATTCTTTCTTATAATGATATTATCCATTACATCATATTAGATTGCATCGTGTTCTTGAGTTAGGATGCCCGTGTTACCCGTGTTATGTTATGTAAGGGATACCATACTTTCACTCAAGGTATTGAGATTGAGCATGGAATAACCACTCATAGCCTCGTACCATTTGGTATATACTTGCTATGGGAACCTAAGCCTTTTAACTAGAAGACTAAAGCCCATGTAATTGGCCTAGTTACTTTCCTTAGGTTTTTACCCCAGATGCATGTTGTTTGACTATAGTTGATTTTTCTTGGCTTAAATCATGGCTTATTTGGTTTGTTCTTTTTCTAATATGACCCAAGTACATTTGCAAGCTCAAATAAATTTTTCTTTAAAGTCCAAAAGACCAAAACAATTTTCAAAACTTTTCAAAATGATCTTTGGACATAAAACGTTTCTAAAAATAAATAAGAAATTCTTTTTCTCATGGCCCAAATACTAAGCCCAAAATATATATTTTCTAAAATCTTTTCACAATGGGTTTAGAAATAAAATTATTTTTATCCAACCTTTTCTCACAAAGAGCTTGCAAATTATTTAGGTCAATTAAGAAATACCGAAAATCAATTGTGAGCCTAGTTTATACTAAGAATAATTAATCATGGGCTTGTTTTTGGCATGAATCATTAGTTACTCTTTTCAAGTGAGAAATCTATCTATAATAAACCTTTTTAATTTAGTTTTAATCCAATGTAGCATAAAAGCTACTATAGTTGGTTGAATGGATTAAAACCTAATTAATGGGAATTATGATAAGTTGATTTCCATTTTCGAGAATATAACTATTGGTTTAAATGTCCGAGGGAATTACTCTAAAACAAGATGCCCCATGTTAGTATTTTGTTAACCATATACCTAGGAAAAGAGACTCACCATTCATATGTGGATGTTACAAGGTTGGAAGGAGCATCCTAATTATTCTTGTTTGTTGATTTTTTGTGCATATATGAATACATGCATACATTTGCATCTCATATCATTGATCCTCTCTGGCTCACATCCCTGGATTATGATAGTTCAAAAGCTTATAATAATCCGACCTACGCTAGAGATGAAGTATCTAGCAATGACTCAATCACTTGCTCACCAAAAACAATGGATCCTAAACAAATTCAAAGGATGGTGGATGAGGCCCTCAACACCAAGATGGAAGAAATAAAAGAGGCCCTAGCTAAGACCATGAAGAACCAATTGATTGCAATCTTAGAAAATCATGCCAAAGCATCTGCTAGCACTAAGAAGCCAAGGGACAAAGGGAAGACTAAAGTTGGTGAAGTGGTTTTTGATGATGAAAAGGTGGTCGTTGATGATGATGATGATTGGGCTCAATACTACCAAGATGCTCAAGAGAAGAAAAAAGAACCAAAGATTGTTGAACGATTAACTATGGAGAAGACCAAAACTTCTGATGTTGAAAAGATGATTGCTGATTTAGAAAAGAAATTTGAGAAGAAATTGAAAACCGAGGAAATGTCTGAAGTTGACAAATTATTTGAGCTAGATGAAGAAGTCCATTACAAGTTCAAGATGCCATCTTTTGCAAAGTTTGATGGAACCAAAAATCCTCATCTCCATGTGAAGCAATATATCACTGCCATGCAGTCCGCCTGAGCGACTAAGGCTCAAACTCTAAGGTACTTCATGCTCTCATTGGACCCTGTTGTCCAAAATTGGTTCAATACCTTAGATGATGGAACATAAAAGAGTTGGGATCTGCTTTACAAAGCCTTCATCCAACAATATGGATATAATGTTGAGATGGAAGTTACCTTAATGGAAGTGGAGTCCATTAGGCAAAGGTCAAATGAGAATTTTGTAGATTATGTGAAGAGATGGAGAAACAAGGCTGCTTTACTCAAGAAGAGGCCTGATGATTCCGATCAAATAAGGATGATTGTGAGAGGGGTGCTGCCTAGTCTTCGTGAGAGGATGTCTCATACACTCATCCATGATTTCAAAGACCTTCTCCAAGCGAGTTTGCAAATTGAAGAATGAGAAAGAGAGAAGAACCATTTTTCAACATGAAGGAATGAGAAAGGAAACTATCAATCTAGTAGCCAAAGCATGCAAAAGGCAGTCGGTGTTAATGCTACTAACCAAGGAACAAGGAGAAAATTTTTGAAATTGGAGAAACTGATGTCTTGGGTTCTTAATAAGCTTCAAAGAAAGGGATTGCTACAACCCTTAAATCCTCATCCTTTGCCTAACCCTCTCCCACCTAATTTTGACACTAAAGCATTTTATCAATTTCACCAAATGCAAGGGCATGACACGGATAGAGGTGTGAGGTTGAGACATGAGATCTAAAATCTAATTGATAATGGGAAGCTACCCGAGCCCAATAAGCCAAGCACCAAAGACAACCCATTACCAAAGTTCAATAGGGTACCGCCACCAGCAACCTTCATGATTGGAGGAGGTTTGCATGAAGATTTTATCATGTCTTCTTTTCAAGATGTGGGTAGAGAAGCAACCGAAGAAGAAGAGGTATTTGGCAAAATAAAACAAGCTATAATGGGTGAAGAAGTAACAATTTGTGTTGTCAATGGGTTTTGGGATTCAAACAATAATGATGATGATCTTATATCCAAGAAGGAGGAGTGGACTTGGTCCGAGCCTAAAGAAGATGAAGTAATGAACACTAGATCCGGTAAGCCTTATGCAAGGCAACCACCTCAGGAGGTAGAAACTAATAAGGGTAAGGAAGTTGAAATAGGAAATAAAGAAGAGGAATATGATGCTGTACTCAAGCAATTGAAAAGAACCCAAGCAAGTGTTAGCATTTGGGACTTATTAGCTACTTCTAAAAAGCACCGAGAAACTATGGCCAAAGCCTTGGCTAGCATGCCAATTTCTACCTCCACTACGCCGGAGGAGCTGATCAACTTCATAAAAATTGGAGGGGTAATGAAATGTGAAGAGGTTAAAGAAAAGAGTGAAGTTAATATCAGAGGAGTTTCTTTCTCAGATGCGGATTTACCGGAGGAGGGGAGAGATCACATCCGCCCTCTCTTTATCAAAATAGAAGTCAAGAGGAAGAGGACTCCATGTGTAATGATCGATGATGGGTCTGCCATAAATGTTTGCCCACTTAAGATATTGCCAAAGTTAGCCATGTCAACAAGGGATTTGAACCCTACCGAAGTAACAATTCGGGCTTATGACAACGCTAAGAGACATGCTGAAGGGACTTTCAAAGCTGCTGTCAAGGTTGGTCCAATTGAATCTATTATTGAATTTGTTGTTTTAGACATACCGATTATCTTCGCCTTACTCTTGGGGCGACCATGGTTTCATCCTCTTGGTGGAGTTCCTTCCACCCTTCATCAAAAGATTAAGTTCCCCAACGGAGATGAGACAGTTGTCATTGAAGCTGAAGATAATGAGATTGTTAATGCTCTAATGATTGAGAGACCTCTCAATAGTTTTCAAGTAGCTGCAATTTCTAATGAAGAAATAGTGGACTCCAAAGTCTTGAATATGATGAAGAGCATGAGCTACCTTCCCGGATCTGGTCTTGGAAAGGGTAAAGCCTGTTTGACAAAGATGCCAGATTTTAAAACTCAAACTTCCAAGAAGGTGTTGGGATATGATGAAGCCAACAATGTCCAGCCAAAGAAGGATGAGAAGATGAGCTTCCCACCACTTGAAGAGATCTTTGTGAAAGCTCCAGATATGGGACCACTCCAAGGAAAGCCCGAGCCAATCATGTTCATGGGAAAGTTGATCCCAGGTTTTGAAATTTTTGCAGATGTGGCCGAGCTAGTGGACCAAGTGAAGAAAGAGCTCACCCTGTCAGCCAATAAAGAATCCAATCCAAAAGAGAAGAATGAATCTGTCCTGAAAGCCGAGAAGACTCCGGAGGAGATTGCTGCCCTGGTTGAAGAAAAGTTTGAAGGCATCCTGCCTTTTGATTTTGAGAACAATGATCTTGATTTTGATTTTAATTTGTCTACTTTGTATGAGGATGATGATGTTTTCTTTTCCAAAATGAATGCAATAAAGTCTGATTTTGCTTACTTGTGTGATGTTTCTCCTGATGGTTGCATACATTCAAATAACAGTTACATGAGCATCTTTAATATTAATTTTGTTAACACACAATCATTAAATTTAGGAACAACCAAAAATCCTAAAAACATTAGCATAGCATTCGACCTTACTCCTGATGAGAGAGAGAGATTTGAAAAAATATTAAAAAAATAGGAAGAAGTGTTTGCTTGGTCTTATGAGGATATGCCTGGTATAGATCGAGACATAGCCGAGCATCATATTCCTACTTACACTCACATGAAACCTGTCAAACAAAAGCTTAGGTGATTAAGACCTGAGTGGGCTGAATTGGTTAAAGAAGAGGTCACTAAGCAAGTACAAATGAAGTTCCTTGAAGTGATAGAATATCCATATTGGTTAGCCAACATAGTACCCGTGCCAAAGAAAGATGGAAAGATAAGGGTTTGTGTGAATTATAGAGATTTAAACAAAGCTTACCTTAAAGATGATTTTCCTTTACCCCATATAGATGTTCTCATTGATAGTGCAGCCTCTAGCGTGCTACACTCGTTTGTAGATGGATTTTCTGGATACAACCAAGTTTTAATGGCCCAAGAGGATAAAGCCAAAACTGCTTTCATTACTACATAGGGTTAATTTTGTTATAGGGTGATGTCGTTCGGCTTAAAGAATGCTGGAGCAACCTATCAAAGGATGGCCATCACACTATTTCATGACATGATGCACAAAGAAGTTAAAGTATATGTTGATGATATGATGGTGAAATCGGATACAAGGGAACAACACTTCCAAAACATAGAATTATTCTTCGATAGAGCTTTGAAATATAAGCTAAGATTAAACCCGAAGAAGTGTGTATTCGGTGTTACGTCAGGTAAATTATTAGGACATGTGATTGGTCCGAATGGGATTGAGATTGATCCTGACAAAGTTAAAGCAATTGGGGATATGCCAGCCCCAAAGACGAAGAGAGAAGTTCGGGGATTCATTGGTAAATTAAAATACATTAGCAGATTCATTGCAAAACTCACAACAATTTATGAGCCTCTCTTCAAATTGCTTAAAAAGAATCAGCCGGTCATATGGAATGAAGAATGTCAAAAGGCCTTGGAGTGAATAAAATAATATTTGTTGAATCTACCTGTTTTAAAACCACCTAAACCCCGGCAAACCTCTATTACTATACCTAGCAGTAAAAGAAGAGTTGATAGGAGCCATGCTAGCCCAAGCAGATGAGTCAGGGATTGAGCATGTAGTTTACTATTTGAGTAGAAAACTCCTACCTTATGAAATTAAGTATAGTATCATTGAAAAGACCTGTATAGCCGTGGTTTGGTCTTCTAAGAAGTTGCGGCATTACTTTCAATCGTATAGTGTGCAAGCAATTTCCAGGTTAGATCCAATGAAGTACTTAAGGGAGACACCCTCTTTGATTGGGAAATATGGCCGATGGTTGATAATATTAGAAGAATTTGAGATTGAATATGTAACCAGAAAAAAAAATCAAAGGTAGAGCGGTGGCATAATTCCTAGCCCAACAACCGTTACCAGAAAGCGAAGCGGTAATCTTGGAATTTCCGGATGAACATTTAGAAGCAATTGAAGTACAAGGATGGAGAATGTATTTTGAGGGAGCAGTAAACAGGAAAGGAGCAGGTTTGGGGGTTATATTAGAATCGCCCGAAGGGGAACTTATCCCTTTGACCAAAAAGTTAAAATTTAGGGCAACCAATAATATGGTGGAGTATGAAGCTTGTATTTTTGGTTTGGAAACCCTAATAATTATAAAGGTGGATAAGGTGGAAGTTTATGGCGATTCATTACTAGTAGTATTGAATGGAGAATGGGAGTTGAAAGAAGAACAATTAAAAGCATACCACCACTACTTGACCATGATGAAGAAGAAATTTAAGGAGTGTAGGTTTGTACACCTATCAAGAGAAGAAAATCAGAAGGCTGATGCCCTATCCACATTGGCTTCAGTATGGGAAAATTCTGCCAATTTATTTCTTAAGCCTCTGATTTTGACCAGTTCATCAACTCCTTGCTATGAATATGAGACAATCATGGAAATTTATACAGACCATGATGTGTGGTATGATACTATAAGGCAATTTTTGGAAGAAAGAGAATACCCATCGGGGGCAACAAAGAAAGAGAGAAGAGCCATAAGGCGGTGGTCATCACAATACATCACATTCCATGAGGAGTTATATCAAAGATGGCTTGATGGGGGTGCATTTAAGATGTTTAAGGAATCCTAAAGTGGAGTGTATCGTGTCAAAATACATACAGGAAGTTGCGGTCTGCACATGAGTGGTTTGGCCCTAGTTAAGAAGATTATTCGATAGGGTTATTACTAGTTAACCATGGAGAAGGATTGTATTGAGTTTGTAAAGAAGTGCCAACAATGTCAGATGTATGGTAACTTGAATCACATGCCTCCTAAAGAATTGCATTCTATGTCTTCACCCTGGCCATTTGCCACTTGGGGTATCAACATTATAGGAGAGATACATCTGATAGCTTCAAATGGTCATCGTTTCATTGTGGTAGCAGTCGATTATTTTTCAAAATGGGTCGAAGCTAAATCCTTCAACAAACTGTGTGCAAGTCAAATGGCTTGATTTATTGAAAAGAACCTCATCTGCAGATACGGGGTCCCGCACAGTGTGATATCAGACAATGGGGTACAATTTCAAGTAGCAGTGTTTTATTAGTTTTTGTTCTCAAATAGCTATTTATTTATAATGATAATTATTGTTTTCTTCATGCATTTTGGTAGTTTTAATCTATTTATTTAGTGATTTCAGCATTTTTGTAGTTTTAATTTATCCCAGTGTTTAGATCATTTTTTGTACTAGTTTTTAGCATGATGTTTATGTGTTTTTAGTTAATGTTTCATTTGATTTTTGTTTAAAGTTTGTTTAAAGTATTTGTTTTATGTTAAAGTGCAAAAACTCCTTTGGAAGATCAAAACAAAGAAAGAAGAGCATGAATCAAGCAAGACATGGCCAAGCCAAATCAAGCTTGGCCGTGTCACCTCAAAGAAAATTTTGGCAAAGCTTGACACGGCTAGGAGACATGGCCAAGCCACTGGCCATGTCTCACCTAAAGACCAAAACCAAAGAAACCAAAGAAAATAAGGAAAGAAATAGCAGCAAGTGACATGGCAACAAGCTTGGCCGTGTCACTCTCATCTCCAAAGTACGAAGAAGAGCAAGAAGAAACAGAAGCTAACACACTCAAGTGACACGCCCAAGCCACTGGTCGTATCACATGGCACGGCCAAGAGCTTGCCCGTGTCTGTAGACCCTTAATTTTTTACCCAGTCCGATCCAATATATTTTAATTAGTTCAAAATAATTTTTGTTATCTTAATTAAATAATATTTGGTTTAGTGTCTAATTTTTATTAATAAAAAATGAAAAATAATAAAAATAAAAATAAAAAAGGGGGGGGGGTCGGCTGTGCGAAATGGCCTGAGGCCATTTCGCCTGAAGGAAAAACCTACGAACGAAATGGCCAGGGCCATTTCACCAGCCAGTTGCAGCAGCTTTTTCACCAGTGCAATTTTTCCTGCGGCAGATTTTTTTCGGCTGCAAAATTTTTCGATGCAAAAATTTTGAAACCTAATACAATTAGGTTTTGGTTTCCTTTTCTTATTCAATATTGTATGCCATGAGTAACTAGGATTAATAATAGAATTCTTCTATAAATAAGGAAGAAATCGAGAGAGAAGAAAAAGGAGAAGTCGGGATGAAGATTAGGAGAGTTTGAAACCGAAACTAAGTGGGAAAGCAATGAAATCAATCTGACATTTTGAGAGAAGAAGAAGCTAAGCCATTAACAATTCATTAAAGGCAGCAACTGCCTTTGATTTGGTTCATCCAAGAATCAATTTTGGTGTAACCTACGAAAGAAGGTTTGAATCCTTAAATTTTGTTTTTCATATTAGCTTAATTCATCTAGTTGTTTCTTTTAATTCAAAAATCCCAGAACCTTTAATTCCCCTTTTCTAAAGTTAAACACCTTAATTAGTTGCTTTGTTTTCCAAAAAGGCTTAAAATTGTTATTTTTACTTCTTCAAAATCTTAAAACCCTAATTGAACATGTTTTTCTTCAAAACAAAAATTTAATTCTGTTTCTTTCAACAAACCCTAAAAACATCTTTTCTATTTACATAAACCTTAAATCATTTGCTTACTTTCATAAAATTATCAATTGCTTTTTTTCCAAATTCTAAAAAACCTAAACATTCACCGAAACCCTAATACTAAAATACTAAACCCTAATGCAACTTCCAAACCTAAAACAGTGAACCCTAACCCCTTTAAAACCTTAAACCTTAATTTTTTCTAAAATCGAAATCTTTTAAACTTTAAAAACTTTATAAACATAAATGTTATACTTTTTACACAATACGCTCAAATCAACAATTCATTAACCGTAAATCACAAAACTTAATATTTTAAAGTGTTCAAACCCTAGTTTCATGATTTCACCATCCAAACATTAATTTTGTTAATCAAAGAGTTTTACCAACCTTTTAAAACATAAAATCTTTAATCCATTTTAGTCACAGTAGCCTAATTCCACAAATTCCAAAATCCTAAACACATGAAATAAAGAACCCTAAATGGAAACAGTAGCTATAATTTAGTTTTTATTTGCCTTATTCAATTCTATATTTGATTATACTTTGATTTATTTTGCATGCTTTAATTTATTTAAGTTCAATGCTTGGTTTATTTAATTTATCATGGATGGATGTTTATTTTCTATTGATGTTTAATACCTTTGATGAATGATTTATTTATGATGAATGGTTATTTACTTTTATCAACTTATTTAGATTTCCAAATATTGTAAGAGGTAAGTTTCCACTTGATGGGTACCTCATTAGTTAAATATCATGTAATTTAATTTGCTTTTCTATTTTAGAACCTATGTAAAGGACATGTTTCTACCTTTCGGTGGGTGTCCTATTTAGGCATGTGATGTAAGGACATGTTTCCATCTTTGGATGGGTGTCCATTTTTTTTTTTGCTTGGACCTTGCTTTGATTTTAAAATATTGATGCTTTCTTTTAATTATTGTGTGTAATATGGATAATGTTGTTATATTTAAGAATTTTATAATATTAAGACCTGTAAAGGAGGCCGGTTCCAATGAACCGGGCGTTGTGCGGGTGCTGGGCCATTTCTTACCTTCCCCACACGTACCCAGCTTTCCGAACCCATTAGGGGGTTGGGGATTCCTTAGGAATTGAGTCATCCACCCCTTTCATTTTCTCGGCCCGTCCGGGTGGCAACTCCATTTTCTCCGGACTTAGGTCCGTGTTCTATATGGTCCTGAGCCTAAACAGTGCCGAAGTCGCAAGAACCATTCCACCGGGAGTGGGGGCAAAAATCCCCGCTTATAGTGGTGATTCCACTGGGGATAAGTGAAGTTGATTCCGTTGGTCTTTATATTATTCTATTCTTTCGTATAATGATATTATCCATTGCATCATATTAGATTACATTGTGTGCGTGAGTTAGGACGCCCATGTTACCCGTGTTGTGTTATGTAAGGGATACCATACTTTCACTCAAGGTATGGAGATCGAGTATGGCATAACCACTCATAGCCTCGTACCATTTGGTATATACTTGCTATGGGAACCTAAGCCTTTTTACCTAAAGACTAAAGCTCATGTAATTGGCCTAGTTACTTTCCTTAGGTTTTACCCCGAATGCATGTTGTTTGACTATGGTTAATTTATCTTGGCTTAAATCATGACTTATTTGGTTTGTTCATTTTCTAATATGACCTAAGTACATTTATAAGCTCAAAATAAATTTTTCTTAAAATCCAAATGACTAAAGCTATTTTCAAAACTTTTCAAGATGGTCTTTGGACATAAAACTTTTCCAAAAATAAATCAAAAATTCTTTTGCTCATGGCCCAAATACTAAGCCCAAAATATGTTTTTTCTAAAATCTTTTTATAATGGACTTAGAAATAAAATTATTTTTATCCAACCTTTTCTTACAAAGAGCTTGCAAATTTTTTAGGTCAATTATGAAATACCAAAAATCAATTGTGAGCTTAGTTTATACTAAGAGTTATTAATCATGGGCTTGTTTTTGGCATGAATCATTAGTTACTTTTTTCAAGTGAGAAATCTATTTATAATAAACCTCTTAATTTAGTTTTAATCCAATGTAGCATAAAAGCTACTTTAATTGGTTGAATGGATTAAAACTTAATTAATGGGAATTATCATGAACTGATTTCCACTTTTGAAAATATAACTATTGGTTGAAACGTCCGAGGGAAATATTCAAAAATAAGATACCCCGTGTTGGTATTTTGTTAACCATATACCTAGGAAAAGAGACTCGCCATTCGTGTGTGTATGTTATAAGGTTGGAAGGAGCGTCCTATTTATCCTTGTCTATTAATTATTCGTGCATACATGCATACATTTGCATCTCATATCATTAATCCTCTCTGGCTCACAGCCCTAGATTACGAGAGTTCAAAAGTTTACAATAATCTGACCTACGCCGGAGATGAAGTATCTAGCAACGACTCAATCACTTTCTCACCAAAAACAATGGAGCCCGAACAAATTCAAAGAATGGTGGATGATGCCCTCAATGCTAAGATGGAAGAAATAAAAGAGGCCATGGCCGAGACCATAAAGAATCAACTAGCTGCAATTTTAGGAAACAATGCCGAAGCATCTGCTAGCACCAAGAAAGTCAAGGGGAAGGCTATAGTTGGTGAAATGGTTTTTGATAGTGATAAGGTGATCATTGATGATGATGATTGGGCTCAATACTACCAAGATCTTCAAGACAAAAAGGAGCCAAAGGTTGTTGAGAAGGCAACTATTGAAAAGATCGACACATCCGATGTTGAAAAGATGATTGTTGATTTAGAAAAGAAATTTGAGAAGAAATTGAAAACCGAAGAGGTGTCCGAGATTAACAAATTGTTTGAGCTAGATGAATAAGTTCCGTACAAGTTCAAGATGCCATCTTTTGCGAAGTATAATGGAATCGAAAATCCTCATATCCATGTGAAGCAGTATATCACTGCTATGCAGTCTGTCCGAGCTACTAAGGCTCAAACTCTAAGGTACTTCATGCTCTCATTGGATCCTGCTGTTCAAAATTGGTTCAATACCTTAGATGATGGAACACAAAAGAATTGGGATTTGCTATACAAGGCCTTCATCCAGCAATATGGGTATAATGTCGAATTGGAAGTTACCTTAATGGAAGTTGAGCCCATTAGGCAATGGCCAAATGAGAATTTTGTGGACTATGTGAAAAGCTGGAGAAATAAGGCTGCTTTGCTCAAGAAGAGGCCCGATGAATCAAATCAAATAAGGATGATCATGAGAAGTGTCCTGCCCAATCTCCGTGAAAGGATGTCTCACACGCTTATAAGGGATTTCAAAGATCTTCTCCAAGCTGGTATGCAAATTGAAGAGTGGAAAAGAGAGAAGAACCGTTTTTCAATAAAAAGGAATCAGAAAGGGAACTACCAGCCGGGCAATCAAAGCACGCAAAAAGAAGTTAATGTCAATACAACTGGTCAAGCAAATAGAAGGCAATTTTTCAAATCTGAGAGGCCTCTCTCTTGGGTCTTCAACAAGCTACAAAAGAAGGGACTATTATAGCCATTGGTCCCTTGACCTTTGCCAAATCCTTTACCCCTAAAATTTAATACTAAAGCCTTTTGTGAGTTTCATCAAACACAAGGACATGAGACAGACAAATGCTTGCGATTAAAACATGAGATCCAAAATTTAATTGATAGTGGTAAGCTACCAAAGCCGGACAAGCCCAATACCAAAGACAATCCTTTGCCTAAGTTTGGAAGAGTACCTCCACCGACAACCTTCATGGTGGGAAAAGGATTGGAAGAAGATATTATTTTATCAGCCTTTTAAGATAGGGATATTGAAGATGTGAAAGGAAAAGAAGCTTAACTCAACAAACTTTCCTTAGCTTGAATGTTGCTTTTCAATTTTACTTTCTTTTAAATTTAAGTTGGAACAATCTTGTTTTTCAAATTTAAATTTGTTTGAAAAAATTACTTTCATCAAAAATTTTGTTGGTCTTTGTTCATTTTGGTGTTCAACCAATAAGGAATCTAGCTTGATGTTTATAAATTGATGTGTCTAGGCATCATGGCTTGAATGACTTAACTAGATAAGGGAATTGCTCTATAGCATTGAGTTGTGTATGCTTACTTAGAGAGGGCTCCTGCATAATTACCTTTGTCTAGGTCCTAGTCAGTCTTAGAACATGCTTTGACAAACTTTCGAGGTGAAATTGAACTCTGCTTATTTAAGAGAGAAATGATCTAGGCATTGTTTGGTTAGCCAACAACTAGTATCCACCCAATTAAATATCAATCCCTAGTTGTCCCTTTGAGCCTTCATAAAATTTTAGCTTTCTTTTCACTGGTTTACAAACCCCAATAACCTACCCTGAGCTGTTGTGATAATTTTGACAAGTCTTATGATCACTAAGGTGGAGAGACAAGAAGATCAAAGAAAGCAATGATTAGTCAAGATTATGAGGATAGTTGAAGTTCTCAAGACCATGAAGATAGTTGAAGTTCTCTAGATCATAAGGATAGTTGATGTTCTCAAAACCGTAAGGGTAGTTGAAGTTTTCCTAATATCTCCAATATATTATCATCAACATCAGAGTAACAAATGATTTATCCCTATTAAAGAAGATTTATGTTACTCCACTTATCCATTATTGGAAGCCCAAGTTGGTACAAACAAGACAACTCTTTTAGAGCTAGAACCAAAAAAAAAAAAGAAGAGAGAAGAAAAGAAAACAAAAAAGACAAAAGAAAAGAAAAAGAAAAGAAAAAAAAAGAGAAAAAAAGAAAAGAAAAAAGAAAAGAAAACCCAAAATGGTTCAAAAAGCCAACTGAGTTCTCTTTTACCTAAGACAACCCAACTAAAGATTCAATCAAAATTGGAGAAAAAGGAGAAAGACCATTCAGTTCTTGAAAGTTCTGTACTTGACAGTCCTACAAGGAAGAAGGACAAAAATGATAAAGTGCTCAAAGAAAGGGAGGAGTAAGAAAAATAAAAGGAAAGAAAGGGAGAAGAAGGAAAGAAATGAATTTGGGTACCAAACTTTATGCAAAGAAAAAAGATTGTCCTAATCAAGATCAGATTAATGCCAAGAAGATAGAATGAATTTGGAGTCTAGAAAGATTTCTCCCAATTGTCTAAAGTTCCAACAAGAAATTTATAGTGTGAGGGTTTGTCCCTTGTGTCACACCAGCTCCAATCTCAAAATGGCCTTTGCTTAAACCTGTGTCCCTCATAGACCCCATTTCAAGCCTATCAAAGACCTGTTGATCTCTCTTGGTAGGTAGAGTCTATTAGTGGAGATAGTTTGGATAAGCATGCATATGAGATAGACAATATTTAAACTCAAATGAGACCTTTGGCCAAGTAATGTGTATGTGCCTATCTGAAGTGCAATAATTCTTGCTTAAATAGAAATGATTCCCGAGTTTAGTATGGTAACTAGGGTTGTCATGTTATAGATAAGTTAATTTGGAAAAATCAAGTCCTGAGGTGCATTGACATTAATTTGGCAAAGCTAACATTTGATTTCAAAATCAAAATTCAAAAAAAAAAGTGTTTTGTCATACAAAGCCTTCAAGTTAAGGGAAGTATGTTGAACCTTCCAAAGGACACATTGGACAAAGGAAATGATTATTGGCAAGGTCATGAAGAAGCTATCAACTGACATGCTTTAAAAAGGATGTATCCCTGACTTTGCTGCTTGGAGTCTCCATTATTCATATTTTCAACATCTTGAAGATAAAAGCCATAAATGCAAAGCTTTCTATCATTCCAATGCAAGACTTGAACGAGCGTCAAAAAGGAGTCAATGAGAATACTTCTGCTGATCACCTAGGTCTATGAGTCAATGAAACTGTTGTGAGTATTTTCATGCATATCATGCATACATGAGCATATCACATCACACTTTCTTGTCTTGTATTGTCTATTCTTATCAAAGTGAACAGCAAACACTCTGTGAAGTAAAGAATCAAAAGAAGATATCAAATCGGGGGGGGGGGGGGGCATGGAAAGCCTATTGCTTGAGAAAGTTCCAGTCGTTTTGCAAAAGAAGAAATACGTGCTTGTGCGAAGAACTAGACAAAAAAAAATCAATCAGAGCCCGCATAGAAAAATCATGGGTTTGAGCCTACACAGGGGGCAACACTTATCCTTTTCAATTTTTGAGTTTATGCATAAACAAAATATTTTAAATATCTTACCACGCAGGGGGCAAGGAGAAGATATGAAGGCTAGCTAAAAAGGCTGAATTTTTTTGTTCATGTTTAATTAATGAACAAGAAAAAGAATTCTCAAAAGAATAAAAAATCATCATCAATCAAAAGAAAAAATTAGAATGAAAATACAAAAGACAAAAGGTCAGTTCAACTAAAAGGGTTGAAGCAAGGGTAAAGACCCGATTTCCAATGGATAAAGATCCATGTTTCAAGGGTAAAGCCCCAATATCCAATGGATAAAGATCCATGTTTCAAGGGTAAAGACCCAATTTACAATGGATAAAGATCCATCTTTCATGGGTAAAGACCTGATCTCTAATGGATAAAGATCCATGTTTCAAGGGTAAAGACCCGATTTTCAATGGATAAAGATCCATGTTTCAAGGGTAAAGACCCGATCTCTAAGGGATAAAGATTCTTGTTTCAAGAGTAAGGACCCGATTTCAAATGGATAAAGATCCATATTTCAAAGGGTAAAGACCCAAAGTCCGAAGGATAAAGATCCTTTTTTCAAGGGTAAAGACCCGATTTCAAATGGATAAAGATCCATATTTCAAGGGTAAAGACTTGATTTCCAATGGATAAAAGATCCATGTTTCACGGGTAAAGACCCAATCTCCAATGGATAAAGATCCATGTTTCACGGGTAAAGACCCAATCTCCAATGGATAAAGATCCATGTTCCTAGGTTAAAGACCTAATTTCCAATAGATAAAGATCTATTTTTGGTGGGTAAAGACCTACAATTCATAAAAATGGAACAACCAGTTATGCTAGAATTCTCAACTGATAAAAAGTCAGTCAAATCAAACCAATCTCGGGTCCAAGTACCCAAATTCAATCCAATCTCGGGAAAGTACCCATCCTCGGGTCCAAGTACCCAAATTAAATCAATCTTGGATCCAAGTATCCATTCTCGGGTCCAAATACCCAAATCAAATCAATCTCGGGTACAAGTACCCAAATTTAAACCAATCTTGGGTCTAAGTACCCAATCTCGGGTCCAAGTACCCAAATCAATTCAATCTCGAGTCCAAGTACCCAATCTCGGGTCCAAGTACCCAATCCCGGGTCCAAGTGCCCATATTCAATCTAGTCATGGGTCCAAGTACCCAAAACAAATTCAAGTAACCATCTCATAAAAAATTAAGTCTTATTGCTTTTCACTCTCTTTTACTAATGTCTCAGATCGTTCAAGGAGGGGGCAAACTGTAAACCCTTAATTTTTGACCCAGTCCGGTCCAATATATTTTAATTAGTTCAAAATAATTTTTGTTATCTTAATTAAATAATATTTGGTTTAGTGTCTAATTTTTATTAATAAAAAAATAATAATAATAAACAAAAAAATGGGGATCGCCCGCAGATAATTTCTGCGGGCGAAATGGCCAGGGCCATTTTACCCGCAGGTATTTCCTGCGGGCGAAATGGCCCGCAGCCAGCTGTGGCAGCTTTTTCGCCAGCGCAATTTTTCCTGTTGCAGATTTTTTTTTGCCAGCGCAATTTTTTCGCATAAGTTTTTTTTCTCCAGCGAAATTTTTTGACGCAAATTTTTCAAAACCTAATACAATTAGGTTTCAGTTTTCTTTTCTTATTCAATATTTTATGCCATTAGTAACTAGGATTAATATTAGAATTCTTCTATAAATAAGGAAGAAATCGAGAGGGAAGAAAAAGGAGAAATTGGGATGAAGATTGGAAGAGTTTGAAACCGAAACCGAGTGGGAAAGCAGTGAAATCAATCTGACCTTTTGAGAGAAGAAGAAGCAAAGCCATTAGTAATTCATTAAAGGCAGCAACTACCTTTGATTTGGTTCATCCAAGAAGCAATTTTGGTGTAACCTACGAAAGAAGGTTTGAATCCTTAAATTCTTTTTGTTTTTTTTCACAGTAGCTTAATTCATCTAGTTGTTTCTTTTAATTCAAAAATCCCAGAACCTTTAATTCCCCTTTTCTAAAGTTAAAAACCTTAATTCGTTGCTTTGTTTTCCAAAGAGGCTTAAAATTGTTATTTTTACTTCTTCAAAAACTTAAAATCCTAATTGAACATGTTTTTCTTCAAAACCAAAATTTAATTATGTTTCTTTCAACAAACCCTAAAAACATCTTTTCTATTTATATAAACCTTAAATTGTTTGTTTACTTTCATAAAATTATCAATTGCTTTTTTTTTTCCAAATTCTAAAAAACCTAAGCATTCACCGAAACCCTAATTCTAAAATACTAAACCCTAATGCAACTTCCAAACCTAAAACAGTGAACCCTAAACCCTTTAAAACCTTAAACCTTAATTTTTTCTAAAACCCAAATCTTTTAAACTTTAAAAACTTAAAAAACATAAATGTTATACTTTTTACACAGTAAGCTCAAATCAACAATTCATTAACCGTAAATCACAAAACTTAATATTTTAATGTGTTCAAACCCTAGTTTCATGATTTCACCATCCAAACATTAATTTTGTTATTCAAAGAGTTTTACCAACCTTTTAAAATATAAAATCTTTAATCCATTTTAGTCACACTAGCCTAATTCCACAAATTCTAAAATCCTAAACACATGAAATAAAGAACCCTAAATGGAAACAGTAGCTATAATTTAGATTTTTATTTGCCTTATTCAATTCTATATTTGATTATACTTTGATTTATTTTGCATGCTTTAATTTATTTAAGTTCAATGCTTGGTTTATTTAATTTATCATGGATGTATGTATATTTTCTACTGATGTTTAATACCTTTGATGAATGATTTTTTTATGATGAATGGTTATTTACTTTTATCAACTTATTTAGATTTCCAAATATTGTAAGAGGTACGTTTCCACTTGGTGGGTACCTCATTAGTTAAATATCATGTAATTTAATTTGCTTTTCTATTTTAGAACCTATCTAAAGGACATGTTTCTACCTTTCGGTAGGTGTTCTATTTAGGCTTGTGATGTAAGGGCATGTTTCCATCTTTGGATGGGTGTCCATTTATTTGTTTTGCTTGGACCTTGCTTTAATTTTAATATATTGATTATTTCTTTTAATTATTGTGTGTAACATGGATAATGTTGTTATATTTAAGAATTTTATAATATTAAGACCTGTAAAGGAGGCCGGTTCTAATGAACCGGGCGTTGTGGGGGTGCTGGGCTATTTCTTACCTTCCCCACACGTACCCAACTTTCCGAACCCATTAGGGGGTTAGGGATTCCTTAGGAATCAAGTCATCCACCCCTTTCTTTTTCCCGACCCGTCCGGGTGGCAATTCCATTTTCTCTGGACTTAGGTCAGTGTTCTCTAAGGCCCTGAGCCTAAATAGTGCAGAAGTCGCAAGAACCATTCCACCAGGAGTGGGGGCAAAAATCCCTGCTCACAGTGTCCCATCCTAAGCGAAAGAATAAGGAAGAGCCAAAGAAAAGAAATAGAAGCTGACACACCCACATGACACGGCAAAGCCACTGGCCATGTCACATGCACGGCCAGCAACCATCTCATGCCAAAGAAAAGACAAGAAAAATTGAGAAGTAGAAGGTGTCACACCCAACACCCAAATACGAGCTTGTGCAAATTTTTAGCCAGGGGGCAAATTGGAGAATCAGGTGGGGCAAATTGCCAAGCTGCTCAGTGAGAGACCACAAGGAAGTTTGCATAGCAACACTGAGGCAAATCCTAAAGAGCAGCTTAAGGCAATTACACTAAGGAGTGGAAAAGAGATCAAGGGTAATGTGGATGAGAAAAGAGGAGAAGTGGCAGAGAAAAGAGATGAAGTACAAGAAAAAGACAACGATCCTCCTGTCACTTCGAGAGAGAAAACTGCACTAGAAAGTGAGAGAGATAAGTAGCTACAAGAAAGCAGCCCCATATTGAAGGAATACCGACCTAAAGTACCTTATCCGGCAAGGTTGAACAAGGACAAGATTGATGCTCAATTTGGTAAGTTTCTTGAACTTTTTAAACAATTGCACATTAATATTTCATTTGCTGAAGCTTTGTCACAGATGCCTAAATATGCTAAATTTTTGAAAGATATTTTTTCTAACAAAAGGAAACTTGAGGAAGTGTCTTTAGTGCAGTTATCTAAAAAGAGTTCAGCAATTTTGCAAAGGAGGTTACCTAAGAAGTTAAAAGATCCAGGTAGTCTTACCATTCCATGTTTAATAGGTAACCTTGAGGTCAAGAGTGCATTAGCTGATTTGGAGGCTAGCATAAGTGTTATGCCCTACAAAATTTTCAAAGAGTTAGGCATTGGTAAACTTAAACCAACACTCATGACCATCCAACTTGCTGATAAGTCAGTAGTCCACCCTCGTGGCATTATAGAAGATGTGTTGGTAAAAGTCGGGGATTTCATTTTGCCCAATGATTTTTTTGTCATTGATATTGATGAGGATGCAGATGTTTCACTTATTCTTGGTAGGCCATTTTTAAATACAGCCCGTGCCCTTATCGATGTTCATGATGGCACATTAACTTTGAGAGTGGGTGATGAGAAAGTTATTTTAAGGATAAATGATGCCATGAAACATTCACTTTCACTTGATGAAGCGGAATCATGAATTGATGTTGTTGAGAATGAGACCATAAATTGTGTTACAAACATTGTTTCCAAGGATCCCCCTGAGTTGTGTTTATTACAGGAAAATGTTGAGGGGTCAAGAAGCAATGGAGCATCTTGCTTTTCTTGAAGCAAGCAATTCGTTCAAATGCAGGGCATATGAGACTATTGAGATGCCAAAAGAAGAGAAGCCAAAACCATCGGTGATTAATCCACCCAACTTGGAACTGAAACCTCTTCCAGCTCACCTTAAGTATGGATTTCTGGCAGAGAAGAAGAAATTACCAATAATTCTGAGTTCCCACCTATCTTCTGAGCAGAAAGAAAAACTTATCCAATTGTTGCAAAAACATAAGAAAGTGATAGCTTGGAAGATAGCAGACATCAAGGGTACAGTCCATCCTATTGCACTCACAAGATACTGATGGAGGATGAATTCAAGTCGGTAGTGCAACCACAAAGGAGACTAAACCCAAAGATGAAAGATGTAGTGAAGGCTGAAGTGATAAAACTACTTGATGCAGGGATTATATATCTGATCCCGGATAGTTCTTGGGTGAGCCCAGTCCAAGAAGTACCAAAGAAAGGAGGGGTGATGGTGGTCCTAATGAAAATGATGAGCTGATTCCAACAAGAACAGTTACTGGTTGGATGGTTTGCATAGACCACAGGAAATTGAATGATACAACTAGGAAAGACCATTTTCCTTTACCCTTCATTGATCAGATGTTGGAGAGGTTATCCGGGCATGAGTATTACTATTTTTTGGATGGTCTTCCAAGCTATTTCCAAATTCCTTTTTCCCCAAAAGACCAAGAGAAAACTACATTCACCTGCCCATATGGGACATTCGCATATCGAAGAATGCCAATCAGGTTGTGCAATGCACCTGCGACTTTCCAAAGGTGCATGGTAGCAATCTTTGATGAGCTTATAGAGGTGTTTATGGATGATTTCTCGGTCTATGGCAGCTCATTTGAAAGATTTTTGGAAAACCTTGAAAGAGTCTTGATGAGATGTGAGAAAACCAATATAGTGCTTAATTGGGAAAAGTGTCATTTCATGGTTCAAGAGGGAATTGTGTTGGGACACAAAATTTCAAACAAGGGCATTGTGGTGGATCGGGCTAAGGTAGATACCATTGAGAAGTTACCACTACCCACATCTATGAAGGCCATCAGAAGTTTTCAAAGACATGCGGGTTTTTATCGGAGGTTCATTCAAGATTTTTCTAAGATCGCCCGTCCATTGACAAGACTCCAAGAGAAGGATGTGGATTTTATTTTTGATGAGGAATGTCTGAGAGCATTCACAACCCTCAAGGAGAAATTGACCCATGCTCCAATCATGGTAGCTCCTAATTGGAATCTACCATTTGAACTAATGTGCGATGCAAGTGACTTTGCAGTGGGAGCAGTCTTGGGTTAACGCAAGGAGAAATACTTTCAGCTTATCTACTATGCAAGCAAGACCTTGAACACAGCTCAAGCAAATTACACATGCTAGCTGTGGTTTTTGCTTTTGACAAGTTTAGATCATACCTAATTTTGTCAAAAGTGATTGTTTATACAGACCATTCAGCTTTAAGGTATTTATTTGCAAAAATTGATGCAAAGCCTAGGCTAATCCGTTAGGTTTTGTTGTTGCAGGAATTTGACTTGACGATTCAAGACAAGACTGAAAATCTTGCAGCAAATCATCTTTCTCGCTTGGAGAATCCAACCTTGGTGAGGTTTGAAGAAGGGGACATTGATGATCACTTCCCCAATGAGCAGCTGTACGCCATGGTAAGTGAGGTAAGTAACTTAAATTTTGAAACACCTTGGTTTGCAGATTTTGCTAACTATTTAGCTATTAAGGAACTTCCTAAGGACTTAACCTATCAAGCAAAGAAGAAATTCTTTTATGATTTAAAGTATTATTTTTGGGAGGATCCCTTTTTATTTAGATTATGTAAGGATCACATGATCCGACGATGTGTGGCATGGCCCGAAACAATGAACATTCTTAGTCAATGCCATGCTGGACCAGCTGGTGGTCATATGGGAGCCAATATGACTGCTCAAAAGGTACTAGAATCAGGATTTTATTGGCCCACTATATTTAGAGATAGCTACGAATTTGTAAATCGTTGTGATCATTGCCAAAGAACTGGAAATATTTCATCTCATGATGAAATGCCCCAAAATGGGATTTTAGTTTGTGAAATTTTTGATGTATGGGGGATTGATTTTATGGGACCCTTTCCAAATTCATTTGGTAACAAATATATTCTTGTAGCAATAGACTATGTATCTAAATGGCCTGAAGCCCAAGCCTTGGCAACCAATGATGCTAGGGTTGTGGTGAAATTTTTGAAGAAGTTGTTTTCTCGATTTGGTACACCAAAAGCAATTATAAGTGATAGGGGTACTCACTTTTGTAACTTTCAGCTTGTGAAAGTTTTCAAAAGATTAGGAGTTACACATAGGTTTGCTACTCCCTATCATCCCCAAACTAGTGGCCAAGTTGAGAACACGAATAGGGATATTAAAAGAATTTTGGAAAAAACTGTAGAGCAATCCCGAAAGGATTGGTCCGAGAAATTGGACAATGCTCTATGGGCTTTTAGGACTACATTCAAAACTCCCATGGGCACTACACCATTTAGGCTGGTATATGGAAAAGCTTGCCATTTACCTGTTGAAATAGAGCATAATGCATATTGGGCCATAAAACAAATTAACCTTGATCTAGCTTGTGCAGGTGAAAGGCGAAAATTACAGGTAAACAAGTTAGACGAGTGGAGATTGCAAGCTTATGGCAATGCGAAAATGTATAAAGAACATACCAAGAGATGGCATGATGCTCACATTAAGGAACAGAAATAGTTTCAAGCAGGAGATCAGGTATTACTGTACAATTCAAGGCTTCGACTCTTTCCAGGTAAGTTGAAATCTCGATGGTCTGGTCCTTTTACTGTCAAGGAAGTTTTCTCATACGGAGTGGTTGAAATAATCCACCCAGAAAAAGGAGATTTTAAAGTCAATAGGCAGAGGCTCAAATTTTATTTTGGAGGGGAAATACAGGACCTAAAGGAGGTTTTACACCTCTAAGACTAGGGACATCTGCCCTGAATTTCCAACTAATACGACGTTAAAGAAGTGCTGGGTGGGAGGCAACCCACCATTTTATTCGTTCTTTAAATTTTATGTGTTTAATTCTCGTATTTTTGGTTTGTGAAAAAAAAAAGTGGGGTTTCATCTAAACTGTCCTTTAGTTTATGCATGCTCACATTGAGGACAATGTGAAATTTTAAGTGTGGGGTGCATTTTGTGTTTTGTGTTTTCATTTTTAATTGCATTTTGTGTTTTGTGTTTTTAATTTTAATTTATTTTTGTGTTAATGTTTTTCATGTTTTCTTTGAATAAATAAATTTTGGAAAGTTCAATTGTTATAAATTGTTGACTAATGACCTTTGAATTTTTGAAGCATGAACTTGAAAATTGAGTAGAATTGGTGCTTATTGTCAATTTTGTTGGTTTTTCCTTGCACTACCTTTAACCTAGTGAGAAATTGAGCCATCAACTTATTATTCTTTTTGTGTGTGGACATCATTGATTGATAACTTGCTAGAACTTGCTTTAACATACATTTTAAGATTACATAAAAATTTCAATTAGGCATCAAGATGATTAAGGCAGACCCACTTTGGCTTTAAACGACCAACCCTATTTTTAACCTTAGTTAGCCAATTTTGAGCCTATTTTGTTTTTCCTTTTCTTTCTTTTTCACAACATCATTAGCTTGAACCTTGCGGTTTTAACTCTTACCCTTTCATTAGGTCAAGAGCATTTTAAGAGCATTTATGACCAAGTGTTGTGTTGAATTAAGTGTGGGGTTAAATTTAGTAGGGTTGAGATTGCAAAGGAAAATAATAATAAAAAAAAGAAATCAAATAAAAAGAAGAATAAAAATAAGAATAATTGTTGTTCTTGTTAAAAGGGTTTGAATATGTTACAAGATACAATAAGTGAGTTCCCTTGAAAAGTTCTTTAAATGTCAAGGGGTAGATAAGAGAAAGGTGTTTTGGGATCATTAGGTTATATTTATATGATCGGTTACTTCATTCTTGAAGTGCTCTTGAACACATTTCCTAAATGCCATACCTTTACCTTAGCCCCATTACAACCCAAATAAAAGACCTTTTGATTGATGCTTGATTGTAATTAAGTGGTGGAGATTTGATGGATAAGCAAGCCTATGGCGATAATCTTTCATTGATTGTTATGAGTGTAAACACCACCTTAGTCAAACACATTTTAAGAGTTGGTGAGGGAGTGACAACATAGGTTATGTATGGAAAGCCACTTAATTGCATTGGTATCGATTTTGTTCGATTTGATATTGATTGCGGATTTAGGGATAGGGAAGTCTTGATGCAATTTTTATAACTCTTGAACTTGACAAATTTTTCGTATTTAGTTTGTTTTGATTTTAGCCTTGCTTGGGGACAAGCAAGGAATTAAGTGTGGGGTATTTGATAAGAGCATTTTTATACTTGTTTTTAGTATGATTTCTATGTGGTTTTAGTTAATGTTTCATTTGATTTTGGTTTAAAGTTTGTTTTAAGTGTTTGTTTTAGGTTAAAGTGCAAAAACTCCCTTGGATGATCAAAACAATGAAGAAAAAGCATGAAGCAAGCAAGACATGGAAAATCCAAAGCAAGCTTGGCTATGTCCCTCAAAGAAACTTCAAGGCAGTAGCTGACACAGTCAGGTGACACGCCCAAGTCACTGGCCGTGTCTCACCCAAAGAGCAAAAATCAAAGAACCAAGCAAGAAAGGAAAGAAATGAAGGCAGTAGCTGACACGCCCAAGCCACAAGCTTGGCCATGTCACCCTTGGAAACAAAGAAAGCAATTTGAGGAAGCTAGAAGCAGAAGGTGACACACCCACATGACACAGCCAAGCCACTGGCCGTGTCACATGACACGGCTAGGAGCTTGGCCTTGTCACCTAGAAGAAAACAAGGAAAGAAAGGGCAGAAGGAGACACGACCAGCAAGCTTGGCCATGTCCCAAGCAAAGTGAGAGGCATGGCCAGCAAGCTTAGCCATGTCACCTAGGGCAACTTTGAATAATTGAATTTCTTTTACAGACAAGTGGGGGAACAAAGACTAGCTTTTGTCAAAAGTAATATTAAACAAAAGAAAAGATTACCTAATTTCAGGAAAAGAAAGATAAAACAAAGGAAATGTGGGAAACAAGGGAGAGTGGTGTGAGTTGGAAGGTATGGGTTATGAGCTGGAAGGTATGGGCTGAGAGCTTTGAAGAGAGTTAAAAGGAGAAGTTCTTGGAAGTTTTTGAGAGCTTGGACGTGGAGGCTGGAACAAGGGAGAAGGAGCCAACTGCTGGAGCAAAGAGGAGAGTCTTGATCTGAGTTTGAAGAAGGAGATACATCCTATACAAGACCTAAACCAAGAATCGAGGATTGAAGTGAAGAAATATAAATTATTCGCCATGGATTGTTTGGTTTCTTTTACTCATTTCTCTTGTTCTATTTTTCTGGTTTTGAACATGAACTAATTCCTTCTCTATCTAGATATTGATGAACCCTAGCTTATTTGTATGGATTGAATAATTATATTTAGTCGAATCATTTGATTGAGTTGTTTTACTCTTATGATGCTTAATGATTTATTTCCAATTGATAATAGCATGCTTATTGATTGGTTGCCATTTTCATATTATTGACTTGAGAAAGCTTGATATGAATTGAATACTCATAAGGGTTGAGGATTGATTGGAGTACTAGAGATAGACTTACAAGATCCTTTGGTTTATAATTCCTTGTTCTTAATGCAAGATTTATTTAATTGTGTTTTGAGAAGAGATTCCGACACTCTACTTAGTATTTAGGGATTAATCCACTCGAGAGAGGTTAGAGGAATGTCAACTCAAATCTATTGAATGATTTAACTGAATTGATTGTTCATAAATATCATTGAGGCTAGGGGGATTCAATATCTGGATAGTATTATTATTATCAATCCTTTTTGCACAACATTTAATTTCTCTTTACTTTCATTTATTAAATTAGTTGTTTTTAATTACAAAACATCACGCAACTATTAATTTGCTAAACAACGGTTAAGGTTTGCACTAGTACTTGGCTTTTTCCCTAGTGGAACGATAACTCACTCACTACTATATTACTTGGGCGACCCGTGCACTTGCGGTATTGCTATAGCACTAGGCGCGACGCGCACCAGCAAACAAGAAATTCAATCCATCAAAGGCAGCAAAGCTTGTCTTTATTCTTGTTCATCGAAGAAGAAATTTTTGGTGGAACCAACAAACGGAGGTATGAATGTCTAATTTCTTCACAGTAGCTTAAATAATTCAATTGTCTCTTTTGATTCAAAATCCCTAGAACTTTCATTCACCTTTTCTAAAGCTTAAAAACCTTAATTCATTTCTTTATTTTCCAAAAATCTTAAAATTGTTATTTTTGTTTCTTCAAAATCTCAAAACCCTAATTTGCTTTCCAAATTTTCAAAACCCTAAATTGAATCTGTATCTTTCCAAAAACACTAAAAAATATATTTTCTGTTTCTATAAATCTTAAATCATTTTGTTTATTTTCATAAAGCTTCATAAAATTATCAATTGTTTTTCCAAATTCTAAAACCCAATGCATTCCCCAAAACCCTATTTCTAAAATTCTAAAACCCTAATTCAACTCCAAAACCCAAAACAGTAAACCCTAAACTAGCTAACCTAAACCTTAATTTTTCTAAACCCTAATTTTTAAAACCTTAAAACCATATAAATCTAAATGTTATAATTCTACACAGTAAGTAACCATAAATCAGAAATCCAATATTGTAAAATGTTCAAACCCTAGTTTCATGATTTCATTTCTCAAACAGTAATTTGGTTAATCAAAGAACTTTATCAACCTATTAAATTCTAAAACTTTGCTCCATTTTAATTCTTTTAAAATTTACAGTAGCTTGAACCCATAAATTCCAAAACCCTAAACACATGAAATAAAGAATCTTAAATAGAAACAGTAGCCCTAATTTGAATCTTTATTTGTCTTTTATATTTGATTATTCTTTGATTTATTTTATCTGCTTTAATTTATTTAAGTTCAATGCTTGGTTTATTCAATTTATCATGGATGGATGTTTACTTCCTATTGATGTTTAATACCTTTGATGAATGATTTATTTATGATGAATGGTTATTTACTTTTATCAATTTATTTAGATTTCTAAATGTTGTAAGAGGTATGTTTCCACTTGGTGGGTACCTCATTAATTAAACATCATGTAATTTAAAATTCTTTTCTATTTTAGAACCAATGTAAAGGACATATTTTTACCTTTCAGTGGGTGTCCTATTTAGGCATGGATTATATAAGGGCATGTTTTCGTCTTTAGATGGGTGTTGATATGTACATTATTTGGTGCTTTTATTGTCTACATTATTATGCATTTTTGGGTTATTTATGTGCTTAATTCACTTTGTTATATAAGTTTTAGCAATTAGACATTATTTTAGTTGCATTTTGAATAATTTAATTAAATTGGTAAAATTTCAGCATTTTTGTTATCTTGACCCTTGTTTGGTTTTTCAGAGATATATGGGGTTGTAGACCTTTAAATTGGAATCCGTTTGATGCGTTGGAAATATGAAACAGAGTTTTACAATTGTTTAAGAGAAACCAGAAGCTAATTCAGTTTCAATATTGATCAATTTCAGCTCTGAAATTTAAAGCTATGTGCTGTATAACTAAGCACGACCTGTTCTACTGTGGACATCATATCTGGAGCTCCAAGTGTCGAAACAAGACAAGACCAGGCCCATTAGACTCCGAAAAGACATACCTACAAATGTCGTGAAGACCACTTATTGAAATGGTGTCTTTTTGAGAGTCAAAGACTGCAGTTAAGTTGGTGTTTCTGCTATAATGTATTCAGAGAGGGCTGTTACGGTTTTCAGGTCATATCTGGAGCTGTGAGGCTCAGTTTCAAGTGAGCCTTAGCTCGTTAGAATTGTGAGAAAGAGATTTTCAAAATTTTTGAAGAAGTCAGAACCATATTTGAAAAGGAGGGAGCCGAAAACAGGGGAAGATCAGAACAGAATATTTTTCATCTCAAAATCCCTAATTAATTGGGGATTCTTTTCTATTCTTCAAAAGGAAATATAAGGAGCAGCAGGGAGGGAGATCAACGGGCATTCACCATCTATTCAGAGGTTCAATTTAATTTTGTTTAGTTTTTGTAAGCCATGAGTGGCTAAGTCTTTTAGTTCAATTCAAGGGATTTAATAATACATGTATATTTGTGAGACTTGATCTTGAATTGAGTATTTCTTCTTTGAATATCTATTGATTCTTGTTTTAATTGATTTAATTTTATTAAGTTCTTTGCTAAAAAGGCCTATTAGTAAAGTGTTTGATAGGATTAACTGCTATTTCAACCTTCATAATCCGTAATTGTTATGAAAGGGTGAATATTAGTAGCAATTAGATGTTACTGATTATCACAGTTTTTTAGTAATATTCTATAGAAACAATAGGATTGAATTAAATAGTTTATGCTTCATAAATTATTGTTCAAGTTTAACTGCTTCCAGTTCTTAATGCTCTTATTAAATTGAAAGGGATTGCTTAATACCCAATCGTTTAATAATTAGAGTTAATGAGGGTGATGGGCTCGAGTTAATGAAAATAGAGAAGTTTGAGGATTTATCATGCTCGTTGATAAATTCTAGTTAAGTATTCAAAGAGAAATTTTATCATTAGTTGTCTATGATCAAGTGTGCATTGGATTGGAAATTACCTTGAATTGACTTTCAATCAATTTGCTTCACAACCTTAGTTATTTAATCAGTTTTCCTTTCTTTGATTTGTTAAAATTCAGTTTTCACAACAAAAAACCCCCTTCCACAAACATAAGATTACAATTTCAGTCTCTAGGGCTCGACCTGGATTCACCGTCTCTACAGTTTAATTCAATTATTTATATTTGGTGGAATCGACGAACATCAAATTTTTGGCGCCGATGCCGGGGATTGAAAGTTTGTTAATTTTTGTGTTTTTATTTTAATTCAGTTTCTGTTTTACCTTGCTTTAGTGCTGTTATTTCAGGTTTGGTTTATGACTAGAAGCTCTCAATCGGGTGAAATTCTCTTTGATCCTGAAGTAGAGAAAATAGCTAGGCATTTGAGGAAATTAGCTAAATTAGCTAAGGAAGCTAATTCGAGCCAATATTCATCTGAACGGACGATTACAGATAGTATACACAATTCTCCACGGGAATCAGTTTCAAATTCTGATTAGGATCCTGAGATTGAAACCATGGCAGCCAGAACTTTGAAAGAATTGGCTACACCTGATTTAAATCAACAACCTTTATGCATTCAATTTCCTACTTTAGATGTTGCTTTTGAATTAAAATCTGGTCTAATACATTTATTGCCTAAATTTCATGGACTTTCAGGTGAGGATCCACATAAGCATTTGAAGGAGCTTCATGTGGTTTGTTCCAGCATGAAGCCTCAAGGTGTTTCGGAAGAGCAGATTAAGCTTCGAGCTTTTCCTTTCTCGTTGGAAGACAAAGCTAAGGACTGGTTATATTACCTTCTTTCCGGATCGATTAATTCATGGAATGAGATGAAGAGAATGTTTTTGGAGAAGTATTTTCCTGCTTCTCGGGCTGCCAACAATATGAAGGATATATGTGGCATTCGGCAGTCCAATGAAGAGAGTCTATATGAGTATTGGGAGCGTTTTAAGAAGCTTTGTGCAAGTTGTCCCCATCATCAAATAAGTGAGCAGCTGTTGATTCAATATTTTTATGAGGGACTTATGTCGATGGAGCGTAATATGATAGATGCTGCTAGTGGAAGTGCTTTGGTTGACAAGACACCCGAAGATGCAAGGATATTAATTACAAATATGGCAGCAAACTCTCAACAGTTTGGAACAAGAATGGACCACACACCTAGGAAGGTTCATGAGGTAAGTACATCTAATTTAGAGAAGCAAATTTCAGATTTAACTTCTTTGGTTAGACAAATTGCTGTAGGAAATATGCAGCCTGTTAAAACGTGTGGAATCTGCATGGTTCCTGGTCATGCTACTGATATGTGTCCTACACTTCAAGAGGATGAACTAGTACAGCAAGCCAATGCAGTAGGAAATTTTGGGCAGCAGCAACACCGATATGATCCCTATTCTAATTCTTATAATCTGGGATGGCGAGACCATCCGAATTTTAGCTACGGGAATCAGCCAATGCAGGGTCGCTACCAGCAGCAAAGACCTCAAGTGAATCAACCATCTTCCTCTTCCCAAAATCAAGGTATGTCACTTGACGAAATTGTTAAAGCTTTGGCTACTAACACCCAACAGTTTCAGCATGAAACTAGGACTAGTATTCATAATATAGAGAAGCAAATTGGTCAATTAGCTTCGTCGGTGAGCAAACTTGAAGCTCAGAATTCTGGTAAGCTTCCCTCACAAACAGTGATTAATCCTAGGGAAAATGTTAGTACGATGATATTGCGAAGTGGAAAAGAAGTGGATAGTCAAGCTGTTCATGAGTCAACAAAGAAGAAGCAGCAGCAAGGTGTAGAGAAGACCGATGTTCCTAATGTGGAGGTAAATTCTGAACCTCAAATTAATAAGGCTAATAATTTTGTTGTCCCTCCTCCCTTTCCTAGTAGGTTGGCTAAGACAAAGAAGGAAGAACAAGAGAAGGATATCTTGGAGATTTTCAAGAAAGTAGAGGTGAATATACCTTTACTTGAGGTGATCAAGCAAATACCTAGGTATGCTAAATTCCTTAAAGAGTTGTGCATTACAAGGCGTAAGTTGCGGAATAATGAAAAGGTACATGTTGGGGAAAGTGTGTCAGCACTTATTCAAAAAAAAATACCCCCTAAGTGTAAGGATCCAGGTTCGTTTTCTATACCTTGTAGGATAGGAAATTCTAAATTTGAACGTGCAATGGCTGATTTAGGGGCATCAATTAGTGTCATGTCATTTTCAGTTTTTCGAACTTTGAATTTGGGCCCTCTAAAAGAAACTGGTGTTATTATTGAATTAGCTGATCGTTCAAATGTTTATCCCATAGGTGTAGTTGAGGATGTTTTAGTACAGATTGGAGAACTAATTTTTCCTGCAGATTTTTACATTTTGGATATGGAAGATTGTGTTCCTACATCAAATTCAACTCTAATTTTATTTGGAAGGCCTTTCTTAAAGACTTCCAAAACAAAAATTGATGTGGATGGTGGTACTTTAACAATGGAATTTGATTATGAAATTTAATGTTTTTGGATGTCATGAAACACCTACTTGAACTGTTTTCTATTAATTGAGTTGATATAATTGTGCATAATTTGTTTTTAGCCTTTGAACAAGATTGATTTTGCAAGGAATAAGTGATTTGTTGCCGTGACTATGTCGAGCTAACGACGTTAAACAAAGGCACTTTTTGGGAGGCAACCCAGAATAAGCTTACCTGAGCTTGAATTTTGTTTTATTCTGTTTTATTTTACTTTTCATTTAAAATTAAATTTAAAATTTGAAAAAATAAAAATAAAATGAACAGTGTCATCTTCTTCCTCCTTTAACCTGTGTAGATTCTGGGTGAGTGTTTAAGTTCATAGTATGTTTTTAATGGTGATGTTTCAGATTGTGTTTTTAATGGTGGTGTTAGTGTGGTAAGATTTTTGTTTTATTTTATTTTACAGTTTCAGAGCAGGGGTTAAATGCTAGTCTTTCTTTTACGGTGGTCTTTAATTATTTACCTTTTGTCTTTAGTTGTTATAGAGGAGAAACAAGAAAAAATTTATTTTCATCTTCTCTTCACTTCGAAACTCCACCTTTTCACCACTGCCGACGGACAGCAACACCCATCGCACCACTTCCATTGGCTGAGACGCAAGCCACCCACCAACTCCCATCAAATTTCCCTTTCTCGCGATTAAGTTGGGTTCAGAATCCCTAAGTTAAGCGTGACCCCCCCTACACCTTCACACACCGTCGGAATAAAAAAAAAAAAAAACCCAAACCCAATTGGCTCCAACCTCTGCAATTTCAGACCACCACACACCTTCTTCCTCAATTTTTAGGTGTCGAACCACCAGCTCTTCAAAAATTGGTGATTAGTCGCTATTTCTCTAAACTAACAACAGAAAAAAAAAATTGAGGTCTGTGCTTACTCATCTTCTTCACTCTAATTTAATTCATTTCTGTTCACACCCAGGTATGTTTTTCACGCTTTCTCTGCCACAAATTTTGCTAATTTGTTGTGATGATTGAGCCTTGATGAGTTGATACCTTTGCTTGAATGACCTACTTAATAATTGTCCTGCTGCGATTTCTGCTATTTTCATGAGTCATTCTTTCTGCTGCTGTTATAGCAATGTTTTATTTTAGCAATTAATCTTGGATATTTGCTCCATAATTTGGTTTGAGAATGTTGGTTACATATAAAGAATGGCCCTGTTGAAATCATGTTGCATTGCTGAATAGTGGGTGGTTTGGTTAGCAAATTAAGCTTTAAGTCTGTTCAGATTTCTAAAGAATAAAAATTGCTTCTGAGATTAGATTGTTGTTACAACAACATGTTTTGCTTGAATTGGCTATATAATTGATTTAGGATTTTTGTTAGCTAGAAGCCTAGAACTTAAATTTTTAGAAGTTGCTGGACTTTTGTGATGTTTTCAAGAAATAGGTTTAGTTTATTATCCCAATTTTATTCTTATGATATATCCAATTTTATTGGATTGTGCCATATAAATGTTTCAGCTGGGATGATGCTTAAATTTTATAACTCTATGGCCTATCTCTTGCTTGTAATGGAAAAGGTAGTAACAGGTTATGCCAATTAGCGTTTGTGAGATACAGGAGGTGAAACAACAAGTAAGTTGACAGTTGGATTTTCAGCAAACAGGGCAGTATTCATTTACTCATTCCTTTCGTTTTGTTCATTTGTTACCCTCCTCCTTGTGTCGGAATGTGTTTTGTCCACATTGAGGACAATGTGTGAAATAAGTGTGGGGAAGGGTTTTACTATTAGGGGTGTTTTTATTTGATGGTTTTTATGCTTCATGTGATGATAATGCTGCTGAATTTTCAAGTAAATTTTGATTGTTTTGAGAAAAAAAAAATGCTTCTAAACTGCATTTAACCACTTATCTCATGGTATATTTGAGTAAAATTTTTAAATTTTGATGTGTTGAACTGATTTTGGGACTTACTCAATGGGGTTATGGTGTCTTTATAACATGATTTGGAACTCTTAGAAACTCTAGAGAGGGGAGCTTTGCCTTTGTTACTTTGTTTATGTCACATCCCAAAATTTAGATAGTCGAGTATTAGGCAAGAAGGATATAAATAAGTGGTCAAATAGAGGCTCGAGATAGTCGAAAACAAAAATCGGTGTGCAAAGGAGGCCCGTGAAGTCGACGGGACCTAAAGGTAATTTTTCAAAAGGCTAAGGACCTAAGAGTAATTTCCAAAAGTTGTACTGGATGTTCTTAATAGTGCACATAACATATTCTAAAAATAGAAAGTAGAGAAAAATCGGGTCGCAACTACGTGTAATGGTTTTTTCAGAAAATCCCCCGTTAAAGAGAAATGAAGACATGTAGACTAGGGGCATTTTGGTCATTTTTATTAAGATTTACACATGAATTCAAAGTAGAAAATAAACATAAGAGTAAGTAGAGGATGTCGAGGGGTTGAATATGAAACGATCGTCAGTAGAAATGGAACCCGGGCAAAACCCGAGCAAAGAAAGGACCTAAAGGGAATTTTGTAAAAAGTTGAGGGCTTATTGGTAATTTTTCAAAATGACTTGGAAACCTAAAATGGACCTTACAAATAGAAAGTAGAGGTCGAGAGGATCAAAACTATATATAGTTTGACTCGTGGAACTATACGGTTTAAAAGATATGATCGATTAATCGCCGGAACGTAAAGTGGGCCCGGTTTCGTGTCGGGACCGGATGAGTAACCCGGGATAACTTTATGAGATCCAATGGGAAGAGGGACAAGTGGAAAGAAGTAAAGGAAAAGAAAACTAATAAAAATCTAATGTTGGCCAATCAAAAGAAAGCATTTAGCATGTATAATAAATGCGTAATAAATGAAGAAAGAGAAAAAGTGGACAAGTGGTCTTAAGAGGTTAACCAACACCTAAGGTGATCATCATTTCCTTTGTATATAAATATATATGAAATGAAGAGCAAATTCTCTCTTTTTCCACTTACAAAATTCGGCCAACAAAGGGAAATACCAAAGGACTTCCAAGTTTTTTTCCAAGTTTGATTTTTCAAGGTAAGTTTTAAGGTTATCAAGTAAGTAGACTTTAATTTTAGTATTAATTTTAGGTAGTTATTTATTTATTGGAAGGTTGGAAATTAGAGTCTTTATGTGGATTTGGAAAAAAAATTAAGTAAGTGATGTGATTAATTGATTAAATGGAAGAATCAAGATGTATAAAGTTTAATAAGGTTGGATTAGGGTTTCGGTTGAAACGAAATGGAGGATAACTTATTATTTTAAATTTCTAAGGTTTATATTTAAGATTGTGCTTTTGAATATCTTGAAAGAAAAACAAAGATTAAGGAAGGAGAAGAAGGAAAAGTAAAAGGGAATTAAAAGAGCAAGGTTTGGTACTTTAACCATTGAACTCCTTTTGAAATTTTTCTGTTTTACAATTAGTAAAATGCTGTGACTTGTATGATTTTTAATTAAATATAGAAATATTATCTTGAGTTGAATTTTGGATGTGTTGTTTTTTAATAAGTCTAGTATTTGAGAAAAATAATTTGGAATCACATTGATTGAATTTAATTTACAGAATTTATAAAATTCAGAACTGCTGCCAGGATGCAGGGCAACTGGAGCAGTCTGGTTGGGTAAACTACTTGACCAAGATTTTGTGTCCAGTTTGATCTGAAATTTTAAAGGAATGATTTTAAGATGCAAAAATAAATTCTGTAAAAATTTTAGAGTTTTTAGCCAAGTGGATTATTTTATACAAATTTTCTAAAACAAGGATCAAGTTGGGTCAAGAACCAGAGTTTATTGTTCATATGGAAATTTTTCATTATTAACTTGGTCAAAAACTTGGTGTGGGTGTTTTTATCATTTTATTTTTAGTATTGAGTTTAATTATGATATGAAGAATAAATTAAGATGGAAAATATGTGAATACATATGATACATATGTGAGTATATGTGATATTTGTGTAAATATATATTGTATATACATGGAGAATATGTGGTATATATACGAAGTGAATGGGTATATATGAAATGTTATATATGCTCTACTCGGTAAATGGGTAAAACCGGTCTAGAATGGGGGTTTGGCATGCCATCCTACCGGCAGTACTGTCTTAACGGCTTCGGTCGGGATATTACTTACGCGCGCGGTTATATCGTGTGAGGTCAAGATCATGGCAACTAGTCGTGTGAGACCAAGACCACGCAGTTATTCTATATCGTGTGAGACCAAGACCATGACAATTATTCGTGTCAGGTCAAGACCATGCATAACTCTTTATGAGGCCTCATTTCGAGATCGGTGTATTCATAATTACCGAGTGGAGGAGATTAACTCGAAATTATAATGAAGTTATATTACTTGTTGTTTACATACAGAATGTGAATCTTAACTTAATTAGAAAATATAAATATGATGATTGCATGAAAATAGTTTAATTATGCAGTATTCTACTTTTATATGTGATATCGAGTAGACATTGTATGGCAATGGTTAAAGTACCCACTAGGCAATAAGTTGCTCAGTGAGTTATATGTCTAACTCGCAGGTAGTGTATAGAAGATCAGCATTTCTGCAGCGGCTCGCATCAGCTCGACGGTGATTAGGATAGGACTTTTGACATAAAATAGTAGTATGGCATGTACGTTATATCTATTGTAAAGGTTTTTAACATATTAAGTATTATGGTGTATGTAACAAGAGAATAAACAGTGGTATGGTAATGAAACTTAGCAAATGATATGTAATCTTGAGAAATGATATAGAAGTGTGAACTTTTCTTGCAGGATTGTAGTTGAGGTTATAAGGGTGGATTATTGGGAGTGTGCTTGAGTTGAATTGCGAAATAAAATATTTTTCAAAAATAAGAAAAATCAGTTTTGTCGACACTTGGGACCCAAATTTCTAGGCGAACCTCTGGCAAAATTTCTGTAAAATCGGAACTAAAATGTGACTAAGTAAAAGTGGTAGCAACATTAGGATAGTGTGGCGCCTCTACTCGGCTTACACATGTAGGCTGGGAAGGGGTGTTACAATTTGTGGTATCAGAGCATAGGTTTATCCGTTCCTGGGCGGTTAGACATAGGAAAGTGTATGATAATTAGATATCGGGAGATAGTAAACGAAGTGAGTTGGAAAGACTTTTGATAGGAAGAGGAAAATATAGAAGGATATACGTTTTATGTTGGGAGTGGCCATTACCAACGTAAAACGGGATACCCTGTAGTAGTTATGGTATTTGTAAAACAGTTATATATGAAAAGAAAGAGTCGAGAATAATTAAGCATGAGTTATTGAGTCTAATGTACATGCCATATATGAAAAAGGCTATGTGTCGAGCTGTGTAGACTGCTGATTATTTTTATATTATAGGATGTCTCTAGACACGCAACAAGCTATGGAACAGGAGACAAAATCCCAAGCCTCCGCACCAATAGGTGTTGAGGAAACCCATGGACTAGGGCCAGCAGCAGCCGAAGTACCAGGTCCGGAAACTTACCTTAGGCAGATAGCAGCAGCATTCCAACAAATGGCCGGAAGGGGCCCTGCTGCTGAGGGGGATAGGAAACCCCCGATTGAGAAGCTGAGGAAATATGGTGCAAAAGAATTTAAGGCTGGTCATGAAGAGGGATCTAAGGAAGCGGAATATTGGTTAGATAGTATCATTAGAGTTCTTGACCAGCTTCGATGCACTCCGGAAGAAAGAGTAATTTGTGCTACGTCACTCCTGACGGAGGAGGCATACATATGGTGGGATACCACTCAGCAACGGGTTCCACTGGAACAACGGACTTGGAAATTTTTCAAGAGCGAGTTCAAAAAGAGATATATAACTGATGCATATTTAGCTGCAAGGCGCAATGAGTTCATCCATTTGAAGCAAGATAGAATGATGGTATTAGAGTATGAGAAAGAATTTACGCGCCTCAGTAAGTATGGGAGGAAGTTAATAGAAACTGAAGCTGAACGATGTGAGAAATTTTTGGAAGGACTTAATGATGAAATTAAGATCCAATTAGTAGTGCTGGAGAATACTGAATTTTCAAGATTAGTAGCAAAAGCACTAGATGTTGAGAAGGTACAAGTGAATCTGAAGAGTAGTCAACAGAAAATCCAGCAAAAAAGGGAACAGGTTCAGAGCACCCCAAGTAGTTATCAGCCTGCTAGTAAGAAATCTAGGAGTGGATTTTCTGAACCCCAAAGACAAATACAAAGCCAGGGAACAGTACAGAGGTCAGGTTATTCAACTTCACCAATGGTGAGTTCGGCAGGAACTAATAGAGTGGAATATCCAACCTGTGAAATTTGTGGAAAGGAACATCTTGGAAATTGTTGGTTTGCAATAGATGGAGTATGTTGGGGCTGTGGTGAAAGGGGCCATTTGAGAAAGGATTGCCCAAAGAAAGTTATAACAGTACCTAGTGCACAGGAACAACCATCTGTAATTGGAAGTAGAGTTACAGGCAGAGGCAGAGGTAGAGCAAGTAGTAACAACCAAGCAGGAACGTACTCGGAATCAGTAGATCGCCCCGAACCAAGAGCACCAACTAGAGTATATTGCATGAGGGCAGAGGAGAATAAAACAAGAGAAGAAAAGGAAGGTATTTAAATTTAAAATTTGTGTTTTAAGTATATATATATATGTATGACTATTATTAGCAATGTATTCACATGTATGAACAAGCAAGTTTCGGGGCGAAACTTAAATTAAGGAAGGTAGAACTGTCACATCCCAAAATTTAGATAGTCGAGTATTAGGCAAGAAGGATATAAATAAGTGGTCAAAAAGAGGCTCGAGATAGTCAAAAACAAAAATCGTTGTGCAAAGGAGGCCCGTGAAGTCGACGGGACCTAAAGGTAATTTTTCAAAAAGCTAAGGACCTAAGAGTAATTTCCAAAAGTCGTACTGGATGTTCTTAATAGTGCACATAACATATTCTAAAAATGGAAAGTAGAGAAAAATCGGGTCACAACTACGCGTAACGGTTTTTCCAGAAAATGCCCCGTTAAAGAGAAATGAAGATATGTAGACTAAGGGCAGTTTGGTCATTTTTATTAAGATTTATACATGAATTCAAAGTAGAAAATAAACATAAGAGTAAGTAGAGGACGTTGAGGGGTTGAATATGAAACGATCGTCAGTAGAAACGGAACCCGGGCAAAACCCGAGCAAAGAAAGGACCTAAAGGGAATTTTATAAAAAGTTGAGGGCTTATTGGTAATTTTTCAAAATGACTTGGAAACCTAAAATGGACCTTACAAATAGAAAGTAGAGGTCGAGAGGATCAAAACTATATATAGTTTGACTCGTGGAACTATACGGTTTAAAAGATATGATCGATTAATCGCCGGAACGTAAAGTGGGCCCGGTTTTGTGTCGGGACCGGATGAGTAACCCGGGACAACTTTATGAGATCCAATGGGAAGAGGGACAAGTGGAAAGAAGTAAAGGAAAAGAAAACTAATAAAAATCTAATGTTGGCCAATCAAAAGAAAGCATTTAGCATGTGTAATAAATGTGTATTAAATGAAGAAAGAGAAAAAGTGGACAAGTGGTCTTAAGAGGTTAACCAACACCTAAGGTGATCATCATTTCCTTTGTATATAAATATATATGAAATGAAGAGCAAATTCTCTCTTTTTCCACTTACAAAATTCGGCCAACAAAGGGAAATACCAAAGGATTTCCAAGTTTTTTTCCAAGTTTGATTTTTCAAGGTAAGTTTTAAGGTTTTCAAGTAAGTAGACTTTAATTTTAGTATTAATTTTAGGTAGTTATTTATTTATTGGAAGGTTGGGAATTAGAGTCTTTATGTGGAATTGGAAAAAAATTTAAGTAAGTGATGAGATTAATTGATTAAATGGAAGAATCAAGATGTATAAAGTTTAATAAGGTTGGATTAGGGTTTCGGTTGAAACGAAATGGAGGATAACTTATTATTTTAAATTTCTAAGGTTTATATTTAAGATTGTGCTTTTGAATATCTTGAAGGAAAAACAAAGATTAAGGAAGGAGAATAAGGAAAAGTAAAAGGGAATTAAAAGAGCAAGGTTTGGTAGTTTAACCATTGAACTCCTTTTGAAAATTTTCTGTTTTACAATTAGTAAAATGCTGTGACTTGTATGATTTTTAATTAAATATAGAAAAATTATCTTGAGTTGAATTTTGGATATGTTGTTGTTTAATAAGTCTAGTATTTGATAAAAATAATTTGGAACCACATTGATTGAATTTAATTTACGGAATTTATAAAATTCAGAACTGCTGCCAGGATGCAGGGCAACTGGAGCAGTCTGGTTGGGGGAACTACTTGACCAAGATTTTGTGTCCAGTTTGATCTGAAATTTTAAAGGAATGATTTTAAGATGCAAAAATAAATTCTGTAAAAATTTTAGAGTTTTTATCCAAGTGGATTATTTTATACAAATTTTCTAAAACAAGGATCAAGTTGGGTCAAGAACCAGAGTTTATTGTTCATATGGAAATTTTTCATTATTAACTTGGTCAAAAACTTGGTGTGGGTGTTTTTATCATTTTATTTTTAGTATTGAGTTTAATTATGATATGAAGAATAAATTAAGATGGAAAATATGTGAATACATATGATACATATGTGAGTATATGTGATATTTGTGTAAATATATATTGTATATACATGGAGAATATGTGGTATATATACGAAGTGAATGGGTATATATGAAATGTTATATATGCTCTACTCGGTAAATGGGTAAAACTGGTCTGGAATGGGGGTTTGGCATGCCATCCTACCGGCAGTACTATCTTAACGGCTTCGGTCGGGATATTACTTACGCGCGCGCGGTTATATCGTGTGAGGTCAAGATCATGGCAACTAGTCGTGTGAGACCAAGACCACGCAGTTATTCTATATCGTGTGAGACCAAGACCATGACAATTATTCGTGTGAGGTCAAGACCACGCGTAACTCTTTATGAGGCCTCATTTCGAGATCGGTGTATTCATAATTACCGAGTGGAGCAGATTAACTCGAAATTATAATGAAGTTATATTACATGTTGTTTACATACAGAATGTGAATCTTAACTTAATTAGAAAATATAAATATGATGATTGCATGAAAATAGTTTAATTATGCAGTATTCTACTTTTATATGTGATATCGAGTAGACATTGTATGGCAATGGTTAAAGTACCCACTGGGCAATAAGTTGCTCAGCGAGTTATATGTCTAACTCGCAGGTAGTGTATAGAAGATCAGCATTTCTGCAGCGGCTCGCATCAGCTCGACGGTGATTAGGATAAGACTTTTGACATAAAATAGTAGTATGGCATGTACGTTATATCTATTGTAAAGGTTTGTTAACATATTAAGTATTATGGTGTATGTAACAAGAGAATAAACAGTGGTATGGCAATGAAACTTAGAAAATGATATGTAATCTTGAGAAATGATATAGAAGTGTGAACTTTTCTTGCAGGATTGTAGTTGAGGTTATAAGGGTGGATTATTGGGAGTGTGCTTGAGTTGAATTGCGAAATAAAATATTTTTCAAAAATAAGAAAAATCAGTTTTGTCGACACTTGGGACGCAAATTTCTAGGCGAACCTCTGGCAAAATTTCTGTAAAATCGGAACTAAAATGTGACTAAGTAAAAGTTGTAGCAACATTAGGATAGTGTGGCACCTCTACTCGGCTTACACATGTAGGCCGGGAAGGGGTGTTACAGTTTAACATATATGAGAACTTTAATTGATGAGACTAGTGAGCGAGAGTTTTAGCTTGAGATTGACCATTAACTTGCTCTTATGAACCTTGGTTGAAGTTGTTTACACTTTGGATTCTATAAATTTATTTTGCAAACTTAGTTTCTTTTGATAGGTGGTTTTGAGAGCAATTTTTGAAGAAAAAATTTAGGATAACTTCACGAATGCTAGAGCTCTCGTTCACATCCCCTCGAGGCGAAATATTTTAGGATGGGTTTTGACTTTGGAAATGATTTAGGCGTTCTTTTGGCCGTCATTATATCCTTTATGTTATCATACCTAGTCATTATCGTTCTCTCGTCCCCTTCTAGCCCATGTAGTATGCTGAATGCGTACTCTAAAATCTTTTCGTAGCCGACAATATAGCCATATAAACCAAAAGCTCTTTACCTACCACCCTTTAATGAGAAATAGTCTTATAGGTTGTTGTTGAGTATGCTTATGTATGTGTTATTAGAATTAAGTCATTTGTTTTAGTTAGTTTGTAATAAATGGTCATTATAATTTATGTTTTGTATATATTTGACTTCGAATTTGAGTTGTAATTAGTCTAGTTTTTAATTCATGAGAGTAAATGGTTTAAGAGTTCATGTGTTTTGTTTCAAGTTTAATTGAAAATAATTTTGTGATGTCTTAGTTTTCCATGAAAAGTAAAAGAGAAAAAGAAAAAAAAAGTTTAGAAAAATAAAAATCAGTGAAAAAAAAACAGAAAAAAAAGAAAAGATGAAAAAAAATAGAAAAAACAAGAATAATAAGAAGAGTATTGAAAAGAGAAAAAAAGAAGGTATTTGTTCATTTCAGTTTGTTAGAAGTTTTTTTTTTATTTTAAGTTAAAATTTTTATTGTTTGGTATTAGTTATAGTTAGTTTGTGCATTGCTCTATTGAATAGATTGTTAAAAGACTTATTTTTCTCATCTTTTCTTAGCCTTTACATGATCCCTTTCATTTGTAACTTTACCCTAGCCTTACCTGAATAAAGACCTATTGATCCAAGGTTGGGATTTGTCCTACATTAGTGGAGAGGGGATTTGGAGGGGAGTATATGGACGTTCACTTGTTTTTATATTATTGAAGCTATGAAAAGGTATTTTTGGACGCTTTGTTAATTGCTCGATAAATTGCTTGTTGATTCAGATTTCGAATTAGTGTGTGCTTTGTGAATTCTTAGTGTAACCTTGTTCAATTGTGTTCATAATAATGGAATGATATTGATGGTTGAGATCTCAATTGTGATGTTGAATTGTTTAGAGAACTTGCATATGTTGGATTGAGTTTTAAGGTGAAGTTTGCGGCTCCTATATAGAGTTAATTTGAGTTTTGAGTCATGCTTGAGGACAAGCATGGGATAAGTGTGGGGAATTTGATATGTGCATTATTTGGTGCTTTTATTGTCTACATTATTATGCATTTTTGGGTTATTTATGTGCTTAATTCACTTTGTTAGATAATTTTTAGCAATTAGACATTATTTTAGTTGCATTTGGAATAATTTAATTAAATTGGTAAAATTTCAGCATTTTTGTTATCTTGACCCTTGTTTGGTTTTTCAGAGATATATGGGGTTGTAGACCTTTAAATTGGAATCCGTTTGATGCGTTGGAAATATGAAACAAATTTTTACAATTGTTTAAGAGAATCCAGAAGCTAATTCAGTTTCAATATTGATCAATTTCAGCTCTGAAGTTTAAAGCTATGTGCTGTATAACTAAGCACGACCTGTTCTACTGTGGACTTCATATCTGGAGCTCCAAGTGTCAAAACAAGACAAGACCAGGCCCATTAGACTCCTAAAAGACATCTCTACAAATGTCGTGAAGAACACTTAATGAAATGGTGTCGTTTTGAGAGTCAAAGACTGCAGTTAAGTTGGTGTTTCTGCTACAACGTATTCAGAGAGGGCTGTTACGGTTTTCAGGTCATATCTGGAGCTGTGAGGCTCGGTTTCAAGTGAGCCTTAGCTCGTTAGAATCGTGAGAAAGAGATTTTCAAAATTTTTGAAGAAGTCAGAACCATATTTGAAAAGGAGGGAGCCGAAAACAGGGGAAGATCAGAACAGAATATTTTTCATCTCAAAATCCCTAATTAATTGGGGATTCTTTTCTATTCTTCAAAAGGAAATATAAGGAGCAGCAGGGAGGGAGATCAACGGGCATTCACCATCTATTCAGAGGTTCAATTTAATTTTGTTTAGTTTTTGTAAGCCATGAGTGGCTAAGTCTTTTAGTTCAATTCAAGGGATTTAATAATCCATGTATATTTGTGAGACTTGATCTTGAATTGAGTATTTCTTCTTTGAATATCTATTGATTCTTGTTTTAATTGATTTAATTTTATTAAGTTCTTTGTTAAAAAGGCCTATTAGTAAAGTGTTTGATAGGATTAATTGCTATTTCAACCTTCATAATCCGTAATTGTTATGAAAGGGTGAATATTAGTAGCAATTAGATGTTACTGATTATCACAGTTTTTTAGTAATATTCTATAGAAACAATAGGATTGAATTAAATAGTTTATGCTTCATAAATTATTGTTCAAGTTTAACTGCTTCCAATTCTTAATGCTCTTATTAAATTGAAAGGGATTGCTTAATACCCAATCGTTTAATAATTAGAGTTAATGAGGGTGCTGGGCTCGAGTTAATGAAAATAGAGAAGTTTGAGGATTTATCATGCTCGTTGATAAATTCTAGTTAAGTATTCAAAGAGAAATTTTATCATTAGTTGTCTATGATCAAGTGTGCATTGGATTGGAAATTACCTTGAATTGACTTTCAATCAATTTGCTTCACAACCTTAGTTATTTAATCAGTTTTCCTTTCTTTGATTTGTTAAAATTCAGTTTTCACAACAAAAACCCCCCTTCCACAAACATAAGATTACAATTTCAGTCTCTAGGGCTCGACCTGGATTCACCGTCTCTACAATTTAATTCAGTTATTTATATTTGGTGGAATCGACGAACATCAGGTGTCCATTTATTTGTTTTGCTTGGACATTGTTTTGATTTTCAATATATCGATGCTTTATTTTAATTATTGTGTGTAATATGAATAATGTTGTTATATTTAAGAATTTTATAATATTAAGACCTGTAAAGGAGGCCAGTTCCAATGAACTAGGCGTTGTGGGGGTGTTAGGCCATTTCTCACCTTCCCCACACGTACCCAACTTTCTGAACCCATTAGGGGGTTGGGGATTCCTTAGGAATCGAGTCATCCACCCCATTCTTTTTCCCGGCTCGTCCAGGTGCTGACTCCATTTTCTTCGAATTTAGGTCCGTGTTCTCTAAGGCCCTAAGCCTAAACAGTACCGAAGTCGCAAGAACCATTCCATCGGGAGTGGGGGCAAAAATCCCACTCATAGCTGCGTAGTATGGTCGACCCTGGTAGATATAACAAGAACCCTGAGAATACTGTTCTGCTCTTAAATTGCACACTAGTCAAGTGTAATTCATCCATTAGTCTCGGATATGCTCATATTCAATTTGCAAGTCCCTATAAACTGGGGCCCCGGGCTAATTAGCTACCCAATTTGATCATGGGTCAAAATATTATTAGTTAAAGGGACACGAATCCCGTGGCATTGAATGCTCATTATGGCAACAAAATTGACTGGGCCGACAGGCAAGTGAAAGGTGCGGGTGGTATCCATCCATTGCCCTGCAAGTGGTTGGATCATGCTCCTGTCAATTTGAAATCCCCTGGACGATAATTGCAAAATGAAATTCTCAAAGCGACATTCTCAAAACATCCTTTTCACTGGTGATGGTGCTCGATCATACCATTGGTTGGCTTTGCAGATGTTTCCTCCACCATGAATGTCACAATCATACTATCAGAAAATAGGTAAGTCAAGTAAGGTAAGTGAATAAACCTTTAGAATTCCTTTGACTAGCATACGGTCTTATAGTCTATTTCTACTCATATATAGTTTTCTTTTGTATAAATATTAAATTTGTCTTTTTTTAAACATATAAATATATATACATAAGGATAATAATAATAATAATAATAATAATAATAATAATATGTATATATATAATAACCTTGCTGGATAGGTCATAGACATTTATTAATTTTCATGCATGAATATGTTTTGAATGAACATTTCTCCATAAATTGTACTGATGAATTGTGTGCCATTAAGTAATAATATTTCAGCAAAATGACGATTACTTGAGTTTTTTTCCTCTTGCAATGGTGAAGATGCATCCCGGCTAAGAGAGGGACTCATTCATATCTGCTGGTCTGGAGGTAATTAAGTAGCTTATCATTTGAATGGGGTAATGACTACCATTTGTAAATATGGATTGAAGGTTTGAGAAGTTTCAAAAACAAAAAAGGAGAGAGCATATTGAAAGGTTTTTTTGTTTGAAGCAATGAATGAATCATCGTGCATCATTTATATAGGAAATTAATATGCTAAGGGATAAGATCATACACATGTTAAAAGCCAAGTAAAAGAAAAGAAATGTACAAAAAAAGCAAAAAGCAAAGTATAAAGGAATGTGATGAGATTTAATAAATGGCTTAGTATGTCTGCAATGTATAGTTTCACAAATAATTCATCTACATCACGAGCATGTAGTGTCTAAAAATATATTTTTTTCATAAAAATATTTTTCCACGTAGGGGGCAAGAGTATATTGGGATAATACCCAGCAATAGTTAAAAAAAAACCAAATTTTTTATAGACCTGGTTAAAAAATAACAACCAAAATTTTTACATAATTCACGAGACTAGAACCCAAACCAAGTCACGAATCCATACCCAAATCAATTCTCGCATCCAAAACCCAAACCAACTCTTGGGTCTAGAACCTAAACCAATTTTAGGTCCAGACCTCAAACCAAATTCAAGGGTCTAGAACTCAAACAAAATTTATGGGTCCAGAACCCAAACCAAATTCATGGGTTAATAATCCAATCCAATTCACGGGCCAAGAACCCAAACCAGTCCACAAGTCTAGAACCTAACCCAAATCCATGAGCCCAGAGCCCAAATTAAGATGTTGCGGGTCTAGAACCCAAAGTGTCAAAGCATTCAAAGTCAACTTAAAGGCAGATTGCTTTTCACTCCCTAAATAAATTCAAGATTGTTTAAGCAAAGAGCAAAATTGTAGACCCCTAATCTTGGCCCTGAACAAGTTTGATCCCAATTAAATGTGTAACGACCCCACCTGCACGGTCTTACAACAGCTGGTCTATTGGGCCTTTTCTCACATAGGTGGACCGTAGTCCCAGCCCTCACAAGCCCTCCAGCAGGATGTGTTTATTTGGCTCCCAAAGGAGTCGCCTCCCCGGATCGAACACCTGACCTCTCCCTTAAGAGAGCCAGCGAGCACAATCCAGTACCATTTCTACCACTATTATTATAATTCACTCAAGTTGTTAACTCTATGTGAATTTATTTGATTCAACAAGAATCAAAGAAAGAGAAACCTCTCATTAAAATAAGTTCTGAAAAATTTTATTCAAAATTTAAAAATCCAAGTAATATAAGAGTAATACAAGAGTAACTAATACAAGAGTTTGGTAACTAATACAAGAGTGATCCTAAAATAAGTTAACCAAAACCCAAATAGGCTATCCATAAGCTACCTTTGGGTTTTTAAACAACAATTGCCCTAAATACAAAAGACATTAAGACCAAAAAATGTTCCATCACAAACTAAAAAGTACCAAAATTCAAATAACTCAAAATATGGCATAGTAAGGTTCACAGTGGAAGGAGCGACTACTAGATAAGAATAGTGATTGCTACATAAATGGTGCGACTACTACATCTCCTAGATGAAAAAAAGTTGAGTTAAATCTTGAGTGGATGATAGCAGTCCAAGCTTGAAGTTGGAGTGTTCTTTACACTCTTCAGTTATAGCTAAATCACTCTATAACCATTGGATCATTTCGAATAAAGCTTCCTTGAACCATTGGAGTTGTCCTCTCATAATCGGTCCATCAGGTAGGCTCAATGGGTCTTTGGCCTTCATAATGGGCTGGTCCTTTATTGCATCAGGTTGGGTAAGTGGTTTCTTTTAGTGCTTGGATAGTTCTACTATAGATCTTGAAAGGTCCCATAGTCAATCAAGCCTTAGATCTAGGTTCTTAGGCGAGCACACTTATATGTATCATACTTAACCATTTGATAAAACTTGAAATAAGCATTCATGTTCCAATTGGAAGGAGGGGAATTAGGAACTCTCCTAGAAGTCAAGGGCTTCAAGATTTCCTTCTTAAAAAACTTCTCCAGCACCTTTGATAGTGGTCTCTTCAAGTCATAAAACCTTTGTTATCCCTTAAGCCACCAAGAGAGAAGTAAATTGGAAGTTTGTGATAGTAAATGGGAAATTAAAATTTTCTTTAAAGTAAAAGAGGATTAAGGGAAGAACAATCAACATCAAGATTTATAGTGGTTTGGATAAGTGTATCCTATGTCCATTCCTTAACTCACAAGTTAAGCATTTCACTATCAATATGAGTTTTTACAAGTTCATTCCTAACTTGGTATTTTCTCAAGCACACACCGAAGTTTTACAAGAGTTTTATGGCTAACTTGCAAACCTTACAAGTGTTGTCATAGGGTCAAACTCTAACCTAGTATTTATAGCTCACACTAAACTTTTATCTATATGTTTTTTAGTGCTCACACCCAACACTCAAACAATTATAAGAAAATTAAGTATAAGGCTATTGAGAATTAAAATTGTAAGAGTTTGGCTAATAATTGCTTAAAAGATACATTAAATGATGCTTGGTGAGGTGTTTATAGCCTTCATAACTCTTTTGGTATGTTGGAGTTGTGTAGGGAAGGATCTTATTCTCACTAATCAAAATCTCTAGCATTTAATGTTGTCAGACAAGCTTCATGGTTGCATGCCTTGTTACATGATTTTGATGTCTGTTTTATTGGGAGAATGGCTTGGGCACAGTTACTTGACTCCAAATGTATCTACTGGCTAGTTTAACAGCTAGAACACAAGACATCCTTTGGTTGCTTGAGTTGATGATGACTCCCTCCATCGCCAACTTTATAAACCTCATGGTCGTATTTGTTAGTGTTGTGTCCTAGGCTAATGGGATGCATCCACATTATTATTTTTAATAAAATAAATGAGGAATTTTAATATCATGTGTGTGTTTTATCATTTAATATGATTAAAGTTCCATGAATAGATAATTCAACTTTATGTCATCAAGTATGTGACTTGATAGTAGAACCTTAAAGTAATATGAATTTTATTCTATATTATCCCTAGCCAATCATTATTAATAGAACAATAATGAATAAAAACTAGTATGTAGGTTGACTGATGATCACATTTTACTAATAATGAATATGAGATATTAAGTCAAAATAAAAGCACATGTTAGAGATATATTATGCTAGATAGGCCCAAAATGAGAATACTATATGGATTAATGTCATAAGTGATTCTAATCACAACAGTGCTAAGTAGCCCTTCAACCTGAAATCATTATGGTTTCCTACATGAGGAGTTTTGTGTTTTGATATAATTCCATTTTATCTTTAAACAAATTTAATAAGGATTTTTGTTGAACATTTAATGAATCAGGGAGAGGGATATAGATGATCTAGATAGGATTTGTTCCTCTCATATCATGAGAGAGATATCTTTAGGCCTCTTGATAAGTAAGACTGAGAAATATGTATGACCATGCTTAAATAAATTAATAAGAATTATTAATATTATTTGTTAAGTCGGTCTACTTAGGAATTATGCAATATTGATCAATCAATACAAGTATGACATATTCCATGCCTTATGGCTGATATGAGATATCATGTAATAAAAGGATTAAATATCTGTTTATGAAATAAGGTTAATTGGATTTCTAATCTTCACTTAATTTTGGTAATCATAATGTTTTACTAGAGGCCACTTATGATTTATGGGATTAAAGTAATAGTTTAAGACCATAGCCAATATTAAGTGAACCTATAGGTTCGCGAACATAGAATGAATTAAAGTAGGCATAATAATAATATGACACTACAAGATTTTGGTAATTCAGAAATGGATTTCAGAAACAGATTCAAATCCATTTTTGTTCAAAAATAGTTCTGAAATGAAAAATAACCAAGCACAGGTTTGATAATTTTACATGGATATACAATAGAACAAAAATGAAATTTAAAATGGATATTTTCTATTTTAAGGTTTGTTTGTATAGTTTGGCAGGAAGTGTTAGTACATTCTTTGGAAACGGAATAGTAACGGATAAGAAAATGAATGCCAAAATTGGATTTATATCCGTTTAAGATGTTTGGAGGGAAAAATATGTGCCAATAAATTTTGCTACTCAGAAACGGATGAGTAATCAGTTTCTGACATAAAAAATGAAATTATAAATTCCATTTTTATCCATTTTAAAATTCATTTTTGATTTTAATATAATATATCTTATTTGCCCTCATATTTTTCATTTTTATCTTGCATATCTCATCTCAGTAGCTCTCTCTGATGTGAGTGTCTCCCTCTCTGTTTCTTGCAATGTATCTTTATTTCTCTCCCTTTTTTAGTGTCTCTCTCCATTTCTCTCCCTTGCTTTAATGTCTCTTAACCTCAATCGCTCTCAATCTCAATCTCAATCCCTCAGAAAGTATCATTGTTGTTGAAGAAGTGGACGTTGGTTGTGGTTTCTTTATCAGCAGATAGCAAACCAAGTATTTATCCTTATGATTGCATTATTTATGCCTCCACATGAATTCCTCTTTGTGTTCAGATTTATTTTTCAGTGATTTTTTTTTATTTAGGGATGCATTTGCTGGGTTTACAATTACTATCTACATGTGCCCAATTAATGTTTGCATTTGCTTTGTTTCTCGAAATAATTTGTGCATTTGGTCAATTTAAATTGTTTCTATGCGTTTGGTTGATCATTGATTTTGTTTCTATGCATTTGGTTTATGCAATTGTTTAATTTGAATTGAAATTTGTTAATTACTTAAGAGCAAATGATGGAATTGTTTATATATGTTGGTGTTAACTGTTGTCTCTCTATTTCCCCTTTAATCGCAGTGATAGTTTTTATTTCTTATAGAAAAATTTAGTTAGAATTTGTTTTATATTCTTTAAATGTAATCTTGGCACCTACACCAAAACATGGTAAGCCTGAGCTTGAACCAACTGTGTTGCTATTCTCACCTATTTGACCTTTATTTTTCTTCTTCTTACCTCCACTTTTGGCACAACCATCCTCACTTTTGCCACTATGAAATTTCTCATTGACTTAACAGCATTCTTTTAGTCTTCATTTGTCCTAGTGACTTAATAACAATTTTGAGTTTCCCACTGTAGAATTTGAAAAAGAATATCAATGATTTTTGTTGACTCCATGGATAAATAACAATTTGACTCATACTGGGCTCATTTCATGTGAGTTTCTTTTTAACAAAATGAATGAAGTCATTTTATCTTTGTTATCTCTTAATGTATATGCCATTTTATTTCTATAAATTACACTCTATATCATTTTTTTAATAAATACTCTTTAAATTGTGATATTCTTTTTCTTGAACTAGTAGTGTTGCATAAAAAGAATATCATTTTTTTATTTATGGAAACTTTTTATTTCTGAAATTTTTATTTTTTAAAAATATTTCACTATTTTGACATACTTTTATGTATACTATATATATATATGTTAAGCATATATCTCTCAAATGCATATGTTTAAAATTTAAAGAGTATTTCTGAAAATAATATTCAAATATTTAACAATTTTTTTCTTCATATTATTACTGCAATAATCTTGTTTTTTGTTTAAGTTGTCTTAGTTTTGAATAGTCTTTGCTTTCAGTGACTCATTTTCATTGGAATCAAGTTTGTGAGGCCCATTGTCTTCATGTTTGCTAGTTTTTTATGAGTTTTCTAATTAATGTCTCTACTTTAATGTTGCATGTAACTATGACTCTTTGTTGTTGTTGATTAATTGTTGTTGCATAAACACCTAAAAAGCCAAATTTAAAACAAACAAATATTAAAAATAAAAATAAAAAAACTCAAAAAATAGAAACTAAAATAAACAAAATAAAGATCTAGCAAGAAACTAAACTAAACCAAACCAACTCAAGCCTCTAAAAATATGGTTTTGAGAGGACAAAATACAAAGTATTATTGTCTATAGCTCTCCAATCTGTCATCATTTATGGTAAATGATTGCCAAATAAAAAATTATTAAAGAATTATAATGATGTTTTGTTGAATTTCATCATCTAAGATGTGAGTTTAACTTTTTGTTTTTTAATGTTTTCTTGATTGCAGTTAACATCACGTTTGGATATTTTATTATTAGGATCCTTCATCTTACAGGCTTTAAAGAGAGATTTATTGCCTAAAATATGTTAATTATAATACTTGTTACACAATATCTAAATACATAAATATAAAATATTGGGGCTAAATATATGTGTTTTTATCAACAATTCCAAAGTGGCAAGAGAACTCCTTTTGTCTTACTTTCTCTAGTTGTTTTGAATAATATTTTTTATCAATTGAGTCTAAAAAGGACAAGTTGGAGTTCTCTTCTCAGTAAATGTTCCTATGGTTGCCAACTCAAAATTCTAACTAACATGGAAGATGGTGGAACTAACACTTGACCATGTAAAATGTTGTTAGAAGCATATGCCCAAACTATATAGCTATAGGCATCATGCATGCTTTATCTTCTTAGACAATTATTGTATTATAATTCATTTTAGTTCTATTAGTAAAATAAAATTTAAAGAATTTTATAAATAATTCATGTCATTTGGTATAATTGTTTAAATGAGAATTAATTTGAATCATATAGTTTTGTTTTTTAATCTTCCTATGTGCTTGATCCTTAATCTATTTCCTTTTAGACTAGTTGTTGCAAGGAGAATAAATGTGGATCTTAAGACCCAGTTCTTAAGACCTTCTATTCGAGATTAGTGGTTTGTTGGGAGTCTTATAACAACACTTCATGGGTTTTTTGAGGATTTACCTTTAGGAGGTTGGTATAGCTTCACATTTCTCATCAATGGTTGGGTGTTTGGATGGTGGTCTAGATTTGTGAAACTTGCAAGTGTTGTGGTGTTGTGGAATTAGAGAAAAACATGAAATGTTAAGGGATAAGTGAATGAATAGGATAAATTTTAATTGTATATTTAATAATATATAATATAATTATATATATTATATATTATATATTATAATATAAATTATATTTTATGTAATATAATTTATTGTCCCAAGATGGCAACTAAGAGAGGTTGAATTTGTTATTTTAAAGAAGTGATGGTAAATTGAAAAATTAAAACAAGATAAAGCAAGAGAAAAGTAGAGTAGACAAAAATAAACACAAAGAATTTATAGTGGTTTGGATTACCTCAATCATATATCCACTTCCTTAACAACTTGTTAATGTGCTCCTAGTCTTGAGTTTTTACTAGCTCAACTCTAACTTGGTATTTTCACAAGCTCACACCAAATTTTAAAAGGTTTGAGAACTTCCTCATAATCCAGATAGGAGTTTTCCCATGCTCATTCTAAAACTTAAGTATTTCAAAGCGCACACTCAAACTTATAATGGTGTTTAATGCTCACACCCAACACTCAATGAGTACATAAAGACTAAAGATTGTTTAATTTTTTGCTATCACTAAGAAAGCATTCATCCTTCTAGATGTGAGGTTTTTAGGGGTATTTATAGCCAATTTTATCTAACTAACTGTTATAAGTAATGTTTTATATTTTATTTGGCTAGCTTTTATAATTATGATGACTTTGCATAGGTAGTGGTCATACAGTACTGGGGGAGGCTACCCAGGTAGGTTAGGTGGTCGTCCATTACCGGGGTATTGCAACGATCACTACTTTTGAAGATCTTCCAATAGTCAAGAGTTAGTGCTTAGTCAGTGAAGTTTTACCCATCTTTTGCCAGCCTGTAACTATCTAGATGGTCGCCCATATATAAGGGGCGGTCACTCTTTTCAAATACCAATTTTGCTCTTCCAATGGTCATTCAATGTGTCATTGCTTCAGTAGTCTGGAAGAATTTTTGCTAAAATACAAAAAGCATGGTCGCCCTTTGCTGAGATAGCAGTCCGATTGGATGACTCGCATCAAACTTCTGAGCATGCTTGCGACCGTGAATAATATTGCCAATCCTTTATGATTTAACTTAGTAATAAATGGACAGTTGCCTAATTGTTCTTCATACCATGCCCATCACTGGGCTCCTTACTGTGGTTGTTGGAATATTTGTTACTTGAGGTATGATCGTCCATATAGATGGACGGTCACGTATAACCGTTTTGCAGTTGTCCCTCTGCTTGAGCTTCTCACTGCAAACACTACTGTGACTTTATTTTTCTTTAGGGATTGAGGGGGCGGTCGTACAAGGCTATGGGGTGACCTCAATTTTTGTCTTGTTCTGGCAACTGTTGAGCATTTTATTATTGCATCAAGCATCTTAAAAATCATATTAAATGCATCATTCAATTTGAGTACTAAAGATCAAAATTGAGGATATTTGGCTAACAATCTCTCCCATTTATACTTTTGCAATCAAATTGAATGGAGGTGAAAGATAATAATAACAATTGAAATTGAAAAGATAATTTTCCCTTACAATCTCCCCCTAAACTTATGCTTATTCAAGTTATTTGAATAATTATGCACTTTTAGTTATGCTTATTCAAGTTAAGTGCAACATTTTAGGATTCATTTAGCTAATTATTAAGTTTAAAATTTTATTCCATAAATTTCAGTTAGTGCATAGTGTTCAATGTTTTTATTTGTCAATCAATTTCTCCATCCAATTTCTCCAATTTTCTCCCCCTTTGAAAAGGGAAAAAGATGTTAAAGTTCATTCATTAACCAAAAAGGAAATTCATTCATTAAAAGTAAAGAAAAACATTATTATATGCAAAACAAGAAAGAGCAATAAGAAATTAATATGAATCTTCATCCTTTAGTTCTCCTTCTTCGATTGGTGCCTTGCCCTTGTCAAGAGGAGGTTGCTCACTAGAGCTACTGTTAGTATCCTCTCTACTGGATTCTTCTTCAAAAGTACTCTCTTCATGATCACTCACATCCCATTCTTTGAGGTCACATTGATGCAAGTTCATTTTTCCTTGCATCTCATACAAGTCATGATGAATGTGGGATAGAAGATCAATTCTTTTAGGAATAAATATATTAATGGTGTCTAAACTTTTTCATTTTTTTATTATTTTGGTGTATGAACTTTTTTTTTTTCATTTTGGTGTCTAATATAACACCCTTTTACCCTATATGTTTATAATACATACACCCAACATATGTAAAATATGCATATATGATATAAAAATATCATGACCCGGTTTAACAAAAATCTTTTACTTTTCCAATTCAAAATCTTAAAACTTTAAAATGTATATTAAAATTACAAATAAAATATTTATTATAAATCATAGGTTCTAAATAAGCATTTTCATAAAAATCTCTGGGAAAAATTCGTCAGAGTTTTGTATGTAATTTATACATTCTAAAATTTCAACAAATCACAACCAGCAAAGGAAAAACACTCCTAATAAAAAACCAAACATATATCTCACCCATACTCCTTAATTCCTCCACATTTCTCAAAACATTTCTAAATATGCATATATATATATATATATATTTATTACCACTCATATAAACCCACATTATAAAGTTTTTCAACACATTCCTCATCATTTACAATATATACATCAAAATATAATATAATATATGTAATATCACAATGTAATATAAAACATATACATGCTAGCAGTGTCTCTGATTTTGATACTCAAAATCAACTCTACTAGTAAAAACTCAAATCTAGACTCGACCCGGCCTCGATAAACTCTTTGACTCAAATAGATCTCCCCTGTCATCTGCGCAATGAATTATAATGCTATATATATCAAGTCACCTTGTATCATGTTATTCCACTTTAAAACGTATTCTTTCATCATTCAATAGTTCACATAAGAACAAACATAAGTAAGGGCCCAAAGGATCTAATATGCCATTCAAATCCCAGACTTACTATTTTGGTCCAAATTTACACCATGTGTCTAGCCCCGAAGGCCAATCATAATAATTGCTCAAAAGCTAGCCCCGAAGGCAAATCATGATAATTTCTCAAAAGCTAGCCCCAAAGACAAATCATATCACAGTGACGCCAAGTGTCTAGCCCCAAAGGCAATTCAAGTAATTGCTTAAAAGCTAGCCCCAAAGGCAAATAATGAGGATAACCTTATAGGCATGCCGCCAACACACAGAACTCTGGAAAATTGAATTACATACTAGACACACAATTATTTCATATTTTTCATTATCAGTTTCTTTCACATTTTTTCATAATCAACTAGGCACATTGCCTCATTTTTCATTTTTCTCATTTGTCTCTTTTTTTCTCATTTATGTCAATATTAATTCATTCATTTTATCATATTTCAACATATCATCATATCATGTTTTACATTAAAACACATTATTCAAATATTTTGGGCATTTCATATATTTCACATATAAATCACATTTTATGCAATTTAGCCATTAACAATGGCTCTTCACAATGCATTTGATACATACATGACAAAACACATTGCTCAAACACTTTGGGTCATTTCAATATAATGCACATTTTCCACATTTTAATCAATTTAGCAATTAACAATGGCTTTTCACAATGCATATAATGCATACAAGATATTACACATGTCATAGCACATTATTCATGAATAATCAATGCATCAAGTATATTAACACATTTTCCAATCCAAAATTTATTAAGCCCAATATAATGCAAACATGTCCAATTCATCCAAAGTTTGTACTTACCTTTAAAAGCAACCAAAAGCAAACTTGGAACAACCTCCAACCTTGTCTTACAAGATACCATTCAACACTTGGGTTGGCCAAACTACTTCCTTTCAATGCCTATACCAAATGTGATCATAAATAATCATTTAATATCACATTTAAAGGCATTTCCAATCTTAAACCATAATTAAACATCATTAAAATCAAAACCCCAAAGTTATGCCTAACCTAACTTTAACTTTGGAAAACCATATTGAGCCATTCAATATGGTGTTTTAAGTTTATTTATATTATTAAAAACATATTATAACATGCTTAAACTAATTACATTACATAAACACATACTTATGTCCAAAACCATAAAATAGCATAACCTTCACCATTGAAGGTTTTTCATTCTAACACAATCCAATCATCCTTTCAATCTTATTTTCATCATTAATATCATCAAACAACATGCTTAAAATAATAAAATCAAATAATTCACTATTCCTTTAAAATTCCCTTTTCCAAAACCCTAAATCAATGCAATTAAAACATATTACTTCAACAACCCAAACCCAACATACTCAAATAATCATAGATTTTCAAAGAAAAAGTTAGAAAACTTACTAAATATGGAGAAAATCCCTAAAAATCCAACTTGAACACTTGAATACCATCAATTCATGAAGCATGGAAGAAGCAAAACTTTGAGCTCTTCATCAATGGTGGATCAACTATGCAAGAAAGAAGAAGAAGATGAAGACCAAATATGTTTTTCTCTCCATTTCCACTTCCATTTTCCACCTTGTATATATATATTAATTATATTTTTAATTAATTATTTATTTAATTAAAACTCCAAAAATACATCTTCCAATAAAAATAATTTATTTTTGAATTATTTAAGTAATTTTGAATTTTCAAAGTTTATTTACTAAAATGCTCCTTGACTTTGACTTTTCCTTTAAAAGAGTTGACTTATTTTATTATTTTTTATATATTATGTATATTTTGCATATATATCACATATACATTCTAATTTTTCATTTAAAATCCTTCCATTTTACATTTAAAATTATTTATTTAATTTATCTAATTTAATTTATTTAATTTTCAAAAATTAAGAATTTTCAAAAATTAGGGTTTTGCATCTGAACTTTTTTCATAAGAAATAACTTAGTTGCTTTGACTGATTTTTTTCGGCCAATCGATTGACTAGAGCAACCAAGTTATTTCTTATGAAAAAATTTCAGACACCAAAATAAATAAAAAAAAAGTTCACACACCAAAATGACAAAAATAAAAAAAGTTCAGACACCATTAATATATTTTTTCATTATTTTTTTTAGCTTCTAAAATCTCTTAGAGACATCCCTTTTGAAGTGAGATAATTGTTTTTGAAGCGATTTGAAGGCTTTGAGGATGAGTTTAGTGGGAGAGTCAATTTTGCTAGCCTTTGAGAAAGGTGGTTTTTATGACATTTCCACAACTAGTTTCATGGTTTCACCTTCTCCTTCAAAGGAATACCTAGGTCTCTTGTTGTGTCTATCCACTACACGTTTGCTCCCAAATAGATACATATATGTGCCATTAATCCTTCTTACACACCCAACATTTTGTAGATGGTAACTGTAATACCCTTATATACCTTATACGTACAATATATACACCCCATACATGTAAAATATGTATATAGAATACGAAAGTGTCATCATTACCCGTCATTTAAAATTTACCATATTTATAAGAAAACATTTTAAATCTTACAATATACTTTAATAATTAAATAAAATGTTCATTAGTAGATTAAATATAAAAATGCAAAGTTTAATGAAAAATCTCTGGAAAAAATTTGCTAGAGTTTTGTCTATAATTTAAAAATTCCAAAAATTCAATTACACACCTTGCATGAAATTTCACTTCTAAAATATAATAATAAAGTCACAAAACCTCCATCTAGCAACATTATTTCAATAGTCTCAACAATTTAGCCAAAACTTCATATTTAATATATATACACACATATATACATATAATTTCCCAACATATGTTTATAATACATACAATGTATTTACTAAAATACACAATATTGTAATTAATACATGTATGCTAACCCTGGCATTGTTGGTCTCATGGAAAAATTAATGCTTCACTCAAAACTAACTCTGGTCACTCTATTCTGCAGTTTTGTCACCCGCACGATATATTCAACCGCGGTAAAAAAATTTGCTTAGTGGAACATATCTTAATAATAATAAACAATTAAAAATATAAAAATAAATACTTATCAACATATAAAGACTACTATGCAATGCATCACATATTTTAAAAAGATACTGAAGGTTTCATTGACCCTAACACTAAATACCTCAGCAGCTTATACATGCACACATTCTCATACAAACACACACGTTGGGCCCAAACAATATCTTTACCAAACCAATTTAATTCTCATTGACACAAGGGCAAGTGCCACATTAATTACCCAAAGGCCGCCCCTATAGACACCAAGGCTAGTATCAAATCATCACCAGTAGGTTGCCTCTATTGACATCGAGGCTAGTGTTAAATCATCACCCGTAGGCTGCCTCTATTGACACCAAGGGCAAGTTCACTTACATCACCTGAAGGCCGCCCTCTCTCGACACCGGAGACAAAGTTGTTATCATCGTTCGAAGGCCGTCTTCTCAATATAAATAAACTTGACACTAGTGTGTCTCACCCGAAGGCATAATACCTCACCCAAAGGCACAATATTCACCATGATCTACTATTGGCAAGTTGTCTCAACTATACCAACAATAATTTTTCATAATCATTCCACATTACACAATAAACATATTTTCTCTTTTGCATACCCATTTCACATTCACAATACCAAATCATGAGTCACATTCACAATGTGACCTAATTCCATAAAATTTATAACATATCTCAAACATAACCATTTCCATTTACACATTCAAAACATATTGCACATATTCATTACCATTTTAACGTCACTTCACAACAATCATGAGTCACATCTATAATATTGTGCCTGATTCCACATATTTTATCTCATCCCAAACACATTGCATCAAACATTGCCATTCACTTATCCATTTTCTCATATTTTTACATAATTTTCCATATTTCATGTATTTTCAAATCCACACATGTATATCCAATTCCTATATTCATACATTATACATATATGCCATTACTATTTATTACCTTTAATCAATATTGTTGTCCCAAGATGGCAACCAAGAGGGGGGTGAATTGGTTTTCTGAGAAATTGATGGCAAATTAAAAAACTCAACAAATGAGAAATGTAGAAGAGATAAATGGTTGAGTAGTGAGTAGAAGAAAGAATGCACAAGATTTATAGTGGTTCAGATTTTCTCCAATCCTACATCCACTTCCTTAACAACTTGTTAAGGTTCCACTAACTTTGAAGTTTTACAAGCTCACTTCCAACTTTGGTGTTTTTACAAGTTCACACTCAACTTGACAAGTGTTTTCCTAAGGCTAACACTCAAACAACTTACAAGATTGTTTTTACAAGTTCACACTCAAACTTTTACAATGGTGTTTTTAATGCTTACACCTAACACTTATTACAGTCATGTCAATGTCTCACGCGGTCGCCCTTGGGTAAGGGACAGTCACTACATTCAAAATTGCTTCAACGGTCGAATTTAAGTACTCTACTCCTGGAATCTTGCCCATGCTGTGGTTGTCGGGATGCTAGCGCATAAGCTAGGTGCGGTCACCCTTTTTGAATTCTGAAGTGGGTTTATAATGGTTATTACACGTGGCATTCTTTAAATGGGCAAAATAAACTTTTGCCTAAATATGAATTTTGCGGTCGCCCTAGGTGCCAATTAGCGGTCAAAATGAGAGACTCACGTCGAACTTCTGGGCGCACCTAAGGACGCGAACACTACTGTCAGTTTGAGTAGTTTTCTCTTGAATTAGCAGAGCGATCGCGGATTTAAAAGGACTATTGCTACATCAGTAAGTGAGACTGTATTCTTCACCGTTCTTGTCACCGCAAACCTTACTGGAATTTGGATGATTTGTATTACTCATGTTGTGGTCGTCCTTGTTTGTTGGACGGTTGCTCATGTTGAGGTGCGGTCGCTACTGTGGTCGAGTTTCTAACCGCGAACCATACTGTGATATAGTATCAAAACAATTCAATTTAACAATTATAAAAATTTCTTACAAAAACCATCTTTTCACATATTACAACCATAAACATCAACTTTACCTCAATCCACTCATATTATTTTTTTCACTTATAAATTCATAGCATTTACATTATAATAACCCTAATTCATCTCATTTCCATATGTAAAATAACCCATATTGGAAATCCTATTTATACATACTCTTTCCATAACTCTAAACTTAATCAAACTCATCCATATCAAGATTCTATCCAAAGAATCATACCATATACATTAAAATAATATTTGATTATTTCATTTTACAATTATCATCGTCCCTTCCAAAACCCTAATTTATACAACTTCCCTACATAACCCTATTTTCACCATTTAAGATCATTTTCACTAACAAATCATCACTTCTTCATCATATTAACTCAATTACTCAATTATTAATAATATAAAAAATAAAACACACTTTCTCTCTCTAAACATTCCATACATAAAACTCAAAAACTCAAAATTAAAAGCTTTAAGATATGTACTTACTTGATTTCATCAATAAATCTTCAAAACCTCTTTAAATAATCTTGAATTTCTTGTAGTATTTGATGTATAGAAAAATCTTGCACTCCTTTACCCTCTTTCCAAAACTCACTTTCGAAAGGGGAAGAAGAAGAAGAAAAAAAATTTTAATTCTCATCCCTATCTCTTGTACAATTAATTAATTAATTAATTCCACCAATCTCTTTTCTTCCTTCTTTGACTTTTCTTCTTCTCTTATTATTATAATAATAATTATTATTAAATTTTCCAATACCATTTTATACCTCATTTATATATATAGTATATTTCATGTATATGTATATATCTTATATATCTCATGTATATCTCAAACAATCAATATACATATCTCTTATATTTCTTTCTACTAATCATACTCATTTAATCATCCATATTTCTCACATCAATATACACCAAAAATGGGGATATTACACATAATGTGTACAACATGTATATATCTTATATATATATATATATATTAGGTATATAATATGTATTCAACATATATAATAAGTATATGTTATGCATATGCTTTGTATATTTTATGTATCTTTTATGTATACATCAAGTACATACCCACATTTACATCTACGCACACTTTAATTAATCACCAAATACTTATTTAATTTAACTAATATCGCAGATATTACAACCATAAATTTGTTAAAATATTAAATAAAATTTAATAAAAATTTAAATATATAATTTAGAAGATTAAATAAAGTGTTGGAAGTATGAAAATATAAACTGTATATGTAATATGTAAATAAAAAATACATTGGAGACATAATGTACACATGATGTCTACTTAATCTATACACATTTAGAAAAAGACAAAGTTAGGCTAAAAGATGAAAAAAATAAATTAAATAAGTAAATAAATTGAATATGATTAATTTAAATTAAAAATAAGATAATTATGGATAAGAAAAAATCACATTATTTTAATATTTAATTATTTAGTAATTACATATATATGTGAAGGGTAAAATTGGAAATGTTGGAAAATAAAAGAAAACATCATCTTCTTCTTCTTCCAACCATAGAGGCCAAATTTTAAGAGATGCAAGGGGAGGTTTTCTTCATCTAAAATACTAAATTTCCTAAGAATTTCAAAGGATTCAAGTTAGTTTTGAAGATTGAACAAGGATTCAAGTAAGTTTTCATCACTTTTAAGCTTGTTTTGTTAAGTTTATGAATATGTGAAATTATGACTTTTGAAGGGGATAGTTTTAATTGCATAAATGGAGTTGGAGGATGTTATTTTTGATGAGTGGATGATGATTTTAAAGTTAAATTCAAGAAAAGATTGGGTTTGGTTAGAGTTCGGAAGAAGAAGAAGGTGATTCAGGGTTTGGATGGGAATTTGATAAAGAGTTGATGCAGGATGGAGTTAATTACTTAAATGATGTTATAATATGATTTTAAAGATATGAATGAACTTAAAATATGAATCAAAATTTGTTGGAACAGATTTCTAGAATTAAAGGGAGTTAGGGCAAATTTTAATAATTTGAAGAAAATATAGTAAATTGAGTTCTATTTCTTAAAATGTAGTGGAATGTGATTCTGAAGGCATTATTAAGCTTAAAACTTAATTTGGAATTGATTAAAATTAACTTCTAAAGTTAAATTTCATTTGGGCAAGAAAATGGGAATTTGACAGAGTTTTTGTTAAATTTAATTTTATTAGTTAAAATACTTAAAAATGTGACTCTAATTAATTATGTACAATCACATTTTGATTAGGAAGTGAGTGAAATTAAATTATCATAAGCAAGAGGTGAAGGGCAATAAGAGAATTTGGTGTGGAGTGGAGCTTTGGGTCACATTTTTGGTTATAAGAGGTTAGTACTTTGTTAGAATTGTATTGTTATGCATTAAAAGTGGCATGTTACACTGCATATTGGTATTGGCACTATATTACTTTAATGTGTGAAGTCACATGTAAAGTGCATAGTTCTATGTTTAAAAGTATTAATTGTATAATGTATGGATAGTTAAGCCATTGTAAGATGGCTAATTACATTGTTAATTGTGTTTGTGAAAAGAAAGTGCTTATGCCTATTTTAGGGCATAAATTGGCCACATTGGGAAAGTGGCAATGGAATAAATATTTATGATGAAAATATGGTAAATTGATGGAAAAAGTGCAAAAAGAATGGTATGTGACATAATTTCCAATGTCTGAGAAAATTATAAAAGGGTATATAAATTGTGTGTTGCCTTATGTAATGTTTGGCTCTAGAGTTTTGTATTTGGGGGCATGCCTATGATTGCCTTCGGGCTAGATGTTGGGTGTCATTGATATTTGATTTACCTTTGGACTAGACGTTGGGCGTCACCACTATGTATTTTGCCTTCGGGCTAGATGCTGGGCATCAATATTGTTTGTCTTTGGGCTAGACACTAGGTACCAAAAGTAGTTCAAAATGTTATCTCTAGAACATGAACATCATATAGGGTCATTTGGGCCCAATTCACGTGATTGCTAAATGTGATGACTTCAAAAAATGCTTAAGATATATTGTAGTTTGTATATTACATTGTTAGTTTCAGATAAAAGCATTGTGCATTGTTTTCCTTATTTTTTTATTATTATTAAAGTATTACCACTAGGCATAATACTTAGCGTGATTTATTTATCACGTAGGTCACAGGGTTGATACTTAGAGCCCTATTGGACATGAGCTAGTTTACTGATTCCTGCTTATACTTGAAGTTTTGATAGGATTTCAGGGACTAGGATCATTTTCCAGCATGTAATTATCTCATTTTGTAAACTTATTTTAAACTATGTATTTTATGTTTATAAATGTGTAACCAATGTAAATTATAAAGGCTTTGGATTGAATTTTAGGAATTGGGTATTATGTGCAATATTTATATATATATCTAAGTTGAAGTATTGTGAGAACTGTTGGAGATTTTGAGATTATTTGATGAATGTAAATTTTTGTGAGTGTTAAATTTTATGTAGGCTGAGTTATTGATTTTTAGGAATATCCGAAACATAGATAAAACTCTAGCAAATTTTTTCCCAAGATTTTTCTTTAAAATATGGATTTTTCTTTAAAATATGCTTTTTAATACTTAAAATTATTTAATGAATGGTTTACATACTAATTAAAACACAACTTAGGCTTTAAATATTTTCTTGGAATTATAGAAATTTTAGTAAGACAAGAATTTTTACATTCTTGTACTGTGTATGCATATTTTACATATACTAGGTGTGTGTATTATATGTATATGGAGTATAAGGGTGTTATATAGATTGTCCATTGTGATAGCACTAGAGGTAAGGTCAAAAGGATTTCTCAAGGTAGCAAGGTTGAGATCATTTAGCATGTTCTAGCTATTAGTGTGATATGAGAGGAAAGAAAGAAGGTTTATGACCTTGTTATGGCATGGTGATAGAGGGTATCTATCAAGAATTTAGTTGTGTTGATGGGAATATTGTGAGTAAAAGCATAGAGAAAGATCAAGTCTCTCATAGTTACTTTCTCACTTCCATCAACTCTTTGGTGGATTGTATAGGTTATAATCCTATGGAGCATCCAAAGGGTGAGGGATTTAATATGCATAAGTTTGGATTCCTTCACAAAAGAGGTTTGTATAGAAATTTCTTGTCAAAAGGAAGAGAGAGTTTGGTTAGAAAAGGATGTATCATTATAAAAGGTTGCTCCATCAGTGGGAAAGTTACAAATCCTTGCAAAATCTTTATGGGTTAAGGCATGATATTGATCAAAGAGCTTAAACCTAATACCATACCAGTCTAAGGTAGAATTTTCACTCTTTTCTATTTGAAGAGACATCAAAAACTCTCTATCAAGGTTAAGATAACCTACCTCATCAGGAAATACAAATTTCCTCCACCCAAGGACATCTAGATACCTATCTATCTCATCCAAAGGAACTTTTTATTCCTCCTAGCTTCTTTTTCTTAAGCATAACAAATCTAATATCTTCTTCATAGTTTTGGTGATGGGTTTGCGAATTTTCTCTCCTCTTCTGAGTTGAGGGGGAGAAGGAGCAGCATCCACTTGGTCTCTAATAACAATACCAACAAGTTTCTTCCCTTTTGCCATAGAAGAAGTCTTCTTTTTATGTGCCATTAGTAGGATGAGGGAGAATGAGATAAAAATAAAGTATTTTTTTTTATTAGGAAGATGAGATTGTGATTATATGTGATGTTTATAAGTTTGGAGTATAAATAAAGTGTGGTAACTGACGTTAGTGGGTATAAATAGGGAGATAATGAAATGCTAATGTTTCTAGCCATTAGAGGTATGAATTTGTAAAAATTGTCTGATAGCTAATGATTAGAAAATTTTGTTACAAAATTTTGTGCAGAGTGCAAAAGGTGCAACCACCTTTTGACCTATGGACCACCCGCAAAGTACTACGATTCTACCATCAGACATCGTGGGACGCTCACAAATTGGCAGGAAATTTGTAGTGCTTGAGACATTTAAAATTTTTATAATCGTCTGGCCCATTTTTACGATTGCTTATAGAAGATTGGTTTGGGATAAAATAAGCCAATTGACTAATGACGGCTAGATGGCTCAGGATGACAGTACCAAAGAGAAAATGAATGAAGGGAGAGAGGAATTTTGTATAAAACAAATTATGATCATAATTGATGGTTTTAATTATTTAAATTTATAAGTTCATGGACAAACACTAATATTTAACACAATGTGTTGAATGCATATGGCAATTCATTCAAAGACCTTCCATCAATCATTCCTATATTATTCCTAATGAAATTTAATCTATCTTCATTGAACAGTTTTGTAAAGATATCAGCAAGTTGAATTTGGGTGTCTATGAATTCTAGAACAACATTTTGATTTTGAACATTATCCCTCAAGAAATGGTGCCTAATGTCTATATGTTTCGACCAAGAGTGTTCGATTAGAATTTTGATAGATTAATGGAACTTATATTATCACATTTAATAGGAATGTGATCAAACATTTTACCATAATCTAGCAATTGTTGTTTCATCGAAAGAACTCATGTGCAACAAAAACATGCAGTAACATATTCGGCTTCTGCAGTGGATAGAGCAATCAACACTTATTTCTTGCCAAATCATGAAACCAGGCAATCACCAAGAAAATTGCATGCACTGGTCATGTATTTTTTATTCAATAGGCTACTGACATAATATGCATCTGAAATACCTAAGATGTCAAATGATGTGTTTATAGGATACTAAAGACCTAAATGCAATGTTCCACTTAAATATTTCAAACTTCTTTTGGTGGCATTTAAGTGTGATCCTTTAGGGCATGATTGAAATCTAGCACACAAACAAATACTATATATTATATCGGGTCTAGAAGTGGTTAAGTAAAGAAGAGATTCGATAATATGTCAATATTACTTCTCATCTACTTTCTTACCATATTCATCTTTGTCCAACTTCAAGGATGTACTCATTGGAGTCTTGCTTGCTTTGCAACCATCCATCCCAAACTTCTTGAGAAGTTCCTTTGCATATTTGGCTTGATTGATGAAGATACCATCATTGCATTATTTGACTTATAGATTAAGAAAGAATTTAGGTTCACCCATCATGCTTATTTCAAATTCTCTAGTCATACAAAAGACAAATTCTTGGCACAAGGATTCATTAGTAGCACTAAATATAATGTCATCAATATAAATTTGTATAATTAAAATATTATGCAATTTCCTTTTAACAAATAGTGTACTATCAACTTTGTCTTTTGTAAGACCAATTTCCAACAAATAAGTACTAAGTCTATCATACCAATCTCTTGGAGCTTGTTTTAAACCATACAATACCTTGTTTAATTTAAAAACATGATTTGGAAATTGATAATCTTCAAAACTTGGAGGTTGTTCAACATAAACTTTCTCATTAATAAAACCATTTAGATATGTACTTTTGACGTCCATTTGAAAAATTTTGAAATTTATGTGACATGCAAATACAAGTAAAATTCTAATAGCTTCTAATCTAGCCAGGAGAGCAAATGTCTCATCATAATCAATGCCTTCCTCTTAGTTATAACCATTGGCTACAAATCTAGCTATGAGCGGGGATTTTTGCCCCCACTACCATGTGTAATGGTTCTTGTGACATCGATACTATTAGGCTCAGGGCCTTAGAGAACACAGGCCAAAATCTAGAGAGTCGTCACCCGGATGGGCCGGGAAAAAAGAAAGGGGTGGATGACTTGATTCTTAAAGAATCTCCAACCCCTTATTGGGTTTGGAAAGTTGGAATGGGGAAGGTGAGAAATGGCCCAGTACACCTATAAAGCCCGATTCATTGGAATCAACCTCCTTTTTAGGTCTAAATATTATTAAATTTTTAAACATTATAATATCATCCATACTACGTGCAATTCAAAATAAATAAACATTCATTGCACATTAATGCAAACAATGCCCAAACAAATAAAAATGGGCACCCATACAAGATGAAAACATTCCCTCACCATAATTGTCCAATGTCCACAACTAAATAAAGTAGGACACCCACCATTTGGTGGAAACATGTCCTTTACATTAACCCGAAACCTAAAAAAAAATTAAATTACATTGAACTTAACTAATAAGGTACCCACAAAGTGGAAACGTACCTCTTACATTCTTGAAATCAAAATAAACCAATAAAAGCATTTAACCATTCATTATGGATAAAACAATAGTAAATCATCCATCACAAGCATATATTAATGAACTAAATGATCAAATCTACGTTTTAATATTATATTGAGCAATAGATATACAAAACTAGGGTTTTAATAAATGAATTATGATTTCTTAAAGTTTAGAATGCTAAATTAGGGTTTAGGGTTTTGAAAAACATGATTAGGGTTTTTAGGATTAAAATATGATTTTAGGGTTTTAGGATGACAATTAGGGTTTTGGTGATCAAACAAGGGTTTTTAGGGTTAAAATATGATTTTAGGGTTTTAGGATGACAATTAGGGTTTTGACGATCAAACTAGGGTTTTTAGAGTTAAAATATGATGATAATTAGGAGGACTAGTTGCATTAACACCTATAACATTTTGTATGCTCTGGCTGGTAGACTGATAATTCCCCCTCTCATTCTTTCTTCTAGAAAAATGGCTTTTCTCTCATTTTCTTTCTTCTATCTGTAAGCCAGCTTGGAGGAGATCTTTGAAATACCTTAAGAGAGTATGAGACATCCATTCATGTAGACTGGGTGGGACACCCCTTACTATCATTCAACTCCGGTCAGACTCATTTGGTCTCTTCTTGAGCAATGCAACCTTGTTTCTCCACCTTTTCACATAATCAACAAAATTCTCATTCTGTTTCTGCCTGATTGACTTAGCCTCCATCAAAGTAACTTCCAATTCATCAATGTACCGATATTGCTGGGTGAAGGCCTTATACAATGAATCCTAATTCTTCTGAGTACTATACTCTAAGGTGTTGAACCAATTTTGAACAACAGCATTCAATGAGAGCATAAAGTAATTTAAGTTTGAGCCTTGGTAGCTCGAGCAGACTGTATGGCAGTGATGTATTGCTTGACATGAAGATGAGGGTAGCTAGTTCCATTGAACTTAGCAAAAGAAGGCATTTTGAACTTATAAGGGACCTCCTCACCTTGTTCAAAGAGCTTGTCTACATCAACATCCCATCAACCTTCAGCTTCTTTTCAAACTTCTTCTCTAAATCAACAATCATCTTCTCCACATCAAAAGTTTTAGTCTTTTCAACAGTAGATTTCTTCATAGTCTTCATCTCTTTCTTCTTATCTTCAGAATCTTTGAAGTATTAAGCCCAATCATCATTAAGAATCACGCTGTCATCATCAAAGGCTATTTCACCAACCTTAGCTTTTCCTTTGTCCTTCTATTTCTTAGTACTACTAGCAGATGCTTCAATAGTGTTTCCCAATAATGCAGCTAGTTAGCTTTTCATGGTCTCAACTAGGGCTCCCTTTAGTTCTTCCATCTTAGAGTGGAGTGCGTCCTGCACCATCTTCTGAATCTATTTAGGTTCCACTGCTTTCGATGAAAAGTTGACTAAGTCATTGCTGGATACTACGTCACCAGTGTAGGTCTGATTGTCATAAGCTCTTGAACTACTGTACTCTAGGTCTGTGAGCTAGAAAGGATCAATGCCATGTAATGCAATGCATGTATGCATGGATGCACAAGTAACAGACAAAGAAAGATAATTAAGTCGTTCCTTTCAACCTTACATCTTCCACACATGAATGGCGAGTCTCTTTTTCCAGGTATATGGTCAACAAAATATCAACATGGGATATCTTATTTTCAAAAAATTCACTCAGACGGTTTAACCAGTAGTTGTATTTTCAAACTTAGAAATTAGTTCATGATAATTCCCATTAATTAAGCCTTAATCCATTGGATCACTTAAAAATAGCCTTTATGCTATATTTGGGATTAAAACCAAATCAAAGAGTTTATCATAAATAGATTTCCCATTTGGAAAAGCAACTAATGATTCATGCCGCAAACAAGCCCATGATTAACAATTATTGGTATAAATTAGGCCCACAATTGATTATAATATTCCATAATTGACCTAGCTAGTTGTAAGCCCATTTAAGAAAAAGGTTTTAGCAACAAAAATTTAAATTTTGGGTCATGAACTGAAAAGCAATTTTGAGCCTATTTAAAAAGTATCTTAAAGCCCATAAACAAGGTTTGTTTAAAACTAGTTTTGTATCAAAGCCCATTGTAAAAAGATTTGTTTGAAAAAAATGGATTTTAGGCTTTGAGCTTCTGTGAGGTGAAAATTTTTTTTTGCCACATCTTTAAAAAGGTTTTATGTCCAAAGACCATCTTAAAATGTTTTGAAAATGACGTGGACCCTTAGCAACGATGGCAGCAAACCCAACGTATAACAATGGTAGAGAACTCCTTGAAACTTGATAATCACCTCCTAAGGAACCCAACGCCTATAAAGAGATGCGAACTCACTATGATTGAAGGATTTAGTTGGTAAGAAGAAGGAAAATGCCACAACTCTTGTTGATAAGTAAACCTAATTCTTGATGCAAAGAAAGAATTAAAGAATCCACTCTAATCTCTCTCACACGAAAATTCACAAGAAGAACTTGTAGAAGAATTCAAAAATTTTTATTAATTGTTGTTGTCTGAAATTCGGCCTAATAGTGCCCTTAAATAAGGGTTACAAAATTCTTAATTACAAATGGAAAACTAAAACATTCCTAATTGCATAAGGAAAACATTCCTAATTGCATAAGGAAAACATTCCTAATTGTATAAGGAAAATATAAAGTATGGAAACAAAATCCTAATCCACTAAGGAAAATATAAAGTATGGAAACAAAATCCTAATCCACTAAGGAAAATATAAAGTATGGAAACAAAATCCTAATCCAATAAGGAAAATATAAAGTATGGAAACAACCAAACTAATCCCTTCAACATAAGAAACACCCCACATTATTTGGGCTGTCAATGGGCCTTAAATTACTTCCCAAGGCTTTATATGAATCCCCATGGACCTTTCTTGCACGTTGGACCTTTCTTTAGCTAGCCTTTAGCTTCCACACTAAGCATCATAATCAGCTTTGGTGTGCCTTCTTCAAGCTCTATCTCCATCTTCTTGAATGATAATTCTTGAAGCTCTTTGGAAATCTCTTCTTGAATATGCAAAGCAATACTAGCTTGATATCTCTTTGCCTTGCTCCTAGTGATTGGTCCACTTGCTAGCTTCAAGGGATCCTTTCTTGCATCATTCTCCCCCTCTTCAAAAACATTTGTCCTCAAATCTACATCATCAAAAGGAGAAAGATCAGTTACATTGAAAGTAGCACTAACATTATACGTACCTGGTAAGTCGATCTTGTAGGCATTGTCATTAATCTTCTCCAGCACTTGGAATGGGCCATCTCCCCTTGCTTGCAACTTTTTCTGCCTTTGGTTAAGAAACCTCTCTTTTCAAAAATGCACCCAAACCCAATCTCCTACTTGAAACTTAATCTCACGTCTCCCTCTATTTGTAGAATCAACATATCTCTTGTTCCTTTTCTCAATATTCGCCCTTGCTTTCTCATGCATCTCTTTCACCAATTTAGCTTTCTTCTCACCATCTAAACTAACAAGATCATGAGAAGGTAAAGAAACAAGATCCAAAACTATTAGTGGGTTAAAACCATAAACAAGCTCAAAAGGTGAATATCTTGTAGAAGAATGAATAGCACGATTATAAGCAAACTCAATAAATGGCAAACAATCTTCCTAAGAACTCAAATTCTTACCCACTAAAGCTCTCAACATGGTACTTAAAGTTCTGTTTACTACTTCTGTTTGTCCATCCATTTGAGGATGACAAGAGGTGGAAAATAACAACTTGGTACCTAACTTTCCCAAAGCACATGCCAAAAGTGAGACAAAAACTTGGTGTCTCTATCAGAAACTATGGATTTTGGTATCCCATGAATTCGAACCACCTCCCTAAAGAAGAGTTCGGCCACTAAACTAGCATCATCACTCTTATGACATGGGATAAAGTGTGCCATCTTACTAAACTTATCAACAACCACAAATATGCTATCTCTCCCCCTCTTAGTCCTTGGTAATCCTAAAACAAAGTCCATACTAATGTCCATCCAAGGAGAACTAGGAACGGGTAATGGCATATACAAACCATGAGGCATAGATTTAGAATTAGCTTGCCTACAAGCCAAACAAGCCTTTCAAATCCGAATTACATCCCTTTTCATATTTGGCCAATAAAAGTGTTCATTCAGCATGTCTAAAGTCTTATCAACAACAAAATGCCCCATCAAACCCCCACAATGTGATTCTAATACTAGCAAATCTCTCATAGAACATCTAGGCATGCATAATTTCAAACCCTTAATAAAAAACCCATCTTGTCTATAGAAAGTGTAATATCCCTAAATGTACCCTAGAAGTATGGATATAATTGTGGTTTGATTTGAATTTAATGTATATATGTTTTTGCAAAGGAAATGATTTTGTTAATGGAATGTATATGTTGTTTATATGATAATATATACAACATATATGTAAGTCAAAAGAGTGGTCAAGGGAAGAAGATATTTTTATTTGAGATTTGTGAAATGACTTAAAAAGGGCAAGTGTGTTAAAGGAAATCAAAACTATTGGTAGAAGGGTGTTTAGGTAATTGCTCTTGATGAAACACTTGGTGGAGATTTAAAGAGGAGTTGACTTTGTTTTCTTGATGTTTTCTTCTTTCTCCATTGTTGTTGGCCGGCTCTTCCATAGACAAAGGAAAGCAAGAGACAAAGAGAAGATCTTGATGTGTTAAGCTCAAATTGAAGGAAGATTTAAGTGATCAAGTGATGATTCAAGAAGTTTTATCACTCTGGTAAGTCCTCTTTTGAGATACTTGCTTATTTGAAGTTGTGTTATGAGTTTGATAGATTTTTAAGAGTCTGTTGGTTGATTTTGATATGTTTAAGGGTGTTTGATTGTTTTGATCATTGATTTTAAGGATAAATTGAAGAAAAGAGTAAGTTGGTGGGATGAGATGATGTTGAGTTGTGTCTAGGATTTTGATGATGTTTGTGATTTGTGTTTGATGTGTGTGTTGTGCTTTGTTTTGGTGTTGTTGCAAGTTTAATATGGTTTTTGGGTATTTTTTGTTAAGATTGTTTGAAGTGAATGTTGGTGGAAGAAGTGTTTTGTTGGATGTTTGCTTGTTTTGGCCGGATTTTGGATTTTAAGCCTGACACGCCCATGAGCACGTCCAGGGTACTTAGGCATGTCAATTGTTCTGTGTGGCAGTAGGTTTGACACGGCAAGTAACACGCCCGTGTTAGTGAGCGTGTCATAGCTACAGTGAGATTGGAGAATTTACACGGCCAGGAGCACATTCAGGTTGTTGGACGTGTTGATGTATTTGTGTGAGGCAGTATGTATTACACGCCCAGTGACACGCCCGTGGTCATGAGCGTGTAATAGCTTCTGTGTTGTGGAGTTAGGGCACGGTCAGGAACACGCCCGTGTGGTTGAGCGTGTCATGTGTAGAGATTGCCCTAGTTAACTCTTAACTTGATTACTTCTTGTGTATCCTTAAGTAAGTGTGTGTTATATTTGTTGGATTAGGTCTTGAAGAAAGTGATTTGTCATTGATTTAAGAAGCATAAGAACCTTGGAAAAGGGAGTGTTTTGAGTTGTGTAAATTGCTTTTGAGGTAAGTACACATCCTGCATTATTGCATTGTTGATTCTTGTGAAGAATGTACTTTGTTATGCTTATATTAATGATGATATATATATATGTATTATATGAATGATATGATGATACAAATGATTGTACATTTGAAAGAGGAATTGCTAAGATGGGTATTGAGATATGCTATGATATGAAGCCATTGTGTTTGGCTATGATGATTCAATTGAAAGATATAAGGCATGTTTGCCTAATTGATGATGAGAATTGAGAATGAAATAATAAATGAATTGTGTGGCTAATGTGTTATTCAATTTTCAGAGTTTGTTGTTGGTGGCATGCCTAATGATAGTAACACTCTCTTGAAGTTAGGTTGGGCTTGATCCTTGAAGCCAAGTTGGGTAGAAGTTTAACATGTTTTACAACCCTAGAAGCTTGGTTGGGTCTAGTCCTTGAAGCCTAATTGAGATGTTACAACCCTTGAAGCTAGGATGGGTTGGTTCTTGAAGCCAAGTTGGGTTGAGACTTAGCATGCTTTGTTCCCCTTGAAGCTTGGTTGAACCTAATCCTTGAAGCCTAGTTGGGTTTATGATAATGATAAATGTGATGATTAAACCAAAACATTTACTCTGAAAATTGAATGGCATATTAGAGTGTTTTGGGCCCATGCTTGTCTTTGTATATAATGTGATTCTTGAATGGTAAAATCAATGGAACTACGAAGATGTAATATGAATATTGTTATGACATTGAATGTAGTATGATGTGGTAATGTGATGTGCTTCTATGTGTGTGGTTTATGAAATATAAAGGTATGTTGTTAACCTTCCATCTATGATGTTGATTTGTTATTAAAATGTGTGACATTATATTGCACTAAAGCATAATACTAGCATACTTTGTACTACTAAGCCGTTGGCTTAGCGCGTAGTGTTTGATCGCGCAGGTGACAGAGTTGAACCTGAGAGTTCTTCAAGACCGAGTGAGAGTAGACATTGAAGAGTTCATTTTGGGACTTAAAGATCAGAGAAGAGCTGCCAATCATGTATATATTCTATGTTTTGTAAACTTTGATTTATAACATATTTGTAATACCTTCCGCTGTGAATTATTAAACATTTTATATATAGTGTCTTTTGGATTTCTTTTATTTGTTTGAGATTGGTTTCACTTGTTTACAAAGATATTTGTTGTGTCTTTTTAAACCGTGGCATTTTCTATATTCAGTATACGTATATTATGATCTTTTAAGCATGCTTGGTACGTATACAGGGTATAGAGGTGTTACAGAAAGAATTAAAAGCACCATGCTCACAAGCATCATAAACATTGCCGAAATCAGAATCACCAACATATAAGTCCTTTATACATTCAAATCCAAGCAATTTAGTACTCAAAACATTAAGTAAGAAAGTGCATCTGCCACTACATTGTCTTTACCTTGCTTGTATTTGATCACATAAGGAAACTTCTTAATCTTCATAACCCATTTTGCATGTCTTTTATTCAACTTGCCTTGCCCTCTCAAATGCTTCAATGATTTATGGTCTGAATGGATCACGAATTCCTTGGGCAGCAAATAATGCTCCCATACTTCCAATGCTCTCACCAAAGCATATAGCTCCTTATCATAAGTTGAATAATTCAGCTTTGCTCCATTAAGATTTTCACTAAAGTATGCAATGGGCTTCTTCTCCTGCATCAAAACAGCTCCAATACCTATACCAGAAGCATCACATTTAATTTCAAAAGTAGAATCAAAGTTAGGTAAAGCTAAAACGGGTGTAGTAGAAAGCTTCTCTTTCAAAGCATCAAATGCTTCTTGTTGCTCCTTGCCCCAAATGAATCCCACTTCTTTCTTGATTATGCTAGTCAAGGGGGCTGCCAATGTAGAGAAATTAGGGACAAATCTCCTATAGAAGCTTGCCAATCTGTGAAAACTCCTCACTTCTGTCACACTTGAAGGATTCGGCCACTCTTGTATAGCTTTCACCTTCTCTTGATCAACTTCAATTCCCTGCGTACTTACAACAAAACCAAGAAAAACAACCCTATATAGACAAAAAGAACACTTCTTAAGCTTAGCATAAAGGTTTTGCTCCCTAAGGATTTCAAGCACTTTCCTAACATGTTCAACATGTTCTTCCTCAGTTTTACTATAAATCAGAATATCATCAAAGTAAACTACCACAAACTTACCTAAATAAGCTCTCAAAACATGGTTTATTACTCTCATGAAAGTACTAGAAGCATTAGATAAACCAAAAGGCATAACTAACCATTCATACAAACCATATTTCATTTTGAAGGCAGTCTTCCATTCATCTCCAGGCTTCATGTGAATTTGATGATAACCACTCATAAGATCAATCTTTGTGACATATTTCGCCCCATGCAATTCATCCAACATGTCATCAAGTCTAGGAATGGGATGTCTATACTTCACAGTAATCTTGTTCACAGCCCTACAATCAACACACATCCTCCAAGAACCATCTTTCTTGGGTACTAATAAGACTAGAACGGCACAAGGACTAAGGCTCTCGCGAACCAAGCCTTTCTCCAAAAGCTCTTCAACTTGTCTTTGCATCTCTTTTGTCTCCATAGGATTGCTCCTATATGCTGGCTGGTTTGGAATTGTAGAACCGGGTATGAAATCAATTTGATGTTCAATCCCTCTTAATGGCGGCAAACCATTAGGAAGGTCTTCAGGAAACACATCCTTAAAATCTTGCAACAAAGACTCAAAACTAGAAGGTAAAGAATCAAGAGATTCTTCACTGTCAGCAAGTAACAATTCTTTATACATAATAATGAGTACAGGCTACCCTACATCTATCTCTCTTGCTCTTGCATAAAAAGTATGTTATGCTTTTTCTCCTTGCTTATTTTCTCTCACCAATGGGCCATTTATTTGTTTGCTTACTTTCTTTTGACTCTCGGCCTCTTTTCCCTTTCTGTACTCACTCACTTTATTATTTTCTCTCTCCCTACCCTTAGAATTACCCTTGGGTGTTGAAGAAACATCATTGGCTGAATTTCAACCCCCTTGGTTCATGTTGGCCAAAACTTCTTTCTCCCTCTCTAGCATCCTCTTCTAATCTTCATAAACCTCTTGAGGTGATAATGGTGCTAGAACAACCTTCTTTCCTTCATAAGTAAAGGTACACTTATTAGAAAAGCCATCATGTTGTGCCCTTCTATCATGCTGCCATGGTCTTCCTAATAGCAAATTTCCAGCTTGCATTGGCACTACATCACACAAAACCTCATCTTTATACCACCCAATGGAGAATGGTACCTTGACTTGCTTCAACACTTTTACTTCCCCAGCGTCATTGAACCATTGCAACTTGTAAGGATTGGGATGTTTAAAACAAGTTAACCCCAATTTATCCACCATTGTAGTACTAGCAGCATTGGTACAACTTCCACCATCAATGATAAGTGTACAAACCTTACCATTCACCAAACACCTAGAGTGGAAAAGATTCTCCCTTTGATCCAAGCCTTCTTCCTTGACTTGAATATTCAAGGCTCTTCTAGTAACAAGCATCTCTCCATGTTCAGCATTCAAGACATGATTCTCGATTCGGCCCTATCACCACATTCGGCCTCCTCTTCTTCTTCATGTTCAGATTCTGATTCAATTTCCCCTTCATGGGTAGCAATCATCACCTCTTATTCGGACATTGAGAAGCAATGTGTCCACTTCCCAAACACTTGTAGCATTTAATTTCCCTACTTGGAGTAGGTCTAGAAGGTGTTTCCTTGGCTGTTTTTGCATCCCCATCATTCAGCTTCTTGAAATTAGAATTGTAGGAAGAATTCTTTTGGAAAGAACCCTTGTAATCCGCTTTGTAGGAACTTCCACTCTAACTTGAACCCTTGAAGTTTGAAAAATTTCCACTAGCATTAGAGTAGCCAGTTTTCGAAATATCTTTATTCTTCAATCTTCTCTCTATCTTCATGGCCTTTTGAACTAACTCTTCCATTGTGTTGAATTCATACATCTCCAATTCATTGGCTATGTTCAAATTCAATCCCCCAAGAAATCGTGACATCTTCTTGTCTTCATCTTCATCAATATTTGCCCTAGCCATGATCATCTCCATCTCTTTGTGGTACTCTTCCACACTTCTTCCACCTTGAACTAGTCTTGCTAGTCGATTGTACAAATCCTGAATGTAGTGAGATGGTACAAATTGGCTCCTCATTAGTTCTTTCAAGGTTGACCATTCAGGAATAGGCCTCATACCTTTTCCTCTTCTATTAGCTTTCAATTGATCCCACCAAAAGGTAGCATACCCCTTGAACTCTACGGCTGCCAAAACTGATTTCTTCTCTTCGGTGTAGTTATGGCATTCAAAAATCTGCTCAACTTTCCTCTCCCAATCTATGAACTCTTCTGCATTGTTCTTCCCTTCAAAGGAAGGAATCTTCATCTTGATGGAAGTAAGGTCACCATCAGTGGTAGGTTGATTTCCACCTTCATCTTCATCTTCTACCCTTTCGGCTGCTTCTAGGGCTTCAAGATTTCCTTGCCCTTCTCTCCTAAGCACTCTTCTAGCTCGCATTATGGGATTTGGATGTGCGGCTGGCTGCCCTTGTTGCACTTGCTGAATTTGTTGTGCTTGTCGTGCTGCATTCTCTTGCAATATAGTATCCATCATCTCCATTCGACCAAGCATTGCAGCCAAAATTTCATTAAGTCTAGCCAAGCTTTCGGCCATAGCTCCTTCTTTGCTAGTCTCTTCTCCTTTTCCAGCCATGTTAACAAAGAAACAAACTCAAAGAAACAAGATTAGTAATAATCGAAATTCACTCAAGTGTTTAGAATTACCTCACTTTTCTTGTCTTCCTTGATTGCACTTCAGAACTAAGCTCACCAACCAACAATTGTCAAGTTGTTCAAGAAACTAGAACCCAAAATCCTAGAACTAGATAGAAAATAAGACAAGTATTCGGAGGCAATGCAAGGTAATTTGTACTACACGATATAAAACCAAGTATCGACACAAGCAAATGATACTTAGCAATGTAATGGAATTAAAAGCTAGATAAAGAAATCAGAAATAATGAAGACAATAAACAAGACAAATTTGGATATAATGAATCAAAAACAACCCACACTTGGCAAGCTGCTTTATGGACCTAATCAATTCTACCCAAAACGCTAGCTTCTAGACTCTAATTCCCACCTATAACACTCAAATAACATGAATATTAAGGTCTGATTTTCGAATTCCAAAAGCCCCTCAAAGGTGAAAATTTTCACCCAAAAATTTTATTATTTCTCACCCACCTAGATCTGATCCTTAGCACCAAAATAGCAAGAATATCAAAAAAATTTTGTTGGGGTGGTTTTGTACTCTTTTTTTTCTTTTGCTTCCTCTCACTATCCCCTTGATTCGGGACTTAATTTACTCCCAAAGACTTTTCGAAATCTGGACTTAATTCGCAACCCCAGATTCACTCAAGACCAAATCGAAATCAAACTTGAACACAAACTCTAGCTTTTGCTTTCTTTCAAGAACCCTAATTCTTGGTTTCGAAATTCTCCAACAATCCTTTCCTAGGTTTCGTTTTCACCCTAAGAATACCCTCCTTCAATTCGGTCTTTGTAATATCCTCATGTATGCCCTAAAAGTTTTGATTATGTTGTTGTTGTATATTGGATTGAATGTATATGTTTTATTTAAAGAGAAAAGGTTCTTTAAAGAGAAGTGTATATGTGATGTATATTAGAATATATATAACATATACCTAGGTCAATGGAAAGTCAAAGAATGGAGATAGTGGAAGAAGATATTTGTTTGTGTTTGAATTTATAATTAATTAATAAGGAATTAATGAATGGAGGAGGTTTATTTGAATTGTTTAATATTTTAATTACTTGGATGAGAGAGTTTTAAGGAAAAAGGGAAATTTGACTTTGGGCTTCTCATTCTTCTTTCCTTCTCTTTGCCGTGGATCATCTTCTTCTTCTTCTTTTCTTTGCATTGTTTGGTCGACTAACAAAGGGAAAGAGAGAGCAAGAGAGGATTTGATGTGCTAAGCTCAAATTGAAGGAAATCCAAGTGATCCAGTTGTTGATTCAAGAAGTTTTATAACTTTGGTAAGTTCTCTTTTGATATCTTTGTTTATTTGAAATGATATTTGGATTTGATAGATGATTTTAAGAGTGTGTTGTTTGTTTGTGAGATGTTTAGAAGTGTTTGGTTGATTTGATGATGGATTTTGAGTATGGATTGAAGAAAAGAGTAAGTGGTTGGAAGAGATGATGTTGTATTTGTGGTGAGGGTTTTGAGATGATTTGGTGTTTTGTGTTTGATGTGTGTTTTGGTTTGTTTTTGGTGTTGTTGCAAGTTTAAGTTGGTTTTTGGGTATGTTTTGTGAAAATTGTTTGAAGAGGATGTTGGTGTATAGAAGTGTGTTGTTGAGTTTTTGGTTGTTTTGGCCGGATTCTGAGATTGTGGCCGGACACGTCCATGAGCACGTTCAGGGTTTTTAGGCGTGTCAATTGTGTTGGAGGCAGTAGGTTTGACACGACCAGTAACACGCCCGTGTTATTGAGCGTGTCATAGCTACTGTGAGTTTGGAGAATTTACACGCCCAGGAACACGCCCATGTTGTTGAGCGTGTAAATGCTTATGTGTTGTGGAGTTAGGGCACGGTCATGGACACGCCCGTGTGGGTGAGCGTGTCAGGGTTAGGGTTTGCCCTAATTAATTCCTAATTGGATTATCTCTTGTGTATCCCTAAGCAAGTATTTTTTATTACTTTTGATTTAGGTCTTGAAGATAGTGATTGATCTTTGATTTAAGAAGGTAAAAGAATCTTGAACAAGGAATTGTTAAGAGTGGTGTGATTTGCTTTTGAGGTAAGTACAAAACCTATATGATTGTATGTAAGCACAAATCTTGTATTACTGCATTGTTGCATATGATGTTGAGATTGATCATAAATATGTTGATAATGGTAATGTATATGAAACAAAGTGATATTTCAGGTATTGTGACTCATGTGATGAGTAATGTGTTTTGTTATGTTTATATCAATAATGTTATATGTATAATGTGATGGAATATAATGCCATTGTGATTGGCTATGGTAACTTATATGTGATATGAGGCCATTGTTATTGGCTATGATGAGAGTTGAGAATGGAAATGATAATTAAATAATAAATGATTTGTGTGGCTAATGTGTTATTCCATTTTCAGAGTTTGTTGTTGGTGGCATGCTTAATGATAGTAACAATCTCTTGAAGTTAGGTTGGGCTTGATCCTTGAAGCCAAGTTGGGTTGAAGTTTAACATGTTTTACTCTCCTTGAAGCTTGGTTGGGTCTAGTCCTTGAAGCCTAATTGAGATGTTACAACCCTTGAAGCTAGGTTGGGTTTGGTTCTTGAAGCCAAGTTGGGTTGAGACTTAGCATGCTTTGTTCCCCTTGAAGCTTGGTTGAACCTAATCCTTGAAGCCTAGTTGGGTATATGTGATAATGATAAATGTGATAAAACCAAAGCATTAACTCTGAAAATTGAATGGCATATTAGTGTGTTTTGGGCCCATGCTTGTCTTTGTTTATATGTGATTCATTGATGGCAAAATAATTAAATAATGAAATTCATGAAAGGACTTTGAGATGTGATATGCTTATATGATTATGATTTATGAAGGGTAAAGGTTTGATGTTAGCTTTTCACTTATGATGTTGATATTAATGGAATGTGTGACATTGCATAGCATACAAGCATAATGTTAGCATGTTTTGTACTACTAAGCCCTTGGCTTAGCGCAATAGTGTTGATCGCGCAGGTGATAAAGTTGATAGAGTTGAACCCGAGAGCTTATCGAGGCCGAGTGAGAGTAGACATTGAAGAGTTGATTTTGGGACTTAAAGATCAGAGAAGATTTGCCAATCATGTATAACTTCTTTATATTTTATAAAGTATTGTTTATAATGTGAATATATGTACATTTGTAAATATAAATATTTAAATGTTTTCCTATATGTAAATAGTTGATAAATTCCACTGCGAAATAAGTATATATATATATATCTACTTTATTTTATATTACAAATTAATCACTTATTTTCTATAATGTATAATGAGAAAGATTATAGTATCATTAGAAATGTTTTTGAATGTTAAGGAAAATTCGTAGCATTCCTATATTCGATGCATGTATACTACATTGTGGTGTATGTAGTGTGTATGTATTGGATGTGGGGGTGTTACAGTCTTGATCAGAATTGATATATGACTCTTTTTCAAAAATTAAAGACTAGACTCTCTAAGAACCCTAAAACGCAGAAATTTAAAAGACCTAAATTAACAAACCCTAGAAAGACAAAGTAGATAAAAATTACCTTGTAGCAAGGCTCTGATACCAAATGACGCGGACCCTTAGCAACAATGGCAGCAAACCCAACGTATAACAATGGTAGAGAACTCCTTGAAACTTGATAATCACCTCCTAAGGAACCCAACGCCTATAAAGAGATGCGAACTCACTATGATTGAAGGATTTAGTTGGTAAGAAGAAGGAAAACACCGCAACTCTTGCTGATAAGTAAACCTAATTCTTGATGCAAAGAAAGAATTAAAGAATCCACTCTAATCTCTCTCACACGAAAATTCACAAGAAGAACTTGTAGAAGAATTCGAAAATTTTTATTAATTGTTGTTGTCTGAAATTCGGCCTAATAGTGCCCTTAATAAGGGTTACAAAATTCCTAATTGCAAATGGAAAACTAAAACATTCCTAATTGCATAAGGAAAATATAAAGTATGGAAACAAAATCCTAATCCGCTAAGGAAAATATAAAGTATGGAAACAAAATCATAATCCAATAAGGAAAATATAAAGTATGGAAACAACCAAACTAATCCCTTCAACATAAGAAATGCCCCACATTATTTGGGCTGTCCATTGGCCTTAAATTACTTCCCAAGGCTTTATATGAACCCACATGGACCTTTCTTGCATGTTGGACCTTTCTTTAGCTAGCCTTTAGCTTCCACACTAAGCATCATAATCAGATTTGGTGTTCCTTCTTCAAGCTCTATCTCCATCTTCTTGAATGATAATTCTTGAAGCTCTTTGGAAATCTCTTCTTGAATATGCAAAGCCATACTAGCTTGATATCTCTTTGCCTTGCTCCTAGTGATTGGTCCACTTGCTAGCTTTAAGTGATCCTTTCTTGCATCAGAAAATAATTTTGGTCTTTTGGGCTTAAAAGAATAAAATTATTTTGGGCTTACATTATGATTAGGTCATATTAGAAAAAGAACAAACCAAATAGGCCATTGTTCAAACCAAGATATATCAATCATAGTCAAACAACAAGCATGTGGGAAAAAACATAATGAAAACAACTAGGCCAATTACATGAGCTTTAGTCTTTGGGTTGAAAGGTTTAGGCTCCTATAGTAAATATATACTAAAAGGTACAAGGCTATGAGTAGTTATGTCATACTCGATCTCCGCAACTTGAGTAAACATATGGTATCCCTTACATAACACAACACGGGTAACATGGGCATCCTAACTCACGCACATGATGCAATCTAAATTATGCAATGGATAACATCATAATAAGAAAGAGTAGAATAATATAAAGACCAACAAAATCAACTTCTCTTATCCCCAGTGGAGTCACCATTGTGAGCGGGAATTTTCATCCCTACTCCCATGTGGAATGGTTCTTGCATCTTCGCAATATTATGCTCAGGGCCTTAGAGAACATAGGCCTAAACTAAGTGAAAATGGAGTTGCCACTAGGATGGGGTGGGAAAAAGAAAGGGGTGGATGACTCAATTCCTATCAGAAAGTTGGGTACACATAGGGAAGGTGAGAAATGGCCTAGCACCCCTTAACGCCTGGTTCATTGGAACCGGCCTCTTTTTTAGGTGTAAAAAATATAATATCATCCATACTACATGTAATTCAAAAAAAATAAACATTCATTGTATTAAAGCAAAGAAGGTCCAAACAAAAAATTGGCACCCATACAAGATGGAAACATGCCCTTACAACAATTGTCCAATGTTCAAAACTAAATAAAGTAGGACACCCACCATTTGGTGGAAACATGTCCTTTACATTAATTCAAAACCCAAAATAAATTAAATTACGTAAACTTAACTAATGAGGTACCCATAAAGTGGAAACATGCCTCTTACATCCTTGAAAAAAAAATAAACTAGTAAAAGCATTTAACCATTCGTTATCGATTAAACAATAGTAAATCATCCATCACAAGCATGCATTAACAAATTAAATGATCAAATCTAGGTTTCAATATTATATTGAACAATAGATATACAAAACTAGGGTTTTAATATATGAATTGGGATTTTTTAAAGTTTAGAAAGCTAAATTAGGGTTTTAGAGTTTTGGAAAACAAGATTAGTGTTTTTTGGGTTAAAACATGATCTTATTGTTTTATGATGACAATTAGGGGTTTGGTGATAAAACTAGGGTTTTTAGGGTTAAAATATGATTTCAGTGTTCTAGGATGACAATTAGGGTTTTGGTTTAGAATTAGGTTTTTGAAACTATAATTTAAGATTTTGGTTTTTCAAAACATGCCAATAGGGTGTTAGGTAATTAAATTAAAGATTTAAATTAAGTCCTAAGCTACTATGAACATAAAAGAAATAAAAGTCTTCTAACTAGACTACTGGACAAAATAAAGTTAAATGAATTAAGCTAGGGTGCCTTAATGAAACCAATATAAATTGACCTAATGATAAACAAAACTTGCTGTGAATTTAAAGGGTTAAAGAAATTAAACCTCTGTTTATTGTCTCAACCAATATTCATATGATCCACTCCTTCTGCCTGCACCAGTGCTAAATCTTAGTTGAGCAATGTGAAGGCAATGTATGTTGACTTCTTATTATGTGTTGATTTCTTGCTATTGATCCTCGATGGTGGTTAGTATTCTGTGTGTTTTTCTTTTCTTTGGTTGTTGTTGCCTTTTGACAATCGTAGTTGTTAACAGTCTCTTGCTAATTATCACTGCCTTTTGATAATCGTCGCTCCCCCTTGGCTAATTCTTTTTAAACATGAATTTATAGGAATAGATTAGGTTAAAACTAGTGAATACCGAGCTAAATATGGATTTCCAATTTAAGCACAACTCGGATTAAGTCCAAAATAGGAACCATATCAAATTAAAATTAATTTATTTTGACATGGAACCCTTCCATATGGAATTAAACCTTGTTTAATTTGATGTGGACCAACCATATCGAATTGGATTACATCCAATTTGATATGGATGGTGTCCATATCGAATTGGAAGGCATCTAATTTGATATGGAGCCATCCATATTGAATTGGATGAGTCTAATTCAATATGGATGTTGTCCATATCGAATTGGGCAGGCCTAATTCATCACTGCATGGCCCATGTCCAATTATGCTGAACCAAACCCATTCAAACTCTAGACAAGACCATTTTAGGGCTTTAATGGTTAAAGCAGCTTATTTTAGGCCTTTTAAAATTCGACTGACCTAAATCAAAGCTATAAACTAGGTTTAAGCTTTTAAAATCAGACTAAATTTGGCTTAGCCTTTTTTAATTGGGATCAGACTAGCTTAGGGAAAAAATTAAGGGTCTACAGTTTGCCCCTTGCTTGAATGATCTAAAACTTCAGTAGAAGAGAGTAAAAAGCAATGATACAGCTTTAAAATTTTCACACCAAGCATTTGTAAAACAAAACACAGAGACAAGCTAATAGAAATCTAAAGGATGGATACCCTAGGGTGAGGAACCACTGAGTATCGACATTTGACCGTTGAACAATTATAATATGTCAATGTGAAATTGGGCAACTCTAATATCCCAATGAGAACCACCAAGTGACTCTAATATCTTATTTTTAATAAACTTGAACTAGTTTGGGTTCTGGACCTGAAATTAGATTTTAGGTTCTGAACTTGAGACTAGATTAGGATTCTGGACCCGAGGCTGGATTTGGGTTCTTGACCTTAGACTATATTTGGGTTTGGGACTCGAGATTAGATCTAAGTTCAGGACTGGATTTGGGTTCTGGACCCTAGACTAGATTTGGATTCTCAAATCGAGACTGGATTTTGGTTCTTGACCTGAGACTGGATTTAGGTTCTCGACCTGAGAATTTGGGTTCTCAATCATAGATTGGATTTGGGTTCTTAAACCGAGACAGTTTTGGATTCTCGACCCAATAATGGGTTTGGGTTCTCTACCCTATACTGGATTTGGGTTCTCTACCCGAGAGTAGATTTGGGTTCTCGATCCTAAACTAGATTTGGGTTCTCAATCTTAGACTGGATTTGGATTCTTAACCCAAGACTAAAATAGAGTTCTCGACCTAAGAAAGGATTTAGGTTCTCAACCTGAGACTGGATTTGGGTTCTCGATCCGAGATTGGATTTGGGTCCTCAACCCGAGATTAGATTTAGGTTCTCAAACCTATATTGGATTTGGTTTCTCAACTTGAGATTGAATTTGAGTTCTCAACCCTAGACTAAATTCAAGTTCTCGACCCTAGACTTGATTTTGGTTCTCAGCCGGATACTAGATTTGGGTTCTCAACTCTAGACTGGATTTTGATCTCTCGACCTAAGGCTAGATTTGAGCTCTTCTAACTTAACCGTCCCTTTGTCATTTAAGAATTCTGGTTTTCTTCTAACTAATTGGTTCCATTCTTCAATGGATTCTGCAAACCTTCTATCATCTTAGCCATTTGTTCCATTCTTTAATGGATTTTGTTGACCTTCTATCATTTGAGAGTTTTGTCTTTCTTCTAGTAGATTATTCCATTCTTTAGTGGATTATGCTAGCCTTCGATCATCTGAGAATTTTGGCTTTCTTCTTTCCATCAACTTTAGGTCTTCACTTTTCACAATGAATCTTATTAGGTCTTCACCTTTGACAATGGATCTTCATCATCTAGACATTGGGTCTTCAACCTTGAAAATGGATCTTTATCTTTGGACATTTGTGCTGCATTGACTTTATCTCTTCTAGTTAGACTATTTTTTATTTTTTGTATCTTCATTCTTTTGGGGTTCTTACTTTCTTCTTTTTCTATTCTTTTTGTTCTTCCTTTTGAAAAAAAAATAGTTATTTTTTAGCTAGTCCACATATCCTTTCTTTGCCCTATGCATGGTAAAATATTGAAAGTGAGTCATACAAACTCAAAAAATTGAAAAGGAGAGGTTTTGCCCTATGTGTAGACTTGATCTAATGATTTTTTTCCCATTAAGGCTCTGATTGGTGTTTGTGAGTTTGTCTCATTCTTTGCACAAGCATGCATCTCATTTTTCTTTTTTAATAGCCCTTTCATGCCCCCTGATTCCATATATGCTTTTGGTTGTTTACTTTACTAGTGTGAGTAGGGATTTTCGCACACACTCCTAGTGGAATGTTCTTGCAACTTTGGCACTGTTATGCTCAGGGCCTTAGAGAACACGGGCCTAAACCCAAAGAAAATAGAGTTGCCACTTGGATAGACTAGGAATGCAGAAAGGGGTGGATGACTCGATTTCTAAGGAATCCCCAACCCCCCCCCCCCTAATGGATTCGAAAAGTTATGTATGTATGGGAAAGTTGAGAATGACCCAGCAGCCCCATAACGCCCGGTTCATAGCAATCGGCCTCATTTTTAAGTCTAAATATTATTAAATTATTAAAGATTATGATATCATCCATACTATATACAGAGAGTAAAATAAATAATCATTATATTGAAACAAGACAAGTCCAAATAGAAATAATAAATAGGCACCAATCCAAGGATAAAAACATGCCTTTACAAATGTCCAGTGTCCAAAAGAAAACAAAATAAATAAAAATGGGACACCCACCATAAGTGGAAACGTGTCCTTTACAATAGTCCTAAAATAAAAAATGAATTACATTCAACTTAATTAATGAGGTACCCACAAAGTGGAAACATACCTCTTACATCATTAAAACCAAAATAAAACAATAAAAGACATTCAACCATTCATCGTAAAAGTAAACCATCCATCACAAATCAAATAAAAATAAATCATTCATCAAGACATAAACATGCATTAATAATCAATCCTACATTCAAATATCATATTAAATAATAGATTACAAACTAGAATTTACTTGACATGAATTAGGGTTTTAAGAATATGTAATTACCCTCAACTGATGGTACCCTGATCTCAAATCAATTTTGGAAAACACTGCTGCACCCTTCAATTGATCAAAGAGATCATCAATTCTAGGCAAAGGATATTTATTTTTAATAGTCACCTTGTTCAATTGCCTATAATCGATACACAATCTCATAGTACCATCCTTCTTCTTCACAAATAAGACAGGAGCTCCCCATGGTGAAACACTAGGGTGAACAAACCCTTTATCCAACAACTCCTGCAACTGCACTTTCAGTTCTCTCAGTTCAGCAGGTGCCATTCTATAAGGAGTAATAGAGATAGGAGTGGTACCAGGCAATAATTCAATACCAAACTCCACCTCTCTCTCAGGAGTTATCCCTGGCAACTCCTCTGGAAACACATCTGGAAACTCTGCAACGGTGGGTATACTATCAAGTTGAGAACCCTTTACTCTTGTATCTACAACATAAGCAAGGTAAGCATCACACCCTTTTCTAATCAATCTTCTAGCTGCAACAGCTGAAATAAACAAGGATGCTAGCTGTCCCTGCTCACTAGATACTAACACCTCTCTACCATCACTGGTTCTCAAGGTAACAACTTTCTTTTGACAGTCAACCACAGCTCCATGTCTAGATAACCAGTCCATGCCTAGGATCACATCATATTCCTTAAAAGGCATCTCAATCAAATCTCCAAGGAACTCCTCACCTTGAACCACTACTGCACTATCTCGATGCACTTTGCAAACAATCACACTATGCCCTAAAGGATTTGTCACCAATACATCAAATCCTAGGGATTCAGCATGCACATCAGACACAGGCAAAACAGATGCACTAATATATGAATGTGTGGATCCAGGATCAATCAAAGCAAGTACTGAAATACCAAATAAAGAAAAAGTACCAGCTATGACTGCCGAAGCATCTGGTTGCTTCTGCATCACATAAATCCTCTGAGAAGATCCAGCCTCCTCTGGTCTACTCTCCCTGGATGTAGAACCTCCTCTAGAACTGAACCCAGATCTGCCTCCTCTGCTGAAACCTCTGCCTCCTCGACCTCCCCTCACACTAGGTCAGGAAGCTGCAGTATCCACTGACATCCGCTCCTATCTCTCAGGACAATCTCTCACAAAATGATCGGGAGATCCACATCTGAAACATACCCCTACTACACCAGTATTCCAACAAGTACCACCATGTGGCCTACCACAATGAATGCATATGGGTAAGGTGGATCTCTGAGTCACTGGGGTCGGAGCACTCGCCACTGAAACTGTAGGTCAAGATCTCTGCCTCTGAAACTGTACTGACCTACCCACTGGCCTCTGACTCCTACTAACCCTAGGAACAAAACTTCCTTTACCTCTTTTCACAGACGAAGACCCTGCCTCAAACTGGGCCCTTCTAACCCTGATCTCTTCCTCTGAAGCAGCTGCAATAACCTGAGCTCTCTCCACACTCCTAGCTGCTGCAACCAGCTGGGAAAAATCACGATATCTAGATCCAGCCACCAAACACATGATAGAGGGCCTCAATCCCTCCTCAAATCTCTGGCATTTATCTATCTCATCAGATATAATACCCCCAACATACTGGCTCAACCGGATAAACTCTAACTCATATTCCGTCACAGTCCGGTGATCTTCTTCAAGCTTAGAAACTCCATTTTCTTCACATCTTTGTACTCCCTAGGAGTATATTTCAATTCAAACTCTCTTAGAAAATCAGCATAGGACAATGTTGGTGGATCATCCATAGCATGGGGCACTGTCTTCCACCAGTCATATGCGTCCTTTTGCAACAATGATCTTGCATAATCAAACTTTTCCTCTGGAGTGGCTTGCAACTGAACAAATATTCTCTGTACTTTATCTAGCCACTGCTCCGCTACAGCTGGATCAATAGTACCCAAGAAGTCTTCTGCTCCATATTTCCTTAATTTATCATACTGTCTCACTGATACCAAAGGCTGTGGGGGGTGGCGTTGGTGTTGTACTGGTGCTTGCCTCAACAAATCAATCACATGCCTAAACCAACCTGGCGGAACCTCCTCACCAGCTGGTCTCCCCGACACAGAAGCAGGTACCTCTCCAACACTATTCACTCTAGCTCCCTCTCTAATCTTATCGGGAGCTATACTCTTAGCACTACCCTCGACTGACTGACGTGAGTGAGAATCCATCACAACCTATATCTGCAAACACAGTAGAATACCTCTCATTAAAGATCAGAGACTGCCAAGGCCAAACATGTATATTATTCAAAAATCCACTTTTTAAAATCAAAACACTCTTTTTCTTACACTTGACCTAGGTTGAGAATCTCAAACCTAGGCTCTGATACCAAAACAATTGTAACACCTCTATACCCTGTATACGTACCAAGCATGCTTAAACGATCGTAATATACGTATACTGAATATAGAAAATGCCACAGTTTAAAAAGACACAACAAATATCTTTATAAATAAGTGAAACCAATCTCAAACATTTAAAAGAAATCCAAAAGACACCATATATAAAATAATTAATAATTCACTGCGGAAGTTATTGCAAATATGTTATAAATCAAATTTTACAAAACATAGAATATATATACATGATTGGCAGCTCTTCTCTGATCTTTAAGTCCCAAAAGAAAATCCTTAATGTCTAGCCTCACTTGGTCTCGAGGAGCTCTCAGGTTCAACTCTGTCACCTGCGCGATCAAACACTATTGCGCTAAGCCAACAGCTTAGTAGTACAAAGTATGCTAGCATTATGCTTTAGTGCAATGTAATGTCACACATTTTATTAATAAATCAACATCATAGATGGAAGGCTAACAACATACCTTTATATTTCATAAACTACACATATATAAACATATCACATTTCAACATCCTTCCCTATAACTCATTAATCAATCATTTTACCATTCATAAATCACATTAAACGAAGACAAGCATAGGCCCAAAACACACTAATATACCATTCAATTTTCAGAGTAAATGTTTTGGTTTAATCATCACATTTATCATTATCATAAACCCAACTAGGCTTCAAGGATTAGGTTCAACCAAGCTTCAAGGGGAACAAAGCATACTAAGTATCAACCCAACTTGGCTTCAAGAACCAACCCAACCTAGCTTCAAGGGTTGTAACATCTCAATTAGGCTTCAAGGACTAGACCCAACCAAGCTTCAAGGGGAGTAAAACATATTAAACTTCTACCCAACTTGGCTTCAAGGATCAAGCCCAACCTAACTTCAAGAGAGTGTTACTATCATTAGGCATGCCACCAACAACAAACTATGAAAATTGAATAACACATTAGCCACACAATTCATTTATTATTTCATTCTCAATTCTCATCATCAATTAGGCAAAAATGCCTTATATCTTTCAATAGAATCATCATAGCCAAACACAATGGCTTCACATCACATTTGAGTTATCATAGCAATCACAATGGCCTCATATCATAGCATATCTCAGTACCCATCTTAACAATTCCTCTTTCAAATGTACAATCATTTGTATCATCATATCATTCATATAATACATATATATATCTTCATTGATATAAGCATAGCAAAGTACATTCTTCACAAGAATCAACAATGCAATAATGCAGGATGTGTACTTACCTCAAAAGCAATTTACACAACTCAAAACACTCCCTTTCCCAAGGTTCTTATGCTTCTTAAATCAATGACAAATCACCTTCTTCAAAACCTAATCCAACAAATATAACACACACTTACTTAAGGATACACAAGAAGTAATCAAGTTAAGAGTTAACTAGGGAAATCTCTACACATGACACGCTCAACCACACAGGCGTGTTCCTGACCATGCCCTAACTCCACAACACAGAAGCTATTACACGCTCATGACCACGGGCGTGTCATTGGGATACATACTGCCTCACACAAATACATCAACACGTCCAACAACCTGAACGTGCTCCTGGCCGTGTAAATTCTCCATTCTTACAGTAGCTATGACACGCTCAATAACACGGGTGTGTTACTGGCAATGTCAAACCTACTACCACACAGAACAATTGACACGCCTAAGAACCCTGAACGTGCTCATGGGCGTGTCAGGCCAAAAACCTAGATTCCGGCCAAAACAACACCACAACTAACAAATCACTTCTATCCACCAACATCCACTTCCACCAAACTTAACAAAACATACCCAAACATCATCTCAAACTTGCAAGAACACCAAAACAAGCCAAAACACACATCAAACACAAATCACAAACATCATCAAAAACTCTAAACATAACCACAACTCAATCTATACCAACCAACTTACTCTTTTCTTCAATCCAACCCCAAAATCCAAAACCACTTAAACAAAATACTCTTAAACACCACACAATCTAACCAAACAAATATCCATCACAACTCCAACTCACAAACCCAAATAAATCAAAGAATCAAGTGGAAAAGACTTACCAATGATGAAGAACTCTCAAACCTCCAACTTGATCTCTTGAAAACTCTCTTCAATCTTGAACTTGGAAAAGCAAATCTCCCACTTGCTCTCTTGCTTCTTGATGGCCGGACAACAATAGAAAAGAAAAGAGAAGGAAAGGAAAGATAGGGAGCCACGAAGGAAGAAGAAAAGAAAACAAACCAAATAAACAAAGTCAAATCCTCTTTTCCTTAAAATCCTCTCCTCCAAGCATTTAATATAAAATAATACAAATATCTTCTTCCACACCACTAACTCTAATCCCACTTAATATAAACTATCCCTTAAACACAATTAATCAATAATTAATCTCTTCCTTTGACTTTCCCATTGACTTGTGTATATGTTATATATATATCTACATATATACAACATATAAACTCTCTCTTCACTTATTTTCTCTTTTCCAATTAAACACAAATACACTTACTTCAATTACAACAATTATTACACCAAACTTCTAGGGTATATTTTGGGATATTACATCCTTGCTTTCTTTTCTTTTTCTTCCCTGTTTTTCTATGGTTTATGCCCCGAGTCTCAGGAAAAATTAAAAGTCCAAAGTTTCTTTTCCAAAATTGCCACCCCCAGTCCGTGTGTTTAATACTATTATTTATAGGAAAAAAAGACCTAATCCTATTTTAATAAGAAAATACCAACTGTTTAGGAAAAATTACAAAACTGGCTAAAATAAGGTTTGGTCAAAAATCAGCATCGTGCGGGCTGCTGGGCTTATGAGAATTGCTGAGGGCTGGCACACGGATTGCGCTGGCAAAAATTGCTTGCGGGCTGGGTGAACTGGACAAGCTAGTTCCCTATAGGCAGCGCTTACGGTGAACTGGGCAAGCACAGTTGATATCTGTGGTGAATTAGGCAGTGCCTCATCCTTGCTGCGGCGAATTGGGCACTGCCTGCCCAATTCGCCACAGATATTTGCTGGGGCAAAGCTCAGTTGGCTGCTGCGCTGCCTAGCGTCGTTTATCGATCAGTCCGATTTTTATTTTTTTATTATTTTTTATTTTTATTATTAAAAATAACTATTAAATATTATAAAGATAAATATTATAAATAGTAGTAAAATAAATATCACAAAAAATATTTTGGACTATTTAAAAATATCGGACTGGATTGAGTTAAAAATTAAGGGTGTACAGTTTTCCCTTTGCTTGAACGATCTGAGACTTTAAGTAGAAGAAAGTGAAAAGCAATATGACTTTGAGCAGATTTTGAGTTAGGATGGATTCTTGAATTTAATTTGGGTACTTGAACTCGAGAATGGGTTGTGTTTATGTACTTAGACCCTAGATTGGGTGCCTAGACCTGTGACTGAATTGGAGTTGGTACTTGGACCCGAGATTAGATACTTAGACCAGAGATTGGGTACTTGGGCCCAAGATTGGGTACTTAGACCCATGATTGAATCTAATTTGGGTATTTGGACCCAAAACTAAGAACTTGGACCCGAGATTGGATACTTGGATGTGAGATTGGGTACTTGGACCCGAGATTGAATCTGATTTGGGCACTTGGACCTAAGACTAGATACCAGACCTAGGACTGAATTTGATTTCGGTACTTAGACCCGAGACTGAATTGAATTTGGGTACTTGGACCCGAGACTAGGTACTTGGACCAGAGACTGGATTTGATTTGAGTACTTGGACTCAAAATTGGTTACTTGGACCTGAGACTGAATTTTATTTGGGTACTTAGACCTGAGACTAGGTACTTGGACCCGAGGCTGAATTGGATTTGGGTACTTAGACCTGAAATTGAATACTTGGACCCGTGATTAAATCTAATTTGGGTACTTAGACCTAAGACTGGATTTGATTTGGGTACCTAGACCCGAAACTGGGTACTTAGACCCAAGACTAAGTTAGATTTGGGTACTTGGACCTGAGATTGAATTTAATTTAGGTACTTGGACTCGAAACTGGGTACTTGGACCTGAGACTAAGTTAGATTTGGGTACTTGAACCCGAGATTAATTTTGATTTGGGTACTTAGACCCGAAACTGGGTACTTAGACCCAGGACTGAATTTGATTTGGGTACTTGGACCCGAGATTGAATTGAATTTGGGTACTTGGATCCAAGACTGAGTTAGATTTGGGTACTTGGACTCGAGATTGAATTTGATTTGGGTACTTTGACCCAAAACTATATACATGGACCCGAGACAGAATTGTATTTGGGTACTTGGACCAGAGATAAGTTCTGGACTTAGAAGTGATTTGGGTTCTGGACCCGTTGGTGAGTTCTGGACTCAAAAGTGATTTGGGTTCTAGACCCAGTGGTGAGTTTTGGACTCAAAAATAATTTAGGTTCTGGACCCGAGTGAGTTTTGAACTAAAAAATGATTTGGGTTATAGACCCGAGGTACCTATATACCCTTGCACCCTGTGTAGGCTCAAACCAAAGATTTTTTTATGCAAGCTTTGATTGATGTTTTTGTTGTCTAGTTCTTCGCACAAGCATGCATTCTTCTTTTGCAAAATTACTAGAGCTTCCTCAAGAAATGGGACTTCCATGCCCCCTGATTCCATATTCGCTTCATGTTTGCTTCATAGAGCATCTATTTTTTACTTTGACAAAGAACAGATAACATAAGACAAAAATGTCATGTGATATGCTCATGTGTACATGATATGCATGAGTAATACTTATAGTGGTTCCATTGACTCACAGACCGAAGTGATCAGCAGAAGAATTCTCATTGGTTCCTTTTAGATGATCGTTCAAGTATTGCATTAGAATGACAAAAAGCTTTGTATTTATGGCTTTTATTTTCAAGATGTTGAGAACATGAGTGGTGGAGACCCCAAGCTACAGAGTTAGGGACACATCCATTTTAAACTATGTTTCAGCATGTTAGTTGGTAGCTTCTTCATGACCTTGCCAATAATCATTTCCTTTGCCCAATGTGTTCTTTGAGTTTTGATGGTTCAACATACTCCCCTTAACTTAAAGGTTTTTATAACATGAATTTTTTTTTTATAATCAAATGTTTACTTTGTAAAATCAATGTCATTATACCTCAAGACTCGATTTTTAGAATTAACATATCTATAACATGACAACCCTAGTTACTGTACTAAACTCAGGAATTATTTCTATTTGAATAAGAACTGTTGCACTTCAGATAGGAACATACACATTACTTGGTCAAAGATCTCATTTGAGTTTGAATTTTTTTCTATCTCATATGCATGCTTATCCAAACTATCTCCACTAATAGACTCAACCTACCAAGAGAGATCAAAAGGTCTTTAATAGGCTTAAAATGGAGTCTATAAGGGACATGGGTTAAATGAAAGCCATTTTGAGATTGGAGCTGATGTGACACAATGGACAAACCTTCACACTACAAACTGCTTTTTGGAACTTTAGACAGTTGCGAGCATGAAAAGATAGAGTTTGAACATTCTTCTTTCTTTTTGACATGAATCTAGATCTTGATTGGCACTGTCTTTTCCCTTATAAAAAGGTTGATACCCACATTCCTTTTCTTTCTTCTTTTCCATTTTCTTTCTCTTTCTTTCCTTACTCCTTCTTTTCTTTGAACATTTTATTATTTTGTCCTTCTCCCCTGTAGGAATAACAAGTACAAGACTTTCAAGAACTGGATGAATTTTCTCCTTTTTCTCTGATTTTCATTGAATCTTTGGTTGGGTTGGACCAATTCAAGTCAAACTATCCTTATAAATCAAATGGAAGCCTTTTGCTGCCTTAGGTAAAAGAGAACTCAGTTGGATTTCTGAACTGCCTTTTCGGATTTCTTCTTTTTTTTCTTTTTTTCTTCTTTTTCCTCTTTTTTTTTCTTCTTTCTTTTTTTATTATTTATTTTTCTTTTTTTATTTTTTTTCTTATTCTTCTTTTTTTTCTCTCTTTTTTTTGTTCTAGCTCTAAAAGAGTTGTCTTGTTTATACCAACTTGGGTTTCTAATAATGGATGAGTGGAGTGACATAAATCTTCTTTATCAGGGATAAATCATTTGTTACTTTGATGTTGTCTTGATAGATTGGAGATATTAGGTGAACATCAACTACCCTTATGGTCTTGGCTATGCATTCCATTCTTTAATCTTCTTGCCTTTTCACCTTATTGATCATAAGACCTATCAAAAGCATCATAACTGCTCAATGTAGGTTGTTGGGGTTTGTATGCCAATGAAAAAAAAGCTTAAAATTTTATGAAGGCTCAAGGGGACAACTAGGGATTGATATTAATAGGATTGATACTAGTTGTTGGCTAACCAAATAATGCCTAGATCAACTCTCCCTTAAATAAGCAGAGTTCAACTTCACCTCGAAAGTTTGTCAAAGCATGTTCTAATACTAACTAGGATCTAGACAAAAGTCATTATGCAGGAGCCCTCTCTAAGTAAGCATACACAACTCAATGCTATAGAACAATTCCCACACCTAGTAAAGTCATTCAAATCATGATGCATAGATATGCTAATTTATAAATATCAAGTTAAATTCATCGTTGGTTGAGCACTATAATGAATAGACCAGGAAAATTTGATAAAAATAATTTATTCAAGAAAACATAATTTGAAAAACATAATTGTTCTAATTAAATATTAAGGAAAATAAATAGAGCAACACTCCAAGCTAAGGGAAGTTTGTTGAATAAAATTTGTCCTTATTCCACATCTTCAATATTCCCATCTTGAAAGGAGGATGAGACAAGATCTTCCTCCAATCCTCCTCCTACCATGAAAGCTGCTGGTGTTGGCACTCTGTTGAACCTAGGCAGAGGATTGTTTTTGGTATTAGGCTTATCTGGCTCAAGCAACTTTCCATTATCAATTAAATTCTGGATCTCATGCCTCAACTTCATATAGTTGTCTGTTTCGTGTCCAGGCCTTTGATGGAATTGGCAAAATGCCTTAGTATCAAAGTTAGGTGGAAGGGGATTAGGTAAAAGATGAGGAGGCAAGGGTTGTAACAATCCCTTCTTTTGTTGCTTATTGAGAACCCAAGACAACAACTTCCCTAATTCCAAAAACTGCCTCATTCCTCCTTGACTAGTGGCATTAGCATCAGCTTCCTTTTGTGTACTTTGATTGCTAGGCTGATAATTCCTTTTCTCATTCCTTCTTGCCAAAAAGCGATTCTTCTCCCTTTCCCACTCTTCGATTTGCAAGCCAGCTTGCAAAAGATCTTTGAAGTCCCTTATAAGGGTGTGAGATAGCCTTTCATGGAGGTTGGGCAGGATGCCTTTGACTATCATCTTGATTTGGTCCTACTCATCAGGCCTCCTTTTGAGAAGCGCAACCTTATTTCTCCATCTTTTCACATAGTCCTCAAAAATCTCATTTGGTCTTTGCCTAATGGTTTCTACCTCCATCAAAGTTACTTCCAGCTCAACATTATACCCATATTGCTGAATGAAAGCCTTGTACAATATGTCCAAATCTTTTTAAGTACTTTCCTCTAAGGTGTTGAACCAATTCTGGACAACAGGGTCCAATGAGAGCATAAAATACCTCAGAGTTTGAGCTTTAGTAGCTCTGGCAAATTTCATGGCAGTGATGTACTGCTTCACATGGAGATGAGGGTTTCCAATACCATTGTACCTAGCGAAGGAAGGCATCTTGAACTTATAAGGGACCTCCTCATCTTGTTTAAATTGTTTGTCAATCTCGGACATCTCTTCAATTTTCAGTTTCTTTTCAAATTTCTTTTCTAAATCAGCAATCATCTTCTCAACATCAAACATCTCGGTCTTTTCAATAGTTGTCTTCTCAACAACCTTTGGCTCCTTTTTATCGTGAGAATCTTGGAAGTATTGAGCCCAGTCGTCATCATCATCAACGACCAACTTGTCATCGTCAAAAGCTACTTCACCAACTTTAGCCTTCCTCTTATCTTTCTTGGTGTTTGTGGATGCTTCGGCATTGTTCCCAAACATTGTAGTCATTTGATTCTTCATGATCTCAGCTAGGGCTGTAACACCCTCCATACCCCATATATGCACACCATATACACCCACACAACACGCGATATACGTATACCGGATAAAGGGGTGCCACGGTTCATTTTAAACAAACCAAACTTTAATCTTTAACATATAAGCATCATAAGTCAATCCAAATAAACTTAAAACATTTAACCTATATTATAAATAGTAATAGAGAAAATATTTCTTCGTTAAAATACATATATATATAACATGAGTACCCAAAAGCTTATCTAAAACAGTCAGTTCAAAATATTTGTTAATTAAGCAGCGGAAAATACGTATATTTACATCAAAATCAATAAGTACAAAAATATGAAGTTTATACATGCTGGCAGTTCGTCTCTGATTGCTGATGTCCACAACTTAACACTGCTCTAACAATCTCAAGTCTAGACTCGACTCGGTCTAGACGAGCTCTCCGGCACAACCGGATCTACCATGCCACCTGTGTAATGAACCACAACCGCACTCAGCAGAAAGCTTAGTGGTACAAACTTTGATTCAATATAGATCAATGCGATGCTCATACACAATACATATGAATATGTCAACTCATTACATTATATATTTCAACATATTAATCATTTGCATCACATTTCATAATTCACATTAAAACAAAGACAAACATGGGCCCAAAACGAAACTAATATGCTATTCAAAGTTCAGAGTTATTGCTTTGGTCCATAATCACATTTATCAAGGCCGTAGGTGATATATATATCCATGGATAATGTAACAGACCCAGTCTCTTGGACCTCAACCCGGTAAGACCCTAGGGCCCCAGTATCTTGGTCCTCAACCCGACTAGACTGTTACAGTTTTTGAGGCTTACGACCCGGTCTTTTCACCTCAAAAACATCATATTTCACATTTTTCAGCTGGACTCGGCTTACGACCCGGTCTTTTCACTTGTCCAGCAATTCATAGGCATGCTGCCAAACCCAGAACTCTGAAAATTTAATAACATACTAGGCACACAATTAATTCATTTATCTGATTATCAATCTCTTTCACAATTCATTTCTTATTTCATTTCTCATAATCAAACTAGGCACATTGCCTTATAATAATATCATTTTTCTCACCTTTCTCATTCTTCTCTTTTGTACCAGTATTACTTTGTTACATTATGATTTCACATGTCTTACCACATTATTCCATATTTCTTTTCATATACAATACATTACTCAATTGCATTGATACATCAACATAATTCACAATATGCATATCATAACATATAACTCATTCATCAATAATGTATCAATTAACTTAACACATTTCTCAACTAAATGTGTTAAGTCCCAATGTCATGTACATGTATGCAATCATTCAAAGTTTGTACTTACCTCTTAAATCAATAACACCACTCTATCCACTTCCTCTTCCAAGATAACTCTCAACACTTGAATAAACGTAGCTCAAATCTCTTTAAAACCTAATCCAAAGGTGATCATACACACTCACTTAGTGATACACAAGAAGAAAATAAGGAAGAAACTATCTAGGGAAAACTCTACACTTGACACGCTCAACAACATGGGCATGTCCTTCACCATGCCCTAAACCCACAACACAGAAGCTATGACATGCTCAGCGACATGGGCATGTCACTGGACGTGTCAATTCTCCTCCAACACATAAGCTATGACACGCTCAGTGACATGGGCGTGTCACTGGATGTGTCAATCAACCAGCAACATAGTAGCTATGACACACTCAGTGACATGAGCGTGTCACTGCACATGTCACCAACCCAGAAAATAGAACGAACGACAAGCCCTAAGACATGGCCATCTTCCTGGGAGTGTCAGGCCAAAAATTCTGAAATCAACACCAACAAAGCCATAACCAACAATCATCTTCTAATAGCCATATCAACAACACACAAACTCAACCAAAACCATCAACAACCTATATAATACTTGAGTAAACCTTAAAACAACTCAATCACAAACATCAAACACAAACACCACCATATAACACAACTCAAACTCATAACACCCACAACTCTTGTCTCTTCAATATAAACCCAAAAATCAAAGTTACTAAGACAAAACACTTCAAACACACCAAAATAACCATAAACACATCTACAATAACCATCCAACAAACCCAAGAACACAAACTCAAAAGAAAACTAAGAAATAAGTTGGAAACTTACCAAAAGTGAAGAAAATCCTTAAAAGTCCAACTTGATCTCTTGAAATCCTTCAATCTCTTGAGCTTGGAAGCAACAAAATCTCTTCTCCTTTGGTTGATAAGGGTGGCCGACCAAAGAGAAGAAAAGAAGAAGATGAAAGAAAGAAGGAAAGAAAGAAAGTCAACACTCTTCTCTTTTAACCAAACCACTTTTCCCCAAATCACTCTCCACCATACATTTAAACAATATAATATTCAACCACTAACATCATCTTCCACTAACTTAAATAAATCCATTTACTTAATCAAAATATCTCTTTTGACTTATAAGACCCATTGACTTGTATTTATTATTTTTATCTCCATATACATAACATATGCGCTTCTTCTTCCTCTTATCTTTTCACTTAATCAAATATACACTTTCAATTATTTAATCCAATTTTCACAAATAAACATTCCAAAATTTTAGGGTATCATTAGGGATATTACAATTCTCCCCCTCTATAAAATAATTTCGTCCTCGAAATTACCTGTTCTCAAATATGGAACAACTGGGGATACTGGTCTCGCATCATTTGCTCACTCTCCCAAGTTGCCTCTTACTTAGCATGATTCTTCCAAAGAACCTTCACAAGTGGCACTTTCTTATTTTTCAACTCTTTCACTCCATGTGCTAAAATAAACACCGGTTCTTCTTCAAAAGTCAGATCCGGACTCACCTTAATGGATTCCACTGACAAAATATGAGATGGGTCTGACCTGTACCTCCGTAGCATAGAAACATGGAAGACATTGTGAATTTTATCCAATCAGGCGGTAAAGCGAGTCTATAAGCAACTGGTCCAACTCTTTCTAGAACCTCGTAAGGTCTAATGAAATGAGGACTAAACTTTCCTTTGCGGCCAAATCTCAAAATTCTCTTCCAAGGAGACACTTTCAGAAAAACTTTATCTCCAACATTGAACTCTATGTCTCTCCTCGTCAAATCTGAATAGGATTTCTGCCGATCTGAAGCTGCGTTCAACCGCTCCTGAATTATCTTCACTTTCTCTTTTGTTTCTTTAATCAAATCGGGACCAACCAACCAACCTTCTCCAACCTCATTCCAACATAGAGGTGTCCTGCATCTTCTACCATACAATGCCTCAAATGGTGCCATTCTAATACTGGACCGATGACTGTTGTTATGAGAAAATTCCATCAATGGCAAGAATTTGTCCCAACTTCCAGAGAAATTAATGATACAGCTTCTCAACATGTCCTCTAAAATCTATATCACTCTCTCTGACTGCCCATCTGCCTGCGGATGAAAAGCAGTGCTAAAGTGCAATCGAGAACCCAAAGCAGCATGCAAACTCTTCCAAAAATTTGAAGTAAACCGAGGATCTCGATCAGACACTAAAGAAATTGGGACTCCATGCAATCTCACTATCTCACTGATATACAGCTCAGCCAACTTCTCAAGAGAATAGTCCATCCGAACTAGAAGGAAATGAGCTGACTTCGTCAACCGATCAACAATCACCCAAATTGCATCATGCTTCTTCTGAGTCAACGGCAAGCCAGTCACAAAATCCATTATTACACACTCACACTTCCATTCAGGCACTGATAAAGGCTGGAGCAACACCGAAGGAACTTGGTGCTCATTCTTTACTCTCTGACAAGTGAGACACTTGGATACAAGCTCTGCTATGTTCCTCTTCATACCTGACCACGAATAATATTGCTTCAAATCATGATACATCTTGGTACTCCCAGGGTGTATAGCAAAAACTGATTGATGTGCTTCCTCCAAAATAATGTTTCTCAATCTGGTATCATCAGGAACACACAATCTATCTTTGTACCAAAGGTTGCCATCACTTCTCACATGAAAATCTTGGTCTCTCCATTCGAAAAATCCAAAACAATTTTCTGAATTTTCTCATCTGCCAACTGAGCCTCTCTGACCTGATCCAATAAGATTGGCCTCAAATACAACTGAGCTAGCAAAGCACCATCATCACATGATAAAAAACTAACATGCTCTCAACTCAACATGCAACGAGAGTGAATAAGCAGTCAAACCTGCTAAAGATTTCCGACTCAAGGCATCAGCAACAACATTTGCCTTACCAGGATGATAAACAGTCATAGTCTTTAATCAATTCTAACCACCGTCCTTGCCGAAGATTCAGCTCTCTCTGAACACCTAAGTTTTTCAAACTCTTATGATTCGTATAGATAAAACACTTCTCCCCATACAAGTAGTGTCGCCAAATCTACAAAGCAAAAACTATGGCTGCTAACTCCAAATCATGCATCGGGTAATTCAACTCATACGGCTTCAACTGCCGAGAAGTATAAGCTATAACTCTACCATCTTGCATCAAAACACAACCTAAACCATTATGTGAAGCATTACTATAAATCACATATCGTTTATCTTCCACAGGCAAGGTAAGAACAGGAGCTTGAGTCAACATCTCTTTCAACTGTTCAAAGCTTGCTTGACACTGATCTGTCCACACAAATCTAACTCCCTTCCGAAGTAATCTGGTGAGTGGAGTAGCTATCAAAGAAAAACCCTTCATAAAGTGTCGATAATAGCCTGCCAAACCTAGAAAACTTCTAACCTCAGTCACTGACTTCGGTGGACTCCAATTCAAAATGTCCTCAACTTTACTCGGATCAACTCTAATACCATCTGCTGAAACTACATGACCCAGAAAAGTCACTTGATCAAGCCAAAACTCACACTTCGATAGCTTAGCATAAAATTGCTTCTCTCTCAAAGTCTGCAATACGATCCGCAAATGTCTATCATGATCCTCCTCATTACGCCAATACACCAAAATATCATCGATGAAGACCACCACAAACTGATCCAAAAATGGTCTAAATACCCTGTTCATCAAATCCATAAAAGCTGCAGGTGCATTAGTCAATCCAAAAGGTATTACTAAAAACCCATAATGCCCATACCTTGTGCGGAAAGCTGTCTTAGGAACATCTTCCCCTCTGATTCTCAATTGATGGTACCCTGATCTCAAATCAATCTGGGAGAAAACTGCTGCTCCCTTCAACTGATCAAAGAGATCATCTATCCGAGGCAAAGGATACTTGTTCTTGATGGTCACTTTATTCAACTGCCTATAATCAATGCACAGCCTCAAAGTACCATCCTTCTTCTTCACAAATAAAACAGGAGCTCCCCACAGAGACACACTAGGGCGAACAAACCCTTTATCCAACAACTCCTGCAACTGGACCTTCAACTCTCTCAACTCAGCAGGTGCCATTCGATAAGGAGTAATAGAGATGGGAGTGGTACTAGGCAACAAATTGATACCAAACTCAACCTCTCTCTCAGGGGGTATCCCTGGCAACTCCTCGGGAAACACATCTGCGAATTCAGCAACTGTGGGTATACTATCAAGTTGAGAAACCACTACTATGGTATCGACAACATGAGCAAGATGAGCCTCACATCCCTTCCAAATCAACCTCTTAGCTGCAACAACTGAAACAAACTTGGATGCAAGTTGTCTCTGCTCACTAGATACCATAACAATTTTTTGGAGAGCGAAGGAAACCACAAACAGAAGAATCAAAATAACCAAAGAAGAAGGCAGAATCCATACTGTCTTCACATTATTCATCCAAAATTGATTTTTTTTGGTGGCACCAATGACGGAAGTTTGATCTTTAATCATAAATTATTCATGCTCACAGTAGCTTCGTTTTTTTGATTAATAAGAGCATGCATGCAGTAATATGATCCTTGAACATGTAGTAACTCGATCTTTGAACATGTAAGAAATTTTTCTTTATTTCAATAACTTTAATTGTTTGCTTTATTTAACACATTGATCAGTTGTTATTCATAACCCCACATGCACCTTTCATAAAAAACATAAAACTATCCAGTATCCATTGAGGATTAAAATTAATTGTTAGAATCTATTTTGTTTGCTTTACATCAAGAACCGCAAATTATTTTATTGAAATTCAAAAAATTAAAATATTTTTATCCAAAAGCTTAAACGATTTCATTATTAAATCCAAAATATTCATAATTTTTCCAAAACCGTAATATATTTTTCTAAACCCAAAATTATGTTTTTAAGGCTGTAAGTTAAACCCAAAAACCCTAATTCCAAACTCTAAATTCCAAAACCCTAGTTTTAAATACCCTAATTTTAAAACTCTAATTCCAAACTCAAAATTCCATAACCCTAGTTTCAAAAACCCTCAAAACCCTAATTCAAAACCCTAATTTCAAAACCCTAATTACAAGACCCTAATTTTAAAACCCTAAGTTCCAAAACCCTAAGTTCCAAAAACCCTAAATTCTTTAAAACCCTAAACTTATATATTTATTGCTTTATTTAATTTTAGAGTTGATTATGTAGTTTATTTAATTTCTCATGGATGGATATTTTCTTTATTATAATGATTATTGTTAGTTTGTTTTGGTATTAAAATTGTAAGAGGTATGTTTCCACTTTGTGGGTACCTCATTAATTAATTTTCATGTAATTTAAATTACTTTTATATTCTGGACCAATGTAAAGGACATATTTCCACCTTTCGATGGGTGTCCTATTTAGTTTAGACATGAACGATGTAAGGACATATTTCCATCCTCGGATGGGTGTCCATTTATTTGCTTTTTTTGGACATTGCTTTGATTTTAATATAATGATGCTTTATTTTAATTGTTGCATGTAATATGGATAATATTATTATATAAGAATTTTATAATATTAAGACCTACAAAGGAGGCCGGTTCTAATGAACTGGCCGTTGTGGGGGTACTGGACCATTTCTCACCTTCCCCACATGTACTCAACTTTTTAAACCCATTAGGGGGTTGGGGATTCCTTAGGAATTGAGTCATCCACCCCTTTCTTTTTCCTGGCCTGTCCGGGTGGCGACTCTATTTTCTACGGGCTTAGGCCCATGTTCTCTAAAGCCCTGAGCCTAAACAGTGTCGAAGTAGCAAGAACCATTCCACCGGGGGTGGGGACGAAAATCCCCGCTCTCAGTGGCGACTCCACTGGGGATAAGAGAAGTTGATTCGGTTGGTCTTTTTATTATTCTATTCTTTCTTATATTATATTATCCAATGCATCATTTAGATTGCATTATGTGTGTGAGTTAGGACGCTCGTGTTACCCGTGTTTTGTTATGTAAGGGATACCATATTTTCACTTAAGGTATGGAGATCGAGCATGGCATAACCACTCATAGCCTCGTACCACTTGGTATATACTTGCTATAAGAACCTAAGCCTTTTAACCTAAAGACTAAAGATCATGTAATTGGCCTAGTTACTTTCCTTAGGTTTTACCCCAAATGCTTGTTGTTTGACTATGGTTAATTTATCTTGGCTTAAATCATGGCTTATTTGGTTTGTTCTTTTTCTAATATGACCTAAGTACATTGTAAGCTCAAAATAAATTTTTTCTTTAAAGTCCAAAAGACCAAAGCAATTTAAAAAAATTTTCTGTAACACCCTTACATCCGGTACACGCACACTACAAACACCACAATGTAATATTCGTGCACTGAACATAGGGATGCTATGGTTTTCCTTAACATTTAAATCATTTTAAAATGATACCGTAATCTTTCTCATTATACATTATAAAAAAGAAGTAATTAACTTATAATATAAAACAAAATCGATATCTATACATTTACTTAATACGCAGCGGAATTTATAAAATATTTACATATATGAATACTCTTAAAACTATATTTACAATTATACATATATTTGCATTAAAATCAATACTTTACAAAATATAAAGGAGTTATACATGATTGGCAGCTCTTCTCTGATCTTTAAGTCCCAAAATAAATTCTTCAATGTCTACTCTCACTCGGTCTCGAGGAACTCTCGGGTTCAACTCTGTCACCTGCGCAATTAACACTATCGCGCTAAGCCAACGGCTTAGTAGTACAAAGTATGCTAGCATTATGCTTTAATGCAATGCAATGTCATACATTTTAATAATCAATACAACTTCATAGATGGAAAGATAATCATATTTAAACAAAGACAAGCATGGGCCCAAAATACACTAATATGCCATTCAATTTTTCAGAGTTAATGCTTTGGTTTTGTTATCACATTTATCATTATCATTATCCCAACTAGGCTTCAAGGATTAGGTTCAACCAAGCTTCAAGGGGAACAAAGCATGCTAAGTATCAACCCAACTTGGCTTCAAGAACCAACCCAACCTAGCTTCAAGGGTTGTAACATCCCAATTAGGCTTCAAGGACTAGACCCAACCAAGCTTCAAGGGGAGTAAAACATGTTAAACTTCTACCCAACTTGGCTTCAAGGATCAAGCCCATCCTAACTTCAAGAGATTGTTACTAATAGAAGGCATGCCACCAACAACAAAACTCTGAAAATTAAATAACACATTAGACACACAATTCATTTATTATCTCATCATCAATTCCATTTTCAATTCTCATTATCAATTAGGCAAACATGCCTCATTAAAGTCATTATAGCCAATCACAATGGCTATACATTCCATCACATCTCAATCCACATTACAAATACATAATCATTTGCATCATCATATCTTTCACATTATTCATGTAACATCATTGATAATACATAATAAAGTATAATATTCATATGAATTAGCAATGTAATAATGCAATATTTGTACTTACCTCAATAACAATTCACACAACTCTAAACACTTTCCTTTTCCAAGATCCTTTTATTTCTTAGATCAATGACAAATCCCTTTCTTCAAGACCTAATCCAAAAATAATAACATACACTTGCTTAGGGATACATATGAGATAATCAAGTTAAGAGTTAACTAGGACAAACTCTAAACATGACACTCTCAGCCACACGGGCGTGTCCCTGACCGTGCCCTAACTCCACAACACAGAAGCTTTTACACGCTCAGAACCACAGGCGTGTCACTGGGCGTGTAATACATTCTGCCTCTCTTAAAAATATCAACACGTCCAACAACGTGAGCGTGCTCATGGTCGTGTAAACTCTCCAATCTCACAGTAGCTATGACACGCTCAATAACACGGGCGTGTTACTGGTCGTGTCAAACCTACTGCCTCCAACACAATTGACACGCCTAAAACTCTGGACGTGCTCCCGGGCGTGTCAGGCTAAAAACCCAAACTCTGGCCAAAACAACACCACGACCAACAACTCACTCCTATCCACCCATATCCACTTCAAACAAACTTCACTACACACACCCAAAAATCATCTCAAACTTGCAACAACACCAAAACAAGCCAAAACACACATCAAACACAAATCACAAACATCATCAAAAACTCTAAACATAACCACAACTCAATCTATACCAACCAACTTACTCTTAAACACCACACAATCTAACCAAACATATATCCATCACAACTCCAACTCACAAACCCAAATAAATCAAAGAATCAAGTGGAAAAGACTTACCAATGATGAAGAACTCTCAAACCTCCAACTTGATCTCTTGAAAACTCTCTTCAATCTTGAACTTGGAAAAGCAAATCTCCCTCTTGCTCTCTTGCTTCTTGATGGTCGGACAACAATAGAAAAGAAAAGAGAAGGAAAGGAAAGATAGGGAGCCACGAAGGAAGAAGAAAAGAAAACAAACCAAATAAACAAAGTCAAATCCTCTTTTCCTTAAAATCCTCTCCTCCAAGCATTTAATATAAAAAAAAATACAAATATCTTCTTCCTCTCCACTAACTCTAATCCCACTTATAATTAAATAATCCCTTAAACACAATTAACAATAATTAATCTATTCCTTTGACTTTCTCATTGACTTGTGTATATGTCGTATATATTTTCATATACACAACATATACACTCTCTTCATTTATTTTATCTTTTCCAATTAAACACAAATACACTTGATCCAAATAAAACAACAATTGTATTAAAATTTCTAGGGCACATTTTGGGATATTACATTTTCAATGGTCTTTGGATATAAAACATTTCCAAATCAAAAATTCTTTTTTCATAACCCAAATACAAAGCCCAAAATCCATTATTTCTAAAATATTTTAACAATGGGCTTAGAAACAAAATTGTTTTTATCCAACCCTTTCTTACAAAGAGCTTACAAATTATTTAGGTCAATTATGAAATACCAAAAATCAATTGTGAGCCTAGTTTATACTAAGAGTTATTAATCATGGGCTTGTTTTTGGCATGAATCATTAGTTACTTTTTTCAAGTGAGAAATCTATTTATAATAATCCTTTTAATTTAGTTTTAATCCAACATAGCATAAAAGCTACTATTAGTTGGTTGAATGGATTAAACCTAATTAATGGGAATTATCATGGACTAATTTCCATTTTTGAAAATATAACTATTGGTTGAAACGTCCAAGGGAATTATTCAAAAACAAGATACCCCATGTTGGTATTTTATTAACCATATGCATAGGAAAAGAGACTCGCCATTTGTGTGTGGATGTTATAAGGTTGGAAGGGACGTTCTACTTATCTTTGTTGATTGTTTGTGCATACATGCATACATACATTTGCATCTCATATCATTGATCCTTTTTGGCTCACAGCTCTGGATTACGAGAGTGCAAAAGCTTAAGATAATCTGACCTATGCCGAAGATAAAGAATCTAGCAACAACTCAATCACTTGCTTGCCAAAAGCAATGGAGCTCAAACAAATTCAAAGAATGGTGGATGATGCCCTCAATGCCAAGATGGAAGAAATAAAAGTGGCCCTAGCTGAGACCATGAAGAACCAATTGGATGCGATTTTAGGAAATCATACCGAAGCATCTGCTAGCATTAAGAAGCCAAAGGACAAAGGGAAGGCTAAAGTTGGTGAAGTGGTTTTTGATGATGATAAGGTGATCATTGATGATGATGATGATTGGGCTCAATACTTCCAAGATCCTTAAGATAAAAATGAGCCAAAGGTTGTTGAGAAGACAACTTTTGAAAAGACTGAAAATTTTGATGTTGTGAAGATGATTGCTGACCTAGAAAAGAAATTTGAGAAGAAACTGAAAATCAAAAAATTGTCTGATATCGACAAATTATTTGAACAAGATGAGGAGGTCCCTTATAAGTTCAAGATGCCATTCTTTGCAAAGTTCAATGGTACTAGAAACCACTATCTCCATGTGAAGTAGTACATCACTGCTATGCAGTCTGCTCGAACTACTAAAGCTCAAACTCTGAGGTATTTCATGCTCTCACTGGGCTCTGTTATAGAAAATTGGTTCAACAACTTAGAGAAAAGTACTCAAAAAGATTGGGATATGTTATACAAGGCTTTCATTCAGCAATATGGGTATAATGTCGAGCTGGAAGTTATCTTAATGGAAGTGGAGTCCATTAGAAAAAGGGCAAACGATAATTTTGTGGACTATGTGAAAAGGTGGAGAAATAAGGCTACTTTGCTGAAAAAGAGGCCCGATGAATCTGATCAAATAAGGATGATTGTAAGAGGGGTATTGCCTAGTCTTCATGAAAGGATGTCTCATACACTCATCCGTGATTTCAAAGATCTTCTTCAAGCTGGTCCATAAATTGAAGAATGGGACAGAGAGAAGAACCATTTTTCAACAAGAAGGAACGAGAAAGGAAACTACCAGTCGGGTAATCAAAGCATGTAAAAAGAAGTTGATGTTAATGCCACTGGTGAAGGAAATAAAAGACAATTTCAAAAATGGGAAAACCTCTATCTTTGGTTTTTAGGAAGCTACAAAAGAAAGGATTATTATAACCATTGGCTCGTCGACCGCTACATAATCACCTGCCACCAAACTTCAATGTCGAGGCCTTCTGTTAATTTCATCAAATGCAACAGCATTAGACAGATAAATATGCTCGTTTAAGGCATGAGATCCAAGATTTCATTAACAGTGGTAAGCTACCCTAGCCAGATAATCCCAATACCAAAAGTAATCCTCTTCCTAGGTTCAACAGAGTACCACCACCAGCAACTTTCAAGGTATGAGGAGGATTGGAGGAAGATCTTGTCTTATCCTCCTTTCGAGATGGGAATAATGAAGATGTCAAAGGAGAAGAAGCATAACTCAACAAACTTCCCTTGGATTGTTTGTTTTTCTTATTTTCTTTATTTGGTATTTTATGGAACAATCGTGTTTTTCAAATTTAAAGTTATTTGAATAAATTACTTTCATTAAAATTTTTTGGTCTTTGTTCATTTTGGTGCTCAACCAAAAAGGAATCTAGCTTGATAATTCATGAATTAATATATTTATGCATCATGACTTGAATGACTTTACTAGGCGAGGGAATTGTTCTATAGCATTGTGTTGTGTATGCTTTCTTAGAGAGGGCTCCTGCATAATTACCTTTTTCTAGGTCCTAGTTAGTCTTAGAACATACTTTGATAAACTTTCGAGGCAAAATTAACTCTTCTTATTTAAGAGAGAAATGATCTAGGCATTGTTTGGTTAGCCAGCAACTAGTATCGACCCAATTAAATATCAATCCCTAGTTGTCTCTTTGAGCCTTCATAAAATTTTAGATTTCTTTTCATTGGCTTACAAACCCCGATAACCTACCTTGAGCTGTTGTGATACTTTTGACAAGTCTTATGATCACTAAGATGAAGACACAAGAAGGTCAAAGAAAGAAATGAATAGTCAAGAAATGAAGATAGTTGAAGTTCTCAAGACCATAAAGGTAGTTGATGTTTTCAAGACCATGAGGGTAGTTGAAGTTCACCTAATATCTCCAATCTATCAAGATAACATCAGAGTAAGAAATGATTTATCCCTATTAAAGGAGATTTATGTCACTCCACTAATCCATTATAAGAAGCCCAAGTTGGTACAAACAAGAAAACTCTTTTAGATCTAGAAAAAAAAGGGGGGGGGGGGAAATAAGAAAAAGAGAAAAAAAAAAAGAAGAGGAAAAAAAAAGAAAAAAAAGAAAAAAACCTAAAAAGGCGGTTCAAAAAGCCAACTGAGTTCTCTTTTACCTAAAGCAGCAAAAGGCTTCCATTAGGTTTATAAGGAAAGTTTGACTTGAATTGGTCCAACTTAACCAAAGATTTGATCAAAATCAGAGAAAAAGAAGAAATACCATCCAGTTCTTGAAAGTTCTGTACTTGAAAGTCCTACAAGGAAGAAGGACAAAAAAAACTCGAAGAAAGAGAAAAGCAAGAAAAATAAAAAGAAAGAAAAGGGAGAAGAAGAAAGAAATGAATTTGGATACCAAACTTTTTATAAAGGCAAAGACTATCCCAATCAAGATCTAGATTAATGCCAAGAAGATGGGAGAGCACTCAAAGCTCTATCTTTTCATGCTCCCAGCTGCCTAAAGTTCAAACAAGAAACTTGTACTGTGAGGGTTTGTCCATTGTGTCACAGGGGCCTCAACTTACAAATGGCCTTCATTTAGCCCGTGTCCCTTATAGACCCTATTTCAAGCCTATCGAAAACCTGTTGATCTCTCTTGGCAGGTAGAGTCTATTAGTGGAGATAGTTTGAATAAGCATGCATATGAGATAGATAATATTCAAATTCAAATGAGACCTTTGGCCAAGTAATGTGTATATGCCTATCTGAAGTGCAACAGTTCTTGCTTAAATAAAAATAATTCCCGAAATAGTATGATAACTAGGGTTGTCATGTTATAGATATGTTAATTTGGAAAAATCAAGTCCTGAGGTAAATTGACATTGATTTGGCAAAGCCAACATTTGATTTAAAAAATATATATTTTTGTCACACGAAGCCTTCAAGTTAAGGGAAGTATGTTGAATCATCAAACCTCAAAGGACACATTAGGCAAAGTAAATAGTTATTGGCAAGGATGTAAATAGTTACCAACTGGTGTGATGAATCCTAGTATGAAATGGATATATCTCTGCTGCTTGGAGCCTCCATTATTTATGTTCTCAACATCTTGAAGATAAAAACCATAAATATGAAGTATCCTGTCATTCCAAAGAAAGAACTGAACAAGCATCTATAAGGAGTTAATGAGAATACTTCTGCTGATCACCTTGGTCTGTGAGTTGATGGAACCACTGTAAGTGTTATTCATGCATATCATGCATACATTAGCATATCACATGGCAATTTCTTGTATTGTATTATCTATCCTTTATCAAAGTGAACAACAGACACTCTATGAAGCAATCATAAAGAAGATACTGAATTAAAGAGGCATGGAAGAATCATTGCTTGATGAAGCTCTAGTCATTTTGCAAAAAGAAAGAAGAGATGTATGCTTATGCAAAGAACAAGACAAAATACAAACATCAATCAGAGCTTGCATGAGGAAAAGTATTGGTTTAAGCCTACACAAGGGGCATAGTTTCTCCATTTTAATTTTTGAGTTTATGCATATACAAAATATTTTCAAACTCACTTTAAAATATTTTGGCCCAGAATCCAAATCTAGTTTAGGATTGAGTATCCAAATCCAATTTAGGATCGAGTATCCAAATCCACTTTAGGATCGAGTATCCAAATCCTTTTAGGATCGAGTATCCAAAGCCTAAAATTCTGAAGTCGACACCAACAAAGCCATAACCAACAATCATCTTCCAATAGCCATATCAACAACACACAAACTCAACCAAAACCATCAACAACCAATATAATACTTGAGTAAACCTTAAAACAACTCAATCACAAACATCAAACACAAACACCACCATATAATACAACTCAAACTCACAACACCCACAACTCTTGTCTCTTCAATCCAAACCCAAAAATCAAAGTTATTAGGACAAAACACTTCTAACACACCAAAATAACCATAAACACATCTACAACAACCATCCAACAAACCCAAGAACACAAACTCAAAAGAAAACTAAGAAACAAGTTGGAAACTTACCAAAAGTGAAGAAAATCCTTAAAACTCCAACTTGATCTCTTGAAATCCTTCAATCTCTTGAGCTTGGAAGCAACAAAATCTCTTCTCCTTTGGTTGATAAGGGTGGCCGGCCAAAGAGAAGAAAAGAAGAAGATGAAAGAAAGAAGGAAAGAAAGAAAGTCAACACTCTTCTCTTTTAACCAAACCACTTTTCCCCAAATCACTCTCCACCATACATTTAAACAATATAATATTCAACCACTAACATCATCTTCCACTAACTTAAATAAATCCATTTAATTAATCAAAATATCTCTTTTGACTTATAAGACCCATTGACTTGTATTTATTGTTTTTATCTCCATATACATAACATATGCGCTTCTTTTTCCTCTTATCTTTTCACTAAATCAAATATAAACTTTAAATTATTTAATCCAATTTTCACAAATAAACATTCCAAATTTTTAGGGTATCATTAGGGATATTACAATTCTCCCCCTTTATAAAATAATTTCGTCCTCAAAATTACCTGTTCTCAAATATGGAACAACTGGGGATACTGGTCTCGCATCATTTGCTCACTCTCCCAAGTTGCCTCTTACTTAGCATGATTCTTCCAAAGAACCTTCACAAGTGGCACTTTCTTATTTTTCAACTCTTTCACTCCATGTGCTAAAATAACCACCGGTTCTTCTTCAAAAGTCAGATACGGACTCACCTCAATGGATTCCACTGACAAAATATGAGATGGGTCTGACCTGTACCTCCATAGCATAGAAACATGGAAGACATTGTGAATTTTGTCCAATCAGGCGGTAAAGCGAGTCTATAAGCAACTGGTCCAACTCTTTCCAGTACCTCGTAAGCTCTAATGAAACGAGGACTCAACTTTCCTTTGCGGCCAAATCTCAAAATTCTATTCCAAGGAGACACTCTCAGAAAAAACTTTATCTCTAACATTGAACTATATGTCTCTCCTCTTCAAATCTGAATAGGATTTCTGCCGATTTGAAGCTGCTTTCAACTGCTCCTGAATTATCTTCACTTTCTCTTTTGTTTCTTTAATGAAATCGGGACCAACCAACCTACCTTCTCCAATCTCATTCCAACATAGAGGTGTCCTGCATCTTCTACCATACAATGCCTCAAATGGTGCCATTCTAATACTTGACTGATGACTGTTGTTATGAGCAAATTCCATCAATGGTAAGAATTTGTCCCAACTTCCAGAGAAATCAATGATACAACTTCTTAACATGTCCTCTAAAATCTGTATCACTCTCTCTGACTGCCCATCTGTCTGCGGATGAAAAGCAGTGCTAAAGTACAATCGAGAACCCATAGCAGCATGCAAACTCTTCAAAAACCTTGAAGTAAACTGAGGATCTCGATCAGACACTAAAGAAATGGGGACTCCATGCAATCTCACTATCTCACTGATATACAGCTCAGCCAACTTCTCAAGAGAATAGTTCATCCGAACTGGAAGGAAATGAGCTACCTTCATCAACCGATCAACAATCACCCAAATTGCATCATGCTTCTTCTGAGTCAACGGCAAGCCAGTCACAAAATCCATTGTTACACACTCACACTTCCATTCAGGCACTGATAAAGGCTGGAGCAACCCCGAAGGAACTTGGTGCTCATCCTTTACTCTCTGACAAGTGAAACACTTGGATACAAGCTCTGCTATGTTCCTCTTCATACCTGACCACCAATAATATTGCTTCAAATCATGATAAATCTTGGTACTCCCAGGGTGTATAGCAAAAACTGATTGATGTGCTTCCTCCAAAATAATGTTTCTCAATCTGGTATCATCAGGAACACACAATCTATCTTTGTACCAAAGGTTGCCATCACTTCTCACATGAAAATCTTGGCTCTCTCCATTCGAAAAATCCAAAACAATTTTCTGAATTTTCTCATCTGCCAACTGAGCCTCTCTGACCTGATCCAACAAGACTGGCCTCAACTGCAACTGAGCCAGCAAAGCACCATCATCACATGATCAAAAACTAGCATGCAATGCTCTCAACTGAACAAGCAACGAGAGCGAATAAGCAGTCAAACCTGCTAAAGACTTCCGACTCAAGGCATCAGCAACAACATTTGCCTTACCAGGATGATAATCAATCAAACAGTCATAGTCTTTAATCAATTCTAACCACCGTCCTTGCCAAAGATTCAGCTCTCTCTAAACACCTAAGTTTTTCAAACTCTTATGATTCGTATAGATAAAACACTTCTCCCCATACAAGTAGTGTCGCCAAATCTTCAAAGCAAAAACTATGGCTGCTAACTCCAAATCATGCGTCGGGTAATTCAACTCATACGGCTTCAACTGCCGAGAAGTATAAGCTATAACTCTACCCTCTTGCATCAAAACACAACCTAAACCATTATGTGAAGCATTACTATAAATCACATATGGTTTATCTTCCACAGGCAAGGTAAGAACAAGAGCTTGAGTCAACATCTCTTTCAATTGTTCAAAGCTTGCTTGACACTGATCTGTCCACACAAATCTAACTCCCTTCCGAAGTAATCTGGTGAGTGGAGTAGCTATCAAAGAAAAACCCTTCATAAAGTGTCGATAATAGCCTGCCAAACCCAGAAAACTTCTAACCTCAGTCACTTACTTCGGTGGACTCCAATTCAAAATGGCCTCAACTTTACTTGGATCAACTCTAATACCATCTGCTAAAACTACATGACCCAGAAAAGTCACTTGATCAAGCCAAAACTCACACTTCGACAGCTTAGCATACGATTGCTTCTCTCTCAAAGTCTGCAATATGATCCGCAAATATCTATCATGATCCTCCTCATTACGCCAGTACACCAAAATATCATCGATGAAGACCACCACAAACTGATCCAAAAATGGTCTAAATACCCTGTTCATCAAATCCATAAAAGCTGCAGGTGCATTAGTCAATCCAAAAGGTATTACCAAAAACTCATAATGCCCATACCTCGTGCGAAAAGCTGTCTTAGGAACATCTTCCCCTCTGATTCTCAACTGATGGTACCCTGATCTCAAATCAATCATGGAGAAAACTGCTGCTCCCTTCAACTGATCAAAGAGATCATCTATCCGAGGCAAAGGATACTTGATCTTGATGGTCACTTTATTCAACTGCCTATAATCAATGCACAGTCTCAAAGTACCATCCTTCTTCTTCACAAATAAAATAGGAGCTCCCCACGGAGACACACTAGGGCGAACAAACCCTTTATCCAACAACTCCTGCAACTGCACCTTCAACTCTCTCAACTCAGCAGGTGCCATTCGATAAGGAGTAATAGAGATGGGAGTGGTACTAGGCAACAAATCGATACCAAACTCAACCTCTCTCTCAGGGGGTATCCCTGGCAACTCCTCGGGATACACATCTGTGAATTCAGCAACTGTGGGTATACTATTAAGTTGAGAAACCACTACTCTGGTATCGACAACATGAGCAAGATAAGCCTCACATCCCTTCCAAATCAACCTCTTAGCTGCAACAACTGAAACAAACTTGGATGCAAGTTGTCTCTGCTCACTAGATACCATAACACTTCTACCATCACCGGTTCTTAGGGTAACACACTTCTTCTGACAATCTACTACAGCTCCATGCTTAGACAACCAATCCATGCCTAAGATTAAATCATACTCCTTAAAAGTCATTTCAATCAAATCACCAAGAAACTCTTCATCTTGAACAACAACTGGACTATCTCAATGCACCTTACTGACCACAACACTATGCCCTAAAGGATTTGTCACCAAGACACCAAATCCTAGGGACTCAGAATGCAATTCAGACACAGGCAAGATGGATGCACTTATATATGAATGCGTAGATCCTGGATCAATCAAAGCAAGAACTGAAATACCAAATAAAGAGAATGTACCCGCAATGACGGTTGAAGCATCCGGCTACCTCTGCATCACATACACTCGCTGAGATGGCCCAGCCTCATCTGGTCTACTACCTCCAGATGTAGAGCCTCCTCTCTGACTGAACCCAGGTCTACCACCTCTACTGAAACCTCTGCTACTATGACCTCCTCTCACACTAGGTCGAGAAACTGCAGAATAAGTCTGCATATCCTCCTGTAGCTCGAGACAATCACTGATGAAATGGTCTGGAGACCTGCATCTTAAACATACTCCCGAAGTACCCCTCCACCAACATTCACCTCCGTGTGCTCTACCACAATGAACACAAACAGGTGGAACAGACCTCTGAGCCACTGGGGTCGGTGCACTATCCACAGAAACTGTAGGTCTCAATCTTTGCCTCTGATGTGGTACTGACCTAAAAGGCTGCCTCTGGCCCCTACTGAAACTCTGAAAATGACCTCCTCGGCCTCTCTTTGCAGATGAAGACCCTGCCTCAAACTAGGGTCTCCCAACTCTGGTCTCCTCCTCAGTAGCAGCTGCTGCAATAGCTTGTGCTCTCTTAACACTCCGGGCCGCTGCAACAAGCTGGGAAAGATCCTGATACTGGGAACGAGCAACAATACACATAATAGAGGGACTCAACGCTTCCTCAAATCTCCTATACCGGTCTATCTCATCTGAAATAGAAGAGACAGCAACAAAGAGAGAAGAACAGCAACAGCTTTTTGGAGAGCGAAGGAAACCACAAACAGAAGAATCAAAATAACCAAAGAAGAAGGCAGAATCCATACTGTCTTCACATTATTCATCCAAAATTGAATTTTTTTGGTGGAACCAATGACGGAGGTTTGATCTTTAATCATAAGTTATTCATGCTCACAGTAGCTTCGTTTCTTTGATTAATAAGAGAATGCATGCAGTAACATGATCCTTGAACATGTAGTAACTCGATCTTTGAACATGTAATAAATATATCTTTATTTCAATAACTTTAATTGTTTGCTTTATTTAACACATTGATAAGTTGTTATTCATAACCCCACATGCACCTTTCATAAAAAACATAAAACTATCCAGTATCCATCGAGGATTTAAATTAATTGTTAGAATCTATTTTGTTTACTTTACATCAAGAACAGCAAATTATTTTATTGAAACTCAAAACCTTAAAATATTTTTATCCAAAAGCTTAAACGATTTCATTATTAAATCCAAAATATTCATAATTTTTTCAAAACCGTAATATATTTTTCTAAACCCAAAATTATGTTTTTAAGGTTGTAAGTTAAACACAAAAACCCTAATTCCAAACTCTAAATTCCAAAACCCTAATTTTCAAACCCTAATTCCAAACTCAGAATTCCATAACCCTAGTTTCAAAAACCCTCAAAACCTTAATTCAAAACCCTAATTTCAAAACCCTAATTACAAGACCCTAAGTTCCAAAACCCTAAGTTCCAAAAAACCCTAAATTCTTTAAAACCCTAAACTTATATATTTATTGCTTTATTTAATTTTAGAGTTGATTATGTAGTTTATTTAATTTCTCATGGATGGATATTTTCTTTATTATAATGATTATTGTTTGTTTGTTTTGGTATTAAAATTGTAAGAGGTATGTTTCCACTTTGTGGGTACCTCATTAATTAATTTTCATGTAATTTAAATTACTTTTATATTCTGGACCAATGTAAAGGACATATTTCCACCTTTCGATGGGTGTCCTATTTAGTTTAGACATGAACGATGTAAGGACATATTTCCATCCTCGGATGGGTGTCCATTTATTTGCTTTGTTTGGACATTGTTTTGATTTTAATATAATGATGCTTTATTTTAATTGTTGCATGTAATATGGATAATATTATTATATTTAAGAATTTTATAATATTAAGACCTACAAAGGAGGCCGGTTTTAATGAACTGGGCGTTGTGGGGGTACTGGGCCATTTCTCACCTTCCCCACATGTACCCAACTTTTTAAACCCATTAGGGGGTTGGGGATTCCTTAGAAATTGAGTCATCCACCCCTTTCTTTTTCCTGACCTGTCCGGGTGGCGACTTTGTTTTCTACGGGCTTAGGCCCATGTTCTCTAAAGCCCTGAGCCTAAACAGTGTCGAAGTCGCTAGAACCATTTCACCTGGGGTGGAGGCAAAAATCCCCGCTCTCAGTGGTGACTCCACTGGGAATAAGAGAAGTTGATTCGGTTGGTCTTTTTATTATTCTATTCTTTCTTATATGATATTATCCAATTCATCATTTAGATTGCATTATGTGCGTGAGTTAGGACGCTCGTGTTACCCGTGTTTTGTTATGTAAGGGATACCATATTTTCACTTAAGGTATGGAGATCGAGCATGGCATAACCACTCATAGCCTCGTACCACTTGGTATATACTTGCTATAAGAACCTAAGCCTTTTAACCTAAAGACTAAAGATCATGTAATTGGCCTAGTTACTTTCCTTAGGTTTTACCCCAAATGCTTGTTGTTTGACTATGGTTAATTTATCTTGGCTTAAATCATGGCTTATTTGGTTTGTTCTTTTTCTAATATGACCTAAGTACATTGTAAGCTCAAAATAAATTTTTTCTTTAAAGTCCAAAAGACCAAAGCAATTTTAAAAAAATTTTCAATGGTCTTTGGATATAAAACATTTCCAAATTAAAAATTCTTTTTTCATAACCCAAATACAAAGCCCAAAATCCATTATTTCTAAAATCTTTTAGCAATGGGCTTAAAAACAAAATTGTTTTTATCCAACCCTTTCTTACAAAGAGCTTGCAAATTATTTAGGTCAATTATGAAATACCAAAAATCAATTGTGAGCCTAGTTTATACTAAGAGTTATTAATCATGGGCTTGTTTTTAGCATGAATCATTAGTTACTTTTTTCAAGTGAGAAATCTATTTATAATAATCCTTTTAATTTAGTTTTAATCCAACATAGCATAAAAGCTACTATTAGTTGGTTGAATGGATTAAACCTAATTAATGGGAATTATCATGGACTAATTTCCATTTTTGAAAATATAACTATTGGTTGAAACGTCTGAGGGAATTATTCAAAAACAAGATACCCCATGCTGGTATTTTATTAACCATATGCCTAGGAAAAGAGACTCGCCATTCGTGTGTGGATGTTATAAGGTTGGAAGGGACATTCTACTTGTCTTTGTTGATTGTTTGTGCATACATGCATACATACATTTGCATCTCATATCTTTGATCTTTTCTGGCTCACAGCCCTAGATTACGAGAGTACAAAAGCTTACGACAATCTGACCTATGCCGAAGATAAAGAATCTAGCATCAACTCAATCACTTGCTTGCCAAAAGCAATGGAGCTCAAACAAATTCAAAGAATGGTGGATGATGCCATCAATGCCAAGATGGAAGAAATAAAAGTGGCCCTAACTGAGACCATGAAGAACCAATTGGATGCGATTTTAGGAAATCATACCGAAGCATCTGCTAGCACTAAGAAGCCAAAGGACAAAGGGAAGGCTAAAGTTGGTGAAGTGGTTTTTGATGATGATAAGGTGATCATTGATGATTATGATGATTGGGCTCAATACTTCCAAGATCCTTAAGATAAAAATGAGCCAAAGGTTGTTGAGAAGACAACTTTTGAAAAGACTGAAAATTTTGATGTTGTGAAGATGATTGCTGACCTAGAAAAGAAATTTGAGAAGAAACTGAAAATCAAAGAGATGTCCGATATCGACAAATTATTTGAACAAGATGAGGAGGTCCCTTATAAGTTCAAGATGCCATTCTTTGCAAAGTTCAATGGTACTAGAAACCCCTATCTCCATGTGAAGCAGTACATCACTGTTATGCAGTCTGCTCGAGCTACTAAAGCTCAAACTCTGAGGTATTTCATGCTCTCACTGGGCTCTGTTGTACAAAATTGGTTCAACAACTTAGAGAAAAGTACTCAAAAAGATTGGGATATGTTATACAAGGCTTTCATTCAGCAATATGGGTACAATGTCGAGCTGGAAGTTACCTTAATGGAAGTGGAGTCCATTAGATAAAGGCCAAACGAAAATTTTGTGGACTATGTGAAAAGGTGGAGAAATAAGGCTACTTTGCTGAAGAAGAGGCCCGATGAATCTGATAAAATAAGGATGATTGTAAGAGGGGTATTGCCTAGTCTTCATGAAAGGATGTCTCATACACTCATCCGTGATTTCAAAGATCTTCTTCAAGCTGGTCCATAAATTGAAGAATGGGACAAAGAGAAGAACCATTTTTCAACAAGAAGGAACGAGAAAGGAAACTACCAGTCGGGTAATCAAAGCACGTAAAAAGAAGTTGATGTTAATGCCACTGGTGAAGGAAATAAAAGACAATTTCAAAAATGGGAAAACCTCTATCTTTGGTTTTTAGGAAGCTACAAAAGAAAGGATTATTATAACCATTGGCTCGTCGACCACTACATAATCACCTGCCACCAAACTTCAATGCCGAGGCCTTCTGTCAATTTCATCAAATGCAACAGCATTAGACGGATAAATATGCTCGTTTAAGGCATGAGATCCAAGATTTCATTAACAGTGGTAAGCTACCCTAGCCAGATAATCCCAATACCAAAAGTAATCCTCTGCCTAGGTTCAACAAAGTACCACCACCAGCAACTTTCAAGGTATGAGGAGGATTGGAGGAAGATCTTGTCTTATCCTCCTTTCAAGATGGGAATAATGAAGATGTGAAAGGAGAAGAAGCATAACTCAACAAACTTCCCTTGGATTGTTTGTTTTTCTTATTTTCTTTATTTGGTATTTTATGGAACAATCGTGTTTTTCAAATTTAAAGTTATTTGAAAAAATTACTTTCATTAAAATTTTTTGGTCTTTGTTCATTTTGGTGCTCAACCAATAAGGAATCTAGCTTGATAATTCATGAATTAATATATTTATGCATCATGACTTGAATGACTTTACTAGGCGAGGGAATTGCTCTATAGCATTGAGTTGTGTATCCTTACTTAGAGAGGGCTCCTGCATAATTACCTTTGTCTAGGTCCTAGTCAGTCTTAGAACATACTTTGATAAACTTTCGAGGCGAAATTAACTCTTCTTATTTAAGAGAGAAATGATCTAGGCATTGTTTGGTTAGCCAGCAACTAGTATCGACCCAATTAAATATCAATCCCTAGTTGTCCCTTTGAGCCTTCATAAAATTTTAGATTTCTTTTCATTGTCTTACAAACCCCGATAACCTACCTTGAGCTGTTGTGATACTTTTGACAAGTCTTATGATCAATAAGATGAAGATACAAGAAGATCAAAGAAAGAAATGAATAGTCAAGAAATGAAGATAGTTGAAGTTCTCAAGACCATAAAGGTAGTTGATGTTTTCAAGACCATGAGGGTAGTTGAAGTTCACCTAATATCTCCAATCTATCAAGATAACATCAGAGTAAGAAATTATTTATCCCTATTAAAGGAAATTTATGTCACTCCACTAATCCATTATAAGAAGCCCAAGTTGGTACAAACAAGAAAACTCTTTTAGATCTAGAAAAAAAAGGGGGGAAAGAAGAAAAAGAGAAAAAAAAAGAAGAGGAAAAAAAAGAAAAAAAGAAAAAAACCTAAAAAGGCGGTTTAGAAAGCCAACTGAGTTCTCTTTTACTTAAAGCAACAAAAGGCTTCCATTAGGTTTATAAGGAAAGTTTGACTTGAATTGGTCCAACCTAACCAAAGATTTGATCAAAATCAGAGAAAAAGAAGAAAGACCATCCAGTTCTTGAAAGTTCTGTACTTGAAAGTCCTACAAGGAAGAAGGACAAAAAAACTCAAAGAAAGAGAAAAGCAAGAAAAATAAAAAGAAAGAAAAGGGAGAAGAAGAAAGAAATGAATTTGGATACCAAACTTTTTATAAAGGCAAAGACTATCCCAATCAAGATCTAGATTAATGCCAAGAAGATGGGAGAACACTCAAAGCTCTATCTTTTCATGCTCCCAGCTGCCTAAAGTTCAAATAAGAAACTTGCAGTGTGAGGGTTTGTCCATTGTGTCACAGCGGCTTCAACTTACAAATGGCCTTCATTTAGCCCGTGTCCCTTATAGACCCCATTTCAAGCCTATCAAAGACCTGTTGATCTCTCTTGGCAGGTAGAGTCTATTAGTGGAGATAGTTTGAATAAGCATGCATATGAGATAGATAATATTCAAACTCAAATGAGACCTTTGGCCAAGTAATGTGTATATGCCTATCTTAAGTGCAACAGTTCTTGCTTAAATAAAAATAATTCCCGAAATAGTATGATAACTAGGGTTGTCATGTTATAGATATGTTAATTTGGAAAAATCAAGTCCTGAGGTAAATTGACATTGATTTGGCAAAGCCAACATTTGATTTAAAAAATATATATTTTTGTCACACGAAGCCTTCAAGTTAAGGGAAGTATGTTGAATCATCAAACCTCAAAGGACACATTAGGCAAAGTAAATAGTTATTGGCAAGGATGTAAATAGTTACCAACTGGTGTGATGAATCCTAGTATGAAATGGATATATCTCTGCTGCTTGGAGCCTCCATTATTTATGTTCTCAACATCTTGAAGATAAAAACCATAAATATGAAGTATCCTGTCATTCCAAAGAAAGAACTGAACAAGCATCTAGAAGGAGTTAATGAGAATACTTCTGCTGATCACCTTGGTCTGTGAGTTGATGGAACCACTGTAAGTGTTATTCATGCATATCATGCATACATTAGCATATCACATGGCAATTTCTTGTATTGTATTATCTATCCTTTATCAAAGTGAACAACAGACACTCTATGAAGCAATCATAAAGAAGATATTGAATTAAGGAGGCATGGAAGAATCATTGCTTGATGAAGCTCTAGTCAATTTGCAAAAAGAAAGAAGAGATGTATGCTTATGCAAAGAACAAGACAAAATACAAACATCAATCAGAGCTTGCATGAGGAAAAGTATTGGTTTAAGCCTACACAAGGGGCAAAGTTTCTCCATTTTAATTTTTGAGTTTATGCATATACAAAATATTTTCAAACTCACTTTAAAATATTTTTGTCCATAATCCAAATCTAGTTTAGGATCGAGTATCAAAATCTAATTTAGGATCGAGTGTCCAAATCCACTTTAGGATCGAGTATCCAAATCCAGTTTTGCATCGAGTATCCAAATCAAGTTTAGGATCGAGTATCCAAATCAACTTTAGGATTGAGTATCCAAATCAACTTTAGGATTGAGTATCCAAATCCTATTTAGGATCAAGTATCCAAATCCAGTTAGGATCGAGTATCCATATCCAGTTTAGGATCGACTATCCAAATCCAGTTTAGGATCGAGTATCCAAGTCCACTTTAGGATTGAGTATCCAAATCCAGTTAAGATCAAGTATCCAAATCCAGTTTAGGATCGAGTATCCAAGTCCACTTTAGGATTGAGTATCCAAATCCAGTTAGGATCGAGTATCCAAATCTAGTTTAGGATCGAGTATCCAAGTCCACTTTAGGATCGAGTATCCAAATCCAGTTAGGATCGAGTATCCAAATCCAGTTTAGGATTGAGTATCCAAATCTAGTTTAGGATCGGGAATCCAAATTACCCTTAAGTCTAGAACTTACCCCAAATCCAAATATCCATCCTCATCCAAAATCTGCTCAAAGTCATGTTGCTTTTCATGCTCTTCTACTGAAAGTCTCAGATCGCTCAAGCAGGAGGCAAACTGTAGACCCTTAATTTTGACCCTAATTTGATATGGTCCTAATTAAAGGATGTCAAAATAAATTCAATCCAGTTTACAACTTTTAATAAGTCTGTTCAATTTTAAAATTCACAAACTCAACTACAAAAACCTAAACCAAGTTTTTTTTAGAAGGTCCGGTCTAAAAAATTAAAAAATGAGAAATTAGTTCAAGTTCAAAGGCCCAAGTGACATGAAACCTTGGCTTATGTCGACCTGGAGGCCCCAGATCGACATGAGCATGCCTCTTGTCAAACTGGGCAGCCCAAGGTCGACATGAAGTTGGTCTCATGTCGACCTAGGGCAACCAAGTCAACATGGGTTCAATAACTTTCCTAATTCAACTATAATTTTTTTAAGGACTGATTAATACTAGATTAAGGATTCTGAGTGAGGTTAGGGCCTATAAATATTAACGTTTCAGAATTTAAAGAGGGGGGAGGAAGATTAGAAGGAGGAGGAACATTAATAAGGGTAGCAAAAACATTAAAACATAAGAGACGGCAATAAATAGAGAAGAACAGCAGCAACTTTTTGGAGAGTGAAGGAAACCACAAACAGATAAATCTAAACAACAAAAGAAGAAGGCAGAATCCATATTGTCTGCACATTGTTCATCCAGAAAGTAATTTTTTTGGTAGAACCAACGATGAAGGCTTGATCTTTAATCATAAATTATTCATGCTCACAGTTGCTTCGTTTCTTTGATTAATAAGAGCATCCATGCAGTAACATGATCCTTGAATGTACAGTCACTCGATCTTTGAACATGCAATAAATTTATCTTTGTTTCAATAACTTTAATCATTTGTTTTATTTAACACATTGATCAGTTGGTATTCATAACCCCATATGCATGTTTCATAAAAAACATAAAACTATCCAGTATCCATCGAGGATTTAAATTAATTGTTAGAATCTATTTTGTTTACTTTACATCAAGAACCGTAAATTATTTTATTGAAACTCAAAACCTTAAACTATTTTTATCCAAAAGCTTAAACCATTTCATAACTAAACTCCAAAATATTGATAATTTTTCCAAAACCATAATTTATCTTTCCAAACCAAAAATTATGTTTTAAGGTAGTAAGTTAAACCCAAAAACCCTAATTCCAAACTCTAAATTCCAAAACCCTAGTTTCAAAAAAACCTAATTTTAAAACCCTAATTCCAAACTCTAAATTTCATAACCCTAGTTTCAAAAACCCTCAAAACCCTAATTCAAAACCCTAATTACAAAACCCTAATTTTAAAAACCTAAGTTATAAAACCCTAAGTTCCAAAAAACCCTAAATTCTTTAAAACCCTAAACTTATATATTTATTGCTTTATTTAATTTTAGATTTGATTATGTAGTTTATTAGATGTTTTGATGGTTGATTTATTTAATTTCAACACTTGATTTATTTAATTTATCATGGATGGATATTTTCTTTATTATTATGATTATTATTTGTTTGTTTTGGTATTAAAATTGTAAGAGGTATGTTTCCACTTTGTAGGTACCTCATTAATTAATTTTCATGTAATTTAAATTGCTTTTATATTTTGGAGCAATGTAAAGGACATGTTTTCACCTTTCGGTGGGTGTTCTATTTAGTTTAGACATGAACGATGTAAGGACATGTTTCCATTCTCGGATGGGTGTCCATTTATTTGCTTTTTTTGGACATTGCTTTGATTTTAATATAATGATGATTTATTTTAATTGTTGCATGTAATATGGATAATAATATTATATTTAAGAATTTTATAATATTAAGGCCTGCAAAGGAGGCCGGTTCCAATGAACCGGGCGTTGTGGGGGTGTTGGGCCATTTCTCACCTTCCCCACACGTACCAAACTTTCCGAACCCATTAGGGGATTGGGGATTCCTTAAGAATTGAGTCATCCAGCCCTTTCTTTTTTTTGGCCCATTCGGGTGGTGACTCCATTTTCTCCGGGCTTAGGCCTGTGTTCTCTAAGGCCCCGAGCCTAAACAGTGCTAAAGTCGCAAGAACCATTCCACCGGGAGTGGGAGCGAAAATCCCCGCTCACAGTTAGGTGTGTACTATAGTTTGTTTGTTCCACCAAAGTTGTTGGATGAAAATTTTGGGTGAGCAAAATTAAGGCAATGCATTCACTGCCTTTGTATAATTCTTTTTCCTTTGTTGCTTTCGTCCTCCTTGATTTCTTTTCTTTTTCTTCCCTATTTTTCTATGGTTTATGCCTCAAGTCTCAGGAAAAATTAAATTTCCAAAGTTTCTTTTCCAAAATTGCCACCCCCAGTCCATGTGTTTAATACTATTATTTATAGAAAAATAAAAAGACATAATCCTATTTTAATAAGGAAATACCAAGCGTTTAGGAAAATTACAAAAATGGGTAAAATAAGGTTTGGTTAAAAATTGACATTGTGCCAGCTGCTGGGCCTGCGAGGATTGCTGCGGGCTGGCACACAAATTTTGCTGGTAAAAATTGCTTGCGGACTGGGTGAACTGGGCAAGCCCAGTTGATATCTGCGGCGAATTAGGCAGTGCCCAATTCACCGTAGATACTTCCTGCGGTGAATTGGGCAGTAACCAATTCACCGCAGATATTTGTTGCGGCGAATTATGCAGTGCCCACTTCACCACAGATACTTGCTGCAGCGAATTAGACAGTACCCAATTCGCCGCAGATATTTGCTGCGGTGAACTAGGCAAGCCCAGTTTGCTACCTCGCGTCGCTTGCCAATCCTTCCTATTTTTTAACTTTTTTATTATTTTTTATTATTAAAAATAACTATTAAATATTATAAAGATAAATATTATAAATAGTAAACAAAAAAATATAAAAATATCATACTGGATTGGGTAAAAATGAAGGGTCTACAATAAGGCATACCAGATCGGGTGTTCATAACTTCATCCTCTTCAGGTTCGAACCAAGTGCACTCCTTCTTCTTTCACTCAGAATCATCATCACTATTAGTTGAGTCCCAAAATTCACTTACCATATAAATGCCTACTTACTTCTTAACTTCATCTAGCTCCATCTTGCTAAGGGTCACTTCTTCTTTGGTTGTCTCTTTGTGAGCGTGGATTTTTTTCCCCACTCCCACGTGGAATGGTTCTTACGACTTTGGCACAACTAGGCTCAAGACCTTTAGAGAACATGGTCTAAGCCCAAAGAAAAAGGAGTCACCACCCAGACGGTCTAAAAAAAAAGGGGTGGATGACTCAATTCCTAAGGAATCTCCAACCCCTTAATGGGTTCGAAAAGTTGGGTACTTGTGGGGAAGGTGAGAAATGGCCCAGCACCCCCACAATGCCCGATTTTTTAGAATTAGCCTTCTTTATAGGTCTTAATATTATAAAATTCTTAATTAATACAATATTATCCATACTACATACAACCATAAGAATAAACAAATACTTTATTAAAATCACCACAATGTCTAAACAAAACAAAGAAATAGGCACCCATCCATGGATGGAAACATGCCTTTATAATTGTCCAATGTCCAAAAGAAAATAAATAAAATAGGATACCCACCAATTAGTGAAAATGTATCCTTTACATTGATCCAAAACTAGAGCATAAATTAAATTACATGATGCTCAATACATTAGGTACCCAAAACATGGAAACATACCTCTTACAATTTCTTGAAACCAAAACAAATCAATAAAAATAACCAACCATTCATCATAAATAAATTATTCATCAAAGATATAAATAAACTATTAATAAAAATTTATGATAAACATGCTTCTAATTTAAATAAAGCAAATAGAGATACAAGTTTAGGTTAATGTCTCAATTTAGGATTTCTTAATTAACATTTAGGGTTTTGGGATAATAACACAATTATTATTATTACTTAAAAAACTTAGGCTACTGTGGATTATAGAAAAAAAAAATTGATTAGGGTTTTGTAGTTCTAAGAAAGTAATAGGGTTAGGTTAATTAAATTAGGGTTTAGGGCTAATATTATGCAATTAGGTTTTAGTGTTTTTGAAAAACTAATCAAGGTTTTATATGAATTAAGTCACTGTGAATATTTTTTCCTAGTCTTAAAAGCTACGGTGAGGTTTTATATAGAAAAGCTTTAATGTGATTCTGAGTAACATGTTGATTAAATAACCATAAGATGAAAACAAATAAACAATCCGTGCCAAACAAGTTTACTAGTTGCATTTATTATGACTTATCAAAATAATAATCTGCACTTCTCATAACCTAACACATAAACTATGTTTAGAAGGAATTACCTACTATGATTTTAATTAAGTGAAGAATGAACTCTTTAAATGTTTAAAACAATTAAAACATATAGTATTTATTTAATTTAAACCATACCGTTGCTTGTTGGCTCTACCAAAATTATTTGAACGAGAATTCTGGATGAGCTTGTCACACCAAGGCAGAAGACTTGCTTGCTTTCTTGTTGCTTTATTGTTGCTTGTCTCCTTTTGAATTTCCAAAGTCCAGTCCTAAATCAATTTGTAATATCCTAAAGTATACCCTAAAAGTGTTGGGATTACTGTTGTACTTGGATTCAATGTGTGTGTTGAAGAGAAAAGAAAAAGAAAGTCAAAAAGAAATTGTGTGTGGTGGAGATTTAAATGGTATAATTGTTATTATTGTTATTATTATTATTATTATTATTATTATTATTATTATATATATATAAGATAAGAACGAAGGAAGGATGGAGAACCTTCCTTCTTCCTCTTCTTCTGTTTCTTCTTCGTGGACAAGAGAGCACGAGAGAGAGAGAGAGCACGAGAGAGAGAGAGAGAGATTGATCTTCATCAAATTTCTTAAGGATTTTAAGAGTATTGAAGATGGAGATGAAGATTTGGCAAGCTATATAGGTAAGTACACATTTCTTGAATGAATTTTATTGATTATACATATATATAAGTATATACCTTCTTGTGTGGTTTTCTTTTGGATTGAGGTTATGTTGGGTATGATTGGTGTGTAAAATGATGATAACAAGAGATTTAAGTATGTAAATGTGTGGAATTGATATCTAAGTGATGATGAGTTGAGAAAATTGTGAGGAAAATGATGAAATGTTGAATTAGAGTTTGGTTTAGATGAATTTCGAAGTGTTTGGTCTATGAATTATTGAAGGACACGGCCAAGTTATGGGAGACACGGCCAAGTTAGGGTAAATTTGGCCGTGTTGGATGAGTTTTGGAGAGACACGGCCACTGGCTTGGCCGTGTCCCTTGCCTGTGTTTGTTACTGTCTGATTTATGTTGAGAGACACGGCCGTGTCCCTTGCCCGTGTCTGGTACTGGATTGTTGTGTTGAGAGACACGGCCACTGGCTTGGCCGTGTCCATTGCCCGTGTTTGCTACTGCTTGTATTGGTGTTGAGTGACACGGCCACAAGCTTGGCCGTGTCCCTTGGGCGTGTTGGCTACTGGATGTTTATATTGGGAGACACGGCCACAAGCTTGGCCGTGTCCCTTGAGGGTGTTTGCAAATGTGTTTGTTATTTGGTCTTCAACATTGTTGGATCTTCAAATGTCTTTTGTACCTAAACACACTTAAAACAATAATGATCCAACCAAATGTATATGGAGGATTCTAAGTTCTTGAATAAGGTAAATTGTTATGTATGAATATATCAATGATAATATAGGAAATGTGGAAGATATAATGATCAATGAAAAAGTATGTGCAATGTCATTGATTATGTATACTTGAGTGATGAATTGAATTGATCAATATGATTTGATGATAACGTTGATATTATATGAACCATGTTAGGTTTTATGCATTGTCAATCTCATAAATTGTATTGTACTATATGTAGATTGAGGATGCATATGAATAATGGCATGTTGTGTATAATGTGGAATATCATGAGATCATTGATGATGAATTACTTTAATGTTATGATTGAAGCATGCCTATATGGTATGATTGATTCATGATATGTTTGTGTAGTAATGTAATTGATGTTGCATATATCAATGATGAAACTTGAAATGTGATTTGAGATATAATGTGATATAAAGCCATTGTTCTTGGCAATGATGACTCAAATGTAATATAAAGCCATTGTGATTGGCTAAGGTGATGCAATTGAAAGAAATAAGGCATGTTTGCCTAAATGATGATGAGAATTGAGAATAGAAATGATAATGAAATAATAAATGAATTGTGTGACTAATGTGTTAATCCATTTTCAGAGTTTGTTGTTGGTGGCATGCCTATTAGTAATAATCTCTTGAAGTTAGGTTGGATTTGATCCTTGAAGCCAAGTTGGGTTGAAGTTTAACATGTTTTACTCCCCTTGAAGCTTGGTTGGGTCTAATCCTTGAAGCCTAATTGAGATGTTACAACCCTTGAAGCTAGGTTGGGTTTGGTTCTTGAAGCCAAGTTGGGTTGATACTTAGCATGCTTTGTTCCCCTTGAAGCTTGGTTGAGCCTAATCCTTGAAGCCTAGTTGGGTCTATGATAATGATAAATGTGATGAATAAACCAAAGCATTACTCTGAAAATTGAATGGCATATTAGTGTGTCTTGGGCCCATGCTTGTCTTTGTGTAATGTGAGTCATGAATGGTAACATGATTGATAAATAAGATATATGGAAACAATGTTGAAACAAATGAATAATGAGATCTATGAATGCTTTTGATGGAAATGTGTTTCATGATTAATGAATTGTGAATAAAGTGATGTTATGAAGTATGAGTTTGTAATATATGTATTGATTTTGTTGAGATATGAGGTTATGGAATTGTTGTATCATGTGTAACATGTTTGTGAATGTAGAATTTGTGAGAATTGTTCTTTTAAAGGTTTGAATGGTGTTTGTTGTGATTATATATACATATATATGTGTATATGAAATAGAAAGGGTAGGTATTGTGTTGTGAATATGCTATGTAATGATGTATTTAATTTATGAGATTAGTGGCAATATATGAAGAATCCATTGAGAAAGGAAAAAGTGGTAAGAAAACAATAAAACATGATGCTAAAATTATAAGGTATGATTATTTTGTAATGTATATTTTATTATTTATTTGTACTACTAAGCTCTCGGGCTTAGCGCGGTTGTGTAATCGCGCAGGTATTTATGCGGATGATCTGGATGCTTAGCTGCTATGCCACGAGAAAAGTATGAGTGTCTCGAGACCAACTAGAAGGTGATGCATACATGTATGATTTTAATTATGTTTTATTTTTGATAACAATAATGATTCTTATAAATGTTTCTTAAATTAATATAATATTGCTTGACCTTGGATAAAGATTTTTAAATAGAAACTAAAAGTGACATTCTTATACTTTATATACGCATTGTATGTATACCAAGTATATGTATAGTGCTTATATAGAGTATGGGGTGTTACAGTTATTTTGGTATCAGAGCTTAGGTTCGAGATTCTCGGCCTAAGTGAAATTTAAAAGAAAATTTTTTGAAGAGTTTAAATAAGAAGTGAAAAGAAGATTTTTGAAATGCAATTGGTAAGACATGCATATGCATTCACATCTAGGTTGGTCTCGAACGTGGCATTATGTGAATTGTGATGTATTTGAATTACATGAAAGAAATGATAGTGTATAAATGAGGTTTCATATAAAAGCAAATTTTGAAATGTTGATAATTAAGAGATGAGTGTGATACAAAGAAATGATATGGAAGGTATAAGTAAAAAGTTTGATTATTGACATGTGTATGATATTTAAAGAAATGGCTAGAAGAATTAAGTGGGAAATGAGTTAGAAACAAATTAAGATTAAAGTATGTGATCTATCCTCTATTGTTTGAATCTCTTTCTAATAAACTTTATGGTTGGATTTATAGAAAGAGGAAATATTGTTGGATGGGTAATATGAAAAGATATATTATGTAAATGCAAAGAGTACAGTGAACTATTGAATGATTTGATTGGTATAGATTAATTGTGATAATGTAAGGTGTCGATATGTAAAGTTAAGGTTATGTTCAAAAGAAAAAGAGATGACGTTGGTTAAGTACAAATATACATTGGTGTTATTTGTATTGCTATTTTAATGCAAACATGGTGATTTCACTATTAGAAATGTGATATGCTTGAATTTTGTGAAAGCTCATGTTAATGGTGGAGATATGAGATATTTAGATTTTCTTTGGAATAAGTTTAATAATTGTGAAACGTATATGTTTTGATGTTACTTTGTGGTATATACATATAAGATGTTTTAAAGTTAATATGAATAGTAGGAGATGAATAAATTGAAGTTTGAGTAAATTAGTAAGTTGGAAATTTATAGTTTTCATGGAATGTGGATGAAGATCAATGAAGTATTGATAGTTTAATGTATTTAATACATGAGATATATGAAATGAATATTAGTGCTCATGAAAGTATTATGAATTGGGAGATGTGATTGATAGTAGGAAAATTTGGTGTGAAATGAAAGAAAAGGAATTGAGCAAAAGAAAATGAGTTACTTTAAGTAATTTGATTGGGAAGGATGAAAAATGACTATGAAAGATGTGTTAAAGATATTTATAAACAAATGTAAGAGAGATATCACATTGGAAATGTGATTAAGTTCCTTGTGAAATAATATTATAAGTACAGTATGTATATTTATTGAAGTTAATGAATAACTTAAGTTATGGTAAACAAATGAGAATGATAATAGTTAAAGGAAAGTGATAAATATTAAATTCGTATAAATTATATGCAGAAGGGAAATTCAGTAAATTGCATAATTATGTGTTTGTATAAAGAGGATTGTGAAATGAACTTTTCGATATGAATGTGACCTATGAAGGTGTATATAATATGTTTATTATTTTATATCATTAAATGTTTAATGGTATTAGAAGTAAGAATGGACCTGGGTAATATTGAACAGTGAAATTGTTATGGCAATAATTAAATTGAGGTATATTAATTGTACATGGTGAGAAACAAGCTTAAGAGAGTAAGAATTTAGTTATCCATTGAAGTTGTTTATTTTGAAAGTGATGGTAAGAATGGAATAAACAATGCTAAGATATTGATTAATGATTTTTGAGGTTAAAGTTAAGAGAATATCTATAAAGAGTTAAAGTGATAATCTGACTTTAGTACAAAGATAAAATGTATTGGAGATGTTATGAGATATCTTGATTGCTTTGTTGAGAAAGTAATAAGAGGTAAAGATATATATATATATATATACCTATACAATGATGAATTATGAATTTCAGAGAAGATGATTATCTCTAAGGGGGAGAGTAGAAGATATGTGATTTGATAAAACTATATTGTAAGATACGATTATCTTCATATGGAAATTAAAATGGTAAATTGTTCTAAATGGGTTGTTATTATACTGGATAATTTCGAGGACGAAATTATTTAAGGGGGAGAGAATTGTAATATCCTAAAGTATACCCTAAAAGTGTTGGGATTACTGTTGTATTTGGATTCAATGTGTGTGTTGAAGAGAAAAGAAGAAGAAAGTCAAAAAGAAATTGTGTGTGGTGGAGATTTAAATGGTATAATTGTTATTATTGTTATTATTATTATTATTATTATTATTATTATTATTATTATTATTATATATATAAGATAAGAACGAAGGAAGGATGGAGAACCTTCCTTCTTCCTCTTCTTCTGTTTCTTCTTCGTGGACAAGAGAGCACGAGAGAGAGAGAGAGCACGAGAGAGAGAGAGAGAGATTGATCTTCATCAAATTTCTTAAGGATTTTAAGAGTATTGAAGATGGAGATGAAGATTTGGCAAGCTATATAGGTAAGTACACATTTCTTGAATGAATTTTATTGATTATACATATATATAAGTATATACCTTCTTGTGTGGTTTTCTTTTGGATTGAGGTTATGTTGGGTATGATTGGTGTGTAAAATGATGATAACAAGAGATTTAAGTATGTAAATGTGTGGAATTGATATCTAAGTGATGATGAGTTGAGAAAATTGTGAGGAAAATGATGAAATGTTGAATTAGAGTTTGGTTTAGATGAATTTCGAAGTGTTTGGTCTATGAATTATTGAAGGACACGGCCAAGTTATGGGAGACACGGCCAAGTTAGGGCAAATTTGGCCGTGTTGGATGAGTTTTGGAGAGACACGGCCACTGGCTTGGCCGTGTCCCTTGCCTGTGTTTGTTACTGTCTGATTTATGTTGAGAGACACGGCCGTGTCCCTTGCCCGTGTCTGGTACTGGATTGTTGTGTTGAGAGACACGGCCACTGGCTTGGCCGTGTCCATTGCCCGTGTTTGCTACTGCTTGTATTGGTGTTGAGTGACACGGCCACAAGCTTGGCCGTGTCCCTTGGGCGTGTTGGCTACTGGATGTTTATATTGGGAGACACGGCCACAAGCTTGGCCGTGTCCCTTGAGGGTGTTTGCAAATGTGTTTGTTATTTGGTCTTCAACATTGTTGGATCTTCAAATGTCTTTTGTACCTAAACACACTTAAAACAATAATGATCCAACCAAATGTATATGGAGGATTCTAAGTTCTTGAATAAGGTAAATTGTTATGTATGAATATATCAATGATAATATAGGAAATGTGGAAGATATAATGATCAATGAAAAAGTATGTGCAATGTCATTGATTATGTATACTTGAGTGATGAATTGAATTGATCAATATGATTTGATGATAACGTTGATATTATATGAACCATGTTAGGTTTTATGCATTGTCAATCTCATAAATTGTATTGTACTATATGTAGATTGAGGATGCATATGAATAATGGCATGTTGTGTATAATGTGGAATATCATGAGATCATTGATGATGAATTACTTTAATGTTATGATTGAAGCATGCCTATATGGTATGATTGATTCATGATATGTTTGTGTAGTAATGTAATTGATGTTGCATATATCAATGATGAAACTTGAAATGTGATTTGAGATATAATGTGATATAAAGCCATTGTTCTTGGCAATGATGACTCAAATGTAATATAAAGCCATTGTGATTGGCTAAGGTGATGCAATTGAAAGAAATAAGGCATGTTTGCCTAAATGATGATGAGAATTGAGAATAGAAATGATAATGAAATAATAAATGAATTGTGTGACTAATGTGTTAATCCATTTTCAGAGTTTGTTGTTGGTGGCATGCCTATTAGTAATAATCTCTTGAAGTTAGGTTGGATTTGATCCTTGAAGCCAAGTTGGGTTGAAGTTTAACATGTTTTACTCCCCTTGAAGCTTGGTTGAGTCTAATCCTTGAAGCCTAATTGAGATGTTACAACCCTTGAAGCTAGGTTGGGTTTGGTTCTTGAAGCCAAGTTGGGTTGATACTTAGCATGCTTTGTTCCCCTTGAAGCTTGGTTGAGCCTAATCCTTGAAGCCTAGTTGGGTCTATGATAATGATAAATGTGATGAATAAACCAAAGCATTACTCTAAAAATTGAATGGCATATTAGTGTGTCTTGGGCCCATGCTTGTCTTTGTGTAATGTGAGTCATGAATGGTAACATGATTGATAAATAAGATATATGGAAACAATGTTGAAACAAATGAATAATGAGATCTATGAATGCTTTTGATGGAAATGTGTTTCATGATTAATGAATTGTGAATAAAGTGATGTTATGAAGTATGAGTTTGTAATATATGTATTGATTTTGTTGAGATATGAGGTTATGGAATTGTTGTATCATGTGTAACATGTTTGTGAATGTAGAATTTGTGAGAATTGTTCTTTTAAAGGTTTGAATGGTGTTTGTTGTGATTATATATACATATATATGTGTATATGAAATAGAAAGGGTAGGTATTGTGTTGTGAATATGCTATGTAATTATGTATTTAATTTATGAGATTAGTGGCAATATATGAAGAATCCATTGAGAAAGGAAAAAGTGGTAAGAAAACAATAAAACATGATGCTAAAATTATAAGGTATGATTATTTTGTAATGTATATTTTATTATTTATTTGTACTACTAAGCTCTCGGGCTTAGCGCGGTTGTGTAATCGCGCAGGTATTTATGCGGATGATCTGGATGCTTAGCTACTATGCCACGAGAAAAGTATGAGTGTCTCGAGACCAACTAGAAGGTGATGCATACATGTATGATTTTAATTATGTTTTATTTTTGATAACAATAATGATTCTTATAAATGTTTCTTAAATTAATATAATATTGCTTGACCTTGGATAAAGATTTTTAAATAGAAACTAAAAGTGACATTCTTATACTTTATATACGCATTGTATGTATACCAAGTATATGTATAGTGCTTATATAGAGTATGGGGTGTTACACAATTGTCCTGAAGAAGTCTGAATAATTCTTGAGTAAATTCTCTCTCTTTCTATGTATTTTTAATGTGGTATTTATAGGCAATTAAAAGAAAAAACCTATCATGGTAAGGAAATTAAAAACTATTGAGGAAATAAAATTCAAATCGAGGAAAATAAGGTTTTGGCAAAAATTGATAGCATACGCGGGCTGTTGGGCAAGACTAACGTGCAGGCTGTGCTGCTGGGCCTATGATAATTACCGCTAGCTAGCAAGGTAGCTTGGCATGCGGGCGCTGGGGGTTCATTTCGGCTCAGGATTTGCCTGTGGCGAATTGGCCCAAGCCAATTCGTCGCCACAGCATTCATCGCCGATTCTACCATTGTTGATTTTTTTTACTTTTTATTTTATTTTTTATTAAAAGAAAATATCTATAATAAATAAAAATAAATAAAATGAATATTATAAATAATAAATACTATAAAAATTATTTTGGACTATTTTAAAATATTGGACTGGACCTGGTAAAAAATTAAGGTTCTACACTCTCCATCTACATCTTGAAAAGGAGACAGCACAAATCTCTCATTCAAGCCTTCCCCGATCAAGAAAGTTGCTGATGATGAAACCCTGCTAAACTTTGGCAACAGATTATCCTTCATATTTGGCTTGTTAGGTTCGTGCTACTTCCCATTATCAATCAAATTCTAAATTTCATGCCTCAACACAAACATTTGTCCATCTCATGCCCTTGCGTTTCGTGGAATTGGCAAAATGCCTTAGCATCAAAATTAGGTGTCAAAGGATTTGGCAATGGGAGTGGGGCTAATGGCTATAACAACCCCTTTTTCTGTAGCTTATTGAAAACCCAAGATACTAGTTTGTGCAACTCCGAAAACTATCTTCTACAGCCTTGACCTGTCACATTAACATCTACCTCCTTTTGTGTGCTTTAATTGCCATACTGGTAGTTCCCTTTCTTATTCCTCCTTATTAAAAAGTGATTCTTCTCCCTTTCCCATTCTTCAATTTGCAAACCTGCTTAGAGAAGATTTTTGAAAGCTCTTATGAGAGTGTGGGACATCCTCTCACAAAGACTAGGTAATAGCCCTCTTATAATCATCCTAATCTATCTGATTCTTTGAGCCTTTTCTTGAGCAAAGCGGCCTTGTTTCTCCACCTCTTCATATAGTCAACAAAGTTTTAATTTGACTTTTGCCTAATTGATTCGACTTCCATCAAGTAATCTCCAACTCAGCATTGTACTCATATTGTTATATGAAGGCCTTATATAACAAATCCCAACTCTTTTGAGTATTATCCTCTAAGGTGTTGAACTAATTTTGCACAACCGGATCCAACGAAAGCATGAAGTACCTTAGAGTTTTAGCCTTAATGGCTTGAGCAAACTCTATGGCTATGATATATTGCTTAACATGGAGATGAGAATTTTTAGTTCCATCAAACTTGGAAAAGGAAGGCGTCTTGAACTTGTATGACACTTCCTCATCTTGCTCAAATAGTTTGTCCAGCTCCGACATCTCTTCGATTTTTAGCTTCCTTTCAAACTTCTTCTCCAAGTCCACAATAAACTTTACCACATCAGAGGTCTTGAGGATCCTTCAACAGTTGATTTCTCCACAACCTTTGGCTTCTTCTTCTTATCTTGAGGATCCTAAAAATACTAAGCCTAGTATTTATCATCATCCATAACCATCTTGTCATCCTTGAAGGCTACTTCACCAGCCTTGGCCTTTTCTTTTATCATTCTACTTCTTGGTACTAGTAGATGCTTTACCAGTATTCCCAAATATTACAGCGATTTGGCATTTCATGGTCTTAGCCAAGACCCCTTCAGCTCTTCTATCTTGGTGTTGACTGCATTGTCTATCATCTTATAAATCTATTCAAGTTTCATTGCTCTTGGTGAGAAGCTAACTGAGTCATTACTGGATTCTATGTCACTGGCATAGGTTGGGCTGTCGTAAGCTTTTAAACTACTGTAATCCAGGGTTATGAGCCAGAAAGGATTAATGATATGAGATGCAGTGCATGTATGCATGTATGCATGGATGCACAAGTATCAAACAAACAAATCAAATCAACTCAACATAGTAGAAATGGACTTTCCAATCTTATAACTTCCACACACAAATTTTGAGTCTCTTTTTCTAGGTATATAGCCAACAAAATACCAACATGGGGTATCTTATTTTTGAATAATTCTCTCAGATATTTTAACCAATAGTTGTGTTTTCAAGCTCAGAAGTCAGTCCATGTAATTTCCAATTAATTAAATTTTAATCCATTGGTGCAATAAAAGATACATTTTATGCTATATTGGATTAAAAATAAATAAAAAGGGTTTATCATAAATAGATTTCCCATTTTGAAAAAACAACCAATGGTTCATGCTTCAAACAAGCCTATGATTAACAAGTCTTAGTTTAAACTAGGCCCACAATTGACTTTAGGTATTCTATAATTGACCTGATTAGTTATAAGCCCCCAAAAAGGTTTGTAATTTGAATGAAATGAAAAATGGTTTTATTTCAAAGCCCATTGTAAAAGGTTTGTTTAAAAATGAATCTTGGACTTTATATTGGGGCCATGAGGTAGAAAAGAATTTTGGCCCATCTAAAAAAGGTTTTACATAAAAAGACAATCTTTGAAAAAGAATTTAAAATATTTTTGGCCTTTTGCCTTAAAAGAATAAATTTATTTTGGTCTTTAAAGAGGTAAAATTATTTTGGGCTTTAAATTACTTTGGGCTTACACCATAATTAGGTCATATTAGAAAAAGAACAAACCAAATAGGTCATGGTTCAAACCAAGATGTATGAATCATAGTCAAACAACAAGCATTAGGGTAAAAACCTAAGGAAAGTATAGGACAATTACATAAGCTTTAGTCTTTGGGTTGAAAAGCTTAAGTTCCCCATAGCAAGTATATACCAAATGATACAAGGCTATGTGTGGTTATGCCATGCTCGATCTTCATACCTTGAATGAAAATATGGTATCCCTTACATAACACAACATGGGTTACATGGGCATCCTAACTCACACACACAATACAATCTAAATGATACAACAGACAATATCATCATAAGATTAAGATTTCCATGTAAGCTCTTTTCCTTTAACTTTGTTTTCTTTAATTTTAAGAGTATGCATAACTATTTTAGTGAGAGAAAGTTAATTTAAATTGTTAAAATGAATATTTTTAAAGATATTTTGATAATTATATTATGATTTTGTGGTTGAAAGTTAAATATGGGTAGGTTTTGAAGAAGTTGGTTATGACTACATTATGTGAAAAAAAAAAAATTTATAGAGGCATAGATAATTGTTAATGTGGATTGTAGTGATATTATTTTGATATATAAGCAAATATTTTAAGGTTGGATAATTGAAAAGTATGAGTTTGGTAGAAGTTTGAATGAGGTAGTAGGGTAAGTTTGGGTTTTTGGTGATTTTTGGTGTAAATTGATGTAAATAATATTTAAATGGTTAAATTGTGTTAAAATATAATTTGAATGATATTGTTTAGCCTAAAACATGATTTTGGAATTGATGAGAGTAGAATTCCAAAATTAAAGTAAGTTAGGGTAAATATTAGAAATTGGAAGAAAATATGGTAATTGAAGTTTAATTTGTTAAAGTGAGTAGAATTATGTTTCTAATGAATTATTTAAGCTTATAATATTGTTAGGAGTTGAGTAGTATGGGATTGCCAAATTCAAGAACTGAAGAGCATTTTTATAAAATAAAGGAAATAGAGAGAACTTGGCTTGAAAGTTGCCATAAGTGAAGGTTAGTACACACTTTAATGACTCTTGTTATAATTGCAATTGAATTGGCATAAAACATTGTGTTTTTTTTAATGTGCTATGTCACTTTAAATATTGGTTCTCATATGTAAGTGCATTATTTTGTGTAAAAATGTGTGAAAAGTACATTATGCCAAATGTGACATAGAAATGTGAGAAATTAATATAAAAATGTGAAAAATAGTTAAAGAACATGAAAAAATAAGGGAAATTATGCAAAAAGAACGAATATAATGAAAATTGACAAAATATGCTAAATGTGATAATAATATATGTATGATGTATATAAATGATAAATAAATGAATGTGTTGTGGTATGATGGTAAAATATATTTAAATGTGTTATATGTGTAATGGTTAAATGGAAAATATGATGTTGATCATGTTATGAAATGGTCACAAGATGTATAAAAATTCCTAAAGAGAAATGTGGAATGAGTGAAATGTGATTTATGTGCATGATGTGAAAATAACCCAAAAATATGTATGGGTAAAATAATTGTAATGCAAAGTGATATGTATTGTTGATAAAGGAATAAGATATGTTGAATTAAAGTGATTTGGCATTGCTATGAATAAGAAAAATGAGTAAAAGAGGCAATGTGATGAGAAAGTTGGTTATGGAATTATGTACTAATTGTGTGTTGCTTAGTATATTATTAAATTTTTGGAGTTCTATATGATGGCATGCCTATGAGATTATTCTCATCATTTTCCTTCGGGGCTAGACATTGGGCATCACTGATATATATAATTTGCCTTCGGGCTAGAGGTTGGATGTCACTATAATTTGCCTTCGGGCTAGACACTGGATGTCACTTGTATTGCCTTCAGGCTAGACACTGGTGTCAAACTAAACCAAAATAGTAACTCTAGAATTTGAATAATGTACTAGGTTAGTTGGGCCCAATGCGTGTGTATGTGTTAATGTGATGTTTTGGAAAAATGATAAATGTGAAGTAAAGTGGAATTGCATATTACATTGTGTAATGTCATGATACAACATAATGCATTGTCTTTCTTTAAAAGTTTTATTATTATCAAAGTGTGAACCACTAGGCTATTAGCTTAGCGCGATTTGTCTATCGATCAGGTAGCAGGTGAAATGCAGATAATCTAGAAGTATAGCAGTTTACCACCAGACCAATGCCAAAGTATAGCTTGTAAATATGTAATTTTTGTTAATCTTATAAAGTCTGTAAAATTATATGTACATGATGTAAACTTTATGGTTTTTGGATAAATATTGTAAACTTGGAGTATTTTCGTATATAAATATATATTTGCATATATTTAGGTATTTTGGAGAAATAGATGAATTGATATTTTTGAGAGTATATAATCTTTTGCAGGTTGTGTTATTTGCATTTTTTGGAATGATCAAAATACAGACAAAACTCTGACGAAATTTTTCAAGAGATTTTCTTTATAAATTTGTATTTTAATAACTTACTATTTAAGTATATATTATTTATTAGTAATTATCTATGTTAATTAAAAAGAGAATTTTTATTATGGAATTTATTGTGGGACTTTTATATTCTATATGCATATTTTACATATACGAGATATATGTATCGTATGTATATAGGATATAAAGGTGTTACACTCATAAAGCCCGGTTCATTAGAACTGGCCTCCTTTTTAGATCTAAATATTATTAAATTCTTAAAGATTACGATATCATCCATACTACATGGGAATAGTAAAATAAATAATCATTATATTGAAATCAAGACAAGTCCAAATAGAAATAATAAATAGGCACCCATCTAATGATAGAAACATGCCTTTACAAATGTCCAATGTCCAAAAGAAAACAAAATAAACAAAAATGGGACACCCACCATAAGTGGAAACATGTCCTTTATAATAGTCCCAAAACATAAAATGAATTACATTCAACTTAATTAATAAGATACCCACAAAGTGAAAATATACCCCTTACATCATTAAAACCAAAATAAACCAATAAAAGACATTCAACCATTCATCGTAAAAGTAAACCATCCATCACAAATCAAATAAAAATAAATCATCCATCAAGACATAAAAATGCTTTAATTATCAATCCTATATTCAAATATCATATTAAACAATAGATTACAAACTATAATGTACTTGACATGAATTAGGGTTTTAAGAAGATGTAATTAATGTTTTAGGGTTTCATAAAAAATAAATTAGAGTTTTTACAAAATTAGGGTTTTAGAAAAACAAAGTTAGGGTCTAGAGTTTTAAAAAAATCTAGAGTTTAGGTTTTTAGAAAATAGGATTAGAGTTTCAAAGTTTTGAAAACCTATTTTAAGGTTTTAGGATTGAAAACTGGTTTTAAGATTTTAATATTGAAAAATTATTTTAAGGTTTTGAGATTTTAAGAAACAGGTTACTGTGATATTAGGGTTTTAAAAAAATTATTTAGCTACTGAAATATTAAAGCTTTGATTTGAACAAACTATTTTGAAGTTAAATTAAGTAGTTTATTGGATATCCAAACAAACCATTCAAGAAATCAATTTACTGGACACGAGCCACTTTTGGAAATCTCAAACAATCTACTGGTAAACAAGTTTAAAGACAGCCTATTGTAAACTATGAATACAATAATCCATGATCATGCTTCAAGTCAGATTAACATAAATTAAAACCAGTGAATATAATGTATTGGATTCAATATAAATAAAAAATAAATGCATTCAGTATAAAAAAAAAACATCATCAAAACATCTTATATTAAATTGGTTTAGAATGTATCATCGTTTGTTGGCTCCACCACAATTAAACGTCAATCTTGCAATGATTCAAAACTTCTGGCTGAGCAGGAACAATGAAAGTGTGCTACTACCTTTGTGGTGTAGTGTTTATGGTTTTGTAATGTGCTATATTTGTTACTAGCTACTAACTTGTTATTAATCTTGCTTAATATTGTTGCTGCTAAGGTTTAATGTTTGCTGCCCTCTTTGCTACTTGTTTTAAAACTTGTATTTATTAGAAAATATTAGGTTAAATCCTGTTAAATGGGTATTAGTTTCCTATTTAATCATGATTTCTCTAAGGCATATTGAATTAAAACAATTTTAATTTGGAATCAACCATGACCATGTTGAACTATAACAATTTAAATTTGAGGCCCAAACCTGACCATATCGAACTAAAAACATTTTAATCTGACATGGACCAAGGTCTATATCAAATTGACAGCCCTAGTTCGACATGGCAAGGTTCATATCGAACTAAGGAATGCCCTAATTTGATATGGACCATTGCCTAATTCGATATGGACATCCATATCAAATTAGCCATGCCCTAGTTTGATATGGACTGCCCATATCGAATTGGGCAGACCCAGTTTGATATGGTATGGTCCATATCGACCCAAATTTACTTTCGAACCATTTTATGGTTTTAAAACTCACTTTCAAAACATTTCAAGATTCTAAAAACTAAACCAAACTTATTTAGGCCTTATAAAAATTGGACCAGTCAAATTAAAAGCTTAAAATATGTGTAAGCTATTATGAATGGACAGATAAGTACTTAGGCCATCTTTAAGTAGGATCGAACTAGCTTAGGGCCAAAATCAAAAGTTTATAATTGGGTGTCTACTTTTTCAAAAAATAGGCAACACAAGACAACAAAATTCAATGTGATATGCTCATGTATGTGTGTATGCATGATATGCATGAGTGATACGTACAGTGGTTCTATTGACTCACAAACTGAGGTGATAAGCTGAAGCATTTTAATTGGTTCCTTCTAAATGTATATTTAGGTATTGTATTAGGATAGAAGAAGATATTACATCCTTATCTTTATCTTCAAGGTATGGGAAACATAAGTAGTAGGGGCCCAAGCAGTATAGTCAGAGATACATCTACTTCAAATCATGATTTAGGATGTCAGTTGGTATCTTCTTTATAACCTTGCAAATGATCATTTCTTTTACCCAATGTGTCCTTTAAGGATCGACAATACAACATACTTCCCTTAACTTAAATGTTTTATATGATAAAAATATTTTTTTTTTAATTTTAAAATCATATTTTGGCTTTGCCAAATCAATGTCATTATACCTTGGGACTTGATTTTCCCAAATTAATATATCTATAACATGAAAACCCTGGTTACTATACTAAACTCAGGAATCATTTCCATTCAAGCAAGAACTGTTACACTTCATATAGGCACATACACATTACTTGGCCAAAGGTCTTATTAAGTTTAAATATTATCTACCTCATATGCACTCTTATTTAAATAATCTCCACTGATAGACTCCACCTACTAAGAGAGATCAACAGGTCTTTAATAGTGTGAGCGGAGATTTTTGCCCCCACTCCCATGTGGAATGGTTCTTGCAACTTCAGCACTGTTAGGCTTAGGGCCTTAGAGAACACGGGCCTAAACCCAGAGAAAATGGAGTCACCACCCGGACAGACCGAGAAAAAGAAAGGGGGGGACGACTCAATTCCTAAGGAATCCCCAACCCCCTAATGGGTTGGGAAAGTTAGGTACGTTTGGGGATGGTGAGAATGACCCAGCACCCACCTAATGCCCGATTCATTGGAATCAACCTCCTTTTCATATCTAAATATTGGTAAATTCTTAGTTATTATGATATTATCCATAGTACACACAATTTAAAAGAAATAAACATTTGTCATCTTATGAAAATAAAATAATAAAATAGGCATCCATCGAAGGGTGGAAACATGCCTTTACAATGTCCAATGTCCAATATACAAATTAAAAAAAAATAGAGCACCCACATATTCGTGGAAATATGCCCCTTATATTAATCCCTAAATTAATATATAAAAGAAACAAATTAAATAAACAAGGTACCCATGAAGTGGAAACATGCCTTTTGCAACTTTAGAATCCAAATAAAAAATTAACCAAGTAAATTTAAACAATTCAAGCATAAGAACTAAAAATAAAACATCCATCAGAAAAGATAACATAAAGAATTCATCATAAAAGCATATAACAAATTAAATAATCAAAACTAGATTTTAAAGTATTAAGTGTACAAAATTATTATTTACATTTTATGGGTTTAAATAATGGTTTTAGGGTTTAGGAAATAAGATTGGGGTTTGAAAGTTTTGGGATCATGGCTACTGGATGAGGATTTTTTATAGATTAGGGTTTGGAAGTTTGGGGCTACTAGATGAGTTTTAGGGTTTTTAGTTTGGAAGGAATTAGGGATACTAGACTTTAGGGTTTAAGAGATCAAGGGTTCTGCATCTAGGGTTTAGGATTTTTAAGAATTAAGGCTTGGGAATTAGGGTTTAAGGTTTTAATTATTTTGGAAAACAAATTAGGGTTTTGATTATTTTGGAAAGCATATTAGGGTTTTTAAAAATTGTGAAACATATTAGGGTTTTGGAAATTGGGTTTAGGATTTTACAAATTGAGGTTCTGGGCACTAGGGTTTTATAGAACTAGGGTTTAGGAAATTAAGTTTCTGGAATTAGGGTTTAAGATTATAAGGTTTGAATTTATGGGTTACTTGATTAGGATTTAGAACTAGGATTTGGATTATTTTAGAAAACAAGTTAGGGTTTTAATATTGAGAAACAAGTTTAGATTTTTATTTTTAGAAAATAAATTAGGGTTAAAAAAAACAAATTAGGGTTTAAAAAAACATGATCACAGTAAAAACTTTAAGGATACTTTAACATTGATTCTTAATAAATAATTGCTCGAAAGGACAACTAGATATTGATATTTAATTCGGTGGATTCTAGTTGTTGACTTACCAAACAATGCCTAGATCATTTCTCCCTTAAATAAATAGAGTTCAATTTCACCTAGAAAGTTTGTCAAAGTATGCTCTAAGATTAACTAGGACATAAGCACTCGTAATTATGCAGGAGCCCTCTCTAAGTAAGCATACACAGCTTAATGCAATAGAACAATTTCCTCACCTAGTAAAGTCATTTAGATCATGATGTATAGATATACTAATTTATAAATATCAAGCTAGACTCGTCATTGGTTGAACACCAAAATGAATAAAGACCAACAAAAATTTAATAAAAATAATTTATTCAAACAATCTTAATTTGAAAAACATAAGTGTTCCATAAAACACACAAAAAAAGAAACAAAAACAAGCCAAGGGAAGTTTTATTGATTTGAAGTTGAAAGAGCTTTATCTACTTAGATATGTCAAGTGCAAGGATCGTCATTGATAGTCATTGCCTAGTCATCAGTAGTTGATTAAAGCTTCCTTAGCAGTACCTCCTCTTTAGCAGCTTCTCCATCCATGTCATGACAAGATGACAGGACAAAACTCTCCTCCAATCCTCATTCTATCATGAAGGTGTAGGCGGTGGTACCCTTCCAAATTAAAAGAGAGGATTATTCTTGGTGTTAGGCTTATTAGGCTCAGGCAGCTTTCTACTATCAATCAAATCTTGGATCTCATGCCTTAATCGAGCACATTTATCTGTATTATGCCCTTGCATTTGATGGAATTGATAGAAGGCCTTGGCATCAAAATTTGATGGCAGAGGATCATGTAGTGGTCGAGGAGCCAATGGCTATCCATAGCTTGTTGAAAACCTAAGACAAAGGTTTTCCAAGATCTGAAAACTGCCTCTTTTTTGCTTGACCAATTGCATTAACACCTATACCATTCTGTGTACTCTGGCTGCCAGACTAATAATTTCCCCTCTCATTCTTTCTTAAGAAAAATGGCTTTTTCTCTCATTCCCATTCTTCTATCTGTAAGCTAGCTTGGAGAAGATATTTGAAATTCCTTATGAGAGAATGAGACATCCATTCACACAGATTGGGTAGGACACCCCTTACTATCATTTGAATCTGGTCAGATTCATCTAGTTTCCTCTTGAGCAATGCAATCTTGTTTCTCCATCTTTTAACACAATCAACAAAATTTTAATTATGTTTCTGCCTTATTGACTCAATCTCCATCAAAGGAACTTCCAATTCAGCATTGTACCCATATTGTTGGATGAAGGCCTTATAGAATGAATCACAATTCTTTTGAGTACTATCCTCTAAGGTTTTAAACCAATTTTGCAGAACAGGATCCAATGAGAGCATAAAGTACCTTAGAGTTTGAGCCTTGATAGCTCGAGCAGAGTGCATGGTTATGATGTATTACTTGACATGAAGATAAGGGTTGCCAATTCCATCGAACTTAGGAAAAGAAGGCATTTTGAGCTTATAAGGGACCTCCTCATCTTGTTCAAATAGTTTTTCTACATTCGACATCTCATCAACCTTCAACTTCTTTTCACACTTCTTCTCTAAATCAGTAATCATCTTCTCCACATCAGAAGTTTCAGTCTTTTCAAGAATTGATTTTTCCATAGCCTTTAGTTCCTTCTTCTTATCTTGATAATCTTTGAAGTGTTGAGCCCAATCATCATCATCAAGCATTACTTTGTCATCATCAATGACTACTTCACCAACCTTAGCCTTTCCTTTGTGCTTCTGCTTCTTGATACTAGCAGATACTTCAATAGTGTTTCCCAATAATACATCTAATTGGCTTTTTATAGTCTCAGCTAGGGGCCCCTTTAGTTCTTCCATCTTGGAGTTAAGTGCGTCATCCACCATCTTCTGAATCTATTTAGGTTCCATTGCTTTTAGTGAAAAGCTGGCTGAGTTATTACTGGATTTTATGTCACTGGCCTAGGTTGGATTGTCTTAAGCTCTTGAACTATTGTACTCTAGGTCTGTGAGCCAGAAAGGATCAATGTCATGTAATGCAATGCATGTATGCATGGATGCATAAGCAATAGACAAAAAAAATAATTAGGGCATTCCTTCCAATCTTACATATTCCACACACAAATGGCGAGTCTCTTTTCCTAAACATATGGTCAACAAAATATCAAAATGAAATATCTTATTTGTGAAAAATTCACTGAGATGGTTTAGTCAATAGTTGTATTTTCAAACGTAGAAATTGGTTCATGATAATTCCCATTAATTAAACCTTAATCCATTAGATCAACTAAAAATAGCCTTTATGCTATATTTGGGATTAAAACCAAATTAAAGAGTTTACCATAAATAGATTTTCCACTTGTTAAAATAACTAATGATCCATGCCACAGACAAGCCCATGATTAACAATTCTTGATAAAAATTAGGCCCACAATTGATTATAATATTTTATAATTGGCCTAGCTAGTTGTAAGATCATTTAAGAAAAAGGTTTTAGTAAGAAAAATATGAATTTGGAGTCATGAAGTGAAAAGCGGTTTTGAGCCAATTGAAAAAGTATATTAAAGCCCATAAAATTGGTTTGTTTGAAAATTAGTTTTGTATCAAAGCCCAATATAAAAAGATTTAATTGAAAAAAATGGATTTTGGGCTTTGATCTTGGGCTATGAGGTGAAAAAGAAATTTTGACCCATCTGTAGACCCTAAATTTTTTACCTAGTCCGGTCCAATATATTTTAATTAGTCCAAAATAATCTTTGTGTTATCTTAATTAAATAATATTAGTTTTAGTATTTAGTTTTTATAATTAATAAAAAAATAAACAAATAATAATAAACAAATAAATAAAAATAAAAATCGGCGACAGAAAAATCGGCGATGAAAAATTCGTCGCCGAAAAACATTGTTGGACGAAATGGCCCGTAGCCAATTTCACTCGCCCAGCTCGCAAGTTCCCACAGCAGTCCTCGCAGCAGCTTTTTTGCCAGCGAAATTATTCCGATGCAATTTTTTTCAAAACCAAATTCTATTTGGTTTTGGTTTCCTTTTCCTAATTAATGATAGATTCCATAAACAATTAAGATTAATCATGGAAATTTCCTATAAATAAGACTAAAAACAACACAAAAGGGGGAGGACAATCGAGTGAAGGAAAAACTTAGAAAAAAGTGATCAGACTTTAAAACTTTTTTGCAGATATTAACGATCGGACTTTTGAGAGAAGCAAACAAGCAATTCAATCCATCAAAGGCAACCATCTTGCCTTTGTTCTTGTTCATCCAAGAAGCAATTTTTGGTGGAACCAACAAACGAATGTTTGAATATCAAATCTTTTTTCTTTAAAGTAGCTTGAATCATTAAACTTTTTCTTTTGATTCTAAAAACCTTAGAACCCTAATTTACTTTTTCTAAACCTTAGAACCTTAAATCGTCTCCTTTATTTTCAAAAAACCTAAATTACTTTTTCTGTTTCTTCAAAATATCAAAACCCTAATCTACTTTCCAACTTTCCAAAGCCTTAAATAGTTTCATTAATTTTTCCAAAACCCTAATCTGTTTTCCAATGTTTTAAAACCTTAAAACCCTAAATTTGACTTATAACTTCTAAAAATCACATAAAGCTTCATAAAACTATAAATTATTTTTCCAAATTCTAAAATCAAATACATTCTCTGAAATACTAAAAAATCTAATTCAACTTCAAAACCAAGACAGTAACCCCAAACTAGTTAACCTTAAACCCTTGTTTTCTTAAGCCCTAATTCCCCTAAAACCATAAACTCTAATTTTTCTAAACCCTAATCCCTTAAACCTTAAAACCTTAAGATCTAATAAACCTAAATATTAAAATTCAAACACAGTAAGCCTAAAAACAACAATTCAATAGCTAATAATCATAAATCTAATGTTTTAAAGTATTCAAACCCTAATTTCATAATTTCACCACTCAAACACTAATTTGGTTAATCAAAGAACTTTATAAACCTCTTAAATTATAAAACTTTAATCCATTTCAATTCCTTTAAAACTTACAGTAGCTTAAACCCATAAATTCTAAAACCCTAAACATATTAAATAAAGAATCTTAAATAGAAGTAGTAGCCCTAATTTGAATCTTTACTTGCTTTATTTAATTTTATATTTGATTATGCAGTCTATTATATGCTTTAATTTATTTTCAATGCTTTGTTGGTTTATTTAATTTCAATAATTGATTTATTTAATTTATCATGGATGGATGTTCATTTTATATTTTGATTGATATCTTTGATGAACGATTTATTTATTATGAATGGTTATTTACCTTTATCGATTTATTTTTTAATTCCAAGTGTTGTAAGAGGTATGTTTCCACTTTATGGGTACCTCATTAGTTAAATATCATGTAATTTAAATCGCTTTTATATTTTAGACCAATATAAATGACATGTTTCTACCTTTCGGTGGGTGTCCTATTTAGGCATGGGATGTAAGGACATGTTTCCATCTTTGGATGGGTGTCCATTTATTTGTTTTGCTTGGACATTATTTTGATTTTCATTATATCGATGCTTTATTTTAATTATTGTGTGAAATATGGATAATATTGTTATATTTAAGAATTTTATAATATTAAGACCTGTAAAGGAGGCCGGTTCCAATGAACTGGGCGTTATGGGCGTGCTGGGTCATTTCTCACCTTCCCCACACGTACCCAACTTTCCGAACCCATTATGGGGCTGGGGATTCCTTAAGAATCGAGTCATTCACCCCTTCTTTTTCTCGGCCTATCCGGGTGGCAATTCCATTATCTCCGAACTTAGGTTCGTGTTCTCTAAGGCCCCGAGCCTAAACAGTGCCGAAGTTGCATGAACAATTTCACATAGAGTGGGGGCAAAAATTCCCTCTCACAGTGGCGACTCCACTGGGGATAAGAGAAGTTGATTCCGTTGGTCTTTATATTATTCTATTCTTTCTTGTAATGATTTTATCCATTGCATCATATTAGATTGCATCGTGTGAGTTAGGACGCCCGTGTTACCCGTGTTATGTTATGTAAGGGATACCATACTTTCACTCAAGGTATGGAAATCGAGCATGGCATAATCACTCATAGTCTCATACCATTTGGTATATACTTGCTATGGGAACCTAAGCCTTTGTACCCAAAGATTAAAGCTCATGTAATTGGCCTAGTTACTTTCCTTAGGTTTTACCCCAAATGCATGTTGTTTGACTATGGTTAGTTTATTTTAGTCTAAATCATGGCTTATTTGGTTTGTTCTTTTTCTAATATGACCCATGTACATTTGTAAGCTCAAAATAAATTTTTCTTTAAAGTCCAAAAGATAGAAGCTATTTTCAAAACTTTTCAAAATGGTCTTCGAACATAAAACTTTTCTAAAAATGAAATCAAGCCCAAAATCCATTTTTTTCTAAAATCTTTTTACAATGGGCTTAGAAACAAAATTATTTTCATCCAACCTTTTCTTACAAAGATCTTGCAAAATTATTTAGGTCAATTACGAAATACCAAAAATCAATTGTGAGCCTAGTTTATACTAAAAGTTATTAATCATGGGCTTGTTTTTGGCATGAATCATTAGTTACTTTTTCAAGTGAGAAATCTATCTATAATAAACCTCTTAATTTAGTTTTAATCCAATATAATATTAAAGCTACTATAGTTGGTTGAATGGATTAAAGCCTAATTAATGGAAATTATTATAAATTGATTTCTATTTTTGAAAATATAACTATTGGTTGAAACGCCCGAGGGAAATATTCGAAAATAAGGTACCCCATGTTGGTATTTTGTTAACCATGTACCTAGGAAAAGAGACTCGCCATTCGTGTGTGGATGTTATAAGGTTGAAAGGAACGTCCTATTTGTCCTTGTTTGTGCATACATGCATACATGCATACATTTGCATCTCATATCATTGATCCTTTCTGGCTCACAGCCCTGGATTACGACAGTTCAAAAGCTTACGACAATCCAACCTATGCCGGAAGTGAAGAATCTAGCAATGACTCAATCTCTTTTTCACCAAAAGCAATAGATCTCGAACAAATTCAAAGAATGGTGGACAAAGCCCTCAATGCCAAGATGGAAGAAATAAAAGAGGCCATGGCCGAGACCATAAAGAACCAATTGGCTGCAATTTTAGAAAATCATGTTGAAGCATCTGCTAGCACCAAGAAGCCAAAGGACAAAGGCAAGACTAAAGTTGGTGAAGTAGCTTTTGATGATGATAAGGTGATCATTCATGATGATGATTGGGCTCAATACTACCAAGATCCTCAAGACAAGAAGAAAGAACCAAAGATTGTTGAAAGATCAGCTATGGAGAAAATATAAATTCCTGATGTTGAAAAGATGATTGCAGACTTAGAAAAGAAATTTGAGAAGAAACTAAAAACCAAAGAAATGTCCGAAGTTGACAAATTATTTGAGCTAGATGAAGAAGTTTCATACAAGTTCAAGATGCCATCTTTCACAAAGTTTGATGGAACCAGAAATCCTCATCTCCATGTGAAGCAGTATATCACTGCCATGCAGTCTGCCCAAGCTACTAATGCTCAAACTCTAAGGTACTTCATGCTCTCATTGGACCCTGTTGTCCAAAATTGGTTCAATGCCTTAGATGATGGAACACAAAAGAGTTGGGATTTGCTATATAAGGCCTTCATCCAGCAATATGGATATAATGTCGAGATGGAAGTTACCTTTTATGGAAGTTGAGTCCATTACGCAACGACCAAATGAAAATTTTGTGGACTATGTGAAAAGGTGGAGAAATAAGGTTGCTTTGCTCAAGAAAAGGCCCGATGAATCTGATCAAATAAGGATGATCGTAAGAGGCATCTTGCCCAATCTCCGTGAAAGGATGTCTCACACCCTTATAAGGGATTTCAAAGATCTCCTCTAAGATGGTCTACAAATTGAAGAATGGGAAAGGGAGAAAAATTACTTTTTAATAAGAAGGAATGAGAAAGGGAATTACCAGTCTAGAAATCAAAGCACACAAAAAGAAGTTGATGTTAATACAACTGGTCAAGCAAATAGAAGGTAGTTTTTAGATCTAGGGAAGCCTTTGTGTTGGGTCTTCAAAAAGCTACAAAAGAAAGGATTGTTACAACCATTGGCCCCTCGACCTTTGCCAAATCCTTTACCCCCAAAATTTGATACTAAGGCTTTTGTCAATTTCATCAGACTCAAGGATATGAGACTGATAGATGTACCTGATTAAAGCATGAGATACAAGATCTAATTGATAGTGGTAAGCTACCGGAGCCGGACAAGCCTAATACCAAGAACAATCCTTTGCCTAAGTTAGGAAGAGTGCCTCCACCGGCAACCTTCATGGTGGGAAAAGGATTGGAAGAAGATTGTGTTTATCATCCTTTCAAGATGGAAAAATTGAAGATATGAAAGGAAAAGAAGCTTAACTCAGCAAACTTTCCTTATCTTGAATGTTGCTTTTCAATTCTACTTTCTTTAATATTTAATTAGAACAATCATGTTTTTCAAAATTAAATTTGTTTGAATAAATTACTTTTATCAAAAATTTTGTTGGTGTTTGTTCATTTTGGTGCTCAACCGATGAGGAATATAGCTTGATGCTCATAAATTAATGTGTCTAGGCATCATGACTTGAATGACTTTACTAGATGAGGGAATTGCTCTATAGCATTGAGTTGTGTATGCTTACTTAGAGAGGGCTCCTGCATAATTATCTTTCTCTAGGTCCTAGTCAGTCTTAGAACATGCTTTGACAAACTTTCAAGGAGAAATTGAACTCTGCTTATTTAAGAGAGAAATGATCTAGGAATTGTTTGGTTAGCCAACAACTAGTATCCACCTAATTAGATATCAATCCCTAGTTGTTCCTTTGAGCCTTCATAGAATTTTAGCTTTCTTTTTATTGGCTTACAAACCACAACAATCTACCTGAGCTCTTGCGATACTTTTGACCAGTCTTATGATCACTAAGATGAAGAGGCAAGAAGATAAAAGAAAGAAATGAATAGTCAAGACCATGAAGACAGTTGAAGTTCTCAAGACCATAAGTGTAACACCCCTATACCCCGTATATGTACACAGCATGCTAATACGATCGTAATATACGTATACTGAATATAGAAATGTCACGGTTACAAAACACACATGACATGACTCTTATATACTATGAACAAATTCAAAACTTTTAAATGAGTTTATAAAACGAAATAGATAGAAAGTTTATTTAAAACGCAACGGAAAATATAACAAATGTTTCCCAATACATTTGCATCAAAATCAAAAGTTACAAATATAAAATATATACATGAGTGGCAGCTCTTCTCTGATCTTTAAGTCCAAAAATCAACTCTTCAACGCCTAGACTCACTAGGTCTAGAGGAACTCTCGGGTTCAATCCTGTCACCTGCGCGATGAACCACAATCGCGCTGAGCCAACAGCTCAGTAGAACAAACTATAATGATATTATGCTATGTCATACATTCAAACAATATAGATCATACTCAATACACTTTATTTTATGGATGTTACATTTCATTATTTCAATAATTGTATCATCATCCATTACTCACACATTTAACATAGACACACATGGGCCCAACAAGCATTTAATATGATATTCAAAGTTCAGAGTTACTGCTTTGGTTTATAATCACAATGATCAAGCCCGTAGGCAATATATATCATATCTCTATCCATGGATAGTGTAACAGACCCAGTCTCTTGGACCATCAACCCATTAACATGAGGAGATCCTCAACCCGGCTAGACTGTTACTAGTAACAGACCCAGTCTCTTGGACCATCAACCCGACTAATCGAGGAGATCCTCAACCCGGCTAGACTGTTACTTTTCATTGCAAAACCATAACAACCTTGCAAAAACACCAACACAACTCAAAATACACATCCAACACCAAATCACAACATCATCAAAAACTCTAAACACAACCACAACTCAATCTTAACCAACAAACTTATTCTTCCTTTCAATCTTACTCTTTTCTTCAATCCAACCCAAGAATCAAAGATCAAGTAAACCCAACACTCTTAAACACAACACACTCAAAGAAAACAAGGGAATCAAGAGGAAACTTACCAAGAATGAAGAAAACTCTTAGATTCCTCCTTGATCTCTTGAAAACTTCTTCAATCTTGAGCTTGGAAGGTCAAATCTCTCCCTCTCTCTTGTTCTCTTGCTGCTGCCGTCCAAAGCAAAGAAAGAAGAAGAAAAGGAAAATGAGAGACACGAGAAGAGAGGAAGAAGGAAGAAAAGGAAAAGAAAGAAAAGTCAAACATTAACCCTCTCTCTCCTCAAAACATTCTCCTCCACACAAATAAAAAAATAAAATAATCTCAAACATCACCATCCACCCATCTTAATCCATTAACTCAATTTCAAAATAATTACCATTATACCCTTCAAACAAATATTTGTATATGTTAAGTATATCACAATATATACAACATATACACATTACTCTAACCTCAACTCTCTTTCCAATAAAATAAATACACTTAATCCAATAATAACAATAATTACTCCAATACTTCTAGGGTACATTTTGGGATATTACAATTCTCCCCCTCTAAAAGAAATTTCGTCCTCGAAATTACCTGAAATCAAGTCTGAAACAACTGAGGATATTGTTCTAGCATCGTTTGCTCATTCTCCCAAGTTGATTCTTCTCTACCATGACTCTTCCAAAGAACATTCACAATTGGCACTTTCTTATGTCTCAACTCTTTCATCCCATATGCTAAGATAGCAACCGGTTCTTCTTCAAAAGTCAGATCCGGACTCACCTCAATAGATTCCACTGATAACACATGAGATGGGTCTGACCTGTACCTCCTCAACATAGAAACATGGAAGACATTATGGATTCTGTCCAACTCTGGTGGCAAAGCAAGCCGATAAGCAACCGGTCCCAATCTTTCCAATACTTCATATGGTCCAATGAAACGAGGACTCAGTTTCCCTCTTCGACCAAATCTCAAAATCTTTTTCCAAGGAGACACTTTCAAAAATACTTTATCTCCCACATTATACTCAATGTCTCTCCTCTTCAAATCCGAATAAGATTTCTGCCGATCTAAAGCTGTTTTCAACCTATCTCGAATTATTTTCACTTTATCTTCTGTCTCTTTAACCAAATCAGGACCAATTAACTTACCTTCACCAGTCTCATTCCAACATAAAGGTGTTCTACACCTTCTTCCATACAATGCCTCAAATGGTGCCATACCAATGCTAGATTGATGACTGTTATTGTAAGCAAATTCCACAAGTGGCAACAATCTGTCCCAACTTCCTGAGAAATCAATGACACAACTTCTCAACATATCCTCAATAATCTGTATCACTCTCTCTGACTGCCCATCTGTCTGTGGATGGAAAGTAGTGCTAAAGTGTAATCGAGAACCCAAAGCACCATGCAAACTCTTCCAAAACCTCGATGTAAACCTCGGATCTCGATCAGACACTAAAGAAATTGGGACTCCATGCAATTTCACAATCTCACTAATATACAGCTCAGCCAATCTCTCAAGAGAATAATCCATCCGAACCGGAAGAAAATGAGCTGTCTTAGTCAACCTATCAACAATCACCCAAATGGCATCATGTTTTCTCTGTGTCAATGGTAAATCAGACACAAAGTCCATAGTCACTCTTTCCCATTTCCACTCAGGCACTGATAAAGGTTGAAGCAACCCTGTTGGGACCTGATGCTCTGCTTTAACCCTCTGACATGTGAGACATTTGGATACAAACTCTGCAATGTCTCTCTTCATACCAGACCACCAGTAATGCTGTCTCAAATCATGATACATCTTCGTACTGCCCGGATGCATAGCAAAAACTGATTGATGTGCTTCTTCTAAAATAATCCTTCTCAAACTAATATCATCTGGCACACACAGTCTACTCTTAAACCATAAGCTCCCATCACCTTTCACAAGAAAATCTCGGCTCTCCCCTTTTTGGCAATCTGAAACAATCTTATGAATTTTCTCATCAATCAATTGAGCCTCTTTAATCTGATCTAACAACACTGGTCTCAGCTGCAATTGTGCCAACAATGCACCATCATCACAAGATATAAAGCTAGCATGCAACGCTCTCAACTCAACAAGCAACGAGAGCGAATAAGCAGTCAAACCTGCTAAAGACTTCCGACTCAAGGCATCAGCAACAACATTTGCTTTACCTGGATGATAATCAATCAAACAATCATAGTCTTTAATCAATTCCAACCACCGTCTCTGTCGAAGATTAAGCTCTTTCTGAACCCCCAAATATTTCAAACTTTTGTGATCAGTGTAAATAAAACATTTCTCTCCATACAAGTAATGTCGCCAAATCTTCAATGCAAACACAATGGCTGCTAACTCCAAGTCATGGGTTGGATAGTTTAGCTCATGTGGCTTCAACTGTCGAGAAGCATAAGCTATCACTTTACCCTCTTGCATCAAAACACAACCCAAACCACTATGTGAAGCATCACTGTAGATCACATATGGTTTATCTTCCACAGGTAAAGTGAGAACAGGTGCTTGAGTTAACATCTCTTTCAACTGCTCAAAACTAGCTTGACACGGATCAGTCCACACAAATCTAACTCCTTTTCGAAGTAATCTGGTAAGTGGAGTAGCTATCAAAGAAAATCCTTTCACAAAGCGTCGATAATAGCCTGCCAAACCCAGAAAACTTCTAACTTCAGTCACAGACTTTGGTGGACTCCAATTCATAATAGCTTCAACTTTACTCGGATGAACTCTAATGCCATCTGCTGAAACTATATGACCGAGGAAAGTTACTTGATCTAGCCAGAACTCACATTTTGACAGCTTAGCATACAATTGCTTCTCTCTCAAGATTTGCAATACAATCCGCAGATGCTTGTCATGCTCTTCTTCATTACGAGAATACACCAAAATATCATCAATGAAGACTACCACAAACTGATCCAGATAGGGCCTAAACACCCTATTCATCAAATCCATGAAAGCTGCAAGTGCATTCGTCAACCCAAAAGGCATCACTAGAAACTCATAATGCCCATACCTAGTTCGAAAAGCTGTCTTGGGCACATCCTCAGCTCTGACCCGCAACTGATGGTACCCTGATCTCAAATCAATCTTGGAAAATACTGCTGCTCCCTTCAATTGATCAAAGAGATCATCAATTCTAGGCAAAGGATATTTATTCTTGATAGTCACTTTATTCAATTGCCTATAATCGATACACAATCTCATAGTACCATCCTTCTTCTTTACAAACAAAACAGGAGCTCCCCATGGCGAAACACTAGGGCGAATGAATCCTTTATCCAGCAACTCCTGCAACTGCACCTTCAACTCTCTCAATTCAACAGGTGCCATTCTATAAGGAGTAATAGAGATAGGAGTGGTACCTGGCAACAAATCAATACCAAACTCTACCTCTCTCTCAGGAGGCAATCCTGGCAACTCCTCTGGAAATACATCTGGAAACTCAGCTACTGTGGGAATGCTATCAAACTGAGAACCCTCTACCCTGGTATCCAAAACATGAGCGAGATAGGCATCACACCCTTTTCTAATCAGCTTCCTAGCTGAAACAGCTGAAATCAACAAGGATGCAAATTGTCTATGCTCGCTAGATACCATCACAATTCTATCATCACTAGTTCTCAAAGTAACACACTTCTTCTTACAATCTACCACAGCTTCATGTCTAGACAACCAGTCCATGCCCAAAATCAAATCATACTCTTTAAATGGCATCTCAATCAAATCACTAGGAAATTCCTCTCCTTGCACAACAACTGCACTATCTCTGTGCACCTTACTAACAACCACACTATGCCCTAAAGGATTTGTCACCAAGACATCAAATCCTAGGGACTCAGAATGCAAATCAGTCACAGGCAAAATGGATGCACTTATGTATGAATGAGTAGATCCTGGATCAATTAAAGCAAGTACTGAAATGCCAAATAAAGAAAATGTACCAGCAATAACAGCTGAAGCATCTGGCTGCCTCTGCATCACATAAACTCTTTGGGAAGGTCCAGCCTCATCTGGTCTACTGTCCATAGATGAAGAGCCTCCTCTCTGACTGAACCCAGATCGACCCCCTCTATTAAAACTTCTGCCTCCTCTACCTCCTCTGCTAAAACTAGGTCGTGAAGCTGCAGTATCCACCGACCTCTGCTCCTGTACCTCAGGACATTCTCTAATGAAATGATCAGGGGATCCGCATCTGAAGCACACAGCTGGTCCCCTACTCATCCAACAAACGCCTCTATGTGACCCCCCACACTGAGCACATATAGGTGGAGTGAACCTCTGAACCGTTGGAGTCGGAGCACTCGTCACTGAAACCGTAGGTCTCGATCTCTGTCTTTGAAACTACACTGACCTACCAACTGGCCTCTGACTCCTGCTGGTCCTAGGAACAAAGCTGCCTCTACCTCTCTTCACAGATGAAGACCCTGCCTCAAACTGGGGCCTTCTCACTCTAGTCTCCTCCTCAGAAGCAGATGCTGCAATGCCCTGGGCTCTCTCTACACTCCTAGCTGCAGCAACAAGCTGGGAGAAATCCTGGTATCTGGAACCAGCCACAAGACACAAAATAGAGGGCCTCAATCCCTCCTCAAACCTTCTGCATCTGTCAATCTCATCAGATATAATACCTCCAGCATAATGACTCAATCTGATGAACTCGACCTCATACTCTGTTACTGTCCTGTGGTCTTGTTTCAAACTCAGAAACTCCATCTTTTTAACATCTTTATACTCCCTAGGAGTATACTTCAGCTCAAACTCTCTGAGAAAGTCAGCATAAGACAAGGTAGGTGGATCATCCATAGCGTGAGGCACTGTTTTCCACCAGTCATATGCATCCTTCTGCAATAATGACCTAGCATAATCAAATTTTTCCTCTGGAGTGGCTTGCAACTGAATAAAGATCCTCCGTACTTTATCTAGCCACTGCTGGATCTATAGTACCCAGAAAATCTTCTGCCCCAAACTTCCTCAACTTATCATACTGTCTCACTGGTACTTGAGGCTGAGGTGGTGGTGGCGGTGGTTGCACTGGTGTTTGTCTCATCACTTCCATCATATGCCTGAACCAAGCTGGTGGAACCTCATCACCAACTGGTCTCCCTGACCCAGAAGCAGGTGCCTCACCGGCTCTATCAATTCTAACCTCATCTCTACTCTCTTCCGGAGCTACACTCTCCGCACTTCCCTCAACAAACTGACGTGAATGAGGATCCATTACAACCTATATCTGCAAACATAGCAGAATACACCTTATTAAAGATCAGAGACTGCCAATACAAAATATATATTTTATTCAAAACCAACTTTTAAAATCAAAATATCCTTTTTCTTACAGTTTACCTAGGTTGAGAATCTCAAGCCTAGGCTCTGATACCAAAACAATTGTAACACCCCTATACCCCGTATACGTACACAGCATGCTAATACGATCGTAATATACGTATACTGAATATAGAAATGTCACGGTTACAAAACACACATGACATGACTCTTATATACTATGAACAAATTCAAAACTTTTAAATGAGTTTATAAAACGAAATAGATAGAAATTTTATTTAAAACGCAGCGGAAAATATAACAAATGTTTCCCAATACATTTGCATCAAAATCAAAAGTTACAAATATAAAATATATACATGAGTGGCAGCTCTTCTCTGATCTTTAAGTCCAAAAATCAACTCTTCAACGCCTAGACTCACTAGGTCTAGAGGAACTCTCGGGTTCAATCCTGTCACCTGCGCGATGAACCACAATCGCGCTGAGCCAACAGCTCAGTAGAACAAACTATAATGATATTATGCTATGTCATACATTCAAACAATATAGATCATACTCAATACACTTTATTTTATGGATGTTACATTTCATTATTTCAATAATTGTATCATCATCCATTACTCACACATTTAACATAGACACACATGGGCCCAACAAGCATTTAATATGATATTCAAAGTTCAGAGTTACTGCTTTGGTTTATAATCACAATGATCAAGCCCGTAGGCAATATATATCATATCTCTATCCATGGATAGTGTAACAGACCCAGTCTCTTGGACCATCAACCCATTAACATGAGGAGATCCTCAACCCGGCTAGACTGTTACTAGTAACAGACCCAGTCTCTTAGACCATCAACCCGACTAATCGAGGAGATCCTCAACCCAGCTAGACTGTTACTTTTCATAAATTTCATTTTCACATTTCATTTAGTGTAACAGACCCAGTCTCTTGGATCATCAATTCAATTCAATTGAAGAGATCCTCAACCCGGCTAGACTGTTACCTTTATATAGGCATGCCACCAAAACCAGTACTCTGAAATTTGAATAAACATATTAGGCACACAACCATTTCATATATCTCTTTATAAATCTTTTTCTCAATTCATTTCTCATTCCACAATCAACTAGGCAAACATGCCTCATTTGAATCAATATAGCCAATCACAATGGCTTTACACATCATCTTATCATCACATCTTTCATTTTCATAACACATACATATACCATATTACATTTCATGAGGTTCATATTGTATAAAACATAACATTATTCAAACATATCAACAATACAATGAAATTACTTAGTACATTCACACTCAAATGTATAAGTTCCAAAATCACATGAATGTATGTTATAATGCAAGGTTTGTACTTACCTCAAAAGAAATCCACACAATTCTAAACACTTCCTCTTAACAAGTCCTTCACCAAATAATTAAGGCAATTCACCTTCTTCACAACCTAATTCAGAACAATGAGGAAACTCACATAAGATCATAAGGCTAAGAATCAATTAGGGCAAACTCTAAACTGGACACGCTCACCCACACGGGCGTGTCCCTGACCGTGCCCTAACTTTACAACACAGAAGCATTTACACGTTCAGGACCACGGGCGTGTCACTGGACGTGTAATACCTACTGTCTCTCAGAAGTATCGACACGTCCAACATCATGAACGTGTTCCTGGCCGTGTCAATTCTCCAAAATCACAGTAGCTATGACACGCTCACTAACACGGGCGTGTTAATGGCCATGTCACACCTACTGCCATCCAACACAATTGACACGCCTAAAGACCTGGACGTGCTCCTGAGCGTGTCAGGCCAAAAACCCAGATTCCGGCCAAAACAACAATCCAACCAACAAACAACAATTTTCCACCATCTTCCACTTCAACAAAACTCAACTAGACACACCCAAAACCATAACAACCTTGCAAAAACACCAACACAACTCAAAATACACATCCAACACCAAATCACAACATCATCAAAAACTCTAAACACAACCACAACTCAATCTTAACCAACAAACTTATTCTTCCTTTCAATCTTACTCTTTTCTTCAATCCAACCCAAGAATCAAAGATCAAGTAAACCCAACACTCTTAAACACAACACACTCAAAGAAAACAAGGGAATCAAGAGGAAACTTACCAAGAATGAAGAAAACTCTTAGATTCCTCCTTGATCTCTTGAAAACTTCTTCAATCTTGAGCTTGGAAGGTCAAATCTCTCCCTCTCTCTTGTTCTCTTGCTGCTGCCGTCCAAAGCAAAGAAAGAAGAAGAAAAGGAAAATGAGAGACACGAGAAGAGAGGAAGAAGGAAGAAAAGGAAAAGAAAGAAAAGTCAAACATTAACCCTCTCTCTCCTCAAAACATTCTCCTCCACACAAATAAAAAAATAAAATAATCTCAAACATCACCATCCACCCATCTTAATCCACTAACTCAATTTCAAAATAATTACCTTTATACCCTTCAAACAAATATTTGTATATGTTAAGTATATCACAATATATAATAATATAAAAGAAAATTAAAGAGAAGATATATATATATATATATACAAAATTCATATATTTTCTAGCATTAGTCATCAAAGAGGAATGTCGACTCATGTACTTTTCTTTAAGTATGTAAGTAAGTGAGATTATCAAGGGTTGGTGAATATGTCATTTGAGGGAGTTACGAGTTTCTTAGCAAGAGTATTGTCTAATTTAGATACTCCATTTCTTGATGTTCCAACTTAAATGTCTTTTCTCACACCTTCAACTTAGCCCCATTACATCCAAATAAAAGACCTTCATATTATTTCTTGAGAAAATCAGTGAGAGAGATTGGATAATTAAGCAAGTTTATGGCAGCATGCAGTCATGAGTGGTTTGAGTGAATTAACCTTTGAAATCGAGTGAAACACTTCGATGAGAGATGAGATTTGTTATGTCTGGATTAATGAATGAGTTAAGAAAATCTTGATTGAAGTAAATTACAATTATTTATGGCTGAGTCTTAAAGGATTTCATCTTATATACTGGAATTATAGTTAAGGTTGTTTGAATTTTTAATTTATGCCATGTGAATTTGCTTGAGGACAAGCAAAGTTTTAAGTGTGGGGTAGTTGTTTTATTAGTTTTTATCATAGAATTGTATCTTATTTATTAGTTTTCTTCAGGTATTTTGGTAGTTTTAATTTGTTTATTTAGTGATTTCATCAATTTTGGTAGTTTTAATTTATTTCAGTGTTTATGTCATTTTTGTTCTAGTTTTTAGTGTGGTTGGTGTTTATGTTTTGTTTGTTAATGTTTATTTGATTCTTGTTTAAAGTTTGTTTAAGTGTTTGTTTTAGGTTAATATGCAAAATATTTCCTTGGAAGAAAGAATAGCATGAAGCAGTGTCTCACCTTAAGGGCAAAACCAAGGAACCAAGAGAGGAAGGAAAAATTTGGCAATAAGTGACACACTCAGGAGACATGGCCAAGCCACTGGCCGTGTCACATGACACGACCACAAGCTTGGCCATGTCCCATACTTAGCCAAGGAAGAAGACCAAAGGAAAGAGAGCAAAGAACGAAGAGATCAGTAGGTGACACACCCACTTGATACGGCCAGGAGCTTGGTCGTGTCACACTCCATTCCAAAGAAGAAAAGATGAAGGATTACACAGAAGCTGACACATCCAGGTGACACGGCCAAGCCACTTGCTGCGTCACATGACATGACCACCAGCTTGGCCGTGTCACTCCATGGACTAAAGGGAGAAAGAAAACGTGGATTTTGAGTGAGGTTTCATATAAATAAGAGGATTAGGGTTTTTGAAGTGGAGAGAATTTTATCAGCCGTCAAACAATAACCTTTGAGCTTCTATTTGTTTTCTTTGAGAATTTTGATTACACTTTGATGCAAACAGTCTAGATTAAATTTGTTTTAGCCACTGCAATATTCTTCTAGCAAAGATCTGAACAAGAGATTCTTCAAAAGCTAAAGAAAGTTTGTAATTTGGTTTTGTTCTCAAACTTTATCTCTTAAGTTTCATTGGAATTGTATTCATGAATTCTATTATGTATAAATTAATTTCTTTGAATTTTAATGAGATGAATCTGTTTGACAGCATTATTATGAACTAATTTCGTCTAGTCTAGGGTTTGTATGGATCTACTATGATTGTTTGAATTGGTTATTGCTCTTAACTGAATTATTTCTTTAGCCTTAATTGAATGGATACTATTAATATATAATTGATTGGCCACCAATTATGTATTTTAGGTATTAGATGAAGGATTGAGAAATGAAGTCTAATGTTGGAACAATTCAATTAGGGACTTAGGTGAATTAGAAATATAACCTATGAAAAAGATCATTTTAATTGTAACAAGATTATTTGAAAGAGGTTTGAATGCGAGAGCTTATTTCCTTGATTCGATTAATTAAGTTGCTTGAAATCTGATCTTTCAAATTAAATTTGTTGAGAGGAATAACCATTCATACATATAAGTTAGCAGTGAACTGCAAACCCTAGACCTTTCTATTAAGTGAATCAATATATCAGCTCAGTTTACTTTTATTGTTTTATACTCCAATCGATCAGTCTTCATTAGTTGTTAGCAATTTAAATTTATTGATAATTAGTTATTTACAATCTGATAATCAATTAGCTTATCTAGCTTCCTTGTGAGACGACTTTGAGGTGTTCACCAATATACTACAGCAGCCTCGTATACTTGCGAGTGTAGTTCTAGTAGTGTTAATTAGAGCGCAACAACAGACCATGATGCATGGTATGACACTATAAGATAGTTTTTGAAAGAGAAAGAATACCCATTGGGAGCAAAAAAGAATGAAAGAAGAGCCATAAAATTATGGTCCTTACAATACATCAACATTCATGGAGAGTTGTATCGAAGATGGCCTAATGGGGTACACTTAAATGCTTGAGGAAGCCTGAAGTGGAGCATATCATGTCAGAAATACACACGGGAAGTTGCAGTCCACACATGAATGGTTTAGCCCTAGTTAAGAAGATAATTCAACAAGGTTACTACCGGTTGACTATGGAGAGAGATTGTATTGAGTTTGTAAAGAAGTGCCAGTAATGTTAGATGTATGGTAATTTGAATCACATGCCACCTGAAGAATTGCATTCTATGTCTTTACCCTAGCCATTCACAACTTGGGGGATTGACATCATAAGAGAGATACATTCGACAGCCTCAAATGGTCACCATTTTATTATAGTAGTGGTAGATTATTTTCAAAATGGGTCAAAGCTGAATCTTTCAACAAACCGGGGGCAAGTCAAATGGCTAGATTTATTAAAAAGAATCTCATCTACAGATATGGGGTATCGCACAGTGTGATATCAGACAATGGGGTACAGTTTGAAGGTGCAGCCAAGGACTTATTCTCAATGTACCAAATCCATTATCACTGATCCTCTCCTTATAGACCAAAGGCTAATGGTGAAATAGAAGCAACCAATAAGATAATTAAGCAGATCCTATCCAAGATGACCAAGACATACAAGGATTGGTAAGAAATGCTTCCTTTTGCTTTGTGGGGATATGGAACAAGTGTGCAAACGCCGACTGGAATGACACCGTTCTCTTTGATTTACGGGATGGAAGCAGTGTTACCAATTGAAATTGAGGTCAACTCATTAAGAGTGGTCTTGGAAGCTAAACTGCCTAAGATGGAATGGGTAGTGAGCAGATACACATATTTAGCTTTACTAGAGGAGAGAAGGTTAAAAGCACTGTATCATTATCAATTATATCAAAGGAGGATAGCTCAAGCCTATAATAGAATGTGTAAGATCAGAAAACTCAAAGTTGGTGATTTAGTGTTGAAACAATGTAAGCCTAATGTATCTGATCCAAGAGGGAAATTTAGGCCTAGCTGGGAAGGGCCATATCTTGTGAAACAAGTCATGAATAAGGGTGCAGTGAAGTTATCAGACATGGATGGGAACGAGTTTAGCGATCCAGTGAACATTGATAGGTTGAATAGGTTTTATGTATATATAAAAAAAAGAGAGCACTCGCTAGGTTGAAAACACAAAAAGGGCGGTCTAGGCAATAGTTAAAGTAGTCTGCTAGTTCTGAAAACCCAAAAAGGTGGGCTAGGCAACAATTAGGGCTAAGTGAGAGATAATTGTCAATTAGAAAACCCGAAAGGACTAGTTGGCAATAGGAGTGATCTCGTGTATACTGGCTTTATGTTTAGTTGTTCACTAATTTAATAAAGCATAATTAATATTAAAATTATTCCATGTGCACTATTTTAAGTATTTGACCAAATATGCATAAAATGAAATAAACACAATAGCAAAAGGTGATGACAAATTATGAAAGGAAAAGAAACATCTCTTATTACTACTTTCATTATTTTTACATCCTAACAATATTTTTTCTAGAGAAATTGACAAATGTAAAATCTATGGTAGACGATAAATGTAACGTGCAGGCCAGCTTTACTTTAGCCAATCCAAGTAGGCTTCAGTTAGACAAGGCATGTCCAAATCAGGATTAAAATTGCAGCCTAGTGGCTCAGCTCCATACTAACGGTCAAGCCAGCAAGGATCATAGCAAGTACCTCAATGAAGAGCAGCAAGAGGAACATACATCAAGTGCATCCAAATGGCGATGCATGAAATCTTCCACCAAGGTACTAACCAACGAATGTTGACTTCAATACGAGAATGGATCCAGTCAACCCAATCAGCATATGAAGAAACAGGGTGGAGTAGTTTCCTAATAGAGTGATATCACGACAGATATCTGGCAAAATCCATATATGTAGTATCGAGCAAGCAAAGACGCTCTTGAAGCCAAATCTGTAAGCTTAAGAAAAGAATTAAAAAAAGGATCTGCTAAGTTGAAAACCCGCAAGGGTGGCTTAGGCAAAAATTACGATAGCTTACTAGTTTTGAAAACCCACAAGGGCGGACTAGGCAAAAATTTGAACAATAAGAAAAAATTAAAAAAAAAAAACCTAAATTGAAAACCCGAAAGGGCAGTTTAGGTAATTACCTGAAGCAACAATGGACTCCCGGCTAATTTACTTGATGATCCCAATTTAAATTGGTCAAATCCAACTAAAGTCTCATCTAAGATCATGGGTATCGACGACAAGCCTCCTTCCATTTGGTCCATGATATCCAATACTCGTGGATCAATATCGCCATCAGAAGAAACAAGTAAGAATTGGCCAAGCAAGTATAGACAAAGCATACGTCCCCATGCCTTAGTAGGAGCCAAGTGAGAAATGCAAAATTTAATTAAGGGACCAAGCAGAATCTTCTCACCTCTCATCAACTGCAGAACTTCGGGCTTTGAAAGTTGAAATAACATTTGCTTCTTTTGTTAAGTCTTGGAAATCAATATAGGTAATGCCATTAGCTGATTGCTTGGATATCAAAGGATGGCCTCAAACTCTTCAATCATGGGAGATATCTCAAAGCCATTAATCTTGATTGTCCTAGAATTCACATTCCAAAAAGGAGCCACGACATGTAAAAAAGAATGGTCCAATTTAATATTTTGAAAAAACTTCAAAGTATCGATTTTAGACAAAGATATTTATTTCCAATGAATGACATTCATATTTTTAAATAGACCTTTTATTTTCTTTAAATTGAGTTCGGTCATTGTTGACAATTGGAGGGAAATTGGAATTGTTAAAATGAATTTTGATGCCGAAATAAAAAATTCATGGAAAATTTCCCGGCTTCTATATGAGGCATGGAAAGAGATTTATATAGGATGATTGGCTATTCCAAAATTGACAAGGAATAGCTTGAGACAGAGATGGGCAAGGATAGGAAATTGGCGACGAAACAGTTTTGAATTAAGGCATTGCCTTCAGTTTTGTGAATCAATGCTACTTTGGAAATTTTGAATGTGAAGAGGAAATACCAGTAGAGTAGAAATAATAATGATGATAATATATATATATATAAAATAAAAAGAAATAAAGAAATTTAAGTCAAAAGTTATAGTAAGTACAAATTATATATCATCATTATTATTTTTATCATTATTTTTATTATACAATATTTTCTCAATTAATACAATAATGATAGATCACTGAGAAGGAGGTGGTGGATCATGATCAAACAAAGGCCTGAAAAAGTCATCGCCTGTTGGAGGAGGAGGCATATCACTTATCCCGAGTCCATCTGAAGCAGGAGCACTTGAACCTCTATTACCTTGGAATTCAGATCTGTAACGGTCCTCATTCGAAGTAGATGAAAGGATCTCATTTTCATCAGTTTGGGGTCCCCTAGATGATGAAGTACTAGGATCTCTCATCCCCTGAAACCAAAAGTCTCAAAAATCTTGCTCTGACTGGTGATACAATTTTTCAAAATGGGCAGCCTGTTGACGACTAGCAGCTAACTCTTCTTGAAGATTCTTATGTAGTTCCTCAAGCATTCACTGTGAGATAGAAAGAAAAAGGTAAGAGCATACATAATCATGCATACATGTAGCATAAATCATCATGGAACAAGATAACCTACCAGGTAATTCATATCAACACCCTGTGGATGAGATGGCATCACCGATTGATTAGAATGAGCAAATGGAGAAGCGACAGAGGAAGGTCCAGCCTCATGACCAAACGAGTCAGTAGCTTGCAATAATCATTGAAACAGTCAAAACAAGTTAAGAAAGAAGTAATTGCAATGTCAAAATGGAAAAAGTTTACCTAAGAGGTGTTAGCCCCAAGATGCGGAATAGACCTTCCTCCCTCTCCATGATACTCTTCTTCATCTCTATCCTCCTTTTCCTTAGGAATAGGAGATACATCAAAGTTCAAAAGTCCTACTCGAATAAACTGGGTATATGATGCACCCAGTGGATAAAAAAAGGTTTCAACATCATAACCGTGCTGAGCCAACCACCACGCATTCTCTGGCACTGATGTGATATTTAAAGTATAATTTAGGCAACTCATTGGGACCCTACATCTCTCAGGACCAAGGAACCACTCATATAGTCTCTCCCTAAGCAACCAGCCACTAGACATAGGGTCGGCAATGACTATGCAAATATACTGAAAAGGCAATGCGACATTCATAGAAGAGGTCTAGTTCATCCGCTCTTCTGTGTTCCACCAAGCCAAATTGACCTGCAAAATGACATAAGGTAAATGAACATTTATATAAATTTTAAAGTATACTAATACTATCTTACCTAGTCCCAGGTTAAGAAACTCAAGACATAGTGTTGGGTGTGCAGATGGTGAGAGCCAAAAACTACTACACGATCTAACAACCAAAAATTTAATCTTGGATAACTGACTCTCTCTCAGGAAATTCCAGGAACCCTCACAAGATTATGCTCATATGCCCATACCTACAACAATAATGAAAATCAAATTCATGCAAGAATAAGAATGGAATTGACAATGGTGGAAGAAGAGTACCTCGACAACCACTATGAAACCAATAAAAGACTTATTATTTCTGCAAATCTTGTCTAGTCCATGATAGAGATAGGCAAGGCCAGCTTCACCCCAGTCGTAAAGTGGTACCATACTCATATTAATAAGGGCACTCGACACCGACAAATGGATGGCAGATTTTGTGCTGCATAAAATGATCGACCGGAGCAAATACAGTAAAAATCCTCGAGCATATTGTTTGGTTGTTTCCCTACGAACCCATCCTTCGTAGTTCATCCAATAACTACGAATAAACTCAATTTTTATCTTGAAAGGCCCTTTTAATAACAGTTCCATATTGATTAACTATTGGACTGCTTCGAATGTCAGAATATCATTGGTAAGAAGCACCGGAAGGCCATAGTACCGAATACCAGTTATGGCTGTATAATCAACTGGGCCAAATGTCATCTCTCCTATAGGTAGGTGAAAAGTGTGGGTAGTGTCCATCTACCACTCTGACAATGCTTGAACTACACTCATGTCTATCGGATACTCCTCATATGGTAATTGCAAAATAAAGCTTTCAAAACTGCAATCTCGGACAATTCGTTTTACCCGAGAGGGTGCTACATCATATCATTGTCGAGTTTTATAGGCACACCCTCCGCCATGGATAACACAACAATTGTGCTAACACAGAGTCAGGTAAGTTAACATAAGGTAAGTATATCATCATACCAATACCACTAATTTATAAACTAAATTTATTCATTATGTTCTATTTTTAGTCTATCTATTTACTTGCTTATTAAATTCTTAAACATAGTCCTCTAATTAATTTATTTTTTCTAATTCTTAAAGAAAAAAAACACAAAAAACACAAAAAAAACATATATATAATAAAATAATAAATACATATTTGTGCTATTAAAATATTAAATTGCATTGTTACCTTAGTTTTTTGACTTGAACTGCGATGAAGCTGTATCCCAGCTAATAGACTTACAGTTCCATTTTCATGCCGTCGAATAAATTCCAATAACTCAACATTGGATCAAGGCCCTGATCTTTAAACATGCATTTTCTCCTTAACTCTATGCTAAACTTTTTGATTTAACTATCAAATTATGTGAGTGTGGATGAATATGGTAGAAATGAGCCGAGGTTTATATAGGAAAATTGCAAAGGAAAAAGACAAAAATAAAAGAGGAAAAAACAGTATTCTCGTGAAAAAGAAAAAAGAAAAGAAAAGGAAAAAAGTAAATATTATTGTTGATAAATAGTAAATAAATAGTTAGTGAATAGTGCATAAATAGTGACCACAGAGTGAACAAATAGTAAAATCAATTATTTAATTTAATTATTCAGATATTTGTGTGTATACAAATATTTTTGCACTTTTAAAATATTTTTACGTGCAGGGAGCAAGAAGATATAGGCATGGTAAAAAATAGCTAAATTTTTTACAAATTTTGTAGTATCCTACCGACTACAATTTTTTTTGCAGATAACCAAATTACTTTTAAGTCTAGAACTTACCTCGGGTTCAGAACTCAAATTATATTTTAAGTCTAGAACTTACCTTGGGTCTAGAACCCAAATTATTTTTTAAGTCTATAACTTACCTCAGGTCTAAAACACAAATTCTAAATTCACCTCGGGCCCAGAACACAAATCCTAAATTCACCTCGGGCCTAGAACCCAAATCCTAAATTCACATTAGGTTCAGAACCCAAATTACTTTTAAGTCCAGAACTTATCTCGGGTCCAGAACCCAAATAAAGTCCAGAACTGACCTCGGGTCTAGAACCCAAATTATTTTTTATGTTCAGAACTTACCTCGAGTCCAAAACATAAATTCTAAGTTCACCTTAGGTCCAGAACCCAAATCCTAAATTCACCTTGGGTTCAGAACCCGAATCCAAAATTCACCTTGGGTCTAGAACCCAAATTATTTTTTAGTCCAGAGCTCAAACCAACCTTGGATATGGAGTCCAGTGTGGCTTTAAATTTAGTCAAAAATCACATTGCTTTTTGCTTTCTTTTGTTGTAGTCTCAGATCGCTCAAGCAGAGGGCAAACTGTAGACCCTTAATTTTTGACCCAGTCCAATCTGATATTTTTAAACAGTCAAAAATAATTTTTGTGGTGTTTTAATTAAACAATATTTTAATAATTATTTATAATATTTATTTTTAATAAAAAAAAGAAAAAAATTAATAATAAGGAATAAATAAATAAATAAATAAAAATCGGCGATGAAAATTTTTCACCGCGGGCGACGAATTGGCTTGGGCCAATTCCCCATAGATTTTTCTCTGGCAAAATGGCCACAAGCCAATTCGCCGCAGGAAAATCCTACGGCGAAATGGCTGGCCCATGCCTAGTGCCCGCGGAACTTCTTCTCCAGTGCACTTTCGCACGCCCAACCCGCACATGGTTTTGCCGAAACCCTATTCTACTTGTTTTTTAATTTTGTTTCTTAAAACATTTTTATTTCCTTGGCCAATTAGTATTAGGTTTTTATTTTCTTATAAACACCATATTAAAGACACAAAATGGAAAAAAAATGAGAAATTTTTGGAGCTGAAATTTTTTATCAAACTTTGGACTTTTGGATTTTTTCTGCCAAAAAAGAGAACCTTGAAGGAGCAAGAGCAAGCAACAACAATTCATCAAAGGCAGCCTACACTGTCTTTATTATTGTTCAACCAAAATTCAAAGATTATGATGGAACCAATAACGGAGGTTTGAATCTCTATTTTTTTGCTTATCTTTACAGTAGCTTCATCACTCAATTGGATTAATTATTTAAACGTGTAATAGATGATCAATTGTTCTACTTACCATCCAAACTCTATTTCAAACCTAAAACTATTTTTCAAAACACTAATACCTTAATACTCATAAAACTATTTTTGAAAGCTAAAACCCTAATTACACTTTTCTAAAACCACAAAACACAAATCAAATTTCTTAAGCCCTATGTTATTCAAACCCTAAATCTTAATTAATTCTATTTTCAAACCTTCACAGTAGCTTGTTCCATTAAATCACCATAGCATTAGATTATTCAAATAATATTTTAAACATCCAGTAGTCATATTACGTATAAGTATTTATCAAAAAATCTATGTTAAAGCGATCTTAAAGTTTTTATAATAATCAAGTTTTGATAAAACTCTAACTCCAGTAAACTCTAAGATCCAAACCCTAATTTCTTAAATCCTAAATCTTAAACCTTAACCTTGTTTATTTAATGGATTGAATTATAATTTTATTTATTTATTTGATTATGTGATTTGTTATATGTTAATGATGAATGATTTATTTTATTTTATGAATAGTTTGCTTTTATTTAAATTAGATGATTGAATATTATTTTATTTGTCTTAGTTTTAAAATTTTAAGAGGTATGTTTCCACTTTGTGGGTGCCTCATTAGTTAAACATCATGTAATTTATTTTATTTTAAAGTTTTTTAAACCAATGTAAAGGACACATTTCCACCTTTCTGTGGGTGTCCTATTTAGTTTTAGATATGGACTATGTAAGGACATGTTTTCATCCTCGGATGGGTGTCCATTTATTTGTTTTATTTGGATGTTGCTTGATTTTAATATAATGATGCTTTATTTTAATTGTCGCATGTAATATGGATAATATTATTATATTTAAGATTTTATAATATTAGACCTGCAAAGGAGGTCAGTTCCAATGAATCGGCTATTGTGGAGGTACTGGGTCATTTCTCACCTTTCCCATAAGTACCCAACTTTTTGAACCCATTAGGGGATTGGGGATTCCTTAAGAATCGAGTCATCCACCCTTTTCTTTTTCACAACCCCTCCAGGTGGTGACTCCATTTTCTCCGGACTTAGGTCCGGGTTCTCTAAGGCCTCGAGCCTAAATAGTGTCGAAGTCGTAAGAACCATTCCACCGGGAGTGGGGGCAAAAATCTCCGGTCATAGATAAAAAAATTACTTAAGAATTATTATCGGACTCTTGATCTTTGAAGCAACCCGAATCAACCAAAAACAAAAAGAATACTCCAATTCACAGGGCAACAAGGCTGTGTTGTCTAAAATCAAGCTTTCCAGAATTCCAACAGTGCAATTGTGGTGGAGCCAACAAATGGTGGTATTTTCTTAATCAATTCATTATAACATGCTTTTGATAGTTTTAATGTGGAACATGCATGATCTTTATTTAAAATTGAATCCAGCAGCCTATTAACATAACTTCTTCCAAATTGAATCCAGTAGTCAGCCTGTTAATAACTTTGTTTAAAGTTTTCATAATGTCACTTAATTTTTCTCAAATATTATTAATAGTAGCCTATTTTTTCCAATTTCAAAGTTTTGATCATTATTTTTTCCAAAACCATAATTTATAAATTCCAAAACCCTAATTACATAATATGAGCCCTAAACCCTAATTAATTTTATTTTCCAAAATCTTTACAATAGCCTAATACTTAAAAAATAATTATAATAATATTAGTTTTTCCAAACCTAAAATCCTAGTTTTTGAATACAAGCCCTAAAACGTAAAAACCTTAAACCTGTTTTTAAAATGAAATAACCCTAAAACCTAATTGTATTTTCCTAAACCATAATTCATAGAACCCTAACTTGTATATTTAGTCTTTAATTATTATTTGAATCATGCTTTACATAATGTATTCTTAGTTTATATCTTCATATCTTGATCTTTATTTGACTTATAATGAATGGTTTTACTTTCATGATGAATGGTTGAATGTCTTTTATTGGTTTACTTTATTTTTCATTATGTACGGGGTATCTTTCCACCTTGTAAGTACCTCATTAATTAAGCTTCATGTAATTTAAATTATTTTCATATTTTGGGATTAATGTAAAGGATATGTTTCTACCTTTTGGTGGGTATCCTATTTAGTTTTAGACATTGGGCAATGTAAGGACATGTTTCCATCCTAGGATGGGTGTCCATTTATTTGTTTTGTTTGGACAATGCTATAATTTTTAATAAAGTATTTATTTATTTTTATGATTGCATGTAATATGGATAATGACATTATATTTAAGAATTTTATAACATTAAGACCTGAAAAGGAGGCCGGTTCTAATGAATCGGGCGTTGTGGGGGGTGCTGGGTCATTCTTACCTTCCCCACACGTACCTAACTTTTTGAACCCAAAAAGGGGTTGGGAATTTGTAACACCCCGATACTCCATATAAGTACTATACATATACCTGGTATACATACAGTAAGTATATAAAGTATAAGGATGTCACTTTTCGTTACAATTCAAAAACCTTTAACAGAGTTCAAGCCACAATACATTCATTTAAAGAACATTTACAAAATCATTATACTTTCAATGATCTTACACTTATATAATAATCTTATCCTTATCAAATACTCATTTATACATATAAATATACTCTTGTTTGATATACATCATAATTAAAAGTTATACATGTATGCATCACCCTCTAGTTGGTCTCGACAAACTCTTGCTCTTCTCGTGGCATGACGAAAGACTTCATATCTTTCACCTAGTCACCTGCGCGATTACATATCCGCGCTAAGCCTGAGAGCTTAGTAGTACAAATATAAAATATAACATATGTTATAGAAATTCTAACATATAATGATATATCAAGTCAATTTACCATTAGTTCTTATCATGTTTTTCCTTTTTCATTGCACCTTTCATATATCTCAACTAATTTCATATATTATATACGTTTATACAAAACATTATCATCAACCACAATCCATTACTAATACTCACAATCAATATATCAATACACATACATTATATATCATTCCAATCATGAATCACATTTCCAATGAAAACAATCCTTATCACCAACCACAATCCATCATTAATACCCACAATCAATATATCAATACACACATCACATATCATACTTCACAACATTATCTTATTCACAAGTCACCAATCATAAATCACATTTCCAACAAAGGCAACCATAGATCTCATTACTCATTTATTTCAATATTTATATATATCACATTGACAACAAAGACAGACTCGGGCCCAAAAGACACTAATATGCCATTCAATTTTCAGAGTTAATGCTTTGGTTCAATCATCACATTTATCATTATCCCAACTAGGCTTCAAGGATTAGGTTCAACCAAGCTTCAAGGGGAACAAAGCATGCTAAGTATCAACCCAACTTGGCTTCAAGAACCAATCCAACCTAGCTTCAAGGGTTGTAACATCTCAATTAGGCTTCAAGGATTAGACCCAACCAAGCTTCAAGGGGAGTAAAACATGTTAAACTTCAACCCAACTTGGCTTCAAGGATCAATTCCAACCTAACTTCAAGAGATTGTTACTAATATTAGGCATGCCACCAACAACAAACTCTGAAAATGGAATAACACATTAGCCACACCATTCATTTATTATTTCATTATCACTTCCATTCTCAATTCTCATCATCATCTAGGCAAACATGCCTTATTTTTTTCAATTGAATCATCATAGCCAATCACAATGGCTTCATATCTCATTTGAATCATCATATAATATACAACATTAATTACATTAACTAAACAAACATATCATTATAATCAAAGCATTAGTTTCACATCTCTTTATGTTTCAATTTACATTAAGGTAATTCATCATAAAAAGTATTTATCATAATAAATTGCATTGCACATACCTTTTTGAATGATCGTCGTCTCTTTCACACTCAAGAACTACTCCCATCAAGCTATACATAATCAATTACCTCATCATATCCTTCACATTTTACATATAGCATCATTGATGTAACATTACAAAGTACATTATTCATAAAACACATTACCATTCACAAGATTCACAATGCATAAAACATAACATTGTTCATATATTATCATATGCATCATCATTATCATCAAATGAATGTTCAATCTCAACAATGCAAGAAGAACAAAGGAACAATCACAGTAGCCAACACACTCAAGGGACACGGCCAAGCTTGTGGCCGTGTCTCTCAAAACAAATTGGCAGTGGCAGACATGGGCAAGGGACACGGCCGTGTCTCTCCAAAAATCATCCAACACGGCCACATTTTTCTTAGACTTGGCCGTGTCTCCAAAATTTTATAGGTTGGTCGTGTCTCTTCCTTGGTTTGGCCGTGTCTCTCATGATTAAAAACCCTAAACATGGCCAAATCTCTTTTAATTGAATTTAAACACATTATGCACAACATAACCTCATTCAAATGAATATAAACAATATCTTTAACACATATCTTGCATGCTCATCACAATATTCACATTAACAATACATCAACAACACATTTGATCACTCAACACTTTAAAACCCTAAACCAATCTCACTCCTGTTCTTTCAATATCCACATCCATTTAACTTACCATTTTCAAACCAAAACCAATACCAATTTAACTTTGTAACTTACAATCAATCTCAACACTTATAAACACATCTCAAACACACCTAATTATAAAATCAACAATTCATAACTCACTTCAAACACAACCTCAAAATAACAAAGGAAAACAAGAGAGTACTTACCTCAAATGAAGAAATTTCACAAATCTCCAACTTAATCCTTTGATTCTTCCTTCAATTTGATTTTGGAATTTAGAACACCTCTCTTGCTCTCTCTTTCCTTTGGTAGCCGGCCACACCAAGCAAAGAAGAGAAAAATGAAGACAAGTCAAACCTCTCTTCTTCTTTAAATCTCCACCAAGCAATCCTAACAAAGCAATTACCTAAATGCCCTCATCCATTTAACTTAACTCTTGTCACTTATATGCCCATTTAAGTAATTTCACATATCACCAATAAATATCCTCTTCCATTGACCATCCCTTTTGACTTATGTATATGTTATTTATACTTTCATATATACAACATATACACTTTCTTTTAATTTCTTTTCTCTTGCAAATTCACATATACATTCAATCCAATTTAAAACAACAACAATATTCAAAACTTCTAGGGCATACATTGGGATATTACAGAATTCCTTAGGAATCGAATCATCTACCCCTTTCTTTTTCCCAGCCCGTCCGAGTGGCGACTCTATTTTCTCTGGGTTTAGGCCCGTGTTCTCTATGGTCTTGAGCCTAATAGTGCCAAAGTGACATGAACCATTCCACCGTCAGTGGGGGAAAAAATCTCCCTTCACACAACCTCCATCATCTTCTTTATCTTCCTCAAGAAGAATTCCCTTTCATGCTAGGCGACTCTTCCCCACAAGGTATGTGAGTGATGAATCTCTCAATACTTTACAAATTAGGGAAAATTTCACTATGCATGTGAAATACCTAGGTTGGGAGAAATTCATTGCCCTTAAACCTTTGCAATTTCAAGAGCTAAAAATTGAGTTTATTCTTCTATTCAAGTCGAAAGAGATGAATCTAAGCTTTGCACTAGGCTAGGATTCAAATTGAATAGAAAATCATATATGATTGATATTGAGCATTTGAATGATATATTTGGTTTTAATCAAGAGGGAGAAAGAACTGTACCTAAGGACTTTGAGCAAAAATTTGCAAGGGGAGCATTAGGTCCAGGCAAAACTTATGTGGCTAAATCGGCCAAAGCAACTAAATTGAGAAACCCCACATTGAGATACTTACACTGATTCATGTGTTGTGGCTTCTTTGCTAGAAAAGAAAGTGAGCTATTTTTCTTAGATTACACTAATAATGCTACACCTATGAGCACTAGATATTGTTTAGCTAATGTTTTTGATAATGTGGCTCATAAGAAAAAGGGTGCAATTTGTATTGGTGGATTGGTAACCATCCTTGCCATGGCTCTTGATAGCAACTTTCCTAATATTTGCAACTTGTAAAGGATTTTAGGCAGTGATTAACTTGATATTGCCATTTTAGAGAAAATGCGTATGATAACCAAGAGTGGAGGGGGTTATGTGATGGCTTCTTATGAACCAAGCACACAAGGGGGATGACAAATGAGACAAAGAGTTGATGAGGAATCTGATTCCGATTCACTCAATTTAGATGAAGATGCTCCAGTTTCAAAAAATTATGAAATGATTAGTAATTTTGAAGACCTAGAGAACAAAGTTGATCACAATCATGCTAATGTACTCAATCATATGGAGCTAATCAATAACAACTTGGCCAAGATTCTTAGCCTTCATCCATCAGCCGCATCATCGTCACAACCTCCAACTCCATAGGTTCAACTAGGTTCAACCTATTGAAAGTTTAATTTATTTTTTATTCTCTATTTTTGGATGTTTTAGTTACTATTTTTAGGTAATGTTTTTAGTTATTAAAACCTTATGTTTTGTTATCTTCTGATTGTCATTATTTTGTTTTGGGACAATAAAATGTTTGTTATTTGTAAGGAGGAAGTAGCACTTTGTGTCATGTTGTGGAACAATGGAATACAGGTTTTACATAATGTGAGTGGGGATTTTTGCCCCCACTCCCAGTGGAATGATTCTTGCATCTTTGGCACTGTTTAGGCTTAGAGCCTTAGAGAACACGGGCCTAAGCCCAAAAAAAATAGAGTCGCCACCCGGACGGGCCGGGAAAAAAGAAAGAGGTGGATGACTCGATTCCTAAGGAATCCCCAACCCCCTAATGGGTTTGGAAAGTTAGGTACGTGTAGAGAATGTTAGAAATGACCCAGCACCCCCCACAACGCCCGGTTCATTTGAACCGGCCTCCTTTGCAGGTCTTAATATTATAAAATTCTTAAACATAATGATATTATCCATACTACATGCAATCATAAGAATAAATAAATACTTTATTAAAATCACAACAATGTCCAAACAAAACAAGTAAATGGACACCCGTCCGAGGATGAAAACATGTCCTTACATCGTCTATGTCTAAAACTAAATAGGACACCCACCAAAAGGTGGAAACATGCCCTTTACATTAGTTCCAAAATATGAAAATAAATTAAATTGCATAAAGATTAATTAATGAGGTACCCAATCGTGAAAACATACCTCTTACAATTTTAACAAATAATAATAATAATAATAAATCATCCATCCATGATAAACAAATCAAATATTGAAATTAAATAAATCAATTATCAAAATATATAATCAAATACATAATCAAATTTAAAATTAAATAAAGTAATAAATGTATAAATTTAGGTTTTTAAAATTTTAATAACCAAATTAGGGTTTTTAAATGAAGGGAGTTAAACACAAAGGCTTATAATACACAAATAAATATTAACCCCTTCGACGAGCCCATACAGTGGTCCCGCCAGCCAATTAGCTGGTGTGGGCCAAGGGGGCAGCGCCCCTTGCTGGGTCTGGGGCTGCGCCCATAAGATTTTGAAAACTGGCTTTTAGGGTTGTAGGTTTTAGTGTTGAAAATTAAGATTTTAGGGTTTAAGATTTAGGAAATAGGGTTTTGAGATTTTAAGGAACTAATGTTATTTTTAAAAGAATAATGCTATTGTATGAATTTGGAAAGAAGAATTAATTAGGGTTAAAGCTTTTGATACTTGAAAAAATAAGGCTGCTAGAACATTTTTATAATTAAATAATCATGTATTAAAAATATTAATTTAACACATATAAGTAACCGTAACTTAAACTTAATAGGTTATAGATTTATTTTGTATGATTAACAAAACAACACCATTAAACTATGCTCTATGTAAATTGCTATGAGTTAAAAGTAAAAGATATAGTTTACTATAATTAAAATAGACACAAAATAGGTTATATTAAATATGTTTAGAATTTATCATCATTTGTTGGCTCCACCAATAATTAAATGTCGATGCAAAGTATTTACTTGCACCAAATTTATTCTTCTTAGTTGGAAGGAAATCAGATAGTGAGAGTTTGCTACTGCCTTGTTTGATGGTGTTTGATAATTTATGGCTTGCTCCTTATTTGCTTGATGCTTCTGTTCATTCAATCTCTGAATTAATTGCTAAAAGTCCAAAGAAATAAAAGTCCAAAAGTCCCCAATAATTGTGCCATCCCAAAATTTTCCTCCTAACCGAAATAAAATTCCCCCCTTCTTTGTGTCTTTTAATGTGGTTTTTATAAGAAAAAATAAAAACCTAATACTAACTGGTTAATGAAATAAAATATGTTTAGGAAATAAAATCAAAAATCAAATAAAATAGGATTTCAAAAAAATTGCGTGGGCTGCGAAAGTACGCTGGCAAAAAATTTCCTGCGGGACGCTGTTGCCTGGGCACGGGCCACAGGCCAATTCACCGCAAGTAAAACTTGCGGCAAATTGGCTTGTGGCTAATTCGCCGCAAGTAAAAACTGAGGCAAATTGGCTTGTGGCCAATTCGCTGCCAGCGATTTTCATCGTCGATTTTTATTTATTTATTTATTTATCTTTTTTTATTTATTTCTTTTTATTAAAAATAAATATTATAAATAATAAATATTATTAAAATAAATATTATTTAATTAAAATACCATAAATTATATTGGATTGTTTAAAAATATCAGACTGGACTGGGTCAAAAATTAAGGGTCTACACCTAACTCTTTCCCTTTTATATTGTGCATATTCACATTGGGACAATGCGAATCTTTAAGTGTGGGGTTTGACATTTTACCTATAACCTACTTTTGTTTGGTAAATTGAGTAGTTTTGTCATATATTGTTTTTGAATGTTGAAAAGTTCAATTGTTATAAGATTGTTGATAGGTAACCTTTGAATTTTTTAAGCATGAAATTGTCAATTGGATAAAATTGGTGCTTATTGTCGATTTAGATGGATATTCCTTGCATTACCTTTGAACTTGTGAGAAAATTGAGCCTTTTTATTTGGATACCAACTTATTATTCTTTGTGTACAAACATTCTTAATTGAAAAATTGCTAAAACTTGCTTTGACATGCATTTTTTGACCACATAAAAATTTCAATCAGGCAACAATATGATTAAGGCAATTAGGTGTACATATTTTTGCTTAAAAAGGCCAACCTTATATACAACTGTGAGCTGGGATTTTCGTCCCCACTCCCATATGGAATGGTTCTTACGACTTTAACACTGTTAGGCGCAGGGCCTTAGAGAACACGTGCCTAAACCCAAAGAAAATGGAGTCGCTGCCCATATGGGTAGAGAAAAAGAAAGGGGTGGATGACTCGATTCCTAAGGAATCCCCAACCTCCTAGTGGGTTTAGAAAGTTAGGTATGTATGGGGAAGGTGAGAATGACCCAGTACCCCTATAACGCCTAGTTCATTGGAACTAGCCTCCTTTTCGGGTCTAAATATTATTAAATTCTTAAGCATTATGATATCATCCCTACTACATGCAATAAAAATAAATAAATATTCATTAAAATCCAGAAAGTCCAAATCAACAAAAATGAGCACTCGTACTAAATGGAACCATGCCCTTACAATATTGTCCAATGTACAAAGTACAAGTAAATAAAAATAGAACACCCACCAATTGGTGGAAAAATATCCCTTTCAATTATCTCAAAGTCTTTAAATAAATTAAACTATAGAGAATAAATAAATTAAACAAATAAGACACCCATTAATGGAAACATGCCTGTTACAAATCTATTAAAAATACAATCAATAAATACTTAATAATCATCCATGGTAAAGCAAGTAATCGAATAAATAACCAATCATTGCATAAGCAATTGTAAATTATGGCTAAACTAATGAAGTTAAAGTTAATTATAAAAATTACTATTTACAAATAGATCTTAATATTAACCAATTAATGAAATAAAGGGCAGGACGATGAGGGTCACACTTACGGCAGTCCTGTTAGGGTTTATATTTATACAAATTAGGCATTTTCCTAAACTAGGGTTCTTGGTAAAAAAATATGTAAATTTTTAAGATTAGGGTTTTAGACATGAACTTACTGTTTAGGTCCAATATAGGCTGGAGATTGTGCCGTCGGGATACTTCAACAAGTCCAATATATGCTAGGTAGTGGATGCTTCAACAAATCCACTTAAAAATGTCTACCTTGATAGAAATGAATCTTTACCTTGATTCTCTATTCTTAGGGATCAGCCTTTGTCTTCCCTCAACTTCAACTCTTCTAGGTAGATTGATATAATCTTTATCTTAAACCTTTGTCATGTTCTTATATCTTTTGTATCTTCATTTGTTTGAGAGTTCTGATTGTCTTCTTATTCCATTCTTAAATGGATTATTCACTTTGCACTTTTGTAGACAATTCAGCTATTTTTGGCCATCATACCCTCATATTGCACCTATGTCGTACACCATTAAAGATAAGTCCTAAAATGTTTTATATATAAATTCAAAAATGGATGAGGATAAGTTTTACCCCCTGTTAGGCTCAAACCAATGTAGGCTCTTGCAGATGTCTATGTTTTGTCTGGTTCTTTGTACAAGCATACATCTTCTCTTTCTTTTTGCAAAGGCCTTGTTATCCCCCTGATTCCATATCTGCTTCTTAATATTTGCTTTGTTGGGTATCTGTTGTTTAAAGAATAGGCAACACAAGACAATAAAATGCAGTGTGGTATTCTCATGCATGCATTATATCCATGGATCATACTTATAGTGATTCTATTAACTCACAAGCTGAGGTTATCAGCTAAAGTGCTTCCATTGATTCATCTTAAATGCTCATTTAGATCTTACATTGGAATGACAAAAGACTTCACATTTATAGCTTTTATCTTCAAGATGTTGAAAACCTAAGTGGTTGGAGTGCAAACACGGTAGTTAAAGACATAGGGGATACCAATTTCAACATATTTGGTTGGCAACTTCTTTACCACATTACCTTGCAAACAATCATTATGTTAGCCATATTTTTCCAATATGTCCTTTGAGTTTTGATGGTGTAACATACTTCCCTTAACTTGAAGTTTATACAACAGGAAAATAAATTTTTTTATTTTATATGCTGACTTTGTCAAATCAGTGCCAATTTACCATAGGACTTAACTTTCCTAAATCAATATATCTATAACATGGCAGCCCTAGATACCATACTAAGCTCAAGAATCATTTATATTTAAGCAAGAACTATTGCACTTCAGATAGGCACATACACATTACTCGGCCAAAGGTCTCATTGAGTTTAAATATTGTCTATCTCATATGCATGCTTATTCAAAAAATCTCCACTAATAGACTCCACCTACCAAGAGAGATCAGCAGGTCTTTAATAAGCTTAAAATTGGGTTTATAAGGGATATATATTAAATCAAGGCCATTTTTAAATTGGAGCTAATGTGACACATTACACTATAGACTTTTTGCTGGAACCATAGACAGTCGAAAACTCTAGACTTCTTGTTATCTTGCTTCATGAAAAGACAAAAATAGAGCTTATCTTCTTGGTAGAAATATGGATTAGTACAATCTTGATCTCTTTCTTTTGCAGAAACTCAGGACCATCATTTTGCCTCTTTCCCTTTTTGGAATATCAAAACTAAGACTTTCAAAATTACGGACTTGGAGCTTTGTGGGATTATCTTTCCCTTATTTTCTAGTTTTATTTGACTCTTTAGCTGGCTTGACCAAATTGAAAGCAGTCTATTCTTATAAACTGAGTAGAAGTCTTTTGTTGCTTCAAGTAGAAAGAACTTTGTTGGCTTTCTGAACTGCCCTTATTTGGTTTTATTTTCTCTCCTTATCCTCCTTCTTATTTTCTTCCTCTTTTCTCTTTTCTCTTTTCTTTTCTTTTCTTTCTTTGTTTCTTTTTCTTTTTTTGCTTTATTTTTATTTTTTTCTTTTTTCCTTCTTTTTCTTTATTCTTCTTCTTTTTTTTTCCTTTTTTTTTGTCTTAGCGCTAAGAAAGTTGTCTTGTCTACACCATTCTATGCATTTGTCTATAGATGAGGGGAGTAGAGTGAGTTTGCTTCAATGGGGATGAATCCTTTACTGCCTTGATGTCGTTCTATGATATTAGGTCTAGTCTCAAGTGAACTTCAACTATCCTTATGGTCTTGACTATGCATCTTTTCCTTAATATTCTAGCTCCTTAGTACCTTAGTGATCATCAAACTTGTCATAAGTGTCACAATGGCATAGGGTAGGTTATCAAACTTAAAATCCAATAAAGAGCAAGCTAAAATCTCAACATTTCTCAAAGGGACAACTAGGAATTGATATTCAATTGGGTGGATTCTAGTTGTTGGCTTACCAAACAATGCCTAGATCATTTCTTTCTTAAATAAGTAAAGTTCAATTTTGCCTCAAAAGTTCATCAAAACATGTTCTAAGATTGACTAGGACCTAGACACTCATAATTATGTAGGAGCCCTCTGTAGGCAAGCATACACAGCTCATTGTTATAGAACAACTCCCTCACCTAGTAAAGTCATTTGGATCATGATGCATAGATGTAACATTCTTATAGCCTATAAACATATAATATATACACCTAGTATATGTAAAATACGCATACACGGTATCAAAATGTCACAACTCAATTTCATAAAAATTTTCTCTTTACCAAATTAAAATCTCAAATACTTTATAATATATGTTTAAATAGTAAATAAATTATTCTTTATTAATTATAGGTTCTAAAATAGTATTTTATACAAAAATCTCTGAAAAATTTTCCAGATTTTTGTCTGTAAATAGAACATCCCAAAATTTAATAGTTCACAACCTGCAAAAGAAATACTACCTATAAAACAAATCACACATTTCCCCAAATACTTCTCAATCTCTCCATATTTTCTCAAAACATTTTATATAGATACATATATATATATATCAAAACACATACAAAACCCTTATTTTACAATTTATCCAAAACATTCTTTACACTTTATAATATATACTTCAAAAATAAAACATAATACACATAATATCAAAATGACTATAATATAATATATAAATGCTGGCAAATGTCTCTATTCTTGATGCACCCAAAATCCATTCAACAAGTAGCCTCAAATCTAGGCCCGACTCGGTCTAGAAACATTCTCTGACTCAACTGGATCACCCCTATCACCTATGCAGTGATTTACAATAGTGTTAAACTAAAAGCCTAGTGGTACAACTTTGATAACAAAAAAAATGTAAAACAATGGGAATGGAAAAATGCTTTTACACGATGTTTCTCAATGCAGTACTTAATTTCACCTTAAAACACTGTGAGCAAGGATTTTCGCCCCCACTCCCAATGGAATGGTTCTTGCGACTTCGACACTGTTTAGGCTCGGGGCCTTAGAGAACACAGACCTAAGTTTGGAGAAAATGGAGTCGCCACCTGGACAGGCTGGGAAAAAGAAAGGGGTGGATAACTCGATTCCTAAGGAATCCCCAACCCCCTAATGGGTTCAGAGAATTGGGTACGTGTGGGAAAGGTGAGAAATGGCCCAACACCCCCACATTGCCCGGTTCATTGGAACCGGCCTCCTTTGCAAGTCTTAATATTATTAAATTCTTAAGTATAACAATATTATGCATATTACATGCAATAATTAAAATAAAGCATCATTATATTAAAATCCAAGAAATTTCCAAATAAAGCAAATAAATGGACACCCATCCGAAGATGGAAACATGTCCTTACATCATCCATGTCTAAACTAAATAGGACACCCACCGAAAGGTAGAAACATGTCCTTTATATTGGTCCAAAATATAAAAGCTATTTAAATTACATGATATTTAACTAATGAGGTACCCACACAGTGGAAACATACCTCTTACAATTTTAAAACTAAAACAAACAAATAAAAACAATAAAGAAAACATCCATTCATGATAAATTAAATAAATCAAGCATTGAAATTAAATAAATCAACCATCAAAGCATATAATAAACTACATAATCAAATCTAAAATTAAATAAAGCAAGTAAAGATACAAATTAGGGTTTACCGTTTATATTTAAAGTTCTATAATTAACATTTAGGGTTTGGGATTTTACTATTATTATTGTTATTTGTTTAAGCTACTATAAAGGTTTTGGAAAATTTGAATGGATTAGGGTTTTATGAATTTAAGAAAGTAGTAAGGTTTTTTGGTTAATCAAATTAGGGTTTAGGGGTAACATTATGAAATTAGGGTTTTGGAATCTTAAGACATTTGGGTTTATAATTTAGGTTATTGTATTGTTATTTTATGTTTGCTGGATCATGGTTTTAGGGTTTAGAATTACTAAATTAGATTTTAAGTTCACTGAATTAGGGTTTAGGGAAACTTAGGGTTTACTGTTTTGATTTTTCGAAAAAGTAAGCGTTTTTGGTATTTTAGAAAACATATTTGGTTTTAGGATTTAAGAAAATAGTTTAGAGCTTTATAAAATAACTATGACTTTTAGAAAATGTAAAGAGAACTAGGGTTTGGAGATTTAAGAAAACATTTGGAGATTTTGGACAAAATGTTATGGTGTAGATGAAAGTAGTTGGTAAAAATAATTTAGGGTTTTAAAGCTTTTTGAAACAGAAGAAACCCTTTAGGGTTTTTAAGGTTTTTGGAAACGGAAGAGTAATTTAGGGTTTGTGAAGTTTTTGAAAACGGAAGAGTAGTTTAGGGTTTTTAAGATTTTTGGAAGAAGAAGAGTAGTTTATGGTTTTTAAGATTTTTAGAAACAAAAGAGTGGTTTAGGGTTTTTAAGGTTTGATCGTTGATTAAGGTTACTGGATGAACATATTACCAATTTTAATGATTTAAGTTTCTTAGAAAAACAAATGATGGAAACATTGTAAATAATCATCAAATCAAAGATTTATAATCAAACATTCGTTCGTTGGTTCCACCATAATTTGATTTCTGGATGAACAAAGACAAAGGCAAGGTTGCTACCTTTGAGGGATTGATTGCTTCTTGTTGCTAGCTTTTTACCGTTTCTTGCTTCTCTCAAATCTGAACTCCCAAGTCTAGCTTAGTAACACAAATTTTTGATCCACTTAATTTTTAGTTTTAATGTGTTATTTATAGGAAAAATCATAAAACTACTTCTAATTGTTTAAGGAAACTAAAATTAATTAGGAAAATAAACCAAAACCAAATAGAATTTGGTTTTGGAAACACTGTGTTGGAAAATTGCTCTGGCAAAAAAATTGATGGTGAAACTGCGAGGATTTGCAAGGGGCACTGGACGGCCAGCCAATTCGCCGCAGGAAATTGCTGCTGCGAAATGGCCTTGAATCGTCTCCGATTTTTTCGTCGCCAATTTTAATTTTAATTTTAATTTATTTTTACTATCATTTTTTATTATTATATTTTTTATTCTATTAACTTCACCATTTTTATTAAAAATTATAAATAATAAATACTGAAATAAATATTATTTAATTAAAATATCACAAAAATTATCTTGGACAATATAAAAAAATATTGGACCAAACTGGGTCAAAAATTAAGGGTCTGCAGTTTGCCCCCTGCTTGAACGATCTGAGAGATTCAGTAGAAGAGAGCGAACAGCAATATAATTTTTTACTGATTTTTTATGAGGACAGGTACTTGAATTTGATTTGGATACGTAGACCCGAGATTGAATTTGATTTGATTGACCTTTTATTAGTTGAGAATTATGGCATAACTGGTTGTTCCATTTTTTGGATTGTGGGTCTTTGTCCTCCAAAAATAGATCTTTATCTATTGGAAATTGGGTCTTTAACCAAGAAACATGGATCTTTATCCATTGGAGATTGGGTCTTTACCCTTGAAACATGCATCTTTATCCATTAGAGATCAGGTCTTTACCCTTGAAATATGGATCTTTATCCATTGGAAATCTAGTCTTTACCCTTGAAACATGGATCTTTATCCATTGTAAATTGGGTCTTTACCCATGAAATATGGATTTTTATCCATTAGAAATCGGGTCTTTACCCTTGAAACATGGATCCTTATCCATTGGAAATCGGGTCTTTACCCTTGAAATATGGATCTTTATCCATTGGAAATTGGGCCTTTACCCTTGGAATATGGATCTTTATCTATTGGAAATTGGGTCTTTACCCTTGAAATATGGATCTTTATCCATTGGAAATCGGGTCTTTACCCTTGCTTCATCTCTTTTAGCTGGACTGATCTTTTATCTTTTGCATCTTCATTCTTTTAGGAATTCTAATTTTCTTATTTTTCCATTCTTTTTGTTCTTCTTTTGCACTTTTTGCAAAGAAAAAAAGTTCAGCCATTTTTTAGCTAGCCTTCATATCTTCTCCTTGCCCCCTGCATGGCGAAATATTTGCAAGTGAGTTTGAAAATATTTGGTATAAAAAAATTGAAAAGGAGAAACTTTGCCTTTGTGTAAGCTCAAACCAAAGATTTTTTTCCATGCAAGCTTTGATTGATGTTTTTGTTGGCTAGTTCTTTGAACCAGCACTCATTTCTTCTCCTTGCAAAATTACTAGAACTTTCTCAAGCAATGGGCTTTCCATGCCCCCCTGATTTGATATCTTCTTTTGATTGTTTACTTCACAGGGTGTTTGCTGTTCACTTTAATAAAGCATAGACAATACAAGATAAGAAAGTGCAATGTGATATGCTCATGTATGCATGATATGAATGAATGATACATACAGTCGTTCCATCGACTCACAGACTGAGGTGATCAGCAGAAATGTTCTCATTGGTTCCTTTCAGATGCTCGTTCAGGTCTTGAATTGGAATGACACAATGCTCCACATTTATGGCTTTTATCTTTAAGATGTTGAAAATATGAATAATGGAGGCCCCAAACAGCAGAGATACATCCATTTTAAATTATGATTCAGGATGTCAGTTGGTAGCTTCTTCATGACCTTGCCAGTAATCATTTCCTTTGCCCAATGTGTCTGTTAGAGGTTCAATGATTCGACATACTTCCCTTAACTCGAAGGCTTTGTAATTTTTTCCTAATTTTTTTTTTTTTGAATTTTCAATTTTGAATTTTGATTTTGAAATCAAATGTTGGCTTTGCCAAATTAATGTCAATGTACCTTAGGACTTGATTTTCCAAATTAACATATTTATAACATGACGACCCTAGTTACCATACTAAACTCGTGAATCATTTCTATTTAAGCAAGAATTGTTGCACTTCAGATAGGCACATACACATTACTTGGTCAAAGATCTCATTTGAGTTTGAATATGGTCTATTTCATATGCATGCTTATTCAAACTATCTCCACTAATAGACTCTACCTACCAAGAGAGATCAGCAGGTCTTTGATAGGCTTGAAATCGGGTCTATAAGGGACATGGGTTTAAATGAAGACCATTTTGAGATAGGAGGTGATGTGGCACAATTGACAAACCTTCACACTACAAACTGCTTCTTGAAACTTTACATTTGGGAGCATGAAAAGATAGAGCTTTGAACATTCTTCTTTCTTTTTGTCATCAGCCTGAATCTTGATTAGGATAGTCTTTGCCTTTGCAAAATGTTTGGTACCAAAATTTGTTTCTTTTCTTCTTCTCCCTTTTCTTTCTTTTTATTTTTCTTACTCTTCCCTTTCTTTGAGCATTTTATCATTTTGTCCTTCTTCCTTGTAGGACTATCAAGTGCAAAACTTTCAAGAACTGGATGGTCTTTCTCCTTTTTCTTTGATTTTGTGGTATCTTTGGTCGGGTTGGACCAATTCAAGTCAAACTGTCCTTATAAACAAAATGGAAGCCTTTTACTGCTTAAGTAAAAGAGAACTCAGTTGGCTTTCTAAACCGCCTTTTTAGTTTTTTTTTCTTTTTTCTTTTTTTCTTCTTTTTTTTCGGTTCTAGCTCTAAAAGAGTTGTCTTGTTTGCGCCAACTTGGGTTTCTTATAATGGATGAGTGGAGTGACATAAATATTCTTTAATAACGCTAAATCATTTGTTACTTTGATGTTATCTTGATAGATTGGAGATATTAGGTGAACTTCAACTACCCTTATGGTCTCGAGAACATCAACTACCCTTATGGTCTTGAGAACTTCAAATATCTTCATGATCTTGACTATTCATTGCATTGTTGGCTTATCAAACAATGCCTAGATCATCTCTCCCTTAAATAAGTAGAGTTACGATTTTGCCTCGAAAGTTTGTCAAAGCATGTTCTAGGACTGACTAGGACATAGACAAAGGTAATTATGCAGGAGCCCTCTCTAAGTAAGCATACACAACTCAATGCTATAGAGCAATTTGTTTTATTAGTTTTTGTTATAGATTTGTGTCTTGTTTATTATGATAATTATTGTTTTATTTAGGTATTTTGTTAGTTTTTATCGGTTTGTTTAGTGTTTTCTTTAATTGTTGTAGTTTTAGTTTATTTTAGTGTTTATGTCGTTTTTTATTTAGTTTTTAGTATTGTGTTTATGTTTTGTTGGTTATTGTCTATTTACTTCTTGTTTAAAGTTTGTTTTGAGTTTTGTGTTAGGTTAAAACAGGCAAGGAAACAAATTGAAGGAGAAAGGGGCAGTAGCTGACACAGGCAGAGGACACGGCCAAGTCACTGGCCGTGTCCCTTACCAAGTTAAAAAGAAGAACAAGTCCCAGTAGCAGACACATGCAAGGGACACGACCAAGTCTTGTGGCCGTGTCCCTCCAAAGAAGACTAACACGGCCAAGTCATCTCCACTTGGCCATGTCTCACCAATTCCAAAGGAAAAGAAGACTAAAACTCACAGTGGAAGACACAGGCAAGGGACACGGCCAAGTCACCTGGCCGTGTCCCTCCAACAAGCTCCAACACGGCCAAGTCACCTCTGACTTGGCCGTGTCACTCAACAAAGAAGAAAAGAAGAAAAGGCTAGCAGTGGTGGACACAAGCAAGGGACACGGCCAAGTCATCTGGCCGTGTCCCTCCAAAAGCCACACACACGGCCAAGTCACATCTGACTTGGTCGTGTCCCTCATGAACCAAACGCGCAGCGAATTTTAAAGCGGACGTTTCGTATAAATATGGGAATTAGGGTTTTTCTTAAGACTGTTGACGATTTTGAGCTAAGTTTGAGCAGTCAAAGAGATTAGGGTTTTGGATAACTTTGTTTTTCTTTGATTTTGATTACACTTTGGATTAAACTAGCCTAGATTAGATTGTTCTAGCCATTGATACATCCTTCTTGCAAGATTTGAACAAGAGATTCTTCAGAAGCTTCAAGGAGTTTGTAATTTGGTTTTGTTCTTGAGCTTTATCTCTTTATTTTTATTGAAATTGTATTATGAACATTATCATGTCTAAGTTGATTTCTTTGAATATTAATGAGATGAGTATGTTTGAAATCATTATGAACTAATTTGATCTAGTCTAGGGTTTGTATGGATCTGCTATGATTGTATGAATTGGTTATTCTCTTAGCTAATAATTTCTTTAGCCTTGATTGAATGAAATATTTTAATATATAATTGATTGGCCACCAATTATGTGTTTTAGGTATTAGATGATGGATTGAGAGATGAAGTCTAATGCTGGATCAATTCAATTAGGGACTTAGGTGAATTAGAGATATAACCTATTAAAAAGACTGTTTCAATTATAACAAGATTAGTTGTAAGAGGTTTGAATGCGAGAGCTTATTTCCTTGACTCAATTAATTAAGTTGTTTGAGATTTAATCTTTGAAATTGAATTAGTTAAGAGGAATAACCATTCATACATATAAGTAGTATAGAAGTGCAAACCCTAGACCTTTTTATCAAGTGAATCAAATCAATCAGCTTAATTTACTTTTATTCGTTTTAAATTTTAATCAATATTTTTCATTATTTAGAAATTTAAATTTCTTTAATTACTTGTTATTTATAATCTGATAATCAATTAGGCACTTTAGCTTCCTTGTGAGACGACCTTGGGGCGATCACCTTTGCTACAGCTACCTCGTATACTTGCGAGTGACGCTTTGTGGTAGAGTTAATTCGAGCGCAACAAGTTTTTGGCGCCGTTGCCGGGGAGGCTAATTTGCGAAATTGTTTATTAGGCAAAAATATTTTAAATTATTTTTCATTGTTTATTTTTTATTTTATTTTGTCTTTTGCTTTTAATAATTTCTTTTTCTAGAAATTTTGTTTATGCAAGGCAGGAGATCACTCGAAGGAGAGCTACATCCATTCATTCCAGAAATTCAGAGTGAAAAGGAGCAGAGAAGAGTTTGAGCTCTATACCGGATTTGATACAGAGGAGGACACTTCTGAATTTGAGTCAGATTCTGCACAATCAGTTAAAATGGCTGAAGAAAGGAAAAGAACGATGAGAGACTATGCTATACCTGTCATTGGAACTTCCACCTCTTGCATAAGACTGACATATGCAGCAAGAAATTATGAGTTGAAGAACATTCGCTACAACATGCTGCCATCATTCTATGGAGTTCCAAATGAAGATCCTTTGAACTTTATTAGGGATTTCTACTCCACCCTCAACACTTTTCCATTGGGAGGATTAACAGAGGATCAGTTGAGGATGAGGTGTTTTCCATATACTTTGAAGGATAGAGCTAAGAGCTGGCTTATGATGTTGCCCAAAAACTCTTTGACAACTTGGGAGCAAGTTTATAACAAGTTCATGGGCAAGTTTTATTCACATCAAAAGACAGCTGAATTGAGAGGGAAGATTGCTACATTCTCTCAATTTGAAGGAGAGCCATTTCATGAAGCTTGGGACAGATTTAAGATGCTATTGATCCAGTGTTCACACCATCATTACCCGCTTCAACTTCTTAATCAGTTCTTCTATGATGGTTTAACCCAGCAATTTCAGAACACTATTGATAATGCAGCTGGGGGAGCCATGGGAGAAAAGACAGCAGCTGAAACTTATGATATTTTTGAGATGTTGGGAGCTAATTCTCAACAGAAGAGTGTAAGAGGAAGAAGCAAAGGGGTGAATCAACTAGAAGCAAATAGTGAGATGGTCAATCAAATAGCTGAGTTGACAAAGCAAGTGCAAATGTTGAATATGAAGAACAATATTTCTTCATCTACTCAAGAAGCGTGTGGAATCTATGGAACTTTCGGGCATGGAGCAAATATATGCCCCTCTGCATATGAGACTTATAGGAATGAAGCTGAGCAGGTCAATGTTATGGGAGGATTCCAACCAAGGGCCAGAAATGATCCTTTCTCCAATACTTACAACCCTGGTTGGAAGAATCACCCAAATTTTTCTTGGGCAACAATTAATTCTCAGCAGCCTTTCCATTTGCTCCAATGACAGAACCAAGAGCAGGGTCAATCCTCAAATCAAGGGCAGTCTAGGATAGAGAGCTTGGAGGAAAGTTTACAAGCTTTCATCAAAGTCAATGCTCAAAATCAAGAGATGACAAACAAGAGGCTGGATTCCTTAGAAGCATCTTTTAAGAAGGTGGAGACTCAAGTAGGACAACTTGCACAACAGATGCAGATTCAACAGAAGGGGAAATTCCGAAGTCAAACTGAGTAGGCACAATCAGTGACCGTTCTTAGAAGTGGTAAGGTAATTGACAATAATGTTGAAGATAATTTTGTGAGTGCAGGTGACCAAGAGAATAAGAAGGAAGGAGAACCAAAGAACAAAGGTGCTGGAGAAAGATCAGTGGAGAAGTCCCCTACAGCAGACCTACATAAGGCAAGCAATCCATACCGGCCACCTATACCATTCCCCAGCAGGTTGTAGGATGATAAACCAGATAAGCAATTTTCTAACATCTTCAACATGTTGTCTAAGGTAAGTATTAACTTACCTTTACTTGAGGCAATAAAGAACATACCAGCTTATGCCAAGTTCTTCAAAGAACTGATCACCAAGAAAAAGAGGTATGAGACAAATGAAAAGGTGATAGTTTCAGAGGTAGCTAGTGCTGTTCTACAGCATAAACTACCTCCCAAGCTATAGGATCCTAGCAGCTTTCTAATTCAAATTACTATGGGGAATGGAAAGGGGACTGAAGGCATGTGTGATCTAGGAGCTAGTATGAATTTAATGCCTTATTCTGTGTTTAAAGAATTAGAACTAGGGGAGCTTAAACTGACAAAAATGGTGTTGCAATTAGCTGATAGGTCTTTTAGATTCCCGAAAGGGGTTATAGAAGATGTGTTAGTTAAAGTTGGAGGGTTGATAGTACCTGTGGATTTCATAGTACTTGACATGGAAGGAAATAACTCTTCACCATCTGCACACACTATTCTGCTGGGTAGGCCTTTTATGGCAACTACCAACACCTTGATAGATGTTAAAAATGGTAAGTTGTCAATGACTTTCTTAGGGCAAACTGTTGAATTTTCTATTTTTAACACTTCTCCTATTCCCACAACTACTTTATATGAGGAATGTTCTTTAATTAATAGTGTTAAAGCAGTTGTTTCAGATGTTGTGTTGCAGACAGACTCCCCAGATAAATTGGAGCTGACACTGACTTTAGAAGAGGGAGCTAAACCAGTGGGGAAGACCCAAAGATGCCTTAGCCCAAAGGCATATGAGAGCTCGAGGAATTATAAGGATCACACTAAAGCACTTCATGACAGATGTATTTGGCATCAGACGTTGAGTCCAGGTATGAAAGTTTTACTTTTTAATTCTCGCCTCAGTCTGTTTCAAGGTAGACTCAAATCTCGATGGAGTGGTCCTTTCGAGGTAACTAAGGTATGTCTTTCTGGTGCCATTGAATTGCTTAACTCTAGAACCAATAAGATTTTTAGAGCAAATAGACATAGAGTTAAATTATACAATGAAGGATTTCAGGAAGTGAGGATCATTGACAGCACTTTGATCCATGATCCTTAAGCCTTGCATGATGTCCAGCTTTATGACATTAAAGAAGCGCTAAATGGGAGGCAACCCATTAGTTTGAATTTCTTTTTCATAGTTATAATTTTATATTTAGCAATTTTGATTTTATGTTTAGTTTAAATAAATAGAAACCCTAAAGCTCTCTTGCATCTTGTTTTTGAACATTTGTGTTTGTGATAAAAAGGTTGAGTTTTGCCTCACCAGGGGACGATGGAAGACAGATTGTACTTAATTCTTTCTCTTTATTATTCTTGTTTTCCATTGAGGACAATGTAAATTCTAAAGTGTGGGGTAATCTTTTAGCTTTTCTTTAATTTTTGTTTTGGTTGCCTTGGTGTGTTTTATTGTGTTGTGCAAGGTATAATTGTTGAAAATTTATTGATCTTTTATGTGATTCTAGCATTATAGTTGAGACTTTAGTATCAGCATAGGAATGAGCATTTGAATTCATTCAGGATCAATTTTAACATTCTGCGGTTCATGACATATAAATCTTTGAGAACCCACCTTTGTGAGTTTTGAGCCTTATAGATTAAATGATTGATTTTCTTTTCTCAAGTGTGCACCTTCATGATTTTGCATCTCTAAAGTTTGCTTTTGCATACTAATTGAACTCACATTATGATTTAATCTCAAGTTTTAAAATGATGAAGGCAAATTAGGTTAGCCCCTTTAGCTTAAAAAGATCTCCCTTAATATTGATTTCCTTAGTAAGCCAATTTGAGCCTTTGACCTTTTCTTGTTTGATCAACACAATTCTCAACTTAACATGTTCTTATTATCATCATACCTGCATTAAGGAATGGAGTTTTATGATATGACAATAGGGTGGTTTATTTCAAAGTGTGGGGTAAGCAAGTAAAAAAAATATGGTATTGCTATTTGGGGTGAAATGCATACTTTGCACTTTGTATTTGATTAAGAGTTGACTATTCTTTTCCTCTACATGTTAAGCTAGATGATCTATGCAATGTTATATTTTGTATATATGTATATATAAAAAAAGAGATATATATATATATATACAAAAGTCAAATATGTTCTAGCATTGGTTATAAAAAGAGGAATGTCGACTCATGCATTTTCCTTTGGGTATGCAAGTATGTGAGGTATCAAGGGTTGGTGAGTATGCTATTTGATGGAGTTATGAGTTTCTTAGCAAGAATAGTGTCTAATTTAGATACTCCATTTCTTGATGCTCCAGCCTAAATGTCTTTTCTCACACATTTACCTTAGCCCCATTACATCCAAATGAAAGACCTTCGGATTATTTCTTGAGAAAATCAGTGAGGGAGATTAGATAATTAAGCAAATTTATGGTAGTTTGTAGTCATGAGTGGTTTGAGTGATTAACCTTGGAAATCGAGTGAAACACTTAGATGAGAGATGAGATTTGTATGTCTGGATTAATGAATGAGTTAAGAAAATCTTGATTGAAGGACATTGCAATTATTTATGTCTGATTCTTAAATTATTTCATCTTATATACTGGAGTTATAGTTAAGGTTGTTTGAGTTTTTAATTTATGCCATGTGAATTTGCTTGAGGACAAGCAAAGTTTTAAGTGTGAGGTAGTTGTTTTATTAGTTTTTGTTATAGATTTGTGTCTTGTTTATTATGATAATTATTGTTTTATTTAGGTATTTTGTTAGTTTTTATCGGTTTGTTTAGTGTTTTCTTTAATTGTGGTATTTTAGTATATTTCAGTGTTTATGTCGTTTTTGATTTAGTTTTTAGTATTCTGTTTATGTTTTGTTGGTTATTGTCTATTTACTTCTTGTTTAAAGTTTGTTTTGAGTTTTGTGTTAGGTTAAAACAGGCAAGGAAACAAATTGAAGGAGAAAGGGGCAGTGGCTGACACAGGCAGAGGACACAGCCAAGTCACTGGCCGTGTCCCTTACCAAGTTAAAAAGAAGAACAAGTCCCAGTAGCAGACACATGCAAGGGACACGGCCAAGTCTTGTGGCCGTGTCCCTCCAAAGAAGACTCACACGGCCAAGTCATCTCCACTTGGCCGTGTCTCACCAATTCCAAAGGCAAAGAAGACTAAAACGCACAGTGGAAGACACAGGCAAGGGACACGGCTAAGTCACCTGGCCGTATCCCTCCAACAAGCTCCAACACGGCCAAGTCACCTCTGACTTGGCTGTGTCACTCAACAAAGAAGAAAAGAAGAAAAGGCTAGCAGTGGTGGACACAAGCAAGGGACACGGCCAAGTCATCTGGTCGTGTCCCTCCAAAAGCCACTCACACGGCCAAGTCACATCTGACTTGGCCGTGTCCCTCATGAACCAAACGCGCAGCAAATTTTAAAGCGGACGTTTCATATAAATATGGAAATTAGGGTTTTTCTTAAGACTGTTGACGATTTTGAGCTAAGTTTGAGCCGTCAAAGAGATTAGGGTTTTGGATAACTTTGTTTTTCTTTGATTTTGATTACACTTTGGATTAAACTAGCCTAAATTAGATTGTTCTAGCCATTGATACATCCTTCTTGCAAGATTTGAACAAGAGATTCTTCAGAAGCTTCAAGGAGTTTGTAATTTGGTTTTGTTCTTGAGCTTTATCTCTTTATTTTTATTGAAATTGTATTTATGAACATTATCATGTCTAAGTTGATTTCTTTGAATATTAATGAGATGAGTATGTTTGAAATCATTATGAACTAATTTGATCTAGTCTAGGGTTTGTATGGATCTGCTATGATTGTATGAATTGGTTATTCTCTTAGATAATAATTTCTTTAGCCTTGATTGAATGAAATATTTTAATATATAATTGATTGGCCACCAATTATGTGTTTTAGGTATTAGATGATGGATTGAGAGATGAAGTCTAATGCTGGATCAATTCAATTAGGGACTTCGGTGAATTAGAGATATAACCTATTAAAAAGATTGTTTCAATTATAACAAGATTAGTTGTAAGAGCTTTGAATGCGAGAGCTTATTTCCTTGACTCAATTAATTAAGTTGTTTGAGATTTAATCTTTGAAATTGAATTAGTTAAGAGGAATAACCATTCATACATATAAGTAGTAGAGAAGTGCAAACCCTAGACCTTTTTATCAAGTGAATCAAATCAATCAGCTTAATTTACTTTTATTCGTTTTAAATTTTAATCAATCTTCTTCATTATTTAGCAATTTAAATTTCTTTAATTACTTGTTATTTATAATCTGATAATCAATTAGCCACTTTAGCTTCCTTGTGAAATGACCTTGGGGCGATCACCTTTGCTACAGCTACCTCGTATACTTGTGAGTGACGCTTTATGGTAGAGTTAATTCGAGCGCAACACAATTCCCTCACCTAGTAAAGTCATTCGAGTCATGATACATAAATATATTAATTCATGAATTATCAAGCTAGATTCCTCATTGGTTGAGAAACAAAATGAACAAAGACCAACAAAAATTTTGATGAAAGTAATTTATTCAAATAAATTTAAATTTGAAAAACACAATTGTTCTAATTAAATATTAAAGCAAAATTTGAAAAGCAACATTCAAGCTAAGGAAAGTTTGTTGAGTTAAGCTTCTTCTCCTTTCACATCTTCATTATTCCCATCTTGAAAGGAGGATAAGACAAAATCTTCTTCCAATCCTTTTCCTATTATGAAGGTTGCTGGTGGTGGCACTCTGTTGAATTTTAGCAAAGGACTGCTTTTGGTATTAGGCTTATCCGGCTCTGGTAGCGTACCACTGTCAATCAAATTTTGGATTTCATGTTTTAGTCTCAAGCATTTGTCTGTCTCATGTCCTTGTGTCTGATGAAACTCACAAAAGGCTTTAGTATCAAATTTTGGGGGTAAAGGATTAGGCAAAGGACGAGGGGCCAATGACTATAATAGTCCCTTCTTTTGTAGCTTGTTGAAGACCCAAGACAAAGGCTTCCCCAGAACTAAAAATTTCCTTCTATTTGCTTGACCAGTTGTATTAACAGCAACATCTTTTTACGTGCTTTGATTTCCAGACTGGTTGTTCCCTTTCTCATTCCTTCTTGCCGAAAAGTGGTTCTTCTCCCTTTCCCACTCTTCAATTTATAGACTAGCTTGGAGAAGATCTTTGAAATCATGGATGAGTGCATGAGACATCCTTTCACAAAGACTATGCAACACCCCTCTCACAATCATTCTTATTTGATCAGACTCATCTGGCCACTTCTTGAGCAAAGCAGCCTTATTTCTCCACCTTTTCACAAAGTCCACAAAATTTTCATTTGGCCTTTGTCTAATGGACTCCACTTCCATTGAGGTAACTTCCATCTTAACATTGTATCCATATTATTGGATAAAGGCCTTGTATAGCAAATCCCAACTCTTTTGTGTTCCATCATCTAAGGTATTGAACCAATTTTGGATAACATAATCCAATGAGAGCTTGAAGTACCTTAGTGTTTGAGCCTTAGTAGCTTGGCAGGACTGCATAGTAGTGATATACTGCTTCACATGGAGATGAGGATTTTCGGATCCATTAAACTTCGTAAAAGATGGCGTCTTGAACTTGTACAGAACTTCTTCATCTAGCTCAAATAATTTGTCAACTTCAGACATTTCTTCGATTTTCAGCTTCTTCTCAAATTTCTTTTCAAAGTCCGCGATTATCTTTTCAACATCAGAAGTTTCGATTTTCTCCATAGCTGATCTTTCAATAATCTTTGGTTCTTTCTTCTTGTCTTGAGGATCTTGGAAGTATTGAGCCCAATCATCATCATCATCAATTATCACCTTATCATCATCAAAAACCACTTCACCAACTTTAGCCTTCCCTTTGTCCTTTGTCTTCTTAGTGCTAGCAGATACTTTGGCATTGTTTCCTAAAATTGTAGCCAATTGATTTTTCATGGTCTCAGCCAGGGCCTCCTTTATTTCTTTCATCTTGACATTTAAGGCGTCATCCATCATTCTTTGAATTTGTTTGGACTCCATTGCTTTTGGTGAGCAAGTGATTAAGTTGCTACTAGATTATTCATCTCCAGCATAGGTCGGATTGTAGTAAGCTTTTGAACTATCGTAATCCAGGGCTATGAGCCAAAGAGGATCAATGATATGAGATGCAAATGTATGCATATATGCATGTATGCATAAATAATCAACAAAGAAAATTAGGACGTTCCTTCCAACCTTATAACTTCCACACACAGATGGTGAGTCTCTTTTCCTTGGTATATGGTTAACAAAATACCAACATGGGGTATCTTGTTTTCGAATAATTCCCTCGGACGTTTCAACCAATAGTTATATTTTTAAAAATGGAAATCAGTTCATGATAATTCCCATTAATTAGGTTTTAATCCATTCAACCAACTATAGTAGCTTTTATGCTATATTGGATTAAAACTAAATTAAGAGGTTTATTATAAAATGATTTCTCACTTGAAAAAGTAACTAATGATTCATGCCAAAAACAAGCCCATGATTAATTATTCTTAGTATAAACTAGGCTCACAATTGATTTTTGTTATTTCGTAATTGACCTAAATAATTTGCAAGCCTTTGTAAGAAAAGGTTGGATGAAAATAATTTTGTTTCTTAACCCATTGTAAAAATATTTTAGAAAAAATGAATTTTGGGCATAGAATTTGGGTCTTGAGAAAAGAATGTTTTGATTTATTTTTGGAAAAAGTTTTTATGTCCAAAGACCATCTTGAAAAGTTTTGAAAATAGCTTTGGCCTTTTGGATTTTAAAGAAAACTTTATTTTGAGCTCACAATGTAATTAGGTCATATTAGAAAAAGAACAAACCAAATAAGTCATGATTTAAGCCAAGATAAATTAACCATAGTCAAACAACAAGCATTTGGGGTAAAAATCTAAGGAAAGTAACTAGGCCAACTACATGAGCTTTAGTCTTTGGGTTAAAAGGCTTAGGTTCCCATAGCAAGTATATACCAAATGGTACAAGGCTATGAGTGGTTATGCCATGCTTGATCTCCATACCTTGAGTGAAAGTATGGTATCCCTTACATAACACAACACAGGTAACACGGGTGTCCTAACTCACGCACACAATGCAATCTAATATGATGCAATGGATAATATCATGATAAGAAAGAATACAATAATATAAAAACCAACGGAATCAACTTCACTTATCCCTAGTGGAGTCACCACTGTGAGCGGGAATTTTTGCCTCCACTCCCGATGGAATGGTTCATAAGACATAGGCACTGTTTAGGATCGGGACCATAGAGAACACGGACCTAAGTTTGGAGAAAATGGAGTCGCCACCCGGACTGGCAGGAAAAAAGAAAGGGGTGGATGACTCGATTCCTAAGGAATCCCCAACCCCCTAATGGGTTTGAAAAGTTGGGTACGTGTGGGGAAGGTGAGAAATGGCCCAGCACCCCCACAACGCCCGGTTCATTGGAACGGGTCTCCTTTGCAGGTCTTAATATTATAAAATTCTTAAGTATAACAATATTATCCATATTACATGCAACAATTAAAATAAAGCATCATTATATTAAAATCCAAGCAATGTCCAAACAAAGAAATAAATGGACACCCATCCGAAGATGGAAACATGTCCTTACATCATCCATGTCTAAACTAAATAGGACACCCAACGAAAGGTGGAAACATGTTCTTTACATTGGTCCAAAATATAAATGCTATTTAAATTATATGATATTTAACTAATGAGGTACCCACAAAGTGGAAACATACCTCTTACAATTTTAATACTAAAACAAACAAATAATAGCAATAAAGAAAGCATCCATCCATTATAAATTAAATAAATCAATCATTGAAATTAAATAAATCAACCATCAAAGCATATAAGAAACTACATAATCAAATATAAAATTAAATAAAGCAAGTAAAGATACAAATTAGGGTTTACTGTTTCTATTTAAAGTTCTTTAATTAACATTTAAGGTTTTGGAATTTTAGTATTATTATTGTTATTTGTTTAGGCTACAGTAAAGGTTTTGGAAAATTGGAATGGATTAGGGAATTATGAATTTATGAAAGTAGTAAGGTTTTATGGTTAATCAAATTAGGGTTTAGGGGTAACATTATGAAATTAGGGTTTTGGAATCTTAAGACATTAGGGTTTATAATTCATGGTTATTGGATTGTTATTTTAGTTTGCTGGATCATGGTTTTAGGGTTTAGATTTACTAAATTAGGTTTTAAGTTCACTGAATTAGGGTTTAGGAAAACTTAGGGATTGCTGTTTTGGTTTTTTGAAAAAGTTAGGGTTTTTTGTATTTAAGAAAACATATTTGGTTTTAGGATTTAAGAAAACAGTTTAAAGCTTTATAAAATAATTATGATTTTTAGAAAATGCAAAGAGAACTAGGGTTTGGAGATTTAAGAAAACATTTGGAGATTTTGGACAAAAAGTTATGGTGTAGATGAAAATAGTTGGTAAAAATAATTTAGGGTTTTAAAGCTTTTGGAAACAGAGGAAACCCTTTAGGATTTTTTAGGTTTTTGGAAATGGAAGAGTAATTTAGGGTTTGTGAAGTTTTTGGAAATAGAAGAGTAGTTTAGGGTTTTTAAGATTTTTGGAAGCAAAAGAGTAGTTTAGGGTTTTTAAGATTTTTGGAAACAAAAGAGTAGTTTAGGGTTTTTAAGGTTTGATAGCTGATTAAGGTTACTAGATGAACATATTACCAAGTTTAATGATTTAAGTTTCTTAGAAAAACAAACGATGGAAACATTGTAAATAATCATCAAATAAAAGATTTATAATGAAACCTCCGTTCGTTGGTTCCTCCACAATTTGATTTCTGGATGAAGAAATATAAAGGGAAGGTTGCTGCCTTTGAGGGATTGATTGCTTTTTGTTGCTAGCTTTTTTGCCGTTTCTTGCTTCTCTCAAATCTGAAGTCCCAAGTCTAGCTTAGTAACACAAATTTTCGATCCCCTTAATTTTGAGTTTTAATGTGTTATTTATAGGAAAAATCATAAACCTACTTCTAATTGTTTAAGGAAACTAAAATTAATTAGGAAAAGAAACAAAAACCAAATAGAATTTATTTTTGGAAAAACAGCATTTGAAAATTGCGCTGGCAAAAAATTGCTGGCAAAACTGCGAGGATTTGCTAGGGTTACTGGGCGGCCAGCCAATTCGCCATAGGAATTTCCTGCAGTGAATTGGCTTAGGCCCAATTTGCCGCAGGAAATTCCTGCGGCGAATTGGCCTTGCCAATTGAACATTCGGCGACGAATTTTTTAGTCACTGATTTTTATTTTTATTATTTTTTGTTATTTTTTTTAATTTTTTATTTTATTAACTTCACCATTTTTATTAAAAATTATAAATAATAAATACTAAAATAAATATTATTTAATTAAAATACCACAAAAATTATCTTGGACTATATAAAAAAAGATTGGACCAGACTAAGTCAAAAATTAAGGGTCTACAAACACGTCTTTTAATCATTTTGCAATTTTCATAATAACAAACACAAACATAGGCCCAAAGGATCTAATGTTCCATTCAAATGTCAGAGTTTCTGTTTTGGTCCAAATTGACACTAAGTGTCTATTCCCGAAGGCAAATCAAAGTAATGCTCAAAAGCTAGCCCCGAAGGTAAATCATATCACAGTGGCGTGAAATGTCTAGCACCGAAGGCAAATCATATTACAGTGACACCAAGTGTCTAGCTCTGAAGGCAAATAGTGAGGATAACCTCATAGGCATGCTGCCAAATACAGAACTCTAGAAATTGAATAGCATACTAGGCACACAATTATTTTATATTTTCCATCATCAATTTTCTTTCTCATTATTCGATAATCAACTAGGCACATTGTCTCTTTTCTCATTATCAATTAGGCACATCATCTCATTTTCTGATTATCAATTAGGCATATTGCCTCATTTTGTTATTCATATCAATATCAATTCACTTTAAGTCATCATATTACATCATTTCATCACAATGTATACACATTTCTCATCACAAACACATCATCCAAATATTTTGGGTTATTTTCACATAATTCATATAAATTACATTTTATGTATTTTTGCCATTAACAATGGCTTTTCACAATGCATTTAATTCATGCATAACAAATCACATATTATAGCACAATATTCATGAATGTTTAATGTACAAAATAGCATAACACATTTTTCCATCCAAAATCTATTAGGCCAAAATTAATGCAAACATATCCCATTCCTCAAAAGTTTATACTTACCTTAAAAAGCACTAAAAAATGAGCTCAAAATAAACCTCCAATCTTCTCTTTCAAGTTTTCCTTCAACATTAGGGTTGGGCAAATCATCTCTCCTTAATGACTATATACAATGTGATCAAATACAATCATTTAATATCACATTTTAAGGCATTACAAGCATCAAACCTTAATTAAATATCACTTTAATCAAAACCCCAAAATTAGACCTAACCTTTCTTTAACTTTGAAAAACCATATTAAACCATTCAAATTGGTGTTTCAAGTTTATTTATATTGTTAAAACATATTTTAACATATTTTAACCAATTACATTAATTAAACACATGCTTTTGTTCAAAATCCTAAAATGGCATAACCTTCACTAATGAAGGTTCTTCAATTCAACTCATTATAATTATCAAACCAATCTTATTCCCATCACTTATTACATTAAAAAACATGTTTACAACATTAAAATCAAACAATTGACCAATCTTTGAAAATTCCCTTTTTCAAATCCTAAATTCAGCACTACCATTTCCAAACTCTAACCAAACTTAACCAAATTCATCATTTGACTTTAAAATACTTTTTTTTGCTTAAAAATAACACATTTGTAACCAAATTACACAGTTAAATCACATGAATTCAAAAATTCAAAAGTTCTGTAACCCTAAATTCTATCTCTTCACCAAACTTCACTCAAACTTAACCATTTCTTCAATCCAACTTAAAATCATTATTAGCTACTCAAAATAACTTCATTCATGCCCAATTAATCAATTTAGTCATGCTACTTCATTCATACTAAAAAAAACCCAATATCCATATATTCTAAAATTCCATAGAAATCTAAAGAAATAGGTTGGAAACTTACTTTTTAAAGAAGAAATCACCAAAACCACCCTTGAATCCTTGAAATTCTTTTAATTTTTGGTTCCTTGAATGAAGAAATCTATCCCTTCCTTCAATGGATAAATCAGCCACATAAGAAGAAAGAGAAGAAGAACAAGAAGACTTTTTGTTTTCTCTCTCTTTCCACTTTCAAAATAGCCATATATATTATTTTTTATTATATTTTTAATTAATTAATTATTTATTTATTTAAAATAATAATAATTTTCCTCTTCCATCCAAAAATAAATTATTTTTAAATTATTTAAATATTTTTAATTTCCAAAGTATATTTATAAAAATGTCATTTGACCTTTGACTTTTGACTTTTAAAGTGTTGACTTTGTATATATTGTGTATATTTCTTGAATATTTCACATATACATCCCATATTCCCACTTTTAAACCTTCCATTTTCCATTTAAATAGTTTATTTAATTTATCCAATTTAATTTTTATTTATTTCATTTAATTTTTAAAAATTAGGGATGTTACAATAGATACACAAATTTATGAATATTAAGCTAGACTCATCATTGGTTGAGCACTAAAATGAGCAAAGACCAATATAAAAAATACAATGAAAATAATTTATTCAAACAATCTTAATTTGTAAAACATAATTGTTCCAAGAAACACCAAAAAATAAAACAAAAACCAAACAAGCCAAATGAAGTTCTATTGATTTGAAGTCAAAATAGCTTTCTCTACTTGCACATATTAAGGGCAAGGATCAATGATAGTTATCGCTTCGTCATCTGCATTTGGTTCAAGCTTGCTTAGTATTACCTCCTATTTAGCAGCTTCTCCATCCATATCACGACAAGACGACAAGACAAAACACTCCTCCAATTCTCCCTCTGTCATAAAGGTTGCAGGTGGTGGCACCCTTTTGAATTTAGTCAAAGGGTTATTCTTGGTGTTGGGCTTATTAGGCTCAAGTAACTTTTCACAGTTAATCAAATCTTAGATCTCATGCCTTAAGCAAACACATCTATCTATCCCATGCCTTTGCACTTGATGAAATTGACAAAAGGCCTTGGCATCAAAGCTTGATAGTAGAGGATTCGAAAAAGGTCAGGGAGTCAATGGCTATAATATCCCATTCTTCTATAAATTATTGAAAACCCAAGACAGAGGTTTTCCCAACTCTAAAAACTATCTTCTAGTTACTTGACTATTTGTTTCATTGACACCCATTAACTTATGTGTACCCTTACCGTCATACTAATAACATCCCCCATCACTTCTTCTTCTAGATAAATGATTCTTCTCTCTTTCTCATTTTTCTATTTTCAAGCCAATTTGAAGGAGATATTTGAAATCCCTAATAAGAGCATGAGACATCTGTTCATACAGATTTGGTAGGACACCTCTCACTATCATCCTAATCTGGTCAGACTCATCTGGCCTTTTCTTAAGTAGTGCAACCTTATTCCTCCACCTATTCACATAGTCAATAAAATTCTTATTCTGCTTCTGCCCGACTGACTCTACATCCATCAGGGTAACTTTCAATTCCATATTATACCCATACTGTTGGATGAAGGCTTTGTACAATAAATCCTAGTTCTTTTGAGTGTTCTCCTCTAAGGTATTGAACCAGTTTTGTTCAACAAGATCTAATGAGAGCATGAAGTACCTTAAAGTTTGAGCTTTAGTAGCTTGGGCCGACTGCATGGCGGTGATGTATTGCTTGGCATGTAGATGAGGTTTTCTATTCCATTGTACTTACCAAAAGAAGGTATCTTGAACTCATAAGGAACTTCTTCATCTTGTTCAAACATTTTGTTCACTTTCGACACATCTTCAGCCTTCAGCTTCTTTCAAACTTCTTCTCTAAATCAGTAATCATCTTCTCCACATCTGAAGTTTCAGTCTTTTCAATAGTTGATTTTTCCACAACCTTCAGCTCCTTCTTCTTATCTTGAGAATATTAAAAGTATTGAGTCCAGTCATCATCATCAATCATTAGTTTGTCATCATAAAAGGTCGCTTCACCTACCTTAGCCTTTCTTTTGTCCTTATTCTTCTTAGTACTAGCAGATGCTTCAACAGTGTTTGCCAATAGTGTGGCTTGTTGGCTTTTCATGGTCTCAACTAGGACCCCCTTTAGTTCTTCCATCTTGGAGTTGAGTGTGTCATCCACCATCTTTTGAATTTGTTTAGGTTTTATTGCTTGTGGTGAGATACTGACTGAGTTATTACTGGATTCTATGTCACTGGCATAAGTCGGATTGTCTTAGGCTCTTGAACTACTATACTCCATATCTGTGATCTAGAAAGGATCAATTGCATGTAATGAATGCATGTATACATGTATGCATGTATTCACAAATAATAAACAAACAAACAAACAAACAAACCAAAAAGAGTAGGAATGACCTTTCCAACCTTATATGTTCTACACATGAATGGCGATTCTCTTTTTCTAGGTATATGGTAAATAATATATCAACATGGGATATCTTGTTTTTGAAAAATTCACTCGAATGATTTAACCAATAGTTGTATTTTCAAATTTAGAAGTCAGTCCATGATAATTCCCATTAATCAAGCCTTAATCCATTGCATCGACTAAAAATAACTTTTATGCTATATTATGGATTAAAACCAAATTAAAGGGTTTATCATAAATAGATTTCCCATTTGGAAAAGCAACTAATGATTCATGCCACAGATAAGCCCATGATAATAAGTCTTGGCATAAATTAGGCCCACAATTGATTTTCATATTCCATAACTGATCTAACTAGTTGTAAGCCCATTTAAGACAAGGTTTGTAATTTGAATGAAATGAAAAAATGGTTTTGTTTCAAAGCCCATTATAAAAAGTTTTGTTTAAAAATGAATATTGGGTTTTGTATCTGGGCCATGAGGTAAAAGAACTTTTGACCTATCTTTAAAAGGTTTTATGTCCAAAGAGCATCTTGAAAAGTTTTAAAAATAATTTTGACTTTTGGGCTTAAAAGAATAAAATGATTTTGGGATTACAATATAGTTAGGTCACATTAGGAAAAGAGAAAACCAAATAAGCCATGGTTCAAAATAAGATGTATCAATCATAGTCAAACAACAAGCATTTGGGTAAAAACCCAAGGAAAGTAACTAGACCAATTATATGAGTTTTTGTCTTTGGGTTAAAAAGTTTAGGTTCCCATAGCAAGTTTATACCAAAAGGTACACCGCTATGAGTGGTTATGCCATTCTTGATCTCTATACCTTGAGTGAAAGTATAGTATCCCTTACATAACATATCTCAGGTTATACGGGCGTCTTAGCTCACGTACACAATACAATCTAAATAATGCAATGGATAATAACATAATACAAAAGAATAAAATAATATAAAAACCAATATAATCAACTTTCCTTATCCCCATTGGAGTAGCCACTATGAGCTGGGATTTTCACCCCCTGTGAGCAGGGATTTTTGCCCCCACTCTCAGTGGAATGGTTCTTGCGACTTCGGCACTGTTTAGGCTCAGGGCCTTAAAGAACATGGACCTAAGCCCGGAGAAAAAATGGAGTCACCACCAGGACGGGCCGGGAAAAAGAAAGGGGAGGATAACTCGATTCCTAAGAAATCCCTAACCCCCTAATGGGTTCAAAAAGTTGGGTACGTGTAGGGAAGGTGACAAATGGCCCAGCACCCCCACAACGCCCCCGGTTCATTGGAACCAGCCTCCTTTGCAGGTCTTAATATTATAAAATTCTTATGTATAACAATATTATCCATATTACATGCAAAAATTAAAATAAAGCATCATCATATTAAATTCAAAGCAATGTCCAAACAAAGCAAATAAATGGACACCCATTTGAAGATGGAAACATGTCCTTACATCATCTATATCTAAACTAAATAGGACACCTACCTAAAGGTGGAAACATGTCCTTTACATTGGTCCAAAATATAAAAGAAATTTTAATTACATGATATTTAACTAATGAGGTACCCACAAAGTGGAAACATACCTCTTACAATTTTAATACTAAAACAAACAAATAATAATCATAACCTTAATGAAAATAATTATCCATGATAAATTAAATCAATCAAGCATTGAAATTAAATAAATCATTCATCAAAACATATAATAAACTACATAATCAAATCTAAAATTAAATAAAGTAATAAATATACAAATTAGAGTTTACTATTTCAATTTAGAGTTCTTTAATTAACATTTAGGGTTTTGGGATTTTAAAATTATTATTGTTATTATTTAGGCTACTGTAAAGATTTTGGAAAATTGGAATGAATTAGGGTTTTTTACATTTAAGAAAGTAGTAAGGTTTTTTTGATTAATAAAATTAGGGTTTCAGGGAAACATCATGAAATTAAGGTTTTGGAATCTTAAGACATTAGAGTTTATAATTCATGGTTACTGAATTGTGATTTTAGGTTTACTGGATTATGGCTTTAGGGTTTAGATTTACTTATCATAAGATTTTGATGCTTTAAGAATTTAGGGTTTAGGAAAACTTGGGTTTACTGTATTGGGTTTTGAGAGAATTAGGGTTTTTTGATATTTTGGAAAACATATTTGATTTTAGGATTTAATAAAACAGTTTAGAGTTTTATAAAAGTAATTATGATTTTTAGAAAACGTAAAGAATGTTAAGGTTTGGAGATTTAAGAAAACATTTGAAAATTTTGGACAAAAAGTTATGGTTCAGATGAAAATAGTTCAGAAAAACAATTCAGGGGTTTAAAGCTTTTGGAAGCAGAAGAATAGTTTTAGGGTTTTGATCACTGATTAAGGCTACTGGATGAACATATTACCAAGTTTATTGATTTAGATTACTGAAACAAAAATCAATGATAGATGTATCTAAAAGAAAATATGTCAATAACATTGTAAATATAATCGAAGCAAAGATTTATAATCAAACCTCCATTCTTTGGTTCCACCAAAATTAATTTCTAGATGAATAATGCAAAGGCAGGTTGGTGCCTTTGAATGGATTGTTGATTGCTTCTTGTTGCTAATGACTATTGTGCTAGGATTTTTCTTTTTCTTTTTTACTCCAGTAAAAACTAATATTCCCAATCCAATCAAAGTCCCCTAATTCTGTGTTTTAATGTGATATTTATAGGAAAAATCATCAAACGACTTCTAATTGTTTAAGAAAATTAAAACCATTTAGGAAAAGAAACCAAAACCAAATAGAATTTAGTTTCGAAAAAACTGCATTGAAAAATTGCGCTGGCAAAAAAATTGATGGCCAAAATTGCGAGCGAGCGGCCTCTTCGGGTAGGCGCTAGGCGGCGAATTAGCTTGGGGCCAATTCACCACAGGAAATTCTTGCAGCTAATTGGGCCAAGGCCAATTCAACCTTCGGCGATGAATTTTTTTCGTCGCTGATTTTTATTTTTATTATTTTTATATTTTTTTATTAACTTTACCATTTTAATTTTTATTAAAAATTATAAATACTAAATACTAAAATAAATATTATTTAATTAAAATACCACAAAAAATATTTTAGACTATATAAAAAATAACGGAGCAGACTGGGTCAAAAATTAAGGGTCTACAGTTTGCTCCCTGCTTGAACGATCTGAGACTATAGCAAAAGAGAGTGAAAAGCAATAAGACTTAATTTTTCTGAGATGGTTGAGGTTTTGGGTTCTTGACCCGGATCGAGTTCTGGACTCAAGGATAATTTTAGGTTCTGGACCTAAGGGTTATTTGGGTTCTGGACCCGAGCTATGTTCTAGACTTAAAAGAGATTTTAGGTTCTAAACCTAAGGATAATTTGGGTTCTGGACCCTAGCTAAGTTCTGGACTTAAGAATAATTAGAGTTCTGGACCCGAGCTAAGTTCTAGACTAAAAAGAGATTTTAGGTTCTAGACCTAAGGATAATTTGGGTTCTGGACCTGAGCTAAGTTCTAGACTTAAGAATAATTAGGGTTCTTGACCCGAGCTAAGTTCTGAACTTAAGAATAATTAGAGTTCTGGACCCGAGCTAAGTTCTTGTTTTAAGAGGAATTTTAGGTTCAAGACCTAAGGATAATTTGGGTTCTGGACCCGAGCTAAGTTCTGGACTTAAGAGAGATTTCAGGCTCTTGACCTAAGCTAAGTTCTGGACTTAAGAGGAATTTAAGGTTCTGGACCTAAGGGTAATTTAGGTTCCGAACCCAAGCTAAGTTTTGGACTTAAGAATAATTTGGGTTCTGGACCTAAGCTAAGAGAGATTTAATTGTTTGCAAAAAAAAATTAAAAAAATAATTATAGTCAGTAGTATACTAAAGGAATTTGCAAAAAATTTAGCTAATTTTTACCATGCACATGCATATATCTTCTCCTTGCCGCCTGCGTATAAAAATATTTTAAAAGTATAAAAATATTTATATACACGCAAGTATTTGAATGATTAAATTGAATAATTGAGTTTTCTATTTATTTACTATGTAGTCACTGTTCATGCACTATCTACTATTCGTAAATAGTAACCTACTATTTATAAATAGTACCCTACTATTTATAAATAGTAACTTACTATTTATCAATAGTGAAATTTACTTTTTGAATTTTATTTTTTCCTTTGCCGTTCCTCTATATAAACGACTAATTTCTTCATTTCGTTCACAGCAAACTTCTTCATTTCATAGCTATTTTAGAGAGTTTAGCATACAGTTTTGGAAAAATGCATGCTTCAAGGTCAGGACTCGATCTAATGCTGAGTTATTGGAATTTATTAGGTAGCATGAAAATGGAAATATAAATCTACTAGCCGGGATGCCGCTCCATCACAGTTCAAATTAAAAGAGCAAGGTAATTATTTATTTTAACAATAAATTATATCTTATTTTTTTTGTTTTTATTTCCTCTTTTATATATATATATTTTTTTCTTTTTTTTTTCCTTTTTATTCTTCTTTCGTGTTTTTTTTCATTTTTTCATTTTTTCATTTTTTTTATTTTGTTTTTTTTTTCCTTTATATTTTCTATTTTTTCTTTTCATAAATTTTTTGTTTTTTAGAAAATTTAGGAAAAATATATTAATTTAAGAATTTAAGTAAATAGAATATAAATTAATTTAGCCTAAAAATCGGTGGTATTGATATAATGATATACTTACCTAGTGTTAACTTACCTAGCTCTGTGTTAGCATGATCGTTGCGTTATTCGGGGGTGGAGGGTGTGTCTACAAAGCCCGACAATGGTATGATGTAGCTCCTTCTCGGGTAAGGCAGATTATCCGAGATTACGGTTTTGAGAGGTTCATCTTACAATTACCATCCGAGGAGTATCCGATAGACCAGAGAGTGATCCAGGCGCTTGCAGAACGATGGTTGGACACAACTCATACTTTTCACTTGCCTATTGGAGAGATGACAATTGGTCCAGTCGATTATATAGCTATAACTGGTATCTGGCATGATGGTCTTTCGGTTCGTCTTACCAATGATATTCTGACATTTGAAGAAATTCAACAATTAATTAGTATGGAACAATCATTTAAAGGGCCTTTCAAGATAAAAATTTAGCCAATTTGTAGTTATTGGATGAACTATGAAGGATGGGTTCATAGAGACACAGCCCAACAGTATGCTCGAGGATTTTTATTGTATTTGCTCAGGTCAACCATTTTAGATAGCACCGAATCTGCCATCCATTTGTCAGTGTTGAGGGGCCTTACTTATATGAGGATGGTACCACTTTATGGCTGGGGTGAAGCTGGTCTTGCCTGTCTTACCATGGTCTTGACAAAATTTGCAGAAATAAAAAGTCTTTTGTAGGCTTTATGGTGGTTGTCGAGGTACTCTTCTTCCACCAATGTCAATTCCATTCTTATTCTTGCATGAATTTGATTTCCCGACAGAGAGTCGGGTATCCGAGATTAAATTTTTAGTTGTCAAATCGTATAGAAGTTCCCAGCTCTCACCATGTGCACAACCAACGCTATTTCTTGAGTTGCCTAACCTGGGACCAGGTAAAATAGCATTAGTATACTTCAAAATTTATATGAAAGTTTACTTACCTTATATCATTTTGTAGGTGAATTTGGCCTAGTGGAACATAGAAGAGCGGACAAACTGGTCTTTCTCCATGAATGTCGCACTGCCTTTTCATCATACCCGCCGAGTCATTGCCGGCCCTGTGTCTAGTGGCTGATTTCTCGGAGAGAGACTATACGAGTGGTTTCTTGGTCCCGAGCAGAGGAGGATCCCGATGCATTGTCCGGAGTATACCTTAAATATTACATCAATGCTCGAGAATGCATGGTGGTTGGCTCGGCACGGTTACGATGTTGAAACATTTCTCTATCCACCGGGTGCATCTTATACCTAGTTTATTCAAATTGGGCTTTTGAACTTTGATGTATCTCCTATTGGTGTACGAAAAATGATGAAGAAAATGAGGATAGAGAGAAAGAGGAACATCAAGGAGAGGGAGGAGAGTTTGTTACATATCTCGGGGCTAGCACTTCTCAGGTAAACTTTTACCATTTTTTCATTGTAATCGCTTCTTGCTTAAGTTATTTTGACTTTTTTTAATGATTGTTACAGGCTGCTGGCCCATTTGATCATGAGGCTGGATCTTCTTTTATTGCTCCTTCATTTGCTCATTCTAGTCCACCAGATATGCCATCTCATCCACAGGGTATTGATATCAATTACCTGGTAAGTTTTCTTATTTTATGGTAATTTATGCTATATGTATGCATGATTATGTATACTCTTACTCTTTTCCTTTCTGGCTCACAGTGGATGCTTGAAGAACAAAACAAGAAACTTCAAGAAGAGTTGGCCGCTAGTCATCAACAGGTTTTCCATTTTGAAAAATTGTACCATCAGGCAGAGCAAAATTTTCGAGACTTCCAGTTTCAGGGGATGAGAGATCCTGGTGCTTCTTCATCTAGAGGCACCGAAACTGATGACCATGAGATCCTTTCGTCTACTTCTGATGAGGACCGTTACAGATCAGAACTCCAAGGTAATAGAGATTTTGGTGCTCCTACTTTGGGCGGACTTGGGACGGGTGTTATGACTCCTCCTCCAATAGGCGATATTTTTTCAGAGGTTTATTTAATGATCTACCACCTCCTTCTTAGTGATGTATGAATATTGTATCAATTGAGGAAACATTGTATAATAAGTATAAAAATAATAATGATGATATATAATTTTTATTTTTACTGCAACTCTTCTCTGTTTTTTTATCATCATCATTTCCTTGCCCAATGTGTCATTTGAGGTTCAACATACTTTCCTTAACTTGAAAGCTTTGTATGGAAAAAACATTTATTATTATTATTATTATTATTATTTTGAATTTTGATTTTGAAATCAAATGTTGGCCTTTTCAAATCAATGTCAATTTACCTCAGGACCTGATTTTCTAAATTAACAAATCTATAACATCACAACCCTAGTTGCCATATTAAACTCAAGAATTATTTCTATTTAAGCAAGAATTGTTGCACTTCATATAGGCACATACACATTACTTGGTCAAAGATCTCATTTGAGTTTGAATATTGTCTATCTCATATGCATGCTTATCCAAACTATCTCACTATTATACTCTACCTACCAAGAGAGATCAACAGGTCTTTGATAGGCTTGAAATGGGGTCTATAATGGACACAGGTTTAAGTGAAGGCCAGTTTGAGATTGGAGCTGATGTGACACAATTGACAAACCTTCACACTACAAGTTTCTTGTTTAAACTTCAGACAGCTGGGGCAATCTTGCTAGACTCCAAATTCCTTCTATCTTCTTGGCATTAATCTGGATCTTGATTAGGACAGTATTTGCCCTTGCAAAAAGTTTGGTACCCAATTTCGCTTTGCTTCTTTTCTTCTTCTCCCTTTTCTTTCTTTTTATTTTTCTTACTCTTCCCTTTCTTTGAGCATTTTATTATTTTGTCCTTCTTCCTTGCAGGACTGTCAAGTACAGAACTTTCAAGAACTGGATGGTCTTTCTCCTTTTTCTTTGATTTTGATCAAATCTTTGGTTGGGTTGGACCAATTCAAGTCAAACTGTCCTTATAAACCAAATGGAAGCCTTTTGCTGCTTTAGGTAAAAGAGAACTCAGTTGGCTTTCTGAACCATTTTGAGTTTTCTTTTTTTTTTTTCTTTTTTTATTCTAGCTCTAAAAGAGTTGTCTTGTTTGTACCAACTTGGGTTTCTAATAATGGATGAGAGGAGTGACATAAATTTCCTTTAACAAGGATAAATCATTTGTTACTCTGATGTTAACTTGACAGATTGGAGATATTAGGTGAACTTCAACTACCCTTATGGTCTTGAGAACATCAACTATCCTTATGATCTTGACTATTCATTCCTTTCTTTGATCTTCTTGCCTCTTCATCATAGTGGCCATAAGACTTGTCAAAAGTATCACAATAGCTCAGGGTAGGTTGTTGGGGTTATATGCCAATGAAAAGAAAGCTAAAATTTCATGAAGGCTCAAAGGGACAATTAGGGATTGATATTTAATAGGGTGGATACTAGTTGTTGGCTAACCAAACAATGCCTAGATCATCTCTCCCTTAAATAAGCAGAGTTCAATTTCACCTCGAAAATTTGTCAAAGCATGTTCTAAGACTGACTAGGACCTAGACAAAGGTAATTATGCAGGAGCCCTCTCTAATTAAGCATACACAACTCAATGCTATAGAGTAATTCCCTTACCTAGTAAAGTCATTCAAGTCATGATGCATAAATATATTAATTCATTAATTATCAAGCTAGATTTCCCATTGGTTGAGCACCAAAATGAACAAAGACCAAAAAAATTTGATGAAAGTAATTTATTCAAATAAAATTAAATTTGAAAAACACGATTGTTCCATTTAAATATTAAGGAAAGAAAATAAAACAAGAAAAACAAACAAGTCAAGGGAAGTTTATTGAGTTAAGCTTCTTCTATTTTCACATCTTTAATATTCCCCTCTTGAAAGGAGGATAAGACAAGATCTTCCTCCAATCCTCCTCCTACAATGAAAGTTGCTGGTGGTGGCACTCTGTTAAACTTAGGCAGAGGATTGCTTTTGGTATTAGGCTTATCGGGCTTGGACAGCTTCCCACTATCAATCAAATTTTGGATCTCATGCCTCAACCTCACACATCTATCCGTGTCGTGTCCTGGCATTTGATGAAATTGACAAAATGCCTTAGTGTCGAAATTAGGTGGGAGAGGGGTAAGCAAAGGAAGAGGATTTAAGGGTTGTAACAATCCCTTTCTTTGAAGCTTATTGAGAACCCAAGACATCAATTTTCCCAATTCTGAAAACCGCCTCCTTGTTCCTTGGCTAGTAGCATTAACACCGACTGCCTTTTGCATGCTTTGGTTTCCAGACTGATAGTTTCCTTTCTTATTCCTTCTTATTAAAAAATGGTTCTTCTCTCTTTCCCATTCTTCAATTTGCCGACCAGCTTGGAGGAGATCTTTGAAATCATGAATGAGTGTATGAGACATCCTTTCACAAAGACTAGGCAACACCCCTCTTACAATCATCCTTATTTAATCAGATTCATTGGGCCTTTTCTTGAGCAAAGCGGCCTTATTTCTCCATATTTTCACATAGTCCACAAAATTCTCATTTGGCCTTTGTCTAACGGACTCCACTTCCATTAAGGTAACTTCCATTTCAACATTGTATCCATATTGTTGGATGAAGGCCTTGTATAGCAGATCTCAACTCTTTTGTGTTCCTTCTTCTAAGGAATTAAACCAATTTTGGATAACAGGATCCAATGAGAGTATGAAGTACCTTAGAGTTTGAGCCTTAGTAGCTCGGGCAGACTACATAGCAGTGATATACTGTTTCACATGGAGATGAGGATTTCCAGATCCATCAAACTTCGCTAAAGATGGAATCTTGAACTTGTATGGAACTTCTTCATCTAGCTCAAATAATTTGTGAACTTTGGACATTTCTTCAATTTTCAGTTTCTTCTCAAATTTTTTTTCCAAGTCCACAATCATCTTTTTGACATCAGAAGTTTCGATTTTCTCCATAGCTAATCTTTTAACAATATTTAGTTCTTTGTTCTTGTCTTGAGGATCTTGGAAGTATTGAGCCCAATCATCATCATCATCACCATTTTTAGTCTTCCCTTTGTCCTTTGGCTTCTTAGTGCTAGCAGATGCTTTGGCATGATTTCCTAAAATCGTAGCCAATTGGTTCTTCATGGTCTCAGCTAGGGCCTCTTTTATTTCTTCCATCTTGGCATTGAGGGCATCTTCCACCATTCTTTGAATTTGTTCGGGCTCCATTGCTTTTAGTGAAAAAGAGATTGAGTCATTGCTAGATTCTTTGTCTCCGGCATAGGTCGGATTGTCGTAAGCCTTTGAACTATTGTAATCTAGGGTTGTGAGCCAGAGAGGATCAATGAGATGCAAATGTATGTATGTATGCATGTATGCATTAACAATTAATAAACAAGGACAAATAGGATGTTCCTTCCAACCTTATAACATCCACACACGAATGGTGAGTCTCTTTTCCTAGGTACATGGTTAACAAAGTACCAATATGGGGTATCTTGTTTTCGAATATTTCCCTCGGACGTTTCAACCAATAGTTATATTTTCGAAAATGGAAATCAGTTCATGATAATTCCCATTAATTAGGTTTTAATCCATTCAACCAACTAAAGTAGCTTTATGCTATATTGGATTAAAACTAAATTAAAAGGTTTATTATAAATAGATTTCTCACTTGAAAAAGTAACTAATGATTCATACCAAAAACAAGCCCATGATTAATTATTCTTAGTATAAACTAGGCTCACAATTGATTTTTGGTATTTCGTAATTGGCCTAAATAATTTGCAAGCTCTTTGTAAGAAAAGGTTGGATGAAAAAAATTTTGTTTCTAAGCCCATAGTAAAATGATTTTAGAAAAAATGGAGTTTGGGCATTGTATTTGAGTCTTGAGAAAAGAATTTTTTTAATTTATTTTTAGAAAAGTTTTATGTCCAAAGACCATTTTAAAAAGTTTTAAACATTGCTTTGGTCTTTTGGACTTTAAAGAAAAAATTATTTGTGCTCACAATGTACTTGGGTCATATTAGAAAAAGAACAAACCAAATAAGCCATGATTTAAGCCAAGATAAATTAACCATAGTCAAACAACAAGCTTTTGAGGTAAAAACCTAAGGAAAGTAACTAGGCCATTACATGAGCTTTAGTCTTTGGGTTAAAAGGCTTAGGTTCCCATAGCAAGTATATGCCAAATGGTACGAGGCTATGAGTGGTTATGTCATGCTCGATCTTCATACCTTGAGTGAAAGTCTGGCATCCCTTACATAACATAACACGGGTAACAGAGGCATCCTAACTCACGCACATGATGCAATCTAATATGATGCAATGGATAATATCATTATAAGAAAGAATAGAATAATATAAAGACCAACGGAATCAACTTCTCTTATCCCTAGTGGAGTCACCACTGTGAGCAGGGATTTTTGCCCCACTCCCGGTGGAATGGTTCTTTCGACTTCGGCACTATTTAGGCTCGGGGCCTTAGAGAACACGGACCTAAGCGTGAAGAAAAAATGGAGTCGCCACCCGGATGGGCCGGGAAAAAGAAAGGGGTGGACGACTCAATTCCTAAGGAATCCCTAACCCCCTAATGGGTTCAGAAAGTTAGGTACTTATGGGGAATGTGAGAAATGGCCCAGCAACCCCACAACGCCCGGTTCATTAGAACCAATCTCCTTTGCAGGTCTTAATATTATAAATTCTTAAGTATAACAATATTATCCATATTACATGCAACAATTAAAATAAAGCATCATTATATTAAAATCAATACAATGTCCAAACAAAGCAAATAAATGGACACCCATCCGAAGATGCAAACATGTCCTTGCATTATCTATGTCTAAACTAAATAGGACACCCATCGAAAGGTGGAAACATGTCCTTTACATTGGTCCAAAATATAAAAGAAATTTAAATTACATGATATTTAACTAATGAGGAACCCACAAAGTGGAAACATACCTCTTACAATTTTAATACTAAAATAAACAAATAATAGTCATAACAATAAAGAAAATAATCATCCATGATAAATTATGTAACAACCCCCAAACTCTATATAAGTACTATACATATACCTGGTATACGTACAATACGTATATAAAGTATAAGAATGTTACTTTTCGTTTCAATTATTTTAAAACCTTTATCCAAGTTCAAGCAATATTACATTAATTTAAAGAACATTTACAAATATCATTATTCTTATTCAAAAACACAACATAATTAAAATCACATATGTATGCATCACCTTCTAGTTGGTCTCGAGACACTCATACCCTTTTTGTGGCATAACAGCTGGACTTCTAGATCAACCGCATAATCACCTGCGCGATTACACAACCGCGCTAAGCCCGAGAGCTTAGAAGTACAAATAAATATAAAATATAAAATATATGCTTTACCAAAGAATCATACCTCATATTTTTAGCATCATGTTTTATTGTTCTTTTACCCCGTTTTCCTTTCTCAATGCATTCTTCATATATTCCCACAAATCTCATAAATTATATACATATTTACATAGAACATTCACAACACGATACTTACCCTTCCTATCTCATATACATAAACATATACATCATTTCAACAAATCACCATTCAATGGCCTATCCAAACCTTCATGAAAACAATTCTCACAAATTCCACATTCATATACATTTTACACATCATACTATATTTTCATAAAATCATATCTCAACAAAGCTCCTCAAGCCATATTCACTTTCAATATATTATTACATACATTACAAAATCATACTTCATAACATCATTTTATTCACAATTCATTAATCATGAATCACACTTTCAACAAAGTCAGCCATAAATCCCATTATTCATTTATTTCAACATTTGGATATCACATTGACAACAAAGACAGACTCGGACCCAAACAACACACTAATATGCCATTCAATTTTCAGAGTTAATGCTTTGGTTTAATTATCACATTTATCATTATCCCAACTAGGCTTCAAAGATTTAGGTTCAACCAAGCTTCAAGGGGAACAAAGCATGCTAAGTATCAACCCAACTTGGCTTCAAGAACCAATCCAACCTAGCTTCAAGGGTTGTAACATCTCAATTAGGCTTCAAGGACTAGACCCAACCAAGCTTCAAGGGGAGTAAAACATGTTAAACTTCAACCCAACTTGGCTTCAAGGATCAAGCCCAACCTAACTTCAAGAGATTGTTACTAATATTAGGCATGCCACCAACAACAAACTCTGAAAATGGAATAACACATTAGCTACACAATTCATTTATCAATTTCATTATAAATTGAATTATCATAGCCAATCACAATGGCTTCACATCTCATTTGAATCATCATAGCCAATCACAATGGCTTCACATCACATTTGATTCATCATGGCCAATTACAATGGCTTCACATCACATTTGATTCATCATAGTCAATCACAATGATACACTTTATTATTCAAGTATACATATATATCATCAATTAGGCAAACCTATCATATCATTTCCATCATTACTCAATGGCATTAAACATTATTTATGCATGCTTCAACCATAACATTTACATCATTATAATTCATAACATTACTTTCACATTCTTTATATCTCAATTCACATTGAAGTAATTCATCATCAATATTCACATTATGTCCCACATAACATTATTCATAACATCAACATTACGTTCTACATTATATCATTCACATCTTTCACATTTCATAATATATACATTATCCATATATATATATATACATCAACAATATAATAGATTACCTTAACATAATTATGGCCGAATGCGTTAAGGTTCTAAATCATATAAATATACGAAATCAAATGAAGTTTTGTACTTACCTCAAGAGAGACTCACATCCATCTAAATTTCTCTTTCATGAATCCTTCAATACTTAGATTAAGGCAACTCAATCTCTTCAAAACCTAATCCCAAAAGTGATCATACACACTCACTTAGAGATACACATGAGATAATATAAATAAGAATCAATTAGGGAAAAATATACACATGACACGCTCACAAACACGGGCGTGTCCTTGATCGTGCCCTAAAACCAACAATACAGAAGCTTTGACACGCTCAGAACCACGGGCGTGTCACTGGACGTATAATACATTCTGTCTCACAGAATCATTGACACGCCTAACAACACGGGCGTGTTCATGGCCGTGTCAAATACTTTTCTCACAGTAGCTATAACACGCTCAGTATCATGGCCGTGTTAATGGTCGTGTAACAACCGTCCAACTCAGTATCGATTACACGCCCAACCACACGGCCGTGTCACTAGCCGTGCCAGACAAAAATCAAACATTTCGAACTCTCATCCATTAAACACAAACACTTCAAAATTAATACCACAACCCCCATTAATCAACATCTTTGTTTATATCTATCAATTACCTATCACTTTAACACTTATATAATTTCATTATATCATCATAATAATCATTATATACACCACTATAATTAATTACTCAACAATTCATCATCATCCTCACAAATACCCCAACTTATCATCACTTATATACCAATTCAACACATTTACATACTTCAATCTTTCATTATCATCATCTAACACACCAATCATCTCAAATATAACCTCAATCAAAAGAAATCAAGACAAGAAGATGAAGACTTACATATATACATAATCAATAAAACCAACTCAAGAAAAGAATACTTACATGAATATCTTATCAAATCTTCAAACTCAATCTTCAATCTTCTTAAAACCCTTAAGAAATTTGATGTGAAAATCATTAAAATCACATCTCTCTCTCTCTCTCTCTCTCGACCACAAAGAAGAAAAAGAAAGAAAGAAAGAATTTTCCTCTTTCTTTTGTTCTTATCTCATATATATATATATAATAATAATAATATAATTAATTATTTCTAAAATATCTTCCACCACACACCTTTCACTCTTTTTAACTTTCCTTTCCTCCTTCTTTCATTATTATTATTATTATCAATTAATTATATATATATACTTACTTTTCCTACACCACTTTATACCATAAATCCAAATACAACAATAACTCCAAAACTTTTAAGGTATACTTTGGGATACTGCAAATTAAATAAATCAAGCATTGAAATTAAATAAATTAATCATCAAAACATATAATAAACTACATAATCAATTCTAAAAAAAATAAAGTAATAAATATACAAATTAGGGTTTACTGTTTCAATTTAGAGTTCTTTAATTAACATTTAGGCTTTTAGAATTTTAGAATTATTATTGTTATTATTTAGGCTACTGTAAAGATTTTGGAAAATTGGAATGAATTAGGGTTTTATACATTTAAGAAGCAGTAAGGTTTTTTTGGTTAATCAAATTAGGGTTTAAGGGAAACATCATGAAATTAGGGTTTTGGAATCTCAAGACATTAGAGTTTATAATTCATGGTTACTGGATTGTGATTTTAGATTTACTGGATTATGGCTTTAGGGTTTGACATACTCAAACCCTTAATTTGACATACTCAAACCCTAAATACAATCTTTGTCCAAACTTGCTCATATTTAATTTCCAACTATGTAATCATTATATACATATAGAAATAACACTAATTTCATTCATCCTAACAATTTTAACTATCCATACCTAAAACCCTAAATCATGCATCAATTTTTCCACAACTTGTCCATATCAACCAAGTAACCAACATTCCACCATATTATCTTAATTTTAATAATAATTTTACTTATTTAAACAATTAACCATCACTTTCTCTCTCTAGCAATCCAGACATAATCACCAAATAAAAGAAAACAAAGCTTTAGATAAGAGGTATATACTTGAATTTTGATCTTTTCTTTAAAATTCCTTTGAAAACTTTGATTTCCTAGTTAATTTGGTGTATGTAGAAATATCTCACTCTCTCTTTCTTTCTAAATGGAAATTTTGGCCATCGCTATGAAGGGAAGAAGAAGAAGACAATTTTTAGTATTTTTCCACTTTTCCTATCCATATATATATTAAATTAATTAATTTATTTATTTATTTTAATTCTCCACCAAGCATTCCATCTTTGACTTTTCTTTTTCTTATTTATTTATTTATTTATTTTCCATCTTCCCCATCAATAAATATCTATATATATAAATATTTATATCCAATTTATATGTTGTATATACTTTATGTATATGTACATGACATATATATGTTGTTTATATTTTCTATACATATATATGTTATTTATATTTTTCATGTACCTTTATATACCTAATTATGCAATGTTTATACTATATATATGTAATGCATATCTAATATATATCAATACTTATATGCACTTATAATAAGTATCCTATATACATATCAAAAATACTTTATATGTATTATATATATCAAGTACATAATATATATCCAACATGTACAATTAATAAATAATATGTATAATATGTATACACTATGTAATGGTCAAGATTTTAAACAAAGAACTTTTTAATTAATATTAATAATTGATAATGTATAGTGATAAAAGTAGTGTGAATAAATGCTATAAGTAGAGAATAGTGAATAATATACCTCAAAATTTACTGAAGAAATTATTTTTATAGTTTTACGAGATTAAAACTCGATTTAGAATCAACGGTTAAGAATGAGGGTGCACCATAGTTATTATGAGCATTTCCTCACTTGATTAAAATATATATATGTGTGTGTGTGTGTGGAAACTTCTCATTTCTTCTTTCATCTCCCACGCCATCTTCCACCACCATCACCATCTTCTCTATTTTCTTCTTCCTTGTATCAAGTTAATCAAGGATTAAGAGAAAATTACATATAAGTATATATTTTTAGAAGAATAGGCTAGAAAAGGCAAGATTATCAATAAGTAATCAAAGGGAAAGAGAGAAAAAGAAAGAGAAAGAGGAATTTTAAAGAGGCATGTGCTTATGAATTATAATTTGCAAATATGAATTTTTATGAGTTTTAATGTTTGAATTGATTAATTGAGTTATTTATAGTGAAAAATGTCTTGAAAGTATTGATTAACTAGATTGATGAGTGAAAAATAACTTTTATGTGTTGAGTTTGACTCTTAATTCAACCCTTAAGAGAATTGGGTAGTTTGATGTTGTTTTTAGCCATGTGAGATGGTTGAAAGTTTGATTGAGTGAAGTTTTAGTAAATTATTTGATATGAACTCTTTTTATGCCAAAAATTTGGTTTTGATACATTTTTAACTTAGATGTTCAATATATTTATCTTTAATGAAGTTAAAAGTGCAAAATACATGATTTTGGGATGCCACGGGTATGGATTAAAGGTGCCATGGGTGTGGTATCAAAGTTGGAACCGCTAGAGGAAAAATTACTTTGAAAATAGACCCAAAACCAATTCCACGGGCGTGGCAATTGAGTGCACGACCATGGGGTTGAGAGTGAGGTTGTTTCATTAAAAAATTAAATAAAATATAGTCATTATGAATGCCACAGCCATGGCCCTTGAGGGCCAAGACCGTTGGGGTCTATAAATGCAAATGACAGCTTCATTTTGTATCCCATGGGCGTGGGGTTGAGATGACACAGCTGTGGGGTACCTGGATGATTTTTTGGCTTGTATTTTGTGATATGCGAGACTAGTATGAGGCTAATATATTTATGTTTCTTACTTTTGTATTGAGAATTCATGTGTATCTATTAAAAGTATGGAGCAGAGTGATAAACTTTGGATATGTGTCAAATATATATAATACTAAATATTGATAAAAGTATTGTACCGTTGAAATGATATACATAATTCAGTGTTAATCAAAACTAATGAATTGCCCAAATCATACTGATTTTAGATCTAGCTTTGGATTGAATGGCTAACCAGAGGAAGGATAGGCATAGTGATAGTGGGCATCTCATGCCATTACACATTGTGTCATCATTGACAGTGGGCATAATTGCCATTATATATATTCTTGAGACTTGGCATTAAAATTTCTATACTAACCTGTTATCCAAACCTATGATCTGAGTTTAATCTGTATGGTCATATTTAATGAAGTTATCCAAACTGAAAATATATGTGAATATGATGTTATGAATAATGGAAGAAATGCAAAATAATAATATAAGTCAATTACGTAAAATCGACTTAATGTGTTACAATGTGAAAGTGATTTGTAATGTATATATTAATGTTTACAAGTGAAAGTTCTAATGCACGGAATAGAAATGTTATGCTCAAGTTGTTGAATTAATCAATAACTTTATAAGTGTTGTAATGATTGAAAGTGTATATAATGATATAAGATACAAAGTGCCCCAAAGTATAGTACTAAATTTAAGTGCTAAAAATTATAGATTTAATGAAATTATCCTATATGTAAAACTGAAAAGTAAGACTTACTGAAAAACAAAATAAGCATATTGTGAGCAATGTTAACAAATGAGAAAGCAAGTCTTAAATAAAATGATTCATAAAGAGAAAAGTTGCAATACCAAAAGTATAACATAACATGATGACTTTTATAAAGTTAAAGTTATTGTTTTGTGTAATCAAAATATTATGTTGATTTGTTATTGAAAATAGTTAATATATTGAAATATTTCATAAAACTAAGTATTATTACTATATTTCCATAAGTATTTTTCTCTAATATTAAGTGACAAAATATGTTTATACAAGCACCAATAAGCTTAGCGTGATAGAATTATTTTCTGACACGCAGGTATCAGGACATCGGAGCAAGTTAATAAGTGGAATTAAGAATCTCAGGAAATTACCTACAGTATATATAGAGATCTTTTGAATATTGTACTTATAAGTTATGAAATGTATATATACAAATTAGTTTGGCTATTTGAGAGATTGTACAAATTTATAAACATGAAAGGAATATATGTATTTAGAGGACGAAGTTTAAGATTCTAATGAATGATTATCAAATAAAGGAGTGTATTATATATTCATTTGATTTGACAAACTTATGATAGTTATCTGGTTTATAATCAGTATTTGGATTATTTGAAATTGGTCTAAATGTTGGACTTATAGTGTTGTATTATACAGATTCTATTATTATTTGAAAATTTTTGTTAGTTGAAAGAGAACTTCGTAAATGAATTGATTTGAGTACTAACAGTATATCGAGTAACATTGTCTGATAGTTCTAATGAGAATTGTCAGGGGATATTATATTTAGTGGTATCAAAGCGTGGTTTAAGCATTTCTGGCATGTGGAGTTATAGGAGAAGTGAAATGCAATTGTGTAAGTTATGTGAATTGAATAAGTGGATATGTGTTTTGATACAATTGATATTCCATATGTTTATGGTAGTATAATGTTTTCTAAGAATTGATTGAGAATTCATAGTGTATTATTTAGAGTGCACAAGACCTATTTGTGAAAAAGAAAGATGTGAAATGAAAATAAGTTATGAGTAGTTAAAGAGATATACCAAAGTAACAGAGTGGAAGTGTAATAATTTATTAGGATATGAGAAATGAATTATATCAGACAAATAAATTTTGAGGATGAAATTTCTTACGAGGGTGAGAATTGTCATGCTCGAAAATTTGAAGTATTGGTTTTCTACATTAAGTGAATATATAAGTGTAAATTGGATTATGATATTATGTGTAGCTTGAGCATTTGGAACTGATAGAGATAAGGTTAAATAAGCCTTAATAAGAGTTACATTAAATTTGAGTATGGATAATATCTGTATTTTTGAAAAAGATTTCAAAGAGGTAAGAAATTACAAAAATACCCTTATAGCTCAAAATGAATTTGAGCTATAATTTAGATGTGAAATATGTATAATGGAGTTTTAAAGTGTCTAAAGTAATTGTTTTTATAATGTTTTGGCATTAAAATTTAAAGTGATAGTTAATTAAATAAAGTGAATGCATCGAAAGTATTGTATAAGTGAATATATTGGATAAAAGTCCTAAAACCTATTTAAAAATTTCTAGTGTCTTCTATTGTCTTTTAAAACATCATCAAAAACAAAATATTGAAAGGAAAAGTGATGGAAGAGTATATTAAAAAGATTAGTGCTTATATAATACTTATTTTGCCATTATTTGAAATGACCTTGATTTTTATTATGTAAAGAGATTTGTGAATTGATAAAACACCATTACTTGTGAAAGATATGGTGTATTAAATAATTGAAAAAAAATAATAACATGAGTATAAAACTTTACTTCTATGATAGTAAAGTTATTCTTGCAATATATAAATGTGTATTTTAGATTATTAACTAAAATAATGATTAAATCTATCATTGAATCATTTATAAGTTGATATAAGGTTGTGGAAGAAAATAAGGTTTTGAAAGATTTTAGGGTTATGGAAGTTTATATTTGAATTTGATTGTGCTTTGAAGAGTTGGATCTTGTTTTCTCAAATTGTTTGAGTTAAATTATTGATAACTTATTGATTAAATCATGAAATGAAATTCTAGTAGAGATATGCATGATCATTTATATAGTCATGCGTATGTTTGTGCGAATTTCTATTCTTTAAACTTTGAAAATAAATCCCAACAGTGAGACACATGATCATTCCTACGAACATGCATATTTCTACCTTCTTATACCTTCACAAAGTAAGGTTTATGGGTGGAATTAGTAGTGAATTATTGAATACATCTTGGAAATAGTTATAATTGACAAAAGGTTGCTTATAAGATTAAAATGAAATCAATCCATTAAATAATGAAACTTAGATGTGAAGAAAACTTGAGGAAAGTATAGATAAATGTAATTGGATATTTGAAATAAATGTAAGGTTAGATAAAAGATAAAAGATGATTACAAGTAATTAGTTGATTTAACATTATTCATGAAGAAATAAGATAATTTGTAATATCCTCATGTATGCCCTAGAAGTTTTGATTATGTTGTTGTTGTTGGTCTAAAATGTGATTGAACGTATGTGTTGTGTGATAAAAAAAAAGAATAGAGAATGTTCATGTGTTATTTGAAAGATAAGTGATGTGTAGAGAAGATGTATATGTAGTGTATATGGCAATATATATAGCATATATGTTGGTCAAAGGGAGAGTCAAGGTGTTGGATATAGTGGAAGAAGATATTTTTGGTTGTTATTGAAATTACTATAAAGGGCATGCATAATGAAAAGAAGTTTAACTATGTTAAAGAGGGCATTTTGGTAATTCTTCTTTTGAAATTGTGTGGTGGAGATTAATAGAGAGTTTGACTTTTATTTTGATCAAATTTCTTTTCTTCTTTTCACGTGTGGCCGGCCAACTTAGAGAGCAAGAGAGAAAATAAGAGTTGATGATATTTGAAGCTCAAATTGAAGAAGTTTTAAGTGGTTAAGTGGAAATCCAAGAAGATTCACTATATTTGGTAAGTTTCTCTTGATTCTTTTAAGTTATTTAAGTTGTTTGTGAGTTGATTGTGGATTTTAAAGTGGGGTTGTGTTGATTATTATATGTTGGATTTAATTGGTTGTGGTGTTGGTTTTGGATTTGAAGATGATAAGTTAAGAGTGATGTTGGTTTTAGGGTTTTGGAAATGGTAAGTGATAAATTATATTGTGTTATTTTGGATTAGGTTTTGGAAGAAGGTGATTTGCTCTAATTTGAGAAGTGAAGAATTCTTGGAGAAAAGAAAGTGTTTAGAGTTGTATAATTGGTGCTAAAGGTAAGTACAAACTATATGGGTACAAACATGCATATGTTGTTTAATCTTGAAACACTTTTGTTTGTAAATGTGATAGAGTATCAAATGTATTGTTAATGAATGTTGGTGATGAAAATATTGTGATGAGCATGTAAAATAATTGCTAATCATGTTGATTATGTCCATTTGAATGAGGTTATGTTGTGTACAATGTGTTTTAAGTTAACCAAAAGAAATTTAGCTACATTTAGGGTTTATGCATGAGAGACACGTAATTTGGGGCGGTAGCTATTATTCATGTGCGGTCGCTATTATTCATGTGCGGTCTCGACTTAGGTCGGGCTTCTGACCGCGAAATCTACTGTAATAATGTTTCATCTTTTGATTGTGAAGTGCGGTCGCGACTTAGGTTGGGCTTCTGACCGCGAAACCTACTGTAATAAGGTTTCATCTTATAATTGTATGGAGCGGTCGTATTCAGATGAGGCGCGACCGCTAGAAAGATTCTGTTCACCTTATTGGAAGCAACCTAATTATGCAACAAGATTCTCAAATATATGTTAAATAGATCATCCATTTGAGTTGTCAAGGATCAAAATAGAGATCATTTGTCTAACATCATTGTTGAATCATGAAATGTGAGATGATATGGAATTAATAATGCATATGATATTACATGAACAAGGTTATGTATTGTGTATTGTGAGGCTTATGAATGGTGATGTGTATTATGAATAATGTACTTTGAAATGTGATACCAATAATGCTATATGCACCATATGAATTGAGATATGAAATGCTATAAAGCCATTGTGATTGGCTATGATGATGCAATTGAAAGAAATAAGGCATGTTTGCCTAAATGTTGATGAGAATTGAGAATGGAAATGATAACTAAATAATAAATGAATTGTGTGGCTAATGTGTTATTCCATTTTCAGAGTTTGTTATTGGTGGCATGCCTAATGATAGTAACAATCTCTTGAAGTTAGGTTGGATTGAATCCTTGAAGCCTAATTGAGATGTTACAACCCTTGAAGCTAGGTTGGGTTGGTTCTTCAAGCCAAGTTGGGTTGAAGCTTAGCATGCTTTGCTCCCCTTGAAGCTTGGTTGAACCTAATCCTTGAAGCCTAGTTGGGTATATGATAATGATAAATGTGATAACAAAACCAAAACATTAACTCTGAAAGTTGAATGGCATATTAGTGTGTCTTGGGCCCAATGCTTGTCTTTGTTTAATGTGATTCATGAATGGTAAAATGATTGACTAATGAGATATATGGAAGATTGTTGAAATGTGGTATGTATATATATGTGAATATTAAATGGAAAGGTATGTTATTAGCTTTTCACCTACGATGTTGTTTTTATGAATAATATGTATGACATTGCATTGCATTAAAGCATGATTTGTCTTACTAAGCCGTTGGCTTAGCGCGATAGTGTTTAATCGCGCAGGTAGCAGAGTTGAACCCGAGAGTTCTTCGAGACCTAGTGAGAGTAGACATTGAAGGGTTTATTCTTGGATTTAAAGATCAGAGAAGAGCTGCCAATCATGTATAAATTCTTTATGTTTTGTAAAGTATTGTGTATAATGTAAATATTTTATAAATTTCGCTGCGTATTAAGTAAATGTATTTATATCTATTTTGTTTTATATTACAAGTAATTACTTATTTTTCTCTATTGTATAATGAGAAAGCTTATAGTATCATTTAAAATGTTTTGAATGTTAATAAAAATCCGTAGCATTCCTATATTCGATACATGTATACTACATTATGGTGTATGTAGTGTGTATGTATTGGGTGTGGGGGGTGTTACAGTTGTTTTGGTATCAGAGCCTAGGTTTGAGATTCTCAACCTAGGTAAAATGTAAGAAAAAGAAATGTTTTTTATTTTAAAAAGTTGGTTTTGAAATAAAATACATGTTTGGGATTGGCAGTCTTTGATCTTTTATAGGACGTATTCTGTTGTGTTTGCAGAAATAGGTTGTGATGGATCCTCATTTGCGTCAGTCAGTTGAGGATAATGAGGAGAGTGTAGCTCCGGAGGATAGAGCTAGAGTTGATAGTGCTGAGGAGGTACCTGCTTCGGTGTCGGGGAGACCAGTTGGTGAGGAGGTTCCACCAGCTTGGGTTAGGCATATGGTTGAAGCTTTGAGGCAAGCACCAGTGCAACCACCACCACCCCCTCAGCCTGTGGTATCAGTGAGGCACTATGATAAACTAAGGAAGTATGGAGCAGAGGATTTTCTTGGTACAGTTGATCCAGCTGTAGCGGAGCAGTGGCTTGATAAAGTACAGAGGATCTTTATTCAGTTGCAAGCCACATCGGAAGAAAAGTTTGACTATGCAAGATCTTTGCTACAGAAGGATGCATATGACTGGTGGAGGACAGTGCCCCATTCTATGGATGATCCACCAACCTTGTCCTATGCTGACTTTCTGAGAGAGTTTGAATTGAAGTATACTCCTAGGGAGTATAAAGACATGAAGAAGATGGAGTTTTTGAGTTTGAAGCAAGACAGCAGGACTGTAACTGAATATGAAGTTGAGTTTGTTAGATTGAGTCATTATGCTGGGGGCATTATAGCTGATGAGATTGATAGATGTATGAGATTTGAGGAGGGATTGAGGCCCTCTATCATGTGCTTAGTGGCTGGATCTAGATATCACGATTTCTCCCAGCTAGTGGCGGCAGCTCGAAGTGTAGAGCGAGCTCAAGTTATTGCAGCTGCTTCAGATGAAGAGGTTAGGGCAAGGAGGCCCCAGTTTGAGGCAGGGTCTTCTTCTGCTAAGAGAAGTAAAGGAAGCTTTGTTCCTAGAGTTAGTAGGAGTCAGAGGTCAGCTGGTAGGTCAGTGCAGTTTCAGAGGCAGAGATTTAGACCTGCAGCTTCAGTGGCGAGTGCTCCGACCCCAATGATTCAGAGATCCACTCTTCCCATCTGCATTCATTGTGGTAGGCCACATGGTGGTCCTTGCTGGAAGACTGGTGTAGCAAGGGTTTGCTTCAGATGTGGATCACCTAATCACTTTGTGAGAGATTGTCCTGAGAGGCAAGAACAGATGTCAGTTGATACTGCAGCTTCTCGACCTAGTTTGAGGGGAGGTCGAGGAGGCAGAGGTGTTAACCGGGGAGGCAAATCTGGGTTCAGTGCCAGAGGAGGTTCTACATCCAGAGAGAGTAGACCAGAGGAGGTTGGGTCTTCCCAGAGGGTATATGTTATACAGAGGCAGCCAGATGCTTCGGCAGTCATAGCTGGTACTTTTTCTTTATTTGATATTTCAGTACTTGCTTTGATTGATCCGGGTTCCACCCATTCTTATATTAGTGCATCTGTTTTGCCTTTGTCTGATGTGCATGCTGAGTCCCTAGGATTTGATGTGTTGGTGACAAATCCTTTAGGGCATAGTGTGATTGTGAGTAGGGTGCATCGAGATAGTGCAGTGAGGGTGCAAGGTGAGGAGTTCCTTGGGGATTTGATTGAGATGCCATTTAAGGAATATGATGTGATTTTGGGCATGGACTGGCTATCTCGACATGGAGCTGTGGTGGATTGTAAAAAGAAAATTGTTTCTTTGAGAACTGGTGATGGTAGAGAGGTGATAGTATCTAATGAGCAAGGACAGCTAGCCTCCTTATTTGTTTCAGCTGTTGCAGCTAGGAGATTGGTTAGAAAGGTGTGAAGCTTATCTTGCTCATGTGATAGATACTAGAGTGAAGGGTTCTCCCATTGATAGTATTGCCACAGTTGCAGGGTTCCCAGATGTATTTCCAGAGGAGTTGCCAGGGTTACCTCCTGAGAGAGAGGTGGAGTTCGGTATTGAATTGTTGCCTGGTACCACTCCTATCTCTAGTACTCCTTATAGAATGGCACCAGCAGAATTGAGGGAGTTGAAAGTGCAATTGCTGGAGTTGTTGGACAAAGGATTTATTCGCCCCAGTGTTTCTCCTTGTGGAGCTCCTGTGTTATTTGTGAAGAAGAAAGATGGTACTATGAGGTTGTGTATCGATTATAGGCAATTGAACAAGGTGACTATTGAAAATAAATATCCTTTGCCTAGAATCGATGATCTTTTTGATCAATTGAAGGGTGCAGCTGTGTTTTCTAAAATTGATCTGAGATCAGGGTACCATCAGTTGAGAGTCAGAGTTGAAGATGTTCCTAAGACCGCCTTTCGGACCAGGTATGGGCATTATGAGTTTCTAGTTATGCCTTTTGGTCTGACGAATGCACCTGCAGCTTTTATGGATTTGATGAATAGGGTGTTTAGGCCCTATTTGGATCAATTTGTGGTAGTGTTTATAGATGATATTCTGGTATATTCGCATAATGAGGAAGAGCATGACAAGCATCTGCGGATTGTGTTGCAGATTTTGAGAGAGAAGCAGTTGTTTGCTAAACTGTCAAAGTGTGAGTTTTGGTTGGACCAAGTAGCTTTTCTTGGTCATATAGTTTCAGCAGAAGGTATTAGAGTTGATCCGAGTAAAGTTGAAGCTATTCTGAATTGGAGTCCACCCAAGTCTGTAACTGAAGTTAGAAGTTTTCTGGGTTTGGCAGGCTATTACCGACGGTTTGTGAAAGGATTTTCTTCGATAGCTACTCCACTCACCAGATTGCTTCGTAAGGGAGTGAGATTTGTATGGTCGGATCAGTGTCAGGCTAGCTTTGAGCAGTTGAGAGAAATGTTGACTCAAGCGCCTGTTCTTACTTTACCTGTGGAAGGCAAACCATATGTAATCTACAGTGATGCTTCACATAATGGTTTGGGTTGTGTACTGATGCAAGAAGGTAGAGTGATAGCTTATGCTTCTCGACAGTTGAAACCGCATGAGCTTAATTATCCGACCCATGATTTGGAGCTAGCAGCCATTGTGTTTGCATTGAAGATTTGGCGACACTATTTGTTTGGGGAGAAATGTTTCATCTACACTGATCACAAAAGTTTGAAATATTTGGGGGTTCAGAAAGAGCTTAATCTTCGACAGAGGAGATGGTTGGAATTGATTAAAGACTATGACTGTTTGATTGATTATCATCCAGGTAAAGCAAATGTTATTGCTGATGCCTTGAGTCGGAAGTCTTTAGCAGGTTTAACTATTTATTCGCTCTCGTTGCTTGTTGAGTTGAGAGCGTTACATGTCAATTTTGTATCTTGTGATAATGGTGCATTGTTGGCACAGTTGCAATTGAAACCAGTTTTGTTGGATCAGATTAAAGAGGCTCAGTTGACTGATGAAAAGATTCAGAAGATTGTTTCAGATTGCCAGAACGGGAAAAGTAGAGATTTTATTGTGAGAAGTGATGGGAGTCTCTGGTTTAAGAACAGATTGTGTGTACCGGATGATGCTAATTTGAAAAGAATCATTTTGGAAGAAGCACATCAGTCAGTATTTGCTATGCATCCGGGCAATACCAAGATGTATCATGATTTGAGGCAGCATTATTGGTGGTCCGGCATGAAGAGAGACATTGCAGATTTTGTGTCCAAATGTCTCACATGTCAGAAGGTAAAAGCAGAGCATCAAGTTCCAACCGGGTTACTTCAACCGTTGTCAGTGCCTGAATGGAAGTGGGAAAGAGTGACAATGGATTTTGTGTCTGGTTTGCCATTGACACAAAGGAAGCATGATGCCATATGGGTGATTGTTGACAGGTTGACTAAAACAGCTCATTTTCTTCCAGTTCGGATGGATTACTCTTTGGAGAGGTTAGCTGAGCTGTATATCCATGAGATTGTGAAGTTGCATGGTGTTCCAACTTCTTTAGTGTCTGATCGAGATCCCAGGTTTACTTCAAGATTCTGGAAGAGTTTGCAAGGTGCTTTGGGTTCTTGACTGCACTTCAGCACTGCTTTTCATCCACAGACAGATGGGCAGTCAGAGAGAGTGATACAGATTATTGAGGATATGTTGAGAAGCTGTGTCATTGATTTCTCTGGAAGTTGGGATAGATTTTTACCTCTTGTGGAGTTTGCATACAATAACAGTCACCAATCTAGCATTGGTATGGCACCATTCGAAGCACTGTATGGTAGACGGTGTCGGACACCTTTGTGTTGGAATGAGATTGGTGAAGGTAAGTTAATTGGGCCTGATTTGATTCAAGAAACTGAAGAGAAAGTGAAGTTGATTCGGGGCAAGTTAAAAGCAGCTTCAGACCGATAGAAGTCTTATGCAGATCTGAAAAGGAGAGACATAGAGTTTGATATTGGAGATAAGGTATTTTTGAAAGTGTCTCCTTGGAAGAAGATCTTGAGGTTCGGTCGAAAAGGGAAATTAAGTCCTCGTTTCATTGGACCGTATGAAGTTTTGGAAAGAGTTGGGCCAGTTGCTTATCGACTCGCTTTGCCACCTGAGTTGGATCGTATCCATAATGTATTCCATGTTTCTATGTTGAGGAGATACAGATTGGATCCATCTCATGTGTTGCCGATTGAATCTATCGAGGTGAATCAAGATTTGACGTTTGAAGAGGAACCAGTTGCTATTTTGGCACGTGAAGTGAAAGAGTTGAGGAATAAGAGTGTGCCATTGGTGAAAGTTCTATGGAAGAATCATGGAAAGGAAGAGGCAACTTGGGAAAGTGAACAAATCATGTGAGAGCAATATCCTCAATTATTTCGGACTTAATATCAGGTAATTTCGAGGACGAAATTTCTTTTTAGAGGGGGAGAATTGTAATATCCTCATGTATGCCCTAGAAGTTTTGATTATGTTGTTGTTGTTGTTGTTGTTGTTGTTGGTCTAAAATGTGATTGAATGTATGTGTTGTGTGATAAAAAAAAAAGAATAGAGAATGTTCATGTGTTATTTGAAAGATAAGTGATGTGTAGAGAAGATGTATATGTAGTGTATATGGCAATATATATAGCATATATGTTGGTCAAAGGGAGAGTCAAGGTGTTGGATATAGTGGAAGAAGATATTTTTGGTTGTTATTGAAATTACTATAAAGGGCATGCATAATGAAAAGAAGTTTAACTATGTTAAAGAGGGCATTTTGGTAATTCTTCTTTTGAAATTGTGTGGTGGAGATTAATAGAGAGTTTGACTTTTATTTTGATCAAATTTCTTTTCTTCTTTTCACGTGTGGCCGGCCAACTTAGAGAGCAAGAGAGAAAATAAGAGTTGATGATATTTGAAGCTCAAATTGAAGAAGTTTTAAGTGGTTAAGTGGAAATCCAAGAAGATTCACTATATTTGGTAAGTTTCTCTTGATTCTTTTAAGTTATTTAAGTTGTTTGTGAGTTGATTGTGGATTTTAAAGTGGGGTTGTGTTGATTATTATATGTTGGATTTAATTGGTTGTGGTGTTGGTTTTGGATTTGAAGATGATAAGTTAAGAGTGATGTTGGTTTTAGGGTTTTGGAAATGGTAAGTGATAAATTATATTGTGTTATTTTGGATTAGGTTTTGGAAGAAGGTGATTTGCTCTAATTTGAGAAGTGAAGAATTCTTGGAGAAAAGAAAGTGTTTAGAGTTGTATAATTGGTGCTAAAGGTAAGTACAAACTATATGGGTACAAACATGCATATGTTGTTTAATCTTGAAACACTTTTGTTTGTAAATGTGATAGAGTATCAAATGTATTGTTAATGAATGTTGGTGATGAAAATATTGTGATGAGCATGTAAAATAATTGCTAATGATGTTGATTATGTCCATTTGAATGAGGTTATGTTGTGTACAATGTGTTTTAAGTTAACCAAAAGAAATTTGGCTACATTTAGGGTTTATGCATGAGAGACACGTAATTTGGGGCGGTCGCTATTATTCATGTGCGGTCGCTATTATTCATGTGCGGTCTCGACTTAGGTCGGGCTTCTGACCCCGAAATCTACTGTAATAATGTTTCATCTTTTGATTGTGAAGTGCGGTCGCGACTTAGGTTGGGCTTCTGACCGCGAAACCTACTGTAATAAGGTTTCATCTTATAATTGTATGGAGCGGTCGTATTCAGATGAGGCGCGACCGCTAGAAAGATTCTGTTCACCTTATTGGAAGCAACCTAATTATGCAACAAGATTCTCAAATATATGTTAAATAGATCATCCATTTGAGTTGTCAAGGATCAAAATAGAGATCATTTGTCTAACATCATTGTTGAATCATGAAATGTGAGATGATATGGAATTAATAATGCATATGATATTACATGAACAAGGTTATGTATTGTGTATTGTGAGGCTTATGAATGGTGATGTGTATTATGAATAATGTACTTTGAAATGTGATACCAATAATGCTATATGCACCATATGAATTGAGATATGAAATGCTATAAAGCCATTGTGATTGGCTATGATGATGCAATTGAAAGAAATAAGGCATGTTTGCCTAAATGTTGATGAGAATTGAGAATGGAAATGATAACTAAATAATAAATGAATTGTGTGGCTAATGTGTTATTCCATTTTCAGAGTTTGTTATTGGTGGCATGCCTAATGATAGTAACAATCTCTTGAAGTTAGGTTGGATTGAATCCTTGAAGCCTAATTGAGATGTTACAACCCTTGAAGCTAGGTTGGGTTGGTTCTTCAAGCCAAGTTGGGTTGAAGCTTAGCATGCTTTGCTCCCCTTGAAGCTTGGTTGAACCTAATCCTTGAAGCCTAGTTGGGTATATGATAATGATAAATGTGATAACAAAACCAAAACATTAACTCTGAAAGTTGAATGGCATATTAGTGTGTCTTGGGCCCAATGCTTGTCTTTGTTTAATGTGATTCATGAATGGTAAAATGATTGACTAATGAGATATATGGAAGATTGTTGAAATGTGGTATGTATATATATGTGAATATTAAATGGAAAGGTATGTTATTAGCTTTTCACCTACGATGTTGTTTTTATGAATAATATGTATGACATTGCATTGCATTAAAGCATGATTTGTCTTACTAAGCCGTTGGCTTAGCGCGATAGTGTTTAATCGCGCAGGTAGCAGAGTTGAACCCGAGAGTTCTTCGAGACCTAGTGAGAGTAGACATTGAAGGGTTTATTCTTGGATTTAAAGATCAGAGAAGAGCTGCCAATCATGTATAAATTCTTTATGTTTTGTAAAGTATTGTGTATAATGTAAATATTTTATAAATTCCGCTGCGTATTAAGTAAATGTATTTATATCTATTTTGTTTTATATTACAAGTAATTACTTATTTTTCTCTATTGTATAATGAGAAAGCTTATAGTATCATTTAAAATGTTTTGAATGTTAATAAAAATCCGTAGCATTCCTATATTCGATACATGTATACTACATTATGGTGTATGTAGTGTGTATGTATTGGGTGTGGGGGGTGTTACATAATTTATGAAGCAAGGTGAGAAGAATGATATATTGATGATATATTGATGATTTTAAATAGTTTGAAAAGAAAGATAAAGAAAACAAAGAGGTGTATATACGAATTGATTGAGTAATGAATGTAAGAATGTGAGATTTACATATTGTGTAATTATGAAATACGTGATAGTAATATTATTTGGTGATTAAAGACAAGTTATAGATTATATATAGAAGTGTTAAAGAGTTAACTGATGCTAATTGAGACAATAGAAAGAAATTAATTCATAATGTGAAAAGGAAAGAATGTAGTGAGATTTGTAGGTAGTTTAACCCTTCTAGTGAAATGATGTATTGTGGATCAAGTTAGAAATATATATATGTGTGAGTCTGCGTATTAAACATAGTGAATACATTATATATGTACATGTGCTCTTAAAGTGAAAGAATAGTTGTAAATTCTTAATATGTTAAGAAAAGAATTAAACAATTAAGAGTGAAACTCTATTTAGATTTCATTATTATAGTTGAAACATGGAAATGATTTGAAAGATAAAGATTGATGAATAAATAAAATTAATCGAATTAATCGAAAACAAATATAATATGTATATATGTTCATATGATAAATGTGTTTGAAATAATTGCTCATATCATATAAATTCACAATAATAAACAAACACTTCAAAGAGAAAGTGTTATATTCCAAAAGATATTATAATTGACAATAATTTGTAACAATGAAATAAATGTATTGATCGATTATACATATATTAAATCTAGTTTCTGGATTAGCTAAAGGGTAAATGTTCAAAGTGATAGTGGGCATTTTATGCCATATTGAAAGTGGGAACTCTATGTAATATCCCAAAATATACCCTAGATGTTTTGGGTTTTATTATTAATTTAATTGGATTTATTGTATATGTTTTATTGGAAGAGAAAAAGGGTTTTTAAAGGGAGTGTATATGTGATGTATATTAGAATATATATAACATATACCTAAGTCAATGGATAGTTTAAGAATGGAGTTAGTGGAAGAAGATATTTGTTGTGTTTGTGTTAATAATTAATTATTAAGGAAATTAATGAATGGAGGAGGTTTATTTGAATTGTTTAATATTTTTAATTGCTTGGTTGAGAGGATTTTAAGAAAAGAGGTGTTGACTTGGAGTTTTCTCTTTCTTCTTTCTTTCTTCTTGCCGTGAATCATTTTCTCCTTCTCCTTCCTTTGTTTTGTTTGGCCGGACAACAAAGAAATAAGAGAACAAGAGGAGTTTTGATCTTCCAACTCAAGATCTAAGGAAGCTTTCAAGAGATTAAGTGGAAAGTCAAGAGATTTCTTCATCCTTGGTAAGTTCTCCACTTGATCCTTTGATTTCTTTGAGTTTTTGAGTTGAGTTTGTGGATGGTTTGTGAATATGTTGTTTAAGATGGGTTTAAGGGTGTTTGGGTAATTGATTTTCTTGTTTTTGGGGATGGTTTGAAGGAAAGAGTAAGTTGTTGGAAGTGATTGTTTTGAGGTTGTGTTTTAGGTTTGTGTTGATGATTTTTGATTTGAGATTTGAAGAATGTTTTAGTTGTTTTGGTGTTTTTGTGAGTTTATTATGGTTTTTGGGTATGTTGAGATGAGTTTGGTTGAAGTGGATTTTGGTGAAAGGAAGTGTTTTGTTGGTTGTGGTGTTGTCTTGGCTGGAATCTGGGTTTTTGGCCTGACACGCCCAGGAGCACGTCCAGGTCCTTAGGCGTGTCAATTGTTCTGAGTGGCAGTAGGTGTGACACGGCCATTAACACGCCCGTGTTGTTGAGCGTGTCATAGCTACTGTGAGTTTTGAAAATTTACACGGCCATGAGCACGCTCATGATGTTGGACGTGTCGTTATTTCTGAGAGACAGAATGTATTACACGCCCAGTGACACGCCCGTGGTTCTGAGCGTGTAAATGTTTCTGTGTTGTGGAGTTAGGGCACGGTCAGGGACACGCCCGTGTGTGTGAGCGTGTCAAGTTTAGAGTTTGCCCTAGTTGATTCTTAACCTTATGATCTCATGAGAGTTTCCTCATTCTTTTGAAATAGGTTGTGAAGAAGGTGAATTACCCTAATTCAAGTGGTGAAAGATTCTAGTAAGTGTAAGTGTTTAGAGTTGTGTGAGTTTCTTTTTAAGTAAGTTCAAACCACATTATTGCATACATTCATATGATATTGTGAATTGAGATATAATTGGCTATAATATGAATGTTGTGATGAGCATGTAAAATATGTGATAATGCCATTGATTATATCCATGTGAATAATGAATTAATTAATGAGATGATTGAGATATGTTTGTATATATAATTATGAAATGTGATATGATTATGTATGGTTTATGAAATGTATAATGATGACATGTGCATCGCATTAAAGCATCATGGTTGTATTAGTTGCACTACTGAGCTGTTAGCTCAGCGCGATTGTGGTTCATCGCGCAGGTAACAGGGTTGAACCCGAGAGTTCTTCGAGACCAAGTGAGTCTAGTCACTGAAGAGTTGAGTTTGGACTTAAAGATCAGAGAAGAGCTGCCAATCATGTATATATTTTATGTCTTGTAAATTTGGATCTTAATGTATTTGTATTTAAAAATATTTGATTTATTTCTGCTGTTTTTTAAATGAATATTTTATCTTTTATCTTTTATCATTTAATTTAAATGATTTAAATTTGGTTATGTTTTTAAAAAGGGGATGTGTCATTTGTTAATTATAACGTGGCATTTCTATATTTAGTATACGTATATTATGATCGTATAAGCATGCTGTGTACGTATACGGGGTATAGGGGTGTTACACTCTGTGCCATAGAGGACACTTATGTCCCATATTGAAAGTGGGCACTCTGTGCCATAGAGGACACTTATGTCCTATAATGAAAGTGGACACTTTGTGTCATAGAGGACATTTTTTATATATGTCCCAGTGATATTGGCATCTATGCCATCAGTAGATGCTTTGTGTCATAGAGGACCTTTGGTCCCTTTCTCTCAATGGACACCCTGTGTCATCATATACAGTGGGCATTCGTGCCATAGTAGGCCTTTGGCCATATTTATACAGTGGACATTTACTTGCCATATGTGACCTACTATCCGGAACTAGGATTTAAAGTTCAGTATATGAGGAAAAGAAAGAAATATATATCTATAATAGTGGAATGTAATGATAAAAATTATATAAAAAAATTTAAAAAAAATTTCTAAAGACAGTTAAAGGCAATTACTGAATCGGGCTTGAACAATGTAAGTGTGTAGAGTTGAATTGTCAGATCCGTAATTTTAGAAATATAAAAGTTGTATATACCCAATATATATATATCTAGAGTATATATAACATATACATATGGTATAGTAATTGTATATGTTGGATTAACACATTACATACTTAATATATTTAATACACATATAAGGTACATTTGATGTGTATATAAGATACACATTACATGTGCATATGTGTAATATCCCAAATTTTTTTGTAAAGTTCTAATTTTTGAAAATTTAATAAAATAAATTATAATTCAAATGGATAAATTAAATTAATGATTTTAAATAAAAAATGAATGAATTTTAAATGAAAAAGTGGAATATATATGTGATATATATGTAAAATATATACAACATATAAAAGTCAACACTTTTTAAAAGAAAAGTCAAAGTAAAAGGGTATTTTGGTAATTAAATTTTAGAAATTTAAAATTAATAAAATAATTCAAAAATAAAAAATTTTGGATGGAAGATAATATTTTGGGGTTTTAATTAATTAATTAATTAAAAACATATTAAAATAATAATATATATAAGGTTGAAAATGTGAGTGGGAGAAAAGAGAAAATCACTTTTTTTTTCATCATCTTCTTCTTCTTTCCTTAAAGGCTGATTTTCATGGCTTCAAGAGAGGGATTTGCTTCTTCCAAACTCAATTAAGTGAAATATTTACAAAGTTTCAAGTGGATTTTTAAGGTTTTCCTCTTTAATTAGTAAGTTTACTCACTTTTTCTTTGGATTTTCATGAAAGTTTGAATATGTGTGTTTTGGGTTTTTGAAGTTCTAAGATTTAATTATCTATTTGGATATGAATGAAATTATTTTAAGTGATTAACAATTATTTTAAGGTTAGATTTAAGAAATGGTTGAATTTAAGTTGAGTTTGGTGAAGAGAGAAATTTAGGGTTATGAAACATTTGAGTTTTTGAAATCATGAGTTTTAATTGTGCAAATTGGTTCCAAATGTGTTGTTTTGATGCATAAACAAGGATTTTAAAATCAAATGATGGATTTAGTTAAGTTTGGATAGAGTTTGAAGATGGTAGTATTGATTTAGGGTTTTGGAAAAGTGAATTTTCAAAGAATGATTGATTGTTTGATTTTAATGCTTAAATCATGTTATTTAATTATATAAGTGGTAGAAATAAGATTGAAATGATAATTGGATTGACTTGAAATGGAGATCCTTCAATGGTGAAGGTTATGCCATTTTAGGGTTTTGAACATAAGCATGTGGTTAATTAATGTAATTGGTTTAAACATGTTAAAATATGTTTATAATGATATAAATAAACTCAAAACAATAATTTAATGGCTTTATATGGATTTGCTAAGTTAATGTAAGGAAAGTCTTAATTTTTTAAATTTTGTAGGAGTGTTGTTAAATTAAGGTTTGATGTTGAAAATGCCTTAGAATGTGATATTAAATGATTTTTATGATCACATTTGATATAGGCATTGAGGGAGGTTGATTTGCTTCATCCAAGTGGTGAAGGGTAAGTTGGAAGGATAGGATTGGAGGTTGTTTTAAACTTGCTTTGGGTTGCTAATGGAGGTAAGTACAAACTTTGAATGACTGCATATATTTACATGACATTGGGACTTAACACATTTAGTTGAGAAATGTGTTAAGTTACTTAATATACTATTGATGAATGTGAATTATGTTATGATATGCATAATGTGTATTATGTTGAAGTACCAAGGTAATGTGTTGAAAATGAAAAGAAATGTGGTATAATGTGATGAGATATGTGAAAACAAAATGTAATGAATTGATTTTGATATAAAGGAGAAAAATGAAAAAAAAAAGTGAGAAAAAGATGATATAATAAGGCAATGTGCCTAGTTTGATCCTGAGAAAATGAGAAAAGTTTTGATAAAGGAATTATGAAAGAATTTGATAATGAGAAATGTAAATAAATTGTATGCCTAGTATATTATTCAATTTTTAGAGCTCTGGGTTTGGCGGCATGCCTATGAAGTGCTAGGCAGGTGAAAAGACCGGGTCATAAGCAGGCCCAGCTGATAAATATGATATTTTTGGGGTGAAAAGATCGGGTCATAAGCCTCAAAAACAAATCCTTGAAGCTAGACTGAGTGAAAAGATTGGATCATAAGCTTAGATCTAGTTGGATTATCCATGGAGATATTGCCTACCAGGCTAGACACAAGGTGTCATTGTGGACCAAAGCAGTAACTCTGAAATTTGAATAGCATATTAGATCCTTTTGGGCCCATGCTTGTCTTTGCTTTAATGTTAATTATGAATTGTCATACAGTTGAGCAATATAATGAGATATAATGTCATGAGTTGTGATATATATATGTGTTGTGCATTGACATTACATTTGGACTATATTGTTATCAAAGTTTGTACCACCAGGCTTCGATTTAGCGCGATTGTAATTCGTCGTGCAGGTGTCATAGAAGTTTTGGTAGAGCCGAAGGGTTCTACTAGACCTGGTCGGGTCTAGGTTTGTATTTTTTGAGCTTGAAGAGTTTTTCAATACATTAAGATTAGAGCCAGTTGCCAGCATGTAGATATTTGATATTATAGTATATTTTGATATTATATATGTTATGATATGTTTTTGAAGTATATAATGTAAATTGTATATAATGATTTGAATAATTTGTTTAAGATGGGATCTTATATGTGATGTTGATATATATACCTATATATAAGTATTTTGAGAAAATATGGAGAAATTGAGAAGTATTGTGAAATGGTGAATTGATTTTATTTGGAGTGTTTTTTTATGCAGGTTGTGTTTTGTTGAATTTTTGGAACGCCCAAATTACAGATAAAACTCTAGCAAATTTTTCTCAGAGATTTTCATATAAAATGTTATTTCGGGTTACTATAGCTAGTAAAGAATATTTATATACTATTTAATTTTATATATTTAGTATTGAAATTTTAAAATGGAAATGTGAAAATTTTTATTAAATCGGTTTGAGATATTTTTATACCGTATATGTGTATTTTACATATGCTGAAAATATGTGCTGTACGTATTAGTGTATAATGTGTTACATTTATTTTGGTATCAGAGACAAGGTTTGAGGTTCTCGACCTAGGTGGGTTGTTAGAGAGAGAAAATTGGAATAAAAAAATGATTCTTAATTGATATGCATGTATTGGCACTGGCAATTTATCTGATCCCTGATATGGCAATGTCCATTTGATATAATGGATATGAGTTGAGATGGTGTTTGGGTTATATAGATCAGAGTGGCACAATAGAAACGTCATTCTGGAGCGTACTAATTAAGAATTTTTTGAACTTTTATTTGAAATTAAAATTCATAGCTGATTCAATTGATGAATAAGTGAAACTAAGAAAAATAATTTATGAAGTGATTTAAGATATGAAATAAAAAGTTTGAGAAATGGGCATGACAGTTACAGAAAATTTTATAGGTGTGCTGTAAAATGATATTGTTCAAATTTTTGAATAAATATAGGAATGTTGGATGAGTTTGAAAATTTAATGAAAAGTTTTTCTATATGTTAGAATATAATATATAAAATTTCATAATTTTTAAAGATGAATTACTAATTAAGAAAGGTAGAAAAACACAGATTGTTGGAGGAGTTCTAGAAACTCAGAATCTGTAGAAATTGAGAAACATATTTAAAAACTATGGAACACCAACCAGAAAAATATGAAAATTTACACCCAATATCATATATATTCCTATAACATATGGTTAAAATTTCATGCATTTTTATTAAGGTATGATACCTGAAAATAAAGGACAATCGGGTGCTGCCAGAGAAATTATTAAAGAGACAGATTCTCTGATTTTGGAAGATTTAATTTTTAAATATATTAAATCAACTTGGAAAAATCCAAAACTTTAAATATAAGTCCATATATGTGTCAAGTGCACATGGATAAAAGTTTACAAGCTTTTATAATGAATTGGTAAGGAATATAAAAATTGAAAGTAAGAGTGACATGAAATTAAGGAAATCATGCAATTTTGTACATGAGTAATAAATTAATTTTATGAGACAAATGAATAAGAACAATTATGAAAATTTATATGCATACGAGTAGAAGTATGAAGAAGGAAAATGGAGTTTTTAATAATTTAGAACAAATAGTAATTAAATAAAAAAAAATCAAAGAGGGAAGTGGTAAGTGGTAGTGAATTGTTTATTATGGAAAATAAATGAATGATACATGATTTAGGGTTTCAGTATGTAAACGTAGGATATCTATTTGATGATGTTAATTAGTGTAAGGAAATGAATTAGTGTTGTTTAAAAGTGAATGTTATTATCTCAAGATTGAGAATGTGATATGGATGAAATTTGGTGAGGTTCATGTTGTTGGTTGCAATATATGAAATTTGAATTTTTGAAATAGGATTCCATAATTGTGAAAGTGATGTGTTTTGATGTTATATTAATATAAAATAATGTTTATAAAGTTAGCTCTTGAAAGTGGGATTAATAGAATGAAGTTTAAGTAAAGTAGTAAGTTGGAAATTTATAGTTGTAAGGGAATTTCGATGAGGATTGTTTAGATATTGATAGTTTAATGTTTAATAAGCATGGGAGTAATTTTGAATGAGTAATATTATTTATAAAAGAACTAACTAAGGTGTAATGTGGTTGATAATATAGAAATTTGTTATGAAATAAAGGGAAATGATTATGCAAGTGAAAATGAGTTACTTTAGTTAATTGAATTGAAAATTATGAAAATGGATATGAAATGTGTGATCAATGCATAAAACAAATGTCAGAGAGATGTCACATTGGAAACATGACTAAGATTTATGTGAAGTGTTAGAAAAAAAAAACATAATAAGAAACTTATTTAAAAGATGGGCGATTAAATAAGAAAGATGTTAATTGTGTTGTGGTCAGAGTGTATATATATGTTGAATTGATGAATAACCTAAGTAATGTCAAAAGAGTGAGAAATGATAATGTTCTCTAAAAGGTGATAAATGTTAACTTTGTATAGGTTGTATGTAAAAGAGGAATTGAGTATAATTGTATGATATGTGTGATGAGATTTTTCAATATGAACGCAATTGTAATATATAAGAAAATGTGAAAAGTAAGTCACATTGTGAATATGACTTACGAATGTGTATGTGGATGATTAAAAAAATATTATCGAGTGTTTGTTACCTTATACAATTACTTGTCTAGTGATATTGAGAATGATATTGCAAGTATTAATATATCTAAGAGAGATTAGGTCTTGACCTGCGTAGAGTTAGGTCATGTGATGAAATGGAGATTGAGAATGGACCCGAGCAGCGCTGGACGGTGAAATTGTTATTGTAACAACTGAACTTGATGATTGTATAGTGTTGGGCCCAAAGTATATGCATATAAATAAGAGATTGTAAGGAAAAGGAAAGTATAATGAAGAAAGTATGGAAGTAAAAAAAAATGAATGAAAATGAATGAAAATTTTTATAAGAGATAGATTAGAAATGGAGTAATAAATGGAAATTGTGTAAAATTAGCATATGAACGAATGTGTATATGTAAGAGATGTTAATGATAATATTGTTAAAACTGGAGTTAGACTAATTATGATCAAGTGATTAAGAGTAAATTATTTTGAAACAGAAGTGATCAAAAGTAAATTGCTTTGAAACAGAGCTAAAATGTGTTAACTCTTTGTGTAGCAAAAGATTAAAAAAAATAAATATGTGATTTTTGCGATATGAATTTAATGTTGTGATTGGAAACGTTTGAAGAAGAATGATAGAGGAGTAGTATTTATTCATAAGCCACAGGCATGACCATTATTATGCCATGGTCATATGATTTGTTTAGTATATTGGCCGATTAGTTTTGTTATCCATGGATATGGGCCTGAGATGACATGACCGTTGGATAGATTTGGTGAGATTGATAGTAATGCTACAAGAAACATGGTCAAGATTTATGGTTTGCATAGTTGTATCTTATAATTTTATGTTAGAAATTTGTTTATAATTATAGAAAGTGTGGAACAGAAGAGAATTGTGAAAATATGATGAGCTTTAAATGACGTGTAAAAAAAGTGATTTTTGTAAATATGGTAACTATAAGAAATGTGAGAAATGATAAATGAAAGGAGTTATGAAATGTGAGTAAGAGTTATTTTGAAGGTGTTTGAAAGTGGTATAAAATAAAAGAAGTTGATGAAAATGATATTTAAAGCGAATGAGACTAGGGGAATGGATATTATCTGTAATGATGAATTCGAAGAGAATTAAGATTTGAGAATAAATTTGACCTAATAGAATTAGGTCATGAATGAAAAACAGATTGATGAATTTAAAATAGACTAAAGGTTGGTCAGAATAAAATAAGGTTGTGATGGCCATATTGTGATAGTTAGATCAATTGATCTGAAATATAATAAGTTTACAAGTATTTATTAAAATTCAATGTATGTAGTTGTATTAAGAATATGCAAGCTATGTGATAATGTGCATAATATAGCATTCTGATATGTATATGCATATGAAAGAAGCTAAGTTATATTAGTATCAAATAATTATAAGAGAAAAGTGTTAATTATAGTATAATTAGAATGAATCTTAATAAGGAAACAATATTTTGTTGTTGTATAATGGTGATATTAAATTAATATGTGGTAATTGTATAAAGAGTAGGATCAAAGTGAAGATGTGTAAAATTATTGTGTTAAGATAAAAGTTATTAACATTTGAATTTAAGCTGATGATAGTATATTTTTAAGATAGTGAAGTGATCAGATATCTTGCGCGCAATAGGTGTGTGGTGTAAATATATTAAGGAGATAAACTAATTTTGTCTAATGACAATTCGATTGAAGATATGATAATCTGTTGTGGCTATTTGAGTAAATACACAGTATAATGATGAGTTATGGAATGGTAAAAAGGTAATTGAGAATGAACCTAAGGGGGGGAATAGAAATTATGTAATTTGATGAAATAATTATTTGGATGATTTATTACCGCACTGGATAATTTCGACGATAAAATTATTTAAGGGGGAGAAAATTGTCACATCCGTAATTTTAGAAATATAAAAGTTGTATATACCCAATATATATATATTTAGAGTATATATAACATATACATATGGTATATTAATTGTATATGCTAGATTAATATATTACATACTTAATATATTTAATACACATATAAGGTACATTTGATGTGTATATAAGATACACATTACTAGTGCATATGTGTAATATCTCAAATATTTTTGAAAAGTTCTAATTTTTAAAAATTTAATAAAATAAATTATAATTTAAATAGATAAATTAAATTAATGGTTTTAAATGAAAAATGAAGGGATTTTAAATGAAAAATTAGAATATATATGTGATGTATAGGTAAAATATATACAACATATAAAAGTCAACACTTTTTGAAAGAAAAGTCAAAGTAAAAGGGTATTTTGGTAATTAAATCCTAAAAATTTAAAAATAATAAAATAATTCAAAAATAAATAATTTTGGATGGAAGATAATATTTTGGGGTTTTAATTAATTAATTAATTAATTAATTAATTAATTAAAAATATATTAAAATAATAATATATATAAGGTTGAAAATGCGAGTGGGAGGAAAGAGAAAATCACTTTTTTTTCATGTTTTTCTTCATCTTCTTTCCTTCAGGGCCGATTTTCATGGCTTCAGGAAAGGGATTTGCTTCTTTCAAACTCATTTAATTGAAATATTTACAAAGTTTCAAGTGGATTTTTAAGGTTTTCCTATTTAATTAGTAAGTTTACTCACTTTTTCTTTGGATTTTCATGAAAGTTTGAATATGTGTGTTTTGGGGTTTTGAAGTTCTAAGATTTAATTATCTATTTGGACATGGATGAAGTTATTTTAAGTGATTAACAATGATTTGAAGGTTAGATTTAAGAAATTGTTAAATTTAAGTTGAGTTTGGTGAAAAGAGAGAATTTAGGGTTATGGAACATTTGAGTTTTTGAAATCATGAGTTTTAATTGTCAAATTGGTTCCAAATGTGTTGTTTTGATGCATAAACAAGGATTTTAAAATCAAATGATGGATTTAGTTAAGTTTGGATAGCGTTTGAAGATGGTAGTATTGATTTAGGATTTTGAAAAAGTGAAATTTCAAAAATTGATTGATTGTTTGATTTTAATGCTTAAATCATGTTATTTACTGATATAAGTGGTGGAAATAAGATTGAAATGATAATTGGATTGAGTTGCAATGGAGATCCTTCAATGGTGAAGGTTATGCCATTTTAGGGTTTTGACCGTAAGTATGTGGTTAATTAATGTAATTGGTTTAAACATGTTAAAATATGTTTGTAATGATATAAATAAACTTAAAACAATAATTTAATGGGTTAATATGGATTTGCTAAGTTAAAGTAAGGAAAGACTTAATTTTTGATATTTTGTAGGAGTGTTTTTAAATTAAGGTTTAATGTTGAGAATGCCTTATAATGTTATGAGTTGTGATATATATATATGTGTGTGTTGTGCATTGACATTACATTTGGACTATATTGTTGTCAAAGTTTGTACCACTAGACTTCGGTTTAGCGCGATTGTAATTCATCATGCAGGTGTCATGGACGTTTTGGTAGAGCCAGAGAGTTCTACTAGACCTGGTCGGGTTTAGGTTTGTATTTTTTGAGCTTGAAGAGTTCTTTAATACATAAAGATTAGAGCCAATTTCCAGCATGTTTATATTTGATATTACAGTATATTTTTATATTATATATGTTATGATATGTTTTTGAAGTATATAATGTAAATTATAAAGAATGATTTGAATAATTTGTTTAAGATGGGATCTTATATCTGATGTTGATATATATACCTATATATAAGTATTTTGAGAAAATATGGACAAATTGAGAAGCATTGTGAAATGAAGAATTGATTTTATTTTGAGTGTTTGGTTTATGCAGGTTTTGTTTTGTTGAATTTTGGGAATGTCCAAATTATAGACAAAACTCTGGCGAATTTTTCCCAGAGATTTTGATATAAAATGTTATTTTGGGTTACTATAGCTAGTAAAGAATATTTATATACTATTTAATTTTATATATTTAGTATTTGAAATTTCAAAATAGAAATGTGAAAATTTTTATTAAATCGGTTTGTGATATTTTTATACCATATATGTGTATTTTATATATGCTGAAAATATGTATTGTACGAATATAGGGTATAAGGGTGTTACATGAATCTTCTGCAGTTCTATAATAAGATAATCCTGAAAGTGTTACATTGATTGATATCAGACATAAATAAAAGTTATGTAAATTAATAAAATAATTGATTTTATGTGAGATTTAAGACTAGTTATGAATTAAATGGCTTATTGCCATAACAGGTGAATTTCGACAATGAAATTTTTTTTAGTGGGGAAGAATTGTAATGGTCAAGATTTTAAACATATAACTTTTTAACCAATATTGATAATTGATAATGTATAGTGATAAAAGTAATGTGGATAAATGCTATAAGCAGAGAATAGTGAATAATATATCTCAAAATTTACTGAAAAAATTATTTTTATGGCTTTACGAGATTCAAACTCGATTAGAATCAACGGTTAAGAATGAGGGTGCGCCATAGTTATTATGAGCATTCCCTCACTTGATAAACTATATATATATATATGTGTACATGTGCGTGTGTGGAAACTTCTCATTTCTTCATCCATCTCCCACGCCATCTTCCACCACCATCACCATCTTCTATTTTTTTCTTCTTCCTTGTATAAAGTTAATCAAGAATTAAGAGAAAATCACATATAGGTATAGATTTTTAGAAGAATAAGCTAGAAAAGGCAAGATTATCAATAAGTAATCAAAGGGAAAGAGAGAAAAAGAAAGAGAAAGAGGAATTTTAAACAGGTATGTGCTTATGTATTATAATTTGCAAATATATGAATTTTTATGAGTTTTAATGTTTGAATTGATTGATTGAGTTATTTATAATGAAACATATCTTGAAAGTATTGATTAATTAGATTGATGAGTGAAAAATAACTTTTATGTGATGAGTTTGACTCTTAATTCAACCCTTAAGAGAATTGGGTGGTTTGATGTTGTTTTTAGCCATGTGAGATGATTGAAAGTTTGATTAAGTGAATTTTTAGTAAATTATTTGATATGAAATCTTTTTATGTCAAAAATTTGGTTTTGATACATTTTTAACTTAGATCTTCAATATATTTGTGTTTAATGAAGTTAAAAGTGCAAAATACATGATTTTGGGATGCCACGGGCGTGGCTTACAAGTGCCATGGGCGTGGTATAGAAGTTAAAACTATTGGAGGAAGAATTACTCCAAAAACAGACTTAAAACCAATGCCACAGGCTGTAACACCCCTACATTCAATACATGCACACTATAAACACCACAATGTAGTATACATGCACTAAATATAGAGATGCTACGGATTTTTCTTAACATTTAAAAACATTTTAAACCATACCATAATCTTTCAATTGTATACATTATAGAAAGATAAGTAGTTAACTTGTAATACAAAACTAAATAGATATATATAGATACATTTAGTTAATACGCAGCGGAATTTATCAAATATTTACATATATGAAAAATTTAATTTCATATTTACAAATATACACATATGTACATTAAAATCATTACTTTACAAAATATAAAAGAGTTATACATGATTGGCAAGTCTGCTCTGATCTTTAAGTTCCCAAAATCAACTCTTCAACGTCTACTCTCACTCGGTCTCGAAGAGCTCTCGGGTTCAACCCTATTACCTGCGCGATCAAACACTATCGCGCTAAGCCAACGGCTTAGTAAGACAAAATGTGCTAGTGTTATGCTTTAGTGCAATGCAATGCCAATTCTCAATCCATATTATACATGTAACATCATATATGCAAAGCTAACAACATACCTTTACATTTCATATGCCTCATTAGTTATTCATTTAACCATTCATGAACAACATTAAACAAATCATGACTCACATTAAACAAAGACAAGCATTGGGCCCAAGACACACTAATATGCCATTCAATTTTTAGAGTTAATGTTTTGGTTTTGTTATCACATTTATCAATATCATATACCCAACTAGGCTTCAAGGATTAGGTTCAACCAAGCTTCAAGGGGAGCAAAGCATGCTAAGCATCAACCCAACTTGGCTTCAAGAACCAACCCAACCTAGCTTCAAGGGTGGTAACATCTCAATTAGGCTTCAAGGATTCAATCCAACCTAACTTCAAGAGATTGTTACACTTATTAGGCATGCCACCAACAACAAACTCTGAAAATGGAATAACACATTAGCCACACAATTCATTTATTATTCAATTATCATTTCCATTTCCAATTCTCATCAACATTTAGGCAAACATGCCTTCTTTCTTTAAATTGCATCATCATAGCCAATCACAATGGCTTTGCATCATATCATTTCTTATTTGAATCATCATAACATCTTTGATATAACATTTCAATATACATTACTCATGAAACACATTACCATTTACATTGCATAACATAATATTGTTCAATCTCAACAATGCAATTAGGGCAAAGAACAATTTATATCATTTATAGCTTTATGATCTTCCACATCCATTTGATTAGGGCTTTCCATGCTTTAAGTATATTTAAAGTGTTTATGTTTAGGTTTAGGGACCAACCCACCTTTGAAGAACCAAAACAATACAATTAGAACAAAGAAATAAAACCCTAACCAACACATTTGAGGGACACGGGCAGCACCCTTGAGGGACACGGCCAAGCTTGTGGTCGTGTCACTCAAACCAATTGGACAGTAAGCAACACGGGCAAGGGACACGGCCAAGCTTGTGGCCGTGTCTCCCAACACCAACATCCAGTAGTGAACACAAGTAATAGACACGGCCATGTCTCCCAAAAATCCTTCCAACACGCCCAAGTTTTCTTGGCTTGGCCGTGTCTCTCCTTGCTTTTGGCCGTGTCATTTGAAAACCAAGCCCTAAATGTGTCCAACAATCTTCTAAATGCATTTTAACACATCATGCACAACACAAATTCATTCAAATGGGTATACTCAACAACATAAACACATATCTTACACAATCATCACAATAATCACTTTAATAACACATTAACATCACAATTAAACACAACCACTTCAAAACCCTAAAACCAACATCCTTCTCCATCTTCCAAAATCAACATCCTTCACTTCCAACAACAACACCTATTTAAATTCTTAACTTAAAACTAAATTTACACTTGAATACACAACACAACTACATCCCATCATCAATTCAACAAACCCTAATGAATTTCAAATACTACTTCAAAGGAAAAGAAGAAATCAAGGAAAAGATCTTACCTCAAATGAAGAAATTTCACAAATCTTTAACCAAATCCTTTGATTGCTTCTTCAATTTGCTTCTAGCATCAAGAACACCTCTCTTTCCTTTTGGTTTTTGGAGAGCCGGCCACTTCTTGAAAGAAAGAAGGAAAATGATGAAGACACAAAGTCAAATTTTGCTTTTAATCTCCACCAAGTGATCTTATCCAAGTAATTACCAAAATGCCCTCAATCATATAACTAACTTTTTGTCTCATATAAGCCCTTAAATGTAATTTCAATAACAACTAAAAATATCTTCTTCCGCTATATCCAACACCTTGACTCTCCTTTTGACCAACATATATGCTATATATATTGCCATATACACTACATATACATCTTCTCTACACATCACTTATCTTTCAAATAACACATGAACATTCTCTTTTCTTTTTATCACACAACACATACATTCAATCACATTTTAGACCAACAACAACAACAACAACAACAACAACAACATAATCAAAACTTCTAGGGCATACATGAGGATATTACAATTCTCCCCCTCTAAAAAGAAAATTTCGTCCTCGAAATTACCTGAAATCAAAGCTGAAACAACTGAGGATATTGCTCTCGCATGGATTGTTCACTTTCCCAAGTTGCTTCTTCTTTTGCATGATTCTTCCATAGAACCTTCACCAATGGCACTCTCTTGTTTCTCAGCTCTTTCACATCATGTGCCAAGATAGCAACTGGTTCCTCTTCAAAAGTCAAATCTGGGCTCACTTCGATAGATTCAATTGGCAACACATGAGATGGATCCGATCTGTATCTTCTCAACATTGAAACATGGAACACATTATGAATACGATCCAACCCAAGTGGCAAAGCAAGTCGATACGCAACTGGCCCAACTCTTTCCAAAACTTCATACGGTCCAATGAAACGAGGACTCAACTTCCCTTTCAGACCGAACCTTAAAATCTTCTTCCAAGGAGACACTTTCAGAAATACCTTATCTCCAACATCAAACTCTATGTCTCTCCTTTTCAGATCTGCATAAGACTTCTGTCGGTCTGAAGCTGCTTTTAACCTGCCCCGAATCAACTTCACTTTCTCTTCAGTTTCTTGAATCAGATCAGGACCAACCAACTTGCCATTACCAAGTTCACTCCAACATAGAGGCGTCCTACACCGTCTGCCATACAATGCCTCGAATGGGGCCATTCTGATGCTGGATTGGTGATTGTTGTTGTAAGCAAACTCCACAAGAGGTAAAAACCTATCCCAACTTCCAGAGAAATCGATGACACAACTTCTCAACATGTCTTCAATAATCTGTATCACCCTCTCTGACTGCCATCCGTCTGTGGATGAAAAGCAGTACTGAAGTGTAATCGAGAACCCAAAGCACTATGCAAACTCTTCCAAAATCTTGAAGTAAACCTGGGATCTCGATCAGACACTAAAGAAGTTGGAACACCATGTAACTTCACAATCTCATGGATATACAGCTCAGCTAACCTCTCCAAAGAGTAATCCATCCGAACTGGAAGAAAATGAGCTGTCTTAGTCAACCTGTCAACAATCACCCAAATAGCATCATGCTTCCTTTGTGTCAATGGCAAACCAGACACAAAATCCATCGTCACTCTATCCCACTTCCATTCTGGTACTGATAATGGTTGAAGTAATCCAGTTGGAACTTGATGCTCTGCTTTAACCTTCTGACAGGTGAGACATTTCGACACAAAATCTGCAATATCTCTCTTTAAACCAATCCACCAGTAATGCTGTCTCAAATCATGATACATCTTTGTATTACCCGGATGCATAGCAAATACTGACTGATGTGCTTCTTCTAAAATGATCCTTTTCAAATTAGCATCATCGGGTACACACAATCGGTTCTTAAACCAGAGACTCCCATCACCTTTCACAACAAAATCTCTAGTCTTCCCATTCTTGCAATCTGAAATAGTCTTTTGAATCTTCATATCAGTCAACTGAGCCTCTTTGATCTGATCCAATAAAATTGGTTTCAAATGCAATTGTGTCAACAATGCACCATCATCACAAGGTACAAAACTGGCATGCAAAGCTCTCAATTCAACAAGCAACGAGAGCGAGTAAACAGTCAAACCTGCCAAAGACTTCCGACTCAAGGCATCAGCAACAACATTTGCTTTACCTGGATGATAATCAATCAAGCAGTCATAGTCTTTAATCAATTCCAACCATCTCCTCTGTCGAAGATTGAGCTCTTTTTGAACACCCAAATATTTCAAACTTTTGTGATCAGTGTAGATAAAACATTTCTCCCCAAACAGATAGTGTCGCCAAATCTTCAATGCAAACACAATGGCTGCTAGCTCCAAATCATGGGTCGGATAGTTAAGCTCATGCGGTTTCAACTGTCTAGATGCATAAGCTATAACTTTACCTTCCTGCATCAGCACACACCCTAAACCACTATGTGAAGCATCACTGTAAATCACATATGGTTTGCCTTCTACAGGTAAAGTAAGAACAGGCGCTTGAGTCAACATATCTCTCAACTGTTCAAAGCTAGCCTGACACTGATCCGTCCACACAAATCTCACTCCCTTACGAAGCAATCTGGTGAGTGGAGTAGCTATCAAAGAAAACCCTTTCACAAACCGTCGGTAATAGCCTGCCAAACCCAGAAAACTTCTAACTTCAGTCACAGACTTAGGTGGACTCCAATTCAATATAGCTTCAACTTTGCTCGGATCAACTCTAATGCCTTCTGCTGAAACAATATGTCCGAGAAAAGCGACTTGATCCAACTAGAACTCACACTTCGACAATTTGGCAAATAACTGCTTCTCTCTTAAAATCTGCAACACAATCCGCAGATGCATATCATGTTCCTCTTCATTCCGCGAATACACCAGAATGTCATCGATGAAGACCACTACAAACTGATCCAGATAGGGCCTGAACACCCTATTCATCAAATCCATAAAAGCTACAGGTGCATTCGTTAGACCAAATGGCATAACTAGAAATTCATAATGCCCATACCTGGTCCGAAAGGCGGTCTTGGAAATGTCTTCAGCTTTAACTCTCAATTGATGGTACCCAGATCTCAAATCAATTTTAGAAAACACAGCTGCACCCTTCAATTGATCAAAGAGATCATCGATTCTAGGCAAAGGATATTTATTTTTAATAGTCACCTTGTTCAATTGCCTATAATCGATACACAACCTCATAGTACCATCTTTCTTTTTCACAAATAGCACAGGAGCTCCCCAAGGAGAAACACTGGGGCGAATAAATCCTTTATCCAACAACTCCTGTAATTGCACTTTCAATTCCCTCAATTCAACAGGTGCCATTCTGTAAGGAGTACTAGAGATAGGAGTGATACCAGGCAACAATTCAATACCGAACTCCACCTCTCTCTCAGGAGGTAACCCTGGAAACTCCTCTGGAAACACATATGGGAACTCTACAACTGTGGGAATACTATCAATGGGAAAACCCTTCACTCTAGTATCTACCACATGAGCAAGATAAGCTTCACACCCCTTTCTAATCAATCTCCTAGCTGCAACAGCTGAAACAAATAAGGAGGCTAGCTGTTCCTGCTCATTAGATACTATCACTTCTCTACCATCAACTGTTCTCAAAGAAACAATTTTCCTTTTACAGTCTACCACAGCTCCATGCCTAGCTAGCCAGTCCATACCTAGGATCACATCATATTCCTTAAATGGCATCTCAATCAAGTCTCCAAGGAACTCCTCACCTTGCACCCTCACTGCACTATCTCGGTGCACCTTACTCACAACCACACTATGCCTTAACGGATTTGTCACCAACACATCAAATCCTAGGGACTCAGCATGCATATTAGATACATGCAAAACAGATGCACTAATATAAGAATGTGTGGAACCCGGATCAATCAAAGCAAGTACTGAAGTATCAAATAAAGAAAAAGTACCAGCTATGACTGCCGAAGCATCTGGCTGCCTCTGCATAACATACATCCTCTGGGAAGATCCAACCTCCTCTGGCCTACTCTCCCTGGATGTAGCACCTCCTCTAGCACTAAACCCAGATCTGCCTCCCCGGTTGTTACCTCTGCCTGTTCGACCTCCCCTCACACTAGGTCGAGAAGCTGTAGGTCTAAATCTCTGCCTCTGTAACTGCACTGACCTACCAGCTGACCTCTGACTCCTACTCACTCTAGGAACAAAGCTTCCTTTACCTCTCTTAACAGAAGAAGACCCTGCCTCAAACTGGGGCCTCCCCAGCACTAGCAACCCTAACTCCATCATCAGGGACAATACTCTCAGCACTACCCTCAACTGACTGGCGTGAGTGAGAATCCATCACAACCTAACACTGCAAACACAGTAGAATACTTCTTATTAAAGATCAGAGATTGCCAATCCCAAACATATATGTTATTCAAAAACCATTTTTTAAAATCAAAACAGTCTTTTTCTTACATTTTACCTAGGTTGAGAATCTCAAACCTAGGCTCTGATACCAAAACAATTGTAACACCCCTACATTCAATACATGCACACTATAAACACCACAATGTAGTATACATGCACTAAATATAGAGATGCTACGGATTTTTCTTAACATTTAAAAACATTTTAAACCATACCATAATCTTTCAATTGTATACATTATAGAAAGATAAGTAGTTAACTTGTAATACAAAACTAAATAGATATATATAGATACATTTAGTTAATACGCAGCGGAATTTATCAAATATTTACATATATGAAAACATTTAATTTCATATTTACAAATATACACATATGTACATTAAAATCATTACTTTACAAAATATAAAAGAGTTATACATGATTGGCAAGTCTGCTCTGATCTTTAAGTTCCCAAAATCAACTCTTCAACGTCTACTCTCACTCGGTCACGAAGAGCTCTCGGGTTCAACCCTATTACCTGCGCGATCAAACACTATCGCGCTAAGCCAACGGCTTAGTAAGACAAAATGTGCTAGTGTTATGCTTTAGTGCAATGCAATGCCAATTCTCAATCCATATTATACATGTAACATCATATATGCAAAGCTAACAACATACCTTTACATTTCATATGCCTCATTAGTTATTCATTTAACCATTCATGAACAACATTAAACAAATCATGACTCACATTAAACAAAGACAAGCATTGGGCCCAAGACACACTAATATGCCATTCAATTTTTAGAGTTAATGTTTTGGTTTTGTTATCACATTTATCAATATCATATACCCAACTAGGCTTCAAGGATTAGGTTCAACCAAGCTTCAAGGGGAGCAAAGCATGCTAAGCATCAACCCAACTTGGCTTCAAGAACCAACCCAACCTAGCTTCAAGGGTGGTAACATCTCAATTAGGCTTCAAGGATTCAATCCAACCTAACTTCAAGAGATTGTTACACTTATTAGGCATGCCACCAACAACAAACTCTGAAAATGGAATAACACATTAGCCACACAATTCATTTATTATTCAATTATCATTTCCATTTCCAATTCTCATCAACATTTAGGCAAACATGCCTTCTTTCTTTAAATTGCATCATCATAGCCAATCACAATGGCTTTGCATCATATCATTTCTTATTTGAATCATCATAACATCTTTGATATAACATTTCAATATACATTACTCATGAAACACATTACCATTTACATTGCATAACATAATATTGTTCAATCTCAACAATGCAATTAGGGCAAAGAACAATTTATATCATTTATAGCTTTATGATCTTCCACATCCATTTGATTAGGGCTTTCCATGCTTTAAGTATATTTAAAGTGTTTATGTTTAGGTTTAGGGACCAACCCACCTTTGAAGAACCAAAACAATACAATTAGAACAAAGAAATAAAACCCTAACCAACACATTTGAGGGACACGGGCAGCACCCTTGAGGGACACGGCCAAGCTTGTGGCCGTGTCTCCCAACACCAACATCCAGTAGTGAGCACAGGCAATAGACACGGCCGTGTCTCCCAAAAATCCTTCCAACAAGCCCAAGTTTTCTTGGCTTGGCCGTGTCTCTCCTTGCTTTTGGCCGTGTCATTTGAAAACCAAGCCCTAAATGTGTCCAACAATCTTCTAAATGCATTTTAACACATCATGCACAACACAAATTCATTCAAATGGGTATACTCAACAACATAAACACATATCTTACACAATCATCGCAATAATCACTTTAATAACACATTAACATCACAATTAAACACAACCACTTCAAAACCCTAAAACCAACATCCTTCTCCATCTTCCAAAATCAACATCCTTCACTTCCAACAACAACACCTATTTAAATTCTTAACTTAAAACTAAATTTACACTTGAATACACAACACAACTACATCCCATCATCAATTCAACAAACCCTAATGAATTTCATATACTACTTCAAAGGAAAAGAAGAAATCAAGGAAAAGATCTTACCTCAAATGAAGAAATTTCACAAATCTTTAACCAAATCCTTTGATTGCTTCTTCAATTTGCTTCTAGCATCAAGAACACCTCTCTTTCCTTTTGGTTTTTGGAGAGCCGGCCACTTCTTGAAAGAAAGAAGGAAAATGATGAAGACACAAAGTCAAATTTTGCTTTTAATCTCCACCAAGTGATCTTATCCAAGTAATTACCAAAATGCCCTCAATCATATAACTAACTTTTTGTCTCATATAAGCCCTTAAATGTAATTTCAATAACAACCAAAAATATCTTCTTCCACTATATCCAACACCTTGACTCTCCTTTTGACCAACATATATGCTATATATATTGCCATATACACTACATATACATCTTCTCTACACATCACTTATCTTTCAAATAACACATGAACATTCTCTTTTCTTTTTATCACACAACACATACATTCAATCACATTTTAGACCAACAACAACAACAACAACAACATAATCAAAACTTCTAGGGCATACATGAGGATATTACACAGGCGTGGCAATTGAGTGCCATGACCGTGGGGTTGAGAGTGAGGTTGTTTCGATAAAAATTTTGATAAAACAGAGCTGTTCTGAATGCCACAGCCATGGCCCTTGAAGGCCAAGACTGAGGGGGTCTACAAATGCAATTGACAGCTTCATTTTGTATCCCATGGGTGTAGGGTTGAGATGCCACGGCCGTAGGATACCTGGATGATGTTTTTGGCTTGTATTTTGTGATATACAGACCTAGTATAAGGCTAATATGTTTATGTTTCTAACTTTTGTATTGAGAATTCATGTGTATATGTCAAAAGTATGGAAAAGAGTGATAAACTTTGTATATGTGACAAATATATATAATACTAAATGTTGATAAAATTATTGTACCAATGAAATAATATACACAATTCAGTTATATATATTCTTGAGACTTGGCATTAAAATTGCTACACTAACCTGTTATCCAAACCTATGATCTGAGTTTAGTATGTTTGGGCCAAGTCTCAAATGCTTGTTTAATTATTCCAAAATTATGGACATTACAATTCTCTCCCCCTTAAATAATTTCATCCTCGAAATTATCTATCATAGTGGATAAATTCCATTAACACAAATACCAATCTCAACCCTCTCCCTTAATGAATTCATTTAATTTATCTATAAAAATCTACAAGTTAAAATCAAGAATTCTCAATTAATCACAACATCAAAACTACGTAATAAATCAATGCATTTATAACATCAAATAATAAAATTTACCTTTATTCCCTTCTGGAGCATACTGTCTCCTTTGTATCCCATAATCTGTCTATGATGCTCCCTAAAGTCTATCCACAGTAATGGACTCCTCTCCTTGACCCCGTCTGTATCTAGTCCTACCACCTCTACAACCTCTACTACTTCTGACCCCTCCAACAGTGGGTCTAAATCCAACAATCTCCATCTGCCTAGTCTCTAGTTGCTTTAGGAAATCCCTCATATAATGGTCCTGTGACCTACATCTATAACAACCTCTATAATTTGCTCCCCAACATACACCTCTATGTGCTCTGCCACAGTGATGCATGTGAGCGGATCATGTCTCTAAAAAATAGGGGTGGGAGTACTAGCCACTAAAACTATAGGCCTCTGCCTCTACTGGACAGTTCTACTAGATTGCTCCTGACTCATCTTACAAATAATCCTCTCGCTCCCTCTTGAGAGATAATGACTCTACCTCAATTTGAGGTCTCCTAGCTCTACTCTTCTCTGCTCTCGACTAAGCCTTCTCCACATTACGTGCAGCTGACAACAATTTATAGAAATTCTCATACTATATCTACCTTACAGATAATGGATGGTTTCAACCCCTCCTCAAACCTCCAGCATCGATCTATCTCATTAGATATAATGCCACCTATATATTTACTCAATCGGATAAAATCTTTCTCATAATCTGTAATCGTTTTCACACCCAGTTTTAAGTACAAAAATTCCTTATTCTTTGCATCCTTATAATCTCTAGGTGTATATTTCTTCCCAAAATCCATTAAAAAATCATCATAAGACAATATTGGTGGATTGACTAACCCATGAGGAACTATCTTCCACCAATCACATGCATTACCCTGTAGAAGAGAAAGAGCATAATCAAATTTCTCCTCTGCAGTAGCCTATAACTGGACAAACACCCTCTCCACCCTATCTAGCCACTGCTCTGCCTCAGCTGGGTCCACAGTACTAAAGAAATCTACAGCCCCATATTTCCTCAACTTGTCATACTTTCTAGTCTGCAACAGTTACTGCTGCACTGGGGATGGTACCAAACGGAGCAACTCTGCCATCTCTTGAAACCATGCTGGAGGACCCTACACCTCATGTCTTGCTACCCCCAAAGCCTCTCTAGTATCAACTCTACCTTTTGCTCCTCCCTCACTTGGAGCTATAATCCCCACACCATCCTCTAAACCGCGTCCCCCAAATGCCATCACAACCTATATTTGCCACCCCAAAATAATAATACCACATCAGATACCAACTCAAATGCTAATGCATATGCATCTATAAAAATATCAAATCACCATTCAAAATTCCCTTTTCTCCCTTTCCAAAACCCACCTAGGTCGAGAATCTCAAACATAGGCTCTGATACCAAAATAAATGTAACACTCTTATATCCTAAATACGTATAATACATGTACCTGTGTGTACATGAAACACATACATAAGATATAAAGGTACTATAATATTTACATATAAAACCCCCATTTTAATATTTAAAATAAATTAATAATTAATAAAAGTAATTCTCTGAAAAAATTATGCGAGAGTTTTATTTATAATTTCATTAAATTTGAAATTATCAAATGCTACATCCTGCATAAAAAATATTTAATACTCCCAAAATATAATTTACACAAAATCCACCAATCACAAAAAAAGCTCCAATTTACCACTTACAACAATATTTATTCTAAATTAAGTTCTTATATAAATATATTTATATAATCATTTTAAGCCTTTCAAACAAAACCAAGTTTTATGATTCAATTTGCATAAACCAAAATGCATAATACAAAACATAAATATATGTGAATTCAGTAAGCCAAGTTAGTCTTGTGGCACCCTCGAACTCTAAAAATCACTAAAAATTAGGATCGCATGGATCAACAATCCTCTTACTTGCATGATTCAAACAATTGCACGAAGCTATAAAACTTAGTGATACACAATCTCAAATGCATTATATATATCACATTCAATTATACTTTCCCATAACAATACTCATGCGACATCTTTACTTTCAATTTATATCACATATACATCAAACATTTCCACACGCATACACTTTAGGCCCAACATACCTATACAATTATCAAGTCCAGTTGTCACAATAACAATTTCACGACCCAGCTCTGCTCAAGTCCATTTTCAATCTCAATCTCATCACATGACCTAGCTCTACTCAGGTCAAGACCTAGTCTCACTTAGGTCTATCAATGCATGCAATATCATTCTCAATATCACGAGATAAGTAATTATATAGGGTAACAAACACACAATAACACTTTTTCAGGTGATCAACCTTATCATGATCACTTTCACCTCACATTTCATATTATTTCACATTTTTAACATTTTTCATATTTTTAAATCATCCACATACACATTCGTAAGTCACATTCATAATGTGACTTACTTTTCACATTTTTTTACAAATCACAATTGTGTCCTTATTGGATAACTCACCACACATATCATATATATGTATACACATAATGACATAATTATACTCAATTCTTCATTTACACACAATCTATAAAAATTTAACATTTATAACATTTCACGAAATACTATCATTTCTTATTCTCATGACATTACTTAAGTCATTTCCCAATTTTCCCATCTCATAGAATGTATTATATAAATCATCCTCATTTTTTTCTCTATATCACACTTCACATAATTCTTAGTCATATTTTCAATGTGACATCTCTCTCACATTTTCTATGCATTTACCATACTCTTCATATCCATTTCCAACATTTCCAATCAAATTACCTAATGTAGCTCATTTTCACTTCCTTAATAAATTCTCTTTATTTCATAACCAATTTCCATATTACCAACCACATTATACATTACATGGAACTTTCATAAGCAAAAGTCCTTTACTAAAAAATATATATAGATATAGGGATTTTTTGGCTTGTTCGTCAAGCTTTCGTGCAGCTCTTTCAACTACTTCCTAATATTATTCACTCAAAATCACTCATGTGCTCAATATACATTAAACTATCAATATCTATGCAATCCTCATCAAAATTCCATTCAAACTCTAAATTTTCAACCAGCCACTTTACTTAAACTTCATTCTACAAAATTCATTTTCAACATTTATGTAGACTCTTAATTTTTGACCCAGTCCAGTCCAATATATTTTAATTAGTCCAAAATAATTTTTGTGTTGTCCAATATATTTTAATTAGTCTAAAATAATGTTTATTATCTTAATTAGATAATATTTGTTTTAGTATCTAATTTTTATTAATAAAATAATAATAATAATAAACAAAAAAAGGGTCAGCTGCGGAGAAATGGCTTTGGGCCATTTTGCCGGCAGGAATTTCCTGCGGGCGAAATGGCCCACAGGCCAATTCGCCCCTTTTTTCGCCAACGCATTTTTTACGCAGCAGTTTTTTTTCGCTAGCGTGATTTTCCCGACGCAAATTTTTTTTGAAACCTAATGCAATTAGGTTTCTGTTTCCTTTTCTTAATCAATGTTATATTCCGTGAATAACTAGAATTGATCAAAATTCTTCTATAAATAAGACCAAAAACATCACAGAAAAGGGGAGAAAATTTGATCAGAAATTGAGATGAAATTTTGGAGAAAAATTGAGACCGAAATTGAGGAGGAAAATCTTGAATCAATTGGACTTTTTTTGAGAGAAAAAGTAAGCAACTCAACCCATCAAAGGGAGCAAATCTTGTCTTTGACCTTGTTCATTCAAGAAGCAATTTTTGGTGTAGCCTACGAACGAAGGTTTGAATTCTTAATTTCTTTTTGTTCTTACAGTAGCTTCATCCTTTATTTAATTCATAAGATTACATCGTCAAAACTTCACTCTTTGAAGATGTAATAACTTGATCTTTGTTTCCAAAAACCTTAAGAGAATTCCTCTATTTATAGATACCTTTAAAAACTTTAATCCATTTCTTTAATTTTTTCCTAAAAACCTTAAATCGTTCTAAAACACTAAAAATCATCCTTCTGTTTCCCTAAAACCTCAAAAACCTAATTTATTCCTTCTGTCCCCAAAAACCCTAAATTGTCTCTTTTGTTTTTATAAACTTTAAATTGTTTTCTCTATTTTCAAAAAAACCCTAAATTACTTTTTTTTTGTTTCTTTAAAGTATCAAAACCCTAATCTGTTTTCCAATGTTTCAAAACCTTAAAATCCTAAACTTCACTTTACAGCTTCTAAAAATCACATAAAGTTTTATAAAACGATAAATTATTTTCTCAAACTCTAAAATAAAATACATTTTCCAAAACACTAAAAACCCTAATTCAACTTTCAAAACCAAGACCGCAACCCCAAATTAGTTAACCTTAATTCCTAGTTTTCCTAAACCCCTAACCCTTTACTCTTTAAACCTTAAAACTTTATAAACATAAATATTAAAATTCAAACATAGTAAACCTAAAAATGATATTCAGTAGCTAATAATCATAAATCTAAATTTTTTAAAGTGTCAAAACCTAATTTCATGATTGTACATCTCAAACCCTAATTTGGTGAATCAAAGAACTTTACCAACTTTTAAATCATAAAACTTTTGCTCCATTTCAATTCCATTAAAACTCACAGTAGCTTAAACTCATGAATTCCAAAACCCTAAATATGTTAAATAAAGAACCTTAAATAGAAACAGTAGCCCTAATTTGAATCTTTATTTGCTTTATTCAATTTTATATTTGATTATGCTTTGATTTATTTTATATGCTTTAATTTATTTAAGTTCAATGCTTGGTTTATTTAATTTATCATGGATGGATGTTTACTTTCTATTGATGTTTAATGTCTTTGATGAATGATTTATTTATTATGAATGGTTATTTACTTTTATTGTTTTATTTAGATTTCCAAATGTTGTAAGAGGTATGTTTCCACTTGGTGGGTACCTCATTAGTTAAATATCATGTAATTTAAATTGCTTTTCTATTTTAGAATCAATGTAAAGGACATGTTCTACCTTTCGGTGGGTGTCCTATTTAGGCATGGGATGTAAGGACATGTTTCCATCTTCGGATGGGTGTCCATTTATTTGTTTTGCTTGGACATTGTTTTGATTTTTAATATATCGATACTTTATTTTTATTGTGTGTAATATGAATAATATTGTTATATTTAAGAATTTTATAATATTAAGGCCTGTAAAGGAGGCCGGTTCCAATGAACCGGGCATTGTGGGGGTGTTGGGTCATTTCTCACCTTCTCCACATGTACCCAACTTTCTGAACCCATTAGGGGGTTGGGGATTCCTTAGGAGTTGAGTCATCCACCCCTTTCTTCTTCTCGGCCCGTCCGGGTGGCGACTCCATTTTCTTTGGACTTAGGTTCGTGTTCTCTAAGGTCCCAAGAGTGGGGTCAAAAATCCTCGCTCAAAGTGGCGACTCCACTGGGGATAAGAGAAGTTAATTTCATTAGTCTTTATATTATTCTATTCTTTCTTATAATGATATATCCATTGCATCATATTAGATTGCATAGTGTGCGTGAGTTAGGACGCCTGTGTTACCCGTGTTGTGTTTTGTAAGGGATACCATACTTTCACTCAAGGTATGGAGATCGAGCATGGCATAACCACTCATAGCCTCGTACCATTTGATATATACTTGCTATGGGAACCTAAGCCTTTTTACCCAAAGACTAAAGCTCATGTAATTGGCCTAGTTACTTTCCTTAGGTTTTACCCCAAATGCATGTTGTTTGACTATGGTTAATTTGTCTTGGCTTAAATCATGGCTTATTTGGTTTGTTCTTTTTCTAATATGACCCAAGTACATTTGCAAGCTCAAATAAATTTTTCTTTCAAGTCCAAAAGATCAAAGCTATTTTCATAACTTTTCAAGATGGTCTTTGGACATAAAACTTTTCTAAAAATAAATCAAAAATTCTTTTGGTCATGGCCCAAATACTAAGCCCAAAATCCATTTTTTCTAAGATCTTTTTACAATGGGCTTAGAAATAAAATTATTTTCATCCAACCTTTTCTTACAAAGAGCTTGCAAAATATTTAGGTCAATTATGAAAAGCCAAAAATCAATTGTGAGCCTAGTTTATACTAAGAAATAATTAATCACGGGCTTGTTTTTGGCATGAATCATTAGTTACTTTTTCAAGTGAGAAATCTATTTGTAATAAACCTCTTAATTTTGTTTTAATCCAATATAGCATAAAAGCTACTTTAGTGGGTTGAATGGATTAAAACCTAATTAATGGGAATTATCATAAATTGATTTCCATTTTCAAAAATATAACTATTGGTTGAAACGTCTGAGGGAAATATTTAAAAACAAGGTACCCCATGTTGGTATTTTGTTAACCATATACCTAGGAAAAGAGACTCGCCATTCGTGTGCGGATGTTATAAGATTGGAAGGAATGTCTTATTTGTCATTGTTTGTCTATTATTTGTGCATACTTGCATACATGCATACATTTGCATCTCATTAATCCTCTCTAGCTCACAACACTGGATTACGACAGTTCAAAAGCTTACAACAATCCGGCCGGAGATGAAGAATATAGCAACGACTCAATCACTTGCTCACCAAAAACAATGGATCCCAAACAAATTTAAAGGATGGTGGATGAAGACCTCAATGCCAAAATGGAATAAATAAAAAAGGCCCTAGCTGAGACTATGAAGAACCAATTGACTGCAATCTTAGAAAATCATACCGAAGCATCTGCTAGCACTAAGAAGCCAAGGGACAAGGGGAAGACTAAAGTTGGTGAAGTGGTTTTTGATGATGAAAAAGTAGTCATTGATGATGATGATGATTGGGCTCAATACTACCAAGATGCTCAAGACAAGAAGAAAGAACCGAAGATAGTTGAAAGATCAACTATGGAGAAGACCGAAACTTCTGATGTTGAGAAGATGGTTGCTGATTTAGAAAAGATATTTGAGAAGAAATTGAAAACCGAAGAAATGTCCGAAGTCAACAAACTGTTTGAGCTAGTCGAAGAAGTTCCATACAAATTCAAGATGCCATCTTTCGCAAAGTTTGATGGAACTAGAAATCCTCATCTCCATGTGAAGCAGTATATCACTCCCATGCAGTCCGCTCGAGCTACTAAGGCTCAGACTCTAAGGTACTTTATGCTCTCATTGGACCCTGTTGTACAAAATTGGTTCAATACCTTAGATGATAGAGCACAAAAGAGTTGGGATATGCTTTACAAGGCCTTCATCCAACAATATGGATATAATGTCAAGATGGAAGTTACCCTAATGAAAGTGGAGTCCATTAGGCAAAGGTTGAATGAGAATTTTGTAGATTATGTGAAAAGATGGAGAAACAAGGCCGCTTTGCTCAAGAAGAGGCCTGATGAATTTGATCAAATAAGGATGATTGTGAGAGGTGTGTTGCTTAGTCTTCGTGAGAGGATGTCTCATACACTCATCCGTGATTTCAAAGACCTTCTCCAAGCGGGTTTGCAAATTGAAGAATGGGAAAGAGAGAAAATTCATTTTTCAATAAGAAAGAATGAGAAAGGGAATTATCAGCCTAGCAATCAAAGCGTGCAAAAAGAAGTCGATGTTAATGCGACTAGTCAAGGAAATAAAAGTCAATTCTCAGAATTGGGGAAACCTCTATCTAGGGTTTTTAGCAAGCTGCAAATGAAAGGGTTGTTACAACCGTTAGCTCCTCGACCACTACGTAATCCACTGCCACCAAACTTCAATGCCGAGGTCTTCTGTCAATTTCATCAAATGCGAGGTCATGAAATAGATAAATGTGCTTGTCTAAGCCATGAGATCCAAGACCTAATCGATAGTGGCAAGCTACTTGAGCCGGATAAGCCCAATACCAAGAACAACCCTTTGCCTAAATTTGGAAGAATGCCACCACCAGCAACCATTGTGGTGGGAAAAGGATTGGAAGAAGATTTTGTTTTATCCTCTTTTCAAGATGGGAATGTTGAAAATGTGAAAGGAAAAGAAGCTTAAACTCAACAAACTTTCTTTAGCTTGAATGTTGCTTTTCAATTTTACTTTCATTAATATTTTGGAACTATTGTGCTTTTCAAACTTAAAGTTGCTTTAAATAAATTATTTTCATCAAAATTTTGTTGATCTTTGTTCATTTTAGTGCTCAACCGATGAGGAATCTAGCTTGATGTTCATAAATTAATGTGTCTAGGCATCATGACTTGAATGACTTTACTAGGTGAGGGAATTGCTCTATAGCATCGAGTTGTGTATGCTTACTTAGAGAAGGCTCCTGCATAATTACCTTTGTCTAGGTCCTAGTCAGTCTTAGAACATGCTTAGGTAAACTTTCGAGGCGAAATTGAACTCTGCTTATTTAAGGGAGAGATGATCTAGGCATTGTTTGACGAGCCAACAACTAGTATCCACCCTATTAAATATCAATCCCTAGTTGTTCCGTTGAGCCTTCATAAAATTTTAGCTTTCTTTTCATTGGCTTACAAACCCCAATAACCTACCTTGAGCTGTTGTGATACTTTTGACAAGTCTTATGATCACTAAGATGAAGAGGCAAGAAGATCAAAGAAAGAAATGAATACCATGAAGATAGTTGAAGTTCTCAAGACCATGAAGATAGTTGAAATTCTCAAGACCATGAAGATAGTTAAAGTTCTTAAGACCATAAGGGTACTTGAAGTTCTCAAGACAGTAAGGGTAGTTGAAGTTCTCAAGACCGTAAGGGTAGTTGAAGTTCTCAAGACCGTAAGGGTAGTTGAAGTTTTTCTAATATCTCCAATATATCAAGACAACATCAGAGTAACAAATGATTTATCCCTGTTAAAGGAGATTTATGTCACTCCACTCATCCATTATTGGAAGCCCAAGTTAGTACAAACAAGACAACTCTTTTATAGCTAGAACCAAAAAAAAAACAAACCAAACAAAAAAAAAGAGAAGAAAAGAAAATAAAAAAAGACAAAAGAAAAAAAAGAAAAAAAAAGAAAAGAAAAGGAAACCCAAAATGGTTCAAAAAGCCAACTGAGTTCTTTTTTACCTAAGACAACAAAAGGCTTCCATTTGGCTTATAAGGATGGTTTGACTTGAATTGGTCCAACCCAACCAAAGATTCAATCAAAATCAAAGAAAAAGGAGAAAGACCATTCAGTTCTTGAAAGTTCTGTACTTGACAGTCTTACAAGAATGAAGGACAAACTGATAAAAGAAAGGGAAGAGTAAGGAAAGAGGAAAGAAAAGGGAAAAGAAGAAAAGAAATGAATTTGGGTCTTAAACTTTTTGCAAGGGCAAAGACTGTCCTAATCAAGATCCAGATTAATGCCAAGAAGATAGAAGGAATTTGGAGTCTAGCAAGATTGCCTCCAAGTTTCCTAAAATTCAAACAAGAAATTTATAGTGTGAGGGTTTTTCCATTGTGTCACATCAGCTCCTATCTCAAAATGGCCTTCATTCAACCCATGTCCCTCATAGACCCCATTTCAAGCCTATCAAAGACCTGTTGATCTCTCTTGGTAGGTACAGTCTATTAGTGGAGATAGTTTGAATAAGCATGCATATGAGATAGACAATATTTAAACTCAAATGAGACCTTTGGCCAAGTAATGTGTATGTGCCTATCTGAAGTGCAACAGTTCTTGCTTAAATAGAAATAATTCTCGAGTTTAGTATGGTAACTAGGGTTGTTGTTATAGATATGTTAATTTGGAAAATCAAGTCCTGATGTACATTGACATTAATTTGGCAAAGTCAACATTTGATTTCAAAATCAAAATTCAAAAAAAAAATGTTGTCATATAAAGCCTTCAAGTTAAGGGAAGTATGTTGAACCTCCAAAGGACACATTGGGCAAAGGAAATGATTATTGGCAAGGTCATGAAGAAACTATCAACTGACATGCTGAAACATAGTTCGAATCCCTATCTCTACTGTTTGGGGCCTCCATTATTCATATTTTCAATGTCTTGAAGATAAAAGCCATAAATGTGAAGTAGCTTGTCATTCCAATGCAAGACCTGAATGAGCATCTGAAAGGAACCAATAAGAACACTTCTGCTGATCACCTCAGTCTGTGAGTCAATAAAACCACTGTAAGTATCATTCATGCTTATTATGCATACATGAGCATATCACATCGCACCTTCTTGTCTTGTATTGTCTATTCTTTATTAAGGTAAATGGCAAATGTCGTGTGAAGTAAACAATCAAAAGAAGATATCAAATTAGGGGGGCATAGAAAGCCCATTGCCAGAGAAAGTTCCAGTAATTTGCAAAAAGAAGAAATGTGTGCTTGTGCGAAGAACTAGACAACAAAAACACCAATCAAAGCTTGCATGGAAAAAATCATTGGTTTGAGTCTACACAGGGGGAAAAGTTTCTCCTTTTCAATTTTTTAAGTTTATATACCAAACATTTTCAAACTCACTTCCAAATATTTCACCACGCAGGGGGTAGGAGAGGATATAAGGTCCAATTAAAAATAGCTGAATTTTTGTAAAAAGGAAGAACAAAAGAATGGAACATTAGAACTCTCAAAAGAATGAAGATGCAAAAGACAAAATATCAGTCCAGCTAAAAAAGATGAAGCAAGGGTAAAGACCCGAAGTCCAAAGGATGAAGATCCATTTTCAAGGGTGAAGACCCGATCTCAAAGGATGAAGATCCGTTTTCAAGGGTGAAGACCCGATATCCAAGGATGAAGATTCATTTTCAAGAGTGAAGACCCGATCTCAAAGGATGAAGATCCATTTTCAAGGATGAAGACCCAATCTCAAGGGATGAAGATCCATTTTGAGGGTGAAGAACCACAATGCATAGAACAGCCAGAGTAGTCAGACTTTTCAACTGATAAAAGGTCAGTCAAACTCAGTCTCGGGTCCAAGTACCCAATCTCAGGTCCAAGTACCCAAATCCAATTCAATCTCGGGTCCAAGCACCCAAATTCAATTCAATCTCGGATTCAAGTACCCAAATCCAATTCAATATTAGGTCCAAGCACCCAAATTCAATTCAGCCTTGGGTCCAAGTACCCATTCTTGGGTTCAAGCACCCATTATCGGGTCTAAGTACCCAAATCAAATTCATTCTTAGGTCCAAGTACCCAAATCAAATCAATCTCGAGTCCAAGTACCCAATCTCGGGTCCAAGTACCCAAATCAAATTCATTCTTGGGTCCTAGTACCCAAATCAAATCGATCTCGGGTCCAAGTACCCAATCTCTAGTCTAAGTACCCAAATCAAATCAGTCTCGGGTCCAAGTACCCAATCTCGGGTCCAAGTACCCAAATCAAATTCCAATCTTAGGTCCAAGTACCTAAATCAAATTTAATCCCGGGTCCAAGTACCCAATCTCTGGTCCAAGTACCCAAATCAAATTCTCAGGTCCAAGTACCCAAATCAAATCAGTCTTGGGTCCAAATACCCAATCTCGGGTCCAAGTTTCCAAAACAAATTCAAATCTTGAGTCAAAGTACTCAGTTTAGGATCGAGTATCCTAATCCAGTTTAGGATCGAGTATCCCAATCCAAGATAGGATCGAGTATCCCAATCCAATTTAGGATCGAGTATCCAAATCCAGTTTAGGATCGAGTATCCAAGTCCAGTTAGGATCGAGTGTCCCAATCCAATTTAGGATCGAGTATCCAATTCCAGTTAGGATCGAGTATCCAAATCCAGTTTAGGATCGAGTATCCCAATCAAATTTAGGATCGAGTATCCAAATCCAGTTTAGGACGAGTATCCAAATCTAATTTAGGATCGAGTATCCAAATTCAGTTAGGATCGAGTATCCCAATCCAGTTTAGGATTGAGTATCCAAATCCAGTTTAGGATCGAGTATCCCAATCAAGTTAGGATCGAGTATCCCAATCCAATTTAGGATCGAGTATCCAAATCCAGTTAGGATCGAGTATCCAAGTCTAGCTTAGGGTCGAGTATCCGAATCCTGTTAGGATCGAGTATCCAAGTCTAGTTTAGGATCTAGTACCCAAATCTCTTCTAAGTCTAGAACTTAGCTCGGGTCCATAACCTAAATTACCTTTAGGTCCAGAACCTAGAATCTCTTCTAAGTCCAGAACTTAGCTCAGGTGCAGAACCTAGAATCTCTTCTAAGTCCAGAACCCAAATTATCCTTAGATCCAAAACCTAGAATCTTTTCTAAGTCCAGAACTTAGCTCGGGTCTAGAACCCAAATTATCCTTAGGACCAGAACCTAAAATTATCATTGAGTCCAGAACTCGAACCGGGTCCAGAACCCAAAACCTCAACCATCTCAAAAATTAAGTCTTATTGCTTTTCACTCTCTTTCACTAAAGTCTCAGATCATTCAAGCAGGGGGCAAACTGTAGACCCTTAATTTTTTACCCAATCCGGTCCAATATATTTTAATTAGTCTAAAATAATTTTTGTATTGTCCAGTATATTTTAATTAGTCCAAAATAATTTTTGTTATCTTAATTAAATAATATTTATTTTAGTATCTAATTTTTATTAATAAAAAATAAATAATAATAATAAACAAAAGAATAAAAAAAAAAGTCGGCTGCGGCGAAATGGCTCCGCATAATATTTCTGCGGGCAAAATCGCTTGGCCATTTTGCTCGCAGGAAAAACCTGCGAGCGAAATGGCCATGGCCTTGGCCATTTCACCCGCAGGAATTTCCTGTGGGCGAAATGGCCCGCAGGCTAATTTGTTGCTGCAGGCAGCTGCGACAGCTTTTTTTGCCAACGTATTTTTTTCGCAGCAGTTTTTTTTTGCCAGCGCGATTTTTTCGACGCTAATTTTTTTCGAAACCTAATGCAATTAATTTCAGTTTCCTTTTCTTAATCAATGTTATGTTCCATGAATGACTAGAATTATCAAAATTCTTCTATAAATAAGACCAAAAACAACACAAAAAAGGGGAGAAATTTTGATCAGAAATTTAGACGGAAATTTGGAGAAAAATTGAGACCGAAATTGAGGAGGAAAATCTTGAATCAATTGGACTTTTTTTTAGAGTGCAAATAAGCAACTCAACCCATCAAAGGCAGCAAAGGTTGTCTTTGACCTTGTTTATCCAAGAAGTAATTTTTGCTGTAACCTATGAACGAAGGTTTGAATTCTTAATTTCTTTTTGTTTCTTACAGTAGCTTCGTCCTTTTTTTAATTCATAAGATTACACACTCAAAACTTCAATCTTTGAAGATGTAATAACTTGATCTTTGTTTCCAGACACCTTAAGAGAATTCCTCTATTTATAGATACCTTTAAAAACTTTAATCCGTTTCTTTGTTTTTTCCAAAAAACCTTAAATCGTTCTAAAACACTAAAAATCATCCTTCTGTTTCCCTAAAACCTCAAAAACATAATTTATTACTTCTGTCCCCAAAAACTATAAATTCTCTTGTTTTTATAAACTTTAAATCATTTTCTCTATTTTCAAAAAAACCCTAAATTAATTTTTCTATTTCTTCAAAGTACCAAAACCCTAATCTGTTTTCCAATGTTTCAAAACCTTAAAATCCTAAACTTCACTTTACAGCTTCTAAAAATCACATAAAGTTTTATAAAACTATAAATTGTTTTCTCAAACTCTAAAATAAAAAACATTCTCTGAAACACTAAAAACCCTAATTCAACTTTCAAAACCAAGACCGCAACCCCAAATTAGTTAACCTCAAACCCTAGTATTCCTAAACCCTAACCCTTTAATCTTTAAACCTTAAAACTTTATAAACATAAATATTAAAATTCAAACACAGTAAACCTAAAAACCATATTCAGTAGCTAATAATCATAAATCTAAATTTTTTAAAGTGTTAAAACCTAATTTCATGATTATACATCTCAAACCCTAATTTGGTGAATCAAAGAACTTTACCAACTTTTTAAATCATATAACTTTTGCTCCATTTCAATTCTATTAAAACTCACAGTAGCTTAAACTCATTAATTCCAAAACCCTAAACATGTTAAATAATGAACCTTAAATAGAAACAGTAGCCCTAATTTGAATCTTTATTTGCTTTATTCAATTTTATTTTTGATTATGCTTTGATTTATTTTATATGCTTTAATTTATTTAAGTTCAATGCTTGGTTTATTTAATTTATCATGGATGGATGTTTACTTTCTATTGATGTTTAATGTCTTTGATGAATGATTTATTTATTATGAATGGTTATTTACTTTTATTATTTTATTTAGATTTCCAAATGTTGTAAGAAGTATGTTTCCACTCGGTGGGTACCTCATTAGTTAAATATCATGTAATTTAAATTGCTTTTCTATTTTAGAATCAATGTAAAGGACATGTTTCTACCTTTCGGTGGGTGTCCTATTTAGGCATGAAATGTAAAGACATGTTTCCATCTTCGGATGGGTGTTCATTTATTTGTTTTGCTTGGACATTGTTTTGATTTTCAATATATCGATGCTTTATTTTTATTGTGTGTAATATGGATAATGTTGTTATATTTAAGAATTTTATAATATTAAGACCTGTAAAGGAGGTCGGTTCCAATGAATCGGGCATTGTAGGGGTGTGTGAATACTCGAATTTTGAGGCTTGAAAAGCTTATTTCTCCAGACCGCAAAATGTCGACTAAGACTGGGTGACTTTGGAAAGTTCACCGGAAATATATCAATATGGTACTTGAAATGTCCAGGACGACACGTGGATCGTAGAAATGGTCTCGGAATATTTTTTGGAGGTCCGTAGCTCCCGAAAAATCAGTTTGAGCGGAAATCGTGCGAGTTGATTTTTTTTTGGAGGCCGAACCGCCGCGTGCAGCGGTCCAACCGCCGTGCACGGCAGTTCAAATAAAGTGTGGGGTTATATATACATATTAAAAAAGGGAGAGAATGAAAATAAATAAATATAAATATAAATATATATCATCATTACTCTTAAGGCTAGGGTTGAAAGGAGCTTGATCATGACTTTTGCAAATGAGACAAAGTCTAAATTCTCATGTGTAGGATATTGTAGTGACCAAGGGGTTAAGTGAGTCAAGATTGCTTTTGGGGATTATTGGTCCATATACATATGTAGATATTTCATTCCTAAAATGCTCTTGAACTTAATGAATATCTCATATATCCAAATACCATTCCTTTACCTTAAGCCCCATTACAACCAAATACAAAGACCTTATGATTGATGATTGATTGGAATTAAGTGGTGGAGATTTGATTGATAAGCAAGCCTATGGTTATAATCTTTCATTGAATGTTAGTAATGTAAACACTACCTTATTTAAACACTAAAAACAGTTAGTGAGGGGGTGACAACATATGGTATGCATGGAAGACCATTGAATTACATAAGTGTTAACTTTATTTGATTTGATATTGATTATAGATTTAATGAGATGGGAGTCTGAATATATTCTTATAACTATTAAACTTAATTTTCTTGTTCTATTTTGTTTTTAACTTTGCTTGGGGACAAGCAAAGTATTATGTGTGGGGTAATTGTTATAATCAATTATTTGTATGTTTTTAGTGTAATTTTATTAGATTTCTAGTTAATTTTCCCAAAAATACGTGTTTAAGTTTGCTTGAAGTTTTATAATTTAGATAATTGGAGCTTTAATTCATTTGTTGAAGCCAATTTGGAGGAAAGGGCATTGAACACGGCCAAGTTGTGGCCACTAACCTGGCCGTGTCCCTCATCAAAGAAAGTGAAAATTTGATAGGACCTGACGCAAACGTGTCTCTGGCTGTGTCACATGACATGGCTAGGACAAACATTAAGCTTGGTCGTGTCTTTGATAAGGAAGAAAAATGAGATCAAACAGGCAAAGGCAGGCACATGGAGAGGACATGACCATGTTACATCACACACCCACTGACTTGGTCATGTTCCACCTCAGGAGAGAGAACCAAGAATAGGCATAAGAAGGCATGGCCATAAGACACAGTCATGTCACTGGCCATGTCAATCCATATAATAAGCATTTATGACAAGCAGTGTTGGACACATGCATATGACTTTGTCGTGTCCAAGGAAAAATTAAGAGACCCGGCCAAGACCAAACTTACTTGGCCGTGTTTGAAATAGATTCCTTGTGTTTTTTTATACGACTTATGGGACAAGATTGAGGGGACAAGATTGAGGAGGCAACATAGAATGTTTCTTAAAAACTGAAAAGGTGAGCTATTTTTTATGGATAGAAATGTTTAAAAAATGTAAAAGAAGGAATAAGTGAAAGTCGGAGTATGGATGTGAGTTCACAAGTAAATTTTCTTTTTCTTTAAACTAAAAATAATTGGAATGATGGTAGATAGAGAGGGGGTCTGCACATTTTTATGAAAAACCATTTTCTTCTTCCTATGGTTCTTCTTCTTGTTGCTATTTTTAAAAGGACCACCATCTTCACCACTATCTCCATATTTTTCCATCTTCATTTTCTTCCATATACAACTTTCTTTAACATTTTTGGGATAGTGTTTGGGTAGTTCATGAACAAGCTCTTAAGAGGGTTATATTTTGATGAAGTATATAGAATTGATTGGAGGCTTGAGAAAATTTTCACTTCATTTTCAAGGATAGAACCATTGATTGAAGGGTTTGAAGAGAGCTTGGGAGTTCTTCATCACATTCATGTTGAACTAGGAGAGGGAACAAGAAGCTTAAACTCCTTGCATCTTCAAGGGGTATTTTATTCTCTTAAATAATTTATTTATCAGGTTTTGTTGTTGCATAAATTAATACTTAAATGAATATTTGTGAGTTGAATTATATTGAGATGAATGATTATTTTGAATTGATGATGAGCTAAATTACTCATGCCTAGGGTTTTGTAGTAAATTTGATTAAATGACTTAATTCAACATTTCCATTAATGTAACTTGTTATTAGTTGTTTGCATTGGATTATATGTTAGGTTGATAGATTTGCCACCTATTGATCTCTTAATATTGAATGAAGGACCGAGGGGGTGAAATTTGATATTGGTATTATGCAATCAACTACCCTAAGAATGAATTAGAAATATAAGTTCTAGGGTATACTTAATTTGCTAGTTTAGACAATTGGTTTTTGCTAATTCATGAATGTGAGAACTAATGAATTGATAATTGCTAATTGATGTTAAGGAGGAAATTAAGTTACAAGGTTATGTTAATAGATACTTAATAATTAAGCTTTGATAAAATTGATATACAAATCCTAGGTAGCATTTCAAGAATTTAAATTAATCTTGTGCAACCATTACCCATTTCACTTTTAAGTTTTAAACGATTTTCACCATTTCAACACTACATAGTAAATCTTTAATTTATTATTTCATCAAATTATTGCAAAAAATCACCTTTTTTATGAGATGATCTTGTCATGTTCCACCATTACTATAACTACCTCACATACTTACGACTATCGCTTTTAGTAGTATTAAGTATAGCACAACGGTGGCCTATAGATTTGCTCTACCACCTGAATTAAATTGGATATATAATGTCTTCTATGTCTCTATGCTTTAGAGGTATAGATTGAATATGTCTTATGCCTTATTAGTGGAGTTTATCGAGGTGAATCCAGATCTAACTTATGAAGATGAACCAGTAGGGATCTTAGCACGAGAGATGAAAGAGTTGAGAAACAAGATGATGCCATTGGTTAAAGTTATTTGGAGGAACCATTCCACTGTGGAGGTGACATGGCAGATTGAGCAGTCAATGTGGAGTCAGTATCCTTAGCTTTTTATAAGCTAATGTCAGGTAATTTCAAGGATAAATTTCTTTTAAGGGCGGAGAGTTGTAACATCTGAAAACTTACTAAAATTAAATTAAAATTAAAATTAAATAATTTAAAGGGTAAATGAAGAGTTGGAAGTGAGAAATATAGACTGTATGTGGAGATGAAAGAAGAGTAAAAAATCAAAACTTGAAAATTTCTTTCATGCTCCTTCTTCTTCTTCAGCTAAATTTTCATTAAAGTAGAAGGGGAGATTTTTGCTCCTTTTAACATCCAATCCTTCAAGTTTCTAAATGATTAAAGTGGGTTTTAGGTGAATTTCCAACAATTAGGTAAGCTTTCCCTATTTTGTTTTGGAATTTTATGGTAATATATCTTTATGTATATATGGAATTTTGATGGGTGATGTTAAATTGTTGGAATGGGTATGGATGAAGTTATTTTGACAAGTAAACATTGATTTTAAAATTATATGAAAGAAAATATTAGATTTGATTGGAATTTGGAAGAAGTAGTATCGAATTTAGGATTTTGAAATGGTTTTGTTGAAGTATGGATGATCATTTGATTCCATGATTTAAATCATGTTATTAAATTATTTTAATAATAAAAATGAACTCAAATTGATAGCTAGAATTGAGTAGAATGAAGAATCAAAGTGGTACCTTGAACTTTAGTGCTTAGGAAAAGTTAAAATGTGATTTTAATAATATATTTAAGCTTTAAATTCATTTTGGAAATGATGAAAATGATGTTTCAAAATTAAAGTGCATCAAGGCTAAAAAAGAAAAAGGGGAAATTGAAGGAATGTATTTTAATTGAAGTTTATTAGTTAAAACACCTAGAATTACGATATTAATTAATTATATACATTCACATTTTGAATAGATATTGAGTAGATAGAGATTCCAATAACCTAGTAGTGAAGGAGAATAAAGAGTTTGAAGTGGAGTGGAAATTTGGCTCACTTTTATGCATATAAGATTTATGTATATACTTTGGCATCTAATTAAATTGATTGCATTGTTCTTAAGCATAACACATTGCATATGGTGAATGTATTATTGTACTTGATTGATAATGTTTATATGTGTGTGGCATTATTTGAAGTAATAATGGTTGGTTTGAATTGAATGTTGTATGATGAATTGTTTAAGAATGGATAAAAGTGATGTTATGGGAAAAGCGTGAAAAGTGCAAATATTGCACTATAATGGGGAAGTGAGCTACATTTATAATGGATGTAAGAGCTACATTTATAATGGATGTAAAAATGATGTTCTTTATAAGCAATAAACTAATATATATAAGAGAGAGAGTGCATGAAATGTAGACAAGTAAGATAAGAATGAATGAAATGAGAAATGTAATTACATGTTTACCTTATATAGAGCCTCGTTCTATATTATTGTTGTTGGATAGCATGACACCTTCGGGTGAGATGCACTAGTGTCATTGATAGCATGACACCTTTGGACGAGACACACTTGTGTCACTAATGACATGATGCCTTCAGGAAACATACAACAGTGTCATAGATAGATGAGATACCCAAGACAATAATTCTGGAACTAGGAATGTATATAAGGATTTATAGCCCCATTGTGTGCGGATGATTGATATGTTAATAAAATTATATATACATATATTGCTTGACTTTGAAGCATAATGTATGATATGGCATTACATATAAAATGTTATTTTTTTTCTTTTGTACCAAAGATTTTATTGAAGTTTAGTAGGCTACCATCGACCAGAGCCAACTGCATCAATGTAATTATTTAGCTTTTGTGAAACATGTTGTTTTAAATATGTATTCTATGTTTGCATATTTATAAATGATGTAAATTATAAAAGTTTAGGACTATATGTTATGTGTTGGAAAGTATAAGTTATGTTGATATATACATTTGTATTGGAGATTTTGGGAGAATGAATGAAATGAATATATTTTGGGAGTGTTAAACTCTTTTTACAGGTTGTGTAATTGATTTTTTGGAAACATTCAAAAAACAAACAAAACTCTGAGGAATTTTTTCCTGTGATTTTTATTTAAAATTTATATATTTTGATAATTAATTATCAATTATAATTATCAATTATAATATCTTGTTTATTTATTAAAGTATTTTATATGTATTTAAAATATTTTTTTGAATTATGGTAGATTTTGTAATGACTAGAATTAGAATATTTTTATATTTTGTATACATATTTTATATATGCGGGGGAGTATGTATTATATGTATATAGGGTATAAGAGTGTTACAGGCTGTGGTGGATGAATTCTTGAAGAATAAGAAGAAAATGGGATTTTATTTTGCTCTTATTTTCTTCTTTTGTTTCTAACCACAAATATATATATATATAGGTATTTAGTTAATTTATTTATTAATTATTTAAAATCCACAACTCTCCACTACTATTGAAATATATTTTACTTTTAATTTATTTTATTATTTTTTAGCTTTTTAGCTTTTTACCCTTTTACTTTGACTTTACTTTTTGACTTTCTTTTTGTTTTCATTTATTTCTTTATTTAAAAACTTTCATCTTTCCATACATAAATATATATGTATAAATATTCATATTTGATTTTTATGTTGTATATATTTTAGGTATATGTATGTGTCCTATAAATGTAATGTTTATTTCATGCTCATGTATATATCATGTATATATTATGGGTATATTATGTATATATATAATATGTATATAATATGTGTCCAACATACATAACAAGTATATTTGAGGTATACATTATATATATACTAGGTATACATTAGATATATACAACACATATACCTCTTCTAATACCTTAATTAACCTCCAAATTCTTATTTAATTTATCTAAAACCATGGATGTTACATAACACACTTACAAACCCTAACTTCATCTAAACTTACCCATATTAAATTTTCAACCATAAAATCACCATATACATACTATAACAACATTAAATTATTACATTCCAACAATTATAGGCATTCATACTAAAACTCTAATTTTTACATAACCCTAAAATTATCAACTTTGTGTAAACTTGTCTATAATCAATTTCTAACCATAAAATCATTATATATATATATATATATTAAATCAAGAATAAATTCATCTATTACAACAATTAAATCCATTTATACCAAAACCCTAATTTAGGCATAATCTACCCATAACCCTAATTCCATCATTTATGCTCATTTCAAACAACTAGCCAACAATTCACTGAATACTTATCATTTTAACGTTATTTCTATCTATTTTAACAATTGAAAATCACTTTCTCTCTCTATTCATCTTAAACATAAACTTAAAATCAATTAAAATAAGGTTAAAAGAGTATTACTTACTTGAAACCTTGTCAAATCTTCAAAATCCTCTTGATTCTTTAAAATTTCATAAAATTGGACGGTTCCAAAAGAAAATCTCTCTCTCTCTCTCTCTCTCTATTTGGCCATGGCTAAGGAGAAGGAAGAAGAAGACTTTTATTTTTAATTCTTCCTTATTTCCCATCCATAAATATAATTATATTAATTAATTAATTAATTTACTTTTATTCTCCACCACACATTGCTTTCTTCCCTTGACTTTATTTATTTATTTATTTACATCTTCCTATACATATATATATTTTCATAAATATTTATTTTTCATTTATATGTTGTATATATTTTAGGTATATGTATATATAATATATATGTAAGGTATGCATAACATACATGTAATGTGCATTCCATGTGTATATCATGTATACGTTATGGGTATATCTTATATATATTATAAATTTAATAAATTTAATAAGTATATTAGAAGTATATATTATGTATACACTAGGTATATACTATACATATACCTCTCCCAATACTTTAATTAACCTTCAAATTAATTTTTGACAATATCTAAAATCCTTGGGTGTTACAGGAGCTATGTGGTTGGGTTGAATTGGAAGAAGAAAAATCATCAAGCAAATATCCAAAAACATGCTGCACTTTGCATAGAAATGCAAGGAAATTTTTATGCTCATGGGTAAAAGGTTTTATATTTCCAGATGGGTATGATTCAAACATGGGTGGAAGTGTCGATTTGAAAAAACTTAAGTTGTTTGGAATGAAGAGCCATGACTACCATGTGTTCATACAAAGGTTGATTCCCACTGCATTCCATGAACTGTTACTTTACACATTTGGCTGCCAATAACTAGTTGACTTTGTTCTTTAAAGCTTTAACATCCACTATTATTAGAACATCTGATATGAAGTAGCTGGAACAAGATATCCCAATAATTCTCTTAAAATTGGAACATAATTTCCCACCTAGTTGCTTTGATAACATGCAACATCTTCTCGTACATTTACATTATAAAGCAATGATTGCTGGTCCAGTCCAATATAGATAGATGCATCTACTTGAAAGGTTCATACATTATAATACAATTAAATGTAAACTTATATTAATTAATATAAACAATTTATGTTTTTGTATATGTAAATATACACACTTAATATGAATATTTTAATTATCCGTATATGTTATTATAGGTACCTTAGAAAGTTTAAGAATAATGTGAGAAATAAAGCTAAAGTACAAGGTTCAATATGCAATGCCTATTTAGTGGAAGAAGCTTCCTCGTTTTGTCAACATTACTTTGTACCATATTTAAACACAAAGCACCATAGAGTGCCTTGTAATGCTGAATCTATGGAAGAAGATGAGGAATTAAAAGGTAACCTCTCTATATTTTAGCTCATTGGCTGACCAATAAGTTAAGGAAAAGTAAATTACCTGATAGTAGCTGAATACAATGCTGCTTAGTTATATATTTTATTAAATATTCTAGAAGTACAACCATTTTTTAAGAAAGTATCCTTAATCATAAAAAAAGTATAAGTACATTGAATATGCAATAATGACATATTAAGGTTGTACTTCATTTTTTTTTGTTTACAACATTTTCACATATGAAATTAGGGATAATCAACAAGAATTCACTAATAAGGATATTGATATTGCACTTGAGCATGAATTTTTTATGTGGTTCAAAAATTATTCAAACAATCCAGTCAATAAAATGTCAAATAGATATTTAGTCGCACTTGCCACTAGCCCACTCAAATGTTACAACTGACTCTGCATATATGGTTAATGGGTTCATATTCCAAAGTATTACTTACGGATCTATTAGGGCAACAATGAATAGTGGAGTATGTATTAAAGGATCCAATTATAGTATAGATGAAAGTGACCATTATGGTTAATTGACAGAGGTCTTATGATTAGAGTATCTTGGATTACCAATCAAAGCAATAGTTTTGTTCAAGTGATATTAGTTTGATCCCACACCAAATTTTAGGACAATAGTTCATAAAGAATATAAATTGGTTGATGTCAATCATAAGCATACTTTCAATAGGTATAAGCCATTTATTTTGTTTTCGTAGGCTAAACAAGTGTTTTATACAAAGTACCGGGCAACGAGATAAGAATGATTGGTGGGTTATTTGTAAAATATAGTCCAAATCAATTATGGATGAACTAACTGTCATTGACAAATTACCCTATCCCGATGGTGCACCTTACCAAGACATGATCTCTGAACTTGAGCTTATGAATGATATACCAGAGGAATATCATAGGCTTTTAAATGATATTAATGAGACACTTATAGAAATAGAGAATACTGATGTTGATACAGAGGACAAGCTTGAGCTAGCATCACATACAGATGAAGGAAAAGATTATCAGGATGATGAAATTTATATTGATAGTGAATAGAGTTACTTAAGTGTTCAGTATATATATATATGTATGTTTATATGTAATATCCATAGTTTTAGATAAATTAAATAAGTATTAGGAGAGGTATAGATATTATATGTACCTACTGTATACATAGTTTATATATAGTATATACATATCATATATTTGTATTATATGTTAGATAAATAATATAACTAATATATAATATATACATTATGTATGCTTGAAGTATGCATAGAACGAACATTATATATATAAAGAAAACATATAAATTACATATACATTACATATCCATAGTATATAAATTATATATACATTTACCTAAAGATATATATAATATATAAGTAAAATATATACAACATATACATATACATAAAATATATGTTACTATATATGAATTATAAATTGGTGGTGGAAAAGGTGATAATAATAATAATAATAATAATAATAATAATAATAATAATAATAATAATAAGAGAAGAAAAGTCAAAGAAGGAAGATTAGTGACTGGTGAAAATTAAGTAATTAATTATATTATTAAATATAAGATATAAAGATGGAGAAAAGAAGGCATTTCTTCTTCTTCTTCTTCTTCTTCTTCATGTGAATTTGGAGAGAGGGTGAGGAGATATAATTTCTTCCATACGTAAGATTTTATAATGGATTTCAAAAGGATTTAAGCTTATTTTAAAGGTTTATTTAGGAATCAAGTAAGCAGTATTTCTTTATAGTTTTAAATTCTTAGTTTTATGGTTATGTTTGAAATTTTTAGAGAGAGAAAGTATGTTAAATTATTGAAATAGATATAAATGATGCTAAAATATGAGAATATAATGAATTGTTGGTTGATGGTTTGAAAAGAACAAAGTTGATGGAATTTTGATTTTGGTATGAATATGTGTAAATTAGGGTTTTAGTATACATGTTCATAATTGTTGTAATGAAGTGATTTAGAGTTTTTGTAATGTAAATGTGATGAATTTATAGTTGAAATTGTGATGTAAGTTTTGAGGAAGTTAATTTTTATAGCCATATTATGTGAAATTTGGAAAAGGTGTTTGGAATTATTGTAATGAGTTTTTTGAATGTTATTTTGATATGCACATTATGATTTTAGGTTTAAATATTGGATATGAGTTGAGTTAGTTAAAATTTGGATGAGGTAGTAAATAATATCTTGCGCTTCACTTATCGCTACTAAAAGCGACACTCACAAGTATGCACGGTTATTGTAGTCATGTGACACGACTAAGACCGTTCCCTATGTCCAGCTTTGCTTTTTTATTTCTTTTTTTCTTAAGAGGCACATCTAAGATTGAGTTTTACTTAGTCGTGTTATGCATTTTTTCTTCAAACTTTTCATATGATGGCATTTCCTTCCAACCTTATAACATCCACACATGAATGACGAGTCTCTTTTCCTAGGTATATGGTTAACAAAATACCAACATGGGGTATATTGTTTTTTGAATAATTTCCCTCGGACGTTTCAACCAATAGTTATATTTTTAAAAATGGAAATCAATTCATGATAATTCTAATTAATTAGGTTTTAATACATTCAACGAACTAAAGTAGCTTTTATGCTATATTGGATTAAAACTAAATTAAGAGGTTTATTATAAATAGATTTCTCACTTGAAAAAAGTAACTAATGATTCATGCCAAAAACAAGCCCATGATTAATAACTCTTAGTATAAACTAGCCTCACAATTGATTTTTGGTATTTCTTAATTGACCTAAATATTTGTAAGCTCTTTTAAAGGTTGGATGAAAATAATTTTGTTTCTAAGCCCAATATAAAATGGATTTTAGAAAAAAATGGATTTTGAGCTTAGTATTTGGGTCATGAGAAAAGAATTTTTGATTTGTTTATAGAGAATATTTTTGTCCAAAAACCATCTTGAAAAGTTTTGAAAATAGCTTTGGTCTTTTAAATTTTAAAGAAAATTTTTTTTTGAGCTCACAATGTATTTAGGTCATATTAGAAAAAGAACAAACCAAATAAACCATGATTTAAGCCAAGATAAATTACCATAGTCAAACAACATGCATTTGGGGTAAAACCTAAGGAAAGTAACTAGGCCAATTACATGAGCTTTAGTCTTTGGGTTAAAAGGCTTAGGTTCCCATATCAAGTATATACCAAATGGTAAAAGGCTATGAGTGGTTATGCCATGTTCGATCTTCATACCTTGAGTGAAAGTATGGTATCCCTTACATAACACAACACGGGCATCCTAACTCATGCACATGATGCAATCTAAATGATGCAATGGATAATATCATGATAAGGAAGAATAGAATAATATAAAGACCAATGGAATCAACTTCTCTTATCCCTAGTGGAGTCACCACTGTGAGAGGGGATTTTTGCCCCCACTCTCGGTGGAATGGTTCTTGTGACTTCGGTACTGTTTAGGCTCGGGGTCTTAGAGAACACGGGCCTAAGCAAGGAAAAAAATGGAGCCGCCACCTGGACGGGCCGGGAAAAAGAAAGGGGTGGGTGACTCGATTCTTAAGGAATCCCTAACCCCCTAATGGGTTCAGAAAGTTCGGTACATGTGGGGAAGGTGAGAAATGGCCCAGAACCCCCCACAATGCCCGGTTATTGGAACCGGCCTCCTTTGCAGGTCTTAATATTATAAAATTCTTAAATATGATGATATTATCCATACTAAATGCAATAAATAAAATAAAGCATCATTATATTAAAATTAAAGCAATGTCCAAACAAAACAAATAAATGGACACCCATCTGAGGATGGAAACATGTCCTTACATCGTCCATTTCTAAACTAAATAGAACACCCACCGAAAGGTGAAAACATGTCCTTTACATTGGTCCCAAAATATAAAAGCAATTTAAATTACATAATACTTAACTAATGATGTACCCACAAGGTGGAAACATACCTCTTACAATTTTAATACTAAAATAAACAAATAATAATCATAATAATAAAGAAAATGTCCATCCATGATAAATTAAATAAATCAAGCATTGAAATTAAATAAATCAACCATCAAAAAATATAATAAACTACATAATCAGATCTAAAATTAAATAAAGCAAACAAAGATACAAATTTAGGTTTATGTCACAATTTAGGGTTCTTTAATTAACATTTAGGGTTTTGGGATTTTAGAATTATTATTATTAATATTTAGGCTACTGTAAAGATTTTGAAAAATTGGAATGGATTTAGTTTTTATAAATTTAAGAAAGTAGTAAGGTTTTTTGGTTAATCAAATTAGGGTTTAGGGAAACATCAATAAATTAGAGTTTTGGAATCTTAAGTCATTAGGGTTTATAATTCATGGTTACTGGATTGTGATTTTAGGTTTCCTGGATTATGGCTTTAAAGTTTAGATTTACTAGATTGGGTTTTAAATTCACTGGATTACGGTTTAGGGTGTTGATGAATTTGTCATAAAGTTTTAATGCTTTAAGAATTTAGGGTTTAGGAAAACTAGGGTTTAATGTATTGGGTTTTGAGAAAATTATGGTTTTTGATATTTTGGAAAACATATTTGATCTTAGGATTTAAGAAAACAGTTTAGAATTTTATAAAAATAATTATGATTAAAGTTTTTTAGGAACTGTAAAGAAGATTAGGGTTTGGAGATTTAAGAAGACATTTGGAAATTTTGGTCAAAAAGTTAGAATTCAGAAGAAAATAGTTCGGGGAAAAAAATTTATGGTTTTTAAATTTTTTGGAAATGAGAGAGAAACAATTTAGGGTTTTAAAGTTTCTGGAAATAGAAGAACAATTTTATGGTTTTGAAGTTTTGATCAATGACTAAGGCTACTGGATGAATGAACGATTTAATGTAAAACATATTACTAAGTTTAATAATTTAGGTTACTGACTTAATATCAAAAACAAACGGTAGAAACATTGTAAATAACATCAAATCAAAGATTTATAATCAAACCTCCGTTCGTTGGTTCCTCCATAATTTGCTTCTGGATGAATAATGACAAAGGCAATGTTGCTGCCTTTGACGGGTTGATAATTGCTAATGTCTCTTGCTCCTTAGGGTTTCTATCCTCTTTTCCTCCCAAGTCATATGTCCCAAGTTTATCTCAGTAAAAACAAATTTTTTATCCCCTAATTCTGTGTTTTAATGTGGTATTTATAGGAAAAATGATAAACCTACTTCTAATTGTCTAAGGAAACTAAAACTAATTAGGTAAAGAAAACAAAACCAAATAGAATTTGATTTCAGAAAAAACTGCGTTGAAAAATTGCGCTGGCAAAAAAACTGCTGCGAGCTGGAAACTACGAGCGCTGGCTGGGAACTGTTGCCGGCGGGCGCCAATTTGCTGCAGGAATTTCCTACTGTGAATTGTCCTGTTCGCCCATAGGAAATTCTTGCGGAGAATTGGCCCAGGCCGATTCTCCTTCGACGATGAAATTTTTCGTCACCAATTTTTCCGTCGCCGATTTATTTATTTATTTATATTTATTTATTTTTAACTTTACTCATATTACCATTTTTATTTTTTAAAAAAATTATAAATAATAAATACTAAAATAAATATTATTTAATTAAAATACCACAAAAATTATTTTGGATTATAAAAAATATTAGACCAGACTGGGCCAAAAATTAAGTGTCTACAGTTTGCCCCCTGCTTGAACGATCTGAGACTACGGCAAAAGAGAGTGAAAAACAATAAGACTTAGACCTAATTTTCCTAAGATGGTTTAGTTTTTGAGTTTTAGATCCGGTTCAAGTTTTGGAGTCAGAAAAGACTTGGGTTCTGGACCCGGGATGGTTTAGGTTCTGACTCCAGCTTGAGTTCTGGACTTAAGAGGGAATTTAGGTTCTGGACCTAGGCTAAGTTTGGGACTTAAGGATAATTTTGGATTCTGGACTCGAGCTAAGTTCTGGACTTAAGGGTCATTTTGGTTTCGGGACCCGAGCTAAGTTCTGGACTTAAGGGTAATTTTTTGTTATGGACCCGAGCTAAGTTTTAGACTTAAGGGTAATTTTGGATTTTGGACCCGAGCTAAGTTATAGACTTAAAGGTAATTTGGATTCTGGACTCGAGCTAAGTTCTGGACTTAAGGGTAATTTGGGCTCTAGACCCGAGCTAAGTTCTAGACTTAAGGGTAATTTGGGTTCTGGACTTAAGGGTAATTTGGGTTCTGAACCCAAGCTAAGTTCTGGACTTAAGGGTAATTTTGGGTTCTGGACCCGAGCTAAGTTCTGGACTTAAGGGTAATTTGGGTTTTGGACCTGAGCTAAGTTCTAGACTTAAGAGAGATTTTAGGTTCTGGACCTAAGCTAAGTTCTGGACTTAAGGTTAATTTGGGTTCTGGACCCAAGCTAAGTTCTGGACTTAAGGGTAATTTTGGATTTTGGACCCGAGCTAAGTTCTGGACTTAAGGGTAATTCGGGTTTTGGACCGAGCTAAATTCTGGACTTAAGAGGAAATTTAGATTCTGGATATAAGCTAAGAGAGATTTAATTGTCTAAAAAAAATAATTGTAGTCAGTAGGATACTAAAGGAATTTGCAAAAAAAAAAGAAGCTAATTTTTATCATGCACATATCTTCTCCTTGCTTCTTGCGTGTAAAAATATTTTAAAAGTGCAAAAATATTTATATACACGCAAGTATCTGAATGATTAAATTGAATAATTGAGTTTCCTATTTATTTACTGTGTAGTTACTGTTTATGCACTATTCATTACTATTCATTTAATGTTTATAAATAGTAATTTACTATTTATGAATAGTAACATATACTTTTTCTTTTTCTTTTTTCACGAGAATACTGTTCTCCTTTTTGAATTTTGTCTTTTTCCTTTGCCATTTTTCTATGTAAACGTTGCAAGCAACAACTCATTTGTTCATAGTTATGCATTTTTATCTTAGATATTTTAGAGAGTTTAGCATATAGTTGAGGAGAAAATGCATGCTTCATGATTCGGAACTCAATCTAATACTGAGTTATTGGAGTTTATTCAGCGGCATAAAAATGGAAATCACAGTTCAAATAAAAAGAGCAAGGTAATTATTTATTTTAACAGCAGATTATTTTTCATTTTTTCATTTTTTCCTTTTTTCTGTGTTTTTATTATTTTTAATTTTTTGTGTGTTTGTTTATTTTTTTTGTTTTCCTTTTTTGTTTCTTTTTTTAATTTTTTTCTCTTTGTTTTCTTTATATTATATATATATTTTGTTTTTTATATATTTAGGAAAAATAAATTAATTAGATGAATATATTTAAGAATTTAAGGAAATAGATAGACTAAAAATAAATTTAGCCTAAATATCAGTGGTACTGATATGATGATATACTTGCCTTGTGTTAACTTATCTAGCTCCGTGTTAGCGTGATCGTTGCATTATCCGGGGCTGAGGGTGTGTCTACAAAGCCCGACAATGGTATGATGTACCGCCTTCTCGGGTAAGATGAATTATCCGAGATTGTGGTTTTGAAAACTTTATCTTGTAATTACCATCCGAGGAGTATCCGATAGACAGTAGTATAGTTCAAGTATTATCAGAATGGTGGATGGACATGACTCATACTTTTCACCTACCTATAGGAGAAATGACTATTGGCCCGGTCGATTATACAACCATAACTGGTATTCAGTACTATGGCCTTCTGGTCCCTCTTACCAATGATATTCTAACATTCGAAGAAATTCAACAGTTAAAAGGTATAAAACCATCATTTAAAGGGCCATTCAAAATAAAAATTGAGCCAATTTGGAGTTATTGGATGAACTACGAAGGACGGGTTCACGGAGATACAACTAAACAATATGCTTGAGGATTTTTGCTGTATTTGTTCGGGTCGACCATTTTAGGCAGCACTGAATCTACCATACATTTGTCTGTATTGAGAGCTCTTACTGATATGAGTATGGTACCACTTTACGGCTGGGGTGAAGCTGGTCTTTCCTATCTTTACCATGGAATTGACAAAATTTGCAAAAATAAGAAGTCTTTTGTTGGCTTTATGGCAGTTGTCGAGATACTCTTCTTCCACAAATGTCAATTCCATTCTTATTCTTGTATGAATTTGATTTTTATTATTGTTGTAGGCATGGGCATATGAGCATAACCTTGTGAGGCTGCCTGGTATTTCCCGAGAGAGAGTCAGGTATCCGAGAATAAATTTTTTGTAGTCAGATCGTGTAGAAGTTCCCGGCTCTCACCATGTGCATACCCAACACTTTTGTCTTGAGCTGCTTAACCTGGGGCCAGGTAAAATAGCATTAGTATACTTTAAAATTTATATAAAAGTTCACTTACCTTATGTCTTTTTGTTGGTCAATTTGCCTGGTGGAACACAGAAGAGCGGACGAACTGGATTTTCTCCATGAATGCCACACTGCCTTTTCAACATACCCGCTGAGTCATTGCCGGCCCTGTGTCTAGTTGTTGGTTTCTCGAAGAGAGAGTATATGAGTGGTTTCTTGGTCCCAAGCAGAGGAGGATCCCAATGTGTTGCCCAAAATATACTTTAAATATCACATCAATGCCGGAGAATGCATGGTGGTTGGCTCGGCACGGTTATGATGTTGAAACCTTTCTCTATCCACCGGGTGCATCCTATACCCAGTTTATTCAAATAGGGCTTTTGAACTTTGATGTATCCCCTGTTGGTGTATGGGAGATTCCTGAGAAAAATGAGGATAGAGATGAAGAGGAGTATCATGGAGAGGGAGGAGAGTTTGTTCCACATCTCGGGGCTAGCACTTCTCAGGTAAGCTTTTACCATTTTTCCATTGCAATTGCTTCTTTCTTAACTTATTTTTACTTTTTTAATGATTGTTGTAGGCTGCTAGCTCATTTGATCATGAGGCTGGACCTTCTTTTAATGCTCCTTCATTTGCTCATTCTAGTCCACCGGATATGCCATCTCATCCACAGGGCATTGACATGAATTACCTGGTAGGTTTTCTTGTTCCATGATAATTTATGCTATATGTATGCATAATTATGTATGCTCTTATTTTTTCCTTCCTGTCTCACAGCGGATGCTTGAAGAACAAAAAAAGAAACTTCAAGAAGATTTGGCCGCTAGTCGTCAACAGGTTTCCCATTTTGAAAATTTGTACCATCAGTCAGCAAAATTTTTGGGACTTCCGATTTCAGGGGATGAAATATCATGGTGCTTCTTCATCTAGAGGCCCCCAAGTTGATGACCATGAGATCCTTTATTCTGCTTTGGATGAGGACCATTACAGATCTGAATTCCAAGGTAATAGAGATTTAGGTGTTCCTACTTCGGGCGGACTCGGGACTGGTGATATGCCTCCTCTACCAACAGGCGATGATTTTTTCAGAGCTTTATTTGATGATCTACCTCTTCCTTCTTATTGATGTATGAATATTGTATCAATTGAGGAGGAAATATTATATAATAAGTATTAAATAATAATTACAATATATAATTTTTATTGCAACTTTTTTTTTCTCTTTTTTTATCATCATTATTGTGCTACAATTTTCCTTTTAACATTCACAGTGACACCAATTAACTAAAACCAAATGCAACACGTCAATTAAAGAACTTTCATTGCCAATTCCCTATCCTCTTGGATCTTGGTCTCACGCTTTTCCTTATCAATTTTGGAATAGCACAATCCTCCTATATAAATCACTTTTCACGCCACAATTTCATATAGAAGCTAGGAAATTTTCTACTTCAACATAAAAACTCCTTTTAATAATTCTGATTTTCCTTCATTCATCAACAATGATCAAACTCCATTTGAAGAAAATAAAAGTTCTATTTAAAAATATGAATGTCATTCATTGGAAACAAATATATTGGTCAAAAATTGATACATTGTAGTGTTTTCAAAATGTTAAATTGGACCATTCTTTTTTACATGCCATGGCTTCTTTTTGGAATGTGGATTCTAGGACATTAAAATTAATGGCTTTGAAATATGTCCCTTGATTGAAGAATTTGAGGCCATCCTTGGATATCCATGCAATCAACAAATGGCGTTATCTATATTGATTTCCAAGACTCAACAAAAGAAGCAGATGTTATTTCAACTTTCAAAACCTGAAGTTCTACAGTTGATGAGAGGTGAGAAAATTCTACTTGGTCCCTTAATTAACTTTTGTCTTTCTCATTTGGCTCCTACTAAGGCATGGGGATGTATGCTTTGTCTATGCTTGCTTGGCCAATTCTTAGTTGTTTCTTCTGATGGAAATATTACGAGTATTGGATATCATGGACCAAATGGAAGGAGGCTTATCGCCGATACCCATGATCTTAGTTGAGACTTTAGTTGGATTAGACCAACTTAAATTAGGATTATCAAAGAAACTAACCAGGAGTCCATTGTTGCTTCAGGTAATTACCTAAACTGCCCTTTCGAGTTTTCAATTTAGGTCCTTTTTTTATTGCTCTAATTTTTGCCTAGTCCGCCCTTTCGGGTTTTCGGAACTAGCAAGCTATTCAAATTTTTTCCTAAGCCGCCCTTGCGGGTTTTCAACTTAGCGGATCCCTTTTTTATTATTATTATTTTTTATTACTCTAATTTTTGCCTAGTCTGCCCATGCAGGTTTTCGGAACTAGCGAGTTGTCCTAATTTTTACCTAAGCTGCCCTTGCGGGTTTTCAGAATAGCGGACCCCCCTTTTTTATTTTTAATTTTTCCTCACAGATTTGGCTTCAGGATTGTCTCTGATTGCTTGATACTCCATCCATGGATTTTGCTAGATATCTACCACGACATCATTCTGCTAGGAAGCTACTCCATCCTTCTTCTTCATATGCTGACTGGGTTGACTGGATCCATTCACGCGCTGAAGTCAACATCTGTATGTTGGTACCTTGGTGGAAAATTTCTCATATCACCATGCGGACATACCTGATGCATGTTCCCCTTTCTACTCTTCGTCGAGGTACTTGCTATGACCCTTACCGGCTTAATCGTCAGTATGGAGCTGAGCCTCAAGGTTTTGAATTCACTCCTGATTTAGATATGCCTTGTTTGACTGAAAACTACTTGGATCGGCTGAAGCAAAGCTAGCCTACCTGTTACACTTATTGTCTGCCATAGATTTTACATTTGTCAATTTCTTTAGGAAGCATATTGTTAGGACGCAAAAATAATAAAAGAAATAGTAAGAGATGCTTCTTTTCCTTTTATAATTTGTCATCACCTTTTGCTATTGTGTTTATTCATTTCATCCATATCTGGTCAAAGACTTATAACAGTGCACATAGAACAATTTTAATATAAATTCTGTTTTATTAAATTGGGGAGCAACCAAACATAAAGCCAGCATACACAAGATCTCTCCTGTTGCCAACTAGCCCTTTCGGGTTTTCTAATTGATGATTTTCTCTCACTTAGCCCTAATTGTTGCCTAGCCTGCCCTTTCGGGTTTTCAGAACTAGCGGACTACTATAACTTTTCCTAGGCTGCTCTTTTTGGGTTTTCAACCTAGCGAGCTTTTTTTCTTTTCTCCTTTTTTTATACATAAAACCTCTTCAACCTGTCAATGTTCACTGGTTCATTAAACTCGTTCCCGTCCATGTCCAATAACTTCACTGCACCTTTATTCATGACTTGTTTCACAACATATGGCCCTTCCCAGCTAGGCCTAAATTTTCCTCTTGGATCAGATGCCATTAGACTTACATTATTTCAACACTAAATCACCGATTTTGAGTTTTCTGGTCTTAACTCTTCTATTGTAGGCCCAAGCTACCTTCCTTTGATATAGTTGATGATGATACAGTGCTTTTAACCTTCTCTCTTCTAGTAAATCTAACTGAGTGTATCTGCTCACTACCCATTCCGTTTCAGGCAGCTTAGCTTTCAAGACCACTCTCAACGACTTGATCTCAATTTCAATTGGCAACACTTCCTCCATCCCATAGACCAAAGAGAACAGTGTCATTCCAGTTGGTGTTCGTACACTTGTTCTATATCCCCATAAAGCAAAAGGAAGCATCTCTGACGAATCCCTGTATGTCTTGGTCATCTTGGACAAAATTTGCTTAATTGTCTTATTTGTTGCTTCTACCGAACCATTAGCCTTTGGTCTACAAGGAGAGGATCGGTGATGATGAATTTTGTACTTCAAGAATAAGTCCTTAATTGCTCCTTGAAACTGTACCCCATTGTTTGATATCACACTGTGCGGGACCCCATACCTGCAGATGAGGTTCTTTTCAATGAATCTAGCCATCTGACTTGCCCCCAGTTTGTTGAAGGATTCCACTTTGACCCATTTTGAAAAATAAACTACCGCTACTACAATAAAATGGTGACCATTTGAAGCTGACAGATGTATCTTTCCTATAAGTCGATACCCCAAGTGGCAAAGGGCTAGGGTGAAGACATAGAATGCAATTCTTCAGGAGGCATGTGATTCAAGTTACCATACATCTGACATTGTTGGCACTTCTTTATGAACTCTATACAATCTCTCTCCATAGTTAACGAGTAGTAACCTTGTCGAAATATCTTCTTAACTAGGACCAAACCACTCATGTGCGGACCACAACTTCCTGCATGTATTTCTGACATGATATGCTCCACTTCAGCCTTCCTCAAGCATCTCAAATGCACCCCCATCAGGCCATCTTTGATATAACTCTCCATGGAAGGTGATGTATTGCAAAGACCACCGCCTTATGGCTCTTCTTTCTTTCTTTGTTGCCCCCGACGGGTATTCCCTTTCATCTAAAAATCATCTTATAGTATCATACCACGCATCATGGTCTGCATCAGTTTCCATGATTGTCTCATATTCGTAGCTAGGAGTTGACAAACTTATGAAAATCAGAGGCTTAAGGAATAAGCTTACAGGATTTTCTCATACCGAAGCCCATGTGGCTAGGGAATCAGCCATCTGGTTTTCTTCTCTTGATAGGTGTATAAACCTGCACACCTTAAAGTTCTTCTTCATCATGGTCAAGTAATGGTGGTATGGTTTTAATTTCTCATCTTTCAACTCCCACTCTCCATTTACTTGGGATATTGCTAGTAATGAATCGCCAAAAACTTCCACCTTATCCACCTTCATAATCATTAGGGTTTCCAAACCAAAGATACATGCTTAGTATTCCACCATATTATTGGTTGCCCTGAATTTCAATTTTTTTGCTAAAGGGATAAGTTCCCCTTCGGGCGATTCTAGTATGACTCCCAAACCTGCTCCTTTCCTATTCACTGCCCCATCAAAATATATTTTCCATCCTTGTACTTCAATGGCCTCTAAATGTTCATCCGAAAATTCCAGGACTACCTCTTTGCTATATGGTAATGGTTGTTGCGCCAGGAATTCTGCCACTGCTCTACCTTTGATTTTTTTCCTGGTTACATACTCAATCTCAAATTCTTCCAATATTATTAACCATCGACCATACTTCCCAATGAAAGAGGGTGTCTCCCTTAAGTACTTCATTGGATCCAACCTAGAAATTACTTGCACACTATAAGATTGAAAGTAATGTTGCAAATTCTTAGAAGACCAAACCACAGCTATACAGGTCTTTTCAATGATACTATACTTAATTTCATAAGGTAGGAGCTTTCTACTCAAATAGTAAACTGCATGCTCTATCTCTAACTCATATGCTTGGGCTAGCATGGCTCCTATTGACTCTTCTTCTACTGCTAAGTATAGTAACAAGGGTTTACCGGGTTTAGGTGGTTTTAAAATAGGTGGATTTAGTAGATACTCCTTTATTCACTCAAAGGCCTTTTGACACTCTTTATTCCACAGGACTGACTGATTCCTTTTAAGTAATTTGAAGATAGGCTCAAAGATTATTGTGAGCTTTGCTATAAATCTACTAATGTATTGTAATTTACCAATGAATCCCCAAACTTCTCTCTCCGTCTTAGGGGTTGGCATATCCCTGATTGCTTTAACTTTGTCAGGATCAATCTCAATGACATTCGGACAAATCACATGTCCTAACAATTTGCCTGAGGTAACCCTGAACACATACTTCTTCGGGTTTAATCTTAGTTTATATTTCAATGCTCTATTGAAGAATAATTCTAAGTTTTGGAAGTGTTGTTCCCTTGTATTCAATTTCACCATCATATCATCAACATATACTTTAACTTCTTTATACATCATGTCATGAAATAGTGTGGTGGCCATCCGTTGGTAGGTTGCTCCAGCATTCTTTAAGCCGAAAAGCATCACCCTATAACAAAATATACCCCATGTAGTAATGAAAGCAGTTTTGGCTTTATCCTCTTGGGCCATTAACACTTGGTTGTATCTGGAGAATCCATCTACAAATGAATGTAGCACGCTAGAGGCTGCACTATCAATGAGGACATCTATATGGGGTAAAGGAAAATCATCTTTAGGGGAAGCCTTGTTTAAATCTCTATAGTCCACACAGACCCTTATTCTTCCATCTTTCTTTGGCATGGGTACTATGTTGGCTAGCCCATAGAGTTTGCCCTAGTTGGTTCTTATCCTTATTATCTTATGTGTATCTCTAAGTGAGTGTGTATGATCACCTTTGGATTAGGTTTTGAAGAGTTTGAGTTGCCCTAATCCAAGTGTTGAAGGATTCTTGGAAGAGGAAGTGGTTAGATTGGTGTGAGTTGCTTTTGAGGTAAGTACAAACCTTACATGATTGCATACATTTACATGACTTTGGGACTTAACACATTTGGTTGTAAATGTGTTAAGTAATCTATTACATTGTTGATACATTTGATTAATGCTATGATTTGCATAATGTGAAAGATATAATGATCATTCAAAATGTATGTATAATGCAATTTGTTATGTATACCATAATGATGAGATGTGAAGCCATTGTTGTTGGCTATAATGATGAAAATGAAATAATTGGGGCATGTTTGCCTAGATGATTATGAGAAAAATGAGAATGGAATTGATAATGAAATAATAAAAGAATTGTGTGCCTAATGTGTTATTCAATTTTCAGAGTTTTGTTATTGGTGGCATGCCTAAAAGTAACAATCCCTTGAAGTTGGGTTGGGCTTAGTCTTTTCTTTCCTCCTTGGCCGGCTAGCTCCATAGCAAGAGACGAAGTGAGATTTTGTCTTTCCAAACTCAAGATTTGAAGGATGTTTCAAGTGATCAAGCTGGAAATCTAAGAGTTCTCATCACTTTTGGTAAGTTCTCCATTTGATTCTTTGGTTTTCTTCTAAGTTTGTGTTTTGAGTTTGGTGTTTGATTGTTAATGGTATGTATATATTTGATTATGGTGTATTTGAGGGTGTTTGATCTTATTGGTGTTGATTTTGAGATAGAGTTAAGTTTGGTGTTGGAAGAAAACAAGTGTTGTATTTGAGTTGTGTGTATGTAATGGTTGTGAATTGGTGTTTGATATATGTATTGAGTTGTTTTGATGTTTTTCCAAGTTAGTATGGTTTATGGGTGTGTTTAGTTAAGTTTGTTTGGAGTGGAAGATGGTGGAAGTAAGAGGTTTCTTGGATGTGATGTTGTTGTTGCCAGAATCAGGATTTTTGGCCTGACACGCCCATGAGCACGGTCAAGTCTTTGGGCGTGTCAATGATTCTATTTTCTAGATGGGTGATACGACTAGTGACACACCCATGTCACTGAGCATGTCATAGCTTCTGTGTTGTAGTAGCATTGACACGTCCAATGACACGCCCATGTCACTGAGCGTGTCATAGCTACTGTGTTGAGGAAGGATTGACATGGCCAGTGACACGCCCATGTCACTGAGCATGTCAAAGCTTCTCTATTGTGAGTTTAGGGCACGGTCAGGGACATGCCCGTGTTGTTGAGCGTGTCATGTGTAGAGTTTTCCCTAGTTGGTTCTTAGCCTTATTATATCATGTGTATCTTTAAGTGAGTGTGTATTATCACTTTTGGATTAGGTTTTGAAAAGATTGAGTTGCCTTAATCCAAGCGTTGGAGGATTCTTGGAAGAGGAAGTGTTTAGATTGGTGTGAGTTTCTCTTGAGGTAAGTACAAACTTACATGGTTGCATACATTTACATGACTTTGAGACTTAACACATTTGGTTATAAATGTTTTAAGTAATTTATTACATTGTTAATACATTTGATTAATGTTATGATTTGCATAATGTGAAAGATATGATGATCATTCAAAATGTATATCCAATACAATTGGTTATGTATACTTTAATGATGAGATGTGCAGCTATTGTTGTTGGCTATAATGATGCAAATGAAATAATTGGGGCATGGTTGCCTAGTTTGATTATGAGAAATGAATTGTGAAAGAGATTGATAAGGAGATAAATGAATTAATTGTGTGCCTAGTATGTTATTCAATTTTCAGAGTTCTAGGTTTGGCGGCATGCCTATGAATTGCTGGGCAGGTGAAAAGACCGGGTCGTAAACCGAGCCCAGCTGATAAATATGAAATATGATATTTTTGAGGTGAAAAGATCGGGTCGTAAGCCTCAAAAATAGTAACAGTCTAGCCGGGTTGAGGACCAAGATACTGGGGCCCTAGGGTCTAGCCGGGTTGAGGTCCAAGAGACTGGGTCTGTTACATTATCCATGGACAGATATATATATCGCCTACGGGCTTGATGAATGTGATTATGGACCAAAGTAGTAACTCTGAAATTTGAATAACATATTAGATCCTTTTTGGGCCCATGCTTGTTTTTGTTTCAATGTGAATCATAAATGGTAAAACAATTGAATAAGATAATGAAATGTAATGTTATGAAATATAGCATTTTTTAATATGATCTCTATTGCTTGAAAGTATGACATTGACATTGCATTAAAGCATATTGTTATTGTGGTTTGTACCATTAAGCCTATGGCTTAGCGCGATTGTGGTTCATCGCGCAGGTGACAAAGTAGAACCGGAGAGTTCAGCTAGACCGAGTCGAGTTTAGGCTTGTGAGGTGTTGATAGTGGACTTAAAGATCAGAGACGAACTGCCAAACATGTATAAACTTTATGTTTTGTAAACATGGATTTTGATGTATTTATATATGTAAATACCACTATATATTCCTCTACTTAATAAATAAATGTTATATCTATTATGTTTTATAATATAACTTAAATGTTTTAAGTTTTCTCATATTATTGCTAAAAGAAAAGATTTGTTTGTGTAGTAAACCGTGACACTCCTGTATCTGGTATACGTATGTTACAGGTGTAGTAGTATGTAGTGTGCGTATACAGGGTATAGGGATGTTACACCATGTCTGTCTTTGTTTAATTGTGAATCATGAATGATGAAACAATTGAATAATATAATTTAATGTAATGTTTTGAAATATGATATTCTTGTGTATTGTTTCTAATTCATGAAAGTATGACATTGGCATTACATTGAAGCATATTGTTATTGTGGTTTGTACCACTAAGCCGTAGGCTTAACTCAATTAAGGTTCGTCCTGCAGGTGACATGGTGACCCGGTTGAACTGGAGAGTTCGGCTAGACAGTCGAGTCTAGGCTTGTGAAGAGTTTATTTTTGGATTTCAAGATCAGAGACGAACTGCAAAATATGTATAACTCTATATTTTTGTAAATATGGATTTTTATGTATATATATGTATATACCGCTACTTTTTCCGCTGCTTAATAACCAAATGTTTTATCCATTATGTTTTATAATAAGACTTAAATATTTTAAGTTTGCTCATGTAATATCCTCATATATGCCCTAGAAGTTGTGATTATGTTGTTGTTGTTGTTATATAATTGGATTGAATATATGTGTTACATTACAAGAGAAAAGAAATAGAGAAAAGAATGTTTATGTATATGTGATTTGGGAAAGAATTTAGGGTTTAGAGAGAATGGTATATGTTGTGTATATGATGATATATATAACATATAAGTTGGTCAAAATGAAGAGTCAAGGAAAGAAGATATTTATTTTTGTTAAGTGTGAAGTTACTATAAAGGGCATGTAATGAATGGTAATCAAGACAAATGGTATAAGGGTGTTTAGGTAATTACTCTTGTTGAATCACTTGGTGGAGATTTAAAGAGGTGATATTTTGTCTTTTCTTCATTTCCTTCTTCTTCTTCTTCTCTTCTCCACGTTGGTTGGCTCCTCCTTAGACAAGAGAGAGCAAAGTGAGATTTGTTTAATTCTAACATCAAATTGAAGGGAGAATCAAAGGATTTAATTGAAGATTTGTGGAATTCAACAACTTAGGTAAGTTCTTTCTCTTGATTTTCCTTTGTTCTTTTGAAATTGTGTTTGGGATTGGTGAGTTGATATGGATGGTTGATGGAGTGTGTTTGTGTATGGTGTGTGTAAAAGTGTTGAAATGGAATTAAAGATAATAAGCTAGGTTGGTGTTGGTGATGGAAGAGTAAGAGTTGTGTTTAGTGAATTTTTTTTCTGTTTTACAATTAGTAAAGGCTGTGACTTGTATGATTTTTAATTAATTATAGAAAAATGTTCTTGAAGTGAATTTTTGATATGTTGTGCCTCTATGAGTCTATAATGACTGAAAAATATGTTGATTCGATTTTGGAATGGTTATGAGTTTAGAAAGATTATTTTTATTAGTCTTGTTCCAGCAGGTACCTTAACTGAGACAGCTATATTTCGGGATTTTTAATAAAATGTAGAAAAATCATATCCAATTGAATTTTGGATATGTTGTTTCTTAGTGAGTCTAATATTTGAGAAAAATAATTTGGAACCACGTTGATTGAATTTGATTTATGGAATTCACAAAGTTCAGAACTGCTGCCAGGATGCAGGGCAATTGGGGCAGTCTGGTTAGGTGAACTATTTGACCAAGATTTTGTGTTCAGTTTGATCTGAAATTTTAAAGGAATGATTTTAAGATACAAAACTAAATTCTGTAAAAATTTTAGAATTTTTAGTCAAGTAGATTAATTTATACAATTTTTCAAAATAAGGATAAAATGGAGTCTTAAACCAGAATGTACTATTCATATGGTCATTTTGCTAATATTCCTTTGGATTAGGTTTTGAAGAGATTGGGTTGCATTAACCTAAATGTGGAGAATTCTTGGAAAGAAAAGAAATGTATAGATTGATGGGACTAGTTCTTGAGGTAAGTACCAATACATATGATTGTATTTAATTACATAATTTGAGGCTTAACACATTTGTTTGCAAATGTGTTAAGTGATCTATTATATTGTTAACATAATTGGACTAAGGTGATGATTGAATGATGTGAAGGATGTGAAGATCATTAACAAGGTAAGCATAAACCCTATTTGATTGTATATCCTTATATGTCTTTGAACATTAACACATTGGGATGAAAGTGTTAAATAAGCTATTATATTGTGAATGTAAATGAAGAATATATATAAAGGATGAAATATGAAATGGGAAAGGTAGGAAGAAATGAGGATCATTCTTAAGGTATGTGCAATTTGTTATGATAAATGCTCTAGTAATGAATGATGTTAATGTGTTTTGAGAAGTGAGAAAATGTTATGTTATATGCATTGTGAATCTTGTGTATGGCAATGTATTATATGAATAATATACTTTGAAATGTGATATCAATGATGCTATATGTATCATATGGATTGAGATATGATATGATATGAAGCCATTGTGATTGGCTATGATAATTCAATTGAAAGAGATAAGGCATGTTGGCCTAATTGATGATGAGATTGATAATGAAATAATAAATGAATTGTTTGTTTAATATGTTATTCAGTTTCAGAGTTCTGGATTTGGGTGGCATGCTTAAGAAATGATGAAAGGTAACAGTCTTGCCGGGTTGAGGATCTCCTCATATGTTTTGAGTTGATGGTCCAAGAGACTGGGTCTGTTACACTATGAGAATTGTGAATATGAGATATATGATTTGTAACAGTCTTGCCGGGTTGAGGATCTCCTCATATGTGTTGAGTTGATGGTCCAAGAGACTGGGTCTGTTACACTATCCATGGATAGAGATACATGTATATACATTGCCTACGGACGTGATGATTGTGACTATGAACCAAAGCAGTAACTCTGAACTTTGAATAACATATTAGTGTTTTGGGCCCGAGTCTGTCTTTATTGTCAATGTGAATTGCAAGTATTGAAATATTGATTGTGAGTATTAATAATGAATTATGCTTGGTGAATTGTGAATAATATAATGTTATTAAGTGTAATATGTAAATGAATTTTGGTTGATGATAAAGGTTGTCTTTATTGTAAATGTGATTTATGATTTGTATGATATATAATTTGTGTATTGCAATAATGATTGGTATGGTATATATAATGTAGGGGTATTAATATATTGGTTTTGAGTATTGGTGATGCATTGGGGTTGGTGATAATATTATGTATATATGTACATCATATTTGAAATTAGCTAGGATATATTAAAGATGAAATTAAAAAGAAAAGAAGATATGATAAGAACTAATTATATATTGAATTGATGTATCATTATATGTCAATACTTCTATACTATATGTTTATATTTTATAGTTGGACTACTAAGCTCTCGGGCTTAGCGCGGGTGTTTATTCGCGCAGGTATATAGATGGAAGATATGAAGTCTTTTGTTATGCCACAAGAAGAGTAAAGTTTGTCGAGACCAACTAGAGGGTAATGCATACATGTATAAACTTTAATTATGATGTATTTCTGACGAGAGAGTATTTATATGTATAAATGAAGTTTTTGATAAAGATAATGATTTTGTAAATGTTATTTAAATTAATGTATTATGGTTTGAACTCTGTTACAGGTTTTTAAAAGGTAACGAAAAGTGACATCCTTATACTTTATATATTTACTGTATGTATACTAGGTATACGCATAGTACTTATATAGGGTATCGGGGTGTTACAATTATTTTGGTATCAGAGCTTAGGTTCGAGATTTTCGGCCTAAGTGAGAAAAAAATTTTTTTTTTGAAAAGTTTAAATAAAAGTAAAAAGGAAAAGTTTTGAAATGAAATTTGTAATACATGCATATGCATTGACACCTAGGTTGGTCTCGGATGTGGCATTATATGAATTATAGAATATTTGTGTTATATGAGATGTTCAATATAGTTGATGATATATGTGTATACTATTTTGATGTGATGAGAAATTATGATTGTTGACAATGATGTTGGAAATGAATTATAATTGAGGCATAGTGCCTAATTGATTATGAGAAACTAATTGTGAAATGTAATATGATATATGTATATTGATGATGCATATGAAAATGTCATGTTGTGTGCAACATGGAATGTAATGTTGATGTTTATGAGCAATATTATGTAGGACATAATATGAATTGAAACATAAAGAAATGAAAAGGAGAATAAATTTGAAAATGAGTTGAAAATCAAATCAAGATAAGAGTATGTACTTTTTCTTCTATACTTTGAACCTCTTTATAATAAAGTTTATGTTGGTTTCGCTAATGTTGAATTTACTAGACAGCGGAAATGATATCGAATTGTTAAAATTGAAAGTTATGTTATTTAAATGAGGAGAGTATGGTGGAATGTTGAATGAGTTGTTTAGTAGAGACAAAGTGTGATTATGTAAAGTTGGGATGTGTATACAGTTAAGGTTGTGTTTAAAGGAAAAAGAGATGATAGTGGTTAAGTAAGAATATAACTTAGTATTGTTACTATAATGCGAGCATAGTAAATTCAATGTTAGAAATGTGAGATGCTTGGATATTGTGAAAGCTCATGGTAATGGTGATAATATGTGATATTTGAGATTTTTGAAGTGAGCTTTATGATTGTGGAAATTATATGTTTTAATATTGCTTTGTGATATATATTTGTAAGATGTTTTTAAAGTGATGATAGAAAAGATGAGTTTGGCAAATTGAAGCTTAAACGAAGTAGTAAATTGAGAAGTTAAAGTTTTAGTGGAATTTGATAAAGATTATTGGGATATTGATAGTTAACTCTATATGCAATGCATGAGCTAAGTGAAATGACTAGTATTGCATATGGAAGTATTATGAATTGAGTAATGTGATTGATAGTATGAGAATTTATTTTGAAATAATCAAGGAAGTGGATAAGTAAATAGAAATGAGTTATTTTAAGTCATTTTACTGAACAGGGTAAGAATGAATATGGGAGTGTACTAAATATTTTTAAAGACGAAAGTGAAAGAGATGTCACATTGGGAATGTGACTGAGATGAATATGAAGTGTTACTATAGTCGGAATATATATGTTTGTAGTGTGAATAAATACTTTATATCATATTGGAAGAATGAGAAGGATAGTGTTTAAAAGAAAATGATAAACACTAAATTTGTATTGAATGTATGAAAAAGGAAAATACTATAAGAGCATATAATTAAGTGTATACATGTATATGATATGTGAATTGAGTTTTCCAATATGAATGAAATTATGATATATAAACACATTTGTGAATCACATTATGAGGATGGCTTATGAAGATATATGTGGTATAATTATAGAATTAGTGATATGGAAAAACAATGTTATATGTATTAGTGGACCTAAGAGAGATTAGGTCTTGAACTGTGTAAAGCTAGATGGATTATGTGATGGAAGTGAGAATGGAAAGAACTTGAGTAATATTGGACAGTGGAAATTGTTATAATGAGTATTGAACTTGATGATTATATTATATTTAGAGTTTCAAAGTATTCACATATGAAAAGTTCTATGTAATTATATTATAAGAGATTGTAGATGGATTAGAAATGAAGTGATGAATAGAAATTGTATAAGAACTGTATATGATTGAATATGTATATAGTAATATTGTTAAAGCATGAGTTAAGTTGATAAGGATCATATAAGCGAATACAAATTGGTTGAAACGAAGTTGGAATGTGTTAACTTCTGTTATACTAAAAATGTTAAGATTGAGAATAGAATTATAAAAGAACAGTATTGAATTGAAAGTTCTAGGTTTGAATATTAATCTCTTAAAGTCATGTGTTTTGTTCAGTATTTTGGATCGGTTAATTTGTTATCCATGGATTTGGATCTTAGATATAATGATTGTAATACGGATTTGGTGAGGTTGACAATTTTGTTTGAGAAGTATAGTTAAAAATTATGATGGTTAAAGTTGTACCTTATTATTATTATTTTTTTTATGTTAAGAATTTGGTTATAACTGTGAAAAAAAAATTAAAAAAAAATTAAAAAAAATTTTGAAATGTGTTGAGTTATGGATAATATGACAAAAAGGTAATCAAAATAAATATACCAATGATAGGAAATGTGAAGAGTTAGTAAAAGGGAGAAATTATATTATATGAATGAAAGTTATACTGAATATGTTTATGGTATGTAACTTGAGGTTTAAGGGAATGAACTCAAAGTTTGAGTGAATGAATTATAGATATTAAGTATGATATAACATTTTTATGAGAATTGGTGGAAATTATACTAAGATAATAAAGAATAAACTATGTGTATATTAAAAGATATTAGAAGTGATTTGTTATCATGATGATTTGACTGAAAATAGATTGAAAGAGAGCAGAAATTGAATATAAGTTTGCTCTTATGGAATTAAGTTATATTTATACTTATATGAAAATTGTGAAATTTCATGATAAGTTAGATTACTTAATCGTTGGTTGGAATTGAACAAGATTGGAACGTGGGTATATTGTGACAGATAGATTAATTGATCTGGATTTGGCTAAGATTATGGATCATTAATAAAATTTAATGTGTATAGTTGTATTAAGAAAATAGGTATTTACATGATAATGTATATGATGTAAATTTTAAAGTATGATTGGACATGAATGAGTGGAGTATAGTAATTGTTAATCATGATAAGAAGAGAAAAAAGATTGGTTATCTATAAAATAAGTTGAAAGATAATGTATTAATGTGTAAGTTAAGTGAAAAGCATGCTAAAGAAATAACTCCATTTATGAAAAATCAGGATTTTGTTATCTATTGAGAGTGATAAATGTCTATTTAGACAATGATTGTAATGAAGGGATAATTAATGTTCAGATATAAGTCAATGGTTTTTAATGTTAAAGTTAAGAGAGTAATTATACAGAGGTGAAATAACAAAATATATTAAATATAAAGATTTGACAAAGTATTATTGTGCTATATGATGATCTGATTCTGGTATAAAGATATTAATAGGAAATGTAATGTGATCTTTTGAATGTTTGATTAAGAAAGTAACCAGATGTATAAACATATAGAATGATGAGTTATAGAATTTAAAGAAGGTGGTTGATTCTAAAGAGGAGAGTTGGAGTTATATGATTTGATGATATAATGACTTAAGCGTATAATTAACTTCATATGGGAGTTAAGATAGTATTTTGTTAAGAATAAATTGTTATGGTACTGATAATTTCGAGGACGAAATTATTTAAGGGGGAGAGAATTGTAATATCCTCATATATGCCCTAGAAGTTGTGATTATGTTGTTGTTGTTGTTATATAATTGGATTGAATATATGTGTTACATTACAAGAGAAAAGAAATAGAGAAAAGAATGTTTATGTATATGTGATTTGGGAAAGAATTTAGGGTTTAGAGAGAATGGTATATGTTGTGTATATGATGATATATATAACATATAAGTTGGTCAAAATGAAGAGTCAAGGAAAGAAGATATTTATTTTTGTTAAGTGTGAAGTTACTATAAAGGGCATGTAATGAATGGTAATCAAGACAAATGGTATAAGGGTGTTTAGGTAATTACTCTTGTTGAATCACTTGGTGGAGATTTAAAGAGGTGATATTTTGTCTTTTCTTCATTTCCTTCTTCTTCTTCTTCTCTTCTCCACGTTGGTTGGCTCCTCCTTAGACAAGAGAGAGCAAAGTGAGATTTGTTTAATTCTAACATCAAATTGAAGGGATAATCAAAGGATTTAATTGAAGATTTGTGGAATTCAACAACTTAGGTAAGTTCTTTCTCTTGATTTCCCTTTGTTCTTTTGAAATTGTGTTTGGGATTGGTGAGTTGATATGGATGGTTGATGGAGTGTGTTTGTGTATGGTGTGTGTAAAAGTGTTGAAATGGAATTAAAGATAAGAAGCTAGGTTGGTGTTGGTGATGGAAGAGTAAGAGTTGTGTTTAGTGAATTTTTTTTCTGTTTTACAATTAGTAAAGGCTGTGACTTGTATGATTTTTAATTAATTATAGAAAAATGTTCTTGAAGTGAATTTTTGATATGTTGTGCCTCTATGAGTCTAGAATGACTGAAAAATATGTTGATTCGATTTTGGAATGGTTATGAGTTTAGAAAGATTATTTTTATTAGACCTGTTCCAGCAGGTACCTTAACTGAGACAGCTATATTTCGGGATTTTTAATAAAATGTAGAAAAATCATATCCAATTGAATTTTGGATATGTTGTTTCTTAGTGAGTCTAATATTTGAGAAAAATAATTTGGAACCACGTTGATTGAATTTGATTTATGGAATTCACAAAGTTCAGAACTGCTGCCAGGATGCAGGGCAATTGGGGCAGTCTGGTTAGGTGAACTATTTGACCAAGATTTTGTGTTCAGTTTGATCTGAAATTTTAAAGGAATGATTTTAAGATACAAAACTAAATTCTGTAAAAATTTTAGAATTTTTAGTCAAGTAGATTAATTTATACAATTTTTCAAAATAAGGATAAAATGGAGTCTTAAACCAGAATGTACTATTCATATGGTCATTTTGCTAATATTCCTTTGGATTAGGTTTTGAAGAGATTGGGTTGCATTAACCTAAATGTGGAGAATTCTTGGAAAGAAAAGAAATGTATAGATTGATGGGACTAGTTCTTGAGGTAAGTACCAATACATATGATTGTATTTAATTACATAATTTGAGGCTTAACACATTTGTTTGCAAATGTGTTAAGTGATCTATTATATTGTTAACATAATTGGACTAAGGTGATGATTGAATGATGTGAAGGATGTGAAGATCATTAACAAGGTAAGCATAAACCCTATTTGATTGTATATCCTTATATGTCTTTGAACATTAACACATTGGGATGAAAGTGTTAAATAAGCTATTATATTGTGAATGTAAATGAAGAATATATATAAAGGATGAAATATGAAATGGGAAAGGTAGGAAGAAATGAGGATCATTCTTAAGGTATGTGCAATTTGTTATGATAAATGCTCTAGTAATGAATGATGCTAATGTGTTTTGAGAAGTGAGAAAATGTTATGTTATATGCATTGTGAATCTTGTGTATGGCAATGTATTATATGAATAATATACTTTGGAATGTGATATCAATGATGCTATATGTATCATATGGATTGAGATATGATATGATATGAAGCCATTGTGATTGGCTATGATAATTCAATTGAAAGAGATAAGGCATGTTGGCCTAATTGATGATGAGATTGATAATGAAATAATAAATGAATTGTTTGTTTAATATGTTATTCAGTTTCAGAGTTCTGGATTTGGGTGGCATGCCTAAGAAATGATGAAAGGTAACAGTCTTGCCGGGTTGAGGATCTCCTCATATGTGTTGAGTTGATGGTCCAAGAGACTGGGTCTGTTACACTATGAGAATTGTGAATATGAGATATATGATTTGTAACAGTCTTGTCGGGTTGAGGATCTCCTCATATGTGTTGAGTTGATGGTCCAAGAGACTGGGTCTGTTACACTATCCATGGATAGAGATACATGTATATACATTGCCTACGGGCGTGATGATTGTGACTATGAACCAAAGCAGTAACTCTGAACTTTGAATAACATATTAGTGTTTTGGGCCCGAGTCTGTCTTTATTGTCAATGTGAATTGCAAGTATTGAAATATTGATTGTTAGTATTAATAATGAATTATGCTTGGTGAATTGTGAATAATATAATGTTATTAAGTGTAATATGTAAATGAATTGTGGTTGATGATAAAGGTTGTCTTTATTGTAAATGTGATTTATGATTTGTATGATATATAATTTGTGTATTGCAATAATGATTGGTATGGTATATATAATGTAGGGGTATTAATATATTGGTTTTGAGTATTGGTGATGCATTGGGGTTGGTGATAATATTATGTATATATGTACATCATATTTGAAATTAGCTAGGATATATTAAAGATGAAATTAAAAAGAAAAGAAGATATGATAGGAACTAATTATATATTGAATTGATGTATCATTATATGTCAATACTTCTATACTATATGTTTATATTTTATAGTTGGACTACTAAGCTCTCGGGCTTAGCGCGGGTGTTTATTCGCGCAGGTATATAGATGGAAGATATGAAGTCTTTTGTTATGCCACAAGAAGAGTAAAGTTTGTCGAGACCAACTAGAGGGTAATGCATACATGTATAAACTTTAATTATGATGTATTTCTGACGAGAGAGTATTTATATGTATAAATGAAGTTTTTGATAAAGATAATGATTTTGTAAATGTTATTTAAATTAATGTATTATGGTTTGAACTCTGTTACAGGTTTTTAAAAGGTAACGAAAAGTGACATCCTTATACTTTATATATTTAGTGTATGTATACTAGGTATACGCATAGTACTTATATAGGGTATCGGGGTGTTACAGCTCATATTTCTAAATGGAAAGATCAGTTTGTTTAATACAAACCATGACACTTCTGTGTCCGATATACGTATATTACAGTTGTGGTTGCATGTAGTGTGCGTATATGGGGTACGGGGGTATTACGATTGTTTTGGTATCAGAGCCTAGGTTTGAGGTTCTTTGGAAGAATCATGCTAAGGAAGAGACAACTTGGGAGAGTGAGCAAGTGATGCGAGATTAGTATCCTCAATTGTTTTCGATTTGAGATCAGGTAATTTCGAGGACGAAATTTATTTATAGAGGGGGAGAATTGTAATATCCCAAACTATGCCCTAAAATTTTTGGAATGATTATTGTTCAAATTGGATTAAATAATATAAAGTATATTTATGTTTAACTAGTAAGAGAAGAGAAGAGAAGTGTGTATATGTTGTACATATAGAGATATATACAACATATACAAGTCAACTCATTAGTTGGTCAAAAGGAGATATTAAATTATATTTGGATTAATTGAAATTGAATTATTAAGTGGATGATGATATTTATGATTATTTTATTATTATAATTGCTTGGTGGATATTAAAAGGGAGGTTGTGTGGCTAAGAGAGGTTGAAAGTTTGACTTTGCTCTTTTAGTCATCTTTTTCTTCTTCCTCTTTCTTGTGCTTAGCCGGCCATCTCCATAGCAAGAAGGAAAGAGAAATTTTGTTCTTCCTAACTCAAGATTTGAAGGTGTTTCAAGTGATCAAGTTGGAAATCTAAGGGTTTTCATCACATAGCCTAACTCTGCGCAGGTCAAAACCTAATCTCCCTTAGGTCCATTCTCACTCTCAATTTCATAACTTATCATTATATATATCTATATATATAATTACTTTCTCAACAAAGCAATCAAGATAACTCATTATATTCCCAATTAATTTATCTTTATACAAGAATCAGCTCATCTTATAATATACATATACCTCGCACATCTATTACGTTTAAGATATTTTATAATTTCATTTCTTTATAGATACTCTCTTAACTTTAAATTTAGAGGTTATTGAATTATATCCTAATGTGGTGCAGCGGAAAAAGTAATGGTATATACATATATATACATCAAAATCCATATTTACAAAAATATAGAGTTATACATGTTTGGCAGTTCGTCTCTGATCTTGAAGTCCAAAAATCAACTCTTCACAGGCCTAGACTAGACTCGGTCTAGCCGAATTCTCCGGTTCAACCGGATCTACCCTGTCACCTGCACGACGAAAAACAATCGCGCTAAGCCTATGGCTTAGTGGTACAAACCACAATAAAAATATGCTTCAATGTAATGCCAATGTCATACTTTCAAGAATTAGAAACAATACACAAGAATATCATATTTCAAAAACATTACATTAAATTATATTATTCAATTGTTTCATCATTCGTGATTCACAATTAAACAAAGACAAGAATGGGCACAAAAGAAACTAATATGTCATTCAAATTTCAGAGTTACCGTTTTGGTCCAATAATCACATTTATCAAGCCCGTAGGCGGTTCATTATCACAATGAGAAACATCTCATATGTAACATCCAAACTAGGCTTCAAGGACTAGGCCCAACCAAGCTTCAAGGGGAGCTAAGCATCAACCCAACTTGGCTTCAAGGACTAAGCCCAACCCAGCTTCAAGGGATTGTTACTTTTAGGCATGCCACAAATAACAAAACTCTAAAAATTGAATAACAAATTAGGCACACAATTCTTTTATTATTTCACTATCAATTCCATTCTCATTTTTCTCATAATCATCTAGGCAAACATGCCCCAATTATTTCATTTGCATCATTATAGCCAACAATAATGGCTTCACATCTCATCATTAGGGTATACATAACCAATTGCATTATACATACATTTTGAATGATCATTATATCTTTCACATTATGCAAATCATAGCATTAATCAAATGTATCAACAATGTAATAGATTACTTAACACATTTACAACAAAATGTGTTAAGTCCCAAAGTCATGTAAATGTATGCAATCATGTAAGGTTTGTACTTACCTCAAAAGCAACTCACACCAATCTAACCACTTCCTCTTCCAAGAATCCTTCAACACATGGATTAGGAAAACTCAAACTCTTCAAAACCTAATCCAAAGGTGATCATATACACTCACTTAGACATAAACATAAGATAAAAAGGATAAGAACCAACTAGGGCAAACTCTACACATGACACGCTCAACAACATGGGCGTGTCCCTGATCGTGCCCTAAACTCACAACACATAAGCTTTGCACGCTCAGTGACATGGGCGTGTCACTGGCCGTGTCAATCGTCCCCTAACACAGTAGCTATGACACGCTCAGTGACATAGGCGTGTCACTGGATGTGTCAATCCACCAATATCACAGTAGCTATGACACGCTCAGTGACATGGGCGTGTCACTGGACGTGTCAATTGCTACTACAACACGAAGCTGTGACACGCCCAGTGACATCGGCGTGTCACTAGTCGTGTCACCCATCTAGAAAATAGAACCATTGACATGCCCAAAGACTTGGCTGTGCTCATTGGCATGTCAGGCCAAAAATCCTGATTCCGACACCAACAACACCACATCCAACAAACAACATACTTTACCCTTTTCCACTCCAAACAATCTTACCCAAAACCATCAATAAACCATACTAAACTTGCATAAACACCAAAACAACTCCAAACAAGCATCAACACAACCACAACCACAATCACAACTCAACACATACACAATCCCCAACACTTGTTCTTCCACCAAACATAACTCTTTCTCTTCAATCCAACCCCAAAAATCAAAGCCAATTAGACCAAACAACCTCAAACATAACAAAATCAAACATACACACAAATACACCAATCATTCAACAACCTCACTTCACAAACTCAAAAGAAAACCAAAGAAACAAGTTGGAAACTAACCAAAAGTGATGAAAACCCTTATATTTCCAACTTGATCACTTGAAACACCTTCAAATCTTGAGTTAGGAAGAACAAAATCTCTCTTTCCTTTTTGCTATGAAGATGGCCAGCTAAGCACAAGAAAGAGGAAGAAGAAAAAGATGATTGAAAGAGCAAAGTCAAACTTTCAACCTCTCTTAGCCACACAACCTCCCTTTTAATATCCACCAAGCAATTATAATAATAAAATAATCATAAATAACATCATCCACTTAATAATTCAATTTCAATTAATCCAAATATAATTTAATATCTCCTTTTGACCAACTAATGAGTTGACTTGTATATGTTGTATATATCTCTATATATACAACATATACACACTTCTCTTCTCTTCTCTTACTAATTAAACATAAATATACTTTATATTATTCAATCCAATTTCAACAATAATCATTCCAAAAATTTTAGGGTATAGTTTGGGATATTACATAGCCAATCTGAATATTCAATCACTTCAAGGAACATTACCTGTATTTGTTTAGTGACATCTTCTTTAACCAATTCAGCCCACTCAGGTCTTAATCGCCTAAGCTTTTGTTTGACAGGTTTCATGTGAGTGTAAGTAGGAATAAGATGTTTGGCTTTGTCTCGATCTATTCCAGGCATATCCTCATAATACCAAGCAAATACTTCTTTATATTTTTTGAATATTTTTTCAAATCTCTCTCTCTCATCAGGAGTAAGGTCGGATGCTATGCTAATATTTTTAGGATTTTTGATTGTTCCCAAATTTAATGATTGTGTATCAACATAATTAATATTAAAGATGCTCATGTAACTTCTATTTGATTATATGCAACCATCAGGAGAAACATCACACAAGTAAGCAAAATCAGACTTTATTGCATTCATTTTAGAAAAGAAAACATCATCATCCTCTTACAAAATAGACAAATTAAAATCAAAATCAAAATCATATGGCAGAATGACTTGAAACTTCTCTTCAGCCAGGGTAGAATTCTCCTACGGAGTCTTCTCAGCTTTCGGGACAGCTTCCTTCTTCTCTTCTGGATTGGACTCTTTATTGGCTGGCAGGATGAGCTGTTTCTTCACTTGCTCCACTAGCTCGGCAACATCTGCAAAAATTTCAAAACCCGGGATCAACTTTCCCATGAACATGATTGGCTCGGGCTTTCCTTGGAGTGGTCCCATGTCTGGAGCTTTGACAAAGATTTTTTCAAGTGGCGGAAAGCTCATCTTCTCATTCTTTTTTGGTTAGACATCTTTGTTGGCTTCTTCATACCCTAACCCTTTCTTGGAAGTTTGAGTTTTGAAATTTGGAAGCTTTGTCAAACCGGCCTTGCCCTTTCCATGACCAACTCGGAGAAGGTAGTTCATGTTCTTCATCATGTTCAAGATCTTATAGTCCACTACTTCATCATCAGAAATTACAGCTATTTGGAAGCCACTGAGAGGCCTCTCAATCATTAGCACATTAACAATCTCATTATATTCGGCCTCGATGACCACTGTCTCATCTCTGTTAGGGAACTTGATCTTTTGATGAACGGTGGAAGGAACTCCACCAAGAGGATGAAACCATGGTCCTCCCAAGAGTAAGGCAAAGGTAACAGGTATGTCCAAAATAACAAATTCAACAATAGATTCAATTGCACCAACCTTGACAGCAGCTTTGAAAGTTCCTTCGGCATGTCTCTTAGTGTTGTCATAAGCCTGAAAGGTTACCTCACTCGGGTTTAGATCCCTTATTGACATGGCTAGTTTTGGCAATATTTTAAGTGGGTAAACATTTATGGCGGATCCATCATCAACCATTACACATGGTGTCCTTTTCCCTTTGATTTCTATTTTGATAAAGAGAGGGCGGATGTGATCTCTCCCCTCTTCCGGTAAATCTGCATCTGAGAAAGAAATTGCTCCCATATTAACTTCGCTCTGCTATTGAATATCTTCACATTTCATTACTCCCTCAATTTTTATGAAGTTGATCAGCTCCTCCGGTGTTAGAAGTAGCCAATAAATCCCAAATGCTAACACTTGCTTGGGTTCTTTTAAATAGCTTGAGGACGGTATCATCTTCCTCTTCTTTATTTCCTACTTCAACTTCCTTTCCTTTATTAACTTCTGCCTCCTTAGGTGGTGGCCTTGTATAAGGCTTACCAGATCTAGTGTTCATTACTTCATCTTCCTTGAGTTCAGACCAGATCCATTCTTCCTTCTTGGGTGCAAGATCATCATCACTATCGCTTGAATCCCAAAACCTATTCACAACACAAATTGCTACTTTTGTACCCACCATAGCTTGTTTAATCTCACCACATCTTGGAAAGAAGACATGACAAAACTTTCCTACAAAGCTCCTCCAATCATGAAGGTTGCAGGTGGTGGTACTCTATTGAACCTTGGTAATGGATTGTCTTTAGTGTTTGGTTTGTTGGGCTCGGGCAGCTTTCCACTATCAATAAAATTTTGGATCTCATGCCTCAACCTCACACATCTATCTGTGTCGTGCCCTTGCATTTGATGAAATTGACCAAATGTTTTAGTGTCAAAATTAGGTGGGAGAGGGTTAGGCAAAGGACGAGGATTTAAGGGTTGTAACAATCCCTTCCTTTGAAGCTTATTGAGAACCTAAGACAGTAGTTTCCCCAATTCTAAAAATTGTCATCTTGTTCCTTGGCTAGTAGGATTAACACTAACTACCTTTTGCATGCCTTGATTACTAGACTGATAGTTTCCCTTCTCGTTCCTTCTTGTTGAAAAACAGTTCTTTTCTCTTTCCCATTCTTCAATTTGCAGACCATCTTGGAGGAGATCTTCGAAATCACGGATGAGTGTATGAGACATCCTTTCACGAAGACTAGGCAACACCCCTCTCACAGTCATCCTTATTTGATCAGTTTCATCGGGCCTCTTCTTGAGCAAAGCAGCCTTATTTCTCCATCTTTTCACATAGTCCATAAAATTTTCATTTGGCCTTTTTCTAATGGACTCAACTTCCATTAAGGTAACTTCCAACTCAACATTGTACCCATATTACTAAATGAAAGCCTTATATAACATGTTCCAATCTTTTTGAGTACTTTCCTCTAAGGTGTTAAACCAATTCTGGACAATAGTGTCCAATGAGAGCATAAAATACCTTAGAGTTTGAGCTTTAGTAGCTCTGGCAGACTGCATAGCAGTGATGTACTGCTTCACATGGAAATGAGGATTTCCAGTACCATTGTACCTAGTGAAGGAAGGCATCTTGAACATATAAGGGACCTCCTCATCTTGTTCAAATAGTTTGTCAATCGCAGACATCTCTTCAGTTTTCAGTTTCTTCTCAAATTTCTTTTCTAGGTCAGCAATCATCTTCAAAACATTAGAATTTTTAGTCTTTTCAAAAGTTGTCTTCTGAACAACCTTGAGCTCCTTTTTGTCTTGAGGATCTTGAAAGTATTGAGCCCAGTTGTAATCATCATCAATGATCACCTTATCATCATCAAAAGCTACTTCACCAACTTTAGCCTTCCCTTTGTCCTTTGGCTTCTTGGAGCTAGCAGACGCTTCGGCATTATTTCCTAAAATTGCAGCCAATTGGTTCTTCATGGTCTTAGCTAGGGCCTCTTTTATTTCTTCCATCTTGGCATTGAGGGCATCGTCCACCATTCTTTGAATTTGTTCAGGCTTCATTACTTTTGGTGAGCAAGTGATTGAGTTGTTGCTAGATTCTTCATCTCTGGCGTCGGTAAGATTGTCGTAAGCTTTTGAACTATCGTAATCCAGGGCTGTGAGCCAGAGAGGATCAATGATATGAGATGAAAATGTATGCATGTATGCACAAACAATCAACAAACAAAGATAAATAGGACGTTCCTTCCAACTTTATAACTTCCACACACAGATGGCGAGTCTCTTTTCCTAGGTTATATAGTTAACAAAACACCAACATGGGGTATCTTATTTTTCGAATAATTTTCTCGGACGTTTCAACCAATAGTTATATTTTCAAAAATGGAAATCAGTTCATGATAATTCCCATTAATTAGGTTTTAATCCATTCAACCAATCAAAGTAGCTTTTATGCTATATTGGATTAAAATTAAATTAAGAGTTTTATTATAAACAGATTTCTCACTTGAAAAAGTAACTAATGATTCATGCCAAAAATAAGCCCATGGTTAATTATTTTTAGTATAAACTAGGCTCACAATTGATTTTTGGTATTTCGTAATTGACCTAAATAATTTGCAAGCTCTTTGTAAGAAAATGTTGGATGAAAATAACTTTGTTTCTAGTCCATCGTAAAAAGATTTTAGAAAAAAAATGGATTTTACTCTTTGTATTTGGATCATGAGAAAAGTATTTTTGATTTGTTTTTAGAAAAGTTTTATGTCCAAAGACCACCTTGAAAAGTTTTGAAAATAGTTTTGGTCTTTTGGACTTTAAAGAAAAATTTATTTTGAGCTTACAATGTACTTAGGTCATATTAGAAAAAGAAGAAACCAAATAAGCCATGATTTAAACCAAGATAAATTAACCATAGTCAAACAACAAGCATTTGGGGTAAAACCAAAGAAAAGTAACTAGGTTAATTACATGAGCTTTAGTCTTTAGGTTAAAAGGCTTAGGTTACCACAACAAGTATATACCAAATGGTATAAGACTATGAGTTTTTATGCCATGCTCGATCTCCATACATTGAGTGAAAGTATGGTATCCCTTACATAACATAATACGGGTAACACGGGCGTCCTAACTCACGAACACGATGCAATCTAATATGATGCAGTGGATAATATCATGATAAGAAAGAATAGAATAATATAAAGACCAATAGAATCAACTTCTCTTATCCCCAGTGGAGTCGCCACTGTGAGCGGGGATTTTCGCCCCCACTCCCGGTGGAATGGTTCTTGCGGCTTCGGCACTGTTTAGGCTCGGGGCCTTAGAGAATAAGGACCTAAGCCTAGAGAAAATGGTGTCACCACCCGTATGGGTTGGAAAAAGAAAGGGGTGGATGACTCGATTCCTAAGGAATCCCCAACCCCCTAATGGGTTCAGAAAGTTGGGTACATGTGGGGAAGGTGAGAAATGGCCCAGCAGCACCACAACGCCCGGTTCATTGGAATCGGCCTCCTTTGCAGGTCATAATATTATAAAATTCTTAAATATGACAATATTATCTATATTACATGCAACAACTAAAATAAAGAATCATTATAATAAAATCAAAGCAATGTCCAAACAAAGCAAATAAATGGACACCCATCCGAAGATGGAAATATGTCCATACATCATCCATGTCTAAACTAAATAGGACACCTACTGAAAGGTGGAAACATGTCCTTTACATTGGTCCAAAATATAAAAGCTATTTAAACTACATAATACTTAACTAATGAGGTACCCACTAGGTGGAAACATACCTCGTACAATTTTAATACTAAAATAAACAAATAATAATCATAATAATAAAGAAAATGTCCATCCATGATAAATTGAATAAATCAAGCATTGCAATTAAATAAATCAACCATCAAAACATATAATAAACTACTTAATTAGATCTAAAATTAAATAAAACAAAATACAAATTTAGGTTTATGTCACAATTTAGGGTTTTGGGATTTTAGAATTATTATTATTATTATTTAGGCTACTGTAAAGATTTTGGAAAATTGGAATGGATTAGGGTTTTATAAATTTAAGAAAGTAGTAAGGTTTTTTGGTTAATCAAATTAGGGTTTAGGGAAATATCATGAAATTAGGGTTTTTGAATCTTAAGACATTAGGGTTTATAATTCATTATTACTGGATTGTGATTTTAGGTTTACTGGATTATGGCTTTAGGGTTTAGATTTACAATATTGGGTTTTAAATTCATTGGATTAGGGTTTAGGGTGTTGATGAATTTGTCATAAAGTTTTGATGCTTTCAGAATTTAGGGTTTAGGGAAACTAGAGTTTAATGTATTGGGTTTTGAGAAAATTAGAGTTTTTGATATTTTGGAAAACATATTCGATCTTAGGATTTAAGAAAATAGTTTAGAATTTTATAAAAATAATTATGATTAAAGTTTTTTAGGAACTGTAAATAAGATTAGGGTTTGGAGATTTAAGAAGACATTTGGAAATTTTGGTCAAAAAGTTAGAGTTTAGATGAAAATAGTTCAGGGAAAATAATTTATGGTTTTTAAAGTTTTTTAAAATGGGAGAGAAACAATTTAGGGTTTTAAAGTTTCTAGAAATAAAAGAACAGTTTTAAGGTTTTGATGTTTTGATCAATTTCTAAGGCTACTGGATGAATGTATGATTTAATGTAAAACATATTACTAAGTTTAATAATTCAGATTACTGACTTAATATCAAAAACAAACTATAGAAACATTGTCAATAACATCAAATTAAAGATTTATAATCAAACCTCCGTTCATTGGTTCCTCCACAATTTGCTTCTGGATGAACAATGACAAAGGCAGTGGGTAGATAATTGCTAATGTCTCTTGCTCCTTAGGGTTTCTGTCCTCTTTTCCTCCCAAGTCAGAAGTCCCAAGTTTAGCTAAGTAAAAACAAATTTTTGATCCCCTAATTCTGTGTTTTAATGTGGTATTTATAGGAAAAATCATAAACCAACTTCTAATTGTCTAAGGAAACTAAAACTAATTAGGAAAAGAAACCAAAACCAAATAGAATTTGGTTTCGAAAAAAATTACGCTGGCAAAAAAGCTGCTGCGGGCTGGAAACTGCGAGCGCTGGCTGGGAACTGCTGTGGGCTAGCGCCAATTCATCGCAGGAATTTCCTGCGACGAATTGGCTCAAGGCCATTTCACCGTAGGATTTTCTTGTGGCCAATTTGCCCACAGGCGCATTCGCGGCACTGCCAATTTTGTTAAAACCTTATTTTACTCGATTTTAAAGTTTATTTCCTAAATAATTTTATTTCCTTAACCAATTAGTATTAGTTTTTTATTTTTTTCTTATAAATACCACATTAAAAGAATTACATAACGGGTTTGGACCTTGGGGGACTTTTTTTGGAGACGGATTATTCAAGTGATTTTTCGACAGAAGCTAGGGACTCAAAAACCATAGCAATTTCAGCAAGAAGACTAAGGTAGCAAGCAAGGAAAAAATGATTATCTTGGTGTTAGCTCATCCGAAATTTTTATTCAACAATTTTGGTGGAGCCTTCAAACATAGGTATTTATATCTAATTTTATTTATCAAATATCATCTTCATTTATTACTCATTAATCAATTAAGATTGATAAATTATAACTTTAAAAACTCATGTAATAAATAATTATGAACATCAACAAACAAAGTTTTTTATTTCTTTTAAAGACACAGTAGCCATCACTTAGATTTTCTAAAAGAAAAATATTATTTTCTAAAAGACACAGTAGGTATTATTTTTATTTATTACAAAACTTTTCAACTCTACTTTCATAAAAAATCAAAACCATAAGTCACTTAAAATTGTAAAACCCTAATTAAATCAATTTTCCAAAATCTTCACGGTAGCCTCTTCTTTCAAAGATAAATATGATAGTGTTAGTTTTCTTAGAAATCCAAACCTTATTTCAATTCAAACGTTAATCTATTTTAAAACCCTAATCAATTTTCCAAAATCATCATAGTAGCTATTTCTTTTTAAATATTAAAGTTTTAATCTTATTTCTATAAGTTTATACCTTATTTACTTAAATCCTAAATTCAAATTTTAATCATGCAGTAGCATAATTCCTCTAAAAAAAATAAACCTAACAATAATATTATTTCTTTAAGATTCCAAAACCCTAGCTTTCAGATATAAATTCCAAAACCCTAAATGTTATTTAAAAAACCCTAAGTTGATAAATAAACCTAAATTTGCATCTTTATTTGTTTCATTATTAAGAAAGTATTTATTATATATTTTGATTAATGATTTATTTATATTTTCAAATTTTATCTTCAATGAATGATTTAATTATGATGAATGGTTGGTTGGTTATTTTTATTAATTTGCTTTGACTCCAAAATATTGTAAGAGGTGCGTTTCCATATTTTGGGTACCTCATGTATTAAGCATCATGTAATTTAATTTATGTTCTAGTTTTGGGATTAATGTAAAGGACACTGTAGACCCTTAATTTTTTATCTAGTCCAATATTTTTTTAAAAAAATAGCCCAAAATATTTTTTGTTGTATTTTAATTAAATAATATATTTTTTAATATTCATTACTTATAATATTTATTTTTAATAAAAATAAAAAGGTAACAGTAAAAAATAATAAAAATAAATAAATAAAAATCGGCGACAGATGAATCAGCGACGAAAAATTTTCATCGGCGAAGACGAATTGGCTGGCCCGCGCCCGTAGCAATTTTACCTTCAGCGCACTTTTGCATGCCGGTCCCACACGCGGTTTTGCCAAAATTCTATTCTACTTGGTTTCTAATTTTATTTCCTAAAAGGTTTTTATTTTGTTAGCCAATTTGGATTAGGTTTATGATTTTTTTAAAATACCACATTAAAGACACGGGATTGAGGAGCTAAAAGTTTTTACTTGACCATTGACTTTTGGATTTTTTTGGCCAATCTCAACCTTGAAAGATCAAGAGGCAACAAAAAACAAAGGCAATCTACAGTGTCTTTATTATTGTTCAACCAGAATTCAAAGATTGTGGTGGAGCCAACAACGGAGGTTTGAATCTCTATTTTCTTTGTTTATGTTTACAGTAGCTTCATCAAATTGGATTAATTGTTTCATCATATAATTTGATCAATTATTCTATTTACCATCCAAACTTTATTTGAAACCCTAAAAATATTTCTTCAAAAACCCTAATGCCTTAATACTCGTAAAGCATATTTTTAAAATCTATAACCCTAAATTACATTCTTCTAAAAACCACAATAAGCTGTTTTCTTAAAACCCTAACCAAATCTATTTTTCTAAAATCACAGTAGCTTATTTTTTCAAATGCCTAATCTGAAAACCAATTTTCATGATTTTCAATCTTACTTATTTAAACCCTAAATTTTCAATATTATTTTCATATAACTTCTGAAACCCTAAATCCAAAACAACCATTCTTTATATTCAAACCCTAATTTATTTCAAATCTAACCTTTATATTCAAACATCCAGTAGACATGCTATTTCTTTAAAATGTTTCTCAACTAATTAAACTAGTATATGGAAAACACTAATTGTTAAACATAAAAACCAAGAAACCCTAATTGATGCATGAATCCTAAAGTTATATACTTATTGTTTTATTTGAATTGGATGAATGTTTATTATATAGTTTGATTAATGATTTATTTATATATTCAATTTGTCTTCAATGAATGATTTATTTATGATGAATGGATGTTTACTTTTATTGATTTGTTTTGATTTCAAAACATTGTAAGAGGTTTGTTTTCATATTTTGGGTACCTCATTAGTTAAATTTTATTTAATTTATTTTATCTTAAAGTTTTTGGACCAATGTGAATGATACGTTTCCACCTTTCGGTGGGTGTCCTACTTAGTTTTAGACATGGATGATGTAAGGACATGTTTCCATCCTCGGATGGGTGTCCATTTATTTGTTTTGTTTGGACATTGCTTTGATTTTAAAATAATGATGCTTTTATTTTAATTGTTGCATGTAATATGGATAATATTATTATACTTAAGAATTTTACAATTTTAAGACCTGCAAAGGAGGCCACTTCGAATGAACCAGGCGTTGTGGGGGTGTTGGGCTGTTTCACACCTTCTCCACACGTACCCAACTTTTCGATCCCATTAGGGGGTTGGGGATTCCTTAGAAATCTAGTCATCCACCCCTTTCTTTTTTTTAGCTCGTCTGAGTGGCAACTTCTTTTTTCTCAGGGCTTAGGCTCCCTATTCACTAAGGACCCGAGCCTAAATAGTGCCGAAGTCACAAGAACCATTCCACAGAGAGTGGGGACAAAAATCCGCTCACAGTGGGGACTCCACTGGGGATAAGAGAAGTTAATTCTGTTGGTCTTTATATTATTTTATTCTTTCTTATCATGATATTATCCATTGCATCATATTAGATTGCATCGTGCCCGTGTTACCCGTGTTGTCTTATGTAAGGGATACCATACTTTTACTCAAGATATGGAGATCGAGCATCGCATAACCACTCATAGCCTTGTACTTTTTGGTATATACTTGCTATGGGAACCTAAACCTTTTACCCAAAGAGTAAAACTCATGAAATTGGCCTAGTTACTTTCCTTGCGTTTTTACCCCAAATGCTTGTTGTTTGACTATGATTAATTTATCTTGGCTTAAATCATGGATTATTTAGTTTATTCTTTTTCTAATATGACCTAAGTACAATGTAAGATGAAAATAAATTTTTCTTTAAAGTCCAAAAGGCCAAAGCTATTTTCAAAACTTTTCAAGATGGTCTTTGGACATAAAACTTTTCTAAAAAAAAAGTCAAAAATTCTTTTCTCATGACCAAAATACAAAGCCCATAATCCATTTTTTCTGAAACCTTTTTACAATGGGCTTAGAAACAAAATTATTTTCATAACCTTTTCAAAGAGCTTACAAATTATTTAGGTCAAAAATCAATTGTGAGCCAAGTTTATACTAAGAGTTACTAATCATGGGCTTGTTTTTGGTATGAATCATTAGTTACTTTTTCAAGTGAGAAATCTATTTATAAAACCTCTTAATTTAGTTTTAATCCAATATAGCATAAAAGCTATTATAGTTGGTTGAATTGATTAAAACCTAATTAATGGGAATTATCATGAACTGATTTCCATTTTTGAAAATATAACTATTGGTTGAATCATCCGAGGGAATTATTCTAAAACAAGATGGTATTTTGTTGACCATATACTTAGGAAAAGAGACTCGCCATTTGTGTGTGGAAGTTACAAGGTTGGAAGGAACGTCCTAATTATCTTTGTTTGTTGTTTATGCATACATGCATACATACATTTGCATCTCATATCATTGATCCTTTTTGACACACAGACCTAGAATATGGCAATTTAAGAGCATACAACGACACCACCTATAACATAGATTTTGATACTTCATTGGAAGGATGGATGCAAACTAGCTAAAGAATATAATCGTGAAGCGAGGATGGCCGAGCTATGAGATCAATTGGTTGAAATTATGAGGACCCAGTTATTTCAAATTTTTTTATATCATCAACAATGCTATCGAGGCATCTCCCATTGACTTAAAGAAGAAGGAAAAGCCAACATTAAGAAGGAACATGTCCACTAATAGAGATCGAATGAAAAATAAGGGATCAATCCCAATTCTACAAGACCAGCCGAACCATGTGCTATCTAAGTGGAGCAATAAGGGCGGTCATCACCCTAGTGGGCAAAGTCAAAGGGAAAGAGGAGGTGATGAGAAAAATGCAACAACTGAACCAACAAAGAAGCGTAAATTTTCATACTTAAGGGAGCCTTTGTCAAAGATGTTAAAAAATCTAATAAAAATGGATTTGCTACAACCATTTGCACCTCGGCCTCTACATAAGCCTCTACCACCAAATTTTGATGCCAAGGTCTTCTGTCAATTCCATCAAATGCAAGGGGATGAGAAAGATAAATGTGTTTGATTAAGGCTCTGTGAGCGGGGATTTTCGCCCCCACTCCCGGTGGAATAGTTCTTGCGACTTCGGCACTGTTTAGGCTCGGGGCCTTAGAGAACATGGACCGAAGTCTGGAGAAAATGGAGTCGCCACCCGAACAGGCCGGGGAAAAGAAAGGGGTGGATGACTCAATTCCTAAGGAATCCCCAACCCCCTAATGGGTTCGGAAAGTTGGGTACGTGTGGGGAAGGTGAGAAATGGCCCAGCACCCCCACAACACCCGGTTCATTGGAACCGGCCTCCTTTACAGGTCTTAATATTATAAATTCTTAAATATAACAATATTATCCATACTACACACAATAAAAAGAAAGCATCATTATATTAAAATCAAAGCAATGTCCAAACAAAACAAAACAAAATAAATGGACACCCATCCAAGGATGGAAACATGTCCTTACATCACATGCCTAAATAGGACACCCACCAAAAGGTAGAAACATGCCCTTTACATAGGTTCTAAAATAGAAAAGCAAATTAAATTACATGATGTTTAACTAATGTGGTAGCCACCAAGTGGAAACATACCTCTTACAATTTTTGGAAATCTAAATTAATTGATAAAAATAAATAATCATTCATCATAAATAAATCATTCATCAAAAGTATTTAAATAAAATATAAAAGAAACATCCATCCATGATAAATTAAATAAATTAAGTATTGAATTCAAATAAATTAAAGCATAAGAAATAAATCAAAGCATAATCAAGTATGGAATTGAATAAAGCAAATAAAAGTTCAAGTATAGCTACTATTTCCATTTAAGGTTTTTTATTTCATGTGTTAAGGTTTTGGAAATTTCTAAAATTAAACTACTGTGACTTTTTATGGAATTAAAATAAATTAGGGTTTTATGTTTTAAAAGATTGATAAGACTCTTTGATTAAACAAATTAAGGTTTGAATGATGAAATCATGAAACTAGGGTTTTAAATACCTTAAAATACTTTAATTTGTGATTTTTGGTTATTGAATTTTAAGCTACTGTGCAATTTTTGGGTTTTCATATTTTTATGTTTTTTAATGTTTTAAAAGGATTAGGGTTCATAAAAATTAGGGTTTAAGGTTTTAAAAGGATTAGGGTTCATTATTTTAGGTTTAAAAGTTAAATTTTGGATTTTAGGGTTTTGAAATTTGGGTTCTCGGGTAAAAGATAATTTTTAGAGTTTTAGAAATCAAATTGATATTCTATGAAGTTTTGTGAATTTAAACAAATGGATTGAAGTTTTTATAAGTAGAAAAGATGTTTTTTAAGGTTTTTTTTGAATGAAATAGAACCTATTTTAAAAAATTTGAAAGAAACAGAATATGATTTTGGTTTTGTAGAAAAATATGTTCAATTAAAGTTTTAAGATTTTTAAGAAGAAAAAATAACACTTTTAAGTCTTTTTAGAAAAGAAGGTCACGTTTTAGTGTTTTAACTTTGGAAGAATTAAATTAAAGTTCTAAAGTTTTTGATTTAAAGAAACCCTAATTCCGTAATTTAGCTACTGTGTAACATAAATCAATTAAGGAAAATCACTTACCTTCTTTTGTTGATTCTTCCAAAAATAATTCTTCTTGGATGAACTAGCTTCAAAGACAAGCCTTTGTTGCCTTTGAATTCCTTAATTCGTGCTGCTACTCCCTTAAAAATCAGTTGAATTGAATCATTGCTTTTCCTTCCTTGATTTGGTTTCCAATCCCAAGCTCACTGTGAAATTTTCCTCTCCCAATTTGGTTCTATTGGTCCTTATTTATAATGGTTTTTAGGTTGTTTATTCCTAATTACACATGAAAATTAATATTAATAAAAAAAATTAAAACCTAATTGGATTAGGTTTCTAAAAATTTGCGTCAAAAAATTTTGCGCTGGCAAAAACTGCGGCAGTCGGGCCCGTGGCTGGGCTTGTGGGCGTGCCAGCCCGTAGGAATTTTCTGCGGGCGGCTATTTTGCCCGCAGGAATTTCCTGTGGGTGAAGGTTTTGCAATTCCTGCGGGCAAAATAGCTCACCCACATGAAATTCTTGCGGGCGTAGGTTTTTCCCGTAGGATTTTCCTGCGGGACAAAACTTCCTCAGGCCCGCGGGACTATTTTTTGCTGCCGATCTTTTCCGACTCTGATTTTTATTTTTATTTTTATTTTTATTTTTTATTAATAAAAATTAGATAATGAAGCAAAAACTATTTAATTAAAATTATTTTGGACCAATTAGACAACAAAAATCATTTTGGACTAAATAAAGCAAATTGGATCGGATTGGGTCAAAAATTAAGGGTCTACAGTTTGCCCCCTGTAACACCCCTATATCCCGTATACGTACCAAGCATGCTTAAACGATCATAATATACGTATACTGAATATAGAAAATGCCACTGTTTTAAACTAATACACAACAAATATCTTTGTAAATAAGTGAAACCAATTTCAAACATTTTAAAAGAAATCCAAAAGACACCATATATAAAAACATTTATTAATTCACAGCGGAAGTTATTACAAATATGTTATAAATCAAAGATTACAAAACATAGAATATATATACATGATTGGCAGCTCTTCTCTGATCTTTAAGTCCCAAAAGAAAATCCTCAATGTCTAGTCTCACTTGGTCTCGAGGAGCTCTCAGGTTCAACTCTGTCACCTGCGCGATCAAACACTATCGCACTAAGCCAATGGCTTAGTAGTACAAAGTATACTAACATGATGCTTTAATATGATATAATGTCACAATTAATCTCATACATCATTTAAAAGAATATCACATTTCCACATCATACTTTGTTCAATGTCATAACAACATTCATATTACATCTTCATAGTTCCATTAATTTTACCATTCAAGAATCACATTAAATACAAAGACAAGCATGGGCCCAAAACACACTAATATGCCATTCAATTTTCAGAGTTAATGCTTTGGTTTTGTTATCACATTTATCATTATCATAAACCCAACTAGGCTTCAAGGATTAGGTTCAACCAAGCTTCAAGGGGAACAAAGCATGCTAAGTATCAACCCAACTTGGCTTCAAGAACCAACCCAACCTAGCTTAAAGGGTTGTAACATCTCAATTAGGCTTCAAGGATCAAATCCAACCTAACTTCAAGAGATTGTTACCATTAGGCATGCCACCAACAACAAAACTCTGAAAATGAATAACACATTAGACACACAATTCATTTATTATTTCATTCTCAATTCTCATCATCAATTAGGCAAACATGCCTTATGTCTTTCAATTGAATCATCATAGCCAATCACAATGGCTTTATATCTCAATTCATATTACACATATAGCATCATTGATATAACATTTCAAAGTACATTATTCATATAACACATTACCATTCACAAGATGCACAATGCATAAAATATAACATTGTTCATATAGTATCATATGCATTATCAAAGGTATGTTCAATCTCAACAAAACAAGAAGAGCAAAGGACAATCACAGTAGCCAACACACTCAAGGGACACGGCCAAGCTTGTAGCCGTGTCTCTCAACACAAATCAAGCAGAGGCAGACACGGGCAAGGGACACGGCCGAGACAGTGGCCGTGTCTCTCCAAAAATCATCCAACACGGCCAAATTTCCTTAGACTTGGCCGTGTGTCTCAAAAATTCTATAGTTTGGCCATGTCTCTTCCTTAGTTTGGCCGTGTCTCTCAAGAATAAAAACCCTAAACATGGCCAAATCTCTTTTGATTGAATTAAAACACATTAAACACAACATAACCTTATTCAAATGGGTATAATCAATATCATTAACACTTATTTTACATATACATCACAATATTCACATTAACAATACATCAATAATACATTTAATCACTTACCACTTCAAAACCCTAAAACTAACATCATTCTTATTCTTTCAATATCAACATCCACTTAACTTACCATCTTCAAACCAAAACCAACACCAATTTAACTTTATAACTTACAATCAATTTCAACACTTATAAACACATCTCAAACACACCTAATCATAATATGAACAAATCACAACTCACTTCAAACATAACAAAAGAAAACAAGAGAGTACTTACTTAAAATTGAGGCAATTTCACAAATCTCCAACTTAATCCTTTGATTCTCCCTTCAATTTGATTTTAGAAATCAACAAAAATCACTCTTGTTCTTTGGCTTTGGAGGGCCGGCCACCACAAGAGAAAGAGAAGAAGAAGAAAAGAAAATGAAGACAAGTCAACTTCTCTTCTTCTTTAAATCTCCACCAAGCAATTCTAACAAAGCAAAATTACTTAAATGCCCTTTTCTATTTGTTCTCACTTCCTTTAAAACTCTTGCCCTCTTTAGTAATTTCACTCATCCCAAATTAAAATATCTTCTTCCCTTGACTCTCCATTTGACCAACATATATGTTGTATATAACATATATATTAACATATATACAACATATACATTCCATTAACACAATCATTTCCTTTGCAAAAACATATATACATTTAATTCAAATCAAACAACAATTGTATTAAAACTTCTAGTGCATACATTGGGATATTACACCCCCAACTTGAATGATCTGAAATCTTAGTGAAAGAGAGTGAAAAGCAATAAGACTTAATTTTTGATATGGCGACTTTGTTTCGGGTTCTGGACCCGAGGATGATTCTAGGTTCTGGAACTAAGAAAAATTTGGGTTCTGGACCCAGTTCGAGTTCTGGACTCAAAGATGACTCTAGTTTCAAGACCTAAGTAAAATTTGGGTTCTGGACCCGGTTCGAGTTCTGGACTCAAGGATGATGCTAGGTTCTAGACCTAAGGGAAATTTGGGTTCTATACCCGAGCTAAGTTCTGGACTTAGAAAAGATTCTAGGCTCTGGACCTAAGGGTAATTTGGGTTCTAGACTCGAGCTAAGTTCTGGACTTAGAAAAGATTCTAGGTTCTGGACCTAAGGAAAATTTGGGTTCTGGACCCGAGCTAAGTTCTAGACTTAGAAAAGATTCTAGGTTCTGGACCCAAGCTAAGTTCTGGACTTAAAAAGATTCTAGGTTCTGGACCTAAGGGTAATTTGGGTTCTGGACCCGAGCTAAATTCTGGATTTAGAAAATTTTAGGTTCTGGACATAAGGAAAATTTGGGTTCTGGACCCGAGCTAAAAAGTTTAGCTAATTTTTAGGCATATGTCTTCCTATTGCCCCTCTGGGTGTAAAAATATTTGTATACTCGCAATATTTTGAATGATTAAAGTGAATAATTGAATTTTCTGTTTATTTACTGTGTAGTTACTGTTCATGTACTATTCACTATTCATAAATAGTAAATTTACTATTTGCAAATAGTATTAAATAGTATTTACTATTGGAAAAAGTGATTTTATTATTCACCAATAGTATTCATGAATAGTAATACTAGTGATATTTACTATTCATCAATAGTAATACTATTTATGAATAGTAACATTCACTATTCATGCACAGTTTTGAGTTTGTTTTCATCTGGTTGTCGTTCCTCTATAAAAGGCCATCAATTCTCCATAAAATTTCAAATTTTCAATTTCAATTTTGTAATCCTTTCAAATTTCTTTTCAATTTCAGCACATATTTTTCCAAAACAATGTATGCTTCGAGGTCGCGGACTCATTCTAATGCCGAATTATTGGAGTTTATTCGGCATCATGAAGACGGAAATCTAGATGTACTTGCCAAGATGCCGCTTCATTGCAGTTCCAATCAAAAGAGCGAGGTAATGATTTTTTTTACTTATTATTATTACTTATTATTATTATGAAAAATAAATTAATTTAAATAGATTGAATAACGCGTACTTACCTGGTATTAGCTTACCTGGGTCTGTGTTAGCATGATCGTTGTGTCGTTCGGGCCGGAGGGTGTATTTACAAAGCTCGACAATGGTATGATGTAGTGCCTTCTCGGGTAAGGCGGATTATCCGAGATTGCGGCTTTGAGCAGTTTGTCTTACAATTGCCGTTCGAAGAATATCAAATAGACCGAAGCGTGGTCTTAGCGAATTATTGCTAGCCCAGTGTCTAGCGGCTGGTTTCTCTGGGAGAGAGTTTACAAATGGTTTCTCGGCCCAGAGCAGCGGAGGTTCCCGATGCAAATCCCAGAATACACTTTAAATATTATGTCGATGCCGGAGGATGCTTGGTGGTCGGCCTGATATGGTTTTAATGCTGAGTTATTTCTCGATTTACCGGGTCCATTTTATGCTCATTTTATTCAAATGAGACTCTTGCACTTTAATGTATCTCCTATTGGTGTGCGGGAGATTTCTGATGGAAATGAGTGTAGAGATGAGGAGGAACATCATGGAGATGCAGGAGAGTCTGTTCCTTATCTAGGGACCAATACTTCTCAGGTAAAACTTTTACCACTTTTCTATTGCAACTGCTTTTCTTTCTTTGATTCTTTAATGATTGTTGCAGTTTATTGGCTCGTTTGATCATGAGGCTGTACCTTCTTTTACTTCCCCTTCGTTTGCTTATTCTAGCCTGCCAGATATGCCATCTCATCCACAGGGTTTTGATATGAATTACCTGGTAAGTTCCTTATTTCATAATAGTTTATGCTATATGTATGGATGATTATGTATGCTCTTACCTTTTCCTTCTTGGCTCACAGTGGATGCTCAAAGAACAAAACAAGAAGCTTCAAGAAGAGTTAGCTGCAAGTTGTCAGCAGGCTTCTCATTTTGAAAATTTATATCATCAATCCAAACAAAATTTTCGTGACTTCCAATTTCAAGGAATGAGGGATCCCGGTGCTTCTTCATCGAGACGCCCCCAGGCTGATGACCATGAAATCCTTTCGTCTGCTTCTGATGCGGACAATGACAAATCAGAACTCCAAGGCAATAGGGATTTTAGTGCTTCTGCTTCGGATGATCCCGGGATGAGTAATTTGCCCCTTACTCCAACAGGCGATGACTTTTTCAAGTCTTTATTTTGTGACCTACCACCACCCTCTTAGTGACATGTAAACATTATAGCAATTATACAATAATGAAAAATATGCTCTCTTTTTCTCTTCTCTCCTCTTTTTTTTTTCTCGCTACTGCCATTTTTTTTAGCTACCGCCAAAATTATTTTTTATTATTTTTTATTAATTTTTTTATATATAATACATCATAATTAATATCCACTTCTTTTGTTAAACCAAATCCAAAATGGAAAAAGAAATTGTGACCACTTCCTTTCCTTATGCCATATGGTCTTATCCTTTTCCGTCATCTTTTCCATTTCACTTTTGGAAAAGGTTTATTTTCTTCTATATAAATCACCTTGCATGCCATATTTCAATTCATAAGCCAAGAATCTCTCTTTCAAAGTGAATACTCTCTCTTTAGCAATTTTGGTTCCCCTTTATTCATCAACCATGACCGAGCACCATTTAAAGAAAATAAAAATTCTATTTAAGAATATGGATGCCAACCATTGGAAGCAAATTTCATGGTCAAAGCTTGATGTTTTAAAATGCTTTCAAAATGTCAAATTGGACCACTCTTTCTTACATGCCATGGCTTCCCTGTGGGATACGGATTCTAGGGTATTTAGAATTAATGGCTTTGAAATGTGTCCCTTGATTGAAGAATTTGAGGCCATCCTTGGACATCCCAATAATCAACGAATGGCATTACCCACATTGATTTCCAAAACTCAACAGAAGATGCAGATGTTATTTCAAATTCTGAAACCCGAGATTCTTCGGTTGATGAGAGGTGAAAAAATTCTACTTGCTCCTTTGATTGACTTTTGTCTTTCTCATTTGGCTCCTACTAAGGCCTGGGGACGCATGCTTTGTCTTTGCCTACTCAGCCAATTCTTACTTGTTTCTTCTGACGGCGATATTGACCCACGAGTATTGGATATCATTGATCAAATGGAAGGAGGCTTGTCGCCGGTACTTGTGATTTTAGCTGAGACCTTAGTTGGATTAGACCAATTTAAATCAGGATTGTCAAAGAGACTGACTGGGAGCCCATTGCTGCTTCAGGTAATTACCTAAACTGCCCTTCCGGGTTTTCAATTTAGGTTTTTTTTTATCGCTCTAACTTTTGCCTAGTCCGCCCATGCGGGTTTTCGGAATTAGCGAGCTGTCCTAATTTTTGCCTAAGCTGCCCTTACGGGTTTTCAACTTAGCGGACCTCTTTTTTTTTTTTAATCCTTTCTTCATAGATTTGGCTTCAGGAGCATCTTTGTTTGCTTGATACTCTCTCCATGGATTTTTCTAGATATCTGCCATGTCATCATTCTGCTAGGAAGCTGCTCCATCCTGCTTCTTCATATGCTGACTGGGTTGACTGGATCCACTCACGCTCCGAAGTCAATATCTGTTGGTTAGTACCTTGGTAGAAGATTTCTCATATTACCATGCGGACATACTTGATGTACGTTCCTCTTGCTGCACTTCGTCAAGGTACATGCTATGATCCTCACCGACTTGGGCGTCAGTATGGAGCTGAGCCTCATGATTCTGACTTTGTTCCTGACCTAGACATGCCTTGCTTGACTGAAGCCTACTTGGACCGGCTAAGGCAAAGCTGGCCTGCACGTTACACTTATCGACTGCCATAGATTTTACATTTGCCAATTTAGAAAGTGTTTTGTTTAGATGAAAAAAAAAACTAAAGTAATAACAGATGCTTCTTTTCCATTTATAATTTGTCATCACCTTTTGCAATTATGATTACTTATTTCATCCATGTCTGGTCATATACTCATAACAGTGCACAAAGAGCAATTTAATCATTAATTCTGTTTTATTAAATTGGGGAACAACCAAACATAAAGCCTGCATACACACGATTACTGCTGTTGTCAATCAGCCCTTTCGGGTTTTCTAATTGACGATTTTCTCTCATTAGCCCTAATTTTTGCCTAGCCTGCCCTTTCAGGTTTTCGGAACTAGCGGACTGCTCTAACTTTTGCCTAGGCTGCCCTTTTAGGGTTTTCAACCTAGCGAGCTCTTTCTTCTTCATTTTTCATACATAAAACCTCTTCAACCTGTCAATGTTTACTAGCTCACTAAATTCGTTCCCATCCATGTCTGATAACTTCACCGCACCTTTGCTCATGACTTGTTTCATGACATATGGTCCTTCCCAGCTAGGTCTAAACTTCCCTCTTGGATCAGATACATTAGGCTTACATTGCTTCCATACCAAATCCCCAACCCTGAATCTTCTAATTTTTACCCTTCTATTGTAGGCCCGAGCTATCTTCTTTTGATACAGTTAGTGATGACACAGTGCCTTTAGCCTTCTCTCTTCTAATAGAGCTAACTGAGTGTATCTGCTTGCTACCCATTCTATTTCAGGCAGCTCCGCTTCCAAGACTACTCTCAATGACTTGATCTCAATCTCAATTGGCAATACTGCTTCTATCCCATAAACCAAAGAGAACGGTGTCATTCCAGTAGGTGTTCGCACACTCGTCCTATATCCACATAGAGTAAAGGGAAGCATTTCTGACCAGTCCCTGTAAGTCTTGGTCATCTTGGATAGAATTTGCTTAATTGTCTTGGTTGTTGCTTCCACTGCACCATTAGCCTTTGGTCTATAAGGAGAGGATCGGTGATGATGGATTTGGTACTTGGAGAATAAATCCTTAACTGCTCCTTGAAACTGTACCCCATTGTCTGATATCACACTTTGCGGGACCCCATATCTGCAGATGAGATTCTTTTCGATAAACCTAGCCATTTGACTTGCACCCAGCTTGTTAAAGGATTCGGCTTCGACCCATTTCGAAAAATAAACAACTGCTACCATAATAAAATGGTGCCCGTTTAAAGCTGTCGGATGTATCTCTCCTATAATGTCGATACCCCAGGTGGCAAAGGGCCAGGGTGAAGACATTGAATGCAGTTCTTCAGGAGGCATATGATTCAAGTTACCGTACATCTGACATTATTGGCACTTCTTGACAAACTCAATACAGTCTCTCTCCATGGTCAACCAATAGTAACCTTGTCGAATAATCTTCTTAACTAGGGCCAAACCACTCGTGTGCGGACCGCAACTTCCCGCATGTATTTCTGACATGATGCGCTCCACTTCGGGCTTTCTTAAACATCTCAAATGCACCCCATCGGGCCATCTTCGATATAACTCCCCATGGAATGTGGTGTATTGCAATGACCACCTCCTTATGGCTCTTCTCTCTTTCTTTGCTGCCCTCGGCGGGTATTCTCTTTCTTCCAAAAATCGCCTTATAGTATCATACCACGTATCATGGTCTGTATCAAATTCCATGATTGTCTCATATTCATAACAAGGAGTTGATGAACTAGTCAAGACCAGAGGCTTAAGGAATAAGCTAACAGGATTTTCCCATACAGAAGCCAATGTGGCTAGGGCATCAGCCATCTGATTTTCTTCTCTTGACAAGTGTATAAACCTACACTCCTTAAAATTCTTCTTTATCATGGTCAGGTAATGATGGTATGGTTTCAATTTTTCTTCTTTCAACTCCCACCCTCCATTTACTTGGGATACTACTAGCAACGAATCACCATAAACTTCCACCTTATCTACCTTCATAATCATTAGGGTTTCCAAACAAAAAATACAAGCTTCGTACTCCACCATATTATTGGTTGCCCTAAATTTCAACTTTTTGGCTAAAGGGATGAGTTCCCCTTCGGGCGATTCTAGTATAACTCCCAAACCTGCTCCTTTCCTGTTTGCTGCTCCATCAAAATACATTTTCCACCCTTGTACTTCAATTGCTTCTAAATGTTCATCTGGAAATTCCAAGATTACCTCTTCACTTTCTAGTAATGGTTGTTGAGCCAGAAATTCTGCCACCGCTCTACCTTTGATTGTTTTTTTATTAAATACTTGATCTCAAATTCTTCTAATATTATCAACCATCGACCATATTTCCCAATTAAAGAGGGTGTCTCCCTTAAGTATTTCATTGGATCCAACCTGGAAATTGCTTGCACACTATATGATTGAAAGTAATGCGCAACTTCTTAGAAGACCAAACCACCGCTATACATGTCTTTTCAATAATACTATACTTAATTTCATAAGGTAGGAGCCTTCTACTTAAGTAGTAAACGGCATGCTCAATCCACGACTCATCTGCTTGGGCTAGCATGGCTCCTATTGACTCTTCTTTTACTGCTAAGTATAATAATAGAGGTTTGCTGGGTTTTGGTGGTTTCAAAATAGGTGGATTCAACAAATACTCTTTTATTCAATCAAAGCCCTTTTGACATTCTTCGTCCATACGACCGGCTGATTCTTCCTAAGCAACTTGAAGATAGGCTCACAGATTGTTGTAAGTTTTGCTATAAATCTACTAATGTACTATAGTTTACCAATGAATCCCCGAACTTCTCTCTCCATCTTAGGGGCTGGCACATCCCTGATTGATTTGACTTTTCAAGATCTATCTCGATGCCATTCGGGCCAATTACATGTCCCAACAATTTACCTGAGGTAACACTGAATACACACTTCTTCGGGTTTAATCTTAGCTTATACTTCAAAGCTCTATCAAAGAATAATTCTAAATTCTGGAAGTGTTGGTCCCTTGTATCCGACTTAACCATCATATCATCAACATATACTTCAACTTCTTTGTGCATCATGTCATGAAATAATGTGGTGGCCATCCTTTGGTAAGTTGCTCCAGCATTCTTTAAGCCGAAAGGCATCACCCTATAACAAAATATACCCCATGTAGTAGTGAAGGCAGTTTTGGCTTTATCCTCTTGGGCCATTAACACTTGATTGTATCCAGAAAATCCATCCACAAATGAGTGTAGCACGCTAGAGGCTGCACTATCAATGAGTACATCTATATGAGGTAAAGGAAAATCATCCTTAGGGGAAGCCTTGTTTAAATCTATATAGTCCACGCAGACCCTTATCCTCCCATCTTTCTTTGGCACAGGTACTATGTTGGCTAGCCACTCTGGGTATTCTATCAGTTCAAGGAACTTCACTTGTATTTGCTTAGTGACCTCTTCTTTAACCAATTCAGCCCACTCAGGTCTTAGTCGCCTAAGCTTTTGTTTGACAGGTTTAATGTGAGTGTAAGTAGGAATATGATGCTCGACTATGTCTCGATCTATCCCAGGCATATCCTCATAAGACCAAGCAAACACTTCTTCATATTTTTTAAATATTTTTTCAAATCATTCTCTCTCATCGGGAGTAAGGTCGGATGCTATGCTACTGTTTTTAGGATTTTCAATTGTTCCAAATTTTATGATTGTGTGTTAACAGAATTAATATTAAAGATGCTCATGTAACTGCTATTTGAATGTATGTAACCATTAGGAGAAACATCACACAAGTAAGCAAAATCAGACTTTATTGCATTCATTTTGGAAAAGAAAACATCATCATCCTCATACAAAGCAGACAAATTAAAATCAAAATCAAAATCATTGTTCTCAGAATCATAAAGCAGGATGTCTTCAAACTTTTCTTCAACCAGGGCAACAATCTTTTCCAGAGTCTTCTCAGCTTTCAGGGCAGCTTCATTCTTCTCTTTATTGATTGACAGGGTGAGCTCTTTCTTCACTTACTCCACTAGCTCAGCAACATCTGCAAAAATTTCAAAATCGGGGATTAACTTACCCATGAACATGATTGGCTCAGGCTTTCCTTGGAGTTGTCCCATATCTGGAGTTTTGACAAATATCACTTCAAGTGGTGGGAAGCTCATCTTCTCACTCTTCTTTGGTTGAACATTGTCGTCTTCATCGTATCCTAACCCCTTCTTGGATGTTTGAGTTCTAAAATCTGGCAACTTTGTCAAACCGACCTTACCCTTTCCAAGACCAGCTCCGGGAAGGTAGTTCATGTTCTTCATCATATTCAAGACTTTGGAGTCCACTACTTCATCATCAGAAATTGCAACCACTTGAAAACCATTGAGAGGCCTTTCAACCATTAGGGCGTTAACAATCTCATTATCTTCAGCTTTAATGACCACTGTCTCATTTCCGTTGGGAAATTTGATCTTTTGATGAAGGGTGGAAGGAACTCCACCAAGAGGATGAAACCATGGTCGCCCCAAGGGTAAGGCAAAGGTAACTGGTATGTCTAAAATAACAAACTCAACAATAGATTCAATTGGACCAACCCTGACGGGTCTTTGAAAGTCCCTTCGGCATGCCTCTTAGTGTTGTCATAAGCACGAATTGTTACCTCGGTTGGGTTTAAATCTCTTGTTGACATGGCTAGCTTTGGTAGTATCTTAAGTGGACAAACATTTATGGTGGACCCATCATTGACCATTACACAAGGAGTTCTCTTCCCCTTGACTTCTATTTTGACAAAGAGAGGGCGGATGTGGTCTCTCCCTTCCTCTGGTAAGTCCGCATCAGAAAAAGAAACTGCTCCCATATTAACTTTGCTCTTCTCTTGAACCTCTTCACATTTCATTACTTCCCCAATTTTTATGAAGTTGATCAACTCCTCCGGTGTTGTGGAGGTAGAAATGGGCATGCTAGCCAAGGCTTTGGCCATAGTCTCTTGGTGCTTTTTAGATGTAACTAATAGGTCCTAAATGCTAACACTTGCTTGGGTTCTTTTAATTGCTTGAGTACAGCATCATCTTCTTCTATTTCAACTTCCTCCCCCTTATTAGTTTCTACCTCCTTAGGTGGTGGCCTTGCATAAGGATTACCTTATCTAGTATTCATCACCTCATCTTCTTCGGGCTCGGACCAAGTCCACTCCTCCTTCTTGGGTATAATATCATCATCACTGTCACTTGAATCCCAAAACCTGTTGACCACACAAATTGTTACTTCTCCACCAATCATAGCTTGTTTAACTTAATAAAATTCCTCTTCTTCTTTGATTGCTTCTCCTCCCACATCTTGAAAAGAAGACATGACAAAATCCTCATGCAAACCTCCTCCAATCATGAAGGTTGCTGGTGGTGGTACTCTATTGAACTTTGGCAATGGGTTGTCTTTGGTATTTGACTTGTTGGCTCTGGTAGCTTCCCATTATCAATTAAGTTTTGGATCTCATGTCTCAATCTCACACATCTATCCGTGTCATGTCCTTGCATTTGGTAAAATTGACAAAATGCTTTGGTGTCAAAATTAGGCGGGAGAGGATTAGGCAAAGGACGAGGATTTAAGGGTTGTAGCAATCCCTTTCTTTGAAGCTTGTTGAGAACCCAGGACATCAGTTTTCCCAATTCTAAAAATTGTCTCCTTGTTCCTTAGTTAGTAGCATTAACACCGACGACCTTTTGCATGCTTTGGCTACCAGGTTGATAGCTCCCTTTCTCGTTCCTTTTCGTTGCAAATCGGCTCTTCTCCCTGTCCCATTCTTCAATTTGCAAACCAGCTTGAAGAAGTTCTTTGAAATCACGGATGAGTGTATGAGACATCCTCTCACGAAGACTAGGTAACACCCCTCTCACAATCATCCTTATTTGATCGGATTCATCTGGTCTCTTCTTGAATAAATCAGCCTTGTTTCTCCATCTCTTGACATAGTCTACAAAATTCTCATTCGGCCTTTGCCTAATGGATTCCACTTCCATCAAGGTAACTTCCAATTCAACATTATATCCATATTGTTAGATAAAGGCTTTGTAAAGTAGATCCTAGCTTTTTTGTGTTCCATCATCTAAGGTATTGAACCAATTTTGGACAACAGGGTCCAATGAGAGCATAAATTACCTTAGGGTTTGAGCCTTAGTAGCTTGGGCAGATTGCATGGCAGTGATATATTGCTTCATGTGGAGATGAGGATTTCCGGTGCCATTGTACTTAGCAAAGGAAGGCATCTTGAATTTATAAGGGACTTCTTCATCTTGTTCAAATAACTTGTCAACTTCGAACATCTCTTCGGTTTTCAGCTTCTTCTCAAATTTCTTTTCTAAATCAGCAATCATCTTTTCAACATCAGATGTTTCAGTCTTTTCAATAGTTGCCTTCTCGACAGCCTTCAGTTCTTTCTTCTTTTCTCGAACCTCTTGGTAGTATTGAGCCCAATCATCATCATCATCAATGACCACCTTTTCATCATAAAAAACTACTTCATTAATTTTAGTCTTCCCTTTGTCCTTTGGTTTCTTAGGGCTAGCAGATGCCTCAGCATAGTTTTCTAAGATTGCAGTCAATTGGTTCTTCATGGTCTCAGCTAGGGCCTCTTTGATTTCTTCCATCTTGGCATTGAGGGCCTCATCCACCATCCTTTGAATTTGTTCGGGCTCCATTATTTTTGGTGAGCAAGTGATTGAGTGGTTGCTAGATGCTTCATCCCTGCTGTAGGTCTGATTGTTGTAAGATTTAGAACTATCGTAATCCAGGGCTGTGCGCCAGAGAGGATCAATGAGATGAGATGCAAATGTATGCATGTATGCATGTATGCACCAACAACAAATAATGACGTTCCTTCCAACCTTATAACATCCACACACGAGTGGCGAGTCTCTTTTCCTAGGTATATGGTTAACAAATACCAACATGGGGTACCTTGCTTTCGAATAATTCCCTCGGACGTTTCAACCCATAGTTATATCCTTGAAAATGGAAATCAATCCATGATAATTCCCATTAATTAGGTTTTAATCCATTCAACCAACCAAAGTAGCTTTTATGTTATATTGGATTAAAACAAAATTAAGAGGCTTATTATAAATAGATTTCTCACTTGAAAAGAGGTAACTAGTGGTTCATGCCAAAAACAAGCCCATAGTTAATTTATTCTTAGTGTAAACTAGGCCCACAATTGATTTTTGGTATTTCATAATTGACCTAAATATTTTTGCAAGCTTTTGATAAGAAAAGGTTGGGTGAAAATAGTTTTGTTTCTAAGCCCATTGTAAAAGATTTTTAGAAAAATGGATTTTGGGCTTAGTATTTGGGCCATGAGCCAAAGGATTTTTTATTTATTTTTAGAAAAGTCTTATATCCAAAGACCATCTTAAAAAGTTTTGAAAATAGTTTTGGTCTTTTGGATTTTAAAGAAAAAATTTATTTTGAGCTTGCAAATGTACTTGGGCCAAATTAGAAAAAGAACAAACCAAATAAGCCATGATTTAAACCAAGATAAATTATCCATAGTCAAACAACATGCATTTGGGGTAAAACCTAAGGAAAGTAACTAGGCCAATTACATGAGCTTTAGTCTTTGGGTAGAAAGGCTTAGGTTCCCATAGCAAGTATATACCAAATGGTACGAGGCTATGAGTGGTTATGCCATGCTCGATCTCCATACCTTGAGTGAAAGTATGGTATCCCTTACATAACATAACACGGGTAACACGACATCCTAACTCACGCACACGATGCAATCTAAGATGATGCAATAGATAATATCATTATAAGAAAGAATAGAATAATATAAGGACCAACGGAACCAACTTCTCTTATCCCCAGTGGAGTCGCCAGTGTGAGCGGGGATTTTCGCCCCCACTCTCGGTGGAATGGTTCTTGCAACTTCGGCACTGTTCAGGATCGGGGCCTTAGAGAACACGAACCTAAGTCTGGAGAAAATGGAGTCGCCACTCGAACGGGCCGGGAAAAAGAAAGGGGTGGATGAGTCGATTCCGAAGGAATCTCCAACCCCCTAATGGGTTCGGAAAGTTGGGTACGTGTGGGGAAGGTGAGAAATGGCCCAGCACCCCCACAACGCCCAGTTCATTGGAACCGGCCTCCTTTACAGGTCTTAATATTATAAAATTCTTAAATATAACAATATTATCCATACTACACACAATAAAAAGAAAGCATCATTATATTAAAATCAAAGCAATGTTGAAACAAAAAAAATAAAATAAATGGACACCCATCCAAGGATGGAAACATGTCTTTACATCACATGCCTAAATAGGACACCCACTAAAAGGTAGAAACATGCCCTTTACATAGGTTCTAAAATAGAAAAGCAAATTAAATTACATGATGTTTAACTAATGAGGTAACCACCAAGTGGAAACATATCTCTTACAACTTTTGGAAATCTAAATTAATTGATAAAAATAAATAAACATTCATCATAAATAAATCATTCATCAAAAGTATTTAAATAAAATATAAAATAAACATCCATCCATGATAAATTAAATAAATCAAGTATTGAATTCAAATAAATTAAAGCATAAGAAATAAATCAAAGCATAATCAAGTATGGAATTGAATAAAGCAAATAAAAGTTCAAGTATAGCTACTATTTCCATTTAGGGTTTTTTATCTCATGTGTTAAGGTTTTGGAAATTTCTAAAATTAAGCTACTGTGACTTTTTATGGAATTAAAATAAATTAGGGTTTTATGTTTTAAAAGATTGATAAGACTCTTTGATTAAACAAATTAAGGTTTGAATGATGAAATCATGAAACTAGGGTTTTAAATACCTTAAAATACTTTAATTTGTGATTTTTTATTATTGAATTTTAATCTACTGTGCAATTTTTGGGTTTTCATGTTTTCATGTTTTTTAATGTTTTAAAAGGATTAGGGTTCATAAAAATTAGGGTTTAAGGTTTTAAAAGGATTAGGGTTCATTATTTTAGGTTTAAAAGTTAAATTTTGGATTTTAGGGTTTTGAAATTTGGGTTCTTGGGTAAAAGATAATTTTTAGGTTTTAGAAATCAATTTGATATTCTATGAAGTTTTGTGAATTTAAACAAATGGATTGAAGTTTTTATAAGTAGAAAAAAAATTTTTTTAAGGTTTATTTTTTGAATGAAATAGAACCTATTTTAAAATTTTGAAAGGAACAGAATTTGATTTTGGTTTTATAGAAAAATATGTTCAATTAAAGTTTTAAGATTTTTAAGAAGAAAAAATAACACTTTTAAGTCTTTTTAGAAAAGAAGGTCACGTTTTAGTGTTTTAACTTTGGAAGAATTAAATTAAAGTTCTAAAGTTTTTGATTTAAAGAAACCCTAATTCCATAATTTAGCTACTGTGTAACATAAATCAATTAAGGAAAATCACTTACCTTCTTTTGTTGATTCTTCCAAAAATAATTCTTCTTGGATGAACTAGCTTCAAAGACAAGCCTTTGTTGCCTTTGAATTCCTTAATTCATGCTGCTACTCCCTTAAAAATCAGTTGAATTGAATTATTTCTTTTCCTTCCTTGATTTGGTTTCCAATCCCAAGCTCACTGTGAAATTTTCCTCTCCCAATTTGGTTCTATTGGTCCTTATTTATAATGGTTTTTTGGTTGTTTATTCCTAATTACAGACGGCAATTAATATTAATAAAAAAAAGAAATTAAAACCTAATTGGATTAGGTTTCTAAAAATTTGCGTCAAAAAATTTTGCGGTGGCAAAAACTGCAATAGCCGGGACCGTGGCTGGGCGTGTGGGCGTGCCACCCTGCAGGAAATTCCTGCGGATGAACAGCTGGGCCTGCGGCCGCGTCCCCCGTAGGAATTTTCTGCGGGCGAAGGTTTTGCCCGCAGGATTTTCCTGCGAGGCAAAACTTCCTCGAGCCCGCGCGACTGTTTTTCTCTGCCGATTTTTTTCGACTCATATTTGTTTATTTTTATTTTTTATTAATAAAAATTAGATATTAAAGCAAAAACTATTTAATTAAAATTATTTTAGACCAATTAGACAACAAAAAACATTTTGGACTAAATAAAGCATATTGGATCGGATTGGGTCAAAAATTAAGGGTCTACAGGCTCGAAATCTAAGATTTGATTAATAGTGGAAAGCTGCCTGAGCTTGATAAGCCCAACACTATGAATAATCCTCTGCCTAAATTTGGAAGGGCACCATCGCTTGCAACCTTCATGAAGAGTTTTATCTTGTCATCTTGTCATGATATGGATAGAGAAGTTGCTAAAGAGGATGTGCTACTAAGCAAACTTGGATTAATTGTGGATGATGAAGCCATGATCCTTGATGAAGGAAAAAATCCTTGCCTTTAATATATCTAAATAAATGAAGTATCTTCGACTCCAACTCAACGAACTTCCCTTAGCTTGAAGTGTTGCTCTTTTTGTTTTATTTCATTTTGTTTAGTACTTACTTAGAATAATTATATTTTTAAAATTAAGATTATTTGAATATATTATTTTTATTAAAATTTTCTTCGTCTTTGTTCATTTTGGTGCTCAACCTATGACGAATTTAACTTGATTAGCGTATCTAGGCATTATGATTTGAATGACTTTACTAGATGAGGGAATTGCTCTATAGCATTGAGCTGTGTAAGCTTACTTAGAGAGGGCTCCTACATAATGACCTTTGTCTTGGTCCTAGTCAGTCTTAGAACATGCTTTGACAAACTTTTGAGGTAAAATTGAATTCTGCTTATTTAAGAGAGAAACGATCTAGGCATTATTTGACGAGCCACCAACTGTATCTACCCTATTAAATATCAATCCCTAGATGTCCCTTTGATCGTTCATAAAATTATAGCTTTCTTTTCATTGGCATAAAAACCCCAGCAACCTCCCTTGAGCTGTTATGATACTTATGACAAGTCTTATGATCACTAAGGTGAAGAGGCAAGAACATCAAAGAAAGGAATGAATAGTCAAAACTGTAAGGATAGTTGATGTTATCAACACCATAAGGGTAGTTGAAGTTCTCCTAATATCTCCAATCTATCAAGATAACATCAGAGTAACAAATGATTTATCCCTATTAAAGAAGAATTATGTCACTTCACTCATCCATTATTGGAAACCCAAGTTGGTATAAACAAGACAACTCTTTTAGTGCTAGATCCAAAAAAAGAAGAAAAAAAAAAGAAAGAAAAGAAAAAGAAAAGAAAAAAGAAAAGAAAAGAAAATAAAATCCAAAACAGTTCAGAAAACCAACCAATTTATCTTTTACCTAAAGTAGCAAAAGACTTCCATAAGGATAGTTTGACTTGGAATTGGTCCAAAGATTCAATCAAAATTAGAGAGATAGAAGAAAGGTCATCCAGCTCTCGAAAGTCCTGTATTTGCCAGTCCTACAGGAAAGAAGGACAAAATCATAAAATGCTCAGAGGAAAGAAGGAGTAAGAAAAAGAAAGATAAAGAAAAGAAAAAAAAAGAAGAAATGAATATGGGTACCAAACTTTTTACAAAGGCAAAGACTATCCCAATCAAGATTCAGGTTAACACCAAAAAGAAAGAAAATGTTCAAAGATCTATCTTTTCATGTTTCCAACTGCCTATGGCTCCAACAAACAAATCATGGTGTGAATAGTGTCACATCAGCTCCAATCTCAAAATAGCCTTCACTTAAACCTGTGTCCCTTATAGACCCCATTTGAAGCCTATCAAAGACCTGTTGATCTCTCTTGGTAGGTAGAGTCTATTAGTGGAGATAGTTTGAATAAGCATGCATATGAGATAGACAATATTCAAACTCAAATGAGATCTTTGATCAAGTACTGTGTATGTGCCTATCTAAAGTGCAACAGTTCTTGCTCAAATAGAAATGATTCCTAAGTTTAATATGGTAACTAGGGTTGTCATGTTATAGATATGTTAATTTGAAAATCAGTCATGAGGTAAATTGACATTAATTTGGGAAAGCCAACATTTGATTTCAAAATCAAAATTCAAAATTGAAAATTCAAAAAAAAATATTCAAGATAAGGGGAATATGTTGAACAGTCGAACCTCGAAGGACACATTGGGCAAAGGAAATGATTATTGGCAAGGTCATGAAGAAGCTACCAACTTACATGCTGAAACATAGTTTGAAATGGATGTATCCCTGACTCTGAAGCTTGGGGTCTGCACCACTCATGTTCTCAACATCTTGAAGATAAAAGCCATAAATGTAAAGCTTTCTATCATTCCAATGCAAGACTTGAATGAGCATCTAAAAGGAACCAATAAGAACACTTCAGCTGATCACCTTGGTCTGTGAGTCAATGAAACCACTGTAAGTATTACTCATACATATCATGCATACATGAGCATATCACACTGCATTTTTCTTTGTCAAAAGTAAACAACAATACTCCATGAGGCAAACATGAAGCAGGAATGGAATCAGGGGGCATGGAAGGTCCCATTGCTTGAGGAAGATCCAGTCATTTTATGAAAGAAGAAATACAAGCTTGTGTGAAGAGACAGATAAGACAAACATCAACCAAAGTTGCATCGAAAAAATCATGGGTTTAAGCCTACACAGAGGGTAAGAGTATGTAGGTATCTTAGGTCCAAGACCCAAATCCAATTCAGTCATGGGTCCAAGTACCCAATCTTTGGTCCAAGTACCCAAATCCAATTCAGTCTTGGGTCCAAGTACCCAGTCTCGGGTCCAAGTATCCAAATTCAATTCAGTCTCGGGTCTAAGTGCCCAAATCAAATTCAATCTCGGGTCCAAGTACCCAAATTCAATTTGATCTTAGGTCCAAGTGCCCAAATCAAATTCAATCTCGGGTCTGAAAACTCAGTCTCGCGTCCAAGTACCGAGTCACGGGTCCAAGTGCCCAAACTCAATTTAATTTCGTGTCCAACTGCCCAATCTCGGGTCCAACTACCCAAATCTAATTCAATCTTGGGTCCAAGTACCAAGAATAGGGTCCAAGTACCCAAACTCAACTCAATCTCAAGTCCAAGTACCCAATCTCAGGTCCAAGTACCCAAACTCAATTCAGTCTATGGTCCAAGCACCCAGTCTTGGGTCTAAGTACCCAAATCAAATTCAGTATCGGGTCTAAGTACCCAATCATAGGTCTAAGTACCCAAATCTAATTCAGTCTCAGGTCCAAGTATCCAAATTAGATTCAATCACGGGTCAATGTACCCAATCTCAGGTCCAAGTACCCAAATCCAGTTCAGTCACGGGTCCAAGTACCCGAATTAAATTCAATCTCGGTTACATGCAGCCAAATCGAATCCAAGCACCCATCCTCATCCAAAATCTATTCAAAAATCACATTGGTTTTCGCTCTCTTTTGTTTTAGTCTCAGATCGCTCAAGCAGGGGCAAACTGTAGACCTTTAATTTTTAACCCAGTCCAATATTTTTTAAAAAATAGTCCAAAATAATTTTTGTGGTATTTTAATTAAATAATGTTTATTTTAATATTTATTACTTATTATATTTACTTTTAATAAAAATAAAAAGGTAACAGTAAAAAAGATATAAATAAATAAATAAAAATCGGTGATGGAAGAATCGACGACGAAAAGTTTTCGTCACCGAAGATGAATTGGCCACAAGCCAATTCACCGCAGATTTTTCTGCGGTGAAATGGCTGGCCCGCACCCAGCGTCGGCAGCAATTTTTTTGTCAGTGCACTTTTAAACGCCCGTCCCGCACGCGGCTTTGCTAAAACCCTATTCTACTTGGTTTCTAATTTTATTTCCTAAAAGGTTTTTATTTTGTTAGGCAATTAGGATTAGGTTTATGATTTTTTCTTATAAATACTACATTAAAGACATAGTATTGACGTGCTGAAATTTTTTACTTGACCTTGGCCTTTTGGATTTTTTTCGGCCAATCTCAAGCTTCAAAGATCAAGAGGCAGCAAACAACAATCCATCAAAGGCAACTTACACTGTCTTTATTATTGTTCAACTAGAATTCAAAGATTTTGGTATAACCAACAACGGAGGTTTGAATCTCTATTTTCTTTGTTTATGTTTACAGCAGCTTCATCAAATTGGATTAATTATTTCATCATATAATTTGAACAATTATTCTATTTACCATCCAAACTTTATTTGAAACCCTAAAAATATTTCTTCAAAAACCCTATGCCTTAATACCCGTAACGCATATTTTTGAAATCTACAACACTAAATTACATTCTTCTAAAAACGACAATAATCTGTTTTCTTAAAACCCTAACCAAATCTATTTTTCTAAAATCACAGTAGCTTTTTTTTTCAAATGCCTAATCTGAAAACCAATTTTCATGATTTTCAATCTTACTTATTTAAACCCTAAATTTTCAATATTGTTTTCATATAACTTTCAAAACCCTAAATCCAAAACATCCATTCTTTATATTCAAACCCTAATTTATTTCAAATCTAACCTTTATATTCAAACATCCAGTAGCCATGCTATTTCTTTAAAATGTTTTTCAACTAATTAAACTAGTATATGCAAAACACTAATTGTTAAACATAAAACCCAAGAAACCCTAATTGATGCATGAACCATAAAGTTATATACTTATTGTTTTATTTAACTTGGATGAATGTTTATTATATAGTTTGATTAATGATTTATTTATATATTCAATTCGTCTTCAATGAATGATTTATTTATGATGAATGGATGTTTACTTTTATTGATTTGTTTTGATTTCAAAACATTATAAGAGGTTTGTTTCCATATTTTGGGTACCTCATTAGTTAAATTTTATTTTATTTATTTTATTTTAAAGTTTTTGGACCAATGTAAAGGATACATTTCCACCTTTCGGTGGGTGTCCTATTTAGTTTTAGACATGGATGATGTAAGGACATGTTTCCATCCTCGGATGGGTGTCCATTTATTTGTTTTGTTTGGATATTGCTTTAATTTTAAAATAATGATGCTTTATTTTCATTGATGCATGTAATATGGATAATATTGTTACCCTTAAGAATTTTATAATATTAAGACCTGCAAAGGAGGCCGATTCCAATGAACCGGACACATACCTAACTTTTTGAACCCATTAGAGGGTTGGAGACTCCTTAGGAATCGAGTCATCCACCCCTTTCTTTTTCCTGGCCTATCCTGGTGGTGACTGCATTTTTATCCGGGCTTAGGCCCGTGTTCTCTAAGGCCCCAAGCCTAAACAGTGTCGAAGTCGCAAGAACCATTCCACCGAGAGTGTGGGCAAAAATTCCAACTCACAGACACGTTTCTACCTTTTGGTGGGTCTCCTCTTTAGTTTTAGACATTGGATGATGTAAGGACATGTTTTCATCTTTTGATGGGTGTCCATTTATTTTGTTTTGTTTGGACATTATTGTGAGTTCAATAAAGTATTTATTTATTTTTATGATAGCATGTAGTATGGATAATATCATTATATTTAAGAATTTTATAATATTAAGACCTGAAAAGGTGGCCGATTCCAATGAACCGAGCATTGTAGGGATGTTAGGCCATTTCTCACCTTCCCCACACGTACCCAACTTTTTGAACCCATTAGGGGGTTAGGGATTCCTTAGGAATAGAGTCATCCACCCCTTTCTTTTTCCTAGCCCATCCGGGTGGTGATTCTATTTTCTTTGGGCTTAGGCCCATGTTCTCTATGGCCCTAGGCCTAAACAGTGCTGAAGTCGCAAGAACCATTCCACTGGGAGTGGGGCGAAAATCCCCGCTCACAGTGGCGACTCCACTGGGGATAAGAGAAATCGATTCCATTGGTCTTTTTATTATTTTATTCTTTCTTATTATGATATTATACATTATATCATTTAGTTTGCATTGTATGTGAGAGTTAGGATGCCCATGTTACCCATGTTGTGTTATGTGAGGGATACCATACTTTCACTCAAGGTACGGAGATCGAGCATGGAATAACCACTCATAGCCTTGTACCTTTTGGTATATACTTGCTATGGTAACCTAAGCCTTTAAATCCAAAGACTAAAGCTCATGTAGTTTGCCTAGTTACTTTCCTTAGGTTTTACCCCAAATGCTTGTTATTTGACTATGATTGGTATATCTTGGTTGAAACTATGGCTTATTTGGTTTTGTTCTTTTTCTAATATGACCTATCTATATTGTATGCTCAAAAATAATTCTTTTCCTTTAAGATCCAAAAGACCAAAACTATTTTTAAAATTTTTAAGAAGGTTTTTGGACATTAAAACCTTTTAAGATGGGTCAAAATCTTTTTCTACCTTATGGCCCAAAGGTTTTTGCAACAAAATTTTTTTTTATCAGGGATTACAAAGAACTTACAAATATTTAGGTCAATTATGAAAATACCAAAAATCAATTGTAAGCCTAGCTTATGCTAAGAACTATTAATGAAAAGAACTATTAATCAAGGGCTTATTTTCGGCATAAATCACTAGTTACTTTTTCAAATAAGAAATATATTTATGATGAACCTCTTAATTTTGTTTTAATCCAATAAAGCATAAAAGATATTTTAGTTGAGATTCAATGGATTAAAGCTTAATTAATGGAAATTATCATGGCCCGTCTTCTATGTTAGAAAATGCAATTATTTGTTAAATCATCCGACCAAAATTTTTAAAAACAAAATATCCTATGTTAGTATTTTGTTGACCACATACCTAGGAAAAGAAACTCGACATTCGTGTGTGGAAGTTATAAGATTGGAAGGGACGTCCTAATTACCTTTGTTTGTTTATTATTTGTGCATACATGCATACACGCATTGCATAACATATCATTAATCCTTTATGGCTCACAGACCTGGAGTATAGTAGTTAAAAAGCGTACAACAACCCTACCTACACCAGTGACGTAGAATCCAGCAGCTACTCAATTACCTTCTCACCAAGAGTAATAGAGCCCGAAAAAATTCAAAGAATGGAGGATGATTCCATCAATGCCAAAATGGAAGAACTAAAGGAGGCCCTGGCTGAGACTATGAAGAACCAATGAGCTGCAATTTTAGAGAACAATGCCGAGGCATCCGCTAGCACCAAGAAGTCAAAGGACAAAGGGAAGGCTAAGGTTGGTGAAGTGGCTTTTGATGATGATAAGGTAATGATTGATGATGATGACTGGGAATAATACTTCTAAGATCCTCAAGATAAGAAGAAAGACTCGAAGGTTATGGAAAGAGAAATTGTCAAAAAGGCTAATACTTCGGATGTCTAGAAGCTAATTGCCAATTTGGAAAAGAAGTTTGAAAAGAAGCTGAAAACTGAAGAAATGTCAGAGGTAGACAAGTTGCTCTTACAAGATGAGGAGGTCCCTTACAAGTTCAAGATGCCTTCCTTCACTTGCATGTTAAGTAGTACATCACTGCCATGCGGTATGCTAGAGCTACTAACGCTCAAACTCTAAGGTACTTCATGCTTTCATTGGACCCTGTTGTCCAGAATTGGTTTAACACCTTAGAGGATAGTACTCAAAAGAGCTGGGATTCATTATACAAGGCTTTCATTCAATAATATGGGTACAATGTCGAGCTGAAAGTTATCTTAATGGAAGTTGAGTCCATTAGACAAAGGCCAAATGAGAATTTTGTGGAATATGTGAAGAGATGGAGGAATAATGCAACTTTGCTTAGGAAGAGGCCTGATTAGTCGGACCAAATCAGGATGATAGTTAGAGACATCCTACCCAATCTCTATGAGAGGCTATCTCACACCCTTATAAGGTACTTCAAAGACCTTTTGCAAGCTGGCTTGCAAATTAAAGAGTGAGAAAGGAAGAAGAACCACTTTTTGGCAAGAAGGAATGAAAAAGGGAACTACCAGTCGGGTAATCAAAGCATGCAAAAGGAAGTTGATGTTAATGTGACTGGTCAAGGAAATAGAAGACAATTCTCAGAGTTGGGAAAACCTCTATCTTGGGTTTTCAACAAGCTACAAAAGGAGGGACTATTACAATCATTGGCCCCTCGACCTTTGTGTGAGCAGGGATTTTCTCCCCCACTCCCGGTGAAATGGTTATTGCGACTTTGACACTGTTTTGGGTCCTTAGAGAACATGAACCTAAATCCGGAGAAAATGGAGTCTCCACCCGGACGGACTGGGAAAAAGACAGGGGTGGATGACTCAATTCCTAAGGAATCCCCAACCCCCTAATGGGTTCAAAAAGTTGGGTAGATGTAGGGAAGGTGAGAAATGGCCCGGCACCCCTACAACACCCGGTTCATTAGAACCGGCCTCCTTTATAGGTCTTAATATTATAAAATTCTTAAATATAACAATATCATCCATATTACATGCAAGAATTGAAATAAAGCATCGTTATATCAAAAATCAAAGCAATGTCCAAGCAACACAAATACATGGACACCCATCCGAGGATGGAAACATGTCCTTACATCATCCATGTCTAAACTAATAGGACACCCACCAAACGGTAGAAACATGTCCTTTACATTGGTCTAAAATATATAAACAATTTAAATTACATGATATTTAACTAATGAGGTACCCACAAAGTGGAAACATACCTCTTACACTTTTAATACTAAAACAAGTAAATAATAACAATAAAGAAAACATCCATCCATGATAAATTAATTAAATCAAGCATTGAAATTAAATAAATCAACCACCAAAGCATATAATAGACTACATAATCAAATCTAAAAATAAAGCAAGTAAAGATACAAATTGAGGTTTATTGTTTCTATTTAAAGTTCTTTAATTAATATTTAGGGTTTTGGAATCTTAAGATATTATTATTGTTATTTTATTAGGCTACTGTAAGTTTTAAGAGAATTGAAATGGATTAGGGTTTTATAAATTTAAGAAATTAGTAAGGTTCTTTGATTGATCAAATTAGGGTTTGAGGGGTAAAATTATGAAATTAGGGTTTTGACATTTTAAGATATTAGGTTTATAATTCATGTTAACTAGATTGTTATTTTAGTTTTATTAGACTATGGCTTTAGGGTTTAAATTAACTAGTTTGGGGTTTTAAATTCAATAAATTAGGGTTTAGGAAAATTTAGGGTTTGCTGTTTTGGTTTTGAGAGAATTAGGGTTTTTGGTGTTTTGGAAAATATGTTTAAATTAACTGGTTTAAGGTTTTCTGTTTCAGTTTTGGAGTTGAAGAAAATAGTTTAGAGTTTTATAAAGCAATTATGATTTTAGAAATTTTAAAGTAGGTTAGGGTTTGGAGATTTAAGGAAATATTTGGGAATTTTGGAAAAAAGTTAGAGGAAAACAGTTTAGGGTTTTTTTTAAGTCTTTGGAAATAGGGAAAATGATTTATGGTTTTTGGAAATAAAAGAATTGAATTAAGGTTTTTTGGACATAGAAGAAATAAATTTAGGGTTCTTAAGGTTCTTGGAAATAGAAGACTACTTTTTAGGGTTTTTGAAACGAAGATCAAGTTACTACATATTTAAAGATCAAAGTTTTGTGTGCATATTATTATGAATCAAAGAAACAAAGCTATGAGTAGTTTATGATTAAGGATCAAACCTGCATAGTTGGTTCCACCAAAATTAACTTCTGGATGAACGGAGTCAAAGGCAATATGGCTACCTTTGATGAATTGTTGATTGCTTGCTTATTGCTCCTCTCCAATCTAAAGTCCCAAATTCTAGTCCCTAGAAGTCCTCCTAAGTTCTAAGTTCAGTTCCATTTTTCTCTATTTTTTTTGTGTTATTTATAGGAAAATTTATAAGATTAATTCTAATTGTTTAAGGAGACTAAGATTAATTAGGAAAAGAAAACAAAACCAAATAGAGTTTGGTTTCGAAAAAAATTGGGTTGAAAATTTTCGTTGGCAAAAAAACTACTGCGGGCTATGAGGAAATTTGCGAAAAATTGCGATCTGGGCGCGCGGCCAGCCAATTTTGCTACAAGAATTTCCTACGGGCAAAATTGGCCTTGGCTAATTACTTTCGACGACGAATGTTTTCGTCGCTGATTTTTCCATCGCCGATTTTTTTTACTATTTTATTTTTTAAAAAATAAATATTATGTAATTAAAATAACACAAAAATTATTTTGGACTATATAAAATATAGTGGACTGGACTAGGTAAAAAATTAAGGTCTACAGTTTGCCCCCTGTATGAACGATCTGAGATTTTAGTAAAAGTGAGTGAAAAGCAATAAGGCTTAATTTTTTCATTATGGTTGAGGTTTTGGGTTTGGACCCGGTCCGAGTTCTGGACTCAAGAATAATTTTAGGTTCTGGACCTAAGGGTAATTTGGGTACTTGATCTGGATACTTGATCCTAAACTAGACTTGGATACTCGATCCTAAACTGGATTCGGATACTCGATCCTAACTGGATTTGGATACTTGATCCTAACTTGATTTGGATACTCAATCCTAAACTGAATTTGGATACTCGATCCTAAATTGGATTTGGATACTCAATCCTAACTGGATTTGGATTGGGATACTCGATCCTAACTGGATTTGGATACTCGATCCTAAATTGGATTGGATACTCGATCATAACTAGATTTGGATACTTGATCCTAAACTGGATTTAATTTGGGTACTTGGACCCGTGACTAGGTACTTGGACCGAGATTGAATTGGATTTGTCTGACCTTTCATTAGTTGAGGATTCTGACTACTCCGGCTATTCTATGCATTGTGGTTCTTCACCTTTAAAATGGATCTTCATCGTTGGACCTTGGATCTTCATCCTTAGCATCGGATCTTCACCTTTGAAAATGGATCTTTATCCTTAGATATTAAGTCTTCACCCTTGTAAATGGATCTTTATCCTTGGAGATCGGGTCTTCACCCTTGTAAATGGATCTTCATCCTTGGAGATCGGGTCTTCACCCTTGAAAATGGATCTTCATCTTTGGACATCGGGTCTTTATCCTTGAAAATGGATCTTCATCCTTTGAGATCGGGTCTTCACCCTTGAAAATGGATCTTCATCCTTTAAATTGGATCTTCATCCTTGGAATCAGGTCTTCACCTTTGAAAATTGGATCTCCATCCTTGGAAATCGGGTCTTTACCCTTGAAAATGGATCTTCATCCTTTAAGCTAGATCTTGATTTTTATCATTTGCATCTTCATTCTTTTGATAGTTCTAATGTTCCATTCTTTTGTTCTTCCTTTTTGCAAAAATTTAGCTATTTTTAGTTGGCCCTCATATCTTCTCCTGCCCCCTGCGTCGCGAAATATTTGCAAGTGAGTTTGAAAATATTTTATATATAAACTCAAAAAATTAAAAAGGAAAAACTTTGCCCCATGTGTAGGCCCAAACCCATGATTTTTCTATGCGGGCTTTAATTGATGTTTTTGTTGTCTAGTTCTTTGCACAAGCACGGATTTCTTCTCTTTGCAAAATTACTGGAACTTTCTCAAGCAATTGGCCTTCTATGCCCTCCTGATTTGATATCTTTTTTTGATTGTTTACTTCATAGGGTGTTTGCTGCTCACTTTGACAAGGAATAGACAATACAAGACAAGAGAGTGCAATGTGATATGCTCATGTATGCATGATATGCATGAATAATACTTATAATGGTTCCATCGACCCACAGACTGAGCTGATCAGCAGAAGTGTTCTCATTGACTCCTTTGAGATGCCAATTAAAGTCTTGCACTTGAATGACAGGATGCTTCACATTTATGGCTTTTATCTTTAAGATGTTGAAAATATGAGTGGTGAAGAACCCAAGCTGCAGAGTCAGGGATACATCCATTTCAAACTATATTTCAGCATGTCAGTTGGTAGCTTCTTGATTTACTTTGCCCAATGTGTCTTTTGAGATTCGACAGTTCAACATACTCCCCTTAACTTGAAGGCTTTGTGTGACAAAAACATTTTTTATTTTTTGAATTTTGATTTTGAAATCAAATTTTGGTTTTGCCAAATCAATGTCAATATACCTCAGGACTTGATTTTTCCAAAATAACATATCTATAACATGACAACCCTAGTTATCGTACTAAACTTGGGAATTATTTTTATTTAAGCAAGAACTGTTGCAGTTCAGATAAGCACATACATATTACTTGGCCAAAGGTCTCATTGAGTTTAAATATTGTCTATCTCATAAGCATGCTTATTCAAACTATCTCCACTAATAGAGTCTACCTACCAAGAGAGATCAACAGGTCATAAATAGGCTTGAAATGGGGTCTGTAAGGGACATGGTTTAAATGAAGGCCATCTGGAAGTTGGAGTCGATGTGACACAATGGATAAACCCTCACACTATAAATTTCTTGTTTGAACTTTAAGCAGTTGGAGCATGAAAAGATAGAGTTTTGAATGTTCTCCCATCTTCTTGGCGTTAATCTGGATCTTGATTTTGGACAGTCTTCATTTTTTTTCTTCTTTTTCCTTTTCTTTCTCCTTATTTTTCTTACTCTTCCCTTTCTTTGAGCATTTCATCATTTTGTCCTTCTTCCTTGTAGGACTGTAAAGTATAGAACTTTTAAGAATTGGATGATCTTTCTCCTCTTTCTCTGATTTTGATCGAATCTTTGGTTGGGTTGGACCAATTCAAGTCAAATTGTCCTTATAAACCAAATGGAAGCCTTTTGTTGTCTTAGGTAAAAGAGAACTCAGTTGGATTTCTGAACTGCCTTTTTAGGTTTTTTCTTTTTTTTTCTTTTCTTTATCTTTTCCTCCTTTTTTTTCATTTTGTCTTCTTTTTTCTTTTCTTTTCTTTTCTTTTCTTCTTCTTTTTTTTTTTTTAGTTATAGCTCTAAAAGAGTTGTCTTGTTTTTACCAACTTGGGTTTCCAGTAATGGATGAGTGGAGTGACATAAATCTTCTTTAACAGGGATAAAACATTTGTTACTCTCATGTTGTCTTCATAGATGGGAGATATTAGGTGAACTTCAACTACCCTTATGGTCTTGAGAACATGAACTACCCTTATGGTCTTGAGAACTTTAACTATCTTCATGGTCTTGACTATTCATTTCTTTCTTTGATCTTCTTGCCCCTTCATCTTAGTGATCATAAGACTTGTCAAAAGTATCACAACAACTTAGGGTAGGTTATCAGGATTTGTAAGCCAATGAAAAGAAAGCTAAAATTTTATGAAGGCTTAAAGGGACAACTAGGGATTGATATTTAATTGGGTGGATACTAGTTGTTGGCTAACCAAGCAATGCCTAGATCATCTCTCCCTTAAAAAATTTCACCTTGAAAGTTTGTCAAAGCATGTTCTAAGACTGACTAAGACCTAGACAAAGGTCATTATGCAGGAGCCCTCTCTAAGTAAGCATACACAACTCAATGCTATAGAGCAATTCCCTCATCTAGTAAAGTCATTCAAGTCATGATGCATAAATACATTAATTTATGAATTATCAAGCTAGATTCCTCATTAGTTGAGCACCAAAATGAACAAAGACCAACAAAAATTTTAATAAAATTAATTTATTCAAACAACTTGAAATTTGAAAAACACGACTGTTCCAATTAAATATTAAAGAAAGTAAAATAGAAAAGCAACATTCAAGCTAAGGAAAGTTTGTTGAATTAAGCTCCTTCTCCTTTCACATCTTCAACATTCCCATTTTGAAAAGAGGATAAAACAAAATCTTCTTCCAATCCTTTTCCCACCATGAAGGTCGCTGGTGGTGGCACTCTTCCAAATTTAGGCAAAGGGTTGTTCTTGGTATTGGGCTGTGGATTATGTAACAGTCGAGGATCTAACGATTGTAACAACCCTTTCTTTTGCAGCTTGCTAAAAACCTAAGATAGAGGTTTCCCCAATTCTGAGAATTATCTTTTATTTCCTTGACCAGTCACATTAACATCAACTTCTTTTTGTGTGCTTTGATTTCCAGACTGGTAGTTCCCTTTCTCATTCCTTCTTGCTGAAAAGCGATTCTTCTCCCTTTCCCACTCTTTAATTTGTAGACCAACTTGGAGAAGATCTTTGAAATCACGGATGAGTGTATAAGACATCTTTTCATGAAGATTGGGTAGGACGCCTCTCACGATAAACCTTATTTGATCATATTCATCGAGCCTTTTCTTGAGCAATGCAGCCTTATTTCTCCACCTTTTCACATAGTCCACAAAATTCTCATTTGGCCTTTGTCTAATGGACTCAACTTCCATTAAGGTAACTTCAAGCTCGACATTATACCCATATTGCTTAATGAAAGCCTTGTACAACATGTCCCAATCTTTTTGAGTACTTTCCTCCAAGGTGTTGAACCAATTTTGGACTACAGGGTCCAATAAGAGCATAAAATACCTCAAAGTTTGAGACTTAGTAGCTCGGGTAGACTGCATAGTAGTGATATACTGCTTCACATGGAGGTGAGGATTTTTTATTCCATCAAACTTCACAAAAGATGGCATCTTGAAATTATACGGAACTTCTTCATCTAGGTCAAATAATTTTTCAACTTTGGACATTTCTTCGGTTTTCAGTTTCTTCTCAAATTTCTTTTCTAAGTCCGCAATCATCTTTTCAACATCAGAAGTTTCAGTTTTCTCCATAGCTGATCTTTCAACAATCTTTGTTTCTTTCTTCTTGTCTTGAGGATCTTGGTAGTATTAAGCCTAATCATCATCATCAATGATCACCTTATCATCATCAAAATCCACTTCACCAACTTTAGCCTTCCCCTTGTCGTTCTTGGTGCTAGCAGATGCTTCGGCATTGTTTCCTAAAATTGCAGCTAGTTGATTCTTTATGGTCTCGGCCATCGCCTTTTTTTATTTCTTCCATCTTGGCATTGAGGGCGTCGTCTACCATTCTTTCAATTTGTTCAGGCTCCATTGCTTTTGGTGAGCAAGTGATTGAGTTGCTACTAGATTATTTGTCTCCAGCGTAGGTTGGATTGTCGTAAGCTTTTGAACTATTGTAATCTAGGGCTGTGAGCCAGAAAGGATCAATGATATGAGATGCAAATATATGCATGTATGCATGTATGCACAAACAATCAACAAATAAGGACAAATAGGATGTTCCTTCCAACCTTATAATATCCACACATGAATGGTGAGTCTCTTTTCCTAGGTAAATGGTTAACATAATACCAACATGGGGTACCTTATTTTCAAATAATTCCCTTGGACGTTTCAACCAATAGTTATATTTAAAGATGGAAATCAGTTTATGATAATTCCCATTAATTAGGCTTTAATCCATTGAACTAACTAAAGTAACTTTTATGCTATATTGGATTAAAACTAAAATAAGAAGTTTATCATAAATAGATTTTTCACTTGAAAAAAGTAACTAATGATTCATGCAAAAAACAAGCCCATGATTAATTATTCTTAGTACAAACTAGGGTCACAATTGATTTCTGGTATTTCATAATTGACCTAAATAATTTGTAAGCTCTTTTGGATGAAAATAATTTTGTTTCTAAGCCCATTGTAAAAAGATTTTAGAAAAAATGGATTTTGGGCTTAGTATTTGGGTCATGAGCAAAAGAATTTTTGATTTCTTTTTTTTTAGAAAAGTTTTATGTCCAAAGACCATTTTGAAAAGTTTTGAAAATAGCTTTGGTCTTTTGGACTTTAAAGAAAATTTTATTTTGAGCTTACAATGTACTTAGGTCCTATTAGAAAAAGTGCAAACCAAATAAGCCATGATTTAAGCCAAGACAAATTAACCATAGTCAAACAACATGCATTTGGGGTAAAATCCTAAGGAAAGTAACTAGGGCAATTATATGAGCTTTAGTCTTTGGGTTGAAAGGCTTGAATTCCAATAGCAAGTACATACCAAATGGTACGAGGCTATGACTGGTTATGCCATGCTCGATCTCCATACCTTGAGTGAAAGTATGGTATCCCTTACATAACACAACACAAGTAACATGGGTATCCTAACTCACGCATACGATGCAATCTAAATGATGCAATGGATAATATCATTATAAGAAAGAAAAGAATAATATAAAGACCAACAGAATCAACTTCTCTTATCCCTAGTGGAGTCACCACTGTGAGCGGGGATTTTAGCCCCCACTCCTGGTGGAATGGTTCTTGCAAATTTGGCACTGTTTAGGCTCGGGATCTTAGAGAACATGGACCTAAGTCTGGAGAAAATGGAGTCGCCACTCGGACGGGCCGGGAAAAAGAAAGGGGTGGATGACTCGATTCCTAAGGAATCCCCAAACCCCTAATGGGTTCAAAAAGTTGGGTAAGTGATGGGAAGGTGAGAAATGGCCCAGCACCCCCACAACGCCCGATTCATTGGAACCGGCCTCCTTTACAAGTCTTAATATTATAAAATTCTTAAATATAACAATATCATCCATATTACATGCAACAATTGAAATAAAGCATCGTTATATCAAAAAGCAAAGAAATGCCCAAGCAAAACAAATAAATGGACACCCATCCGAGGATGGAAACATGTCCTTACATCATCCATGTCTAAACTAATAGGACACCCACTAAAAGGTAGAGACATGTCCATTACATTGGTCTAAAATATAAAAGGAATTTAAATTATATGATATTTAACTAATGAGGTACCCACAAAGTGGAAACATACCTCTTACACTATCAATACTAAAATAAGCAAATAATTACAATAAAGAAAACATCCATCCATGATAAATTAAATAAATCAAGCATTGAAATTAAATAAATCAACCACCAAAGCATATAATAGACTACATAATCAAATCTAAAAATAAAGCAAGTAAAGATACAAATTGAGGTTTGCTGATTCTATTTAAAGTTCTTTAACTAATATTTAGGGTTTTGGAATCTTAAGATATTATTATTGTTATTTTATTAGGCTACTGTAAGTTTTAAGAGAATTGAAATGGATTAGGGTTTTATAAATTTAAGAAATTAGTAAGGTTCTTTGATTCATCAAATTTGGGTTTGAGGGGTAAAATTATGAAATTTAGGTTTCGACATTTTAAGATATTAGGTTTATAATTCATGTTAATTGGATTGGTATTTTAGTTTTATTAGATTATGGCTTTAGGGTTTAAATTAACTAGTTTGGGGTTTTAAATTCAATGAATTAGGGTTTAGGAAAATTTAGGGTTTGCTATTTTGGTTTTGAGAGAATTAGGGTTTTTGATGTTTTGGAAAAATATGTTTAGATTAACTAGTTTAAGGTTTACTATTTTGGTTTTAGAGTTGAAGAAAATAGTTTAGAGTTTTATAAAGCAATTATGATTTTAGAAATTGTGAAGTAGGTTAGGGTTTGGAGATTTAAGAAAATATTTGGGAATTTTGGAAAAAAGTTAGAGGAAAAGAGTTTAGGGTTTTTTTTTTAAAGTCTTTGGAAATAGGGAAAATGATTTAAGGTTTTTGGAAATAAAAGAAACGAATTAAGGTTTTTTGGACATAGAAGAAATAAATTTAGGGTTCTTAAGATTTAGAAGAAACAGAAAAGTATTTTTAGAGTTCTTAAGGTTCTTGGAAACAGAAGAATACATTTTAGGGTTTTTGAAATGAAGATCAAGTTACTACATATTTAAAGATCAAAGTTTTGTGTGTATATTATTATGAATCAAAGAAATAAAGCTATGAGTAGTTTATGATTAAGGATCAAACCTGAGTAGTTGGTTCCACCAAAATTATCTTTTGGATGAATGGAGACAAAGGCAGTGTGGCTACCTTTGATGAATTATTAATTGCTTGCTTGTTGCTCCTCTCCAATCTAAAGTCCCAAATTCCAGTCCCTAGAAGTCCTACTAAGTTCTAAGTTCCAGTCCCCTTTTTCTCTATTTTTTAGTATTATTTATAGGAAAATTTATAAGATTAATTCTAATTGTTTAAGGAAACTAAGATTAATTTGGAAAAGAAACCAAAACCAAATAGAGTTTGGTTTCGGAAAAAATTGCGTTGGAAAATTTTGCTGGAGAAAAAACTGCTGCAGTTTGTGAGGAACTGCTGCAGTTTGCGGCCAGCCTATTTCGCTGCTGGAATTTCCCGCGGCAAAATGGCCCAAGGCCATTTCGCTTGCAAGAAGCTCCTGCGGGCGAAATTGGCCTTGGCCAATTACTTTCAGTGACAAAATTTTTCGTCGCCGATTTTTCCCTTGCTGATTTTTATTTTATTTTTATTTTTATCTTTATTTTTATTTATTATTTTTATTATTTTTATTATTTTTATTTTTTTAAAAATTAAAAAATAATTACTAAAATAAATATTATTTAATTAAATAATACAAAAATTATTTTAGACTATATAAAATATATTAGACCGGACTTGGTCAAAAATTAAGGGTCTACACTTTGCCAAATCCTTTACCCCCAAAATTTGATACTAAGGCTTTTTGTCAATTTCATCATACTCAAGGACATGAGACCGATGGATGTACCCAATTGAAGCATGAGATCCAAGATCTAATCAATAGTGGTAAGCTATCCAAGTCGGATAAGCCTAATACCAAAAGCAATCCTCTGCCTAGGTTTAATAGAGTGCCACCACCAGCAACTTTCATGGTAGGAGGAGGATTGAAGGAAGATCTTGTCTTATTCTCTTTTCAAGATGGGAATATTGAAGATGTGAAGGGAGAAGAAGCTTAACTCAACAAACTTTCCTTGGCTTATTTGTTTTTTTGTTTTATTTTTGTTATTTGGTGTTTTGTGGAACAATTATATTTTTCAAATTATGTTTGTTTGAATAAATTATTTTCATCAAAATTTTCATGGTCTTTGTTCATTATGGTGTTCAACCGATGACGAATTTAACTTTATATTTATAAATTAGCATATCTATGCATCATGATTCGAATAACTTTACTAGTTGAGGGAACTGCTCTATAGCATTAAGTTGTGTATGCTTACTTAGAGAGAGCTCCTGCATAATTACCTTTGTCTAGGTCCTAGTCAGTCTTAGAACATGCTTTGACAGACATTTGATGCAAAATTGAACTCTGCTTATTTAAGGTAGAGATGATCTAGGCATTGTTTGGTTAGCCAACAACTAGTATCCACCCAATTAAAAATCAATCTCTAGTTGTCCCTTTGAACCTTCATAGAATTTTAGCTTTCTTTTCATTGAATTTTAAGCCCAATGACTTGCCCTGAGCTGTTGTTACACTTTTGAAAAGTCTTATGATCACTAAGGTGAAGCGGCAAGAAGATCAAAGAATGGAATGCATAGCAAAAACCTTAAGGATAGTTGATGTTCTCAAGACCATAAAGGTAGTTGAAGTTCACCTAATGTCTCCAATCTATCAAGATAACATCAGAGTAACAAATGATTTATCCCTGTTAAAGAAGATTTATGTCACTCCACTCATCCATTATTATAAACCCAAGTTGGTACAAATAAGACAACTTTTTTAGAGCTATAACAAAAAAAAAGAAAAAGAAAAGAAAATAAAACCCAAATGGTTCAGAAAGCCAACCAAGTTCTCAGTTACCTAAAGCAGCAAAAGACATCCATTTAGTTTATAAGTATAGTTTGACTTGAATTGGTCCAACCCAACCAAAAATTAAATCAAAATTGGAGAAAAAGGAGGAAGGTCATCTAGTACTTGAAGGCCCTATACATGATAGTCACACAGGAAAAAAGGACAAAATGATGAAGAAGCCAAAAAAAAAAAAGAAATGGAAAAGAATATGGGTACCAAACTTTTACAAAGGCAAAGACTGTCCTAATCAAGATCAAGATTCATGTAAGGAATAAAGAAGAATGTTGAAGCTCTATCTTTTCATGCTTCTAACTGTCTAAATAAGAAATTTGTAGCGTAAGGGTTTGCCTGTGGTGTCACAACAGCTCCAACTTACAAATGACCTTCATTTAACCCGTGTCCCTTATAGACCCCATTTCAAGCCTATCAAAGACCTATTGATCTCTTTTGGTAGGTAGAGTCTATTAGTTGAGATAGTTTAAATTAGCATGCATATGAGATAGAAAATATTCAAACTCAATAAGCCCATTGACCAAGTAATGTGTATGTGTCTATCTGAAGTGCAACAGTCCTTGCTTAAATAGAAATGATTTCGATTTTAGTATGGTAACTAGGGTTGTCATATTATAGATATGTTAATTCTAGAAATTGAGTCCTAAGGTATAATGACACTGATTTGACAAAGCCAAAATATGATTTTAAGGTTTTAAAAAAAAGTTTTTGTCATACAAAGCCTTCAAGTTAAGAGAAGTTTGTTGAACCATTGAACCTCAAAGGACACATTGGGCAATGTAAATGATTATTGGCAAGGTCGTGAAAAAGCTACTGACTGACATACTGAAACATAGTTTGAAATGGAAGTATCCCTAACTATGCTGCTTGGGCCTCACCACTCATGTTCTCAATATCTTGAAGATAAAAGCCATAAATGTGAAGCATTTTGTCATTCCAAAGAAAGAGCTAAATGAGTATCTGGAAGAAGTCAATGAGAACACTTTAGTTGATCACCTCTGTCTGTTAGTCGATAGAACCACTGTAAGTGTTATTCATTCATACATGAGCATATCACAATGCATTTTCTTGTATTGTATTGTCTATTCTTTGTCAAAGTGAACAACAGATTTTCTATGAAGCAAAGATGAAGTGGGTATTGAATCAGGGGGCATAGAAAGCCCATTGCTTGAGGAAGCTCCAAGTCATTTTACAAAAGAAGAAATAAATGCTTATGCAAGGAACCAGACAAAATACAAACATCAATTAGAGGCAACCCAAAAAAATCATTGGTTTGAGCCTACACAGGGGGCAAAATTTTTCCTTTTCAATTTTTTTAGTTTATGTGTATACAAAATATTTTCAAACTCACTTTCAAATATTTTGCCATGCAGGGGGCAAGGAGAAGATATAAGAGGCCAACTAAAAAATGGTTATGTAACACCCCCCGTACACCATACGTATATCAGATAACGCGCACAACGCGCGATATACGTATATCCGCTAAAGGGGTGCCATGGTTCATTTTAAACAAACCAAACTTTAATCTTTAATATATAAGCATCATAAGTCAGTCCGAGTAAACTTATAATATTTAACTCATGTTATAGAAATCAATAGCGAAAACATCTGTGAATATTCGAATTTTGAGACTCGGAAAGCTGACTGCAAAAGACCAAGTCAGACCGGTCGATCGTGGCAGAGTTCACCAAAAATATACCTTCATGGTACTTGAAATATCTGGAGCGACGCAAGGACCACAAGTATGGTCTCGGAATAATTTTTGGAGGTCCACAGTTCCCAGAAAATCAGTTTAAACGAAAAAAAAAATGCGAATTTTGGTGCGGTTTTGGGGTGAACCGCTGGGACCGAATTTCGCCTATAAAATGCTGCTAAACTTTCAAAAAAAGGGGTTGGACTTTTTCGGGTGGGCCTCATGCTGTCGAATTCTTTTCACGCTTAAGAACTCTTATTGGACTTTTATTTGCAAGAATCTAACCTTGTGTGGTAGGGATTAAGAATCATATTTCAAGATCTAAGAAAACAAGACCTGGAACTTCGAAGCGGAATGACCCTAAACAAGGTAGTATGATAATTCATCATTTGTCAATTCAAGCATATCATAAAGCATCCTATCTTCTTCTTAATTTCTTTTCGGTCAAAGACCTAATCCTTTTAGGTCTAAGGCCTAATTAACTAATCAATCAACACTTCGGCATGAAGCCGCGAATCAATCAACTTTTTGGCACGGAGCCTAAATTGTATCTTTTTGGTACAAAGTACCTAAATTTCACAATTAAAATTAATCTTTTGGCCAAAGGCCTAAATTGCACTATTTTGGTACAAAGTACCTAAATTTCACAAATTTGCACTAAGTGCTAAAATTAACAACTTTGGCAAAAAAGCCCGACAAATGCACGAAGCATACACACACACATGCATGAAGCATAATTTTCATCACCTTTAAATAGACTTTTCCGAACTACATGGGCTTTGATCTCTCATAAAAAACGAGAGTATGTAGGCATATTTGAGATTCACCTCAAATAACAAGTCCGCAATTTACTAACAATCTATTCTTCTTCCTTTCTGTGTTCCTTTTGGATTCATTTCTAAATTGGCAAATTAATCAAGTACATGACATAGTCCCCGAATCCTCCTTGGGTTCGTAGATTAGAAACCTTTACATTGGATGCATTAATTGGAGTCAAACAAGGGTTTTCTTAGTTTTTTCCTTTGAACAAAATAAACTGAGTGGCGACTCCCGACAACGAGTGAACTTTCATCCGAATCCTTTTCGGGTGGAAAATCGAGGTTCACAACATCCCTTTTTAAAATACATATACATATAACATTAGCACGCAAAAGTTTATCCAAACAGTCTGTTGAAAACATTTGTTAAATAAGCAGCAAAAAATATATATGTATATATATATATATATCAAAATCAATGTTTTCAAAATTATAGAATTTATACATGCTGGCAGTTCATCTCCGATCTTGATGTCCACAACTCAACACTGCTATCACAAACTCAAGCCTAGACTCGAATCGATCTAGACGAGCTCTCCGCCACAATCGAATCTACCCTATCACAGCGCAATGAACCACAATCGCGCTAAGCAGAAAGCTTAGTGGTACAAACTTTGATTCAATAAAGATCAATACGATGCTCATGTACAATATATATATATATGAATATATCAACTCATAGTATTATATCTCAACATATTAATCATATGCAACACATTTCATAATTCACATTACAGCAAAGACAAGCATGGGCCCAAAAAGAAACTAATATGCTATTTAATGTTCAGAGTTACTGCTTTTGTCCATAATCACATTCATTAAGCCCGTAGGCGATATATATATCAATGGATAATGTAACAGACCCAGTCTCTTGGACCTCAACTCGGCTAGACCCTAGAGCCCTACTATCTTCGTCCTCAACCTAGCTAGACTGTTACAGTTTTTGAGGCTTACGACCCGGTCTTTTCACCTGCCCAGCGATTCATATGCATGCCGCCAAACCCAAAACTCTTAAAATTGAATAACAAACTAGACACACAATTAATTCATTTATCTAATTATCAATCTCTTTCACAATTCATTTCTCATTTCATTTCTCATAATCAAACTAGGCTCATTGCCATAATATATCATCTTTTGTCAATTTTTATCTCATTCTTCTATTTTATCTCAATATCGATTGGTTACATTATGTTTTCACATCTCATATCACATATTTCCAAATTTCTTTTCATATACAGTACTTTACTCAATTGCATTGATACATCAACATAATTCACATTATGCATATCATAACATATAACTCATTCATCAACAATGTATCAAGTAACTTAACACATTTCTCAACTAAATGTGTTAAGTCCCAATGTCATATAAATGTAAGCAATCAATCAAAGTTTGCACTTACCTCTAAGAGCAACAACACCACTCTAACAACTCCTCTTCCAAGATAACTCTCAACACTTAGCTTGGGTAACTCAATTCTCTTCAAAACCTAATCCAAAGGTGATCATACACACTCACTTAGAGATACACAAGAAGAAAATAAGGAAGAAACTATCTATGGAAAACTCTACACTTGACACGTTCAACAACACGGGCGTGCCCCTGACAGTGCCTTAAACCCACAACACAGAAGCTTTGACACGCTCAGTGACATGGGCGTGTCACTGGCCTTGCCAATCCTCCTCCAACACAGAAGCTATGACACGCTCAGTGACATGGGTGTGTCACTAGACGTGTCAATCAATCAGCAATACAGTAGCTATGGCACGCTCAGTGACATGGGCCTGTCACTGGCTGTGTCAATGCTACTACAACATAGAAACTGTGACATGGGCAGTCACTGCTCATGTCACCAACCCAGAAAACAGAACCAACGAAAAGCCCAAAGACATGGCCGTGTTCTTGGGGGTGTCAGGCCAAAAAAAAACCTGAAATTAACACCAACAAAGCCACAACCAACAATCATCTTCCAATAGCCATATCAACAACACACAAACTCAACCAAAACCATCAACAACCCATATAATACTTGAGTAAACCTTAAAATAACTCAATTACAAACATCAAACACAAACATCACCATATTTACAGCTCAAAAATCACACAATCCACACACTTGCCTCTTTCACCAAACTCAACCCTCAAATATACCAAAACAACCATCCAACAAACCCAAGAACACAAACTCAAAAGAAAACCAAGAAACAAGTTGGAAGCTTACAAAAAGTGAAGAAATCCTTAAAACTCCAACTTGATCTCTTGAAAAACTTCAATCTTTTGAGCTTGGAAGCAACAAAATCTCTTTTCCATTGGTTGCTAAGGGTGGCCGACCAAAGAGAAGAAAAGAAGAAGATGAAGATGAAAGAAGAAAAAGAAGAAAGAAAGTCAACACTCTTCTCTTTTAACCAAACCATTTTTCCCCAAATTACTCTCCACCATTCATTTAAACTATATAATATTAAATCCACTACATCATCTTCCACTAACATTAAACAAATCCATTTAATTAATCAAAATATCGCTTTTGACAAAAAAGACATAATCTTGTATATATTATTTTTATCTCCATATACATAACATATACACTTTAAATTATTTAATCCAATGCAATAATTAACACTCCAAAATTTTAGGGTATAGTTTGGGATATTACAATTCTCCCCCTCTACAAAATAATTTCGTCCTCGAAATTACCTGTACTCACGTCTGAAATAATTAAGGATACTGATCTCGCATCGCTTACTCACTCTCCCAAGTTGCCTCTTCTCTATCATGATTCTTCCAAAGAACCTTCACAATTGGTACTTTCTTATTTCTCAACTCTTTCACTCCGTGTGCTAAAATGACCACCGGTTCCTCTTCATAAGATAGATCTGGACTCACCTCTATGGATTCCACTGACAAAACATGAGATGGGTCTGACCTGTACCTCCGTAGCATGGAAACATTAAAGACATTGTGAATTCGATCTAGTTCAGGTGGCAAAGCAAGTCAATAAGCAACTGGTCCACCTCTCTCTAAAACCTCATAAGGTCCAATAAAACAAGGACTCAGCTTTCCTTTGCGGCCAAATCTCAAAATTATCTTCCAAGGAGACACTTTCAGAAAAACTTTATCTCCAACATTGAACTTTATATCTCTCCTCTTCAAATCTGAATAAGATTTCTACCGGTCTGAAGCTGCTTTCAACCGATCCTGATTTATCTTCACTTTCTCTTCCGTTTCTTTAATCAAATCAGGACCAACCAATTTGCCTTCTCCAACTTCATTCCAACATAGAGGCATGCTGCATCTTCTACCATACAGTGCCTCATAAGGTGCCATTTTAATACTAGACTAATGACTGTTGTTATAAGCAAATTTCCATCAATGGCAAAAATCTGTCCCAACTTCAAGAGAAATCAATGGCAGCTTCTCAACATGTCCTCCAAAATCTGTATCACTCTCTCTGACTGCCCATCTGTCTACGGATGAAAAGTAGTGCTAAAGTGCAGCCGAGAACCCAAAGCAGCATGCAAACTCTTCCAAAACCTTGAAGAAAACCGGGGATCTCGATCAGACACCAAAGAAAATGGGACTCCATGCAATCTCACTATCTCACTGATATACAATTCAGCCAACTTCTCCAAAGAATAGTCCATCCGAACTGGAAGGAAATGAGCTACCTTCATCAACTGATCAACAATCACCCAAATTGCATCATGCTTCTTCTGAGTCAAAGGCAAACCAGTCTCAAAATCCATCGTCACTTGCTCCCATTTCCATTCAGGCACTGATAAAGATTGAAGCAACCCTGAAGGAACTTGATGCTCAGCCTTCACCCTTTGATAAGTGAGACATTTGGATACAAACTCTGCTATGTCTCTCTTCATACCCGACCACCAATAATGTTGCTTCAAATCATGATACATCTTAGTACTCACAGGGTGCATAGCAAAAGTCGACTGATGTGCTTCTTCCAAAATAGTCTTTCTCAGTCTTCCATCATTAGGAACACACAATTTATCTTTATACCATAAACTACCATCACTTGTCACAAGAAAATCTCGGCTCTCCCCCTTTTGGCAAACCAAAACAATCTTCTGAATTTTCTCATCAGCCAACTGAGCCTCTTTAATCTTATCCAACAACCCCAGTCTCAACTGCAACTGAGCCAGCAAAGCACCATCACTAAAAGGCTCGAAACTAGCATGCAACGCTCTCAACTCAACAAGCAACAAGAGCGAATAAGGAGTCAAACCTGCCAAAGACTTCTGACTCAAGGCATCAGCAACAACATTTGCCTTACCAGGATGATAATCAATCAAATAGTCATAGTCTTTGATCAACTCCAACTACCATCTCTGCCGAAGATTCAGCTCTCTCTGAACACCCAAGTATTTCAAACTCTTGCGATCCGTAAAAATGAAACACTTCTCCCCATACAAGTAGTGTCGCCAAATCTTCAAAGCAAAAACTATGGCTGCTAACTCCAAATCATGAATCTGTTAATTCAACTCATGCGGCTTCAACTGCCGAGAAGCATAAGCTATGACTCTACCCTCCTGCATCAAAACACAACCTAAACCATTATGTGAAGCCTCATTGTAAATCACATATGGTTTATCTTCCACAGGCAAGGTAAGAACAGGAGCTTGAGTCAACATCTCCTTCAACTACTCAAAGCTTGCTTGACACTGATCTGTCCGCACAAATCTAACTCCCTTCCAAAGTAATCTGGTGGGTGGAGTAGCTATCAAAGAAAAACTCTTCACAAACCATCGATAATAGCCTGCCAAACCCAAAAAACTTCTAACTTCAGTCACAGACTTCGGTGGACTCCAATTCAAAATGGCTTTAACTTTACTCGGATCAACTCTTATACCATCTGCTGACACCACACTTCGACAGCTTAGCATACAATTGCTTCTCTCTCAAGGTCTGTAATACTATCCGCAAGTGCTCATCATGCTCCTCCTTATTATGCGAATAAACAAAAATATCATCAATAAAGACTACCACAAGCTGATCTAGATAGGGTCTAAACACCCTGTTCATCAAATCCATAAAAGTTGCAGGTGCATTCATCAATCCAAAAGGCATTACCAAAAACTCATAATGCCCATACCTTGTGCGGAAAGCTATCTTAGGAATATCTTCCTCTCTGATTCTCAACTGATGGTACCCTAATCTCAGATCAATCTTGGAAAACACCGATGCTTCCTTCAATTGATCAAAGTGATCATCTATACTAGGCAAAGGATACTTATTCTTGATGGTCACCTTATTCAACTGCCTATAATCAATGCACAGTCTCAAAGTACCATCCTTCTTCTTCACAAACAAAACAGAAGCTCCCCAAGGAGAAACACTAGGGCAAATAAACCCTTTATCCAACAACTCCTGCAACTGCACCTTCAACTCTCTCAACTCGGTAGGTGCCATTCAATAAGGAGTAATAGAGATAGGAGTGGTATCAGGCAACAAATTGATACCAAACTCAACCTCTCTCTCAGGGGGCATCCCTGGCAACTCCTCGGGAAACACATCTGGGAATTCAGCAACTGTGGGTATACTATCAAGTTGAGAAACCACTACTCTGGTATCTATAACATGAGCAAGATAAGCCTCACATCCCTTTCGAATCAACCTCCTAGCTGCAACAGCTGAAACAAACATGGATGCAAGTTGTCTCTGCTCACTAGATACCATAACACTTCTACCATCACCGGTTCTCAGGGTAACACACTTTTTCTTAAAATCTACCACAACTCCATGCTTAGACAACGAATCCATGCCTAAGATTAAATCATACTCCTTAAAAGGCATTTCAATCAAATCACCAAGAAACTCTTCATCCTGAACAACAACTGGACTATCTTGGTGCACATTACTCACCACAACACTATGCCCTAAAGGATTGGTCACCAAGACATCAAATCCTACGGACTCAGAATGCAATTCAAACACAGGCAAGATAGATGCACTTATATATGAATGAGTAGATCCTGATCAATCAAAGCAATAACTGAAATGCCAAATAAAGAAAATATACTCGCAGTGACGACTGAAGCATTCGCCTGTCGCTGCATCACATACACTCACTGAGAAGGCCCAGCCTCATCTGGCCTACTACCTCCGGATGTTGAGCCTCCTCTCTAACTGAACCCATGTCTACCACCTCTACTGAAATCTTTGCCACTTCGACCTCCTCTCACACTAGGTCAAGAAACTGTAGAATCTACCTGCCTATCCTCCTATAGCTCAGGACAATCTCTGATGAAATGGTCAGGCAATCCGTATCAAAAACATACAGCTGGTCCACCAATCTTCCAACAAACACCCCCATGTATCCTACCACAATGGACATATGTAGGTGGAGTAGACCTCTGAGCCACTGTGGTCGATGCACTAGCCACAGAAACTTTAGGTCTCGATCTCTGCCTCTGATGTGGTACTGACCTAACAGGCTGCCTCTGACCCCTACTGAACCTTTGAAAATGACCTCCTCGGCCTCTCTTTGCAGATGAAAACCTTGCCTTAAACTGGGGTCTTCTAACTCTGGTCTCTTCCTCAGTAGCAGCTGCTGCGATAGCCTGTGCTCTCTCAACACTTTGGGCCACTGCAACTAGCTGGGAAAGATCCTGATACTGGGAACCAGCAACAATACACATAATTGAGGGCCTCAACCCCTCCTGAAATCTCCTACACCGGTCTATCTTATCTAAAATAATCCCACCGGCATAGTGACTCAACCGAATAAACTCAATCTCATACTCTGTCACTGTCCAGTTATCCTGCCTCAGGTTCAGAAACTCCATCTTCTTAGCATCCTTATACTCCCTCAGAGTATACTTCTGCTAAAACTCTCACAGAAAATCAAACTCCATCTTCTTAGCATCCTTAAGACAAGGTCGTTGGATCATCCATGGCATGGGGAACCGTCTTCCACCAATAATATGCATCTCTCTACAGAAGAGATCTAGCATAATCAAACTTCTTTTTAGGAGTGGCTTGCAACTAGATAAATACCCTCTGAACTCTATCCAACCACTGCTCAGCTACTGCAGAATCTATAGTACCAAAGAAGTCCTCAGCTCTGAACCTCCTTAATTTATCATACTGCCTCACCGGTACTTGTGGTTGTGGTTGCGGTGGCGGCTGCTACACTAGAGCCTGCCTCAACAAATCTACTACATGTCGTAACCAAACTGGCGGCATCTCATCAACAGTGGGTCTCTCTGGCACAGGAGCAGGTGCCTCACAGTTTAACTCAACCATAGCTCCATCACTACCCTCAACAGGAGCTACACTCTCAGCACTACCTTCTACAGATTGATGTGACTGAGACGCCATCACTACCTATATTTGCTAACACAGTAGAAAATACCTCATCAAAGATCATAAACTACAAGTGCCAATGCATGTATCTTATTTAAAAATCATATTTTAAAATCAAATTTTTTTTTCTTTTTCTAACAATTCACCTAAGTTGAGAACCTCAAACCTAGGCTCTGATACCAAAAACAATTTTAACACCCCTGTACCCCATATACGCACACCGTATACACTCGCACAACATGAAATATATGTATACTGAATAAAGGGGTGCCACGATTCATTTTAAACAAACCAAACTTTAATCTTTAACATATAAGCATCATAAGTCAGTCCGAGTAAACTTAAAACATTTAACTCATGTTATAGAAATCAATAGAGAAAACATCCCTTTTTTAAAATACATATACTATAACATCCCGAATCCCAGATTGGTAAGAAACAGACATAGAGGATATGATTTAGGCTTAGAAAAAAGAAGTTTAGAACATGACCTATAACTTGAGCTCGAATTTCATCCAAGTTAATGACAAAATTAGAGAGTCTCAAAGAAGAATTAATTGTTTATTTTTGTCTTGGCTAGATTTATAACTTGAAATTACTCAATTTGGAGTTGTACAGAATAAGATATGATAAATTTAGTAGACAATGTGCAAGCTGCCTCAGGACAGCATAGTAGGCTTGAATTCGAAGGACCTTCAAAAATCAGATATAGCTCGGATCAACCTGAAATTTTGAAACAATGTAACCCCGGATGTCTAGTTTCAGTGGGCATAAAAATTACTTAATTTGGAGTTGTGAGTTAAAGGATATTAATAATGAAAGACAGCAAGGTTAGGAAGGGATATCAAAATGACCTAAGTGAAAATTTCTCAAAAGATAGGGGCAACTATGTAAACATAAAAATTTAGTGTCGGAAGTTCTTAATAGTGCCCATATCTGACCCTGGAAGAATATTCTTGAGATTAATCGGGTCATAACCGTGGGTTTTAATTTTTCCCAAAAACGCACGGTTTAAAAGTTACAATCGATTAATCGCTGGAGGGTATTTTGATATTTTCACACCCTAGACTATAAAATTACAGCACAATAAAGTTGAGGGGGGGGGGTCAAAATATGAATAAAAGGAAGCCTAATGGCTTGCCAAATAAATAGATAAAAGAAGAAGGCAAGTTCACCAATTAAAAGTGGCCATTTTTGCTATAAGGTGTAACAATTGGAAGTCAACAACTATTCCAACATATTTTCACCACTTATGGCTGCCATTTGGATCAAAATAAGCTAAGGAAAGAAAATAAAAGCCCTCTCTTACATGGTGAACTCGTCCAAACCATAAGAGAAGGAAGAAGGAGGTGATTTTTCCAAAGTTTAAGGCTTTTGGTTGAAAATTTTGGTGACAAACAAGATTATAAGGTAAGAGAAACCTATCTCTAGTTTTAATTTCATGGATTAATGGTTAATTTAAGAGATTGAAATTAGGGTTCATGTAGCTAGATTTGGAGAAAATTCAAGAGATAATTATTTGAAGGATTTGATGAAAGAAATAATGATTTTAAAATTTGAGGAGATTAGATTGAAGAAAAATTGGCAAGAAATGAATTGGTAGCTTATGTTTTCAAACCATTGGATGGATGTTTAAAGTGTGTATGCTGGAATTCTTGTATGAAATCAAGAAAATCTAAAGGAAAAAAGAAGAAAAAGATCAAAGATGAGCTAAGGAAAGCAAAGGGGAAAAAGGTTTGGTACTTTAACCTTCTTGAATTAGTGATCTCTATTGCCTTTGCATTTGGATGTGTAATTGCTATAATTGTTCATGTGCTTGAGTTGTGGTGGTTATGTGGTTGAGATTGATGATGATATAGAAGTGTTTGTTGTGTATTGATTGATTTTGGGGTTGAGGTTATAAGGGAGGTAAATATGGGAGTGCTATGTTGTGTTGTTTTGTTGCAGCCAGCCATGTGTCCTGCATTTTTCTGGAATTTAGACTAGAAAAACGATAGAACTAGAACTTGACAAAGAAGACTTAATTATTCTCAATTAATTCAGTAAACCATAGGATTTGGAGCCAACTCATTTTCATGTGTGGAATGAAAGTTATGATCAAAATGATACCAGGCGTACAAACTGAAAAACTGAGATTCCTCAGTCAGTAAACTGTGACTTGGGACTACGCTTAGGTGACCTTAATGACACATTTAGAAGCTGTGAAAGAAAAATTAAATGTACCCTTATGTTTTAGGACACCATATAATTTGTAATTTCCTAAATCCCACTTGTATATAAAAATATATGATCAAAAGGATATAACTCATGCACACTGGAATTGTGAAACCGGACAGACTGAAATTTGTGCCTTGAGTCCAGGTTTTGGTCCATTTACCTCAGGAATTAGATGTTGTGATACAATATATAAATGAATCCTTGTATGTTGGTGAATCATAGGAGTTAGATTCATCTCTATTGGACTTAAAATGTAGAAGTTACACATGAATGAGTGAACCATGCACAGGCAGACCCTAGCAGACTGCAGGGCTGAATTAGAAATTGTGCCAGAAATCACGTGCTTACTGTTTTAAGCTGAAATTTTTACTGAACATATCCTTATGTGTCTATTTCAATTTAAGATATGAATCGTCTCAATCTGAGTTGCGTAGGTAAAGTTATAAATGAAATAGTACGCATTGCGTAGACTTGAGTAACCAATTGGCCAGGGAAGTTCAAGGAGTCATCAATAATTATGTGTAACAAATTTAAATCTAGAAATTTAACCATATGAACTCGTATGAGTCTAGTTCAAGCGAAAGCAAGAATTTTTTCAATCGGATTAGAAGAACAAAAGTTATTGGGGAAATAAGATAACAAGGCACATAAGAAACTAAATGCCAGAATTCACTGTTCATTTGGTAAGAAATAAATGAGGTATAATTGAGATAAAATATTCGTTTGGAATGAAATAAATTATCAAAAATATGATCTTGAAAGCTTGACCAATTAAGAACAAGATAGCATTTTTTGTTTTTTGAAAATCACATCCCAATTGTGTTTTATTTAGATTTTAATGCCCAACAAGGAATTTTTGCAGTATTGTAAAACCCGGTGTGGCCTAAAAAGTGCAGTCTGGCCCAAAGGCTCGGAATGAAAACTTTGAACTACAAATTAGTTCTATTGAGCTAATTTAGGATAAAAAATAGTCAGATTCTTAATCACTGGTGCCATATCTGTAACATTGTGTGGTTTGCATCTAATTTTTACTTAACGGTTAAAGTACCCACTAAGCTATATGCTTAGCGAGTTTAGTTTTCTAAACTCGTAGGTTATGGAGTCCAAGCAGACAAATGGGAAGCTACAAAGAAGCACCAGAGTGCGCAACAGGAGGCGAAGTGAGGAGCAAAGCAAAGTTTAGCTTGGCATGTACTGTTAAGGACTTTCAAAATGTAATTATAACAATTAAAGAAATGTGTAAATTATTATTATTTGTAATAAAAAGGAAAAAAATTTATTTAGTACATGTTCTGTATACCATGTTGCATATACTGTAGCACACTTGGCTCGGCTGGAAATAGTTGGGTTAAGGGGTGTTTCAATTTTTGGTATCAGAGCATTGGTTTAGCCGTTCCTGGGTGGTTAACCATAGGAAGTACGTGCCAATTTGGATACGGAGGAAATGTAAAAGGAGTGAGATAGAAAGATATCAGGTAGAAGGAGGTTAATGCAATGAGTGAATATGATTAACACGAAGCAGTAAGCCCTATACTAGTTAGAAATTGAGAAATATATGACAATTGGAATAGACGGTCAGTAAGAAATGATAGAAAGTAGACCGAAAGGTGCATATATATACAGATACATAGTATGATAGAAAGAAATTAGATAGTGGCAGACATTCAGAAGGTTAAAAATAATGAACAGTAAGTTAAGAATAGAAACCAAAAATTTATATGAGCAAGATAAATACACATAAGGGCAAAAACAAATATGTTAAAGACCGAAATATATGCAATAAAGGTTAAGGCAATTATGAGAGGTAAGTAGTAAAGGCACCGAAAGAATAATAACGAATAGAATACCAACCATAATACAAGAGCCTAAAATTGAAACAATGAAGAATAATAGTACGGCTAGAAAAAAAATCATAGAAAATAAAATTGAGAACTAAGAAAAGGAAGCAAAACTAGTTAGATTCTCCAGGATTAATGCTTTACCTGGTTGAAATCATGTGTTCCTTATATAATGAACTATTTAAACTTGTGTTGGAAATGTTTGGTAATGTGTTTTGACAACTTGAGAATTTTTTTTGTGCCTATGTGTGCATTTATATGAATGTGATTCAATCATGTTAAATGAGTTTGATTACTATGCCAATATTATGTGATTGACTTATTATGGGAATGTTATGGTTGCTAAATTGAAAATAAAGCAAAATGAAATAATGTAGTAAGAAAGTTAGAGGAATTAAAAGTATGAATTTAGATTTTAAAATAGATTTTAAAATAAGTGAATACCAAAAATCAGAAAGTACAAAATTGATTAGAATGGACATAAGAAGAGCTAACAAACAGAATAAGATATAGATATGTATGATAAGGAATCATTAATCTGAGATCATAAATCGAGTATAAAAGAAAAAAGAAATAGACATCAAAGGTTATAAGATAAAAATTGATTTGAATTTAAGAAGCTAATACTAAAAGTCCAGAGATACACGAACGATTTTAAATAAGCATAAGGATAGGCAAAGAAATCAGGGAGTAACGATATAAATTACGAATGTGTCATAATAGTTAGATACACCAAAGAAGAAAGATATAGTATGAAATATATAAGAAAATAAATTAACATAAGTTGTCATTAAAGAAAAGTTTATAATGAAGAGACATAAGGTTATTTGGAAATCATTATCACAAGAAGAACACGAAGGCATTCGATAAGCAATAATGGAAAATCAATACGTGTTACAGAGATTAATCATTCCGAAAAAGGTAGACTAATTCAAAATTGACAATAAGGAAGGAGTTATTGAAAAAGAGCTATAGGTCATCTCAAAATGATTATTGATGGAATAAAACAAAAGTGTAAAATATGACATACCGAAAGAAATTCAAAATACACCAAAGGAAGTGTAAATTTTTAATAATCACATTATATGTCAATAATGATAAATAAAGCTATGAATGATTGGACCCGCAAATCAATGTACATGTGATATATCATAAATTGTACAAAGCATATCCATGTGAGACATACCGAACACGGTGCATATAATATCTATACTTATGTGAGACATACTGAGTACTATACAGACAATATTTAAATGTCTTCACATAAAACGTAACATATACTGTACAAATAGAAAGACATACCATACATACATAAAGACGTGCTAAATAATACATATGCAGAAAGAGAATAAAGAGATGAAACAGTGGAAAGTCTGATACTTGAAAAATATAAGGCTCATTAAGTATAGCATTGGGGAAATAAATAATATGACAATATGAGTGAATAAAAATGCCAATGAACCCGTATATGCCACTGAGCATTGTGAATGAGCCAAGAAATGGCTCGAGATATGATATGGCGACATCCATGCAGATATGAATACATATGAAACATATGGCAATCTGTGCATATAGAAAGCAGGAAAGAATGAAAGAAAGAGAATAAAATATTAGAAATATATGCTTACCTTGGTAATTCAAATTGAATCAGAGTTGGGATGAGTGTATTTATATGGCATTAACATTTATACTCAATGGTGAGGGCCATTGGGGCCAGTGGTGAGGGCCACTAGGGCCAGTGGTGAGGGCCACTGGTTTGATATTTATCTGGCACCGATATATATACTCAGTGGTGAGGGCCACTGGGGCCAATGGTGAGGGCCATTGGTTTGATGAAAAAAAAGTGGCGAGGGCCACTCCTGTGATATGATGGCATTGATATGAACTCAGTGGTGAGGGCCACTGGGGCCATTGGTTGATTACAGAGTGGTGAGGGCCACTCCTGTGATATGAAAATGGTGGTGAGGGCCACCTGTGCCATGGAAATGAAATGGTGGTGAGGGCCACCCGTGCCATGCTGATTCCATATGGTATTGCCTCATCCCACTTTGATTCTACTGTTATTACCTTGAGGAGCTAAGTAAGAAAAATATGTGATAATATATAGATGAAAAAAAAGTATATATGAAAATAAACAGAAAGTGAATTGAAACATATTCAAAAAAGAAAGGAAAGAAAGAGTTTGAAATGTAATAAAATAAAAAAGGAAAGATGTTCTCACCTTATGTTGGGATCGGCCGTAACCAACATAGAGCGAGACACGTAATGAAATAAATAGTACTTCGAGAATAATGGTATCATGGACTGATCACCCATGAGCTATTATTCGAGATGTATATATGACAACATAAGGAAAGTCAAATGAGCCGATACTTAAGGAATGCTACCACACTGCACGAATATACATAGGACATACAAATTCAGTAATAAGTAAATAAAGAATAACCACAATGCAAAGAGATGGAAGCTTAGAAATGAATATAGCAGAGAATGAAAATTGTACAAGAAAGAATGGAAAAGAATAAATTTAAATCAAAGTTAAAGAAAACATAAGTGAATAATAATAACGCTTCAAATGAGAAATCGTGACAAAAGTCAAAGCATGTTGAACCACATAATAGTCTATTGGACAATCTTGTAGAATAATAAACAGCAAGTGAGTAGAGATGGGAAGAAAACTGAATACAAAAGGTAAAACATGTTGAATCTTAAAATAGTTAATCCCAGTAAATGAATAAGTGTCAAAAGAAGGCAATGCGTAAACAATATAGAGAGATGACAGAGAGCAATCAAGTGAATAAGGTGAAAGAGTGGCAAAAGCAATAGACAGTAGTTAAAGAACATCAAGTATATAGAATGAGTAAGCTTCAGGGCGAAGCTTAAATTAAGGGGGATAGAATTGTAACATCCCAAATCCCAGATTGGTAAGAAACAGACATAGAGGATATGATTTAGGCTTAGAACAAAGAAGTTTAGAACATGACCTATAACTTGATCTCGAATTTTATCCAAGTTAATGACAAAATTAGAGAGTCTCAAAGAAGACTTATTTGTTTATTTGTGTCTTATCTAGATGTAAAACTTGAAATTACTCAATTTGGAGTTGTACAGAATAAGATATGATGGATTTAGTAGACAATGTGCAAGCTACCTTAGGACAGCATAGTAGGCTTGACTTCGAAGGACCGTCAAAAATTAGATATAGCTCGGATCGACTTGACACAATGTAGCCCCAAATGTCTAGTTTCAGTGGGCATAAAAATTACTTAATTTGGAGTTGTGAGTAAAAAAATATTAATAAAGAAAGACAACAAGGTCAAGAAGGGATATCAAAAGGACCTAAGTGAAAATTTCTCAAAAGTTAGGGGCAACTATGTAAACTTAAAAATTTAGTGTCGGAAGTTCTTAATAGTGCCCATATCCGACCCCGGAAGAATATTTTAGAGATTAATCGGGTCATAACCTTGGGTTTCAATTTTTCCCAAAAACGCACAGTTTAAAAGTTACAATCGATTAATCACTGGAGGGTATTTTGATATTTTCACGCCCTAGACTATAAAATTACAACACAAGTAAGTTGAGGGGGCCAAAATATGAATAAAAGGAAGCCTAATGGTTTGCCAAATAAATAGATAACAGAAGAAGGCAAGTGGACCAATTAAAAGTGGCCATTTTTGCTATAAGGTGTACCAATTGGAAGTCAACAACTATTCCAACATATTTTCACAACTTATGGCAGCCATTTGGATCAAAATAAGCTAAGGAAAGAAAATAAAAGCCCTCTCTTACATGGTGAACTCGTCCAAACCATAAGAGAAGGAAGAAGGAGGTGATTTTTCCAAAGTTTAAGGCTTTTGGTTGAAGATTTTGGTGACAAACAAGATTATAAGGTAAGAGAAACCTATCTCTAGTTTTATTTTCATGGATTAATGGTTAATTTAAGAGATTGAAATTAGGGTTCATGTAGCTAGATTTGGAGAAAATTCAAGAAATAATTATTTGAAGGATTTGATGAAAGAAATAATGGTTTTAAGATTTGAGGAGATTAGATTGAGGAAAAATTGGCAAGAAATGAATTGGTAGCTTATTTTTTCAAACCATATGATGTATGTTTAAAGTGTGTATGCTGGAATTCTTGTAGGAAATCAAGAAATTCTAAAGGAAAAAGAAGAAAAAGATCAAAGATGAGCTAAGGAAAGCAAAGGGGAAAAATGTTTGGTACTTTAACCTTCTTGAATTAGTGATCTCTATTGCCTTTGCATTTGGATGTGTAATTGCTATAATTGTTCATGTGCTTGAGTTGTGGTGGTTATGTGGTTGAGATTGATGATGATATAGAAGTGTTTGTTGTGTATTGATTGATTTTGGGGTTGAGGTTATAAGGGAGGTAAATATGGGAGTGCTATGTTGTGTTGTGTTGTTGCAGCCAGCCATGTGTCCTGCATTTTTCTGGAAATTCAACCGAAATTTAGACTAGCAAAATGATAGAACTAGAACTTGAAAAAGAATACTTAATTGTTCTCCATTAACTCAGTAAACCATAGGCTTTGGAAGCAACTCATTTTCATGTGTGGAATGAAAGTTATGATCAAAATGATACCAGGCGTACAAACTGAAAAACTGAGATTCCTCAGTCAGTAACCTGTGATTTGGGACTACGTTTAGGTGACCTTAATGACACATTTAGATGCTGTGAAAGAAAACTTAAATGTACCCTTATGTTTTAGGAAACCATAGAATTTGGAATTTTTTAAATCCCACGTGTAGATAAAAAGATATGATCAAAGGAATATAACTCATGCACACTGGAATTGTGAAACCGGACAGACTAAGATTTGTGAATTGAGTCCAGGTTTTTGTCCATTTACCTCAGTAATTAGATGTTGTGATAAAGATATAAATGAACCCTTGTATTTTTGTGAATCATAGGAGATGGATTCATCTCTATTGGACTTAAAATGTAGAAGTTACACACGAATGAGCGAACCATGCGCAGGCAGACCCTAGCAGACTGGAGGGCTGAATTAGAAATTGTGCCAAACATCACGTGTTGCATTTTTTAAGCTGAAAGTTTTAAAGAATATAGCCTTATGTGTCTATTTCAATTTAAGATAAGAATCGTCACAATACGAGTTGCGTAGGTAAAGTTATAAATGAAATAGTATACATTGCGCAGACTTGAGTAACCAATTGGCCAGGGACGAGTTCAAGGAGTCATCAAGAATTATGTGTAACAAATTTAAATCTAGAAATTTAACAATAAGGACTCATATGAGTCTAGTTCGAGTGAAAACAAGAATTTTTACAATCGGATTAGAAGAACAAAAGTTATTGGGAAAATAAGATAACAAGGTACATAAGAAACTAAATGCTAGAATTCACTGTTCATTTGCTAAGAAATAAATGAGGTATAATTGAGATAAAATATTCGTTTGGAATGAAATAAATTATCAAAAATATGCTCTTGAAAGCTTGACCAATTAAGAACAAGATAGCATTTTTCATTTTTTGAAAATCACATCCCAATTGTGTTTTATTTAGATTTTAAAGCCCAACGAGGGATTTTTGCAGTATTGTAAAACCCGGTGTGGCCTAAAAAGTGCAGTCTAGCCCAAAGGCCCGTAATGAAAAATTTGAACTACAAATTAGTTCTATTGAGCTGATTTAGGATAAAAATTGTCAGATTCTTAATCATTGGTGCCATATCTGTAACATTGTATGGTTTGCATCTAATTTTTACTTAACGGTTAAAGTACCCACTAAGCTATACGCTTAGCGAGTTTAGTTTTCTAAACTCGTAGGTTATAGAGTCCAAGCTGACAAATGGAAAGCTACAAAGGAGCACCAGAGTGCACAACAGGAGGTGAAGTGAGGAGCAAAGCAAAGTTTAGCTTGGCATGTACTGTTAAGGACTTTCAAAATGTAATTATAACAAATAAAGTAATGTGTAAATTATTATTATTTGTAATAAAAAGGAAAAAAAATTTATTTAGTACATGTTCTGTATACCATGTTGCATATACTGTAGCACACTTGGCTCGGCTGGAAATAGTCGGGTTAAGGGATGTTTCATATACATATAACATTAGCAACCAAAAGTTTATCCAAATTGTCTGTTCAAAACATTTGTTAAATAAGCAGCGAAAAATACATATCTATAGATATATATATATATCAAAATCAATGTTTATAAAATTATAGAAATTATACATGCTGGCAGTTCGTCTCTGATCTTGATGTTCGTAACTCAACATTGCTATCACAAACTCAAGCCTAGACTCGACTCGGTCTAGACGAGCTCTTCGGCACAACTGGATCTACCCTGTCACCTACGTGATGAACCGTAATCTCGCTAAGCAGAAAGGTTAGTGGTACAAACTTTGATTCAATAAAGATCAATGCGATGCTCATGCATAATATATATATGAATATATCAACTCATAGCATTATATCTCATCATATTAATCATTTGCATCACATTTCATAATTCACATTAAAGTAAAGACAAGCATGGGTCCAAAAAGAAACTAATATGCTATTCAAAGTTTAGAATTACTGCTTTGGTCCATAATCACATTCATCAAGACCGTAGGCGATATATATATCCATGGATAATGTAACTGACCCAATTGTTTTATTAGTTTTTGTTATAGATTTGTGTCTTGTTTATTATGATAATTATTATTTTATTTAGGTATTTTGTTAGTTTTTATCGATTTGTTTAGTGTTTTCATTAATTTTGGTAGTTTTAGTTTATTTCAGTGTTTATGTTGTTTTTGATCTAGTTTTTAGTATGATGTTTATGTTTTGTTGGTTATTGTCTATTTACTTCTTGTTTAAAGTTTGTTTTGAGTTTTGTGTTAGGTTAAAAAAGGCAAGGAAGCAAATTGAAGAAGAAAATGGGCAGTAGTTGACACAGGCAGAGGACACGGCCAAGTCATTGGCCATGTCCCATACCAAGCTAAAGAGGAAGAGCAAGTCACAGTAGAAGACACAAGCAAGGGACACGGCCAAGTGACTTGGCCGTGTCCCTCCAAAGAAGCCCAGACACGGCCAAGTTGATCCAACCTGGCCGTGTCTCACTTGCATCCAAGGCAAAGAAGATCAATTCTCACAGAAGCAGACACAGGCAAGGGACACGGCCAAGTCACTGGCCGTGTCCCTCCAAAAAGCTCCAACACGGCCAAGTCACCTCTAACATGGCCGTGTCACTCAAGAAAAGAAGAAAAAGCAAGCAGAAGTGAACACATGCAAGGGACACGGCCAAGTCATTGGTCGTGTCGCTCCAAAGACCACCCACACGGCCAAGTCACCTCTAACTTGGCCGTGTCTTTCATGAACCAAAGCCGTAGCAAATTTTTAAAGCGGACGATTCATATAAAAGGAAAAAGAAGCTAGGGTTTGGAGGACGGTTGGCGATTTTGAGCTGAGATTGAGCCGTCAAAGAGATTAGGGTTTTGATAACTTTGTTTTTCTTTGATTTTTTATTACACTTTGTTTTATCTAGCTTAGATTAGATTGTTCTAGCCATTGATATATCCTTCTTGCAAGATTTGAATAAGAGATTCTTCAGAAGCTTTAAGGAGTTTGTAATTTGGTTTTGTTCTCGAATTTTACCTCTTTATTTTCATTGGAATTATATTTATGGATATTATCATGTCTAATTTGATTTCTTTGAACATTAATGAGATGAGTATGTTTGATTGCATTATGAACTAATTTGATCTAGTCTAGGGTTTGTATGGATCTACTATGATTGTATGAATTGGTTATTCTCTTAGCTAATAATTCTTTAGCCTTGATTGAATTGAATATTGTTAATATATAATTGATTGGCCACCAATTATGTGTTTTAGGTATTAGATGATGGATTGAGAGATGAAGTCTAATGCTGGAACAATTCAATTAAGGACTTAGGTGAATTAGAGATATAACCTATTAAAAAGATTGTTTCAATTATAACGAGATTAGTTGTAAGAGGTTTGAATGGGAGAGCTTATTTCCTTGACTCAAGTAATTAAGTTGTTTGAGATTTAATCTTTGAAATTAAATTAGTTAAGAGGAATAACCGTTCATACAAATAAGTAGTAGAGAAGTGCAAACCCTAGACTTTTCTATCAAGTGAATCAAAACAATCAGCTTAATTTACTTTTATTCGTTTTAAACTTCAATCAATCTTCTTCATTAGTTAGTAGTTTAAATTTTATTCATTACTTGTTATTTATAATTTGATAATCAATTAGCCACTTTAGCTTCCTTGTGAGATGACCTTGGGGTGATCACCTTTGCTACTGCTACCTCGTATACTTGCGAGTGACGCTTTATGGTAGAGTTAATTTGAGCGCAACAAGTTTTTGGCGCCGCTGTCGGGGAATCTAATTGGCGAAATTGTTTATTAGGCAAAAATATTCTAGATTATTTTTCACTGTTTTCATTTTATTTTATTTTTCTTTTACTTTTAATAATTTCTTTTTCTAGAAAAATTTTGTTTATGCAAGGTAGGAGATCACTCGAAGGAGAGCTACATCCATTCATTCCAGAAATTTAGAGAGTGAAAAGGAGTAGAGAAGAGTTTGAGCTCTACACCGGATTTGATACAGAGGAGGACACTTCTGAATTTGAGTCAGATTCTGCACAATCAGTTAAAATGGCTGAAGAAAGGCAAAGAACCATGAGAGATTTTGCTAGACCTGTCATTGGGACTTCTACATCTTGTATAAGGTTGACAGATGCAGCAAGGAACTATGAGTTGAAGAACATTCACTACAACATGCTGCCATCATACTATGGAGTTCCAAATGAAGATCCTTTGAACTTTATTCGGGATTTCTACTCCACCCTCAACACTTTTCCATTGGGAGGATTAATAGAGGATCAGTTTAGGATGCAGTGTTTTCCATATACTTTGAAGGATAGGGCAAAGAGCTGGCTTATGATGTTGCCCAAAAACTCACTGACAACTTGGGAGCAAGTTTATAACAAGGTCATGGGCAAGTTTTATTCACATGAAAAGACAGCTGAGTTGAGAGGGAAGATTGCTACATTCTCTCAATTTGAAGGAGAGCCATTTCATGAGGCTTGGGATAGGTTTAAGATGCTATTGATCCAGTGTCCACATCATCACTACCCACTTCAACTTCTTAATCAGTTTTTCTATGATGGTCTAACCCAACAATTTCAGAATACAGTTGACAATGCAGCTGGGGGAGCCATGGGAGAAAAGACAGCTGATGAGACTTATGAGATCTTTGAGATGTTGGGAGCTAATTCTTAACAAAAGAGTGTAAGGGGAAGAAGTAAAGGGGTGAATCAACTGGAAGCCAATAGTGAGATGGTCAGTCAAATAGCTGAGTTGACAAGGCAGGTTCAAATGCTGAACATGAAGAACAATATTTCTTCATCTACTCAAGAAGTGTGTGGAATCTGTGGGACATTCGGGCATGGAGCAAATATATGCCCCTCTTCATATGAGTCTTTTGGGAATGAAGCTGAGCAAGTTAATGCTATGGGGGGATTTCAACCAAGAGCCAGGAATGATACTTACTCTAATACTTACAATCCTGGTTGGAGGAGTCACCCAAATTTTTCCTGGACAACAAATAACTCTCAGCAGCCTTTCCATTTTCTCCAGAGACAGAACCAACAGCAGGGCCAATCCTCAAATCAAGGTCAACCTAAGAGAGAGAGTTTGGAGGAAAGTTTTACTGGCTTTTATCCAAGTCAGTGCTAAAAATCAAGAGATGAACAACAAGAGGCTGGATTCACTAGAAGCATCTTTTAAGAAGGTGGAGACCCAAGTGGGGCAACTTGCTCAACAGATGTAGATTCAACAGAAGGGGAAATTCCCAAGTCAACTTGAGCAGGCACAATCAGTGACTATTCTTAGGAGTGGCAAAGTAATTAATAATAATGTTGAAAATAATTCTGTGAATGCAGGTGAGAAAGAGAATAAAAAGGAAGGAGAACTAGAGAACAAAGGTGCTGAAGAAAGATCAATGGAGAAGTCCCCTATAGCAGATTTGCACAAGGCAAGCAATCCATATCGGCCACCTATACCATTCTCCAGCAGGTTGAAGGATGATAAAAAAGATAAGCAATTTTCAGATATCTTCAACATGCTATCTAAGGTAAGTATTAACTTACCCTTACTTGAAGCAATTAAGAACATGCCGACTTATGCTAAATTCTTCAAAGAACTGAATACCAAGAAAAAGAGGTATGAGCCGAATGAAAAGGTGATAGTTTCAGAGGTAGCTAGTGCTGTTTTGCAGCATAAACTACCTCCTAAGCTAAAGGATCCTGGAAGTTTTATCATTCAAATTACTATGGGGAATGGAAAAGGTACTGATGGCATGTGTGATTTAGGAGCTAGTGTGAATTTAATGCCTTATTCTGTTTATCTTGAGTTAGAACTAGGGGAACTTAAACCAATAAAAATGGTGTTGCAATTAGCTGATAGATCTCTTAGATCCCCGAAAGGGGTTATAGAAGATGTGTTAGTTAAAGTTGGTGGTTTGATAGTACCTGTGGATTTCATTATTCTTGACATGGAAGTAAGTAACTCTTCACCATCTGCACACACCATTCTGCTTGGTAGGCCTTTTATGGCAACTACCAACACTTTGATAGATGTTAAAAATGGTAAATTATCAATGACTGTCTTAGGACAAACTGTTGAATTTTCTATTTTTAACACTTCTCCTATTCCTACAACTACTTTATATGAGGATTGTTCTTTCATTAATTGTGTTGATGCAGTTGTTTCAGATGTTTTCTTGCAGACAGTTTCCTCTGATAAATTGGAGATGGAATTGACCTTGGATAGTGATTTGGAAATTTTTGATGCAGAAATAGCCAGTTGTCTTGAGGCCTTAGAAAGTGTTGAAATAGAGGAACTTAAGGAGGACCCAGTTTGTGAGCTTCCCTCCATTCAAAAAGAGGAGAAGAACCCCTCACTAGAGTTAGAGCTGAAAGAGTTACCTAAGAACCTGAAATATGTGTTTTTAGGAGATCACAACACTTTACCTGTGATAATATCTAATGAACTTAGTGAAGGGGAGGAGATGAGGTTGGTGAGTGAGTTTAAAAGATTAAAGAAAGCAATAGGATGGGGATCGAGTGACATCAAGGGTATTAGCCCTTCCATGTGCATGCATAGAATCACTTTAGAAGAGGGAGCTAAACCTGTGAGGGAGACTCAAAGGCACCTTAACCCAAATATGAGTGAAGTGGTTAAGAAGGAAGTGCTCAAATTGCTGGATGAAGGAGTAATTTATCCAATTGCTAATAGTGAGTGGGTGAGCCCAGTACATGTAGTTCCTAAGAAATCTAGAGTCACTGTGGTGAGAAATGAGAATAATGAATTGGTTCCTACTAGGACTACTACTGGGTGGAGAATGTGCATCGATTATAGGAAGTTGAACAATGCTACAAAGAAAGATCATTTCCCTCTTCCTTTTATTGATCAGATGTTAGATAAACTTTCTGGACACTCACATTATTGTTTTCTGGATGGCCTTTCAGGTTACTATCAGGTGTCGATTGCACTAGAGGATCAGTCCAAGACTACCTTTACTCGCCCTTTTGGGACTTATGCATTTCGGCGTATGCCCTTTGGCTTGTGCAATGCACTTGCAACTTTTTAGAGATGCATGATGTCTATCTTCTCAGATATGATAGATGATTTTATTGAGGTATTTATGGATGACTTTTTTGTTTTTGGTAATTCTTTTGATAATTGCCTCAATAAACTTGTTCTTGTGCTTGAGAGATGCATTGAATGTAACCTTACCTTAAGTTGGGAAAAGAGTCATTTTATGGTTACCCAAGGCATTGTTTTAGATCATGTGGTGTCAAGTAAAGGGATTGAGGTGGATAAGGCTAAAGTTGAATTGATTGCTAAGTTACCCCCACCTACCTCTATTAAGGGAATAAGAAGTTTCCTAGGGCATGCAGGATTTTACAGGAGGTTTATTAAGGATTTTTCCAAAATAAGCCAACCATTGTGCCATTTGCTAGGGAAAGATGTTCCATTTGAATTTACAGCACAATGCATGCAAGCTTTTAATTCCCTTAAGGAAAAATTGACTAGTGCACCAGTGATTGTAGCTCCTGTTTAGTCTTTACCTTTTGAAATCATGTGTGATGCCTCTAATCATGCAGTAGGAGCTGTTCTTGGGCAAAGGGTTGATAAATACTTGAGAGTAATATATTATGCCAGTTTGACCCTGAATAGTGCACAAATGAACTATACCACAACTGAAAACGAAATGTTAGCTGTTGTTTTTGCTTTAGACAAATTTAGAGCATATTTAATTGGGTCAAAAATTATTGTGCATTCTGACCATGCAGCTCTAAAATATCTTTTAACAAAACAACATGCTAAACCGCGCTTAATTAGATGGGTGTTGTTATTGCAAGAATTTGATTTCCAAATCAAAGATACTAAGGGTAGTGAGAATGTTGTTGCTGATCATTTATCCAGATTACCCTTCTTTAGTGAAAATCTTGCATCTGATAGCATTCATAAAAATTTAGAAGTATTTCCTGATGAGCAGCTTTTTGTGGTATTTGATGCACCTTGGTTTGCAGATATTGCTAACTATCTTGCTTGTGGAATATTGCGTACTAACATGTCATTTCAGGAAAAGAAAAGGTTTTTACACTTGAGTAAGTTTTATTTTTTGGATGAACCTTACTTATTCCGGATTTGCAAAGATGAGATAGTTCGCAGGTGTGTATCTGAGGAAGAACAACTGAGTGTTCTTCAATTTTGTCATGATCTTCACTGTGGGGGTCATTTTGGAGGAAGAAAGACTGCAGAAAAGGTGCTTCAAATTGGTTTTTACAGGCCTACTTTATTTAAAGATGCTCAAGAGTATTGTAAGCACTGTGATCGTTGCCAAAGAGTAGGTAACATTGGGAGGAGGAATGAAATGCCCCTTCAGTCATATATTGTTGTTGAACTGTTTGATGTGTGGGGAATAGACTTCATGGGTCCTTTCCCCAAGTCCTTTGGTTATAAATATATTTTAGTTGGTGTTGATTATGATTCCAAATGGGTGGAGGCAATCACCACCTGTACTAATGATGCTAATGTGGTTGTTAAATTTGTGAAGGAAAACATTCTTAGCAGATTTGGCACACAAAGAGTGATTGTCAGTGATGGGGGAAGCCATTTTTGCAACAGGCTTTTTGAGAAGTTAATGCACAAATCTGGTGTGAAGCACAAGGTGGCAACCCCATACCATCCACAGACTTCTGGACAAGTGGAAACATCAAACAAGCAGCTAAAAGGAATTCTGGAGAAAACAGTCAACACATCAAGGAAGGATTGGGCAAACAAATTGCATGATGCACTATGGGCATATCGGACTGCTTTCAAAACTCCTCTTGGTATGAGTCCATACTGATTGGTTTTTGGAAAAGCTTGTCACTTACCAGTGGAGTTGGAGCACAGAGCGTATTGGGCAATCAAGACTCTGAATTTGGACTTGGACCAAGTGAAGAGAGAACGATTTCTGCAAATTTCAGAGTTAGATGAGCTGAGGAATGACGCTTATGAGAACTAGAGAATTTACAATGATCGCACTAAAGCACTTCATGACAGAATTATAGTGCGAAAGACATTGAGTCCAGGTATGAAAGTTTTACTTTTTAACTCTCGACTCCGTCTTTTTCCAGGTAAACTCAAGTCTCGATGGAGTGGTCCTTTCGAGATAACTCAGGTGTATCCTTCTGGTGCCATTGAATTACTTAACTCTCGAACAAGTGAGACTTTTAAAGTGAATGGACAGAGAGTTAAGCCATACAATGAAGGATTTCAAGAAGTGAGGATCATTGATAGCACTTTGATCCATGATCCATAGGCCTTGCAAGATGTCCAGCTTTATGATATTAAAGAAGAGCTAAATGGGAGGCAACCCATCGGTTTGCATTTATTTTTCATAGTTGTAATTTTAAATTTAGCAAGTTTTGATTTTTTTGTTCAGTTTAAATAAATGGAATGGTGCTTTGATCGGTTTTTATTTTGTGTTTCAGGGTGGTTTAAAAGAAGAATTTGCAAAATCTTTAAGAATAAAATTTTTTTTTTGAAAATGGCAGAAGGAGACACGGCCAAAGGACTTGGCCGTGTCACTTGGACACGGCCAAGTTTCACCAGCAACTCAATTTTCTTTCGATTTTTGCAAATTTTTGTACAAAAGAGGACACACCCATGGGACACGGCCAAGTCACTGGCCGTGTCCCTCCAAGGGCATCAGACATGGCCGTGTCACATAGACTTGGCCGTTTCTCTTCACTTTCACATACATGACACGGCCGTGTTGCCCACAACTTTGCCGTGTCTCCCACTTTTTCACTTTAAAAAGCCACGATTTTTGCACAGATGTTCCATTAAATCCCTAATTTCCTGTTTCTTCATCTCTCTCGCTCTCTCGCTCTCTCTCTCGCAAACTCCATTCTTTTTTATTCCAAGCTCCAAATCTTCCTTTAATCCTCAAATCTCTTCACCAAAACTAGAAATAATCCATTAAAACTTCTTCTTTTCTCATAAAATTTTGATTTGATCAAGTTTTGTTTGAATTTTTCAGATTTCTAGAGATGCCAAGAACAAAGATTGTTTCACACCGCAAGACGAAGAAGTCTACAACCGAAGGAGCTTCTTCCTCTTCATCAACTTTATCTTTGAAGAGAGCAAGTCTTTTGGCTCGGGGTTTTTTCCCGACAAGGTATGTTAATGATGAATCTCTTGATGCCCTGCAAATTAGGACTAATTTTGATCGATATGTGCAATTTCTTGGGTGGGAGACTCTAGTCTCCTTGAGACCTTTGCAGTTTGAGGAGCTTACTTTAGAATTTTTGACATCTCTCAAGGTTGAAAGAGATCATAAGAAAATCTACACTAGAATGATGTTTAAATTGCTAGGTAAATCATTTGTGCTTAATATTGACCAGTTAAATGATATATATGGTTTTCATCAGCATGGGGAAAGGTCGGTACCCAAAGAATTTAAACAACAATTTGCTTGGGGAGCTTTAGGCTCGGGTACTTATGTGGCCAAATCGGCCAAAGCAACTAAATTAAGAAATTCTGCTTTGAGGTATTTGCATAGGTTTATGTCTTGCAGATTCTTTGCTCGGAAGGAGAGCACGGGTGTGGTTGAATTGAGTGAACTATTTTTCCGGGATTGTACTTTGAATGCAATGCATGTTAGTGCTGGCTATTGGTTAGCTGATATTTTTGATATTGTGGCTAATAAAAGGAAGGGGGCAATTTTGTGTTGGAAGGTTGATTACCACATTAGCAGTAGCCCTTGTTGAGGATTTTGACCCGAGTACTAGTCGCATGACTAGAATTTCGGGTAATGACTTTTTGGATTTAGCTACACTTGAGAAGATGCACATGGTGGTGCATAGGAGAGGGACTTATGTGATGCCTTCAGATGAGCCTAAAGCACCAGAGGACAGGCAGAAGAGAGCATGGGTCGAAGAGGAGTCCGACTCGGATTCTCTAGACCTAGATGAGGATGCTCCGGTCTCGGAAAGTTAAGAGGTACTTCGTAGGATTAAGGCCCTGGAGGGCAAAGTGGATCTACTGGATGGCAAGGTGGACCGTCTCTCGGACCTCAACCCGGCTAGACCCTAGGGCCCCAGTATCTTGGTCCTCAACTCGGCTAGACTGTTACAGTTTTTGAGGCTTACGACCCGGTCTTTTCACCTCAAAACACATCATATTTCACATTTTTCAGCTGGCTTGGCTTACGACGCGGTCTTTTCACCCGCCCAGCGATTCATAGGCATGCTGCCAAAAACAGAACTCTGAAAATTGAATAACATACTAGACACAATTAATTCACTTATTTCATTATCAATCTCTTTCACAATTCATTTCTCATTTCATTTCTCATAATCAAACTAGGCTCATTGCCCTAATATATCATCTTTTCTCATTTTTTTTATCGTTCTTCTATTTCATCTCAATATCGATTGGTTACATTATGTTTTCACATCTCATATCACATATTTCCACATTTCTTTTCATATAAAACACTTTACTCAATTGCATAGATACATCAACATAATTCACATTATGCATATCACAACATATAACTCATTCATCAACAATGTATCAAGTAACTTAACACATTTCTCAACTAAATGTTTTAAGTCCCAATGTCATATAAATATATGCAATCAATCAAAGTTTGTACTTACCTCTAAGAGCAACAACACCACTCTAACAACTCCTCTTCCAAGATAACTCTCAACACTTGGCTTGGGTAACTCAATTCTCCTCAAAACCTAATCCAAAGGTGATTAGACACACTCACTTAGAGATACACAGGATGAAAATAAGGAAGAAACTATCTAGCGCAAACTCTACACTTGACACTTTCAACAACACGGGCGTGTCCCTGACTGTGCCCTAAACCCACAACACAGAAGCTTTGACACGCTCAGTGACATGGGCGTGTTACTGGCCGTGTCAATGCTACTACAACACAGAAGCTGTGACATGCTCAGTTACATAGGCGTGTCACTGCTCGTGTCACCAACCCAGAAAATAGAACCAATGATATGCCCAAAGACATGTCCGTGTTCCTGGGCGTGTCAGGCAAAAAAAAAAAACCTAAAATCGACACCAACAAATCCACAACCAACAATCTTCTTCCAATGGCCATATCAACAACACACAAACACAACCAAAACCATCAACAACCCATATAATACTTGAGTAAACCTTAAAAAAACTCAATTACAAATATCAAACACAAACACCACCATATTCACAACTCAAAAATTACACAATCCACACACTTGCCTATTTCACCAAACTCAACCCTCAAATATACCAAAACAGCCATCCAACAAACCCAAGAATACAAACTCAAAAGAAAACCAAGAAACAAGTTGTAAGCTTACCAAAAGTGAAGAAAATCCTTAAAAGTCCAACTTGATCTCTTGAAAACCTTCAATATTTTAAGCTTAGAAGCAACAAAATCTATTTTCCTTTGGTTGCTAAGGGTGGCCGGCCAAAGAGAAGAAAAGAAGAAGATGAAGATGAAAGAAGAAGAAGAAGAAAGAAAGAAAGTCAACACTCTTCTCTTTTAACCAAACCACTTTTCCCCAAATTACTCTCCAACAACTATATAATATTAAATCCACTACATCATCTTCCACTAACATTAAACAAATCCATTTAATTAATCAAAATATTTCTTTTGACCAAAACTTGTATATATATTTTTTATCTCCATATACATAACATATACACTTTAAATTATTTAATCCAATACAACAATTAACACTCCAAAATTTTAGGGTATAGTTTGGGATATTACAGGCTGAATTTTTTTGCAAGAGTGCAAAGGAAGAACAAAGAGAATGGAAAAAGAATGAAAATTAGAAATCAAAAGAATGAAGATACAAAAAATAAAAGATCAGTCCAGTTAGAATAGCTAAAGCCAATATAGGGCAAAAGTCAAAAGTTTGAAGATCCAATTTCAAGGGTGAAAACCCAATTCCAAGGATGAAGATCCGTTTTGAAGGGTGAAGACCTGTTACTAAGGATGAAGATCCACTTTCAAGGGTGAAGACCTGATCTCTAAGGATGAAGATCCATTTTAAAGGATGAAGACCCGGAGTCTAAAGGATAAAGATCTATTTGGAAGGGTGAAGACCCATTACCAAGGATGAAGATCCGCTTTTAAGGGTGAAGACCCGATCTCAAAGGATGAAGATCCATTTTAAAGGGTGAAGACCCGAAGTCTAATGGATAATGATTTGTCTAGAAGGGTGAAGACCTTGCCAAGGATGAAGATCCAGCTTAAAGGATGAAGATCACTTTCAAGGGTGAAGACCCAATCTCCAAGGATGAAGATCCATTTTCAAGGGTAAAGACCCGATGCCAAGGATGAAGATCCATTTTGAGGGTGAAGACCCACAATCCATTAAAGAATGGAATAGCTTGAGCAGCCAGAATTCTCAACTAATAAAAGATAAATCAAATTCAGCCTCGGGTCCAAGTACCCAATTCAGTTTCGGGTTCAAGTACCCAATTCAGTTTCAAGTCCAAGTACCCAATATTGGGTCCAAGTACCAAAATCCAATTTAGTCTCGAGTCTAAGTACCCAAATCCAATTTAGTCTCGGGTTGAAGTACCTAGTCTCGGGTCCAAGTATCCAAAAAATATCCAGTCTCGGGTCTAAGTACCTAAATCTAATTTAGTCTTAGGTCCAAGTACCCAGTCTCAGGCCCAAGTACCAAAATCAAATTAAGTTTTGGGTCCAAGTACCCAGCCTCGGGTCCAGAACCAAAATTTTTGTGAGTTCAGAACTCTCCTCGGGTCCAGAATCTAAATTATTATAGAGTCCAGAACTCCCGTTGGGTCCAGAACCCAAGTTATTATTGAGTCAAAACTCACCTTATGTAATATCCCAAAGTGTGCCATAGAAGTTTTGATATAATTGTTGTTTTATTTGGATTTAATGTTTATGTTTTATTTGGGAAGAGAAAGGAAGTGAAGAGGGTGTATATGTTGTATATATGGAAATATATACAACATATACACAAGTCAAAATGGGATGGTCAAAGAAAGATATTTATTGATTTTATTTAATAAATGGAAAAATGGGAAAAGTAAAATGAGCGGAAGAGAATTATTTGAATATTTTATTGATATTGCTTGGTGGAGAATTGAGTGGAGATTAGATATTTGTGTAACACCCTGATACTCCATATAAGTACTATACATACACCTAGTATACATACAGTAAGTATATAAAGTATAAGGATGTCACTTTTTGTTACATTTTTAAAACCTTTAACAGAGTTCAAACCACAATATATAAATTTAAAGAACATTTACAAAATCATTATACTTTTAATGATCTTACATATATATCATAATTAAAAATTATACATGTATGCATCACCCTCTAGTTGGTCTTGACAACCTCTTACTCTTCTTGTGGCATAATGAAAGACTTCATATCTTCCACCTAGTCACCTGCGCGATTACACATCCGTGCTAAGCTCGAGAGCTTAGTAGTACAAATATAACATATAAACATACATTATAGAAATTCTAGCATATAATGAAATATCACTTTCATGTACCACTAGTTTCTTATCATGTTTTTCCTTTTGAATTGCACCTTTCAAATATCTCTACTAATCTCATATATTATATATACATATATACATATCATTAACAAAACCCCAATCCATCACTAATACTCACAATCATTATATCAATATACATATTACATATCATACTTCATATCATTATTTTATTCACAATTCACCAATCATGAATCACATTTCCAATGAAGGCAATCATTATCACCATTCATGAATCATATTTCCAACAAAGGCAATCATTATCATCTTTCATGAGTCTCATTTCCAACAAAGCAACCATAGATCTCATTACTCATTTATTTCAACATTTGTATAACACATTGACAACAAAGACACACTCGGGCCCAAAAGACACTAATATGCCATTCAATTTTCAGAGTTAATGCTTTAGTTTTGTTATCACATTTATCATTATCATAGACCCAACTAGGCTTCAAGGATTTAGGTTCAACCAAGCTTCAAGGGTTGTAACATCTCAATTAGGCTTCAAGGACTAGACCCAACCAAGCTTCAAGGGGAGTAAAACATGTTAAACTTCTACCCAACTTGGCTTCAAGGATCAAGCCTAACCTAACTTCAAGAGATTGTTACTATCATTAGGCATGCCACCAACAACAAACTCTGAAAATGGAATAACACATTAGCCACACCATTCATTTATCAATTTCATTCTCAATTCTCTTCATCAAATAGACAAACATGCCTTATGTCTTTTAATTGAATCATCATAACCAATCACAATGGCTTCACATCACATTATATTTCAATTCACATATTAATACTTCATTATTCAAGTATACATAATCAATTACATTGAACATTATCATCCAAGCAAATATGTTTCAATTATCTCAATTCACATTTCATAAAGCTCATATTATGCCAAACATAATATTATTGATATGTAATAATGTGGATTAGGGTTTGTACTTACCTCAAGAGCCACTCCCATCAAGCTATACATAATCATTTACCTCATCATATCCTTCACATTTTACATATAGCATCATTGATGTAACATTATGAAGTATATTATTCATATAACACATTACCATTCACAAGATTCACAATGTATATAACATAACATTGTTCATATAGTATCATATGCATCATCAAATGTATGTTTTTTCTCAACAATGCAAGAGGAGCAAAGAATAATCACAGTAGCCAACACACTCAAGGGACACGGCCAAGCTTGTGGCCGTGTCTCTCAACACCAAATCAACCGAGGCAGACACGAGCAAGGGACACGGCCGTGCCTTCTCCAAAAATCATCCAACACGGCCAAATTTCAATAGACTTGGCCGTGTCTCCCAAAAATATTTAGTTTTGGCCGTGTCTCTCATGAATAAACCCTAAACATAGCCAGAACTCTTCTAATTGAATCAAGAACACATTATACACAACTTAACCTCATTCAAATGGATATAATCAATGTTATTAACACATATTTTACATATTCATCACAATATTCACATTAACACTATATTAACCATACAATCAATCACTTACCACTTCAAAACCCTAAAACCAAACATCACCCTTAACTTACAATCTTCAAACCAAAACCAACACCAATTCAACCTTTTAACTTACAATCAATTTTAACACTTATAAACACATCTTAAACATACTTATTCATAAAATCAACAATTTATAAATCACCTCAAACACCACTTCAAAATAACAAAGGAAAACAAGAGAGTACTTACCTTAAATGAAGAAATTTCACAAATCTCCAACTTAATCCTTTGATTCTTCCTCCAATTTGATTTTAGCATTTAGAACACCTCTCTTGCTCTCTCTTTTCTTGGATAGCCGGCACACAAATGAGAAGAAAAGAAAAATAAACACAAGTCAACTTCTTTTCTTCTTTAAATCTCCACCAAGCAATTCTAGCCAAGCAATTACCTAATTGCCCTCATCCATTTAACTTAACCTTTGTCACTTATGTGCCCATTAAAGAAATTTCACATATCACACATAAATATCCTCTTCCATTGACCATCCCTTTTGACTTATGTATATGGTATTCATACTACCATATATGCAACATATACACTTCCTTTAAAAATTCTTTCTCTTTCAAATTAACACATACATTCAATCCAATTAAAACAACAATAATATTCAAAACTTCTAGGGCATACATTGGGATATTACAATTTGACTTTGCTTCTTCTTCTTTTTCATCTTTCATCTTCTTTCTTTGTGGTTTGGCCAGCACTCACCAAAGACAAGAGACGAAGAGAGGGTTTTTGATTTCTAAGAGTAAATTGAAGGAAGATTCAAGAGATTAAGTTGAAATTGTGAAGTTTCATCAACTTTGGTAAGTTTCCTCTTTATTTCTTTTGTTTTAGTTGAAGTTGTGAGTGAGTTTGTGAGTTGAGATTGTGGTTGATATGTGTTTGTTTGATTGTGGTGTGTTTAAGGGTGTTGGTTCAATTGCTTTTGGATTTTTGGGGTTGGATTGAAGGAAAGAATAAGTTTTTTGGAACAAAAGTGTTGTGGTTGTGTTTGGAGTTTGTGGTGATGATTATGATTTGTGTTTGATGTATGTTTTGTATTGTTTTGGTGTTTTTGCAAGTTATTATGGTTTTTGGGTGTGTTTAGTTAAGTTTGTTTGAAGTGGGTAATGGTGGAAGTATGAGATTTGTTGGTTATGTTGTTGTTGTTGCCGGAATCTGGATTTTTGGTCTGACATGCCTATTAGCACGTCCAAGTCTTTGAGCGTGTCAATGGTTCTGTGTTGCAGTAGCATTTACACGTCCAATGACACGCCCATGTCACTGAGCGTGTCATAGCTACTGTGTGGTTGAAGGATTGACACGACCATGATCACGCCCATGTTGTTGGACGTGTCAATGTTTCTATGAGACAGAATGTATTACACATTCAGTGACACGCCCGTGGTTCTAAACGTGTCAAAGCTTCTGTGTTGTGGAGTTAAGGCACGGTCAGGGACACACCCGTGTTGTTGAGCATGTCATGTTTAGAGTTTGCCCTAGTTGGTTCTTAGCTTTATTATCTTACATGCATTTCTAAGTGAGTGTGTATGATTACCTTTGGTTTAGGTTGTGAAGAAGTGGAATTGCCCTAACCTAAGTGTTGAGGATTCTTGGAGGAGGAAGTGTATAGATTGGTGTGAGTTGGTTTTGAGGTAAGTACAAACTACATGGTTGCATACATTTACATGATTTTGATACTTAACATATTTGGTTGTACCTATGTTAAGTAATTGATTACATTATTAATACATTTGATGAATGTTATGATTTGTATAATGTGAATGATTGATGAGCATTTAAAATATATGTTAATGCAATTGGTTGTGTACAATTGAATGATGAATTGAGATATAATGAATTGTGAAGCCAATGTGATTGGTTATGATGAGTCAAATGAAATAAGTGGGGCATGTTTACCTAGATGATGATATTCAATGCATTTCATTATGTATACTATATTGATGAGATGAGGAGCCATGGTTGTTGGCTATAATGATAATGATGCAAATGAGATGATTGAGGCATGGTTGCCTAAGTGATGATGAGAAAATGAGAATGAAATTTATAATGAATTAATGAATGAATTGTGTGTCTAATGTGTTATTCCGTTTTCAGAGTTTTGTTGTTGGTGGCATGCCTATAGTAACAATCTCTTGAAGTTAGGTTGGGCTTGATCCTTGAAGCCAAGTTGGGTTAAAGTTTAGCATGCTTAACTCCCCTTGAAGCTTGGTTGGGTCTAGTGCTTGAAGCCTAATTGAGATGTTATAACCCTTGAAGCTAGGTTGGGTTTGGTTCTTGAAGCCAAGTTGGGTTGATACTTAGCATGCTTTGTTCCCCTTAAAGCTTGGTTGAACCTAAATCCTTGAAGCCTAGTTGGGATAATGTTAATGACGAATGTGATAATTAAACTAAAACATTAACTCTGAAAGTTGAATGGCATATTAGTGTCTTTTGGGCCCATGCTTGTCTTTGTTTTTAATGTGATTCTTGAATTGTTAAATCAATGAATAATGAGATACATGATGAGTAACATGTTTATGAATGTGGCATGGGAAGCTATGTTGAGTAATTAAACTATGAAGACACAACATGAATGTTTTGATATGATATTGAACAATGTAAGGTTTTAAAATATAATATCCTTTTTAATGGTGTATGAAAATTGATTATGTGACAATGGCATTGCATGGAAGCATAGTATTATTGTAGTTTGTACCACTAAGTTGTTGGCTTAGCGCGAGTGTGATTCGTCGCGCAGGTGACAGGGAAGAACCGGAGAGTTCCTCTAGGCCGAGCAGAGTCTAGATTTTGAGGTGTTGATAGTGGAGCTTAAAGATCAAAGACATACTGCCAAACATGTATATATTTTTGTTTTGTAAAACTTGAGTTTTGATGTATATGCATTTATAAATATTTGTTATGTTTTCCACTGTGTTTTGAATAAACATTTTATCTTTAGTATTTTATAATATAACTTAAATGTTTTGAGTCTGCTTATATTATTTAAAAGAAGTGAGTCGTTTGTTAGTAAACCGTGGCATTCCTATATTCAGTATACGTATATTACGATCGTAATAGCATGCTGTGTACGTATACGGGGTATAGGGGTGTTACAATTATTTTGGTATCAGAGCCTAGGTTTGAGATTCTCAACCTAGGTCAATTGTAAGAAAAAGGAAATTTTGAGTTTTAAAATGCGGTTTTTAAATAAGATACATGTTTTGCTATTGGCAGTCTTTGATCTTTAATGAGGTATATTCTGCTGTGCTTGCAGAGATAGGTAGTGATGGCGTCCCATTCACGTCAGTCTGTAGAAGGTAGTGCAGAGAGTGTAGCTCCTGAAGAGGGTAGAGATGGAGCTAGCTTTGAGAGAGTTAGTGATGCACTTGTTTCTGTGCCAGAGAGATCAGCTGCTGAGGAGGTTCCGCCGGGTTGGTTAAGGCATATGGTAGAATTGTTAAGGGGAGCTCCCGTACAGCAGCCAACACCGCCACCACAGCCTCAAGTGCCGGTGAGGCATTATAATAAATTGAGGAAGTATGGGGCTGAGGATTTCTTGGGCACTACAGATCCTTCAGTAGCTGAGCAGTGGTTGGATAAAGTGCAGAGGATATTTATTCAGTTGCAAGCTACTCCAGATGAGAAATTTGATTATGCTAGATCCTTATTGCAGAAGGATGCTTATGATTGGTGGAAGACGGTTCCTCATGCCATGGATGATCCATCTACATTATCTTATGGGGATTTTCTGAGGGAATTCGAGCAGAAATATACTCCGAGGGAGTATAAAGATGTTAAGAAGATGGAATTTCTGAATTTGAGGCAAGACAACCGGAGAGTGACAGAGTATGAGATAGAGTTCATCCGGTTGAGTCACTGTGCTGGTGGGATTATCTCTGATGAAATAGACTGGTGCAGGAGGTTTGAGGAGGGATTGAGGCCCTCTATTATGTGCATTGTTGCTGGTTCTCAGTACCAGGATTTCTCTCAGCTAGTTGCAGCAGCTAGAAGTGTTGAGAGAGCACAAGGTATTGCAGCAGCTACTACTGAGGAGGAGACAAGAGTAAGAAGATCCCAGTTTGAGGCAGGATCTTCATCTATGAAGAGAGACCGAGGAAGTTTTATTCCGAGGATCAGTATGAGCCAGAGGCAGTCTGGTAGGTCAGTTCAATATCAGAGACAGAGACCGAGACCTAGTGTTTCTGTAGCTAGTGCTCCGACTCCAGTAGTTCATAGATCTACTCCTCCTGTATGTGTTCATTGTGGTAGGACCCATGGGGGTGCTTGTTGGAAGATGGGTGGATCAAGAGTATGCTTTAGATGTGGGTCACTAGCTCATTTTATTAAAGATTGCCCTGAGATGCAGGAGGATAGATGGACTAATACTGCAGCTTCTCGACCCAGTGTCAGCAGAGGTGGTCGAGGGGGCAGAGGTTTCAGTAGAGGTGGTAGACCTGGGTTTAGTCAGAGGGGAGGATCTTCATCCAGAGGCAGTAGGCCGGATGAGGCCGGATCTTCTCAGAGAGTGTATGTGATGCAGAGGCAGCCGGATGCTTCAGCAGTTATAGCGGGTACATTTTCTTTATTTGATATTCCAGTTCTTGCTTTGATTGATCTAGGATCTACTCATTCATACATAAGTGCATCCATTTTGCCTGTGTCTGAATTGCATTCAGAGTCCTTAGGATTTGATGTCTTGGTGACAAATCCTTTAGGACATAGTGTTGTGGTGAGTAAGGTACATCGTAATAGTGCAGTGGTAGTGCAAGGTGAAGAGTTTCGTGGCGATTTAATTGAAATGCCTTTTAAGGAATATGATTTGATCTTAGGCATGGATTGGTTGTCTAAGCATGGAGCTGTGGTAGACTGCCAAAAGAAATGTGTTACTTTGAGAACTGGTGATGGTAGAAATGTGATGGTGTCTAGTGAGTAGAGACAACTTGCATCCTTGTTTGTATAAGCTGTAGCAGCTAGAAGGTTGATTAGAAAAGGGTGTGATGCTTATCTTGCTCATGTGATGGATACTAGAGTAGTGGGTTCTCAACATGATAGTATGCCCATAGTTGCAGATTTTCCAGATGTGTTTCCTGAGGAGTTGCCAGGGTTACCCCCTGATAGAGATGTTGAGTTTGGTATTGATTTGTTGCCTGGTACCACTCCCATCTCTACCACTCCTTATAGAATGGCACTTGCTGAGTTAAGAGAGTTGAAGGTACAATTGCAGGAGTTGTTAGATAAAGGGTTTATCCACCCTAGTGTTTCTCCGTGGGGAGCTCCTATTTTGTTTTTGAAGAAAAATGATGGTACTATGAGGTTGTGCATTGATTATAGGCAATTGAACAAAGTGACTATCAAGAATAAGTATCCTTTGCCTAGAATTGATGATCTCTTTGATCAATTGAAGGGAGCAACAGTGTATACCAAGATTGATTAGAGATTGGGGTACCATCAGTTGAGGGTTAGAGCTGAAGATATTCCTAAGACAGCTTTCCGCACAAGGTATGGGCATTATGAGTTCTTGGTGATGCCTTTTGGGTTGACGAATGCACCTTCAGCTTTCATGGATTTGATGAATAGGGTGTTTAGGCCCTATCTGGATCAGTTTGTGGTGGTTTTCATTGATAATATTTTGGTGTATTCACGTAATGAAGAGGATCATGACAAGCATCTGCGAATTGTATTGCAGACCTTGAGAGAGAAGCAATTGTATGCTAAGCTATCGAAGTGTGAGTTTTGGCTTGATCAAGTGACTTTTCTGGGTCATATAGTTTTAGCAGATGGTATAAGAGTTGATCCGAGTAAAGTTGAGGCTATTTTGAATTGGAGTCCACCAAAGTCTGTAACTAAAGTTAGAAGTTTTCTGGGTTTGGCAGACTATTATCGACGCTTTGTGAAAGGTTTTTCTTTGATAGCTACTCCACTCACTAGATTACATCGAAAGGGAGTTAGATTTGTGTGGACAGATCAGTGTCAAGCTAGTTTTGAGCAGTTGAAGGAAATGTTGACTCAAGCTCCTGCTCTTACTTTACCTGTGGAAGATAAACCATTTGTGATTTACAGTGATGCTTCACATAATGGTTTAGGTTGTGTTTTGATGCAAGAGGGCAAAGTTGTAGCTTATGCTTCTCGGTAGTTGAAGCCGCATGAGCTTAATTATCCGATGCATAATTTGGAGTTGGCAGCTATAGTGTTTGCTTTGAAGATTTGGCGACACTACTTGTATGGAGAGAAGTGTTTTATCTATACGGATCATAAGAGTTTGAAATATTTGAGTGTTCAGAGGGAGTTGAATCTTCGGCAAAGGCAATGGTTGGAGTTGATCAAAGACTATGACTGCTTGATTGATTATCATCCGGGTAAGGCAAATTTTGTTGCGGATGCCTTAAGTTAAAAATCTTTGGCAGGTTTAACTGCGTATTCACTCTCGTTGCTTGTTGAGTTAAGAGCGTTGCATGCTAATTTTAAATCATGTGATGATGGTGCATTGTTGGCTCAGTTGCAATTGAGATCGATATTGTTGGATCAGATTAAAGAGGCTCAATTGGCAGATGAGAAAATTCAGAAGATTGTGTTAGATTGCCACAATGGAGAAAGTAAAGATTTCCATGTAAAAAGTGATGGTAGCCTTTGGTTTAAAGATAGGTTGTATATTCCTGATGATGTTAGTTTGAGAAAGATTATTTTAAAGGAAGCACACCAATCGGTCTTTGCTATGCATCCTGGAAGTAAAAAGATGTATCAGGATTTGAAGCAGCATTATTGGTGGTCAGGTATGAAGAGAGAGATAATGGAGTTTGTATCCAAGTGTCTCATGTGTCAGAGGGTAAAAGCTGAGCATCAAGTTCCAACTATGTTACTTCAACATTTGACAGTGCATGAATGGAAATGGGAGAGAGTGATAATGGATTTTGTGTCTGGTTTGCCATTGACTCAGAAGAAGCATGATGCTATTTGGGTGATTGTTGATCGATTGACAAAGATAGCTCATTTTCTTCCAGTTCGGACGGACTATTCTCTTAAGAGACTGGCTGAGCTGTATATTAGTGAGATAGTGAAGTTGCATGGAGTCCCAATTTCGTTGGTGTATGATCGAGATCCACGGTTTACTTCAAGGTTTTGGAAGAGTTTACATAGTGCTTTGGGTTCTCGATTGCATTTTAGCACTGCTTTTAATCCGCAAACAGATGGGCAGTCAGAGAGAGTAATACAGATTATTGAGGATATGTTGAAAAGCTGTGTCATTGATTTCTCTAGAAGTTAGGATAGATTTTTGCCACTTGTGGAATTTGCTTACAACAACAGTCATCAATCCAGTATTGGTATGGCACCTTATGAGGCATTGTATGGTAGAAGATTCAGAACGCCTCTATGTTGGAATGAAGTTGGGGAAGGCAAATTGATTGGTCCTGATTTGGTTAAAGAGACAGAAGAGAAAGTGAAGATAATTCGGGATCGATTAAAAGCAGCTTCAGATCGGCAGAAATCTTATTCAGATTTGTAGAGGAGAGACATAGAGTTTGATGTTGGAGATAAAGTATTTTTGAAAGTGTCTCCTTGGAAAAATATTTAGAGATTTGGTCGAAGCGGGAAGCTGAGTCCTCGTTTTATTGGACCTTATGAAGTTTTAGAAAGAGTTGGACCAGTTGCTTATCGTCCTGCTTTGCCGCCTGAGTTGGATAGAATCCATAATGTCTTCCATGTTTCTATGCTGAGGAGGTACAGATCTGACCCATCTCATGTTTTGCCAGTTGAATCCATTGAGGTGAGTTCGGATCTGACATTTGAAGAAGAACCAATTGCTATTTTGGCATATGGAATGAAAGAGTTGAGACATAAGAAAGTGCCAATTGTGAAAGTTCTTTGGAAGAATCATGGTAGAGAAGAGTCAACTTGGGAGAGTGAGCAAGCGATGCAAGATCAATATCCTCAATTGTTTCAGACATGAGATCAGGTAATTTCGAGGACGAAATTTCTTTTTAGAGGGGGAGAATTGTAATATCCCAAAGTGTGCCCTAGAAGTTTTGATATAATTGTTGTTTTATTTGGATTTAATGTTTATGTTTTATTTGGGAAGAGAAAAGAAGTGAAGAGGGTGTGAATGTTGTATATATGGAAATATATACAACATATACACAAGTCAAAATGGGATGGTCAAAGAAAGATATTTATTGATTTTATTTAATAAATGGAAAAATGGAAAAAGTAAAATGAGTGGAAGAGAATTATTTGAATATTTTATTGATATTGCTTGGTGGAGAATTAAGTGGAGATTAGATATTTGACTTTGCTTCTTCATTTTTTTCATCTTTCTTCTTCTTTCTTTGTGGTTTGGCTGGCACTCACCAAAGACAAGAGAGCAAGAGAGGGTTTTTGATTTCTAAGAGTAAATTGAAGGAAGATTCAAGAGATTAAGTTGAAATTGTGAAGTTTCATCAACTTTGGTAAGTTTCCTCTTGATTTCTTTTGTTTTATTTGAAGTTGTGATTGAGTTTGTGAGTTGAGATTGTGGTTGATATGTGTTTGTTTTATTGTGGTGTGTTTAAGGGTGTTGGTTCAATTGATTTTGGATTTTTCCGGTTGGATTGAAGGAAAGAATAAGTTTGTTGGAAGAGAAAGTGTTGTGGTTGTGTTTGGAGTTTGTGGTGATGATTATGATTTGTGTTTGATGTATGTTTTGTATTGTTTTGGTGTTTTTGCATGTTATTATGGTTTTTAGGCGTGTTTAGTTAAGTTTGTTTGAAGTGGATAATGGTGGAAGTACGAGATTTGTTGGTTATGTTGTTGTTGTTGCCGGAATCTGGATTTTTGGTCCAACACGCCCATTAGCACGTCCAAGTCTTTGAGCGTGCCATTGGTTCTGTGTTGCAGTAGCATTTACACATCCAGTGACATGCCCATGTCACTGAGCGTGTCATAGCTACTGTGTGGGTGAAGGATTGACACGGCCATGAGCACGCCCATGTTGTTGGACGTGTCAATGTTTCTGTGAGACAGAATGTATTACACATTCAGTGATACGTCTATGGTTCTGAACGTGTCAAAGCTTCTGTGTTGTGGAGTTAGGGCATGGTCAGGGACACGCCCGTGTTGTTGAGCGTGTCATGTTTAGAGTTTGCCCTAGTTGGTTCTTAGCTTTATTATCTTACAAGTATTTCTAAGTGAGTGTGTATGATTATCTTTGGTTTAGGTTGTGAAGAAGTGGAATTGCCCTAACCTAAGTGTTGAGGATTCTTGGAGGAGGAAGTGTATAGATTGGTGTGAGTTGGTTTTGAGGTAAGTACAAACTACATGGTTGCATACATTTACATGATTTTGATACTTAACATATTTGGTTGTACCTATGTTAAGTAATTGATTACATTATTAATACATTGGATGAATGTTATGATTTGTATAATGTGAATGATTGATGACCATTTAAAATATATGTTAATGCAATTGGTTGTGTACAATTGAATGATGAATTGAGATATAATGAATTGTGAAGCCAATGTGATTGGTTATGATGAGTCAAATGAAATAAGTGGGGCATGTTTGCCTAGATGATGATATTCAATGCATTTAATTATGTATACTATATTGATGAGATGAGGAGCCATGGTTGTTGGCTATAATGATAATGATGCAAATGAGATGATTGAGGCATGGTTGCCTAAGTGATGATGAGAAAATGAGAATGAAATTGATAATGAAATAATGAATGAATTGTGTGTCTAATGTGTTATTCCATTTTTAGAGTTTTGTTGTTGGTGGCATGCTTATAGTAACAATCTCTTGAAGTTAGGTTGGGCTTGATCCTTGAAGCCAAGTTGGGTTGAAGTTTAGCATGCTTAACTCCCCTTGAAGCTTGGTTGGGTCTAGTCCTTGAAGCCTAATTGAGATGTTGCAACCCTTGAAGCTAGGTTGGGTTTGGTTCTTGAATCCAAGTTGGGTTGATACTTAGCATACTTTGTTCCCCTTGAAGCTTGGTTGAACCTAAATCCTTGAAGCCTAGTTGGGATAATGATAATGATAAATGTGATAATTAAACTAAAACATTAACTCTGAAAGTTGAATGGCATATTATTGTCTTTTGGGCCCATGCTTATCTTTGTTTTTAATGTGATTCTTGAATTGTGAAATCAATGAATAATGAGATACATGATGTGTAACATGTTTATGAATGTGGCATGGGAAGCTATGTTGAGTAATGAAACTATGAAGATACAACATGAATGTTTTGATATGATATTGATCAATGTAAGGTTTTAAAATATAATATCCTTTTTAATGGTGTATGAAAATTGATTGTGTGACAATGGCATTGCATTGAAGCATAGTATTATTGTAGTTTGTACCACTAAGCTGTTGGCTTAGCGCGAGTGTGATTCGTCGCGCAGGTGACAGGGAAGAACCAGAGAGTTCCTCTAGGCCGCGCAGAGTCTAGATTTTGAGGTGTTGATAGTGGAGCTTAAAGATCAAAGACATACTGCCAAACATGTATATATTTTTGTTTTGTAAAACTTGAGTTTTGATGTATATGTATTTGTAAATATTTGTTATATTTTCCGCTGCGTTTTGAGTAAACATTTTATCTTTTGTATTTTATAATATAACTTAAATGTTTTGAGTCTGCTTATATTATTTAAAAGAAGTGAGTCGTTTGTTAGTAAACCGTGGCATTCCTATATTCAGTATACGTATATTACGATCATAATAGCATGTTGTGTACGTATACGGGGTATAGGGGTGTTACACCTTAGGTCCAAAATCCAAATTTTTTTTGAGTTCAGAACTCACCTCGGGTCCAGAGCCCAAGTTATTATAGATTTCAGAACTTGCCTCGGGTTAGAACCCAAATTATTTTTTAGTCCAAAACTCACCTCTGGTCCAGAGCCTAAATTATTGTTGAGTCCAGAACTTGCCTTAGGTCTAGAGCCTAAATTATTGTTGAGTCCAGAACTCACCTCGGGTCTAGAGTCCAAATTATTATTGATTCCAAAACTCGCCTTGGGTCCAGAATCCAAATTATTGTAGAGTCCTGAACTTGTCTCTAGTCTAGAACCTAAATTATTATTGAGTCCAGAACTCATCTTGGGTCCAAAATTCAAATTATTTTTTCAAAACTCAAACTAATCACCGGTACAGAGTCCAGTTTAAGTCTAAAACCCGATAAAAAATCATATTGTTTTTCGCTTTCTTTTGCTGCAGTCTCATATTATTTAAGTAGAGGGCAAACTGTAGACCCTTAATTTTTTACCAAGTCCAGTCCAAACATTTTAAAATAGCCCCAAATAATTTTTATAGTATTTTAATATTTATTATTTTATCTTAATTATATAATATTTATTTTAATTTAATAATATTTATTATTTGTTTTTTATAATATAAAATAACATTTATTATTTATCATTTATTTTATAAAAATGATAAAGAATAGAAAATAAAAAATCGATGCTGTAGACCCTTAATTTTTGACCCAGTCTAGTCCAATATATTTTAATTAGTCCAAAATAATTTTGTATTGTCCAATATATTTTAATTAGAAAAAATAAATTTTGTTATCTTAATTAAATAATATTTTCTTTAGTATTTAATTTTTATAATTAATAAAAAATAAACAAATAATAATAATAAACAAATAAAAAAATCGGTGACCAAAAATCGGCGACGAAAAATTTCATCGCCGAAAAGGGTCCTGCGGGCGAAATGATTCACAGGCCAATTTTCTCCCTGCAGCCCGCAGCCAGCTTCGGCAGCTTTTTTGCCAGCGCAATTTTTCTGCAACAGTTTTTTTTTGCTAGCGAAATTTTTCCAACGCAAATTTTTCTGAAACCAAATACAATTAGGTTTTGGTTTCCTTTTCTTAATTAATGTTAGATTCCATGAATAACTAAAATTAATCATAAAAATCTTCTATAAATAAGGACTAAAACAACACAGAAAGGGGAGGATAGATCTGGAGGGTGAAATTTGGGACCGAAATTTGTAGGGAAATTTAGGAGAAACCTTTGGCAGTGAAATCGATCAGACTTTTGAGAGAGCAAACAAGCAATTTAATTGATCAAAGGCAGCAAAGCTTGTCTTTTTTCTTGTTCATCGAAGAAGTTATTTTTGGTGGAACCAACAAACGAAGGTATGAATTTCTTTATTTGTTTTATTAATTTACAGTAGTTTCATCACTCAAGATAAAAAATTGTTGTTTCTGTTTCTTCAAAATAAAAAAACCCTAGAACCTTAATTTACCTTTTCTAAAGCTTAAAAACCTTAATTCATCTCTTTGTTTTTCAAAAATCTTAAAATAGTTGTTTTTGCTTCTTCTAAAATTCTAAAACCCTAATCTACCTTCCAATTTTTCAAAACCCTAAATTGAATCCTTTTCTTTCTAAAAACCCTATAAAATATCTTTTCTGTTTCTATAACCTTAAATTGTTTTGTTTATTTTCATAAAGTCTCATAAAATTATCAGTTGTTTTTCAAATTCTAAAATCTAATGCATTCTCCAAAACCCTTATTCTAAAATTCTAAAACCCTAATTCAACTCCAAAACCCAAAATAGTAAACCCTAAACTAGCTAACCTAAACTTTTCTTAAACCCTAACTCCCATAAAACCTTTTCTAAACCCTAATCCTTTAAACCTTAAAACCTTATAAACATAAATATTAAAATTCAAACACAGTAAGCCTAAAAACCATAATCCAGTGACCGTAAATCATAAACCTAATGTTTTAAAATGTCCAAACCCTAGTTTCATGATTTCACTCCTCAAACACTAATTTTGTTAATTAAAGAACTTTATCAACCTCTTAAATTATAAAACTTTGCTCCATTTCAATTCTTTTAAAACTCACAGTAGCTTAAACTCATAAATTCCAAAACCTTAAACACATTAAATAAAGAATCTTAAATAGAAATAGTAGCCCTAATTTGAATCTTTATTTGCTTTATTCAATTTTATATTTAATTATGCTTTGATTTATTTTATATGCTTTAATTCCAATGCTTGATTTATTTAATTTATCATGGGTGAATGTTTACTTTCTATTGATGTTTAATATATTTGATGAATGATTTATTTATGATGAATAGTTATTTACTTTTATCGAGTTATTTAGATTTCCAAATGTTGTAAGAGGTATGTTTCCACTTGGTGGGTACCTTATTAGTTAAATATCATGTAACTTAAATTGCTTTTATATTTTAGAACTAAAGTAAAGGACATGTTTCTACCTTTTGGTGGGTGTCCTATTTAGAAATGGATTATGTAAGGGCATGTTTCCATCTTCGGATGGGTGTCCATTTATTTGTTTTGCTTGGACATTGTTTTGATTTTCAATATATTGATGCTTTATTTTAATTATTATGTGTAATATGGATAATATTGTTCTATTTAAGAATTTTATAATATTAAGACATGTAAAGGAGGTCGGTTCCAATGAACCGGGCGCTGTGGGGGTGCTGGGCCATTTCTCACCTTCCCCACACGTACCCAACTTTCCAAACCCATTAGGGGGTTGGGGATTCCTTATGAATCGAGTCATCCACCCCTTTCTTTTTCCCAACCCGTCCGGGTGGCGACTCCATTTTCTTCCAACTTAGGTCTGTGTTCTCTAAGGCTCCGAGCATAAATAGTGCCAAAGTTGCAAGAACCATTCCACTAGGAGTGGGGGCAAAAATCCCCGCTCATAGATGTGCACCACGAGGTTGCGGCGAATTGGGGCTCACCTAGGCGCCTCGTAGCCAGTAGGCCCATTCGTTCGCACTGCCGATTTTGACAAAAACTTCTTTTGCTTGGTTTTAAAGTTTTATTTCCTAAGCAGTTTTATTTTCTTAAACAATTTTATTTCCTTAACAAATTAGTATTAGGTTTTTTATTTTTTTTTATAAATACTGCATTAAATGAATTACAGAAGGGGCTTGGACCTTGGGGGACTTTTATTGGAGATGAATTATTAAAGTGATTTTTCAGCAGAAGCTAGGAACTCGAAAACCATAGTAATTTTAGCAAGAAGACTAGGCAGCAAACAAGGAAACAGTGATTGTCTTGGTGTTAGCTCATCCCAAATTTTTATTCAATAATTTTGGTGGAGCCTTCAAACATAGGTATTTATATCTAATTTTATTTATCAAAAATCATATTCATCCATTACTCATTGAACAATTCAGATTGATAAATTATAACTTTTAAAACTCATAAAATAAATAATTATGAACATCAATGGACAAAGTTTTTAATTTCTTTTAAAGACACAGTAGTCATCACTTACATTTTTTGAAAGAAAAATATTATTTTCTAAAAGACACAGTAGGTATTATTTTTATTTATTCCAAAACTTTTCAACTCTACTTTCATAAAATATCAAAACCTTAAACCACTTAAAATTGTAAAACCCTAATTAAATCAATTTTCCAAAATCTTCACAGTAGCCCCTTCTTTCAAAAATAAATATGATAGTGTTAGTTTTCTTAGAAATCCAAACCTTAGTTCAATTCAAACCTTAATCTATTTTAAAACCCTAATAAATTTTCCAAAATAATCATAATAGCTATTTCTTTTTAAATATTTAAGTTTTAATCTTATTTTTATAGGTTTATACCTTATTTACTTAAATCCTAATTCTAATTTTAATCATACAGTAGCATAATTCTTCTAAAAAAAAATAAACCTAACAGTAGCATAATTCTTCTAAAAAATAAACCTAATAATAATATTAGTTCTTTAAGATTCCAAAATCCTAGCTTTTAGATATAAATTCCAAAATCCTAAATGTTATTTAAGAAACCCTAAGTTGATACATAAACCTAAATTTGCATCTTTATTTATTTCATTATTAAGTATTTAATATATATTTTGATTAATGATTTATTTATATTTTCAATTTATGTCTTCAATGAATGATTTATTTATGATGAATGGTTAGTTGGTTGTTTTTATTGATTTGCTTTGGTTCTAAAATATTGTAAGAGGTACGTTTCCATATTTTTGGTACCTCATGTATTAAGCATCATATAATTTAATTTATATTATAGTTTTGGGATTAATGTAAATGATACGTTTCAACCTTTTGGTGGGTGTCCTATTTAGTTTTAGACATTGGACGATGTAAGGACATGTTTTCATCCTTGGATGGGTGTCCATTTGTTTTGTTTTGTTTGGACATTGTTGTAATTTTATTAAAGCATTTATTTATTCTTATGATCGCATGTAGTATGGCTAATATAGTTATTTTTAAGAATTTTATAATATCAAGACCTGAAAAGGAGGCAAGTTCCAATGAACCAGGCATTGTGGGAGTGCTGGGCCATTTGTCACCTTCCCCACACGTACCCAACTTTCTAAACCCATTAGGTGGTTGGGGATTCCTTAGGAAATGAGTCATCCACCCCTTTCTTTTTTTTACCCCGTCTGGGTGGCGACTCCATTTTCTCCGAGCTTAGGCTTGTGTTCTCTAAGGCCCTGGGCCTAAATAGTGCTAAAGTCGCAAGAACTATTCCACTGAAAGTTGGGGCAAAATCCCCACTCACACAATTCAAGCTTAATCAACAAAAGACTGGACCCAATCTGGCCTGGTAGAACTCTCTGGCTCTACCGTATCACCCCTGTCACCTACGTGATGAACTATAATCACACTAAGTCGAATCCTAGTGGTATAAACTTTAATAATAATAAAATTCAGAAACAATGGCAATGCAAAATGTTCATATGCTATGTCATTACATAATATTCAAGATCACTTTTGGATATATGCTTTCATCACTTGATAATTCACACAAACAAATACACAAACATGGGCTCAAACAACTAATACATTATTCAATTCTCAGAGTTACCATTTTTGTCCATAATGACACCATGTGTCTAGCCCCGAAGGCAAAATATCTATATAACAGTCAACCTAGGCCTGGGCTTATGACCCACTCTTTTCACCCAGCCCAGCTTCAAGGACTTGTTACTTAGGCTTACAACCCGGTCTTTGCATCCTAAAAATATTTTCACAGTGACGCCAGGCGTCTAGTCCCATAGGCAAATATAGGCATGCCACCAAACATAGAACTTTGAAAATTAAATAACATACTAGGCACACAATTATTTCATATTTTCATTATCAGTCTTTTTCTCACTTTCTCATGATCAAATTAGGCACATTGCCTCATTTATCTCATTCATATCAATGTTATATCTTTTTAACATTTCATCCTCATCATGGGATATTTTATAATGAAACCACATTACTCAAACATTTTGAGTCATTTTCACATATTTCACATTCTATTCAATCTAGCCATTAACAATGGCTTTTCATAATGTATAATAATGCATACATAGCAATTCACTTGTTTTAGCATCATGTTCATTAATACATAATGTATCAAGTAGCTTAACATATTTTCCATCCAAAATGTGTTAGGCCAAATGTAATGCAATCACATTCCATTTATCAAGAGTTTGTACATACCTTAGGAAACACTCCAAAACAAGCTTTAAAACTTCCTCTAACCTTCTCTTCCAAGTTGCCCTTCAATAATAGGGTTGAACAAACTACTCTCTCTCAATGCCTAAACCAAATGTGATCATAAACAATCATTTAATATAACATTTTAAAACATTCTTAACATCAAATCATTTAAATAGGAATTGTAAATAAAAAATAAAGAAAAGAGTTATTCTCAAGTGACACGCCTAACAACACGAGCGTGTTATTGACTGTGTCACTAACCCAAACACACAGAAGCTTTCACACATCCAATGACATGGGCATGTAACTAGCCGTGTCATTCATTCTGCCTCACTAGACATTTGACATGCCCAATAACACAAGCATGTTAATGGTCGTGTCAATTATTTTGCTTTACATAAGCTATGACATGCTCAGGGACATGGCCGTGTTAATAGTTGTGTCATCAATGTGGAACTTAGTACCGTTGACATGCCCAACAACATGGCCATGTCACTGGTCGTGTCAGGTAAAATCTGCATTTTGAACTCTCAACCATATGAGCACAATCATTCCAAACTCAGCAGTACAACACTCCAAATCATCATCTTAGCTTATATCCATAATTCTCCCACAAATTTAACATTTATATAACTCCAACATATCATAACTATCATCTTATTCAATCAATCGTCAGTTTCTCTCATAACACATTCAAAGAATAAGAAAGAAGCAATCTCATCTCTTTCAATCCAACCTTAAAAATCATCATTAGCTTCTTACAACATCTTCATACATATTTAAATAAGCCATCAAAACATACTAATACAAAATCCCCAAAATCCAAATATCATGTTCTTCCATAGAATTCCAATGAAACTTGTAAAATAATAAAGGAACTTACCAATTGATGAAGAATCTTCAAAATCTTCACTTGAATCCTTGAAATCCCTTGTAAAATTGTTGTATGGAAGAAGATCAAACTCTTCCTTACTCTCTCTCTCTAACTCTCAGCTAAAAGTAGGAAAAGAAGAAGAAGAAGAAAATATCTTCTCTTTCCATCATTATATATATATATATTAATTATTCTAATATATGTGTTGTAAATGTTTGGTATCTGTATATGTTATATTTACGTTAAATATGTTTCAAATATACCTTTCAATTAAAATCATTTCATCTCATTTAAATTATTTATTTAATGTATCCAAATTTAATTTATTTTTATTTAATATTTAAAAATTAGGGGTATTACAATTCTCCCCCCTTAAGAGAATTTCATCCGTGAAATTATCTGATATCAACTCTGGAACAACTGAGGATACTGACTTTGCATTGTATGTTCACTTTCCCATGTTGCCTCCTTAGTGGCATGATTCCTCCAAAGAACTTTCACAAGTGGAACTTTCTTATTTCTTAACTCTTTTACTTCTCGTGCCAAGATTGCTACTGGTTCTTCCTCATAAGTCAAATTCAAACTTACCTCAATAGATTCCGCTGACAAGATATGAGATGGATATGACTTATACCTCCAAAGCATAGAGACATGGAAAACATTATATATCCAGTCCAACTTAGGTGGTAAAGCTAGCCTGTAAGCCACTGGACCAACTCTCTCCAGTACCTCATATGGTCCTATGAAATGAGGTCTCAACTTTCCTTTGTGGCCAAATCTCAAAATTATCTTCCAAGGAAACACTTTCAAAAACACTTTATCTCCTACACCGAACTCTATGTTTCTTCTTTTTAAATCTGAATAAAGATTTCTATCGGTCTAAGGTTGCTTTCAGATGACCCTGAATCACCTTTACTTTCTCTTCTATTTCTTTAATCAAATCGGGATTGGCCAATTTACCTTTTCCAATCTTATTCCAACACAAAAGTATTCTGCATCTTCTGCCATACAAGGCTTCATAAGGTGTCATTCCAATACTAGACTGATGACTGTTATTATATGCAAACTCAATCAATGATAAGAATCTGTCCCAACTTCCACTAAAATCAATGTTACAACTCCTTAACATATCCTCTAAAATTTGAATCACTCTTTCTGAATGCCCATCTATCTGAGGATGAAAAGTAATACTAAAATGCAATCGAGAACCCAATGCATTATGCAAACTCCTCCAAAATCTCGATGTAAACTAGGGATCTCGGTCTGACACCAAAGAAACTGGGACTCCATGCAACCTCACTATTTCACTGATATACAGCTCAACCAATCTCTCAAGAGAATAATCCATCTAAACTAGAAGAAAATGAGTTGTCTTCATCATCCAATCAACTATCATCAAGATTGCATCATGTTTCTTTTGGGTCAAAGGTAGTCTAGTCACAAAGTCCATCGTTACTCATTCCCATTTCCACTCTCGTACTGATAAAGGCTAAAGCAACCTTGAAGGAATTTGGTGCTCAGCTTTCACTCTTTGACAAGTTAGACATTTGGAAATAAACTCTCTATGTCCCTCTTCATACCTAACCACCAATAATGCTGCTTCAAATCCTGATACATCTTGGTACTCCCAGGGTGCATAGCATAAACTGACTGATGTGATTCTTCCAAAATCACCCTCTTTAATTCAGCATCGTCTGGAATACAGAACCTATCTCTGAAGCACAAACTGCCATCATTTCTCATATGAAAGTCTTGACTCTCCCCCTTTTGGCAATCCGATACAATTTTTAAAATTTTCTTATTTACTAACTAAGCCTCCCTAATCTGATCCAACAACACCGGCCTTAACATCAACTGAGCCATCAAAGCACCAGCATCACAAGACTCAAATTTGACATGCAATCCTCTTAACTCAACAAGCAACAAGAGTAAAAAAGCAGTCAAATTTCCCAAAGACTTCCGACTCGAGGCATCAGCAACAACATTTGCCTCACTAGGGTGATAATCAATCAAACAATCATAGTCTTTAATCAACTCTAATCACCATCTCTGCTGAAGTTTTAACTCTTTCTGAACATCCAAATACTTCAAACTCTTATGACCAGTATAAATGAAACACTTCTACCCATACAAGTAATGTCGCCAAATCTTCAATGCAAAACCTATGGCTGCTAACTCCAAATCATGAGTCTGGTAATTCAGCTCATGCGGCTTCAATTGTCGAAAGGCATAAGCAATGACTCTACCCTCCTAATAAGAACACAACCTAAATTACTATGTGAAGCATCACTGTAAATTGCATAAGGTTTACCTTCCACAAGCAGAGTAAGAATAGGAGCCTGAGTTAACATTTCCCTCAACTGCTCAAAACTCACCCGACACCGATCTAACCATACAAATCTAACTCCCTTCCGAAGTAATATGGTGAGTGAAGTAGCTATTATAGAAAAATCTTTCACAAACTGATGATAATAGCCTACCAAACCCAGAAAACTTCTAACCTTTATCACAGTCTTAGGTGGACTCCAATTCAAGATAGCCTTAACTTTATTCGGATCAACTCTAATACCCTCTGCTAATACCACATGACCAAGAAAAGTTATTTGATCAAGCCAGAACTCACATTTAGATAGCTTAGCATATAGTTGTTTCTATCAGAGTTTGTAATAAAATCCACAAAGGCCTGTTATGATCCTCCTTATTACACAAATACACTAGAATATCATCAATAAAGACCACCACAAACTGATCTAGTTAGGGTCTGAATACCCTATTCATCAAATCCATAAATGCTACTAATGCATTTGTCAATCCAAAGGGCATCACTAAAAATTCATAATGCCCATACCTCGTGCGGAAAGCTATCTTATGCACATCCACATCTTTGACTATCAACTGATGGTACCCTGATATCAGATCAATCTTAGAGAATACTGCTACTCCCTTCAACTAATCAAATAGATCATCTATCTGAGGCAATGGATACTTATTCTTGATGGTCACCTTGTTCAATTGTCGGTGATCAATACATAATCTCAAGGTGCTATCCTTCTTCTTCACAAACAACATAGGCACTCCCCACGGGGACACACTAGGGTGAATGAACCCTTTATCCAACAACTCCTGCAACTGCAACTTCAACTCTCTCAACTCAGCAGGTGTCATACGATAAGGAATAATAGAGATGGGAGTGGTAGCAAGCAATAAATCGATACCAAACTCAACCTCCCTTTCAGGGGGTAACCCTGGCAACTCATCAGTAAAAATATCTGAAAACTCAGCAACTGTGGGTATACTGTCAAGCTGGAACCCCACTACTCTGGTATCTACAACATGGGCAAGATATGCTTCACATCCCTTCCAGATCATTTTTCTAGTTGAAATAGCAGAAATAAACATGGATGAAAGATGTTTATGCTCACTAGATACCATCACATCTCTACCATCACGTGTTCTCAGAGTAACATGTTTATTCTGACAGTCTATCACAGCCCCATGCCTGAAAATCCAATCCATGCCTAAAATCAAAACATACTCCTTAAAAGGCATCTCAATTAGGTCACCGAGAAATTCCTCATCCTGAATAACAACTGGACTATCTCGGTGCACCCTGCTAACCATAACACTATGCCCTAAAGGATTTGTCACCAAAACATCAAATCCTAGAGATTCTAAATGCAAATTACTCATAAGCAAGACAGATACACTGATGTATGAATGAGTCGACCCAGGGTCTATCAATACAAGAACTGAAGTATCGAATAAAGAAAAAGTATCAACAATAACGGCTGAAGCATCTGGCAGCCTCTATATCATATTGACTAGCTACGATGGCCTTACCTCATCAGGTCTACCTCTGAATGTAGAACTTCCTCTCATATCAAACCCAGATCTACCACCCCTACCAAAACCTCTACTACCTTAACTCCCTCTAACACTGGGTCGAGAAGCTACAGCATATGCCTGTCTATCTATGAGCGATGATTTTTCCCCCACTCCTAGTGGAATGGTTCTTGTGACTTCGGCACTACTTAGGCTTGGGGCCTTAGAGAACATGAACCTAAGCCCGGAGAAAATGGAGTCGCCACCCGGACGAGCCGAAAAAAAGAAAGGGGTGGATGACTTGATTCCTAAGGAATCCCCAACCCCCTAATGGGTTCGAAAAGTTGGGTACTTGTGGGAAAGGTGAGAAATTGCCCAACACCCCCACAATGCCTGGTTCATTAGAACCGGCCTCCTTTATAGATCTTAATATTATAAAATTCTTAAGTATAACAATATTATCCATATTACATGCAAAAATTGAAATAAAGCATCGTTATATTAAAATCAAAGCAATGTCCAAACAAGACAAGAATGTAATATCCTCATGTATGCCCTAGAAGTTTTGTTTATGTTGTTGTTGTTGTTGTTGTTGTTGTAAATGGGATTGAATGTATATGTTGTGTGATAAAAAAAGAGGTTTGAAAGAGAATGCTTGTATATATGTGTTTTGGGAAAGAAAGAGGGTTTAGAGTAAAGTGTATATGTTGTTTATATGATAATATATATAACATATACATAAGTCAAAGGGAGAGTCAATGGAAGAGAGATATTTTTATGGGATATGTGAAATTAAATAATTGGGTTTATAAGAGACAAGAGGTTAGTTAAATGATTGAGGGGTGTTTTGGTAATTGCTTGAATTGGATTGCATGGTGGAGATTTAAAGAAGAAAAGCTATTTGATTTGTGTTGGATTTCATTTCTTCTCATGTGTGTGCCGGCCATCCAAGAAGAGAAAGAGCAAGAGAGGTGTTCTTGATGCTTGAAGCAAATTGAAGAAGCAATCAAAGGATTTGGTTAAAGATTTGTGAAATTCCTTCATTTGAGGTAAGATCTTTTCCTTGATTTCTTCTTTTCTTTTGAAGGAGTGTTTGAAGTGAATTAGGGTTTGTAGGATTTGATGATGAGATGTGTTTATGATGTGTTTTCAAGTGTTAAAGTGGTTTTAAGTTAAAAGGTTACATAGGTGTTGTTGTGGAAAGTGGTAGATGTTGATTTTGAAAGATTATGAATGATGTTGGATTTTAGGGTTTTGAAATGGTATTTGTTTAAATGTAATATTAATGTATTGTGAAGTGGTTTTTGTGATGAATATGTGTTTAGAACATTGATTATATTCATTTGAAACATGTTATATGGTGTATATTGTGTTGAGTGCTATTAGAAGAGAATTGGTTTTGGTTAGGGTGTTGTTCTTGGGTGACACGGCCAAAGGCATTGAGAGACACGACCAAGTCATGAAATTTTGGACGTGTTGGGTTGATTTTTAGGAGACACAGCCGTGTCCCATGCCAGTTTCTGTCACTGCCAAAATTCAGTTGAGAGACACGGCCACAAGCTTGGCCGTGTCCCTCAAATGTGTTGGCTACTGTTTTTATTTTTGTTCTTTTTGTATGGTTTTGTTTCTTCAAAGATATTATTGATACTTAAACCTAAACATAAACACTTTAAATATACTTCAAAGATAAGAAGGACCTAATCAAACATATGGGGAACATACATTCATTGATGTTGAGATTGTAGCACACCTTTGTTGATATTGATGATACATATGAACAATGTTAGACTATATGCATTGTGAATGGTGATGTGGTATGTACTTTGAAATGTTGTATCAATGATGTTATATGATTAATATGAATTGAGATATTGTTTGATTTGAGGCCATTGTGATTGGCTATGATGATTCAATTGAAAGATACATGGCATGTTTGCCTAATTGATGAGAATTGAGAATGAAATGTGAATGAATTGTGTGGCTAATGTGTTATTCCATTTTTAGAGTTTGTTATTGGTGGCATGCCTAATAAGTGTAACAATCTCTTGAAGTTAGGTTGGATTGAATCCTTGAAGCCTAATTGAGATGTTACCACCCTTGAAGCTAGGTTGTGTTGGTTCTTGAAGCCAAGTTGGGTTGAAGCTTAGCATGCTTTGCTCCCCTTGAAGCTTGGTTGAACCTAATACTTGAAGCCTAGTTGGGTATATGATATTGATGAATGTGATAACAAAACCAAAACATTAACTCTGAAAATTGAATGGCATATTAGTGTGTCTTGGGCCCAATGCTTGTCTTTGTTTAGTGTTGTTCATGAATGGTTTAATGAGTAATTAATGAGGTTTATGAAAAGATGTTGAAATGTGATATGTCTACTTATATTGAAATATGAAATGTAAGGTATGTTGTTAGCTTTGCATATATGATGTTACATGTATAATATGGATTGACAATTTACATTGCATTGCACTAAAGCATAACATTAGCATGAATTATCTTACTAAGCCTTTGGCTTCGCGCGATAGTATTTAATCGCGCAGGTGATAGAGTTGATAGAGTTGAACCCGAGAGCTCTTCGAGACCGAGTGAGAGTAGACGTTGAAGAGTTGATTTTGGGAACTTAAAGATCAGAGCAGACTTGCCAATCATGTATAACTCTTTTATATTTTGTAAATATTGTTTATAATGTGAATATATGTATATTTGTATGTAATATCCTCATGTATGCCTTAGAAGTTTTGATTATGTTGTGGTTGTAAGTTGGATTGAATGTATATGTTATGTGAAGAGAAAAGAAATTGGTAAGAGAATGCTTGTGTATATGTGTTTTGGGAAATAAAATAGGGTTTAGAGAGAAGTGTATATGTTGTTTATATGGTTGTATAATTAACATATACATAAGTCAAAGGAAGAGTCAATGCAATAGAGATATTTATTTTGTGGCATGTGTAATTACCTATGTGGACATATCAGAGACAAAAGTTAAGTTATATGGAAAAGGGTGTTTTAGTAATTGCTTGGTTAAAATCTCTTGGTGGAGATTTAAAGAAGAAAAGCTTGTTGACTTTTGTTGAATTTCTTTTCTTCTCTTGTGTGTGCCGGCCATCCAAGAAGAGAAAGAGCTTGAGAGGTGTTTGAAGATCTTAACTCAAATTGAAGAAGGAATCAAGGGTTTTGGTTAGAGATTTGTGGATTTTCTTCATTTCAAGTAAGTAATCTTGTGTTTTCCTTTGTTAATTTTGAAGTTGTGTCTAAAGGAAATTGTGATTTGTTGATGTGATGATTTGGTGTGTTTGATATGTGTTTATAAGTGTTAAATTGATGGTGAGATAAAGGATTGAATTGGTGTTGGTTTGATTGTGAAAATTGTAAGTTTAAGTGGGTTTTGATAGTGGAAGTTCAAGTGTGAAGTTGGTTTTAAGGTTTGGAGTTGATGAATGATTTAATGTTTGGTTAATGTAAGTATTATGTTAAATGTGCAAAATAAGTGTTAATGAGTTTGATTACATCCATTTGAGTGAGTTTGTGTTGGGTATTATGTGTTTAAATGCATTTGGAAGAGTTGGCCATAAATAGGGTTTATGTTCTTGAGTGACACGGCCAAAGGCAAGGGAGAGACACGGCCAAGTCATGAAAAATTTTGGGATGTGTTGGAGTGTTTTTGGGAGACACGGCCGTGTCCCCAAGCCGTGTCAGCTACTGTGGTTTTTGGTGAGAGACACGGCCACAAGCTTGGTCGTGTCACCTAGCCGTGTTGGCTACTGCCTCTTTTATAGTTGAGAGACACGGCCGTGTCCCTCAAGTGGGCTGCCCGTGTCCCTCAAATGAGTTGGATATTGTTTGATTTCTTTGTTCTTTTTGTATGGTTTTGATTCTTCAAAGATAGTTTGGTCTCTAAACCTAAACATAAACACTTTGTAAACAAAGAATGACCTAAACAAATGTATGTAGATGATACTAAACTTATGAATAATGATCTTTGGATTAGGTTTCGAAGAGATTGGGTTGCATTAACCTAAATGTGGAGAATTCTTGGAATAAAGAAATGTATAAATTGATGGGAGTAGTCCTTTTGGTAAGTACCAATACATATGATTGTATTTATTTACATGATTTGAGGCTTAACACATTTGTTTGCAAATGTGTTAAGTAGTTTACTATATTGTTAATATAATTTGACTAAGGTGATGATTGAATGAGGTGAAAGTTGTGAAGATCATTAAAAGGTAAGCATAAATCCTATTTGATTGTATATCCTTATATGTCCTTGAACCTTAACACATTTGGATGAATGTGTTAAATACTCTATTATATTGTGAATGTAAATGAATAATGTCAATTGCTATATATATATATAAAGGATGATATATGAAATGGGAAAGATAGGAAGAAATGAGGATCATTCTTAAGGTATGTGCAAATTATTATGATAAATGCTCTAATAATGAATGGTGTTTATGTATTTTGAGAAATGATGAAATGTTATGTTATATGCATTGTGAATCTTGTGAATGGCAATGTATTATATGAATAAAATACTTTGAAATGTTATATCAATGATGCTATATGTATCATATGGATTGAGATAGGATATGTTGTGAAGCCATTGTAATTGGCCATGATGATTCAAATATGATATGAAGCCATTGTGATTGGCTATGACAATTCAATTGAGATATGTAAGGCATGTTTGCCTAAATGATGATGAGAATTGTAAATGATATTGGTGATGGAATGATCAATGAATTGTGTGTCTAATATGTTATTCATTTTCAGAGTTTTGTTGTTGGTGGCATGCCTAATAGTAACAATCTCTTGAAGTTAGGTTGGAATTGATTCCTTGAAGCCTAATTGAGATGTTACAACCCTTGAAGCTAGGTTGGGTTGGTTCTTGAAGCCAAGTTGGGTTGATGCTTAGCATGCTTTGCTCCCCTTGAAGCTTGGTTGAACCTAATCCTTGAAGCCTAGTTGGGATAATGATAAATGTGATAATTAAACCAAAGCATTAACTCTGAAAGTCGAATGACATATTAGTGTTTTGGGCCCGAGTCTGTCTTTGTTGCCAATGTGAAATACAAGTGTTGAAATAAATGAATCATGATTGGTGAATTGTGAATAAGATAATGTTATGAGGTATGATATGTAAATGAATAGTGGTTGATGATAATGGTTATCTTCATTAAAAATGTGATTCGTGATTGGTATGATATGTAATGTGTGTATTGCAATAGTGATTGGTATGATATGTAATGTGCGTATTGCAATAGTGATTGATATGGTATGTAATGTGTGTATTGCAATAGTGATTGGTATGATATGTAATGTGTGTATTGCAATAATGATTGGTATGGTATATATAATGTGGGTGTATTAATATATTGGTGATAGATTGGGGTTGGTGATAATATTATGTATATATATATGTACATTATATATGAAATTAGCTAAGATATATGAATGATGCAATTAAAAAGAAAAGATAATATGATAAGAATTAATTATACATTGAATGGATATATCATTATATGTTAATACTTCTATACTATATGTTTACATTTTATATTTGGACTACTAAGCTCTCGGGCTTAGCGCGGGTGTGTATTCGCGCAGGTAAATAGGTAAAGATATGAAGTCTCTCATTATGCCACAAGAAGAGTAAGAGTTTGTCGAGACCAACTAGAGGGTAATGCATACATGTAATACTTTTAATTTTGATGTATTTCTGATGAGAGAGTATTTATATGTATAAATGTAATTTGGATAAAGATAATGATTTTATAAATGTTATTTAAATTAATGTATTATGGTTTAAATTCGGTTACAGGTTTTTAAATGGTAACGAAAAGTAGCATTCTTATACTTTATATACTTACTGTATGTATACTAGGTATATGTATAGTACTTATATAGGGTATCGGGGTGTTACATTGTAAATATGAATTTAAATGTTTTCATATATGTAAATATTTTCTATATTCCGCTGCGTATTAAGTAAATGTATACATATATATATATATATCTATTTGTTTTATATAATAAGTTAATGACTTATTTTCTATAATGTATATGAGAAAGAAGATAGTATTATTTAAAACCATTTGAATGTTAATAATATCAGTAGCATCCCTATGTTTAGTGCATGTATACTACATTGTGGTGGTTGTAGTATGCATGTATTGAATGTGGGGGTGTTACAAAGAAAGTGCAATATGATAGTATTTCTTCTTTTGCAAAATTACTAGAACTTTCTCAAGCAATAGGCTTTCCATGCCCCCTTGATTCAATATCTTCTTTTGATTCTTTAATTCGCAGGGTATTTGCTATTCACTTTAATAAAGAATATACAATACAAGACAAGAAAGTGCAATATGATATGCTCATGTATGCATGATATGCATGAATAATACTTACAGTCGTTCCATCAACTCACAGTCCGAGGCAATAAGTATAAGTGTTCTCATTGACTCCTTTGAGATGCCTATTCATTTCTTGCACTAGAATGATAGGTTGCTTCACATTTATGGCTTTTATCTTCAAGATGTTGAAAATATGAAGAATGGAGACCCAAGCAGTGGAGATACATCCATTTCAAACTATGTTTCAGCAAGTCAGTTGGTAGCTTCTTCATTTACTTTGCCCAATGTTTCTTTTGAGACTCGACAGTTCAACATACCCCCCTTAACGTGAAGGCTTTATATGACAAAATATATTTTTTTTATTTTAGAATTTTGAATTTTGAAATCAAATGTTTGCTTTGCCAAATCGATGTCAATGTACCTCAGGACTTGATTTTTCTAAATTAACATATCTATAATATGACAACCCTAGTTACCGTACTAAACTCGGGAATCATTTCTATTTAAGCAAGAATTGTTGCACTTCAGATAGGCACATACACATTGCTTAGCCAAAGATCTCATTTGAGTTTGAATATGGTCTATCTCATATGCATGCTTATTCAAACTATCTCCACTAATAGACTCTACCTACAAAAAGAGAGATCAATAGGTCTTTAATAGGCTTGAAATGGGGTCTATAAGGGACATGGGTTAAATGAAGGCCATTTGTAAGTTGGAGCATATGTGACACAATGGACAAACCTTCACACCATAAATTTCTTGTTTGAACTTTAGGCAGCTTGGAGGTAATCTTGCTAGACTCTAAATTCTTTCTATCTTCTTGGCATTAATCTGGATCTTGATTAGGACAGTTTATGCCCTTGCAAAAAGTTTGGTACCCAAATTCGCTTCTTTTCCTCTTCTCCCTTTTCTTTTCTTTTCTTTTTCTTATTCTTCCCTTTCTTTGAGCATTTTATCATTTTTTCCTTCTTCCTTGTAGGACTGTCAAGTATAGAACTTTCAAGAACTAGATGGTCTTTCCTCCTTTTTTCCTCCAATTTTGATCGAATCTTTGGTTGGGTTGGACCAATTCAAGTCAAAATGTCCTTATAAACCAAATGGAAGCCTTTTGCTGCTTTAGGTAAAAGAGAACTCAGTTGGCTTTCTGAACCGCCTTTTTAGGTTTTGTTCTCTTTTTTTTTCTTCTTTTTTTTTCTTTTCTTTTCTTTTGTCCTTTTTTCTTTTCTTTTTTTTCTTTTTGTTTTTTCTTTTTTTTTTGTTTGGTTCTAGCTCTAAAAGAGTTTTCTTGTTTGTACTAACTTGGGCTTCCAATAATGGATGAGTGAAGTAACATAAATCTTCTTTAACAGGGATAAATCATTTGTTACTCTGATGTTGTCTTGATATATTGGAAATATTAAGAAAACTTCAACTACCCTTATGGTATTGAGAACTTCAACTACTCTTATGGTCTTAAGAACTTCAACTATCTTCATGGTCTTGAGAACTTCAACTATCCTCATGATATTGACTAATCATTGCTTTCTTTGATCTTCTTGCCTTCATCTTAGTGATCATAAGACTTGTAAAAAGTATCACAACAGCTCAGGGTAGGTTGTTGGGGTTATATGCCAATGAAAAGCAAGCTAAAATTTTATGAGGCTCAAAGGGACAACTAGGGATTGATATTTAATAGGGTGGATACTAGTTGTTGGCTAACCAAACAATGCCTAGATCATCTCTCCCTTAAATAATCAAAGTTGCAATTTCTCCTCGAAAGTTTGTCTAAGCATGTTCTAAGACTGACTAGGACCTAGACAAAGGTCATTATACAGGAGCCCTCTCTAAGTAAACATACACAGCTTAATGCTATAGAGCAATTCCCTTACCTAGTAAAGTCATTCAAGTCATGATGCCTAGATACGTTAATTTATAAACATCAAGCTATATTCCTCATTGGTTGAGCACCAAAATGAACAATGACCAACAAATTTTTTGATAAAAATAATTTATTCAAACAAATTTAAATTTGAAAAACACAATTGTTCCAATTAAATATTTAAAGAAAGCAAAATTGAAAAGCAACATTCAAGCTAAGGAAGGTCCTTTGAGTTGGTGTCGAAGATGCTTCATTTATTTAGACATATCAAGGGCAAGGATTTTTTACATCATTAAAGATCATTGCTTCATCATCCATAGTTAATCCAAACTTGTTTAGTAGTACATCCTCTTTAGCAGCTTCTCTATCCATATCATGATGAGTTGATAAGATAAAACTCTTCATGAAGGTTGCAAGAGGTGGCACCCTTCCAATTTTAGGCAGAGGCTTATTATTAGTGTCGGGCTTACTAGGCTCAAGCAGCTTTCCACTATCAATTAAATTCTGGATCTCATGCCTTAACTTCATATAGTTGTCCATTTCATGTCCAAGCCTTTGATGGAATTGACAGAAAACTTTGGCATAAAAATTTTGTGTTAGAGGCTTATGTAGAGACTGAGGTGCCAATAGTTGTAGCAAATCCATTTTCATTAGATTTTCTAACATCTTTGACAAAGGCTCCCTTAAGTCTAAAAATTTATGCTTCTTTGTTGGCTCAGTTGTTGCATTTTTCTCAACGCATCCTCTTTCCCTTTGACTTTGTCCACTAGGGTGATAGCCGCTCTTATTGCTCCACTTAGATAGCACATGGTTCAATTGGTCTTGTAGAATAGGGATTGATCTCTCATTTTTCATTTGATCTCTATCAGTAGACATGTTCCTGGTTAATGTTGCCTTTTCCTTCTTTCTTATGTCAATGGGAGATGCCTCATTAGCATTGTTGATGATCTCTAGAATTTGAATCAACTGGGTCCTCATAATTTCAACCAATTGATCTCGTAGCTCGGCCATCCTAGCTTTGACAACTTCATCGATTATGTCCCTTAGCTGGTTTGCATCCATCCTTCCAATGAAGTACTTGAATCAAAATCAATGTTGTAGGTGGCATCATTGTATGCTCTTGAATTGTCGTACTTCAGGGCTGTGAACCAGAAGGAATTAATGATATGAGATGCAAATGCATGTATGCACAAATAATCAACAAACAAGGACAAATAGGACATTCCTTCCAACCCTATAACATCCAAACACGAATGGCGAGTCTCTTTCCTAGGTATATGGTTAACAAAATACCAACATGGGGTATCTTGTTTTTGAATATTTCCCTCAAATGTTTCAACCAATAGTTATATTTTCAAAAATGGAAATCAACTCATAATAATTCCCATTAATTAGGTCTTAATCCATTCAACCAACTATAGTAGCTTTTATGCTATATTGGATTAAAACTAAATTAAGAGGTTTATTATAAATAGATTTCTCACTTGAAAAAAGTAACTAATAATTCATGCAAAAAACAAGCCCATGATTAATTACTCTTAGTATAAACTAGGCTCACAATTGATTTTTAGTATTTCATAATTGACCTAAATAATTTGCAAGCTCTTTGTAAGAAAAGGTTAGGTTAAAATAATTTTATTTCTAAGCCCATTGCAAAAAGATTTTAGAAAAAATGGTTTTAGGCTTAGTATTTGGGCCATGAGCAAAAGAATTTTCGATTTGTTTTTAGAAAAGTTTTATGCCCAAAGACCATTTTGAAATGTTTTGAAAATAGTTTTGGTCTTTTGGACTTTAAAGAAAATTTTATTTTGAGCTTACAATGTACTTAGGTCATATTAGAAAAAGAAAAAACCAAATAAGCCATGATTTAAGCCAAGATAAATTAACCATGGTCAAATAACATGCATTTGGGGTAAAACCTAAGGAAAATAAATACGAGCTTTAGTCTTTGGGTTAAAAGGCTTAGGTTCCCATAGTAAGTATATACCAAATGGTACAAGGCTATGAGGGGTTATGCCATGCTCGATCTCCATACCTTGAGTGAAAGTATGGTATCCCTTACATAACATAACATGGGTAACACGGGAATCCTAACTCACGCACACGATGCACTCTAATATAATGCAATGGATAATATCATTATAAGAAAGAATAGAATAATAAAAAGACCAATGGAATCAACTTCTCTTATCCCCAGTGGATTTTATCTGTGAGCGGGGATTTTTGCCCCCACTCCTAGTAGAATGGTTCTTGCGACTTCGGCACTGTTTAGGCTCGGGGCCTTAGAGAACACGAATCTAAGCCCGGAGAAAATGGAGTCGCCACCCGGATGGGCTGGGAAAAATAAAGGGGTGGATGACTGGATTCCTAAGGAATCCCCAACCCCCTAATGGGTTCAAAAAGTTAGGTACATGTGGGGAAGGTGAGAAATGGCCCAGCACACCCACAACGCCGGGTTCATTAGAACCGGCCTCCTTTACAGGTCATAACATTATAAAATTCTTAAGTATAACAATATTATCCATATTACATGCAAAAATTGAAAGGAAGCATCATTATATTAAAATCAAAGCAATGTCCAAACAAAGCAAATAAATGGACACCCATCCGAGGATGGAAACATGTCCCTACATCATCCATGTCTAAACTAATAGCAAACCCATTGAAAGGTAGAAACATGTCCTTTCATTGGTCCAAAATATACAAGCAATTTAAATTACATGATATTCAACTAATGAGGTACCCACAAAGTGGAAACATACCTCTTACAACATTTAGAAATAAAAAATAAATCAATAAAAGTAAATAACCATTCATAATAAATAAATCATTATCAAAGATATTAAACATCAACCAAAATATATAATAAGCATTCTGTGAACTGGGATTTTTTCCCCCACTCTCGGTGGAATGGTTTTTGCGACTTTGGCACTGTTTAGGCTCGGGGCCTTAGAGAACACGGACCTAAGTCCAGAAAAAATGGAGTCGCCACCCGGACAGGCCGGGAAAAAGAAAGGGGTGGATGACTCGATTCCTAAGGAATCTCCAACCCCCTAATGGGTTCGGAAAGTTAGGTAGGTGTGGGGAAGGTGAGAAATGGCCCAGCACAAAAATTATTTTGGACTATAAAAAATAACGGACCGGACTGGGTCAAAAATTAAGGGTCTACACATTCATCCATGATAAATTAAATAAATCAAGCATATAATAAACTACATAATCAAATCTAAAATTAAATAAAGTAATAAATATATAATTTAGGGTTCTCATCTTAAAATATGATTTTAGAATTTTAAGTTACGAAATTAGGGCTTTGGACAAAGGAAAGTTAAATACACGGACGTATAATACACAAATGAATATTGACCCCTTCGACGAGCCCATACAGCAGTCCTGCTAGCCGGTTAGCGGGCGGGGGTTTTAGAAACTGGCTTCTAGGATTGTAGGTTTTGGTGTTCAAAATTAAGATTTTAGGGTTTAGATTTTAGAAAATAGGGTTTTGAAATTGGAAAAAACTAATGTTATTTTTAAAAGAGTAATGCTTACTGTGTGATTTTGGAAAGAAGGATTAATTAGGGTTAAAGCTTTTGATGCTTAAAAAATAAGGCTACTGACTTTTGGAATAGAGTTTAGGGTTTCGGGAATTAATAAAATGATTTACGATTTTTGGTGTCTTGAAAAATATATTTGGTTTTAAGATTTGTGAAAATAGTTTAAAGTTTTATAAAGTTTTTGGAAATAAGCAAAAAGATTTTAGATTTTTTGGAAACAGAAAAGTAACGAATTAAGGCCTTTTAGACATAGAAGAGATAAATTTAAGGTTCCTAGGGTTTAGAAGAAACATAAAGTACTTTTTTTAGGTGTTTTAGAAATAAAAGGATCAATTTAGGGTTTTAAATTTTAGAAGAAACAAAATTAGGGTTCTTGAGTTTTAAAAGAAACAGAGGGAATCAGCTAAGATTTTTGGAAAACAAAGAAACGAATTAAGGTTTTTAAGGTATTTAGAAATAGAGGAAATCATTTAAGGTTTTTGGAAATGAAGATCAAATTATTACATCTTCAAAGATTGAAGTTTTGAGTGTATAATCTTATGAATCAAATAAAGGACGAAGCTACTGTAAGAAATAAAAAGAAATTAAAGATTCAAACCATTGTTCGTTGGTTCCACCAAAAATTGCTTCTTGGATGAACAAGGGCAAAGGCAAGGTTGCTGCCTTTGATAGCTTGATTGCTTACTTGCTTCTCTCAAATATGAAGTCCTCAAATTCCAGTCCAAATCAAAAGTTTAAAAGTTTTCAAGTCCGATTCCTCCTCCCTTTCTTTCTGTGTTTTTTGGTCTTATTTATACGAAATGTAGATGATTAATTTTAATTGTTTAAGGAAACTGTATTTAATTAAAAAAAGGAAAACTGAAACAAAATAGAATTTGGTTTCGAAAAAAATTGCGTCAGAAAAATTTTGCTGGCAAAAACTGCATCGGGTTGCGAGAGGCTACGAGATAAAACTGGCGAGCTAGCACGCACTGGCGGGCTGTGGGCCATTTAATTAAATAATATTTATTTATTTATTTATTATTTCTATGATTATTAAAACTTATAAAAAATAAATACTAAAATGAATATTATTTAATTAAATATCACAAAAATTATTTTGGACTATATAAAATATATTGGACCGGACTGAGTAAAAAATTAAGGGTCTACACTATCATCTGATGGCTCTGGAAAATTTCTTATAAAATGATCTGGTGATCCACATCTATAACATACTTCTAGTCCACCTATCCTCCAGCAAGCACCTCCATGTTCTTTACCACAATGAACACAGTTAGGTGGAGCAAATCTCTTAGTCACTGGGGTCGGAGCACTAGCCACTAAAACTGCAGGTCACTGTTTCTATCTTTGTTATTGTACTGACCTGCCAGACTGCCCATGGCTCCTATTGAATTTTTGAAAATATCCCCCTTGGCCTCTCTTCACTGATGAAGACCTTGCCTCACTCTAGGGTCTCCTAACTCTGGTCCCCTCAACCCTAGCAACTGCTACAAGACCCTATGCTCTCTCAATACTCTTGGTAGCAGCAACCAATTGGGAAAAATCCTGGTATTGTTTGCCTGCTATAATGAACATGATAGAGGGTCAACACCGATCAATATCATCAGAAATGATCCCACCAGCATATTGACTCAGCTGAGTAAACTCTATCTTATACTCCAACATTGTCTTGGTATCTTGCCTCAAACTTAGGAACTCTATCTTCTTTGCATCCTTATACTCCCTCAGAGTATACTTCAGCTTGAATTCCCGCAGGATATCATCATAGGTCAGGACTAGTGGATCATCCAAAGCATGTGGAATCATCTTCCACCAATCATATGTATCCCTCTACAAAAGAGATCTGGCATAATCAAAATTCTCCTCTAGAGTAGCCTACAGCTAAATGAACACTCTCTGGACCATGTCTAGCCACTGCTATGCTATAGCAGGGTCTGTAGTACTAACAAACTTCTTGAGCTCTAAACTTCCTTATTTTATCATATTTTCTCATTGACAACTGCGACAGCGGTTGTGGTGGCAGCGACTACTGAACTAGAGCTTGCCTCAACAGCTCCACCATATGCAGTATCCAGCCCGGTGAAATCTCATCAACTGCTGGTCTCTCAGACACAGCAGTAGGTGCCTCTTCAGCAATCTCCATCCTACCCTCACCAGGAGCCACACTCTCTGCACTACCCTCTGTAGACTAATGCATCCAAGATGCCATAACTACCGATATCTGCAAACACAACAGAAATTGCCACATCAGAGATCAAAAAACTGCCAGTGCCAATGAATGTATCATAATTGAAAACCATGTTTAAATATCCCTATTTTCTTTCTCCCATAACCTACCTAGGTTGAGAACCTCAAATCTAGGCTCTTATACCAAAAAAATGTAACATCCTTATACCCTATAAATGTATAATACACACATTGCCATTATGTAAAATATGCAAATACAGTATAAAAATATCACAAACCGGTTCAATAAAAACTTCCATATTCCCCTATTACTCAAAACATTTGTATTTATACAGATATATATATGTATCAGAATACATGATACCTCACATTACTTCATTATTTAAAACACTCTTTATAATTTATAGTATATATATACATATACTCAAAAAACATAATATAATATACATAATGTCAAAATATACTATAAAATAAAATATGTTACATGCTGGGAAAGTGGCACCGATCTTCCTGTAGCACAAACTTCAAGCTTAATCAACAAAAGACTAGACTTGATCTTTCCTATTAGAACTCTCCAGCTCTATCGGATCACCCCTGTTGCCTACACGATGAATTACAATCACGCTAAGCCAAAGCCTTGTGGTACAAACTTTGATAATAATAAAATTCAGAAACAATGGCAATGCAGAATGTTCATATGCTATGCCATCACATAAAATTCATGATCACTCTTGGATATATGCTTTCATCAGTTGATAATTCACACAAATACATCCACAAATGTGGGCCCAAACAACTAATACTTCATTCAATTCTTAGAGTTACCATTTTAGTCCATAATGACACCATGTGTCTTGCCCCGAAGGCAAAATATCAATATAACAGTCCAACTAGGCCTGGGCTTACGACCCGATCTTTTCACCCAGCCTAGCTTCAAGGACTTATTTCTAAGGCTTATGACCTGGTCTTTTCATCTCAAAAATATTTTTACAGTGACGCTAAGCGTCTAGCCCCATAGGCAAATATAGGCATGCCACCAAACACAGAGCTCTAAAAATTAAATAACATATTAGGCACACAATTATTTCATATTTTCATTATCAATCTCTTTCTCATTTTCTCAAGATCAAATTAGGCACATTGCCTCATTTATCTCATTCATATCAATGTTATTTCTTTTCAACATTTCATCCTCATCATATGATATTTTATAATGAAACCACATTACTCAAACATTTTGAGTCATTTTCACATATTTCACATTCTATTCAATCTAGCCATTAACAATGGCTTCTCATAATGTATAATAATGCATATATAGCAATTCACATGTTTTAGCATCATGTTCATGAATACATAATGTATCAATTAGCTTAACACATTTTCCATCCTAAATACGTTAGGCCAAATGTAATGCAATCACATTCCATTTATCAAGAGTTTGTACATATCTTAGGAAACACTCCAAAACAAGCTTTAAAACTTCTTCTAACCTTCTCTTCCAAGTTGCCCTTCAACACTAGGGTTGGGCAAACTACTCTCTCTCAATGCCTATATCAAATGTGATCATAAACAACCATTTAATATCACATTTTAAGGCATTCTTAACATTAAATCATTTAAATAGGAATTGTAAATGAAAAACAAAGAAAAGAGTCATTCTTAAGTGACATGCCCAACAACACTAGCGTGTTACTGACCATGTCACTAACCCAAACACAGAAGCTTTGACACAACCAATGATATTACAGTGTCAGTACACATGTCATTCATTCTGCCTCATAGAACTTTTGACACGCCCATCAACATGGGCGTATTAATGGCCATGTCAATTATTTTGCCTTACAGAAGCTACGACACGCTCAGGGATATGGTCTGTTAATAATTATGTCATCAATGTGGAACTCAGCACCATTGACATGCTCAATGACATGGCCGTGTCACTGGCCGTGTTAGGCAAAATTTGCATTTTGAACTCTCAGCCATATGAACACAATCATTCCAAACTCAGCAATACAACACCCTAAATCATCATCTTAGCTTATATCCATAATTCTCCCACAAATTTAACATTTATATAACTCCAACATATCATAACTATCATCTTATTCAATCAATCGTCAGTTTCTCTCATAACACATTCAAAGAATAAGAAAGAAAATAAATCTCTTCTCTTTCAATCCAACCTTAAAAATCATCATTAGCTATTTACAACATCTTTATACATATTCAAATAAGCCATCAAAACATACTAATACAAAATCCTCAAAATCCAAATGTCATGTTCTTCCATAGAATTCCAAAGAAACTTGCAAAATGATAAAAGGAACTTACCAATTGATGATGAATCCTCAAAATCTTCAATTGAATCCTTGAAATCCCTTTTAAAATTGGTGTATGGAAGAATATCAAACTCTCCCTTACTCTCTCTCTAATTCAAAGTAAAAAGGAGCAAAAGAATTATTTGCATTATGTGATTTGTTATGTATGCATTAAATGCATTGTGAAAAGCTATTGTTAATGTCTAAATTAAACAAAATGTGATTTATATGCATTATGTGAGAATGACCCAAAAATAATTAGGTAATGTGTTTTTAATGTGAAATGTGATACATTGTGATGAAATGATGAAATATGATAAATTAAGATGAATTGACATTGATAAGAATGAGAAAAATGAGAAAAATGAGGCAATGTGCCTAATTGATAATGAGAAATGAGGCGTTGAGCCTAGTTGATTATGGAAAAATGAGAAAAAGTTAAATATGGAAAATATGATTTATTTGTATGCCTAGTATATTATTCAATTTATAGAGTTCTGTGTTTGGCGGCATGCCTATGAGTTTATCCTCATTATTTGCCTTCGGGGCTAGACATTACATATCATTGATACATGATTTGCCTTCGAAGCTAGACGCTTGGTGTTACTATTATATAATTTGCCTAAGGAGCTAGTTTTTGAGCATTACTTTGATTTGCCTTCGGGGTTAGACACTTGGTGTCAATTTGGATCAAAACAATAACTCTGGGATTTAAATGACATATTAGATCTTTTGGGCCCATGCTTATGTTTGTTCCTATATGAATTGTAAAATGATTAAAGGATATGTTTAAGGTGAAATTAAGTACTACATTGTGAAACATCATCTAAAAGCATTTTGCATTGGTATTGCTTTAAAGTTTTATTGTTATCAAAGTTTATACCGCTAGGCTTTTAGCTTAGCGTGAATGTAATTCATCATGCAGGTGGAAGGGGTGATCCGGATGAGTCAGAGAGTACTTCTAAACTAGGTCGGGACTGGATTTGAGTTTATTGTAGAGTTGGTTTTGGTGCATCAAGATAAGAGACACTGCCAGCATGATCTATTTTATATTATAGTACATTTTAATATTATGTATATTATTTTATGTTTTTGAAGTATATATTTTAAATTTTAAAGAACGTTTTGGATGATTGTATAATGTGAATTTTATGTGTTTTTGATATATATATATATGTATATGTATAAATATTTTGAGAAACATGGAGAAATAGAGATGTTGGGGAGGAAATGTATGATTGGTTTTATTAGGAGTTTTTTTTTTTCAATGCAAGTTGTGTTTGGTTGAAAATTTAGGAATGTCCAAATTATAGACAAAACTCTGGCAAATTTTTTCTAGAAATTTTTATGAAAAATACTATTTTTGAACCTATAGTTAATAGTAAATATTTTATCTATTATTTAAATATACATTTTTTAAGTATTTGGGATTTTAAATTTTGAAATATAAAATTTTTATTGGGTTGTGACATTTTTATACCGTATATGCATATTTTACATATACTGGGTGTATGTATTATACGTATATAGAGTATAAGGGTGTTATATTTATTTTGGTATCATTTGAGGTTCTCGACCTAGGTGGATTGTTTGGGAGAGAAAATGGGGACTTTAAATATGGTTTTCAATTTTGATACATGCATTGGCACTAGCAATTTATCTGATCTTTGATGTGGCAATTTATATTGTATTTGTAGATATATGTAGTTATAGGGTCTCAAAAGCACCAGTCTGTAGAGGGTAGTGCAGAGAGTGTATCTTTTGATGATGGTAGAGTTGGAGCTGGTGTTGTGTCTAATAGAGAGGCATCTACTTTTGTGCCTGTTAGACTAGCAGCAGAGGAGGTTCCGCCGAGCTGGGTACGGCATATACTGGAGTTGCTGAGATAGGCTCCGGTTCAGCAGCCACAGATGCAGTCACAGTAGCAGTTGCTGACTCAGAAGAATGAAAAGTTGAAGAAGTTTGGAGCCATAGATTTTGTCAGCACTATAGACCCGGCTATAGCAGAGCATTGGTCCAAAAAGTGTTCATACAGTTGCAGGCTAGTTCGGAGGAGAAGTTTGATTATACTAGATCTCTTATGCAGGGGGATGCATATGAGTGGTGGAAGATGGTTCCCCATGGGATAGTTGATCCACCGGTGTTGTCATATGCCAATTTCCTATGGGAATTCAATAAGAATGATTCTCCCAGATAGTAAAAAAGAAACTAAGAAAATGGAGTCCCTGAGTTTAAGGGAAAAGGTGAGGATAGTTACTGAGTATGAGATAAAGTCTATCTGGCTATGCCAGTATGTTCGAGGGATTATATCAAATGAGGTTGATAGATGTCGGAGGTTTAAAGAGGGGCTGAGACCATCTATCATGTGTCTTGTGGTAGGCTCTTGGTATGAGAATTTTTCTAGATTGTCTACAGCTACTAGAAGTATAGAGAAGGCACAGTGACTTGAAGCAGCCTCCAGAGCAAAGGAGAATAGAGCTAGGAGATCCCAGGGTAAGGCAGTGTCCTCATCATCGAGAGAGGCTGAGGGGGATATCATCAGAAGTTCAGTAGGAGCCAGGGGCAACCTAGCAGGTCATTATAGTAGTAGAGGCAGAGATAGAGGCTTGCAGCCTCAGTGGCTAGTGTCCTTACCCTAGTGTCCTAGAGGCCAGCTCTTCCTACCTGTGCTCAGTGTGGTAGGGCATATAGAGGTGTTTTTTGGAGGATTGGTGCATCAGCAGTATGTTTTAGATGCAAATCACCAGACCATTTTATCAGAGATTGTCCAGAGCTACCAGATGATAAACAAATAAATACAACAACATCTAGACCTAGTGTCAAAGGGGCTCATAGTGGTAGAGGTTTTGACACTTAACATCTAGACCCAATGTCTTTTCTCTTCAAATCTAAATAAGATTTCTGGTAGTCTGAAGCTGTTTTCAATCTATCCCGAATTTCCTTAACTTTTTCTTTTGTTTCCTTAATCAAATCGGGACCCATAAGCTTGCCTTCTCTAACCTCGTCCCAACACAATGGTGTCCTGCACTTCCTACCATATAAAGCTTCATAAGGAGCCATCCCAATACTAGACTGTAAATGATTATTATATGCAAATTCAACCAAAGGTAAATGTTTATCCCAGCTCCCAGTAAACTCGATAACTGATAAGTGCACAATTGATGATATTTTATTCCTATAATTTTTTTTTCAAAGTGTATTTTAGGGTTAATTTCAAAAATTCTCTGTATTTTGAGGCTTGTGATGATTTCGGAGGAATTACGGATGAAAGTAGAAGAAAAGAGCAAAATTCATCAATAGACACACCCATGGACATGGGCGTGTCAATGGACGTGCCCTTGATGCTGCATGCAGAAGCATTGACACGCCCAGTGACATGGGCGTGTCACCAAGCGTGCCTTTTACAATGTTTCACAGTAGCTGTGACACACCCAATGACATGGGCGTGTCACTGGATGTGCCTTATGTTCAAAATCTCAGTGGCAGTGACACAAACAACACAAATGGCTTATCATGCCACAATCAACACAAACCAAGCATTATTACTTCAAACAATGTCATACACACATGTTCATAAAATTCAAGCATCATTACACATTCAACATATTTAATGTATCTACTAAAATTTAATACAATCACACACATTATGAATAAAATATGTACTAACCTCTTCAAAGAGATAAATGGAGTTAAAACTCCACTCCACTTTTAATACACCCAAAAGTCTTTCACCACTAGGTTGATGGAAATCCTATATACTCAACACCTACACCTAATGTGAATAAACATAATCAATTAACATCACATTTCTAGGTGTTTAAAACCTAAAAAATTAATTCAGGCATAATTCTAAAATTTTCTAAGTTTTTTTTTTCCTAATGTACTTTAACTTTAGAAAATCTTTCTAATACATTCCAAATTGAGTTTTAAGATTAAATATACCTAATATATCATATTTTAACACATTTCAAGCATTAAAATATAATGTATCACTTTTCCATCACAATTTCAAAAATTTACCTTAAGCCTCTTTGATTTTGGTTTTTCATCCTAACTAACTCCAAATAGTAATTTGAGTTTATTTATATCATTAACAACATTAAATAACACAATTCAAATCATAAAATCAAATAAATATAAATTTTTTATGATTAAATTAATTATTTATTTAAATATTTTTAATTCTTTAAATTACTTCTTCCACCCAAAAATAAAATTATTTTTGAATTTTTGAATTAATTTATTTTTTTAAGTAAAATTACCATTTTACCCTTTAAGGCATAATGTTATAGTTAGCAAGGTGCGTCGAGATAGTCCAGTTGTTATTCAGGATATGGAGTTTCTCAGTGACTTGATTGAGATGACTTTTAAGAAGTCTGATCTAATTTTGGGCATGGATTGGTTGTCCAGACATGGGGCTATGGTAGATTGTCAAAGAAAATGTGTTACTCTGAGGACATGTGATGGTAGGAATGTGGTGGTATCTAGTGAGCAGAGACACCTTTCATCCATTCTCAGCTATATCAGATAGGCGGATGATCCGGAAGGGATGTAAGGCATATTTGGCTCATTAGCTTGACAGTATAGCTACTGTTGTCGAGTTTTTGGATGTTTTTCTTGATGAGTTTCCAGGGATACCTCCTAAGAGAGAGGTGGAGTTTGGTTTCGATATGATGCCTGGTACCACTCCCATCTCCATCACCCTTTAACGGATGGCACCCGCTGAATTAAAGAAGTTAAAGGTACAGATGTAGGAGTTACTTAATAAAGGGTTCATCCACCCTAGTGTGTCACCATGGGGAGCACCTATCTTATTTATGAAGAAGAAGGATGGTACCTTGAGATTATGTATTGATTACAAGTAGGTAAATAAGGTGACCGTTAGCAATAAGTATCCTTTACCTGGAATAGATGATCTCTTTGATCAATTGAAGGGAACAACAATATTCTCTAAGATTAATCTGAGATTAGGATACCATCAGTTGAGAATTAGAGATGCAAATGTACCCAAGACAACTTTTCACATGAGGTATGGGCATTATGAGTTTCATGTGATGCCCTTTGGACAGACGAATGCACCAACAACATTCATGTATTTGATGAACAAGGTGTTTAAATCATACTTAAATTAGTTTGTAGTGGTCTTCTTTGATGATATTGTAGTGTATTCACATAATGAGGATGATCATGACAAGCATTTGTAGATTTGTACTGCAGACTTTGAAAGAGAAGCAGTTATATGCTAAGCTATCTAAGTGCGAGTTCTGGCTCAATCAAGTGACTTTTCTCAGTCATGTGGTATTAGTAAAGGGTATTAGAGTTGATTTGAGTAAAGTCGAGGCTATCTTGAATTGGAGTCCACCAAAGCATGTGACAGAGGTTAGAAGTGTTTTGGGATTAGCAGGCTATTATCGTCGATTTGTGAAGTGTTTTTCTATGATAACTACATCAGTCAACAAATTACTTTGGAAGGAGGTTAGAATTGTGTGGACAGATCAGTGTCAGGTGAGTTTTGAGCAATTAAGAGACATGTTGACTCAGGCTCCTGTCCTTACCCTACCTGTGGAAGGTAAATCTTATTTGATATACAGTGACGCTTCACATAGTGGTTTAGGTTGTGTTCTGATGCAAGAGGGTAGAGTCATTGCTTATGCATCCCGACAGTTGAAGCCTTAAGAGTTGAATTTCCATACTCATGATCTGGATCTAGCAGCCATAGTTTTTTGCATTATTCACTTGGCGGCATTACTTGTACGGGGAGAAATATTTTATTTACATAGATCATAAGAGTTTGAATTACCTGGGAGTTCAGATAGGGCTAAATCTTTGGCAAAGATGGTGGTTGGAGTGATTAAATGCTATGACTGCTTGATTGATTATCATCCTGGCAAGGTAAATATAGTTGCAGATACCTTGAGTTGAAAGTCCATGACAGGTTTGACTGCTTATTCGCTCTTGTTGGTTGTTGAGTTGAGAGCATTGCATGCTAGATTTGAGTTATGTGATGATAGTGGATTGGTGGCTCAATAGCAGTTGAGGCCGATGTTTCTTGATTAGATTAAGGAAGCCCAGCCGGCATATGAGAAAACCTAAAAAAGGGTGATAGATTGTCAAAAGGGGGGAGAGTAGAGACTTTCATTCGAGAGATGATGGTAGTTTATGGTACAGAGATAGACTGTGCATTCTTAATGATGCAAGACTGAAGAGGAAGATATTAGAGGAAGCACATTAGTCATTCTATGTTATGCACACTGGAAGTATCAAGATGTATCAAGATTTGAAAGCAGCATTACTGGTGGTAAGGTATGAAAAGCAACATAGCAGAATTTTTATCCAGATGTCTCACTTTCTAGAGAGTGAAGGCTGAACACCAAGTTCCTTTAAGGTTGCCATGAGCGGGAATTTTTGCTCCCACTCCCGGTGGAATCGTTCTTGTGACTTCGGCACTGTTTAAGCTCGGGGCCTTAGAGAACACGAATCTAAGCCTGAAGAAAATAGAGTCTCCACCCAGATGGGCCGGGAAAAAGAAAGGGGTGGATGACTCAATTCCTAAGGAATCCCCAACTCCCTAATGGGTTCGGAAAGTTGGGCACTTGTGGGGAAGGTGAGAAATTGGCCAGCACCCCCACAATGCCTGGTTCATTGGAACCGGCCTCCTTCGCAGGTCTTAATATTATAAAATTCTTAAATATAACAATATTATCCATATTACATACAACAATTAAAATAAAGTATCATTATATTATAATAAAAGCAATATCTAAACAAAGCAAATAAATGGACACCCATTCGAGGATGGAAACATGTCCTTACATCGTTCATGTCTAAACTAAATAGGACACTGATCGAAAGGTAGAAACATGTCCTTTACATTGGTCCAAAATAGAAAAGCAATTTAAATTACATAAAATTTAACTAATGAGGTACCCATAAACTGGAAACATACCTCTTACAATTTTAATACTAAAACAAACAAATAATAATCATAATAATAATGAAAATATCCATCCATGACAAACTAAATAAATCAAACATTGAAATTAAATAAATCAACCATCAAAACATATAATAAACTACATAATCAAATCTAAAATTAAATAAATCAAAAAATATATAAGTTTAGGGTTTTAAAGAATTTAAGGTTGTTTTTGAAACTTAGGGTTTTGGAACTTAGGTTTTTAAAATTAGGGTTTTTGCGTTTAACTTACTGCCTTAAAAACATAATATTGGGTTTGGAAAGATAAATTAACATTTTGGAAAATTATCAATACTTTAGAGTTTAATAATGAAATGGTTTAAGATTTTGGATAAAAATAGTTTAAGGTTTTGAGTTTCAATAAAATAATTTACAGTTCTTAATGTAAAGTAAGCAAAATCGATTCTAACAATTAATTTAAATCCTCGATGGATACTGGATAGTTTTATGTTTTTTCTAAAACGTGTATGTGGGGTTATGAATATCAACTGATCAATGTGTTAAATAGAGCAAACGATTAAAGCTATTGAAACAAAGATAAATTTATTGCATGTTCAAAGATCGAGTTACTGCACGTTCATGGATCATGTTACTGAATGCATGCTCTTATTAATAAAAGAAATGAAGCTACTGTGAGCATGAATAATTTATGATTAAAGATCAAACCTCTGTCATTGGTTCCACGAAAAATTAATTTCTGGAAGAACAATGTGAGGACAATATGGACTCTGCCTTCTTCTTTGGTTGTTTTGATTTTTCTGTTTGTGGTTTCCTTTGCTCTCCAAAAAGCTGCTGTTGTTCTTTTCTCTTTGTTGCTACCTCTTCTATTTTAATGTTTATTGCTACCCTTGTTAATGTTCCTCCCCTCTTTGAATTTTGAAACGTTATTGTTTATAGGCCCTAACTTCACTCAGAATCCTTAACCTAATATTAATTAGTCCTTAAAAAAAATTCTAGTTAAATTAGGAAACTTATCAAACCTGATGTCGACCTGGTTGCCCTAGGTCGACATGAGACCAACCTCATGTCTACCTTGGGCTGCCCAAGTTGACATGAGGCATGCTCATGTCGACCTTGGGCTGCCATGGTTGACATGAAGCATGCTCATGTCGACCTAGCCTGACCAGGTCAACATGAGTCCAACCTCATGTCTATCTAGGCTTCCAGATCGACAAAAGGCATGCTCATGTCTCCCCTGCCGGCCTCGCTCAAATTATTCTGGTTTTTTTTAAGTTATGGACCAAAAAGTTTTAATTTGGGCCAATTCAACTTGATTTTAGGGTTTTACAATTAAATTTATGCCTCATTAATCTGAACTGACTCTTTTAAAAATTATAAACTAGGTTTAAATATTTAAAGTTGGATCAAATTTATTTTGACATCCTTTAATTAGGACCATATCAAATTGGGGTCAAAATTAAGGGTCTACAGTTTGGCCCCTGCTTGATCGATCTGAGACTTTCAGTAGAAGAGAGTGAAAAGCAACATGACTTTGAGTAGATTTTGGATGAGGATGGATACTTGGATTTGATTTGGGTACTTGGACTCGGGGTAAGTTCTGAACTTAAGGGTAATTTGGATATTCAATCCTAAACTAGATTTGGATACTCGATCCAAAATTGGATTTGGATACTAATCCTAAAGTGGACTTGGATACTCAATCATAAACTGGGTTTCGATGCTCGATCCTAAACTGGATTTGGATACTCGATCCTAAAGTGGACTTGGATACTCGATCCTAAACTGGGTTTGGATGCTCGATCCTAAACTGGATTTGGATACTCGATCCTAAACCAGATTTTGACAGTCGATCCTAACTGGATTTTGACAGTCGATCCTAAAGTGGACTTGGATGCTCGATCCTAAACTGGGTTCGGATACTCGATCCTAAACTGGGTTCGGATACTCGATCCAAAACTTGATTTTGATACTCGATCCTAACTGGATTTGGATACTCGATCCTAAACTGGATTTGGATACTCAATCCTAAACTGGGTTTGGATACTTGATCCTAAACCGGATTTGGATTCTCTATCCTAACTGGATTTGGATACTCGATCCTAAAGTGGACTTGGATACTCGATCCTAAACTATGTTTGGATGCTCGATCCTAAACCGGGTTTGGATACTCGATCCTAAACCTGATTTGGATACTCGATCCTAAACTTGATTTGGATACTCGATCCTAACTGGATTTGGGTACTCGATCCTACTGGGTTTGGATACTCGATCCTAACTGAATTTGGATACTCGACCCTAAATTGGATTTCGATACTCGATCCTAACTGCATTTTGATACTCGATCCAAAACAAGATTTTGATACTCGATCCTAATTGGATTTGGATACTCGACCAAAATATTTGAAAGTGAGTTTGAAAATATTTTGTATATGCATAAACTAAAAAATTAAAATGGAGAAACTTTGCCCCCTGTGTAGGCTCAAACCAATAATTTTTCTCTTGCAAGCTCTGATTGATGTTTGTATTTTGTCTTGTTCTTTGCATAAGCATGTGTAGACCCTCAATTTTTGACCCAGTCCGGTCCAATATATTTTAATTAGTCCAAAATAATTTTTGTGTTGTCCAATATATTTTAATTAGTCCAAAATAATTTTTGTTATTTTAATTAAATAATTTTTGCTTTAGTATCAAATTTTTATTAATAAAAAATAAACAATAAAAATAATAAACAATAAAAATAAAATAAAAAATAAAGTAAAAAAAAGGAAGGGGGCGGCGAAATGGCCTGGGCCATTTCGCCCGCATAAATTATGGCCAGGGTCATTTCGCCCGCAGGAATTTCCTACAGGCGAAATGGCCCGCAGGCTCATTTTGCCCGGGCTGCTGCAGCCAACTGCGCCAGCTTTTTTGCCATCGCATTTTTTCCACAGCCAATTTTTTTCGCCGGCGTAATTTTTCCGCAGCAGTTTTTTTTTGCCAGCAAAATTTTTCCGTTGCAAATTTTTTGAAACTTAATACAATTAGGTTTCGGTTTCCTTTTCTTAATCAATATTAGCTTCCATAAATAACTAGAATTATACATCAAATTCTTCTATAAATAAGGACTAAACAACACAAAAAAAAGGGGAAAAAAGAAGGAAAGAGGGAAGAAATTGGACAGAAACTTGGGAAAGATTGGATCCGAATCTGTGAAGGAAAACCTTGAATCAAGCTAATTTTTTGAGAGAGTAGAAAAACAATTCAAGCAATTCAAAGGCAAAAAGGCTTGTCTTTGACCTTGTTCATCCAAGAAGCAATTTTTGGTGAAACTTACAAAATAAGCTTTGAATTCTTAATTTCTTTTATTTTGTCACAGTAGCTAGATAATACAATTGTTTCTTTCAATTTAAAAACCTAATAACCTCAATTCAACTTTTATGAAGTATGAAAATCTTAAATCGTTGCTTTATTTTCCAAAAAGTTTAAAGATATTAGTTCTATTTCTTCAAAACACCAAAACCAAGATTTGCATTCCAAATTATCAAAACCCAAAATTATGTTCTGTTTCCTTCCAAAAGCCGTAAAAACATCTTTTTTTGCTTTTATAAACTTTAAATCGTTTTGTTTAAATTCATAAAACTTCATAAAATTATCAATTGTTTTTCCAAATCCTAAAAATAACTCATTACCCGAAACCCTAATTCAAAAGTCTTAAAACCCTAATTTAATTCCAAAACTCAAAACAATAAACCTTAAACTAGCTAACTTAAACCCTAACTTTTCTAAAACCCAAATCCTTTAAACTTTAAAAACTTTGTAAACATAAATGTTATACTTTTTACACAGTAAGCTCAAAAGAACAATTCATTAACCATAAACCACAAATCAAAAGTATTTTAAAGTGTTCAAACCCTAGTTTCATGATTTCACCATCCAAACATTAATTTGGTTAATCAAAGAGTTTTACCAACCTTTTAATACATAAAACCTTAATCTATTTTAATTCCTTAAAAAACTCACAGTAGCCAAATTCCATAAATTCCAAAACCATAAACACATGAAATAAAGAACCCTAAATGGAAACAGTAGCTATAATTTAGATTTTTATTTGCCTTATTTAATTCTATATTTGATTATGCTTTGATTTATTTTATATGCTTTAATTTATTTATTTTCAATGCTTGGTTTATTTAATTTTTCATGGATCGATGTTTACTTTCTATTGATGTTTAATACCTTTGATGAATGATTTATTTATGATGAATGGTAATTTACTTTTATCAATTTATTTAGATTTCCAAATGTTGTAAGAGGTATGTTTCCACTTGGTGGGTACCTCATTAGTTAAATATCATGTAATTTAAATTGCTTTTCTATTTTAGAACCAATGTAAAGGGCATTTTTCTATCTTTCGGTGGGTGTCCTATTTAGGCATGGGATGTAAGGACATGTTTCCATCTTCGGATGGGTGTCTATTTATTTGTTTTGTTTTGCTTGGACATTGCTTTGATTTTAATATAATGATGCTTTCTTTTTATTATGTGTAATATGGATAATGTTGTTATAATTAAGAATTTTATAATATTAAGACCTGTAAAGGAGGCTGGTTCCAATAAACCGAGCGTTGTGGGGTGCTAGGCCATTTCTCACCTTCCCCACATGTACCCAACTTTTTGAACCCATTAGGGGGTTGGGGATTCCTTAGGAATCGAGTCATCCACCCCTTTCTTTTTCCCGGCCCGTCCGGGTGGCGACTCCATTTTCTCAAGACTTAGGTTCGTGTTCTCTAAGGCCCCGAGCCTAAACAGTGCCAAAGTCGCAAGAATCATTCCACCAGGAGTGGGGACAAAAATCCCTGCTCATAGTGGTGACTCCACTGGGGATAAGAGAAGTTGATTCCATTGGTCTTTATAGTATTCTATTCTTTCTTATAATGATATTGTCCATTGCATCATATTAGATTGCATCGTGTGCGTGAGTTAGGACGCCCGTGTTACCCGTGTTATGTTATGTAAGGGATACCATACTTTCACTCAAGGTATGGAGATCGAGCATGGCATAACCACTCATAGCCTCGTACCTTTTGGTATATACTTGCTATGGGAACCTAAGCCTTTTTACCCAAAGACTAAAGCTCATGTAATTGGCCTAGTTTTAGGTTTTACCCCAAATGCATGTTGTTTGACTATGGTTCATTTATCTTGGCTTAAATCATGGCTTATTTGGTTTGTTCTTTTTCTAATAAGACCTAAGTACATTGTAAGCTCAAAATAAATTTTTCTTTAGAAAATCCAAAAGGCCAAAACTATTTTCAAAATTTTTCAAGATGGTCTTTGGACATAAAACTTTTCTAAAGCATATCAAAAATTCTTTGGCTCATGGCCCAAATACTAAGCCCGAAATCTATTTTTCTAAAATCTTTTTATGGGCTTTGAAATAAAATTATTTTTATCTAACCTCTCCTTACAAAAAGCTTGCAAAAATATTTAGGTCAAATAAGAAATACCAAAATCAATTGTGGGCCTAGTTTACACTAAGAATAAATTAACCATGGGCTTGTTTTTGGCATGAATCATTAGTTACCTTTTTCATGTGAGAAATCTATCTGTAATAAACCTCTTAATTTAGTTTTAATCCAATATAGCATAAAAGCTAATTTAGTTGGTTGAATGGATTAAAACCTAATTAATGGGAATTATCATGGATGGATTTCCATTTTCGAAAATATAACTATTGGTTGAAATGTCCAAGGGAATTATTCGAAAACAAGTTACCCCATGTTGGTATTTTGTTACCCATATACCTAGGAAAAGAGACTTGCCATTCGTGTGTGGATGTTATAAGGTTGGAAGGAGCATCGTAATTATCTTTCTTCATTGATTGTTCATGCATACATGCATACATTTGCATCTCATATCATTGATCCTCTCTGGCTCATAGCCCTGGATTACGACAATTCAAAAGCTTAAAGCAATCCAACCTATGCTGGAGATGAAGTATCTAGCAATGACTCAATCACTTGCTCACCAAAAAAAATGGAGCTCAAACAAATTCAAAGGATGGTGGATGAGGCCCTCAATGCCAAGATGGAAGAAATAAAAGAGGCCCTAGCTGAGACCATGAAGAACCAATTGACTGCAATCTTAGAGAATCATGCCGAGGCATCTGCTAGCACTAAGAAGCCAAAGGACAAAGGGAAGACTAAAGTTGGTGAAGTAGTTTTTGATGATGAAAAATTGATCATTAATGATGAAGATTGGGTTCAATACTACCAAGATGCTCAAGAGAAGAAAAAGGAACCAAAGATTGTTGAAAGATCGACTATGGAGAAGACCAAAACTTCTAATATTGAAAAGATGATTGCTGATTTAGAAAAGAAATTTGAGAAGAAGTTGAAAACCGAAGAGATGTCCGAGATCGACAAACTATTTGAACAAGATGAAGAGGTCCCTTATAAGTTCAAGATGCCTTCCTTTGCTAGATACAATGGTACTGGAAATCCTCATCTCCAAGTGAAGCAGTATATCACTGCTATGCAGTCTGCCTGAGCTACTAAGGCTCAAACTCTATGGTACTTCATGCTCTCATTGGACCCTGTTGTCCAAAATTGGTTCAATACCTTAGATGATGGAACACAAAAGAATTGGGATTTGCTATATAAGGCCTTCATACAGCAATATGGGTATATTGTCGAGTTGGAAGGTACCTTAATGGAAGTGGAGTCCATTAGGCAAAGGTCGAATGAGAACTTTGTGGATTATGTGAAGAGATGGAGAAACAAGACTGCTTTAGTCAAGAAGAGGCCTGATGAATCCGATCAAATAAGGATGATTGTGAGAGGGGTGTTGTCTAAACTTCCTGAGAGGATGTCTCATACACTCATCCGTGATTTCAAAGACCTTCTCCAAGCTGGTTTGCAAATTGAAGAATGGGAAAGGGAGAAGAGCCATTTTGCAATAAAAAGGAACGAGAACGGGAGCTATCAATCTGGTACCCAAAGAATGCAAAAGGCCGTCAGTGTTAATGCTACTAACCAAGGAACAAGGAGACGATTTTTGGAATTGGGGAAACCGATTTCTTGGGTTCTCAATAAACTTCAAAGAAAGGGATTGCTACAACCCTTAAATGCCTAACCCTCTCCCACCTAATTTTGACACTAAAGCATTTTGTCAATTTCATCAGACTCAAGGATATGAGACTGATAGATGTACCCGATTAAGGCATGAGATCCAAGATTTGATAGATAGTGGCAAGCTACCCGAGCCAGATCAGCCCAACACCAAAGACAATCCATTACCAAGGTTCAATAGAGTACCTCCACCGGCAACCTTCATGGTGGGAAAAGGATTGGAAGAAGATTTTGTTTTATCATCCTTTCAAGATGGAAATATTGAAGATGTGAAGGGAAAAGACACTTAAACTCAACAAACTTTCCTTAGCTTGAATGTTGCTTTTCAATTTTACTTTCTTTAATATTTAATTGGAACTATCATGTTTTTCAAATTTAAATTTGTTTGAATAAATTACTTTCATCAAAAATTTTGTTGGTCTTTGTTCATCTTGGTGTTCAACCAATGAGGAATCAAGCTTGATATTCATGAATTAATATTTTTATGCATCATGACTTGAATGACTTTACTAGGTGAGGGAATTGCTCTATAGCATTGAGTTGTGTATGCTTACTTAGAGAGAGCTCCTGCATAATTACCTTTGTCTAGGTCCTAGTCAGTCTTAGAACATGCTTTGACAAACTATCAAGGTGAAATTGAACTCTGCTTATTTAAGAGAGAAATGATCTAGGCATTGTTTGGTTAGCCAACAACTAGTATCCACCCAATTAAATATCAATCCCTAGTTGTCCCTTTGAGCCTTCATAAAATTTTAGCTTTCTTTTCATTGGCATATAATCCCAATAACCTGCCTTGAGCTGTTGTGATACTTTTGGCAAGTCTTATAATCACTAAAATGAAGAGGTAAGAATATCAAAGAAAATAATGATTAGTCTAGATCATGAGGATAGGTGAAGTTCTCAAGACCATGAAGATAGTTGAAACTCTCAAACCATAAGGGTGGTTGAAGTTCTCAATACCATAAGGGTAGTTGAAGTTTTCCTAATATCTCCAATATATCAACATCAACATCAGAGTAATAAATGATTTATCCTTGTTAAAGAAGATTTATGTTACTCCACTCATCCATTATTGGAAGATTAAGTTGGTACAAACAAGATAACTCTTTTAGAGCTAGGACCAAAAAAGAAAGGAAAAAAAAGGAAAAGAAAAAAAAGAAAACAAAAAGAAAAAAAGGAAGAAAGATAAAACCTAAAAAGGTGGTTCAAAAAGCCAACTGAATTCTCTTTTACCGAAGACAACAAAAGGCTTCCATTTGGTTTATAAGGACAGATTGACTTGAATTGGTTCAACCCAACCAAAGATTCGATCAAAATCAAAGAAAAAGGAGAAAGACCATCCAGTGCTTAAAAGTTCTATACTTGACAGTCCTACAAGGAAGAAGGATAAGATGATAAAATGCTCAAAGAAAGGGAAGAGTAAGAAAAAGAAAGAAAAGGGAGAAGAAGAAAAGCAACGAATGTGGAAACCAAACTTTATGCAAGGGCAAAAACTGTCATAATCAAGATCCAAATTAATGCCAAAAAGATAGAAGGAATTTGGAGTTTAGCAAGATTGCCTCTAAGCTACCTAAAATTCGAACAAGAAATTTAAGGTGTGAGGGTTTGTCCACTGTGTCACACTAGCTCCAATCTCAAAATGGCCTTCATTTAAACCCGTGTCCCTTATAGACCCCATTTCAAGCATATCAAAGACCTGTTGATCTCTCTTGGTAGGTAGAGTCTATTAGTGGAGATAGTTTGGATAAGCATGCATATCAGAGAGACAATATTTAAACTCAATGAGACCTTTGGCCAAATAATGTGTATGTGCCTATCTGAAGTGCAACAATTCTTGCTTAAATAGAAATGATTCTCGAGTTTAGTACGGTAACTAGGGTTGTCATGTTATAGATATGTTAATTTGGAAAATCAAGTGCTGAGGTACATTGACATTGATTTGGCAAAGCCAACATTTGATTTCAAAATCAAAATTCAAAAAATTCAAAAAATGTTTTGTCATACAAAGCCTTCAAGTTAAGGTAAGTATGTTGAACCTCCAAAGGACACATTGGGCAAAGGAAATGATTATTGGCAAGGTCATGAAGAAGCTATCAACTGACATGCTGAAACATAGTTTGAAATAGATGAATCCCTGACTCTGCTGCTTGGGGTCTCCATTATTCATATTTTCAACATCTTGAAGAAAAAAGCCATAAATGTTAAGCAGTCTGTCATTCCAATGCAAGACCTGAACGAGCATCTGAAAGGAGCAGCAATGAAACCGCTGTGAGTATTATCATGCATATCATGCATACATGAGCATATCACATCACACTTTCTTGTCTTGTATTGTCTATTCTTTATCAAAATGAATAGCAAACACTCTGTGAAGTAAGGAATCAAAAGAAGATGTCAAATCAAGGGGGCATGGAAAGCCCATTGCTTGAGAAAACTCCAGTAATTTTGCAAAGAGAAGAAATGTGTGCTTGTGCAAAGAACTAGACGGCAAAATCATCAATCAGAGCATGCATAGAAAAATCATGGGTTTGAGCCTACACAGGGGGCAAAGTTTCTCTTTTTTAATTTTTTGAGTCTACATATAAAATATTTTCAAACTCACTTACAAATATTATGCCACACAGTGGGGCAAGGAGAGGATATAAGGTCCAATTAAAATAGCTGAATTTTTGCAAAAAGGAAGAACAAAAGAATGAAACATTAGAACTCTCAAAGGAATGAAGATGCAAAAGACAAAAGATTAGTTCAGCTAAAAGAGCTGAAGTCAGGGTAAAGACCCGACCTCCAATGGATAAAGATCCATGTTCCAAGGCTAAAGATCCGATCTCAAAGGATGAAGATCAATATTTTCAAGGGTGAAGACCTTATCTCAAAGGATGCAAATCAATTTACAAAGGGTGAAGACCCAAAGTCTCAAAGGATGAAGATCCATTTTTCAAGGGTGAAGATCCGATCTCAAAGGATGAAGATCCATTTTCAAGGGTGGAGACTCGATCTCAAAGGATGAAGATCCATTTTCAAGGGAGAAGACCCGATCTCAAAGGATGAAGATCCATTTTCAAGGGTGAAGACCTGATCTAAAACTATTACTACTACGACAACCATCCCCGGTAGCGGCGCCAAAAACTTGTTGCGCTAAAATTAAGTACTACTACAAAGCGTCACTCGCAAGTATACGAGGTAGCTATAGCAAAGGTGATCGCTCCCAGGTCGTTTCCCCAAGAAGGTGCGGTTCGTAATAGATTGATTGACAAGTATTTAAATGCGGAAGTGTTTATTGTTCGGAATTGTGGAAGGACAATTTAAACCTAAAATTAACGTGCGTAGGGTTGATGTGTAAAGGTTGTACAAGATCAAATCGATTCTTGGGAAGGTGCCTAGGGTTATAGGTCTATTCAATCAAAGCTCAATTCTCAATTATCCATTAACATAACCTTGTAATTAATTTGTTCCTTAAGGTTAATTAGTCAATTACCAATCCATTAGTTCTCACATTGATGAGTTAACAATGACCAATTCTTTTACATTACCAAATTAATAAACCCTAGAACTTATATTTCTAATTCATTCATAGGGTGGTCAATTATATAGTTCCGATATAGGATTTCACCTCTCGGTCCGTCATCCAATATTCAAAGATCAATAGGTAGCTAATCTATCAACCTAACATTTAATACAATACAATCAACCAATCAACAAGGAACATCAATGGAAATATCAAATCAAGACATTCAACCAAATATACTACAAACCCTATGCATGGGTATTTAGCTCAACATCGTCAATTTAACACATTCATTCAAATCAATATAAAACAAATACAAATTGTCCATTGCAATATCAATCTCTTAATACAACAACAACAATAAGAATGAATTAAAAGAGAGAATAGAAAAACCCCTTGTGAAGATGCCAAGAGTAGGATTGCTAGTCTTCCTCCTAGCTCCACTAGCCCTCTTTAATGGTTGATTCCCCTTTGCAATATGGAATGGAGCTTTCTCAAGTCACCAAACCTTTGGATGGATCTTTCTCAAGTCACCAACCTTTCAATGGATTATACCTTTGGATGATGGAATGGAGCTTTCTCAAGTCACCAATCCTTTCAATGAAGCTTCTTCAACCTTCAAGAGCTTGTTTAACCCAATTTATCCCAAAGAACCTCAAAGATCTTATCAATGGAAGATGGAGAAGGTGGAGAGGATGGAAATGGAGATTGGAGGTGAAGGGACAAGGGAGAGTGTCACTCTCTCCCTCTCCCACATTTTTGCAGAATTTGTTCAAGAACAACCAAGAACTCCCTCCATTTTCCTCCTCTTCTCTATTTAATTCCTTCAAAAATCAACACCCATGCCTTCCAACTCACACCATTTCACTTTGTTCCCCACTATTTCTTTGTTTAATATTTCTTTTAGCAAGCATAAGGCATTGTCTCCCACTTTGTTCCCCACTTCGTGCAAAAGAAATCAGATTTTTCAGGTGTGACACGGCCAAGCCAAGAGTAGCTTGGCCGTGTCTCTTGCATTTTTTTCTTCTTTCCATGAGGTGACACGACCAAGCCAAGAGTGGCTTGGCCGTGTCTCTTAATTTTCCATGGGACACGGCCAAGCCACTTGGCCGTGTCCCTCATTGGCTCTTTCTTTCTTTCTTTCTTTTCTTTCTTTTCTTTGGTGGTGAGAGGTGACACGGCCAAGCCATGTGGAGCATGGCTGTGTCTCTTGATTTTCTTTCTTGAGACACGGCCAAGCTTCTGGCCGTGTCCCTCACTGTTTGTTTTGTCCAAGGGTGACACGGCCAAGGACACGGCCGTGTCATGTGACACGGCCAGTGGCTTGGTCGTGTCCCTTGATGGTGTCTGTCTTTGCATCTTTTCTTTCCTTCTTTGCTTGCTCAAGTTTCTTAGGCATGAAATGGGACACGGCCAAGCTTGCTGGCCGTGTCATGTGACACGGGCAGAGGCTTGGTCGTGTCACTGGGTGTGTCCACTTATGTTGCTCATTTTCCTTCTCTTCTTTGGCTTGTTCTTTGATTTGCTCTTTGAATGAGAGACGGCCAGTGGCTTGGTCGTGTCTCTGAGTGTGTCTGCTTTTGCCTTGAATTTCTTTTGAGGGACATGGCTAAGCTTGCTTTGGCTTGGCCATGTCTTGTTTGGTTCATGCTTTTCTTGCCCTGTTTTGATCTTCCAAGGGTGTTTTTGCACCTAAACCTAAAAACAACACTTTAAAGACACTTAAAACAAAAATTAATCAAAACATTAACTAAAACACACAAAAAATCAAACTAAAAACTAGTACAAAATGAACTAAACAAATACCCCACACTTAACTCCTTGCTTGTCCCCAAGCAAGGCTAAAATCAAAACAAACTAACAAGATAAATTTTGTTAAGTTTAAGAGTTATAAGGATGCATCAAGACTTCCCTATCCCTAAATCCGCAATCAATATTGAATCAAACAAAATCGATACCCTTGCAATTAAGTGGCTTTCCATGCATAACCAATGTTGTCACTCCCTTACCAACTCTTATAAGTGTTTGATCATGGTGGTGTTTACACTCATAACAATCAATGAAAGATTATTTCCATAGGCTTGCTTATCAATCAAATCTCCACCACAAAATAACAATCAAGCATCAATCAAAAGGTCTTTATTGGGTTGTAATGGGGCTAAGGTAAAGGCATGGCATTTAGGAAATGTGAGCTTAATCATTAAGTTCAAGAGAACTTTAAGAATGAAGTACCTGATCATATGTATATACTAACAATCCCAAAACACCTTCCTCTCATCTACCCCTTGACGTTAAAGAGCTTTTCAAGGGAACTCACTTATTAAATCTTGTAATGATACATTCCAACCCTTTCAACAAGAATAACAATTATTTTTATTATTATATATATATATATTTATTTTTCTCTTTTTCTCTTTTTTTTTATTTTTTTTTATTTCATTATTTTGCTTTGCAATCTTAAACTTACTAAATTTAACCCCACACTTAATTCAACCCAACACTCGGTCATAAACGCTCTTAAAATGATCTTGACCTAATGAAAGGATAAGAGTTAAATAACAAGGTTCAAGCTAATGGTGATGTGAAAAAGAAAGAAAAGGAAAAATAAAATAGGCTCAAAATTGGCTAACTAAGGTTAAAGATAGGGTTGGTCTTTTTAAGCCAAAGTGGGTTCACCTAATTGCCTTAATCATCTTGATGCCTAATTGAAAATTTTTATGTAATCTTAAAATGTATGTCAAAGCAAGTTCTAACAAATCATCAATCAAAGATGTTCACCCACAACAATAATGATAAGTTGATGGCTCAATTTCTCACTAGGTTAAAGGCAATGCAAAGAAAAACCAACAAAATTGACAATAAGCACCAATTCTACTCAATTCTCCAATTTCATGCTTCAAAAATTCAAAGGTCATCTATCAACAATTTTTATAACAATTGAACTTTCTAAAACTCATTTATTCAATGAAAAACAAGAAGAAACATTAACTAACTTAAACAAAAATAACTTAAAAGTAAAAAAAACAAAAACAAAAATAAAAACACAAAACACCTAATGCACCCCACACTTAAAGATTCACATTGTCCTCAATGTGAGCATGCATACTACAGGGAGTTTAGATGATACTTGATTTCCATCGCTCCCATATATGATGTGTAGGGCTCCTTCCACCCATAATGCAATTGGAGCTCATGACTGAGAGGATGAACACCATGCAACTTTGAAATGTGCCCAATGTATTGAAAAGCCTAGGTAGCATTCTTAGGAGAGCAATTGTCCAAAAAGAACATGTGAGGGTAGTCTTAACTTGATTCTCTAATGCTATAGGGACGTGGTAAGAACCTTTTTCAGTTTGCAACATGGTTATATATGGTTTTTGCTCATTCTCACCACCAAGAGCGGGAGAGATGATAATTTGTTGCATATTGTATTCCCCAACCAAAACATCTTTCAAAATTCTTGAGGTCTTTTTAAGTTCAACCAAGTTTGGTTGAATCTCTTCTACATCCTCTTTAGAAATTTGAATTTCTCCCTCAACAATCTCATTATTTACTAGTAAATTGCTCTCATCAAGTTCTAAATTGGAAGAATTAGGCTCTACTTCTATAGTCATGTCCAACTCAAACTTATCTACACTATCTTCACTATAGGGCATGTCATGGAGTTCAGAAAGTTGCATACCTTGTTTCTCTGCATTCAGCTTACTTGGGAATGGGAGTGGTGGCATACAAGGATTTGGAGGTTCATACATATTTATCAAAGTCGATGTTTCCAAATTCTCCTCCTCCTTTGATTGACTTAACTCCTCTATGTTTGATTGCATTTCCTCGCCATCTTCTTCTTTGTTAGTTCCTGCATCAAAGGAATCACAAAAACTGTTATATATCACCTGTTCATTCTTAAAATTTGTGATTACTTCTATTTGCTCCAATTGGCTAGGGAATTCCTCCTCTTGGTGTGCTTGGAGTTGATGTGCCAGTTGCCCAACTTGCAATTCTACCCTCTTCAATGATTCCTCCAAAGAATCAAACCTCTCATTGCTTCCTTCCTGAATTTCTGTGCTAATTTGAAGGTAAGCATTCAAATCATCTTCCACTGTGGATTTCTCGAATTGATCATGGTTTTGTGAGCTAATTTGAATGAAGGCATTCAAACTATCTTTCAAAGTGGGTTCCTTAAGTTTATCTTGATTTTGTGCTCTAGTTTGAATGAAGGCATTCAAACTATCTTCAATTGTGGGTGTCTTAAGGTAATTTTGATTTGATTATTGCACTTGAGGGTAAGAGTCTCTTTGGTAAGGTTGAAAAAAATTTGGAGGTGGAATGTGCTGCTGGTTTTCCCAAGAAAAATTTGGATGGCTTCCCCATCTTGAATTATAAGGTATGGGGTATGGGTCATTGCCACCCATTTGCTGGAAACTTTCATAGGCATATTTTTCCTCTTGCCTCTCTTGGTATTGTTCATAACCAAATGAACACATGTTTGCGCTATGTCCTGCAATGCCACATGCTGAACATACTTCACGAGTAGGCATAGGTGTTCTTCCTCTGGCATTTAGCATCTTAAGTTGGTTCGTTAATTCTACTTATTGCCATCCATGTCAGAGTCAAGGTTATCATCATAAACCCCTGAGTACCTTGAAAATTGCATATTTACACAAGGCACTTAGCAATTTAAAGAAAACAAACAAATAATTAAATTGAAAGAAAATCAAAACAAACAAACAATTAAAAAGAAAACAAACAAACAATCAAATAAAAAAAATATCAAACTATTTCTACTACGACAACCTTCCCCGGCAGCGGCGCCAAAAACTTGTTACGCTAAAATTAAGTACTACTACAAAGCGTCACTAGCAAGTATACGAGGTAGCTGTAGCAAAGGTGATCACCCCAAGGTCGTTTCCCCAAGAAGGTGTGGTTCGTAATAGCTTGATTGACAAGTATTTAAATGAGAAAGTGTTTGTTGTTCGGAATTATGAAGGACAATTTAAACCTAAAATTAACGTGCAAAGGGTTGATGTGTAAAGGTTGCACAAGATCAAATCGATTCTTGGGAAGGTGCCTAGGGTTCTAGGTACATTCAATCAAAGCTCAATTCTCAATTATCCATTAACATAACCTTGTAATTAATTTCTTCCTTAAGGTTAATTAGTCAATTACCAATCCATTAGTTCTCACATTGATGAATTAACAATGACCAATTCTTTTACATTACCAAATTAAGAAACCCTAGAACTTATATTTCTAATTTATTCATAGGGTGGTTAATTATATAGTTCTGATATCGGATTTCACCTCTCGGTCCGTCATCCAATATTCAAAGATCAATAGGTAGCTAATCTATCAACCTAACATTTAATACAATACAATCAACCAATCAACAAGGAACATCAATGGAAATATCAAATCAAGACATTCAACCAAATATATTACAAACCCTAGGCCTGGGTATTTAGCTCAACATCATCAATTTAACACATTCATTCAACTCAATATAAAACAAATACAAATTGTCCATTGCAATATCAATCTCTTAATACAACAACAACAATAAGAATGAATTAAAAGAGAGAACAGAAAACCCCTTGTGAAGATACCAAGAGTAGGATTGCTAGTCTTCCTCCTTGCTCCACTTGATGTATTTGATGAAGAACTCAAGCCCTCTTTAATGGTTGATTCCCCTTTGCAATATGGAATGGAGCTTTCTCAAGTCACCAAACCTTTGGATGGAGCTTTCTCAAGTCACCAACCTTTCAATGGATTATACCTTTGGAAGATGGAATGGAGCTTTCTCAAGTCAACAATCCCTTCAATGAAGCTTCTTCAACCTTCAAGAGCTTGTTTAACCCAATTTATCCCAAAGAACCTCAAAGATCTTATCAATGGAAGATAGAGAAGGTGGAGAGGATGGAAATGGAGATTGGAGCTGAAGGGACAAGGAAGAGTGTCACTCTCTCCCTCTCCCACATTTTTACAGAATTTGTTCAATAACAACCAAGAACTCCCTCCATTTTTCTCCTCTTCTCTATTTAATTCCTTCAAAAATCAACACCCATGCCTTCCAACTCACACCATTTCACTTTGTTCCCCACTATTTCTTTGTTTAATATTTCTTTTAGCAAGCATAAGGCATTGTCTCCCACTTTGTTCCCCACTTCGTGCAAAAGAAATCAGATTTTCCAGGTGTGATACGGCCAAGCCAAGAGTAGCTTGGCCGTGTCTCTTGCATTTTTTTCTTCTTTCCATGAGGTGACACGGCCAAGCCAAGAGTGGCTTGGCCGTGTCTCTTGATTTTCCCTGCGACACGGCTAAGCCACTTGGCCGTGTCCCTCACTGGCTCTTTCTTTATTTCTTTCTTTTCTTTCTTTTCTTTGGTGGTGGGAAGTGACACGGCCAAGCCATATGGAGCTTGGCCATGTCTCTTGATTTTCTTTCTTGGGACACAGCCAAGCTTCTGGCCGTGTCCCTCACTGTTTGTTTTGTCCAAGGGTGACACGGCCAAGGACACGGCCGTGTCATGTGACATGGCGAGTGGCTTGGTCGTGTCCCTTGATGGTGTCCGTCTCTGCTTCTTTTCTTTCCTTCTTTGCTTGCTCAAGTATCTTAGGCATGAAATGGGACTCGGCTAAGCTTGATGGCCGTGTCATGTGACACGGCTAGAGGCTTGGGCGTGTCACTGGGTGTGTCCACTTATGTTGCTCATTTTCCTTCTCTTCTTTGGCTTGTTCTTTGATTTGCTCTTTGAATGAGACACGGCCAGTGGCTTGGTCGTGTCTCTGAGTGTGTCTGATGCTGCCTGGAATTTCTTTTGAGGGACATGGCCAAGCTTACTTTGGCTTGGCCATGTCTTGCTTGGTTTATGCTTTTCTTGCCCTGTTTTGATCTTCCAAGGGTGTTTTTGCACCTAAACCTAAAAACAACACTTTAAACACATGTAAAACAAAAATTAATCAAAACATTAACTAAAACACACATAAAATCATACTAAAAACTAGTACAAAAATGAACTAAACAGAGACCCGATCTCAAAGGATGAAGATCCATTTTCAAGGGTGAAAACCTGATCTCAAAGGATGAAGATCCATTTGCAAGGGTGAAGACCCGATCTCAAAGGATGAAGATCCATTTTCAAGGGTGAAGACCCGATCTTAAAGGATGAAGATCCATTTTCAAGGGTGAATACCCGATCTCAAAGGGTGAAGATCCATTTGCAAGGGTGAAGACCCGATCTCAAAGGATGAAGATCCATTTTTAAGGGTGAATACCCGATCTCAAAGGGTGAAGATCCATTTTCAAGGGTGAAGACCCGATCTTAAAGGATGAAGATCCATTTTCAAATGTGAAGACCCAATCTCCAAGGATGCAGATCCATTTTTCAAGGGTAAAGACCCGATGCCAAGGATTAAGATCCAGTTCAAAGGATGAAGATCCATTTTCAAGGGTGAAGACCCGATCTTAAAGGATGAAGATCCATTTTGATGGTGAAGAATCACAATGCATAAAATAGCCGGACCAGTCAGACTTCTCAAATGATAAAAGGTCAGTCAAACTCAGTCTCAGGTCCAAGTACCCAAATTCAAATTCAATCCAATCTGGGGTCTAAGTACCCAATCTCGGGTCCAAGTACCCAAATCAAATTCAATCTGGGGTCCAAGTACCCAAATTCAATCCATTCTCGGGTCCAAGTACCCAAATCAAATACAATCTCGGGTCCAAGTACCCAATCCCAGGTCCAAGTACCCAAATCAAATTCAATCTCGGGTCCAAGTACCCAATCTCGAGTCTAAATACCAAATCTCGGGTCCAAGTACCCAACCTCAGGTCTAAGAACCCAAATTCAATCAAACCTCGGGTCCAAGCACCCAAATCAAGTTCAGTCTCTGGTCCAAGTACCCAAAACAAATTTAAATCACCATCTCAAAAATTAAGTCCTATTGCTTTTCACTCTCTTTCACTAAAGTTTTAGATCATTCAAGTAGGGGGCAAACAATAGACCCTTAATTTTTTACCCAGTCCGGTCCAATATATTTTAATTAGTCCAAAATAATTTTTGTGTTGTCCAATATATTTTAATTAGTCCAAAATAATTTTTGTTATTTTAATTAAATAATTTTTTCTTTAGTATCTAATTTTATTAATAAAAAATTAAAAATAATAATAATAAACAATAAAAAAATTAAAAATGAAGTAAAAAAAAAGGGAAGGGGGCCGCGAAATGGGCAGCTTTTTCGCCAGTGCATTTTTTCTACAGCCAATTTTTTTTGCCAGCACAATTTTTCCGCAGCAGTTTTTTTTCGCTAGCTAAATTTTTTCGACGCAAATTTTTCGAAACCTAATACAATTAGGTTTCGATTTTCTTTTCTTAATCAATATTAGCTTTCATAAATAACTACAATTATACGTCAAATTATTCTATAAATAAGGACTAAACAACACAAATAAAAAAGGGGGAAAAAGAAGGAAAGAAGGAAGAAATTGGACGGAAACTTGGGAAAGATTGGATCCGAATCTGTGAAGGAAAACCTTGAATCAAGTTGATTTTTTGATAGAGCAAAAAACAATTCAAGCAATTTAAAGGCAAAAAGGCTTGTCTTTGACCTTGTTCATCCAAGAAGCAATTTTTGGTGAAACTTACAAAATAAGGTTTGAATTCTTAATTTCTTTTATTTTGTCACAGTAGCTAGATAATACAATTGTTTCTTTCAATTTAAAAACCTAATAACCTCAATTCACCATTTCTGAAGTATGAAAATCTTAAATCGCTGCTTTATTTTCCAAAAAGTTTAAAGATATTAGTTTTATTTCTTCAAAACCCCAAAACCAAGATTTGCTTTCCAAATTATCAAAACCCAAAATTGTGTTCTGTTTCCTTCCAAAAGCCTTAAAAACATCTTTTTTTGCTTTTATAAACTTTAAATCATTTTGTTTAAATTCATAAAACTTCATAAAATTATCAATTATTTTTCCAAATCCTAAAAATAACTCATTACCCGAAACCCTAATTCAAAAGTCTTAAAACCCTAATTTAATTCCAAAACTCAACAATAAACCTTAAACTAGCTAACCTAAACCGTAACTTTTCTAAAACCCAAATCCTTTAAACTTTAAAAACTTTATAAACATAAATGTTATACTTTTTACATAGTAAGCTCAAATCAACAATTCATTAATTGTAAACCACAAATCAAAAGTAATTTAATGTGTTCAAACTCTAGTTTCATTATTTCACCATCCAAACATTAATTTGGTTAATCAAAGAATTTTACCAACCTTTTAAAACATAAAATAAAACCTTAATCTATTTTAATTCCTTGAAAAACTCACAGTAGCCAATTTCCATAAATTCCAAAGCCCTAAACACATGAAATAAAGAACCCTAAATGGAAACAGTAGCTATAATTTAGATTATTATTTGCCTTATTTAATTCTATATTTGATTATGCTTTGATTTATTTTATATGCTTTAATTTATTTATTTTCAATGCTTGGTTTGTTTAATTTTTCATGGATGGATGTTTACTTTCTATTGATGTTTAATACCTTTGATGAATGATTTATTTATGATGAATGGTAATTTACTTTTATCAATTTATTTAGATTTCCAAATGTTGTAAGAGGTATGTTTCCACTTGGTGGCTACCTCATTAGTTAAATATCATGTAATTTAAATTGCTTTTCTATTTTAGAACCAATGTAAAGGGCATGTTTCTACCTTTCGGTGGGTGTCCTATTTAGGCATGGGATGTAAGGACATGTTTCCATCTTCGGATGGGTGTCCATTTATTTGTTTTGTTTTGCTTGGACAATGCTTTGATTTTAATATAATGATGCTTTCTTTTTATTGTGTGTAATATGGATAATGTTGTTATATTTAAGAATTTTATAATATTAAGACCTGTAAAGGAGGCCGGTTCCAATGAACCGGGCGTTGTGGGGGTGCTGGGCCATTTCTCACATTCCCCACACGTACCCAACTTTTTGAACTCATTAGGGGGTTGGGGATTCCTTAGGAATCGAGTCATCCAGCCCTTTCTTTTTCCCGGCCCATCCGGGTGGCGACTCCATTTTCTCCGAACTTACGTCCGTGTTCTCTAAGGCCCCGAGCCTAAACAGTGCCGAAGTCGCAAGAACCATTCCACCGAGAGTGGGGGCAAAAATCCCCACTCACAGCATGCATCTCTTCTTTCTTTTTGCAAAATAACTAGAGCTTCCTCAAACAATGATTCTTCCATGCGCCCTTGATTAATATCTTCTTTATGATTGCTTCATAAAGTGTTTGTTGTTCACTTTGACAAAGGATAGACAATACAAGACAAATGCAATGTGATATGCTCATGTATGCATGATATACAAGAATAATACTCATAGTGGTTTCATTGACTCATAGATCAAGGTGATCAGCAGAAGTGTTCTCATTGGTTCCTTTCAGATGCTCGTTCAGGTCTTGCACTGGAATGGCAAAAGGCTTCACTTTTATGGCTTTTATCTTTAAGATATTAAAAACATGAATAATGGAGACCCTAAGTAGTAGAGATACATCCATTCCAAACTATGTTTTGGCATGTCTGTTGGTAGCTTCTTCATAACCTTGCCAATAATAATTTCCTTTGCCCAATCTGTCCTTTAAGGTTCGATAGTTCAACATACTTCCCTTAACTTGAAGGCTTTGTATGACAAAAACATTTTTGAATTTTTGAATTTTGAATTTTGATTTTGCAATTAAATGTTGGCTTTGCCAAATTAATGTCAATTTATCTCAGGACTTGATTTTTGCAAATTAACATATCTATAACATGACAACCCTAGTTACCGTACTAAACTCGGGAATTGTTTCTATTTAAGCAAGAACTATTGCACTTCAAATAGGCACATACACATTACTTGGCCAAAGGTATCATTTGAGTTTGAATATTGTCAATCTCATATGCATGCTTATTCAAACTATCTCCACTAATAGTCTCTACCTACCAAGAGAGATCAACAGGTCTTTGATAGGCTTGAAATGGGGTCTACAAGGGACATGGGTAAAAAGGTGACGCAATGGACAAACCCTCACACTACAAGTTTCTTGTTTGAACTTTAGGCAGCTGGGAGCAAGAAAAGATAGAGCTTTGAGTGTTCTCCCATCTTCTTGGCATTAATCTAGATCTTGATTGGGATAATCTTTGTGTGAGCAGTGATTTTTGCCTCCACTCCCGGTGAAATGGTTCTTGCGACTTTGGCACTGTTTAGGCTCGGGGCCTTAGAGAACAAGGACCTAAGTCTGAAGAAAATGGAGTCACCACCCGGATGGGCTGGGAAAAAGAAAGGGGTGGATGACCCGATTCCTTTGGAATCCCCAAACCCCTAATGGGTTCGGAAAGTTCGGTACGTGTGGGGAAGGTGAGAAATAGCCCAGCACCCCCACAACGCCCGGTTCATTGGAACCAACCTCCTTTATAGGTCTTAATATTATAAATTTCTTAAATATAACAAGATTATCCATATTACACACAATAATTAAAATAAAGCATCGATATATTAAAAATCAAAACAATGTCCAAACAAAATAAATAAATGGACACGCATCCGAGGATGGAAACATGTCCTTACATCCCATGCCTAAATAGGACACCCACCGAAAGGTAGAAACATGTCCTTTACATTGATTCTAAAATAGAAAAGCAATTTAAATTACATGATATTTAACTAATGAGGTACCCACAAAGTAGAAACTTACCTCTTACAACATTTGGAAATCTAAATAAATTGATAAAAGTAAATAACCATTCATCACAAATAAATCATTCATCAAAGGTATTAAACATCAATAGAATGTAAACATCCATCCATGATAAATTAAATAAACCAAGCATTGAACTTAAATAAGTTAAAGCATATAAAATAAATCAAAGCATAGTCAAATATAAAATTAAATAAAGCAAGTAAAGATTCAAATTAGAGCTACTGTTTCCATTTAAGGTTCTTTATTCCATGTGTTTAGGGTTTTGGAATTTTATGGGTTTAAGCTACTGTGTTTTTAAGAGAATTAAAATGAATTAAATTTTTCTGATTCAAGAAGTTGGTAAAATTCTTTGATTAACCAAATTAGGATTTGTGATGTAAAATCATGAATTTAGAGTTTGGGCTCTTCAAAACATTTAGACTATGACTATTAGCTACTGAGTTATGTTTTTAAGCTTACTGTGTAAAATTATAACATTTATGTTTATATGGCTTTTAAAGTTTTAAAGGATTAGGGTTTAGAAAAAATTAGGGTTTAAGGTTTTAAGGGGGGTTAGAGTTCACTGTTTTTGTTTTTGGAGTTGAATTAGGATTTTAGGATTTTTGATTAGGGTTTCGGGGAATGCATTAGGTTTTTAGGATTTGAAAATCAATTGATAATTTTATGAAGTTTTATGAAATTAAACAAAATGATTTAAAGTTTATAGAAGCAAAAAAGAAGTTTTTAGGGCTTTTGGAAAGAAACAGGACTCAATTTAGGGTTTTGAAAATTTGGAAAGCAAATTAGGGTTTTGGGGTTTTGAAGAAACAAAACTAACAACTTTAAACTTTTTGGAAAACAAAGCAATGAATTAAGCTTTTTAAACTTTAGAAAAAGTGAATTGAGGTTCTAGGGTTTTTGAATTAAAAGAAGCAATGGGATGATTTAGCTACTGTGAAGAATAGAATTTAGACAATTGATGCATACCTCCGTTTGTTGGTTCCACAAAAAATTTCTTCTTGGATGAACAAAATCAAAGACAAGCTTTGCTACCTTTGATGGATTGTATTGTTGTATACTCTAAAAAAAAAAATCAGGTTGATTCACTGCCTTTCCTACTTAGTTTCGGTCTAAATTTTTCTCCCAAATCCAATCCAATTTTTGATCAATTTCTCCTCCGATTTCTTAATTTATTTTTGTGTTTTTTTTGGTCTTATTTATAGAAGAATTTTATGGTTAATCATAGTTATTCACGGAAGCTCATATTGATAAGAAAAGGAAACCGAAACCTAATTGTATTAGGTTTCAAAAAAATTTACGTCGGAAAAATTTCGCTGGCGAAAAAAAACTGCTGCGGAAAAATTGCTCTGGCAAAAAAAAAATCTGCCGCAGCTGGCTTTTGACAACAATTTTTATTTGTTTATTTTTATTTTTTATTAATAAAAATTACATACTAAAGCAAAAATTATTTAATTAAGATAACAAAAAATATTTTGGACTAATTAAAATATATTGGACATCACAAAAAATTATTTTGGACTATTTAAAATATATTAAACCGGACTGGGTAAAAAATTAAGGGTCTACAGTGTGCCCCCTACTTGAATGATCTGAAACTTCAGTGAAAGAGAGTGAAAAGTAATAAGACATAATTTTTGAGATGGTTGAGGTTTTGGGATCTGGACCCGATTCAAGTTCTGGACTCAAGGATAATTCTAGGTTCTGGACCTAAGGAAAATTTAAGTTCTGGACCCGAGCTAAGTTCTGGACTTAAAAGAGATTCTAGGTTCTGGACCTACGGGTAATTTGGGTTCTGTACCCGAGCTATGTTCTGGACTTAGAAGAGATTCTAGGTTCTGGAACTAAGTAAATTTTGGGTTCTGGACCCGATTCGAGTTCTGGACTCAAGGATAATTCTAGGTTCTGGACCTAAGGAAAATTTGGGTTCTGGACCCGAGCTAAGTGCTTGGACTTAGAAATAATTCTAGGTTCTGGACCTAAGGAAAATCTGGGTTCTAGACCTGAGCTAAGTTCTAGACTTAAAAGAGATTCTAGGTTCTGGACCTAAGTAAAATTTGGGTTCTGGACCCGAGCTAAGTTCTGGACTTAGAAGAGATTCTAGGCTCTGGACCTAAGTAAATTTTGGGTTCTAGACCCAAGCTAAGTTCTACACTTAGGAAAGATTCTAGGTTTTGGACCTAAGAAAAATTTGAGTTCTGGACCCAAGCTAATAATATTTTATTTCAAAAAGTTTGGCTAATTTTTATGCTTATGTCTTCTTCTTGCCCCATGGGTGTAAAAATATTTATATACTCGCAAGTAGTTGAATGATTAAATTGAATAATTGAATTTACTGTTTATTTACTGTGTAGTCACTATTCATGCACTATTTACTATTCATAAATAGTAAATTTACTATTAGAAAATAGTAGCAAATAGTATTTACTATTGAAAATAGTAATGTACTATTCATCGAAAGCAATTTGCTATTCATGAATAGTAAATAGTAAAGTTTACTATTCATGAACAGTAAACCTTACTTTTACATTTTTTTTTGTTGTTGTTTCTCTATAAAAACCCACGACTCCTTCATTTCATTTCACAGCTAAATCTCAATTTCTATAATTCTTTCAAATTCTTTCAAATTTAGCACATAGTTTTCAAAAAAATTCATGCTTCAAGGTCAGGGACTCACTCTAATACCGAGTTATTGGAGTTTATTTGGCATCATGAAGATGAAAATATAGATATACTAGCCTGGATGCCACTTCATCACAGTTCCAACGAAAAGAGCGCGGTAATTATTTTTCTCTTTCTTTTTCTTGATTTTTCGTCTTTCTGTTTTGTTGTTTTTTTTATTATTTTTTTCTTTTTTATTATTTTTGAATTTTGTTTGATGATGATTTTTTCCTCTTTTTTTATGTTTTTATTATTATAATTTAATTTAATTTAATTTAATTATTTTTATTATTATTATGTTTGCCTTTATTATTTTTTTTGTTTATTTTGTATTATAATATTATTATCTTTCTTAGAAAATTTAGGAAAGATATATTAATTTAAGTAGATAGGATAATATGTACTTACCTGGTATTAATTTACCTGGCTCTATGTTAGCATGATCGTTGCGTTGTTCAGGCTGGAGGGTGTATTTACAAAGCCCAACAATGGTACAATGTAGTGCCTTGTCGGGTAAGACGGATTATTCGAGATTGCAGCTTTGAGCAGTTCATCTTACAATTGTCATTCGAGGAATATCAGATAGACCGGAGCGTAGTCCAGGTGCTTGCAGAGCAATGGTTGGACACAACCCACACTTTTCACTTGCCCATTGGAGAGATGACAATTGGTCCGGTCTATTTTACTGCTATAACCAGCCTTCGATTCGATGGTGTTCCGGTTTCTCTTACCAATGATATTTTAACATTTAAAGAAATTCAGGAATTAATTGGTATGGAACCATCATATAAAGGGCCTTTTAAGATAAAAATTGAGCCAATTCGTAGTTATTGGATGAACTACGAAGGACGGGTTGGCAGAGACATGGCCGAACAGTATGCTCGAGGATTTCTGTTATATCTGCTTGGGTCGACCATCTTAGGCAACACTGAATCCTCCATCCACTTGTTAGTGTTGAGTGCCCTTTCTTATTTTAGAATGGTACCTTCTTCTGGCTGGGGTGAAACTAGTCTCGTGTGTCTTTACCACGGACTTGATAAACTTTTCCAAAACAAGAAGTCTTTTGTCGGCTTAATGGCGGTTGTCAAGGTATTCTTTCTTCCACCAATGTCATTTCCACTCTTTTCTTGCATGAATGTGATCTTTGTTATTGTTGTAGGCATGGGCATATGAACAAAACCTCATGAGGGTACCCAGTATTTCCCGAGATAGAGTCGGATATCTGAGATTAAATTTCTAGTTGTCGGATCGTACGGATGTCCCCGGCTCTCGCCATGTGCATACTCATCGCATTATGTTGAGCCGCTTAACTTGGGATCAGGTAAAATAACATTATTATGCTTTAAATTTTGTATGAATGTTTACTTACCTTATGTTATTTTGCAGGTGAATTTGGCCTGGTGGAGCCCAGAAGAGAGGACAAACTGGTCTTCCTTGATGAGGGTTGCACTATCTTTCTAACATTCTCGCCGAGTCATCGCTGGTCTAGTGTCTAGTGGCTAGTTTCTCGAGAAGAGAGTTTATGAGTGGTTTCTTGGTCCAGAGCAATGGAGGGTCCTGATGCACATCCCTAAATATACTTTAAATATTATGTCGATGCCGGAGGATGCATGGTGGCCGGCTCAGTATGGTTATGGTGTTGAGTCATTTCTTCATCTACCGGGTGCATTTTATGCCCATTTTATTCAAAGGAGGCTCTTGAACTTTGATGTATCTCCTATTGGTGTGCTGAGAATTCTCAAAGAAAATGATGGTAGAGATGAAGAGAAACATTAGGGAGATGTAGGAGAGTCTGTTCCACATCTCGGGGCTAGTACTTCTTAGGTAAAACTTTTATCATTCTTCCCTTGCAACTGCATCTTTCTTTTTTGATTCTTTAATGATTGTTGCAGGCTGTTGGTTCATTTAATCATGAGGCTGGACCTTCTTTTACTACCCCATCATTTGCTCATTCTGGCCCGCTAGATATGCCATCTCATCCGCAGGGCATTGATATGAACTACCTGGTACGTTTCTTATTTCATGGTAATTTATGCTATATGTATGTATGATTATGTATGCTCTTGCCTTTTTTCCTTTTGGCTCATAGCGGATGCTCGAAGAACAAAATAGGAAACTTCAAGAAGAGTTGGCTGCAAGTCGTCAGTATTCTTCTCATTTTGAAATTTTATATCATCAATCCGAACAACATTTTTTAGACTTCCGATTTCAGGGGATGAGGGATCCTGGCGCTTCTTCATCAAGAGGCCCCCAGACTGATGACCATGAGATCCTTTTGTCTGCTTCTGATGAGGACCATGATAGATCGAAACTTCAAGGTAATAGGGATTTTAGTTCTCCCGCTTCGGGTGATCTCGGGATGAGTAATTTGCTAAATTTTTGTGCTCCCACTTCAGGCGGACTCGGGATGAGTGATTTGCCCCCTTCTCCAACAAGCGATGACTTTTTCAAGGCTTTATTTGATGACCTACCACTACCCTCTTAGTGATATGTAAATATTGTAGCAATTGTAAAATATTGTACAATAATGAAAAAAATACAATTTCCATCTTTACTGTATCCTTTTTTATTATTTCTGCGCCACTTTTTTTATCGCATCATAAATAGTGAATCACAATTTCTTTCTCCACTGCCGCACCATTTGCTAAAATCAATTCAATGCGATAAAGGATTTCGTTGCTAATTCCTTTCCTTATGCCATATGGTCTTATTTTTTCCAATCACCTTTTCCTCTTCCCTTTTGGAAAAGGTTATTTCCTCTATATAAATCACCTTTCATGTCATATTTCATATAGATTCCAAAATTCTTTCCATTCCCATGCAAAGAACTCCCTTTAATAATTTTAATTTTTCTTTACTCATCCACCATGACCGAACATCATTTAAAGAAGATAAAAATTCTATTTAAAAACATGGATGCTATTCACTGGAAGCAAATTTCGTGGTCAAAACTTGATGTTTTAAAATGTTTTCAAAATGTTAAATTGGACCACTCCTTCTTTCATGCCGTGTCTTCCTTTTGGAATATGGATTCTAGGGCATTTAAATTTAATGGCTTTGAAATATGTCTCATGATTGAAGACTTTGAGGCCATCCTTGGATATCCAAATAATCAACAAATGGCATTACCCACATTGATTTCCAAGACTCAACAGAAGATGCAAATGTTTTTTCAAATTCCAAAACCCGAAGTTCTTCGGTTGATGAGAGGTGAAAAAATTCTACTTGCTCCTTTGTTTGACTTTTGTCTCTCTCATTTGGCCCCTACTAAGGCATGGGGACACATGCTCTGTCTTTGCTTGGTCCGCCAATTCTTGCTTGTTTCTTCCAACGGTGATATTGATCCATGGGTATTGGACATTATGGACTAAATGGAAGGAGGCTTGTCGTCGGTACCTGTGATCTTAGCCGAGACCTTAGTTGGATTAGAACAACTTAAATCAAGATTGTCAAAGAGACTGACCGGGAGTCCATTATTACTTCAGGTAATTACCTAAACTGCCCTTTCGGGTTTTCAATTTAGGTTTTCTTTTTTTCCTCTTCTTTTTATTGCTATAATTTTTTCCTAGTCCGCCCATGTGGGTTTTCGAAACTAGCGAGCTGTCCTAATTTTTTACTAAGCCGCCCTCGCGGGTTTTCAACTTAGTGAACTTTTTTCTTTTTTTCTTTTTAATTTAATTTAATTCTTTCTTCATAGATTTGGCTTCAAGAGCATCTTTGCTTGCTTGATACTCCATCCATGGATTTTGCCAGATATCTGCCACGTCATCATTCCGCTAGGAAACTACTCCATCCTGCTTACTCATATACTGACTAGGTTGACTGGATCCACTCATGCTCTGAAGTCAATATTCGTTGGTTGGTACCTTGGTGGAAGATTTCTCGTATCACCATGCGGACATACTTGATGTGTGTTCCCCTTGCTACTCTTCGTCGAGGTACATGCTATGATCCTCGCGGACTTGGCCATCAGTACAGAGCTGAGCCTCGTGATTCTGACTTTGTTCCCGACTTAGACATGCCTTGCTTGACTGAAGCCTACTTGGATCGGCTGAGGCGAAGCTGGCTTGCACGTTACATTTATCGACTGTCATAGATTTTGCATTTGTCAATTCAGAAAGTGTATTGTTAGGATGAAAAAATAATTAAAGTAATAAAAGATGCTTCTTTTCCCTTTATAATTTTTCATCACCTTTTTCTATTGTGTTGATTTATTTCATCCATGTCTGGTCAAATACTTATAACAGTGCACATAGAATAATTTTAACATTAATTCTGTTTTATTAAATTGGGGAACAACCAAACATAAAGCCAGCATACACAAGATCACTCCTGTTGCCAATTAGCCCTGTCGGGTTTTCTAATTGACAATTTTCTCTCATTTAGCCCTAATTGTTGCCTAGCCCGCCCTTTCGAGTTTTCGAAACTAGCGGACTGCTCTAACTTTTGCCTAGGCTGCCCTTTTTGGGTTTTCAACATAGCGAGCTCTATTTTTTTTATCATACATAAAACCTCTTCAACCTGTCAATGTTTACTGGCTCACTAAATTTGTTCCCATCCATGTCTGACAACTTCACCGCACCTTTGTTCATGACTTGTTTCACGACATATGGCCCTTCCCAGCTAGGTCTGAACTTCCCTCTTGGATCAGATACATTAGGCTTACATTGCTTCAACACTAAATCTCCAACCCTGAATTTTCTGATTTTAACCCTTCTATTGTAGGCCCGAGCTATCTTCTTTTGATACAGTTGGTGATGATACAGTGCTTTTAACCTTCTCTCTTCTAGTAAAGCTAACTGTGTGTATCTGCTCGCTACCCATTCCGTTTCAGGCAGTTCGACTTCCAAGACTACTCTCAATGACTTGATCTCAATTTCAATTGGTAATACTGCTTCCATCCCGTAAACCAAAGAGAACGGTGTCATTCCAGTGGGCATTCGCACACTTGTCCTATATCCCCATAAAGCAAAGGGAAGCATCTCCAACCAATCCCTGTAAGTCTTGGTCATCTTGGATAGAATTTGCTTAATTGTCTTGTTTGTTGCTTCTACTGCACCATTAGCCTTTGGTCTATAAGGAGAGGATTGAGGATGATGGATGCGTTACTTTGAGAATAAATCCTTAACTGCTCCTTGAAACTGTACCCCATTGTCTGATACCATACTGTACGGGACCCCGTATCTGCAGATGAGGTTCTTTTCAATAAATCTAGTCATTTGGCTTGCACCCAGTTTGTTGAAGGATTCGACTTCGACTCATTTTGAAAAATAATCTACTGCTACCACAATGAAACGGTGACCGTTTGAAGCTGTCGGATGTATCTCTTCTATAATGACGATACCCCAGGTGGCAAATGGCCAGGGTGAAGACATAGAATGCAATTCTTCAGGAGGCATTTGATTCAAGTTACCATACACCTGACATTGTTGGCACTTCTTTAAAAACTCAAAACAATCTTTCTCCATGGTCAACCAGTAATAACCCTGTCGAATAATCTTCTTAACTAGGGCCAAACCACTCATGTGTGGACCGTAACTTCCCTCATGTATTTCTGACATGATATGCTCCACTTCAGGCTTTCTTAAACATCTTAAATGCACCCCATCGGGCCATCTTCGATATAACTCCCCGTGGAAGGTGATGTATTGCAATGACCACCGCCTTATGGCTCTTCTCTCTTTCTTTGTTGCCCCCGGTGGGTATTCTCTTTCCTCCAAAAATCACCTTATAGTATCATACCACGCATCATGGTCTGTATCAATTTCCATGATTGTTTCATATTCATAGCAAGGAGTTGATGAACTGGTCAATATCAGAGGCTTAAGGAATAAGTTGACAGGGTTTTCCCATACCGAAGCCAATGTGGCTAGGGCATCAGCCATCTGATTTTCTTCTCTTGATAGGTGTATAAACCTATACTCCTTAAAGTTCATCTTCATCATGGTCAGGTAATGGTGGTATGGTTTTAATTTTTCCTCTTTCAACTCCCATTCTCCATTTACTTGGGATACTACTAGCAATAAATTGCCATAAACTTCCACCTTATCCACCTTCATAATCATCAAGGTTTGCAAACCAAAAATACAAGCTTTGTACTCCACCATATTATTGGTTGCCCTAAATTTCAACTTTTTAACTAAAGGGATGAGTTCCCCTTCGGGCGATTCTAGTATAACTCCAAAACTTGCTCCTTTCTTGTTTATTGCTCCATCAAAATACATTTTCCACCCTTGTACTTCAATTGCTTCTAAATGTTCATCCAAAAATTCCAAGATTACCTCTTTGCTTTCTGGTAATGGTTGTTGGGCCAGGAATTCTGCCACCACTCTACCTTTGATTGTTTTCTTGGTTACATACTCAATCTCAAATTCTTCTAATATTATCAGCCATTGACCATATTTCCCAATCAAAGAGGGTGTCTCCCTTAAGTTCTTCATTGGATCCAACTTGGAAATTGCTTGCACACTATACGATTGAAAGTAATGCCGCAACTTCTTAGAAGACCAAACCACAGCTATATAGGTTTTTTCAATGATACTATACTTAATTTCATAAGGTAAGAGCTTTCTACTCAAATAGTAAACTGCATGCTCAATCCCTGATTCATCTGGTTGGGCTAGCATGGCTCCTATCGACTCTTCTTCTACTGCTAAGTATAGTAATAGAGGTTTGTCAGGTTTAGGTGGTTTTAAAACATGCAGATTCAACAAATATTCTTTTATTCGCTCAAAGGCCTTTTGGCATTCTTCATTCCAAATGACCAGCTGATTATTTCTAAGCAATTTGAAGATAGGCTCAAAAATTGTTGTGAGTTTTGCTATGAATCTGCTAATGTATTACAATTTACCAATAAATCCCCGAACTTCTCTCTCTGTCTTAGGGGCTGGCATATCCCTGATTGCTTTAACTTTGTCAGGATCAATCTCAATGCCATTTGGACTAATCACATGTCCCAATAATTTACCTGAAGTAACACCAAACACACACTTCTTCAAGTTTAATCTTAGCTTATATTTCAAAGCTCTATCAAGGAATAATTCTAAGTTTTGGAAGTGTTGTTCCCTTGTGTCTGATTTAACCATCATATCATCAACATATACTTCAACTTCTTTGTGCATCATGTCATGAAAGAGTGTGGTGGCCATCCTTTGGTAGGTCGCTCCAGCATTCTTTAAGTCGAATGGCATCACCCTATAACAAAATATACCCATGTAGTAATGAAACCAGTTTTTGTTTTATCCTCTTGGGCCATTAACACTTGCTTGTATCCAAAAAATCCATCTACAAACGAGTGTACTACGCTAGAGGCTACACTATCAATTAGAACATCTATATGAGGTAAAGGGAAATCATCTTTAGGGGAAGCCTTATTTAAATCTCTATAATCCACACAGACCCTTATCCTTCCATCTTTCTTTGGCACGGGTACTATGTTGGCTAGCCAATATGGGTATTCTATCACTTTAAGGAACTTCACTTGTATTTGCTTAGTGACGTCTTCTTTAACCAATTCAGCCCACTCAGGTATTAATCGCCTAAGCTTTTGTTTGACAGGTTTCATGTAAGTGTACGTAGGAATATGATGCTCGGCTATGTCTCAATCTATTCCAGGCATATCCTCATAAGACCAAGCAAACACTTCTTCATATTTTTTAAATATTTTTTCAAATCTCTCTCTCTCTCATCAGGAGTAAGGTCGGATGCTATGCTAATGTTTTTAGGATTTTCGGTTGTTCCCAAATTTAATGATTGTGTGTTAACAAAATTAATATTAAAGATGCTCATGTAACTGCTATTTGAATGTATGCAACCGTCAGGAGAAACATCACACAAGTAAGAGAAATCAGACTTTATTACATTCATTTTAGAAAAGAAAACATCATCATCCTCATACAAAGCAGACAAATTAAAATCAAAATAAAAATCATTGTTCTCAAAATCATAAGGCAGAATGTCTTCAAACTTTTCTTCGACTAGGGCAGCAATCTCCTCTGAAGTCTTCTCGGCTTTCAGGACAACTTCATTCTTCTCTTTTGGTTGTGATTCTTTATTGGTTGACAAGGTGAGCTCTTTCTTCACTTGGTCCACTAGTTCGGCCACATCTACAAAAATTTCAAAACCTGCGATCATCTTACCCATGAACATAATTGGCTCGGGCTTTCCTTGGAGTGGTCCCATATCTGGAGCTTTGACAAAGATTTCTTCAAGTGGTGGGAAGCTCATCTTCTCATCCTTCTTTGGCTGGACATTGTTGCCTTCATCATATCCCAAGCCTTTCTTGGAAGTTTGAGTTCTAAAGTCTGGAAGCCTTGTCAAACCGGCTTTACCCTTTCCAATACCAGCTCTGGGAAGGTAGTTCATGTTCTTCATCATATTCAAGACTTTAGAGTCCACTACTTCATCATCAGAAATTGTAGCTACTTGAAAACCATTGAGAGGCCTCTCAATCATTAGAGTGTTAATAGTCTCATTATCTTCAGCTTTGATGACCACTGTCTCATCTCCGTTGGGGAATTTGATCTTTTGATGAAGGGTGGAAGGAACGCCACCAAGAGGATGAAACCATGGTCACCTCAAGAGTAAGGTGAAGGTAACTGGTACGTCTAAAATAATAAATTCAATAATAGATTCAATTGGACCAACCTTGACAGCCGCTTTGAAAGTCCCTTTGGCATGCCTCTTAGTGTTGTCATAAGCACGAATTGTTACCTCGATCGGGTTTAGATCTCTTATTGGCATGGCTAGCTTAGGCAATATATTAAGTGGACAAACATTTATGGCAGACCCATCATCGACCATTACACATGGAGTCCTCTTCCCCTTGACTTCTATATTGATAAAGAGAGGGTGGATGTGGTCTCTCCCCTCCTCCTGTAAGTCCGCATTTGAAAAAGAAACTGCTCCCATATTAACTTCGCTCTTCTATTGAACCTCTTCACATTTCATTTCCCCTCCAATTTTTATGAAGTTGATCAGCTTCTCTGGTGTTGTGGACGTAGAAATTGGCATGCTAGCTAAGGCTTTGACCATAGTTTCTCGGTGCTTTTTAGAAGTAGCTAATAAGTCCCAAATGCTAACACTTGCTTGGGTTCTTTTCAATTTCTTGAGCACAACATCATCTTCTTCTTCTTTATTTCCTACTTTAACTTTCTTTCCCTTATTAGTTTCTACCTCCTTATATGGTGGCCTTGCATAAGGCTTACCGGATCTAGTGTTCATTACGTCATCTTCTTCGGGCTCGGACCAAGTCCACTCCTCCTTCTTGGATACAAGATCATCATCACTATCGCTTGAATCCCAAAACCCATTGACAACACAAATTGTTACTTCTTCACCCATCATAGCTTGTTTAATTTTGCCAAATGCCTCTTCTTCTTTGGTTGCTTCTCCACCCACATCTTAAAAAGAAGACATGACAAAGTCCTCATGCAAACCTCCTCCAATCATGAAGGTTGCTAGTGGTGGTACCCTATTGAACTTTGGTAAGGGATTATCTTTGGTGTTTGGCTTATTGGGCTCAGGCAGCTTCCCATTATCAATTAGATTTTGGATCTCATGTCTCAACCTCACACATCTATCAGTGTCATGCCCTTGCATTTGGTGAAATTGACAAAATGCTTTAGTGTCAAAATTAGGTGGGAGAGGATTAGGCAAAGGACAAGGATTTAAGGGTTGTAGCAATCCCTTTCTTTGAAGTTTATTGAGAACCCAAGACATTGGTTTCCCCAATTCTGAAAATTGTCTCCTCGTTCCTTGGTTAGTAGCGTTAACACAGACTACCTTTTACATGCTTTGGCTAACAGATTGATAGTTCCCTTTCTCGTTCCTTTTTGTTGAAAAATGGTTCTTCTCCCTTTCCCATTCTTCAATTTGTAAACCAGCTTGGAGAATGTATGAGAAATCACGGATGAGTGTATGAGACATCCTCTCATGAAGACTTGGCAACACCCCTCTCACAATCATCTTGAGTAAAGCAGCCTTGTTTCTCCATCTCTTCACATAATATACAATATTCTCATTCGACCTTTGCCTAATGGACTCCACTTCCATCAAGGTAACTTCCATCTCGACGATATATCCATATTGTTGGATGAAGGCTTTGTAAAGCATATCCCAACTCTTTTGTGTTCCATCATCTAAGGTATTAAACCAATTTTGGACAACAGGGTCCAATGAGAGCATAAAGTACCTTAGGGTTTGAGCCTTAGTAGCTCGGGCAGACTGCATGGCAGTGATATATTGCTTCACGTGGAGATGAGGATTTTCGGTTCCATCAAACTTTACAAAAGATGGCATCTTGAACTTGTACGAGACTTCTTCATCTAGCTCAAATAATTTGTCAACTTCAGACATTTCTTCAGTTTTCAGCTTCTTCTCAAATTTCTTTTCTAAATCAGCAATCATCTTTTCAATATCAGAAGTTTCGGTCTTCTCCATATTTTATCTTTCAACAATCTTCAGTTTCATTTTCTTCTCTTGAGCATCTTGGTAGTATTGAGCCCAATCATCATCATCATCATCAATGATCACCTTATCATTATCGGTGGAAATTCCTCCTGCGGGCGAAATGGCCCACGGCCATTCGTCCCGCGTTGGTTTTCGGCGACGATTTTTTCGTCGCCGACTTTTATTTTTATTTTTTTTATTTTTGGATTTTGATTTGTTTATTTTTATTTTTTATTAATAAAAATTAGATACTAAAGGAAAATTATTTAATTAAGATAACAAAAATTATTTTAGACTAATTAAAATATATTGGACAACACAAAAAATTATTTTGGACTATTTAAAATATATTAGACCGGACTGGGTCAAAAATTAAGGGTCTACACTTTGCATTTACAAAACGTTTGGTGCCCAAATTTGCTTCTTTTCTTCTTCTCCCTTTTCTTTCTTTTTATTTTTCTTACTCTTTCCTTTCTTTTGAACATTTTATCAGTTTGTCCTTCTTCCTTATAGGACTGTCAAGAACAGAACATTCAAGAACTGGATGGTCTTTCTCCTTTTTCTCTGATTTTGGTCTAATCTTTGGTTGGGTTGGACCAATTCAAGTCAAATTGTCCTTATAAACTAAATGGAAGCCTCTTGCTGTCTCAGGTAAAAGAGAACTCAGTTGGATTTCTGAACCATTTATTTTCTTCTCTTTTTTTTCTTCTCTCTTTTTTTTCTTTTTTCCTTTTTTCATCTTTTTTTCTTTTCTTTTTTTTTTGTGTTTTCTTTTCTTCCCCTTTTTTTGTTTTTTTTTGTTCTTGCTCTAAAAGCGTTGTCTTGTATGTACCAACTTGGGTTTCTAATAATGGATGAGTGGAGTGACATAAATCTTCTTTAACAAAGATAAATCATTTGTTACTTTGATGATTTCTTGATAGATTGGAGATATTAGGTGAACTTCAACTACCCCTTTGGTCTTGAAAACTTCAACTATCCTTACAGTCTTGGCTATACATTCCTTTCTTTGATCTTCTTGCCTCTTCACCGTAGTGATCACAAGACTTGTCAAATGTATCACGACAGCTCACGATAGGTTGCTGGGGTTATATGCCAATGAAAAGAAAGCTAAAATTTTATGAAGGCTCAAAGGGACAACTAGGGATTGATATTTAATTGGGTGGATACTAGTTGTTGGCGTATCAAACAATGCCTAGATCATTTCTCTCTTAAATAAGCAGAGTTCAATTTCGCCTCAAAAATTTGTCAAAGCATGTTCTAAGACTAACTAGGAGCTAGACAAAGGTAATTATGCAGGAGCCCTCTCTAAGTAACCATACACAACTCAATGCTATAGAGTAATTCCCTCACCTAGTAAAGTCATTCGAGTCATGATGCATAAATATATTAATTCATGAATCATCAAGCTAGATTCCTCATTGGTTGAGCACCAAAATGAACAAAGACCAACAAAAATTTTGATGAAAGCAATTTATTCAAACAAATTTAAATTTGAAAAAACATGATTGTTCTAATTAAATATTAAAGAAAGCAAAATTGAAAAGCAACATTCAAGCTAAGGAAAGTTTGTTGAATTAAGCTTCTTTTCCTTTCACATCTTCAATATTTCCATCTTGAAAAGAGGATAAAACAAAATCTTCTTCCAATCCTTTTCCCACCATGAAGGTTTTTGGTGGAGGTACTCTTCCAAATTTAGGCAAAGGATTATTCTTGGCATTGGGCTTGTCTGGCTCGGGTAGCTTACCATTATCAATCAAATCTTGGATCTCGTGTCTTAAATGAGCACATTTATCTATCTCATGCCCTTGCATTTGATGAAATTGACAGAAGGCCTCGGCATTGAAGTTTGGTGGCAGAGGATTATGTAGTTGTCGAGGAGCCAACGGTTGTAATAACCTTTCTTTTACAGCTTGCTGAAAACCCAAGATAAAGGTTTCCCCAATTCTGAGAACTTCCTCATTCCTCCTTGACTAGCGGCATTAACATTAGCTTCCTTTTGTGTACTTTGACTGTTAGGCTGATAATTTTCTCTCTCATTCCTTCTTATTGAAAAGTGATTCTTCTCCCTTTCCCATTCTTCAATTTGCAGACCAGCTTGGAGGAGATCTTTGAAATCACGTATGAGACATCCTTTCACGAATACTAGGCAACACCCCTCTTACAATCAATCTTATTTTATTAGATTTATCGGTCCTCTTCTTGAGCAAAGTAGCCTTATTTCTCCATTTTTCACTTAGTCCATAAAATTTTCATTTGGCCTTTGTCTAATGGACTCAACTTTCATTAAGATAACTTCCATATCAATGTTGTATCCATATTATTGGATGAAGGCCTTGTATAGTAGATCCCAACTCTTTTGTGTTCCTTCTTCTAAGGTATTGAACCAAATTTGGATAACAAGATCCAATGAGAGCATAAATTACCTTAGAGTTTGAGCCTTATTAGCTTGGGCAGACTGCATAGCAGTAATATACTACTTCACATAGAGGTAAAGATTTTTGGTTCCATCAAACTTTGCAAAAGATGGCATCTTGAATTTGTATGGCACTTCTTCATCTAGCTCAAATAATTTGTCAACTTCGGACATTTCTTCGGTTTTCAGCTTCTTCTCAAATTTCTTTTATAAATCTACAATCATCTTTTCAACATCAGAAGTTTTAGTTTTCTCCATAGCTGATCTTTCAACAATCATTGGTTCTTTCTTCTTGTCTTGAGGATCTTGGAAGTACTGAGCCCAATCATCATCATCATCATCAAAAACCACTTCACCAACTTTAGTCTTCCCTTTGTCCTTTAGCTTCTTAGTGCTAGCAGATGTTTCGGCATTGTTCCCTAAAATTGCAGCCAATTGGTTCTTCACGATCTCAGCTAGGGTCTCTTTTATTTCTTCCATCTTGGCATTGAGGGCATCATCCACCATTCTTTGAATTTGTTTGGGCTCCATTGCTTTTGGCGAGCAAGTGATTGAGTTGCTACTAGATTCTTCATCTTCGTCGTAGATCGGATTGTCGTAAGCTTTTGAACTATCGTAATCCAGGACTGTGAGCCAGAGAGGATCAATGATATGAGATGCAAATGTATGTATGCATGTATGCTTGTATGAACAAATAACAAAGAAAGATGATTAGGATGTTCCTTCCAACCTTATAACTTCCACACACGAATGGCGAGTCTCTTTTCCTAGGTATATGGTTAACAAAATACCAACATGGGGTATCTTGTTTTTCAAATAATTCCCTCAGACATTTTAACCAATAGTTATATTTTTAAAATGGAAATCAGTTCATGATAATTCCTATTAATTAGGTTTTAATCCATTCAACCAACTAAAGTAGCTTTTATGCTGCATTGGATTAAAACTAAATTAAGAGGTTTATTATAAATAAATTTCTCACTTGAAAAAGTAACTAATGATTCATGCTAAAAACAACCCCATGGTTAATTATTCTTAGTATAAACTAGGCTCACAATTGATTTTTAGTATTTCATAATTGACCTAAATAATTTGCAAGCTTTTTGTAAGAAAGGTTGGATGAAAATAATTTTATTTCATTGCAAAAAAAGATTTTAGAAAAAAAATGGATTTTAGGCTTTGTATTTGAGTCTTTAGCAAAATAATTTTAGATTTGTTTTTAGAAAAGTTTTGTGTCCAAAGACTATCTTGAAAAAGCTTTGAAAATAGCTTTGGTCTTTTGGACTTTAAAGAAAAATTTATTTTGAGCTTACAATGCACTTATGTCATATTAGAAAAATAACAAACCAAATAAGCCATGATTTAAACCAAGATAAACTAACCGTAGTCAAACAACAAGCATTTAGGGTAAAAACCTAAGTAACTAGGCCAATTACATGAGCTTTAGTCTTTGGGTTAAAAGGCTTAGGTTCCCATAGCAAGTATATACCAAATGGTATGAGGCTACGAGTGGTTATGCCATGCTTGATCTCCATACCTTGAGTGAAAGTATGGTATCCCTTACATAACACAACACGGGTAATATGGGCATCCTAACTCACGCACATGATGCAATCTAAATGATGCAATGGATACTATCATTATAAGAAAGAATAAAATAATATAAAGACCAATGAAATAAACTTCTCTTATCCCAAGTGGAGTCATCACTGTGAGCGGGGATTTTCGCCTCCACTCCCGGTAGAATGGTTCTTGCGACTTCATCATTATTTAGGCTCGGGGCCTTAGAGAACACGGACCTAAGCCCGGAGAAAATGGAGGCACCACCCAGACGGGCCAAGAAAAAGAAAGGGGTGGATGACTCGATTCCTAAGGAATCCCCAACCTCCTAATTGGTTCAGAAAGTTGGGTACGTGTGAGGAAGGTGAGAAATGGCCTAGCACCCCCACAACCCCCGGTTCATTGGAACCGGCCTCCTTTGCAGGTCTTAATATTATAAAATTCTTAAATATAACAATATTATATATATTACATACAATAATTAAAATAAAACATCATTATATTATGCTCAAAGCAATATCCAAACAAAGCAAATAAATGAACACCCATCCGAGGATGGAAACATGTTCTTACATCTTTCATATCTAAACTAAATAGGACACCCATCGAAAGGTAGAAACATGTCCTTTACATTGGTCCAAAATATAAAAGCAATTTAAATTACAAAAAATTTAATTAATGAGCTACCCACAAAGTGGAAACATACCTCTTACAATTTTAATAATAAAACAAACAAATAATAATCATAATGATAAAGAAAATATCCATCCATGATAAACTAAATAAATCAAACAATGAAATTAAATAAATCAACAATCAAAAAATATAATAAATTACATAATCAAATCTAAAATTAAATAAATCAATAAATATATAAGTTTAGGGTTTTAAAGAACTTATGGTTTTTTGGAACTTAGGGTTTTGGGTTTAACTTACTGCCTTAAAAACATAATTTTGGGTTTGGAAAGATAAATTATGGTTTTGGAAAAATTATCAATATTTTGGAGTTTAATAATGAAATGGTTTAAGCTTCTGGATAAAAATAGTTTAAGGTTTTGAGTTTCAATAAAATAATTTATGGTTCTTGATGTAAAGTAAACAAAATAGATTCTAACAATTAATTTAAATCCTCGATGGATACTGAATAGTTTTACGTTTTTTATGAAACGTGTATGTAGGGTTATGAATATCAACTGATCAATGTGTTAAATAAAGTAAACGATTAAAGTTATTGAAAAAAAGATAAATTTATTGCATGTTCAAAGATCGAGTTACTGCACGTTCAAGGATTCTGTTACTGCATGCATGCTCTTATTAATAAAAGAAACGAAGCTACTGTGAGCATGAATAATTTATGATTAAAGATAAAACCTCCATCGTTGGTTCCACCAAAAAATTGATTTCTGGATGAATAGTGTGAAGACAGTATGGACTCTGCCTTCTTCTTTGGTTGTTTTGATTTTTCTGTTTGTGGTTTCCTTTACTCTACAAAAAGTTGCTGTTGTTCTTCTCTCTTTGTTGCCTTTTCTTCTATTTTAATGTTTATTGCTACCCTTGTTAATGTTCCTCCCTTAATGTTCATCCCCTCTTTGAATTCTGAAATGTTATTATTTATAGGCCCTAACTTCACTCAGAATCCTTAACCTAATATTAATCAGTACATAACACAAATTCTAGTTGAATTAGGAAATTTATCCAACCTCATGTCGACCTGGTTGCCCTAGGTCGACACGAGACCAACCTCATGTCGACCTTGGGCTGCCCAGGTCGACATGAGGCATGCTCATGTCTCCCCGGCCGGCCTCACTCAAATTATTCTAGCCTTTTTTAACTTCTGGACCGAAAAGTTTTAATTTGGGCCAATTCAACTTGATTTTATGGTTTTACAATTAAATTTATGCCTCCTTAATCAGAACTGACTTCTTTAAAAATTATAAACTAGGTTTAAATATTTAAAGTTGGATCAAATTTATTTTGACATCATTTAATTAGGACCATATCAAATTGGGCTCAAAATTAAGGGTCTACAGTTGCTTCAGCCATTATCAGTGCCTGAGTGGAAATGGGAGCGAGTGACAATTGATTTTGCTACTAGACTACCTTTGACCCAGAAGAAGCATGATGCAATATGGGTGATAGTTGATTGGATGATAAAGACAACTCATTTTCTTCCAGTTCAGATGGATTACTTTCTTGATAGGTTGGTTGAGCTGCATATCAATGAGATTGTGAGATTGCATGGAGTTCCAGTTTCTTTAGCATCAGATCGAGATCCCCATTTTACATTAAGAATTTGGAGGAGTTTGCTATTTGGATCAATTTATATATAATTTTTTATGATGTTTTTATTGATTTTAAGTTAATTTTCATGTTAATTTGCGCTTAAGCTTGTTTGAAGTGGTTGATCTAGGTTGAGGTGCAATTGATGCAGCTTTAACTAAAATTTGTTGGAGCCTTGTTGGAGAAAAGCATGTGACACAACCAAGCTAGACATGGCTTGGCCGTGTCTCTCATCAAAAGCAAAAGAGGTCAAGGACAAAGCAGGACATGGCTAGGACAAACCAAGCTTGGTCGTGTCCCTCAAGCAAAATTGGGCTGAAGCTGACACTGGCATGAGACACGGCCAAGCCACTGGCCGTGTCTCACCAAAGAAACAAAAGCAAAGAATGAAAAGAAAGAAGCAGAAAGAGACACCCTCACAAGACACGACCAAGCCACTGGCCGTGTTACATGACACGGCTAGGAGCTTGCCCGTGTCACCTCTTAAGAAGAAGGAAAGAGGGGGAGGCAGCAATGGACATGGCCAACAAGCTTGGCCGTGTCTCAAGAAAATTAAGAGACACGGCCAGACCCTTGATCACCTTTGATATGTTTGAATTATTTTGCACGAGGTGTGGACAAGTGGGGAACAACATGCATTATCTTTTGAAAAGAAATAATAAAAAGGAGTGAAAGGTGGATGGATTTATGGAAGAAATATTAAACAAAGAAAAAAGTGGGAGACAAAGAGTGAGTGGGTGTCTTAAAATATTGAAAAGAGTGGAAGTGGAGGAGCATGGAAGGAAGAGACATCTTGGATATCTTGGAGTGGACATTCTCTACACAGAGATCATCTTCTTCCTTGGTTCTTTCTTGGGAGAGGAAGACACCATTCTCACCATCTTCATTCACCATTTTCTTCCATAAATAAGAACAAAGACAATTCTTGGGATCAAAGTGAGTTAGGAAGTTCTTTAGGATTAGGGTTTAAAGAGGCTTGATTGAATAGTTATAAGCTTGAGAGAGTTATCATTCATCCTTCAAGAAGAGAGCCACTGATTCAAGAGAGCTTGGAAGTTCCTCATCACACATCAAAGAGGGAGCTACGAAAGAGACAAGGAGTCCAACTCATAGCATCTTCAAAAGGGGTTTTTCAAACTCTTTCTTTTAATCCATTTCTTTATTTTTGTTATTATATTAAGAACATTACTATTGCAATGAATAATTTTGACTTGGTTTATATTGAAATGAATATTTGTTTAAAGTTGATGATGAGCTATTTTACTCATGCCTTGGGTTGTAGTAGATTTGATTAAATGACTTAATTTGATTATTCCATTAATATACCTTGCTATTGGTTGATTGCATTGGAATTAAGGGTAGATTGATAGATTGGCCACCTATTGATTACTTAATATTGAATGATGGATCGAGAGGTGAAATTTGATATCAGAACTATGCAATTGACTACCCTAAGAGTGAATTAGAAATATAAGTTCTAGGGTTATATTAATTTGCTAATGTAAAATAATTGGTTGTTGTTAATTCATGAATGTGAAAACTAATTAATTGGTAATTGACTAATTAACCTTAAGGAACAAATTAATTTACAAGGTTATATTAATGGATAATTTGAGAATTAAACATTTGATTAAATGGACCTACAACCCTAGGCATCATTTCCATAATTGAATTTATCTTGCATAACGTCACTCGTTTTCACTTTTAAAATTAATTACAATTTTCCAATCCAACCACACACTCAATTTTATTATTTCATATTAATCAAACTATTACAAGCAATGCCTTCCTTGTGAGACGACCTTGGGACGATCACCATTGCTGCAATAGCCTCGTATACTTGCGAGTGTCACTTTGTAGTAATATTAATTAGAGCGCAACAAGTTTTTGGAGTCGTTGCCGAGGAAGGCAATTTTTGATAATAGTTTGATTCTTTTTTTTATTTATTAAATCGTTTAAAGTGTTTCTTTTTTAATTGCTTAGATGATTTATGCACGGACGAAGGTCTCAAGGAAATGAACTTGCTTCATTTATAGACAATATCCATAGACCTCCAAGACCTAAGGGACCGAATCCTATTGAGCAAGAAAGGGAAGATACCGACGAGCAGTTTGAAGAGAACATAGAAATAAAGATAGGTGATGCACAAGAACCACCTATGAAGGAGTTTGCCCGACCGATTATCAGAGTGACCACATCTTGTATCTAGTTGAGCAACGCAACTAGAAATTATGAACTCAAAAATACTCGTTATAGTATGCTGCCATCCTTCCATGGATTTCCGAATGAAGATCCTCTCAACTTCATTCGCGATTTTTACTCAACATTGCATTCATTCACTTTACAAGCACTAACAGAAGATGAACTCAAGAAGAGATGTTTCCCGTATAGTTTTAAAGACTGAGTAAAAGCATGGTTGATAACTTTACTGGAGAATTCCTTAACCACATGGACTGAGGTTTACAACAAATTTATGGGAAAATTTTATTCACACCAAAAGACCAAGGAGCTTAGGGGGAGTATTGCAACTTTCACCCAATTTGATGGAGAACCATTTCATGAGGTGTGGGATAGCTTCAAATCTTTATTGTTTCGGTTCCCTAATCATTATTATCAACAACAGTTGCTCAATCAATTCTTCTATGATGGACTAACTCAACAATGTCAAAACACAGTGGATAATGCAGTAGGGGGAGCAATGGGTGAAAGGAAAGCTGCAAAAATGGTTGCATTATTTGAAATGTTGGGAGCAAATTCCCAACAAAAGAGTATTGGGGAAAGGAGAAGAGGAGCACACGAGATGAGTGCAAACTCAAAAATGGCAAGGCAAATTGCAAAATTGACAAGACAAGTGAAATTGTTGAATGCTAGAGGAAACTTGCCGGGACCAAGCCAAGAGTCATGGGCATCATGCGGTCTTGTAGGCCATCAAGAAAATGTGTGCCCTTCAAATTTTGATCCATTCCAAGAAGGGCAAGAACAAGCTTTTGCTTCTGAAGGGTTCCAACAAAGGGGTAGGAATGACCATACTCAAATTATTATAACCCCGGTTGGAGGAATCACCCTAATTTTTCATGAAAGAATCAATAACATGCTCCACCTTAACAACCTTTCCAACCTTATCAAAGAGGTCCCCAATTTCAAGGGTAAACCTCAAATCAAGAGCAAGTCAAGAAACCTTCACTTGAAGACAATTTGAATGCTTTCATTCAAGTAAGCACTCAAAATCAAGAATTGAACAACAAGCGGTTTGACTCTTTGGAAGCATCACTTAAGAAGGTGGAAACTCAAGTGGGTCAATTGGCTAATCAACTTCAAGCTAATCAAAAAGGGAAATTTCCAAGCCAACCATAGCAAGCCAAAGCAATCACTGTTCTAAGAAGTGGTAAGGTACTTGACAACAAAATTGGTGATATTAACATTGATAATTCTTTGGATGTAGGCACAATGCAAGAGAATTGCGAGGAAATGCGAGAAGGAAAAGCTCAACCAAATGTGCCTAAAGAGGATAATGAGGAGGCATCCGTTGCACCAAAGCTGCACAAATCTCTAAATCCATATAGACTGCCAATCCCTTTTCCTAGCAGGTTAAAAAAAATCATGATAAGCAATTTTTTGAAATTTATAGCCTACTTTCGAAGGTAAGTATTAACCTACCCTTACTCGAGGTGATAAAAAATATGTGATCTTATGCCAAATTCTTTAAAGAACTAAACACTAAGAAGAAAAGGTATGAGTTGGATGAGAAGGTGATAGTCTCGAAAGTAACAAGTGCTGTTTCACAACATAAGTTGCCGCTTAAGCTAAAAGATACTAGGAGCTTTATAGTTACAATGTCTATGGGGAATGGGAAAGAGACCATTGGCACGTATGATCTTGGAGCTATTATTAATTTGATGTCATACTCAGTTTACTTGAAACTAGAGTTAGGGAAACTCAAACCAAATAAAATGGTTTTGCAACCTGCGGATAGAACTCTTAGATACCCTAAGGAAATCGTAGAAGATGTTTTAGTTAAGGTAGGTAGTTTGATTGTACCCATCAATTTCATTGTCTTAGACATGGGGGGAGAAATTGTGAGGGATTCCGAGCATACAATTTTGTTAGGGAAGCCTTTTATGGCCACAACTAACACTTTAATTGATGTTAAAAATGGAAAATTGACTATGTCTATTTTGGGACAAACTGTAGAATTTTCAATTTTTAACACTTCTCCTATTCCCACTATTGTTTTATATGAAGACTGCTCTTTCGTTGATTTTACTTATAATGCTGTGAAAGAAGTTTTCTTGCAGGATAATGGTGAAGACAAGCTAGAAAGGACTCTAAAATTGTAGGAAGAAGTCGAGGATTCAAATGAGGAGAGTAAAGAAGGCAATTCCATGTTGGGCGATGAGAATGTTGAGGAGGAATTCAAAGTTGAAGAAGAGGAAATTCAACTACAAGGGGTTGAACTTAAAGAACTCCCCAAGCATTTGAAATATATTTTTCTTGGGTAGAATAACTCTCAACCAGTGAGGAAGAAGATAAGCTTGAAAAAATGTTGAAAAATTTCAAGAAAGCTATAGGTTGGGGGTTGAGTTATATTAAGGGTATTAGTCCCTCTATGTCCATGCACAAGATAGTTTTAGAGGAAGGGGCTAAATAGGTGAGAGAGTCTCAAAGGAGGCTAAACCCCAATGTGAGCAATGTTGTCAAAAAGGAGGTCCTTAAACTACTTGGGTAATTTACCCTATCGTTGATAGTGAATGGGTTAGTCCCGTTCATGTTGTGCCTAAGAAAGCAGGTTTGACAGTGGTCCAGAATGAGAAAGGAGAGTTAGTACCCACACAAACACAAACTGGTTGGTGAATGTGCATAGATTATAGAAAATTAAATAGTGTCACAAAGAAAGATCACTTTCCTTTGCCATTTCTTGATCAAATGCTTGATAGGTTATTTGGACACACTTTTTACTATTTTATTGATGGTCTTTTAGGTTACTACCAAGTCCCGATAGCATCAGAAGATCAACCAAAGACTACCTTTACTTGTCCTTTTGGGACATTTGAATTTCGGAGGATGCCATTCGGACTTTGCAATGCACCGGGAACATTTCAAAGGTGTATGCTTTTCATCTTTTCCTATATGTTGGACAAGTGCATTGAGGTATTTATGGATAACTTTTCTATTTTTGGTAATTCCTTTGAAGATTGTTTACAAAAGTTGACTCTAGTGCTTGAAAGGTGTATTGAATGTAATCTTGTCTTGAGTTGGGAAAAGAGTCACTTTATGGTTGATCACGGGATTGTTTTAGGGCATTATAGACCCTTAATTTTTGACTCATTCAAATCTGATAGTCCAAAATAATTTTTGTGGTATTTTATATATTTTAATAATATTTTAAATAATAATAATATTTAATAGTTATTTTTAATAAAAATGAAACATAAAAAATAAAAAATAGGACGGATCGGCGTCGCGCAGCCTCGCTGCAAGGGAATTCATCGCAGAAAATTTCTGCAGTGAATTGGGCATTGCCCAATTCGCCACAGCTGGGCTTGCCTAGTTCTGAGATGAACTGGCTTGCCCAGCTCGCCTGGCCTGTGGCCGTAGCCAGCAGTAGTTTTTTTGCCAACGCAGCCCGCAGGCTAGGCAGCCTGCGTGCTCTGCCGATTTTTTGACCAAATCTTGTTTTACACGGTTTTATAATTTTTTCTAAATAGTTAGTATTTCATTATTAAAATAGGATTAGATTTTTATTTTTTTTCTTATAAATACCACATTAAAAACACTAGAAAGGGGGAGACAGAACATAGAAAAACCCTAAAGAAAGAGAGAAGGGACAATTGTTGACAGAAACTTTGAACTTTATTTTTTTTTAGGAGAGTTGGAAACTTTTGGCTAAATCCAATTACTTATGCAATGAATCTAAAATATCAAACAAAAAAGAAATTAGCAACAAATCTTAAATATCAAGCAGAAAAGCAATCAATAAGGCAGTGGCTTAGCTCACAGTCTTGTCCTCAATTCAACCAACAAATACAAAGGTAGAGTAATCATTGTCTTTGCCAAAGCTCATCCAGAATTCCGTTCAAAACAATTTTGTTGGAGCCATCAAACGATGGTATGCTTTAAATTAAGTAAATACTATATGTTTTGAATATTTTAAATATTGAATGAGCCCGTTCTTCATTTAGTTAAAATTAGAGTATACAAATTCTTCTAAAAATAAGTTCATATGTTAGTTTATGTGAATTACAAATTATTATTTCTATAAGTCATATCAATTATAACCCGTAGACTTGCTTGTCACAGATTGTTTACTTGTTTTATCTTATGCCTATTTTATCAATACATCACTCATAATCACATTAGCGTTTTCATATAAAACATCACAGTAACATCTACTCTTTTTAAACATATTCATAGTTCCTATAACTTATGAACTTTGATAAGTTTTTCATAAACACTAAATCCTAATTCGTCTAAAACCTTAAGCTATAAACATTATTTTTTTTTTATAAATATCAAACTTTAATTTATTATTTCTAAAAACCCTAATTCATGATGTTAAGCCCAAAACCCTAATGTCTTAAGGTTCCAAAACCCTAATTTCATGATGTTAGCCTGTAGACCCTTAATTTTTGACCTAGTCTGGTCTAATATATTTTAATTAGTCCAAAATAATTTTTGTGTTGTATAATATATTTTAATTAGTCCAAAATAATTTTTGTTATCTTAATTAAATAATATTTGCTTTAGTATCTAATTTTTATTAATAAAAAATAATAATAATAAACAAAAAATAAAATAAAAATCGGCTATGGAAAAATCGGCAATGAAAAAATCATCACCGAAAATCAGCGTGGGATGAATGGCCATGGGCCATTTCGCCCGCAGGAATATTCGCAGCAGTTTTTTTTTTGCTAGTGAAATTTTTTCGATGCAAATTTTTTTGAAACCTAATACAATTAGGTTTCGGTTTCCTTTTCTTAATTAATATTAGATTCCATGAATAACTAGAATTAACCATAAAAATCTTGTATAAATAAGGACTAAAAAAACACAAAAAGGGATTGGATTTTGGAGGAGAAATTGAGATCAAAATTGAGGAGGAAAACTTTTAATTTTAAGAATTCCTTCTGGCAGTGAAATAGATCGAATTTTTTGAGAGAGCAAACAAGCAATTCAATCCATCAAAGGTAGCAAAGCTTGTCTTTGTTCTTGTTCATCCAAGAAGAAATTTTTGGTGGAACAAACAAACAGAGGTATGCATCAATTGTCTAATTTCTTCACAGTAGTTTAAATCATCCAATCTCTTTTGATTCAAAAAACCCTAGAACCTTAATTTACCTTTTCTAAAGCTTAAAAACCTTAATTCGTTTATTTGTTTTCCAAAAGTCTTAAAGTTGTTATTTTTTCTTCAAAATCTCAAAACCCTAATTTGCTTTCCAATTTTTCAAAACCTTAAATTGAATTCTGTTTCTTTCCAAAAACCCTAAAAAATATCTTTTCTGTTTCTATAAACCTTAAATCATTTTGTTTATTTTCATAAAGTTTCATAAAATTATCAATTGATTTTCAAATTCTAAATCTAATGTATTTTCTGAAACCCTAATTCTAAAATTCTAAAACCCTAATTCAACTCCAAAACCCAAAACAGTAAACCCTAACTCCTTTACAACCTTAAACCCTAATTCTTCTAAACCCTAATCCTTTAAACCTTAAAACCTCACAAACCTAAAATTCAGTAGCTAATAGCCATAAACTTAATGTTTTGAAGTGCCCAAACCCTAATTTCATGATTTCACTTCTCAAACACTAAATTTGGTTAATCAAAGAACTTTATCAACCTCTTAAATTATAAAACTTTAATCCATTTTAATTCCTTTAAAACTCACAGTAGCTTAAACCCATAAATTTCAAAACCCTAAATACATTAAATAAAGAATCTTAAATAGAAACAGTAACCTTAATTTGAATCTTTATTTGCTTTATTCAATTTTATATTTGATTATGCTTTGATTTATTTTATATGCTTTAATTTATTTAAGTTCAATGCTTGGTTTATTTAACTTATCATGGATGGATGTTTACTTTCTATTGATGTTTAATATCTTTGATGAATGATTTATTTATTTTGAGTGGTTATTTACTTTTATCAATTTCCAAATGTTGTAAGAGGTATGTTTCCACTTGGTGGGTACCTCATTAGTTAAATATCATGTAATTTAAATTGCTTTTCTATTTTAGAACCAATGTAAAGGACATGTTTCTACCTTTCAGTGGCTGTCCTATTTATGCATGGATTATGTAAGGGCATGTTTCCATCTTCGGATGGGTGTCCATTTATTTATTTTGCTTGGACATTGCTTTGATTCTTTTAATATAACGATGCTTTATTTTAATTATTGTGTGTAATATGGATAATATTATTATACTTAAGAATTCTATAATATTAAGACCTGTAAAGGAGGCTGGTTCCAATGAATCGGGCATTGTGGGGGTGCTGGGCCATTTCTCACCTTCCCCACACGTACCCAACTTTCCAAACCCATTAGGGGTTGGGGATTCCTTAGGAATCGAGTCATCCACCCCTTTCTTTTTCCTAGCCTGTCCGGGTGGCGACTCCATTTTCTCTGGACTTAAGTCTGTGTTCTCTAAGGCCCCGAGCCTAAACAGTGCCAAAGTCGCAAGAACCATTCCATCGGGAATGGGGGCAAAAATCCCCGCTCACAGTGGTGACTCCACTAGGGATAAGAGAAGTTGATTCCATTGGTCTTTATGTTATTCTACTCTTTCTTATAATGATATTATCCATTGCATCATATTAGATTACATTGTGTGCGTGAGTTAGGATGCCCGTGCTACCCGTGTTGTGTTATGTAAGGTATACCATACTTTCACTCAAGGTATGGAGATCGAGCATGGCATAACCACTCATAGCCTGATACCATTTGGTATATACTTGCTATGGGAACCTAAGCCTTTTAATCCAAAGACTAAAACCCATGTAATTGGCCTAGTTACTTTCCTTAGGTTTTACCCCAAATGCATGTTTTTTGACTATGGTTAATTTATCTTAGCTTAAATCATGGCTTATTTGGTTTGTTCTTTTTCTAATATGACCCAAGTACATTTGTAAGCTCAAAATAAATTTTTCTTTAAAGTCCAAAAGACCAAAGCTTTTTTCAAAACTTTTCAAGATGGTCTTTGGACATAAAACTTTTCTAAAAACAAATCAAAAATTCTTTTGCTCATGGCCCAAATATTAAGCCCAAAATACATTTTTTCTAAAATCTTTTTACAATGGGCTTAAAAACAAAATTTTTTTTATCCAACCTTTTCTTACAAAGAGCTTGCAAATTATTTAGGTCAATCACGAAATGCCAAAAATCAATTGTGATCCTAGTTTATACTAAGAATAATTAATCATGGGCTTGTTTTTGGCATGAATCATTAGTTACCTTTTTCAAGTGAGAAATCTATTTATAATAAACCTCATAATTTCATTTTAATCCAATATAGCATAAAAGCTACTTTAGATGGATGAATGGATTAAAACCTAACTAATGGGAATTATCATAAACTGATTTCCATTTTTGAAAATATAACTATTGGTTGAAACGTTCGAGGGAAATATTCAAAAATAAGATACCCCATGTTGGTATTTTGTTAACCATATACCTAGGAAAAGAGACTCGCCATTCGTGTGTGGATGTTATAAGGTTGGAAGGAACATCCTATTTGTCTTTGTTTGTCCATTGTTTTGTGCATACATGCATACATTTGCATCTCATGTCATTGATCCTCTCTAGCTCACAGCCCAAGATTGCGATAGTTCAAAAGCTTATGACAATCCAACCTACACCGGAGATGAAGAATCTAGCAACGACTCAATCACTTGCTCACCAAAAACAATGGATCCTGAACAAATTCAAAGAATTGTGGATGATGCCCTCAATGCCAAGATGGAAGAAATAAAAGAGGCCATGGCCGAGACGATAAAGAATCAACTAGCTGCAATTTTAGGAAACAATGTTGAAGCATTTGCTAGCACCAAGAAAGTCAAGGGGAAGGCTAAAGTTGATGAAGTAGCTTTTGATGATGATAAGGTGATCATTGGTGAAGATGATTGGGCTCAATACTACCAAGATCCTCAAGACAAAATGGAGTCGAAGGTTGTTGAGAAGAAACCTATTGAAAAGATCGAGACTTCTGATGTTGAGAAGATGATTGCTAATTTAGAAAAGAAATTTGAGAAGAAGTTGAAAACCGAAGAAATATCCGAAGTTGACAAATTGTTTGAGATAGACGAAGAAGTTTCGTACAAGTTCAAGATGCCATCTTTTGCAAAGTTTGATGGAACCGAAAATCCTCATCTCCATGTGAAGCAGTATATCACTGCTATGCAGTCAGCCCGAGCTACTAAGGCTTAAACTCTAAGGTACTTTATACTCTCATTGGATCCTATTATCCAAAATTTGCTCAACACCTTAGAGGAAAGTACTCAAAAAGATTGGGACATGCTATACAAGTCCTTCATCAAACAATATGGGTATAATGTCGAGTTGAAAGTTACCTTAATGGAAGTTGAGTCCATTAAACAAAGGCCAAATGAGAATTTTGTCGACTATGTGAAGAGGTGGAGAAACAAGGCCGCTTTGCTCAAGAAAAGGACCGATGAATCTGATCAAATAAGGATGATCGTGAGAGGCGTTCTGCCCAATCTCTGTGAAAGGATGTCTCACACCCTTATAAGAGATTTCAAAGATCTTCTCCAAGCTGGTCTACAAATTGAAGAGTTAGAAAGGGAGAAGAATCGCTTTTTAATAAAAAGGAATGAGAAAGGGAACTACCAGTTGGGCAATCAAAGCACACAAAAAGAAGTTAATGTTAATGCCACTAGTCAAGGAGGAATGAGGCAGTTTTCAGAATTAGGGAAGCCACTGTCTTATGTTCTCAATAAGCTGCAATAGAAAGGGTTGTTACAACCGTTAGCTCCTCGACCGTTACATAATCTACTGCCACCAAACATCAATGCTGAGGCCTTGTCAAATTCATCAAATGCGAGGGCATGAAATAGATAAATGTGCTCGTCTAAGGCATGAGATCCAAGATTTGATTGATAGTTGTATGCTACACGAGCCAGATAAGCCCAACACTAAAGACAATCCATTACCAAGGTTCAATAGAGTGCCTCCACCGGCAACCTTCATGATAGGAAAAGGATTAGAAGAAGATTTTTTTTATCATCCTTTCAAAATGGAAATATTGAAAATGTGAAGGGAAAGAAACTTAAACCCAACAAACTTTCCTTAGCTTGAATGTTGCTTTTCAATTTTACTTTCTTTAATATTTTGGAACTATTGTGCTTTTCAAACTTAAAGTTGCTTTAAATAAATTATTTTCATCAAAATTTTGTTAGTCTTTGTTCATTTTGGTGTTCAACCGATAAGGAATCTAGCTAGATGTTTATAAAATAATGTGTCTAGGCATCATGACATGAATGACTTTACTAGATGAGGGAATTGCTCTATAGCATTGAGTTGTGTATGCTTACTTAGAGAGGGCTCCCACATAATTACCTTTGTCTTGGTCCTAGTCAATCTTAGAACATGCTTAGACAAACTTTCAAGGTGAAATTGAACTCTGCTTATTTAAGGGAGAGATGATCTAGGCATTGTTTGGTTAGCCAACAACTAGTATCCACCTATTAAATATCAATCCCTAGTTGTCCTTTTGAGCCTTCATAAAATTTTAGCTTTCTTTTCATTGGCATATAACCCCAACAACCTACCCTGAGCTGTTGTGATACTTTTGACAAGTCTTATGATCACTAAGGTGAAGAGGCAAGAAGATCAAAGAAAACAATGATTAGTCAATATCATGAGGATAGTTGAAGTTCTAAAGACCATAAGGGTAGTTGATGTTTTTAAGACCATAAGGGTAGTTGAAGTTTTTCTAATATCTCAAATATATCAAGACAACATCAGAGTAACAAATGATTTATCCCTATTAAAGAAGATTTATGTCACTCCACCCATCCATTATTGGAGACCCAAGTTGGTACAAACAAGACAACTCTGTTTGAGCTAGAACTAAAAAAAAGAGAAAAAAAGAAGGAAAATAAAAGAAAAGGAAAAAAGAAGAAAACAAAAGAAGAAAAAAAAAAGGAAAAGAAGAAAAATTAAAACCCAGAAAGGCAGTTCAGAAAGCCAACTGAGTTCTCTTTTACCTAAAGCAGTAAAAAGTTTCCATTTGGTTTATAAAGACATTTTGACTTGAATTGGTCCAACCCAACCAAAGATTCAATCAAAATTGAAGAAAAAAGGAGGAAGATCATCCAGTTCTTGAAAGTTCTGTATTTGACAGTCCTATGAGGAAGAAGGACGAAATGCTCAAAGAAAGGAAAGAGTAAGAAAAATAAAAAGAAAGAAAAGGGAGAAGAAGAAAAGAAACAAATTTGGGTAACAAACTTTTTTGCAAGGGCAAAAATCATCCTAATCAAGATCCAGATTAATGCCAAGAAGATAGAAGGAATTTGGAGTCTAGCAAGATTGCCTCCAAGCTACCTAAAATTCAAACAAGAAATTTATAGTGTGAGGGTTTGTCCATTGTGTCACATCAGCTCCTATCTCAAAATGGCCTTCATTTAACCCATATCCCTCATAGACCCCATTTCAAGCCTATCAAATACTTGTTGATATCTCTTGGTAGGTAGAGTCTATTAGTGGAGATAGTTTGGATAAGCATGCATATGAGATAGACAGTATTTAAACTCAATGAGACCTTTGGCCAAGTAATGTGTATGTGCCTATCTGAAGTGCAACAGTTCTTGCTTAAATAGAAATGATTCCTGAGTTTAGTACGGTGACTAGGGTTGTCATGTTATAGATATGTTAATTTGGAAAATCAAGTCCTGAGGTATATTGACATTAATTTGGCAAAGCCAACATTTGATTTCAAAATCAAAATTCAAAAAATAAAAAAAATAAATGTTTTGTCGTACAAAGCCTTCAAGTTAAGGGAAGTATGTTGAACCTCCAAAGGACATATTGGGCAAAGGAAATGATTATTGGCAAGGTCATGAAGAAGCTATCAACTGACATGCTGAGACATAGTTTGAAATAGATGAATCCATGACTCTGCTGCTTAGGGTCTCCATTATTCATATTTTCAACATCTTGAAGATAAAAGCCATAAATGCAAATGTTTCTATCATTCCAATGCAAGACTTGAACGAGCATCGAAAAGGAACCAATGAGAACACTTCTGCTGATCACCTCGGTCTGTGAGTCAATGGAACAACTATAAGTATTATTCATGCATATCATGCATACATGAGCATATCACACTTTCTTGTCTTGTATTGTCTATTCCTTGTCAAATTGAACAGAAAACACCCTGCGAAGTAAAGAATCAAAAGAAGATATTGAATCAAGGGGGCATGGAAAGCCTATTTGCTTGTGGAAGCTCCAGTCATTTTGCAAAGAGAAGAAATACATGCTTGTGTGAAGAACTAGACGGCAAAAACATCAATCAAAGCTTACATGGAAAAAATCTTTGGTTTGAGCCTACACAGGGGGCAAAGTTTCTCCTTTTTTAATTTTTTGAAGTTTATATACTGAATATTTTCAAACTCATATGTATTTTGCCGCACTAGGGGCAAGGAGGAGTTATGAGGGCCAAATAAAAATAACTAAATTTTTGTGAAAGGAAGAAAAAAAGAATGGAACAATAAGTTAAGCCAGAATCCTCAACTAATAAAAGGTTAAACAAATCGAATTCAAATCTCGAGTCAAAGTACCCACTTTAGGATCGAGCATCTAAATAGGATCGAGTATCCAAGCCCAGTTAGAATCGAGTATTCCAATCGAATTTAGGATCGAGTATCTAAATCCAGTTTAGGATCGAGTATCCAAATCCAGTTAGGATCAAGTATCCCAATCCAGTTTAGGATCAAGTATCCGAATACAGTTTAGGACCGAGTATCCAAATCTAGTTTAGGATCGAGCATCTGAATCCAGTTTAGGATCGAGTATTCAAATCCAGTTACGATTGAGTATCCAAATCCAGTTTACGATCGAGCATCCAAATCCAGTTAGGATCGATTATCCAAATTCAGTTTAGGATCGAGTATCCAAATTCAGTTAGGATCGAGTATCCAAATCCAGTTTAGGATCGAGTATCCAAGTCCAATTTAGGATCGAGTATCCAAATCTAGTTTAGGATCGAGTACCCAAATCAAGTTATAATCGAGTATCCAAATCCAGTTTAGGATCGAGTATCCAAGTCCAGTTAGGATCGAGTATCCCAATCCAATTTAGGATCGAGTATCCAAATCCAATTTAGGATCGAGTATCCAAATCTAGTTTAGGATCGAGTATCCAAGTCCAGTTAGGATCGAGTATCCCAATCCAATTTAGGATTGAGTATCCAAATCCAGTTAGGATCGAGTATCCAAATCTAGTTTAGGATCGAGTATCCGAATCCAGTTTAGGATCGAGTATTCGAATCCAGTTAGGATCGTGTATCCAAGTCTAGTTTAGGATTTAGTATCCAAATCTCTTAGATTCAGAACCTAGAGTCTCTTTTAAGTCAAGAACATAGCTCGGGTCCAGAACCCAAATTTTCCTTAGGTCCAGAACCTAGAATCTTTTCTAAGTCTAGAATTTATCTCGGGTCCAGAACTCAAATTTTCCTTAGGTCCAGAACCTAGAATCTCTTTTAAGTCCAGAACTTAGCTCGGGTCCAGAACCCAAATTTTCTTTAGGTCCTAACCTAGAATCTTTTCTAAGTCCAGAACTTAGCTCGGGTCCAGAACCTAAATTTTCCTTAGGTCCAGAACCTATAATCTCTTTTAAGTCCAGAACTTAGCTGGGGTCTAGAACCCAAATTTTTCTTAGGTCCAGAACCTAGAATCTCTTTTAAGTCCAGAACTTAGCTCAGGTCCAGAACCCAAATTTTCCTTAGGTCCAGAACCTAAAATCTTTTCTAAGTCCAAAACTTAGCTCGGGTCCAGAACCCAAATTTTCCTTAGGTCTAGAACCTAGAATCTCTTTTAAATCCAGAACTTAGCTCGGGTCCAGAACCCAAATTATCTTTAGGTCCAGAATCTAAAATTTTTTCTAAGTCCAGAACTTAGCTCAGGTCCAGAAACAAAATTATCCTTAGGTCCAGAACCTAGAATCTTTTCTAAGTCTAGAACTTAGCTCGGGTCTAGAACCCAAATTTTCCTTAGGTCCAAAACCTAAAATTATGCTTAGGTCCAGAATCTAAAATAATCCTTGATTCCAGTACTCGAACCGGGTCCAGAACCCAAAACCTCAACAATCTCAAAAATTAAGTGTTATTGCTTTTCACTGTCTTTCACTAAAGTCTCAGATCATTCAAGCAGGGAGCAAACTGTAGACCCTTAATTTTTTACCTAGTCCGGTCCAATATATTTTAATTAGTTCAAAATAATTTTATTATCTTAATTAAATAATATTTTCTTTAGTATCCAATTTATAATAATAATAATAATAATAATAATAATAAACAAATAAATAAAAATAAAAAAAAATCGGCAACGAAAAAATAGGCGACGAAAAAATTGTCGCCATAAATTAGCGCGGGATGAATGGTCATGGGCCATTTCGCCGGCAAGAGTTTCCTGCGGGTGAAATGGCCCGCAGGCCAATTCTCACCCGTAGCCCACAGCTAGCTGCGGCAGTTTTTTTGCCAGCGTATTTTTTTCGCAGCAGTTTTTTTTTTGCTAGCGCAATTTTTCGTCAGAAGTTTTTTTTCGCCAGCGAAATTTTTCCGACGCAAATTTTTCCGAAACCTAATACAATTTGGTTTCGGTTTCCTTTTCATAATTAATATTAGATTCCATGAATAACTAGAATTAACAATAAAAATCTTCTATAAATAAGGACAAACAACACAAAAAGGGATCAAATTTTGGAGGAGAAATTGAGACTGAAATTGAGGAGGAAAACTTTGAATTTTAAGAATTCCTTATGGCAGTAAAATAGATCGAATTTTTTGAGAGACCAAACAAGCAACTCAATCCATCAAAGGCAACAAAGCTTGTCTTTATTCTTGTTCATCCAAAAAGAAATTTTTGGTGGAACCAACAAACGGAGGTATGCATCAATTGTCTAATTGCTTCACAGCAGTTTAAATCATCCAATTATCTCTTTTGATTAAAAAAACCCTAGAACTTTAATTTACCTTTTCTAAAGCTTAAAAACCTTAATTAGTTTATTTGTTTTCCAAAAGTCTTAAAGTTGTTATTTTTTCTTCAAAATCTCAAAACCCTAATTTGCTTTCCAATTTTTCAAAACCTTAAATTGAATTCTGTTTCTTTCTAAAAACCCTAAAAAATATCTTTTCTGTTTCTATAAACCTTAAATCATTTTGTTTATTTTCATAAAGTTTCATAAAATTATCAATTGATTTTCAAATTCTAAATCTAATGTATTCTCCAAAACCCTAATTCTAAAATTCTAAAACCCTAATTCAACTCCAAAACCAAAATAGTAAACCCTAACTCCCTTAAAACCTTAAACTCTAATTCTTCTAAACACTAATCCTTTAAACCTTAAAACATCACAAACCTAAAATTGAACTCAGTAAGTAGCTAATAGTCATAAACTTAATGTTTTGAAGTGCCCAAACCCTAATTTCATGATTTCACTTCTCAAATGCTAAATTTGGTTAATCAAAGAACTTTATCAACCTCTTAAATTATAAAACTTTAATCCATTTTAATTCCTTTAAAACTCACAGTAGCTTAAACCCATAAATTTCAAAACCCTAAATACATTAAATAAAGAATCTTAAATAGAAATAATTACCCTAATTTGAATCTTTATTTGCTTTATTAAATTTTATATTTGATTATGCTTTGATTTATTTTATATGCTTTAATTTATTTAAGTTCAATGCTTGGTTTATTTAATTTATCATGGATGGATGTTTACTTTCTATTGATGTTTAATATCTTTGATGAATGATTTATTTATTATGAATCGTTATTTACTTTTATCGATTTCCAAATGTTGTAAGTGGTATGTTTCCACTTGGTGGGTACCTCATTAGTTAAATATCATGTAATTTAAATTGCTTTTCTATTTTAGAACCAATGTAAAGGACATATTTCTACCTTTCGGTGGGTGTCCCATTTAGGCATGGATTATGTAAGGGCATGTTTCCATCTTCGGATGGGTGTCCGTTTATTTGTTTTGCTTGGACATTGCTTTGATTCTTTTAATATAACGATGTTTTATTTTAATTATTGTGTGTAATATGGATAATATTATTATACTTAAGAATTCTATAATATTAAGGCCTGTAAAGTAGGCTGGTTCCAATGAACCGGGCATTGTGGGGGTGCTGGGCCATTTCTCACCTTGCCCACACGTACCCAACTTTTCGAACCCATTAGGGGGTTGGGGATTCCTTAGGAATCGAGTCATCCACCCCTTTCTTTTTCCCAGCCCGTCCGGGTGGTGACTCCATTTTCTCTAGACTTGGGTCTGTGTTCTCTAAGGCCCCGAGCCTAAACAATGCCGAAGTCGCAAGAACCATTCCACCGGGAGTGGGAGCAAAAATCCCCCCTCACATAGCCCTAAACCCTAATTTGATTAACCAAAAACCTTACTACTTTCTTAAATTTATAAAACCCTAATCCATTCCATTTTTTCAAAAATTCTCACAGTAGTCTAAATAATAGTAATAATAATTCCAAAATTCCAAAACCCTAAATATTAATTAAAGAATCCTAATTTGAGACATAAACCTAAATTTGTATTTTTATTTGCTTTGTTAAATTTTTTATTTGATTATGCAGTTTATTATATATTTTGATTTATTTAATTTTAATACTAGATTTATTTAATTTATCATGGATGGATATTTTCATTATTAGTATGATTATTATTAGTTTGTCTTATGTTGCGCTCGAATTAAGTACTACTATAAGCGTCACTCGCAAGTATACGAGGTAGCTGTAGCAAACGTGATCGTCCCAAGGTCGTTTCCCCAAGAAGGTGTAGTTCGTAATAGCTTGATTGACAAGTTATTTAAATGCAAAAATTTAATGTTTGAGTTGTGACTTTAAAACAATTAAAACTAAAAGAGTTGTGCATAGGGTTGATGAGTGAAGGTTGTACAAGATCAAATCGATTCTTGGGAAGGTGCCTAGGGTTATAGACCCATTCAATCGAAGCTCAAGTCTCAATTATCCATTAACATATCCTTGTAATTAATTTGCTCCTTAAGGTTAATTAGTCAATTACCAATCCATTAGTTCTCACATTCATGAATTAGCAATAACCAATTATTTCACATTATCAAATTAATGAAACCCTAGAACTTATATTTCTAATTCATTCATAAGGTGATCAATTATATAGTTCCGATATTGGATTTCACCTCTCGGTCCATCATCCAATATTCAAAGATCAATAGGTAGCTAATCTATCAACCTAGTATTTAATGCAATACAATCAACCAATCAATAAGGAATATCAATGGAAATATCAAATCAAAACATTCAACCAAATATACTACAAACCCTAGGCATGGGTATTTAGCTCAACATCATCAGTTTATAACATTCATTCAACTCAGTATAAATCAAATACAAGTTGTTCATTGTAATATCAATTCTCTTAATACGACAAAAACAATATTGGAATGAATTAAAAGAGAGAATAGAAAAACCCCTTGTGAAGATTCCAAGAGTAGGATTACTAGTCTTCCTCCTAGCTCCACTTTGATCTTTGATGAAGAACTCAAGCCCTCTTCAATGGTTGATTCCCCTTTACAATATGGGATGGAGCTTTCTCAAGTCACCAAACCTTGGAATGGAGCTTGCCTTTGGTAGATGGAATGGAGCTTTCTCAAGTCACTAAACCTTTCAATGAAGCTTCTTCAACCTTCAAGAGCTTGTTAACCCAATTTATCCCAAAGAATCTCAAAGATCTTGTTAATGGAAGATGGAAAAGATGAAGATGGAGGATGAAGATGAAGGGACAAGGAGAGTGTCACTCTCTTCTCATCCCAAATAGTGTTTGCCCCCTCCTTCTCTTTTCTTTTCTCTCTTTCTAAAACCCTAGCCGTCTCCTCTTTCTCTGTCGTGCGAAAGAACTTAAATAGATATTAAGGGTGACACGGCCAAGCTTGATTTGGCTTGGCAGTGTCTCTTGGTCTTTTCCTTGCTTTCCATTAGGTGACATGGCCAAGCAAAGGTTGGCTTGGCTGTGTCTCTTGATTTCCATGGGACACGGCCAAGCTAGTTGGCTGTTTCCCTCACTGGCTCTTCTTTTCTTTCTTTTCTTTAGTGGTGAGAGGTGACACGGCCAAGCCTTGTGGAGCTTGGTCGTGTCTCTTGTTTTTTGGTTTGCTCCTTGGGTGAGACACAGCCAGAGGCTTGGCCGTGTCTCTGGGTGTGTCTCTCTCTGCCCTCTTCAATCTTTGAGGGACATGGCCAAGCCTGATTTGGCTTGGCCATGTCATGCTTGGTTCATGCTTTTCTTGCACTGTTTTGATCTTCCAAGGGTCCTTTTGCACCTAAACCTAAAACAAACACTTTAAACAAACTTAAAACATAAATTAATCAAAATATTAACTAAAACACACATAAAAATCATACTAAAAACAAGTATAAAAATGATCTAAACATCTTAGTATTAAACTTGTAAGAGGTATGTTTCCATTATTGGGTACCTCATTAATTAATTTTAAGAAATTTAATTTACTTTTATATTTTGGACCAATGTAAAGGACATGTTTTCACCTTTCGGTAGGTGTCCTATTTATTTTTAGACATGGATTATGTAAGGACATGTTTCCATTCTCGGATGGGTGTCCATTTATTTGCTTTGTTTGGACATTGCTTTGATTTTATTATAATGATGCTTTATTTTAATTGTTGCATGTAGGATGTATAACATTGTTATATGTAATAATTTTATAATATTAAGACCTTCAAAGGTGGCCGATTCCAATAAACCGGGCGTTGTGGGGTTGCTGGGCCATTTCTCAACTTCCCAACACGTACCCAACTTTTTGAACCCATTAGGGGTTAAAGATTCCTTAGGAATCGAGTCATCCATCCCTTTCTTTTCCCAGGTCCATCCGGGTGGCAACTTCATTTTCTCTGGGCATAGGCTCGTGTTCTCTAAGGCCTTGAGCCTAAATAGTGCCAGAGTCGCAAGAACCATTCCACCGGGAGTGGGGGAAAAAATCCCAGATCACAGTGGCGACTCCACTAGGGATAAGAGAAGTTGATTCCATTGGTCTTTATATTATTCTATTCTTTCTTATCATGATATTATCCATTGTATCATATTAGATTGCATCATATATGTGAGTCAGGACGCCCGTGTTACCCATGTTGTGTTATGTAAGGGATACCATACTTTCACTCAAGATATGGAGATCGAGCATGGCATAACAACTCATAGCCTCGTCCCATTTGGTATATACTTGCTATGGGAACCTAAGCATTTTTACCCAAAGACTAAAGCTCATGTAATTGGCCTAGTTACTTTCCTTAGGTTTTTACCCCCAAATGCATGTTATTTGACTATGGTTAATTTATCTTGGTTTAAATCATGACTTATTTGGTTTGTTCTTTTTCTAATATGACTTAAGCACATTGTAAGCTCAAAATAAATTTTCTTTAAAGTCCAAAAGGCCAAAGCAATTTTTAAAAATTTTCAAAATGGTCTTTGGATATAAACTTTTTTATGACTCAAATACAAAGCCTAAAATCCATTTTTTTCTAAAATCATTTTACAATGGGCTTAGAAAAAATTATTTTCATCCAACCTTTTCTTATAAAGAGCTTGCAAATTACTTAGGTCAATTATGAAAATCTCAAAAATCAATTGTGAGCCTAGTTTATACTAAGAATTATTAATCATTGGCTTGTTTTTGGCATCAATCATTAGTTACTTTTTCAATTGAGAAATCTATTTATAATAAACCTCTTAATTTAGTTTTAATCCAATATAGCATAAAAGCTACTTTAGTTGGTTGAATGGATTAAAACCTAATTAATAGGAATTTTCATGGACCGATTTCCATTTTTGAAAATATAACTATTGGTTGAAAAGTCCGAGAGAATTTTTCGAAAACAAGATACCCCATGTTAGTATTTTGTTAACCATATTACCTAGGAAAACAGACTTGCCATTCGTGTGTGGATGTTATAAGGTTGGAAGGAACGTCATATTTATCCTTGTTTGTTTATTGTTTGTGCATACATGCATACATTTGAATCTCATATCATTAATCCTTTCTGACTCACAGTGTAACACCCCTTCCCGGCCTACATGTGTAAGCCGAGTAGAGGCGCCACACTATCCTAATGTTGCTACCAATTTTACTTTGTCAAATTTTAGTTCTCTTTTTTACAGAATTTTTGCCAAAGTTTCGCCTAGAAATTTGGGTCCCAAGTGTCGACAAAACTGGTTTTTCTGATTTTTGAAAACATTTTTACACAAACCAGTGTGAGTACAATCAGTTTCCATACACTCCCAATGAATCCACCTTATAACCTCAACTACAAACCTGCAAGAAGAATTCACACATCTAATACAAATTAAAGTAGAGGTTTTTAATTATTACATACTACTAACGTATAGTATAACATAGAAATTCTCAATCATATATTTTCATATACATGCCACAACTAGCCCACTTATATTATAGGAAATGAAAGGCTACTCTGAGGTGCTGCGCTGTGTTGTGCTGCTCGATGCTAATCACCGAAATTTACTGCTTCAAACCTACGAGTCAAGAAAATTCAACTCGCTGAGCAATGACACTCAGTGGAAACTTTACCGATGAAAATATAAGTAAAACATGAAAGCATTTAAACTAAAAGGAAATAATTAAATCAAAAATCAACCAACATTAAACCGATGGAAGTTATTGTCCATTCAGTGTAGATATACTTTCAACAATTGTAAAAATCATAATTCAACTCATTTTGCAGTACGTAGTTTTAGAAAAACAGGACTTTGGTTCAAGCTCTACAGGCATATAGGGAATCATAGCGATAAGGCAGTGGCCCTCACCACTGTAACATAGGTGGCCCTCACCACCATGGTTATAACCAATTCTGCTCTACGGCCTATACCCGTAGGTAACCGTCGGAGCATTCAAATCAAAATTTCACAACATCTCCACTCCACGGCCTATACCCGAAGGTAACCGCCGGGGTGTATCAAACACAATAAGTGGCAGTACTGCATAAGTTAGTATAGTGCACCATACCCTTATCTACCACTCCCAACTACCCAGTAGAGTAAAAATGTTAAAATGATTCAATTTAAGTCTCAAACTTCATTTTAGAATGACTTGAGAAATCATTTTAAATTCTCATCGCGCTTTGCCATTTACGCCGCGCACCACATTCTTTAGTCAAACCATTACCCTTTTCAAATATTTAACATCCATAATAAACATATCAAATATTTCAAAGCATTCCTCAAAAGTTCACAAATTGACCAAATGAAAAGTATCGCGGCACGTAAAATCGACAACGCAAATGGCATGACCATATGAATAGTAAAATCTGGGTTTTCGCCAAAATTTCAGTCCACTTCAGTCTTCCATTTGACCCAGTAACGATCTTCTTTTTGACTGAAATTTTACAGAAAACTTACTTCATATGTTGACTAATTTCACGTAAAATTTCATTGAAAAATTCATTCATTTTCTACCTCAAACAACTGCCACAAAAAGTGTCCAGAAAACTGCCATTTTGGGACCATTTCGGCCCAAACATATGAAATACATGGGATAGTGTATTTTTCTTTTACAAATCAATATGAAGGCTTCTATAATGATAAAGTGAAGATTCAAACACTTCCCTTTGAAAACTTTTGCATGTTTAACTTAAATCAACTAATTAAAGTTCATCAAATCAACTTGCCAAAATTTTTCTCAAAACATTTGGTTTAAATTAAATTTAAACAACTCAATTGCCATAAGAAACCAAGAACATAACTCAAACATTTAATTTAAACTCAATCAATACATTTAAGCATCAACATCAAAAATTCCATAAACCAAAGTTTGTAAGAAGAATAAAATTTCTTTTATGGTAAAGTATTTTTCCAAGGTAAAAGTACCAAACCTTGTTCTTTTAATTCCCTTTTTGCCTTTCCTTCTTCTCCTTCCTTAATCTTTGTTTTTCCTTCAAGAACACAACCTTAAACATAACCCTTAGCAATTTAGAATAATAAGCTATCCTCCATTTCTTTTCAAACTAAACCCTAATCTAATCTTATTAAACCTTAGAAACCTTGATTCTTCCATTTAATTAATCAATATCATCACTACTTAAAATTTTCCCAAATCCACCATAAGAACCCTAATTTCCAATCTTCCAATAGATATATAAATACTTAAAACTGATACTAGAATTGAATTCTACATACTTGAAAACCTTAAAACTTACCTTGAAAATCAAACTTGAAAAAAATTGAAAATCCTTTGGTGTTCTTCCTATGGTGGCCTAAAATTTGGAATGGGTGAGAGAGAGAGATTTGTTCTTCATGCCATGATATATATATAAGGGAAATGATGCTCACTTTTGGGTTGGATAAATGCCTTAGGGCCATTTGTCCACATCTTTTTCTTTTCTTCTTTTTATAATGCTAAATGGTCACTTTTAATTGGTCTAAATGTCTCTTTATTTTATTTATTTAAAACCCAAGTCCTTGAACATTTTTTAATCATATTTTGGCCCCTCGACCTCCTTGTGCTGAATTTTTTATGGCCTAGGGTGTGAAAAGACTAAAATACCCTCCGGCGATTAATCGGTCTTAACTTTTAAACCGTACAGTTCCATGAGGCAAACTACATATGGTTTTGATCCTCTTGACCTCTACTTTCTATTTTAAGGTCTATTTTAGGTTTCCAAGTCATTTTGAAAAATTACCAATAAGCCCTTGACTTTTTACAAAATTCCCTTTAGGTCCTTTCTTTGCTCGGGTTTTGCCCGGGCTCCATTTCTACTGATGATTGTTTCATATTCAAGCCCTTGATGTCCTCTACTCACTCATGTTTTTATTTCCTACTTTGGATTCATGTATAATGACCAAAATGGCCCTAGTCTACATGTCTTCATTTCTCTCAAACAGGGCGTTTTCTGGAAAATCCGTTACGCGTAGTTGCGACCCGAATTTTCTCTACTTTTCATTTTTAGAGTCTGTTATGTGCACTATTAAGAACTTCCAGTATAATTTTTGGAAATTACAGTTACCTCCCCAAAACTTTTTGAAATTACAGTCACCTCCCCAAAACTTTACATTTTTGCAATTAGGTCCCTTTAGTCCTACGACCTTCTCAAGGAACCGCCATCAGAGATGACCTCTCCAAATCCTTTCTCTTGCTGAGCATATGACTGCTAGACATAAATATAGTGGGCGGATGTGATAGTTCCTCCCTCGTTAATTTAGGCTTCGTCCGGAAGCCCATCAGGTGGAAACAAATATGGGTATTGCTTCCTCCATCTTGTGGTTTCTTCAGAGTACTTTGACTAATGGAATCATTTTATTCTGAAGTTCTTTCATTTCAGATTTCCACTGGTTCTTCTTCATATGTCAAATTAGGCTGAACTTCAATATCCTGGGTCTTTACGATGTGTGATGGGTTCGAACGATACCGTCTTAATATCGACACGTGGAATACGTTATGTATCTTGTCTAGCTCAGATGGTAATGATAGCCGATAAGCTACTGGACATATACGTTCAATGACTTTGTAAGGCCCAATAACCTTGAACTTAGCTTATCCTTTTGTTTAAATCTTAGCACTTTCTTCCATGGTGAAACCTTAAGAAATACCTTATCACCAACATTGAATTCTATGTCCCTTCTCTTCAGGTCCGCGTATGATTTTTGTCTATCCACCACAGCTTTTAACTGATCCCAGATAATTTCTACTTTCTCCTCGGTCTCCTTAACTATCTTCGGGCCCAAGATCTTTGCTTCGCTTAATTTCGTCCAGCAAATTGGAGTCCTGCATTTGCGTCCTTATAGTGCTTCATAAGGAGCCATCTGTATGCTGGACTGGTAGCTGTTGTTGTAAGCGAACTCCATTAAACTTAAGTACTTCTCCCAACTACCTTTGAATTCTAATATGCACGCTCTTAACATATCTTCCAAGATCTGGATTACCCTCTCTGACTGTCCGTCCGTCTGTGGATGAAACTATGTACTCTAGTCCGTTCGAGTTCCCAAAGCCGTTTGGAACTTTTGCCAAAAGTTCAATGTAAAGTGTGGATCTTTGTCCGATATGATTGATGTTGGAACTCCATGAAGTCGTACAATCTCTTTAATGTTCAAGTCCGCTAACTTATCCAGGGAGTAGTCCATCCTTACTGGTAATAATTGAGCTGACTTAGTTAGCTGGTCTACTATCACCCATATTGCATCATATTTGTCTCTTGTCATTGGTAGTCCCGTCACAAAATCTATAGTTATGCGATCCCATTTCCATGTTGGAATCGTAATAGGTTGTAGAAGTCCCGAGGGTAGTTGATGTTCTGCCTTTACTTGTTGGCAGGTTAAACATTTCGCCATGTAATCTACCACATCTCTCTTGATCCCTGGCCACCAATAGCATTCTTTCAAATCCAATACTGCTTCTACCTTCTTAGAATCAACTCTTATTTTTTTCGCCGATACAATATGTCCTAAAAAGGCCACTTCTTCTAACCAAAATTTACACTTGCTGAATTTGGCGTATAACTGCGTCTCCCTCAATGTTTGTAACGCGATTCTCAAGTGCCGATCATGATCCTCTACATTCTTTGAGTAAACCAGTATGTCATCGATGAATACCACGACAAAGTGGTCCAAATAAGGATGGAAAATCCGGTTCATCCAATCCATGAATACCGTAGGTGCATTCGTGAGCCCAAAAGGCATTACGATAAACTCATAATGTCCATATCGGGTTCTGAATGTAGTCTTTGGTATATCTTCATCTTTGATCTTCAGTTGATGATAGTCGGATCGCAGATCAATCTTTGAGAAAACTCCCACACCTTTCAATTGATCAAATATATCGTCTATCCGGGGTAGCGGGTATTTATTCTTAATCGTCAGCTTATTTAACTGCCGGTAATCTACACATAGTCTTAGGGATCCGTCTTTCTTTTTTTTTTTTCGCAGTCCACTAATACCTTATGTTTGGTCAGCCAATCCATTCCATGTATTACGTCAAATTCCTGGAATGGAAACTCAAACAGATCACCTAAGAAAGTGTGTCTGTGTACTTCTACCGAACAATCCTTTATTACCTTCCTGGTAACCATCTCACTACCCAAAGGATTTATAACTAACACTCCATCTGTTTCAAGTTCTACTTCTAAATCCTTTAATTTTTCATTTTTTTTCATACATATATATATAAGTATGAAGAACCTGGATCTGTTAAAGCATAAATTGGTATTCCAAACATAAATAGCTAACATGTTATGATGTCGAGGGCTTCCTCTTCTTCACGTGCCCTCATTTGCTTACATCTTGGTAGGAGCTCTAGTTTCAGGTCTGTCCATCGTTTCGGATTGAACTTGCGAAGAGCTTTGTCCTCTACCTCTGCCCCTTTCCCCTTCCAGCTACGGCTCGAGATCCTTCAGTATTATCTAGTGTATTTTGCTGTCTTAAGGGGCATTCTCATTTAAAGTGGTCCTTTGCTCCACAAATAAAACATACCCAGGCCTTGCCCCAACATTTTCCTGAATGCCTACGCCCACATTGAACACAGCGTGGATGGGTGTTTTCACTTCCTCTGATAGTTTCGGGCTGAGCAAAGTTACCTCCACCTTGGCCACGCCCTCTTCCTTGTCCTCTCCCAGACCCACCAATACTGGCTACAAAGGTAGCTTGACTCGGGCCGCCCCGAATCGACCTTTGACGGGATATCCTGCTTTGATTTCCTCCCATGGAACTACCTTCTCTAAACTGTTTCCTTGATGGCTGGAAATTTTCTGAATAACTCTGGGTATCCCTTCTTGGTCTTACCCTCTGTCTCCTATTTTGCTCATCCATCTGACATTGCTCTACTTCCAGGGCCCTAGTGACCAACTCGGAAAATTCCATGATATTAGCAGCAATTAATTTCATCATAATCTCATTATTCAAACCATCCTAGAATTGCTTACACCTATCATGTTTGTCTTCAGTTGTCTTCTTGGCATACCTACTCAGCCTAGTAAATTTCCTCTCATATTCGGCAACGGTCAGTCGACCTTACTTTAAATGTAGAAATTCCTTTTTCTTGGCATCTAGGTATGCCTCCAATATAAACTTCCTCTTGAACTCATTCACAAAGAAATCCCATGTTCTTTGTTCTTGTGGAACTCGTTGTTGAACTGTGTCCCACCATATATATGCTTCTTCCACTAATAAGGAAGTAGCACATACCACTCGCTCCTCTGGAGTACACTGTAACTGATCTAAGGTTCGTACCGTTCCTTCCAGCCAATACTCGGCTGTAGAAGAATCATCGTCCCTTCGGGCCCTAAACTCCTTCGCCCCGTACTTTTTTTTCTTTTCGATCGGGGGTTTCCTTTCCCCTCCTACAGTAGGAGTGGGTGCTGGCGCTAGCGCTGGTGCCGGGGCAACTCCCGCTATCTGTCGCAGCGCTGCAGCCATCTGTTGCAACATCTCATTTGGAAGTGGAGCTCCCGCTAGGGGTTGCTCAGCCTCTGGGGTTTCAGATACATACGTCTCTATAGTATGTGACGCTCGAGATTCAACTTCCTCCTCTACGGCTCTCTGAGAGGACTCTCGCGACATCTATATTCTAACACATAACTCACAGTCAATAACAGCACAGCTCAGCAGCACTATTAAACCCTATGTGGCATGTATATAAAGGCAAAACACTTAATCAAATATATGCAAACATACCCTTATTTAGTTTGCTATATTTCCTTCCTGAATGATGCCTACTTTTTATCTCCTATTTACTATAGGATATCTCATTTTACATCGGTAATGGCCACTCCCGACATAAAACGTACATCCTCCTATGTTGGATTACCCAGAAGCGGCTAAACCGGAGCTCTGATACCAAAATTGTAACACCCCTTCCCGGCCTACATGTGTAAGCCGAGTAGAGGAGCCACACTATCCTAATGTTGCTACCAATTTTACTTAGTCAAATTTTAGTTCCCTTTTTTATAGAAATTTTGTCAGAATTTCGCCTAGAAATTTGGGTCCCAAGTGTCGACAAAATTGGTTTTTCTGATTTTTGAAAATATTTTTACACAAACCAGTGTGAGTACAATCAGTTTCCATACACTCCCAATGAATCCACCTTATAACCTCAACTACAAACCTGCAAGAAGAATTCACACTTCTAATACAAATTAAAGTAGAGGTTTCTTATTATTACATACTACTAACGTATAGTATAACATAGAAATTCTCAATCATATATTTTCATATACATGCCACAACAAGCCCACTTATATTATAGGAAATGAAAGGCTACTCTGAGGTGCTGCGCTGTGTTGTGCTGCTCGATGCTAATCACTGAAATCTACTGCTCCGAACCTACAAGTCAAGAAAACTCAACTCGCTGAGCAATGACGCTCAGTGGGTACTTTATCGATGAAAATATAAGTTAAACATGAAAGCATTTGAACTAAAAGGAAATAATTAAATCAAAAATCAACCAACATTAAACCAATGGAAGTTATTGTCCATTCAGTGTAGATATACTTTCAACAATTGTAAAAATCATAATTCAACTCATTTTGCAGTACGTAGTTTTAGAAAAACAGGACTTTGGTTCAGGCTCTACTGGCATATAGGGAACCATAGCGATAAGGCAGTGGCCCTCACCACTGTAACATAGGTGGCCCTCACCACCATGGTTATAACCAATTCTGCTCTACGGCCTATATCCGTAGGTAACCACCGGAGCATTCCAATCAAAATTTCACATCTCCACTCCACAGCCTATACCCGAAGGTAACCGCCGGGTGTACCAAACACAATAAGTGGCAGTACTGCATAAGTTAGTATACTGCACCATACCCTTATCTACCACTCCCAACTACCCATTAGAGCAAAAAGGTTAAAATGATTCAATTTAAGTCTCAAACTTCATTTTAGAATGACTCGAGAAATCATTTTAAATTCCCATCGCGCTTTGCCATTTACGCCACGCACCACATTCTTTAGTCAAATCATTACTCTTTTTCACATATTTAACATCCATAATAAACATATCAAACATTTCAAAGCATTCCTCAAAAGGTCACAAATTGACCAAATGAATAGTGTCGCAGGACGTAAAATCGGCAACGCAAATGGCATGACCATATGAATAGTAAAATCTGGGTTTTCGTCAAAATTTCAGTCCACTTCAGTCTTCCATTTGACCCAGTAAACGATCTTATTTTTGGCTGAAATTTTACAGAAAACTTATTTCATATGTTGACTAATTTCACGTAAAATTTCGTTGGAAAATTCATTCATTTGCTACCTCAAACAACTGCCACAAAAAGAGTCCAGAAAACTACCATTTTGGGACCATTTCGGCCCAAACATATGAAATACATGGGATAGTGTATTTTTCTTTTACAAATCAATATGAAGGCTTCTGTAATGATAAAGTGAAGATTCAAACACTTCCCTTTGACAACTTTTGCATGTTTAACTTAAATCAACTAATTAAAGTTCATCAAATCAACTTGCCAAAATTTTTCTCAAAACATTTGGTTTAAATTAAATTTAAATAACTCAATTGCCATAAGAAACCAAGAACATAACTCAAACATTTAATTTAAACTCAATCAATACATTTAATCATCAACATCAAAAATTCCATAAACCAAAGTTTGTAAGAAGAATAAAATTTCTTTTATGGTAAAGTATTTTTCCAAGGTAAAGTACCAAACCTTGTTCTTTTAATTCCCTTTTTGCCTTTCCTTCTTCTCCTTCCTTAATCTTTGTTTTTCCTTCAAGAACACAACCTTAAACATAACCCTTAGCAATTTAGAACAATAAGCTATCCTCCATTTCTTTTCAAACTAAACCCTAATCTAATCTTATTAAACCTTAGAAACCTTGATTCTTCCATTTAATTAATCAATATCATCACTACTTAAAATTTTCCCAAATCCACCATAAGAACCCTAATTTCCAATCTTCCAATAGATATATAAATACTTAAAATTGATACTAGAATTGAATTCTACGTACTTGAAAACCTTAAAACTTACCTTGAAAATCAAACTTGACAAAAATTGGAAATCCTTTGGTGTTCTTCGTATGGTGGCTGAAAATTTGGAATGGGTGAGAGAGAGAGATTTGTTCTTCATGCCATGATATATATATAAGGGAAATGATGCTCACTTTTGGGTTGGATAAATGCCTTAGGACCATTTGTCCACATCTTTTTCTTTTCTTCTTTTTATAATACTAAATGGTCACTTTTAATTGGTCCAGATGTCTCTTTATTTTATTTATTTAAAACCCAAGTCCTTGAACTTTCTTATAATCATATTTTGGACCCTCAACCTCCTTGTGCTGAAATTTTTATGGCCTAGGGTGTGAAAAGACTAAAATACCCTCCGGCGATTAATCGGTCGTAACTTTTAAAACGTACAGTTCCATGAGGCAAACTACATATGGTTTTGATCATCTCGACCTCTACTTTCTATTTTTAAGGTCTATTTTAGGTTTCGAAGTCGTTTTGAAAAATTACCAATAAGCTCTTGACTTTTTACAAAATTCTCTTTAGGTCCTTTCTTTGCTTGAGTTTTGCCCGGGCTCCGTTTCTACTGACGATCATTTCACATTCAACCCCTTGACGTCCTCTACTCACTCATGTTTTTATTTCCTACTTTGGATTCATGTATAATGAC